>JALIGW010000002.1:133270306-134582806 GCA_023053685.1 Diadophis punctatus similis
TCTTTCCGAGGTGGGTAAAATGAGGACCCAAATTGCTGGGAGCAATATGCTGACTGTAAAACTGCTTAGAGAGGGCTGTAGAGCACTGTAAAGTGGTATATAAGTCTAAGTGCTATTGCTACTGTAATACTCTCCCCTCCTCCTATTTTCCACACACAACAACTATCCCGTGAGGTGGGCTGGGCTAAGAGATAATGACTGGCTGAAAGTCCACCTTGCCAGCAGATGAGAAGACCGAGAAGGGGGGATGTTTAATGGCCCTTCGATTTATCTGCAAAGGTATCAAAATGAAGAAGGCCAAGACTCATTTTCTGTCACCTCTGAGGGCAGCTTATGGAATAATAGATTTAAGTTACAGGAAGGCAGAATCTGATTGTTAGAGAAAAAAATCCTAACACAGCACTTTGACAGTGGAACCAATTACTCAAAGGGATGATGGATGTCCCTTAACTGGATGGTTTGCCAACTGTCTGTCAGGCATGCTTAATTTAGACTCTAACACTGAGAAGGGTATTGGATGTAGTGGTCAAACAGCCCTTTCCAGTCGTGTGATTCCATGAACTAATAGTCTGATTTACTACAAGACAGCTTCTATGTCTTTTTTTAAAGATGTGCAAAACTATGAAAAATATAAATAAATATAAGTGATTGGTTCCCGGGAAGATCCATAAATTGTTAAGCTATTTTCCAGGATGTTGCAGCATTTGTCATGGAGTCAATTGTGCATACAGTAGCAGCTATTTTAAAACAATATATTTCTTTGGCCTTTTCTAGAGATTTAAGGTTCATCTTGTATTTATGGTGCACAGCTAGTATGTCTAGGGAACCACAGGAGTAGAAATTCAGCTAATCTAGAGGGTGGGAGGGAAAGGGTGGGAAAGACCAGCCTAGACTATCCTTCTCCAGTTACATTAGTTGTTTCTTCAAAAGTAGGAAAAGAAAATTGTCTGGAACAGCTAAGGTGAGATAAGAAAGAATAATAAAGGGATTTTTTTTCATGAATTTTTCCATTCATATGGAAACAATTAATTACCTTTGCTACATGCAAAAGGATGGAAACAATGTGACTCTGGAATTGTGGAATCTACGTGGAAACAATGAATATTCCCAAATCCATACGGATGTTTTTGAGATCACAGTGCTGATCATAGGCTCAGGTTTAGCCTTCTTAACTCCATAAGGCATCATATGAGGGTCCCTGACCGAGAGATGTTACTTGTTTCTTTTCCTTTGGTTAGGGTGATGTTTCCAACCTTGGCTATCTGAAGATATATGGACTTCAACTCCAAGAATTCCTCAGCAGTGAGGCTGCCTGGGGAATTCTGGGAGTTGAAGTCCACATATCTTCAAATGGCCAAGGTTAAGAAGCATTGGCTTAGGGTACTGTTGCAAAAGACCTCTTCTGCATGTGCTATTCCTGGTGAGGAATATGTCTCACTGTACTCCATATTTTAATTCTCTGACAGAGTAACAACCTCAATTCACACCCTGCCCACTTTGTGAGTTCCAGGGAAAGGGCAAACCATCAGGCTTGGCACAGATGCTAAGCAGAAAAGGTGCTACATGAGTGGATTCCCGGCAGCTGAGCACGCCACTCAGTTACCAACAGGAAATTAGACCATGGCTAAAACCCATTTGACTGCCTTGCTCTTGCTGTCTGTCTGAGTGATCATCAGCCTCATTAAAAAAATGACTAATTATTATTCTGGCTCATTAGCAACTATAAATCTCCAGTGCCACAGCTTCATTAAAAAAATGACAAGTTAGCACTTCATTATATTATGTAGTGGCAAATTTTAATCTTTGCCAGGCTGGCTTTGTTTTTCTCTTATGCAAAGGGCTTAAAGGGCCGTACCTTCTCTAAACAGGCTAGGCAACAGAAGGGAAGTGAAATGGTTTCAGAAGAAATCCACAAGAAAGAAAGATGACGTCTTTTGTGACCAACCTTCCCAAGTATGTATGTTTGTTCATTTTATTTTACAAGATTTTTATTCTCCAGTCACAAGTTTGGTCTGGTCCAGGGGTTTCCAAACTTCGCAACTTTAAGGCTTGTGGACCTCAACTCCCAGAATTTCTCAGTCAGCCATGCTGGGGAATTCTGGGAGTTGAAATCCACAAGTCTTAAAGTTGCCAAGTTTGGAGAAGCCTGGTCTAGTAGTTAAGGTATCAGGCTAGAAACCAAGAGACTCTGCGGTCTAGTCCTGCCTTAGGCATGGAAGCTATCTGGGTGACTTTGAGCCACTCTCTCTCAGCCCAACCCACCTCACAGAGTTGTTATTGTGGGGAAAATAGGAGGAAGAAGGAGTATTAGGTATGTTCATAGCCTTGAGGTGCTTATAAAAATAATAGAGTTGGGATAAAAAATATCTAAACAAAATACGCAAGAGCATTCCAGAACATGCTCCCTCTGAATCTGGAGGATAACAGAACTGAGAAGCCTGGTTAATAGGTTGGATAGTTGCAGACAAATGGGTTGGGTAGATAAAACTAGATTTTTTCCAGTTTGTCGAGAAAAATTGGGTTTTTCCTGTCATCTATAATAGAGTCACTTGTTTTATAATGGGTGCTAGTGAGACTCCTGCTGTTTCAGCTAGAGTGTAATAATTCGGTCTTGGATTTGAATAAATTTAAAATGGCAATATGCCTGTCTTGGATTGTATTAAACAAATACATAGATCTGGGTATTAAATATATATTTCACTTTTAAGACACATCAATAACATATGTTGGACCATGCAGTGTACCTTAATAGAATCAGTGAACATAACCCATTTTTACTTTGGATATTATCAGTTAAAAGATGTCATATTCAATGATTTCAAGGGTTGTAATCTGCCAGTATTTTATGAAAGTACTGTCAATAGTTTCTACTGTCAGGGCAGAACAATCTTTGCTGATACCAAATGATTTCATGTAAAAAGTCTGTCAGAGCGTTACTATCCTTATCTAAATTGCTAAATTAATGCTGACCCTTATAAAATGAAACCCCAAACCTGGATCCATAACGTCTGCCTCAGGGGTGAAATTCAGCAGGTTCTGACAGGTTCTGGAGAACCGGTAGTGGGAATTTTGAGTAGTTCGGAGAACCAGCAAATAGCGCCTCTGGCTGGCCCCAGAGTGGGATGGGAATGGAGATTTTGCAGTATCCTTCCCTGCTACGCCCACCAAACCACACCCACAGAACTGGTAGGAATTTTTTTGAATTTCACCCCTGATCTGCCTCCTATTGTAGGTGCAAGGTATAAAACAAAACAGAAATCTAGTTGACCAATCAGTTATTCTCAGGTACTAAACCTATAAATACAGTCTTTGGCAAATTGCTTTTCTATTGTTGTTAGGAAAAAAAAACCCAGCCTGGATATGTTTACGTGGTCACCTGGAGTTGAACTCAAGTCAAGGGAGACCTGATTTTCAATTTGAGACATTCTGCCTGGTGACAAATCATATCACAAAAGTCATGAAACCAATTAAGTTGGGCCTTACTAATGGCTTTGAAAGGTAGACTACCCATATCCAGCCTCAGGTCTGCAGCCACCAGGGTCTCCTAAAAGATTGAAAAGTTGGAATACCACAGCTTTATTTGTCACAATAGTTCACAGAAAAACACACCTGGACAGTTGTAAAAAGAAATTAAAAGAACTTTTTGAAGTTAATGTAGATAAAGGCTGTGATTTAAGAATGGTTCAGGATGCAAGTAAAGCTTTTCTTTAGAGGTTAAAAAGAAGAGTGAAGAGAAAGCACAAGTCATTTTGCACAAGATAAAGATAAAGAAAAGAAGCAGAAGAATTAAAGACATTCCCAGGGGTCTCCAACCTTGGCAACTTTAAGACTTGTGGACTTCAACTCCCAGAATTCCTCAGCCAGCTTTGCTGGCTGAGGAATTCTGGGAGTTGAAGTCCACAAGTCTTAAAGTTGCCAAGGTTGGAGACCCCTGCATAGAGTATGATTTCTCAACAAATTAAAAGCTACTACAACCACAGACATCTATCCTAACAATAAGAAAAATGGAAATAAAAATGAGTCATGTAAAACAAAACCTTTTCAGTTTACAAACATATCATGGAAGTGGTTGGCATAGAAATTATGGAAAGAAAAAAGAAAATGATACTGAAATTACAAGAGGGGGATTCTTTATTAACGGATAATGTGACCATACAAAAAGCATTTTATCAATATTATTCCAACTTGTACAAAGGAAGTGACATCTCTTTAGAGAAAATAGATGAATACTTAAAAGAAACAAGAATTCCAAGGATTACAGAGAAACAGAGAGCAGTTATCAATGGACCTATAACAATGAGGGTAGTTTCTGAAGCCATAAAAAAAGATTACACCAAAAAAGGTGTCTGGACAAGATGAACTATCTGGTGTTTATTATAAATGCTTTGAGGATGAAATTTTACAACTTTATAAAGTATGATGAATTCTATTTTACAGGGAGGATGGATGCCAGAGAGTTGGAGAAAGGCTAATATAGCATTAACATCTAAAGAGGAGCAAAATTTGAATTTAACAAGAAACTATAGGCCAATATCACCACTGAATAATGATTATAAGTTGTTCACAATGATTCTAGCTGACAGATTGAAAATTGCTTGCACAATTTTATTCATGAGTTTCAATTTTGGTTTTTAACCTAAAAGAAGTTAAATGATATTAATTTATATTAATTAATTAAATAATATTAGAAACAAACTGGACATTTTGGAATATTTGGAGCAACATAATGAAAAACAAGCTGTGTTGATTTTAGATGCAAAGAAAGCCTTTGGCAATTTGAACTGGGATTTTCTATTTAAAGCCCTGGAAGATATGAATTTTGGCCAAAAAAATTATCTAAAATGTATAAAGGCACTTCAAATTTATGCTGGAAACATGAATGACAAAAAGGGATATGTTATCATGTTTGGTGGACATGTAAAAAAAGCCAGAAAGTTTTGGATTCAAATGCACATGTTAATTCAGACAATTTTAAAGGTTAATATACAATTGAAATCAAAAGCTTTCCTTTGGGGATTGACAGACAAACAATTGGGGGAAAAACAGCATGCAACTTTGTATATATGAAGTTTGATATTTTGCGGTGAGATACATGCAAAGATGGGAAGATGTGCTACTACCTACAAGGAAGGAATGGTTGGTGAAGCTGATGGAATTTGGTGAAATGGCCAAACCGGTGGTGGGTTCCTACTGGTGCGGTCCACTCTATAGCACCGGTAGCGGCCCGCTGGTGACGTCACAGTACCGATGCGGTCGATTGCCGGTGCCTGGCTGCCATTTTTTTTAAAAAAAAATTCTTCTGCGCATGCCCAGAAGCCGAGCTTCCGGCACTGTGCATGTGCTGCCTTCCTACCCCACAGTGAGTCCAAGCATGGGAGGATGGCTGAGGGAGCGTGTGAGATGCTGAAATAACGGGTGGCAGGAGCTATCTCCATTCCCCTCCCTTCAGCAGTCCGAGAAGCCACGAACGCGCGGTGATGATCCTAGGCATTTTCGCACGTTCAAGGCTTCTCGAGCTGCTGAGGGGAGGGGGAACAGGCAGCAGGAGCCTAGGATCATCGAATGGGGAGAAGCATTCAGGCTGGATGGAGCCTCCTAGAAGAACCGCTGCCGCGGTCTTGCTGCTCCCGCTGCGGGGGGCTGCATTGCAGGTGGGCAATGCCCCCCACTTCTCCGGCCGCTGCCAAGCTCCCGAGGCCCATGCCCACCCGGTCACATGGCTGGCAAGCCACACCCACAAAATAAGGCACGCCCACAGAGTGGTAGTAAAAAAATTAGGAACCCGCCCCTGGGCCAAATTGACTGCTTGTATTAGAGAAAAAATAATATCTACATCTATTGCTAATTAGAAACCTCATATAGACATTTTGTGTGAAACAGGAAAAAAAAGAGCATATTACTTTTGATTTGGTCTGTTAGAAAGAATAGAGAACAAAATAGAGACATCTTGTAACCGTAAAGCTGCAGGTAAGTTTATAACTGTACTTATAACTGCTGTAAATAAAATCAGAAGGTACTTCTTTTTCTGAAGAAAAGCTTCTGTACAGTTTAAACCAACATAAAAATATCTCCGGTAGCCTTATTTTAGACATGCTCCTTGTTATTCGAGTCCGATATGATGTAGATCTGTTAGAATTATCAGTCTAAAAGACTTGAAACAAATGGGTTAGGCATGATTTTCAAGATTTAGGGATCCTTTTCCGCATCTGAGTCGGTGCTATTCATCAGCCCTTCATCTGAAAAACAAATTATACTGCCATAAAACTGGCTGCCCCCACTGCTGATCTTTGTCCTGCTTCAGACATGGCAAATAACGTTGTCCTTATTTATGGTGCAGAGGGCATATTAAAGGCAGGAACTGAGATTCTTCTGGCTTTGTTTCCTTCCGCTCATCCAACTGGCTGATGAGAAAACATCCCCCCCCCCCCCGCAGTATCGCTCTTTAACATGGACTGAAATTCAAGGTGGGTGGAGAAGGTGAGTTGTGAGCATTAGATAAGCAGGTTTAGCCATCTGTCAAAGCTTACTCTTTCTTTCTTTTTTTAATATTTTTTTTTATTTTCTCTCCACTTTATCCATACATAAATCAATGCATATACCTTAAAAATATTAATAACATTTATAATTACACATTTCTATCTTAACGTTTGTAATTCAATATCTTATTCTGCACCTATTTCCTGCTATCTGTTCATCAGTCTGTATTTCTATTTTAACTTTTCACTCCCTTCCCTCCATCTCCAACTCTTCCATCAACTTTCTTACCCTTCTCTCCTCCTTTCCTTCCTCTCTCCACCCCTTCTCTTCTCTCGTACTACTTCCTCTTTCTCCTTCTAAACCTTCCCTTGAGTGATCTCCATTCTAATGTCTCTTGTATTTAACAGACTGATAATGTATTACTAAGTCTTTCTTCTGCAGGCGTTTTTGTGTGGTTACATTCAAGGAGAGCCTGATCATGTTGATATTAAATGATATAGCAATGGAGGATTGGGGAGTTTTTTGGGGAAGCAAACTTAGCACTATTCCAGAATAGTGTAAAACCCATCTTCAACAGCAGCCTCCAGGATAAAATTCTATTCTATTCTATTCTATTCTATTCTATTCTATTCTATTCTATTCTATTCTATTCTATTCTATTCTATTCTAGTCTATTCTAGTCTAGTCTAGTCTAGTCTAGTCTAGTCTAGTCTAGTCTAGTCTAGTCTAGTCTAGTCTAGTCTAGTCTAGTCTAAACTACCAAGCACAGGGACAATTGCAGAGAGAGATCCAGCCCTTTCTCTTTTTTGCTCCATCATGTAGTCCTTTTGTCGCCTCTCCTTGTGAAGTGCTATTCTGGTTGATGTAGGACTCTAAGGTGGAGGTCATTTCAGAGACCTGATAGCTAGCTACACTACCTTTGAAAGAACCAGGTTCTCCTACTGTCCAAAGCAGAATAGCTTTGCAAGAAAGTCCCAAGAGGCCAGAGGGGAGGAGACCATGCCTACACCAACATAAAATAAGTAACTAGGAGTTGGGCTGATACACACGCACCCCAAAATACCCACACACAACTTCACAACCATCAGAACCAGGGGTGGGTTCCACTTACCTTCCCTACCGGTTCGCATCGCCCCCATCACGTCACGCAAATGACCCTCTGCGCATGCGTAGAGGGTTCTTTGCCAGCCGTGGTGACCGGAGGAACAGTTCGGGGACATGGACAGCTGGCCATCGCTGCCAGTTCGGCGAGCGGGTGGCAATTTCCACCACCGGTACATGCGAACCGGTCCAAACCGGCAGCCACCCACCACTGATCAGAATGGACTGTGAAGCACTGTAGGTTTTTATCTACAGCAAGCCCTATATTAGGATTAAAGAAAATATTAACAGCAATCACCCCAGGTAAAGATTATTTAAATCAGGGGTCTCCAACCTTGGCCACTTTAAGCCTGGAGGACTTCAACTCCCAGAATTCCCCAGCAAAGCTGGCTGGGGAATTCTGGGAGTTGAAGTCCTCCAGGCTTAAAGTGGCCAAGGTTGGAGACCCCTGATTTAAAGAACCTGGGGTATGGAATAGGGGTTGGATGAAGGTAAAGTCATGAGAACAAGCAGGCAAAAAAGAGACATTCGAGGTATTTTCTACCAGAGCTAGATGTATGTGAGGAAAGGCTCTCACAGCATCCTATGCAAAAATGCACACACTTATTCAGACTTGCTGCCTGACAGATACTTGGCTACTGAATTCCACTGGGGAAGCACTAGTGAGAAAGAAATTACTGCTCTGGAACAAACTTTCCCAAATTATATCACCCTTCCTGACAGCATAATTGCCCCCTTTCCTGGAGATTTAACATGGCACATGCATCCTTAAACAGTTGAGTGTTATTTTAAGAGCTCTCAATCTTCTCCTCCTCCCTCCCAGTTCTATCCACCAGGTGATGCATAAACTCATTTTACCTTCAACCCTATTGCTCCGAATGATTGAAACCGATATTTGGACAGATAGAGATTGGGAAGGAAGCAAGGCAAGCTATGCATTATGGAAAGGCAAAAAAAACAACCTCACAGCGTTTGTGCAATTGAGGCTGGCTGCATCCAACCTCCCTGTTTCCAAATCAACCTGTTGTTGTCACACTGGCAGGGTGGCGGCTTGGGGGATGAAGAAACTGCTGTGGAAAGGTCATTGTGACATATAATTAATTCTGTGATTTAATGATAAACAAGGAGAAGCAAACAAAGCATGTTCATGCTGCATGATGGGAAAGAGTAAATCATGGCTGGTTGAAATGCTAGGTTTTACACACTTTGGTGAAAGGGCGTAGAATTATTTGCATAAAGGGGGAAGGCAACTATCCCCATGCCTGATGATTAATGTGAAGATGCTCTTTTGCTTTACTCATGAGCAATTGTTCATTGATTGAAGAGCTTATGGATGGTGACATACAGATTTGGAAGGACGTTCAGACATACATTCAATGGAAAACACACTGGGTGGACTGTACCGTAATCCCTTCCTACTCACTCACCCACACCTTGCTTGGGTCCACAGTGTCCATGTATGTGGCTAAAAGCTGGTTTACTTTACATCCAGTGCTACTCTTCTAATGCCATGCTTCCTATGCCCTTTGAACAACAAGTACTGTTGCTGGTTCAGTTAGGCCAACAATTTGTAATGGGATTAGGTGGCTTACTGCTTAGAAGCAGCCTAGATCAGACACTCTCAGTAGTGAGAAACAAGGATCCTCATAGCCATGGTTAGGACAGTTCAGAGAAATATAAAGCCATTTCATTTTTACTGCCTGTGTTAGTGGGATAGTATTTCAGACGCTTGATTTTGCTTTGTTTCTTTGAAAGGGGCGTGAAAGAAAAAAAATAGTTTACAGACATCTGCATCTTTTTTCATTTAGAATATCCTCTAGCATACATTGTCATGTCTGATTCTAGGGGGTGGTATCATCTCCGTTTCTTAGTCAAGGGAGTCAGGGTTGTCTGGAGACTTTTTCCATAGTCATGTGGCCAGCATGACTATACACTGAGGTACATGGAACACTGATGCCTTCCCATCGAAGTGATACCTATTTATCTACTCACATTTGCATGCTTTCAAATTGCTAGGTGGGCAGGGGCTGGGGCAGGAACAGGAGCTCACCCCATCATGCAGCACTTGGGTTTTGAACGTGGGTTGTCAGTTTTCTACATGACAAGCTCAGTGACTTTAAGCACTGAACCGTCATAACCCCTTTTCCTCAAAATAATATAATAATGTATATTATTACTTAATATAAATCCCGAAGAGACATTGTGAGAGAGAGAGAGAGAGAGAGAGAGAGAGAGAGAGAGAGGGAGGGGGAGGGAGAGAGGGAAGGAGGGAGGGAGGGAGGGAGGGAGGGAGGGAGGGAGGGAGGGAGGGAGGGAGAGAGAGAGAGAGAGAGAGAGAGAGAGAGAGAGAGAGAGAGAGAGAGAGAGAGAGAGAGAGAGAGAGAGAGAGATATTTTTCCCTTGGTGTCATTCTTTACCATATTGGTGGAGGCTTTCATGATACAATAAGGGATTTTATAAATTTCCCTAGTATTGGTTGTTGCGTTTATTATGCATACATCCCTTGTACATGTCCCAAAGGTGCGTTTTCCAAAAGATAATGGGACTTTCTTGTTTTTTTTCCTTTGAAGTTTGAAAACATTTCACTTCTCACCCAAGAAGCTTCTTCACTTCTTGGATGAGAAGCGAAATGTTTTTAAGGAAAAAGCCAAGAAAATCCAGTTGCTTTTTGGAAAAGTACCTTTGGGACAACCATGACCTGTATGATTGAGAATCTCCATAGACAGACATCCCTCGTACATAATTTCAACTACATCTCTCACAACTAAATATTTTTAGGTTGATTTTTTTACCTGGAATTCTTCACCTCCATGGCAACTCTAGGCTTGTATCAAGTCATCTCAGGTCCAAACCGTGCAAGGCAGACACATATTAGACCTTATTCTCTTTTAGAGCAGTTAAGAATTGATTTGGACAAGGAATAGATCCCCTTTGCTGGGGAGAGACCATTACCTGGTCAAGATGTGATGATTTACTCCAACATCTAATGGATCCAGATGGATTCCAGCAAATGCCTAGGGAGTTGCTCTGGTGGGAAGTTACATGGAAGATGTGCCTGGTTGATCACTGGTGACAAGAAACTATCAAAGTCTTTGATGACATCTTTCTTTGCTAATTTAAAGAATGCATATGGTGATCTATCTCACATAGTGATCCTGGATGGCTCACAGGGACCAGTAAAAACAGCCTAAAAACACATTGCATTCTTCCCACCAAGGCACCTTAATTATCCATACTGTTGATAGCATGACTGAACCCCATCCTAGGCAAACGCTTGAGGGGTTGGGGAATCAGGTCTTCACAGCTTTCCAGAAGGCCTATAAAGTACAGTCCACCTGAATTTCAAGTGGGAGTCTCTTCCAAAGGGGCTGACCCAGCTACACAGAAGTTGCAATTTGAAGGGCCCAGTAGGTGACAACATTTGAGGGAAGGGACCTCAAGTATACCTACCTTATCTAAACTGGTGGGACGGGCATATACCCTGAAGGAGATGCAGTCCAGCAAATAACCTAGCCTGAGCTATGTAAAATTTTAAAGGTGATATCCAACACCTTGAATATACACCCAGATAGCAAGCCAAAGCCAATACAGCTCACACAACAGTTATCTTGACACAGGCAAACTGGAGGGTGCCCAGAACTGTGCACATTGCTGTACCCTGGACCAGTTGCAGCTTCTAGATATTCTTCAAGGGCATCCCCATGTAGAACATGATGCAGTAATCCAACTACCGTAGGAAGTGACTAAGGTGTGAGTAAAACAAGCAAGATCTCCCTATCTAAGGATGGGTGCAACTGGCACATAGAATGAATTTGTGTATAGGCCTTGAGGTCTGGGGTTACCAGATACTTGAATAGGAAAAGGAGAACACAGACAGTTGGAAACAAAGAAAAATGGGAGAAAAAGGAAGACATGCTACTGTTTAACTTTCTTGGCAACCACTAGCTATAAAAATACAGCAAAAAAAAGCATTTAGGCCTGGATCAGTGGTGGGTTCCTACCAGTGCGGTCCACTCTATAGCACCGGTAGCGGCCCGTTGGTGATGTCACAGTACCGGTGCGGTCGGTTGCCGGTGCCTGGGCGCCGCCATTTTTTTAAAAAAAATTCTTCTGAGCATGCCCAGAAGCCGAGTTTTCGGCACTGCTCATGCGCTGCCTTCCTACCCACAGTGAGTCCAAGCAGGGGAGGATGGCTGAGGGAGCGCGTGAGACGCTGAAAGAATGGGTGGCAGGAGCTATCTCCATTCCCCTCACTTCAGCAGTCCGAGAAGCCACGAACGTACGGTGATGATCCTAGGCATTTTCGCACGTTGAGGCTTCTCGAGCTGCTGAGGGGAGGGGGAATGGGCGGCAGGACCTATCTCATTTCCCCTCCCTTCAGCAGTCTGAGAAACCACACCCACCCGGTCACATGACTGGCAAGCCACACCCACAAAATAAGCCATGCCCACAGAGTGGTAGTAAAAAAATTAGGAACCCGCCCCTGGCCTGGATGTATATGAAATTGATTGGTTTTTAATCAGAATATTTTTCCAACCAATCTTTATTTTCAAGAACATATACTAATAATAATATAGAATCAATGACACCTTTTTCTAATTTGGCCATGGAAATATATGACTCGTATGAGCTACAAAGTACAGTCATCATAGTTTTGAAGGGGCTGGATTGAAGCTGATTGCTGGAATCAGGAAATGAAATAATGTAAATCCCTCTTGTTCTTGTTACCTTCACTCTATTGATCTTGGCATGATTTCTCGTATAGATATATGCCGTCTGGATGGAAATACATCTTTGAAAATCTCAGCATATAAATACCACCCTCTCTAGGGTCCCTCTTCTAGATTTAGCTCTGATTAAAAGAAGTCACAGGAACAATTTTCAAAAAGGGTTATGTTTGAGATGGAGGGAGGACTTAGGAGTAGACCAAATTAATAAACATGAAACATAAACTCTTCTGAACTGGTTTTTTTTTAATACCATGTTGCCCCTTTCCTGGTTCTTTAAATAAAGCGAAATGACCCATCAAATCACTTTCAGAGTCTTCAATGTTGAAGAAGATTTTTTGTGACCCTTCCATATACTGTGTAAAACAAATCTTTGGACAATCTTTCCCAGATGAAATAAAATTCAGAAACGATCTGTAGTGGAATTTTGCACCTTTTTCATTTCAGACACCCACCTACTTTACCCAATACATTCCCATAAGTGAAGCAATTAATGGTTGTTTTACCTGCTCATTGGTGATGCTTTGTTGTTGTTAGTTGCGAAGTCATGTCCAACCCATCACGACCCCATGGACAATGTTCCTCCAAGCTTTCCTGTCCTCTACCATCCTCTGGAGTCCATTTAAGCTCACGCCTACTGCTTCAGTGACTCCATCCAGCCATCTCATTCTCTGTCGTCTCTTTCTTCTTTTGCCCTCAATCTTTCCCATCATTAGGTTCTTCTCCAGTGAATCCTTCCTTCTCATTAGGTGGCCAAAGTATTTGAATTTCTTCTTCAGGATCTGGCCTTCTAAAGAGCAATCAGGGTTGATCTCCTCTAGGACTGACCGGTTTGATCGCCTTGCAGTCCAAGGGACTCACAGGAGTCTTATCCAGCACCATATTGATTGATTGATTGATTGATTGATTGATTGATTGATTGATTGATTGATTTATTTATTTATTTATTTATTTATTTATTTATTTATTTATTTATTTATTTATTTATTTATTTATTTATTTATTTATTTATTTATTTATTTATTTATTGGTTCTTCTATGCCGCCCTACTCCCGAGGGACTCAGGGCGGCGTACAGCAATGTATAAGAACACCAGATAATAAATAGCAATTAAAACCAAGTTAAAAAGTTAAAAACATTAAACATTAAATAGTTAAAAATATTCACCATCAAACATACTGGGGGAGAGCTCAGATTGAACTAGTTTCAAACCCCTACCTGCAGGAAGAGCCATGTCTTGACGGCTTTTCGGAAGGCCAGCAGGGTGGGGATGGTTCCGGGGGAAGTTGGTTCCAGAGCACGCCCCCCCACACACAGAGAAAGCCCTCCCCCTAGGGCCCGCCAGCCGACATTGTTATAACCATAGTTCAAAGGCCTCAATTCTTTGATGCTCAGCCTTTCTTATGGTCCAACTTTCACAGGCATACATTAGAACTTGGAAAACCATAACCTTGACTATATGCACTTTTGTTGGCAGGGTGATGTCTCTGCATTTTTGGATTGCTGTCTAGATTTGTCATAGCTTTTCTCTCCAGGAGCAATCTGTCTTTTAATTTCTTGGCTGTAGTCCCCATCTGCAGTGATCTTGGATCCTAGGAAAATAAAATCTGTCACTACCTCCATTTCTTCCCCATCTATTTGCCAGGAATTGAGAGGGCCAGATGCCATGATCTTAGTTTTCTTAATGTTGGGATGCTTATTGGGAGGCAAAATGCAGCCCGAGATACTGTATCTATCAACTGATTTCTTTAACTTGTCTTGCATGAAAACTGTAGGAAATCGCCATTCTCCAGCCTTGTTCCTGAGGCTGTACAGAGCTGTCGGGGCAGCACGATTTATGCCAGCATACTTTTCTGTCAGCTCAAGGACTGGAGAATAGCAAGTTAATGGACCCATGAGGAAGAGCCCACATTGTCCATAAATCTATGTGGCCTGAGTTCAAAGGGATCCAGGCAAGAATGTCTATGCCACTTAAAAAGGGGAAGCTCGTGAAATCTATATTTTAGTCATGATACCTTGGATTAAAAGTTTCCTCGAGTTCAGGGGCTTTAGCCTTTTTTAATAACCTTTTCTAAGTTTAATGTTTACAACAAAGCAATTGTCGTATTTTTAACCGATGCCTTCCAGAACTGTCCCTGTCACTTTCGCTACCTAGGTATCAATCGCCTGATATATCTAAACTAATTCTGCTTAATTCCACCTTAAGTAAAACTATTGCTGGACAAAGCATTCTTTGGAGGGTCCAAATGTGTGGCATGTGCAATTCATGTATAGGGGATTGCTAAGAACAGAGGATTAAAGCCACAAAGACAGAAACAACAGGCTTAGCTCGAAGTTCATATACTGAAATGCATTTTCTGAACCTTTACAATCGGAGTTTTCTCCTTGCCCTTTAGAGCCTCCTAGGTCATTTTCTTTTCTCCATTTCTTTTCTTTTTTAAAAAAATAATTTTTATTGAACTGTTTTAAAAACATGTAAATACAAATATACATATATACAAAACCTACATTTAAAAAACACCATGTAACGTAACGTAACGTAACGTAACGTAACGTAACGTAACGTAACGTAACGTAACGTAACGTAACGTAACGTAACGTAACGTAACGTAACGTAACATAACATAACATAACATAACAATGAAATCTAAACATTTAATATTGATATTTGTTTAGCAGCGTTGCGTATCGATATATCTTGTGTATCTATATCTCCTGTTCGTTAACTTATTTATATACACATATTTCTTAAGCTCCAATCTATTACAATTTTCTCTATCGTTTAACATCTTGTCTAAATCTACCTTTCACCCTACGTACATAACTGATTATTTAATTTTGTTTTTGTGTTCCAACCAATTGTACCAATTATTCCATATTTTATAAAATTATGTTTCCTCTTTATCTTGTATTTCCATGGTTAATTTGCTCATTTCCGCACACTCTAATATTTTTGTTATTATCATTGTGCTCGAAGGAACTGTTGTTGCTTTCCAGTGTTGGGCATTTGTGATTCTAGCAGCAGTTATTATATGTAATATAAGATATCGGTTATTATTATTATTTATCTTCTCCTTTATAATTCCTAGCAAGAACAATTCCGGTTTTGAGTCTATTTTTTGTTTTGTAATTTCTTCAATCCTTGCTTCCATTTCTTGTTAGGCTAAAGCAGAGGGCAGCATCTGGTTGATTTTATCTGCTGTAGGATCACTCCTGGTAAATGCTTGGATGGGATTCTTTGAGGGAATCTGTTAGACTGGAAAAGTAACTCACCTTGGAAAAGGGCAATGGCCAAGCCTTTCCATGTTCCTACCAAGACAACCAGATCAGCATGTCAAGAAAATCACTAGTAGTCAGCCTTGACCTGATAAGGGGACATATTTTTGTGCCTTGTTCATTACAGGAAGTCCTCGACTTACGACTGCAATTGAGCCCAACATTTCTGTTGCTAAGCGAGACAGTTGTTAAGTGAGTTTTTGCCCTGTTTTATGACCTTTCTCGCCACAATTATTAAGTGAAATCACTGTAGTTCTTAAATTAGTAGCAAGTTTGTTAAGTGAATCTGGCTTCTCCATTGACTTCGCTTGTCAGGTCGCAAAAGGGGGTCACATGACGCCTTGACACTGCGACCGTCATGTACATGAGCCAGTTGCCGAGCATCCGAATTTTGATCATGGGACCATGGGGAAGCTGCACAGTCTTGTGAAAAATGGCATTGTCACTTTTTTTTTCAGTACGGTTGTAACTTCAAATGATCACTAAACAAATGGTTGTAGGTTGAGGATTGCCTGTGTCCTCTTGCCTCTTTCACCCTACTGTTAGCTTCTTGGAACTCTTTCCCTGGTTTCTTACTTCCCATGTCTTATTTTTCCCTGGATATTTGATCTCATTTCAGAGTGTAAGAGAGAGCCCACTGCTTTCTTTGTTTCTCTCATGGACTAAGATCCTCCACAACATTCCTCTTAAGCAGGAGTGTCAAACTCAAGGCCCGCAGGTCTGGATCTGGCCCGTAGGGTGCTCAGATCTGGCCCGTGGGGCCACTCTGGAAACAGTGAAGGACCGGCCCGCAGTGCCTCCGCCAGAGAAAACGGAGCTCTGTTTTCGCTGGCAGAGGGTTGCAGGAAGCTGTTGCAGCCAAAAACGGAGCCTGTGAGGGCCCATTTTTGTTGGCAGAGCACTCGGGTCACCACAGACGCCCCTGACATGAGTGACATCAAGCTGACCACGCCTACCCTGGCCACGCTCTCACCCCCCCCCCGAGGTCAAACAAAACCCTGATGCGGCCCTCAATGAAATTGAGTTTGACACCCCTGCTCTTAAGGAAGCCTGTCTGTTGGGGAAAGTTAGTAAGCTGCCCTAGGATCCACACACAGTCCTAAAAGCTATTTAGTTGGCCCTAACACTGTGTGAGCTGAGAAAAACTGAACTTGGGAACACTGCCAGACATCTGCCTTCCTCTATCTATTGCTGCAAAGAAGAAAGGATCGGCTAATGTCTTCACCCATTTAAAGACCTTGAATTGAGGAATTTAAAAATATTCAGTTTATTAAAGGAGAAGGGAGAGCCTCCAAATGATATAAACTTCAGCCTTCAGATGTTTAAGCCAGCGTAGCCAATGGTGAAGGATGTCGAGAGTTTTATTTATTGACAAGGATTATAAGCTTCTTCCACTGAAGCCAGTGCTGAACAAGCATACAATTCCCCATCCTTGTAATTCATACGAAAACAAAGTCAAACATAGCACAGTCAATAATCATAGGTCTAATCAATAGGGGAAAAAAGATTTTAAAATATTAAAAAAAAAGATGAAAGAAACGGGAATACCACACTCAATGGACCAGAAATGAAAACACTATTTCTCACCAGAGGCAGCAATTATAGCACTCTAGCTGCCGGGAACTGACAGCTGATAGTTATGTTTTAATGGACCTCATTAATATCAAGAGGGAAGAAGCTATGTGATATCTTGGGATAGCTTTTCCAGAAGAGGGAGGTGCAAAGGAAAAGCCAAGCTTCTGAGATTCCTGCAAATGGCAATTCCAGAGAGAAAAGATCCAGAGTGAGCCCCTCCCTCCATACTTGGTCTTCTTGGGCAGATAGATATTAGTGGGAAAAGGCAATCCCTCTGAAATTTAGGGCCTAAACTATGAAGAGCTTTAAATGTGAGGACCAGCCCCTTGAAATGGTATGGGCAGCCCACTGGTAGTCAACGCAGTTTTCGAAATGGAAGTGTTATATGGGTAAAACCACCTGAAGGCAGGACAAGAAGCAATGGATGGAAACTAATCAAGGAGAAAACCAACCTAAAAATAAGGAGAAATTTCCAGAGACTAAGAACAATTAATCAGTGGAACGGCTTGCCTCCAGAAGTTGCAGGTGCTCCATCACTGGAGGTTTTTAAGAAGTGATTGGACAACCATTTGTCTGAAATGGTATAGGGTTGGGGTTGGATTGGAACACCTCCGAGGTCCTTTCCAACTCGGTCATTTTGTTATAACTAGGGAAGATGAGCAGCACATAAATTAATTAAAGAAATAACTATTCATACTACCAAATTCTACTACCGAACTGTAGCTTCTGAATGCTCTTCATGCATAGAGCATACAGCCCTGCATAGTGCACTAATTCAGTTGAGAAGTGAGTAAAGCTTCCTGTTCCAATTGTAGTTTATTCTCTGGGAAGTCTCAGGTTTATCCAATGACCCATACTGTCAAATAAATTAGTTAATCTATCACGCTTAACTTTCTTAAATGTTTCCTTTTCAGCTCTCCGTGTTTATTTTATTTTATTATTTATTTTATTTAGGATTCTTATATGCCGCCCTACTCCCTGGGGACTCATCAGAAAGCTGATGTTTATCAGAAAGCTTCTTTAGATCGTGAATTATTCTCAGTGTTATGTACTCTGCTTGTTTCAATTCTTCCTTTTCTCTCCAACCTGCATGTAGGCATGCATATGTTGCAAGCTATGAAGTCAGAAAAGGGACTGTCATTAATTTGAGAGCAAGATTTCTATCGCCACATGGTGATTATCTCCCATAATTTGATGGCTTGCTATAGCACTTGGCCTTCAATGAGGGAGCTGGGAATCATGAACAGGGGGAAAAGAGGTCGCTTGCAGCAAGAGGCTTGCTCTCCACATGTAGTAATGGCTATATCAATGTTATCTTCCCAGAAGGTGGCCAGTGACAGATATATTAATGACACCATGTGGTGCTCCCTGGGAAAGGATGTGGCAAGCATAAGGAATTGAAACAAACAGCAGCAACTGGAATGGAAGAAGACTTCCATTCATGCAAAAGACAATGGGCAGGGTGTAGACAATCTGACACTGGTTCCTATTTACATGAAAGTCTTTGGCTCACGGGACAGAAGGCTGCTAAGTCAAGTGTGACTCAACTGAATAGACCAATCCTTGAATACAGCTCATCTGTCTGGAACCCACACCGCATATCGGACATAAATACATTAGAAAGTGTCCAGAGATACTTTACAAGAAGAGTCCTCCACTCCTCTACTCGCAACAGAATACCTTACGCAACCAGACTTGAAATCCTGGGCTTAGAAAGCTTAGATCTACGTTGCCTTCGGCACGACCTAAGCATAGCTCATATAATTTATCTGCTACAACGTCCTTCCTGTCAACGACTACTACAGCTTCAACCACAACAATACATGAGCACACAACAGATACAAACTCAAAGTGAACCGCTCCAACCTTGACTGTAGAAAATACGACTTTAGCAACAGAGTGGTAAATGCCTGGAACTCACTACCTGACATTGTGGTTTCATCACCAAACCCCCAAAACTTTACCCTTAGACTGTCCACTGTTGACCTCACCCGATTCCTAAGAAGTCAGTAAGAGGAGTGCATAAGTGCACCAGTGTGCCTACCGTCCCTGTCCTAGTGTTCTATCATATCAGTACCCATCTTATGTATATAAACAATGTCATATCTATGTATATTACCAACACGTACTTGACAAAAATAAATAAATAAAATAAAATAAAACATGGCTGACCAGGAAATAGAGATGAGATTTCCAAATGGAGTAAATTAGCAGAGAAAGCTATGGAACGAGATCACGAAGACAAGGGTTGGCTATGATATATAAGGACTGCATTTGGAAATTCCTTTTGTACATGAATCTATTTGGTCAGGGTGGAATCTTTGTGCATCCCTGGCCTTTGACTTCTGTGCACTGGTGATGTTTGGGGGAGTATCTTGATTACAATCTTCGATTCTACCCAAGCTCATTAACCTTCACTACTCTTCTCCAGGACTGTGACATACTAAAAACAAATGTACTTTTGTGAACAGTTGTGGGAGTGGTGAGCAATAGTTTTTAAGGAAAAACCCAGATCGGTTTTGTCATTGAGGAGCAAAAACTCTGATAAGAAGCTCCAGAGTTCCTCAGTGAGCAAGTCGAATTTAAAATCATTTCGACTGAGGTGCATTTAGAGGACACGGAGAAGTTTCTTAGCCATCCTTTAATTCATATCTTTGCAAATGATTTGATAGATGAGCGTGTCAGAAAATCAAATACTCTTCAATGGCTATCTGTCTTGTTGCCTTTCAGACAACTCCCTCTCCCTCGGCTGACATTTCATTCGAGGAAACAGTGGGAGCAATTGGGTGCTTGAGAAAAGGGAGAGAAACCAGTGGGAGGGGCAGGGAGGGGAAGTGGGGAAGGGACTGTAGAGGAGAGGGAATTGAATGGGGTATTGAATCAACTTGTCGATTCATTTCTTGAAAAATAGGCATGGGTGCTCTGTGAACATGCTATTACTTTTATTTTTCAAGTTTATCCTAACTGCTGGCAATGACATACAGGCCTCCATGCTGTTGTCTGGATAACAGTATGGAAATTGGTGTGCCAGTATTTTCTTTCTGAATAGCTTTTGCTTTATTTTTATTTTTTTCAACTTCCAAATCTAAATTATTGTCTGAGGATTGGCTGGGGGTGCCTCACTGAAATCCTAAGCAGGATGAACACTGCACAGCTTGCCAAGATCCAACGTTGGCATGGTGCTGTCACATAACTGGACCTTCTACGTTACCTCTGTCTCTGTCTCTGTCTCTGTCTCTGTCTCTGTCTCTGTCTCTGTCTCTCTCCCTCTCCCTCTCCCTCTCCCTCTCCCTCTCCCTCTCTCTCTCTCTCTCTCTCTCTCTCTCTCTCTCTCTCTCTCTCTCTCTCTCTCTCTCTCTCCATACCTATCTATCTATCTATCTATCTATCTATCTATCTATCTATCTATCTATCTATCTATCTATCTATCTATCTATCTATCTATCTATCTATCTATCTATCTATCTCTGCAACAGAGCTCTACCTGCCAGGTTTAGAAGCTGCGGAAGCTCCACCTAAGCACATGTGCACAGGAGTGCTAGAGGGGAGATCAGCATACTGGGGAAGAGGGGAGGGAAGAGGAAGGAACTACTGTATACGTATCAAATACTCCGACTTGTCAGGCCGGAGGGATAAGATGTATTATACAATCTGACCTAAGCTCTGAATAAATCCACGGACAATTTCACCTCTGCTGAAGCTTTAGGCAAAATCTAAAACTGACTGCTGTGCCTTTATAAGCATGCAACAGGGAGGAGGGAGGAGATTCCCGACTTTGTTGCTAACCACTCTATGTTCTGTTTCTTGCATGTGTGAGTAAATGCTGGTGATCACAGCAGGTTCCTGCATAAACTGGAGGGGGGCACAATCAGGGGTGGGCTTCAAAAATTTTAGCAAGAGGTTCTCTGCCTGGTTGCTGGGTGGGCGTGGCCATGGTGGGTGTGGCTTAATCGGCCTCTTGCACCACGGTGGGGAGGGGTTACCTGCATCCAAAACAGGCTGCTTGGGGACTCCTGGGAGGGGAGGGGTGGGGTGGGCGAGGCCAGCCAGGAGTGGGATTTGGGGGTTCTCTGAACTGCACAGAATCTTAGCTAGAGGTACTCCCGAACCCCTGCGAGCCCCAAGCAGCCGATCCCTGGGCACAGTTTGTAGGAAAAGCATACCCCCCAAAACCAGTAACATCATGGCTATGCGTTCACACAATTCATATATTCTTGCATGTTCCCCGCACTTAATGTATGAAGGACAGGGGGCGTGAGGGGCACATGCAGAGGTGGGTTCCTCCCGGTTCGGAGGAACCTGTAGTGACCCGCTGGTGATGTCACGATGATGTCAACGAATCAGATTGGTCAGTGCCGTGCCGTGTGTGCCACCATCTTTTTTTTCTAATTTTTTCCAATTTTTTTAAAAAATTAAATCTTCTTCTGCGCATGCACAGCTGTACTGTCCAGGACTACGACACCAGTATCTGCAGTATAAGGTCATTATTCACACTGCAAAATTCCTGCTAGGTGGGGAAGGAACTATAGTTGCCTGAAATCTTAGATTGCAGTTCAAGAGCTGGAACAAGGCAATGACTCTAAAACAGAAGCACTTCCTTAAGGGCAGATGTCGAAGTCCTGCACACCAATGAGTGACAACTGTCTATATGTTGCACTAAAAGATGATCATCTGGAAAGGCCTCTGGATATTTATTGCTTGTGACTCTTTGTCAGAAATGTCGCCTCTTTCTTTGACCTCCATTTTTCCTTTGATTCTTAAGTCAGGCTGCATTTTTAAAAAACGGGAACCAGCAAATCACCCGGGCTTTGTTTTAAAGCCCTGTGAGCAAGGCAGTCAGCTAGCTCCAGATCCTCTGCCAGCAGCAGACATAAATCCTGCTTCTATTCCTTTTGTAGCTTTTTGATATCCGGCCCCTTAAACCTTTCCCTGCATGCCCTTCCCCCTTGAGGACATATATACAGCTAGTATCTGCAGGCCAGGACTGGGGGCTGGATTTACTGTTCTTATCAGGGAGCACCAAAGACTCATCCAGTGATGTTGACACACAGCGAACTGTCAGCCCTGCCAGAAATTGGAGGCTTAGCCCCTGGGACTTCCTAAAAGGAGCTTGCAGCCTTGCTGGCTTATCACTGCCCCCACCTTGCCCAATGCCCCCTTCCCTCCCCCACTTCTTTAGCATGTGCAGCTTGTGCTGTTGCCAACAAGTGTTGTCCTTCATCACCCTTTAATGTTCTTGTCACGGTGTGATGTATTGCCTGTTACATGTATATGCAGGGAGAGGCATCCCTATCTAATATAATGGTTTATTCCTGAGCACGTGATTGATATGTTCTTGTACGCATGTGTGCATTCCAATCTCCGCTCCTTCCTTCTTCTTCTGTCTTCCATTGAGTGAAGTCGCACATTTATATCAGAGATGTAAACAAATGAGGTTTTATTGTTTTTGTACCGAAATAAATATTTTACTTAGACTTCTAAACTGCGGTTTCATTTCTAATGTCTGATGTCCAGGAAAAAATCAAACATCACCTCTGTGAGAATAAATTCTCACTCTGTCAGTTCTTTTCTTCCTTCTCTTGCTGTCCTTCCCCCTTGTGGTTTCCGCTTCTCCCCCCCCCCCCAATTAACAGAAATCGGATGCAAAAGATTCTGGGTCATTAGAGGATATGGAAATGACAAGTCACGGGAAATGTTGAGCCAAAAGGTTTGGGAACAGTTCAGGTCACCTGGTTGTTCCCAGCTCAGATGAAAATTAGCAAGGCTCATGAAGAAAAGTAGATTATTATACCTCAGCCAAAAGCACTGCCATTGCTTGGCCCTCGATTTATTATTTTATATGAGTAAAAGGCACATTGCTGCAGTTACACCTCCTCTCTCTTCTGTTCCAGAAGAGCACAATTCCCCCTGCTTGCATCCACCATAGCACAAACATGGCCTGACAACAATCATGTTCTGTCCCCATGATATTGCCTTCAGCCCATAAGCAGGACAGAATAGAACACGGGTTCTATTCAAACCCGCCACATCACGTTGCCGTCACGTGACATATCATGATATTTTTTTTCTTTTTGCGGAGCTGGGGTGGGTGTGCCCTGTGTGTGACGCATCCGGACCGTGGGCCACCAGTTTGACACCCCTGGAATAGAACATAGAATAATAGAATTGGAAGGGACCTTGGAGGTCTTCCAGTCCAACCCCCCTCTGCTCAAACAGGAGACCCTATACCATTTCAGATAAATGGTTGTCCAGAGTTAAGTCATCCTTACTTCACTGATGCTAAAAACAGGATTTCTTGTTTCCAAGCTTCCGACACAGTCCAAAAGCAGCCTCAAGGTGTACAAAACCATTCATAAGTGAAGCTTGATTTTTTTTTCATCAGTTGGCCTGTTCCTTTGAAGGGTCTGAAAAGCAAACAATGGGCCTTTTCCTCACTGCCAAATTGGTGCTTCCCCCCCATTGTGGGTCAACAGAAAACAACCCTAGCATGGCATTTGTTATCTCCATGATGGATCCCTACCCTGGCCCTCCTGTTTAGTGAAACCCTCTGTTTTACTAAAGAGACTGCCAATGACTTGACTTGACTTAGGGGACAGGTGACAAAGGTCTGCAGAATTGTACACACCTTGATGTGAATTGGGATAAGGAGGAAAACATCAATTCAACAGTAGCGCAAGGTAGTGCAGTAAAGTAGTGCAAGTCTGTCTCAGTCATGATTTGGAGACAAAGTGAAGGAAATTGAATGTCATGGGAATACAGCAGAAAAAATAATACAGCTGGGATATGTTTGTGCCATGGTTACTGGTAAATGCAAGTGAGGAAGGATAGAATGGGAGAAGGAGGTGAGATGTATCTTCTACTTGCAGGCAATAATCACTAGCAATGGCAGGACTTTGGCTGAGAGATGTTGACTTTGATTCAGGTCAGTTCTATGCTATTTGCAAGGTTTGTTTCATTACTGGAATATTTTAAGAACTTTGGAAATGACAACACTTAAAAAATACTTCGGACTTATTAGTCTTCAAATTAATCTTTATTTGGATTCTCCAGGCATTTTCCCCAAACAACCCAATTTCAATCAGTTCTTTTACATCCTGATTTAGAAGATGCATGTTGTTTGTTGTAGGTTTGAAGTCTCCAAGAGATTGGTATTCCCAAATAATTCATATATGATTTGCTTTCCCTTGGCTGTCCCTCTAACCCAGTGGTTCCCAACCTTCCTAATGCCGCGACCCGTGACCCGCCCCTGCGTCCCCACCGCGACCCACCCCGCCGCCGCCATTTGGGTTCTTTTACCCTCTGTACATGGGTAAAGCGTTCTGCGCATGCGCAGAGGGCAAAAGAACTCAAATGGCGGCATCCAGGTGGGCGGGAGAAGCGGGCAGGGGAAGCCTCGCACCGCAACCGCCACTGGCTCTATTGGCTCTGCGACGACTGACAGGCAAGAGCGAACTGGGAGCATTTCACCGCTGCAACACGCGAAGCGAGCAGACCTCGCCCGGATCTGGAGACTTCACCCGGACGCCGCCATTTGGGTTCTTTTACCCTCTGCACATGCGCAGAACGCTTTGCGCATGCGCAGAGGATAAAAGAACCCAAATGGCGGCAGCAGGGTGGGGCACTGTGGGGGCGCGGTTGTGGAGCGCGATATCATGGCCAGGCTTGTGGCAGTGGGGGGGGGAGCTGAGGATGCCGGGGCGACCCCTGGGAAATGGTCGTTTGACCCCCAAAGGGGTTGCGACCCCCAGGTTGGGTACCGCTGCTCTAACCCTACATAAAAGAAAGTGAATCCTTTAATGTTCTGCTTTTTAGAGGGAAGAACATTAGCTTTTACATTCGGAATCATCCTAGCTTGGGATTCTTTCATCATCTTCATCACCATAAAAAAAATTAATCAAGCCTATATAGACAATCTTATGTTGTCTTTATGCATTTCCAGAAGCAGTTTGGAATCTTTGCTTCATCTACACTCCCTCGCTGACATATTGTATCTTTTAATGAGTCCATTGGATTAAATATGTTCTTCTTCCAGCCCTTAGAATGGCTGGTAAAACCTAGAGATCATTAATGCAGCCCTGCAGGCTACTTCTGCTGACTGCCGACTGCCTGCAATTTGGCAGTTCGAATCTCACCAGGCTCAAGGTTGACTCAGCCTTCCATCTTTCCGAGGTGGGTAAAATGAGGACCCAGATTGTTGGGGGCAATATGCTGACTGTATGTAAAGGAATGTAAAGCACTGTAAAGCGGTATATAAGTCTAAGGGCTATTGCTATTAAGGAGTGGGTTTGCAATCACTTAGAAAGGAGCCATGTAACAATAACAGAGTTGGAAGGGACCTTGGAGGTCATCTAGTCCAACCCCCTGCTCATGCAGGAGACCTATACTAGGGATTTTAACCACCTAACTGCCGACGTTTCTGATTGACAAGCTCAGTGTCTTAGCCATGTGAATTACATTGCACAACCATTTGTCTGGGATGATTTGAGGATTCCTGCCCTGGGCAGCAGATCTCAATGTTCCAACCAACCCTATGATTCTATTCTTTATTAAATACCTTCCCTTTCAGTTGCGCAGTCCTTTCTCCAAGAGGTAGGCTGCATTTTACCGACCAGGGTAAATGTGGCAGACACAAAGCTCTTTTTTCCCCCTTCCTATCTATGAATCATTTTTGAAATCTTATTGAATAGCATTACCTGCATCTGCTTTTCCATAATCTCAAAGATTTCCTATCGAAAAAGCATAATTGCAAGGCCTGCAGTTTTTATAGAAAGATCACCATCTACAGTAGGGCAGATTACCAATTCATTTTGGTTTATTACCTTTTGATTATTAATCAAGGAATATTATTAGGGTAACACTGGTCCAGTTTGTACTTACATACATACATACATACATACATACATACATACATACATACATACATAGTGTGTGTGTGTGTGTGTGTGTGTGTATGTGTGTGTGTAGCATTTTTTGCTGATAAATGAAAATAAAGGGAGACTATTATAGATCTATTTCGAGCTATTTAGCTCTCGTCAGATAGCCATACCTTACTTGGATTTGAACCTGAGCTTCCTGCCTTGTAAGGCAGGAGCTTAACCTCTAGACCACAGGCTCTATTCCCTAACAGCTCTTCACCAGGAAAGGGTTATATATGTTTTTCTGTCGTATCATCCTGGTGTACCCAAATATGGGAGAAAGCATCACAATATGCTGTGATGCTTTCTCCCATATTTGGGTACACCAGGATGATATGACAGAAAAACATACATACATACATACATGCATGCATACATACACACACACACACACACACAATATATATATATATATATATATATATATATATATATATATATATATATATATATATATATATATATATATGTATATATGTATATATGTATATATGTATATATGTATATATGTATATATGTATATATGTATATATGTATATATGTATATATGTATATGTATATGTATATGTATATGTATATGTATATGTATATGTATATGCATATATGTAGGATATATACTATATACACTATATACACTATATACACTATAGTGTATACACTATATAGTGTATATATACACTATATATATATATATATATATATATATATATATATATATATATATATATATATATATATATATATATATATATATATATATATATATATATATATATATATATATATATATACTATATACACTATATACACTATACACACACTCACACACACTTATTTTAACAAGCTAATATTTTAACTGAGGTCACTCTTTTTTTCTTCCATTCTTAGCATCCCAATCATGGTTTAAAACACAGCTTTAAACCTTAACATTAAATTCTAAATTTGTTCTAGTCTTGGTAACGATGGTTTCCTTATTCATGGGCAGAAAATGAAGACTTTGGTTAATCACAGTTGAATAGCAATATCATTTAGACTTACATGCCACTTTCTAGTGCTTTACAGCCCTCTCTAAGCAGTTTACAAAGCCAGCATATTGCCCCCAACAATCTGCATTCTAACCACTGTGCCATCACGGAAGGAACTTTAGACAAGAGAACAGAACAGGCAATGACTTAAGGCTCACACATGTATCCTAATGTCTGGTCATTGATAGCAGGCCAATGTTATTTGACGACATTCCATAATTTGTTACCAAGGTTATCTAAAGCTGTTTGCATCAATAGAGATGCTGGTGGTTTTTTTTTTTTTTTTTACATCAGATGTTTAAAGTTGCAAGATCCTAATTAGAGCACGGCCACATTAATAACATACTTTATTTTTTATATTGAAATTTTTGCCCTAAGAGGGAATGTTGAACTAGTTGTCATGTGTGATTTTAAAGATGCTATTTATTATATGCTATATTGGTCACGAGATAAATGTGATCCATTTAAAATCTTATATCTAAATATGCTACCTAGCTTTGGAAATAAGCAGACCTCGGTCCACATTATGCTTGGTCAGTAAAACTCTCCTCCAAAGTTGAGCTCCATAAATCATTGGTCTAATTTCCAGGATTGTATATTAGAGCCCATACATGCATTCTCCAGTCTCACCAGGCCAGTTTCAGGCAACCCTAAGTGTGATTTGCGGTCCCAGGAACAAGAAGCAAAGCATGAGAGTTATATTTGTAATAGCTCTTTAAAAAAAAAAAAAGGCTTCTTGCAAATGTCATCAAACCTCAGGAGAATGGCCTTAGAATAAGTGAATCAATTGCTACAATTTTACAAAACAACACCCCGTTACTGTACATCTATCTTCCGTCTCGTGAGGGTACTTGTTAAATTCATCACGCGTTTGCTAGTTTTCAACCACATAGTTTTGGAGTCCTGAAATGCCTGGCTTATTTCCAGAGCCAGCCTGATGTGATTTCCTGCCTAAAGCAACCACTGTATCTTCATGATCAGAGAACAGGAGAGACCAATATACTCTGAAGATCTGTATGTTTCAGATCACGCAGGTCTTGGTTGACTTACCCGAACAAGTTCACCTTTGAGCAGCTGCTCAACCCAGCTCCGTTTATTTCCTGCCAAAACACTTGCGCATCTACATGCAAAGATAATGGGGAAATATATAGATAGGGTGTACATATCTCCTTGAGAAGAAATATATCAAGCTCAACTTCCTTTATGGTTGCCATAGAGCAGTGATGGCTAACCTTTTTCTCGTTGCATGTCGAAAGCACGCATGCACGTGCCAGCACCCATAATGCAATGAGTGCACTACACCCACCCGCACGGCCCGCCCTCCTGGGCATATGCGTATGACCCCCCACACGCTCCCCTCACCCCCCCATGCATGGATGTGCGACACCCCCCACGCTCCCCCAGCCCCCATGCATGTGCTTGCGCCCTCCCCCCTCCCCCCTCCCCCATGCATATGTGCATGGGACTCCCCTGCGCTCCCCCTGTCCCCCCACGTATGAGTGTGTACCCCCCACCCCGTTTTAGGCCTAGCAGGACTCCCTGCAGCCTCCTGGGACCAAAAAATGGGCCATGGGGGGGTGCCGCAACCCCCATGCTCCCCCACCCAGTGCATATGTGCATGAGCCCAGTACCCCTGTGCATACATGTTTGACCCCCCTACCCCAACCCGCAAATGCGCACGCATCTCCTGCATGCACCCCGCCCACTGCATATGCGCAGCAGATACCCGAAAATCAGCTGGCCGGCAGGAGGCACGCATGCATGCATGGTGGAGTTGAGCTGGGAGGTGGCTCGCATGCCCACAGAGAGGGCTCTGTGTGCCACCTGTGGCATGCGTGCCATAGGTTCCGCCATCACGGCCATACAGCAAGCAAATAAATTAATCTGGTCTTTCCCCCTAGAAAAGATATTCTGATTTTTCCCAACTGATACATCTGGTTCATCTTCACTGGTTTTCTAACTGAGGTCTGCACTGCATGATTTTCCATGGAGATAACTGATGTCTGAACTCTCAGGTCAGTCTTTACTATGCAGTCCACCCCTGACTGGGGTAATGTCAGTAATGATCAATGTTATATATGTGATAATGGACAGACTTTCAGAAAGAAAGCTAAGTTTAAAGTTTGCACAACTTCACTCTGACTTGTGAATCCCAGGACAAGCATCCTTGAAGCTAAGCTCAATGATTTCCTCTAAAAGATGAGAGGGTGTAGTGGAACCTCCAGCTAGACCAGAGGGGTCAAGAGATGCCCAAATTTAGAGTCTTTACACTGCAGTAAGCATCACAGGCTGGACCTCCTCCAGAGACCTTACATGGCATGGAATCTTGCCATTCCCAAGGGAATGCAGTCAGCCTGGCAAGATTCTTCTAACATAGTTGACTAGCAGTAAAAATACTGTTGAGACTCTTCACGAGTGGTTCTGGTTGCTTTCACTGATGGGGGCCAGAAATCCCTTTTCTCGGTTCTCCATCAAGGCCTTCTTGAACCGAATGCCATATTAATATATTATGAATACTAGAGAACATTACTAAGAAGCAGATCTTGTGGTCTCTTGCTGATCCTAGCCTTTTCTCAATCATCCATCATCAGGCCAATCCATTCTTTGCCTCAATACTGGCTCTTTCAAGAAGGTTTAGTTTGTCCTCTTCTCACGTTATGACTGCAGATAACCAGGTCTCCCAGTCCTTAGCTCTCAAGGGCCTACCAATGCCATTCCACTGCCTTCACTTGTTGTGCTTTCATTTTCTGTTTTGTTGTCTTCCCTTCCCTTCTCTTCTCCCAGCTTTTATACATAGATGTTTCTCCTGGGTGTATTTGCAGTTACCACCTTCCCCTAAATGCAGGTCACCATGTTGGGTTTTTTCAGGTTGACTGTTCAACGGTGAGGGGCACATGACATGGATTTTTTAAAAACTTGTTAACTAAAATAGTTACTTTGTACTTTAATTTAATTTATTTTTCTCTCTTTTATAAGGATTTATCAAACCACTATAGGCTGGAATGTAGGAAATTTTTTATCCTATTGCTGTATGGATTGATTGATTGTTTGATTGCTTTTAGCCTTCCTAAACTGAAAAGATAAACTGGCTGGAGACTATCTCCAGATAAGAAAAAGTTTGTTAGTGCTAATTAGAGTCTGGTTTGTCTTTTTGTGAACTTCAAACAACTTTTTTGCTTAAATGTTACGTCCCTTCTGTCATCAGATCTCATTTTAATGAACCTGTATGATATTATGGGAATGGAAATATGTAACATGTAACTGATTTCCTATGCAAAGGGGAGGTGACTTTGATACTGTCCAATCAACTTTCCTCTTGCATTTTCTTGGCTGGGTTAACTATAAAAAAAGAATGTAAGATGAGTCTCGAGGTTCTCACTTTCCATAGGGAGATCCCATAGGGTGCCCTAATAAATTGCTTTTAAATAATCTTCCGAGCACTGTTCCCTCTAAGCTGCGTGGCTGCACGGCCACACACGTAACGAGAGAACGCTGTGCAGCAGTTTCTAACTTCCGTGCGGCATTTTCTAATGGCAGAGGCTGTGCGCCTGCGCGGTCACGCACATGAAAAGATAACGCCGTGCAGCAGTTTCTAACTGCCGCGCGCTGTTTTCTGATGTTACAGGGAACATTGCTTCCGACTCGGTTGCTTATTGGGGGAAGGTAAACTGAGGCAGAACCTAAGACCAGATTTGGCTATCAACAGTGGGCAACTTCCAATGTTCTTACTGTTGCCCTGACTACTTCCCTTTGCCAAAAGGGAAAGGGTGGGTCATGTCAATCAGGGAGACAACCATGAAGCACAGTAGCATTTGTACTTGTGACATCTCTGTAGCACTCTTCCCATACCTGGTCACACATTTGTGTGTGACTTGCTCTATTTTTAACCACAATATTAAAACAAAACTTTTGAACAACTTGCAAGAATAAATAGGTGAAGTTCCTGGAACACCAGGGAATCGTGTCCCACTGCTCTGCTGTCAGGTAAATATAGCAGCACCTGGAAATAGTTCTGCAATTTTTATATAGAATGCAGAGACAACAGGCTTTGCTAAAAAAAAAGAGGAGGGGGTAAGAGCAGCAGGTGCCAGTGCCCTTGCTTCCTTGTTCCCTGGATTGCTACTTAAGCATCCAATTGCAAGAAGGCAGGAATCTTCCCTGCCAATCACACACACTCCCCACTGAGAATCCTGCTTCCTCTACTTGCAGGCTGAGAAATAAATGGCATAAATTTCTCAGGAGCTGTCTGGGAGAAGAAAAGGAGATCAATAGAGACTTGCTCACTGTGGTTGTTTGATTCTCTCCCTGCCAATGCAATCATGGTGCTGGAGACAATAGATGCCAAAGCAATGAATGGCATCACACATTCATTCAATCAAGAAGAGATGGGAAATTGATACGGCATGCCACAGCATCACATTCTGGAACAACCAGTTTACACATAGATACACACAGACACACACACACCAACACACACAGAGAGACACACAGACACAGACACACACAAACAGATACACAAACACCCCCTCTGGAAAATTGTGAGTTATCTCGATGGCAGCTTCTCTCTGTGGGAACTAATTTGTCAAATTATGTTACAAAAGGGTAAACCAGACAGATCATACAGGAATCAAAATGTCTGATTGGCAAGCTTGGTTTAAATCTTTTAGTTCATTCAGTTTGCTTGCAGTGAGAGAATCAGAGAAAGAAAAAGAATAAGTGTGTGTGTGTGTGTGTGTGTGTGTGTGTGTGTGTGTGTGTGTGTGTGTGTGTGTGTCTATTTTCATTCATTCCTGTATTCATTTGACTATTTCTGGGTCAATCCAAATGTAGGAATTAAAGCAGGTTACGCTGCCATCATCATAAAAGGCTGGTGCTATTTATATAATACAAAAGGAGAATGAGGGGTTCTCCAAACATTTTTAGAACGTATCTCCAGCAAAAGGGAGTGACTGGATATGTTTTGTGTGTGTGTGTGTGGGGGGGTTATACACTTGTTTCAGTATCAGTTTTTCCATTCCAAATAAATCTCTCTTTTTAAAAAAAATCTTGATTTTGTTCGGCAATATAAAGGCTCTGATTCCCTCACCCCCCAGAGATATGTGACCCAACTATTGTATGAAAACAGAGTAGATGGGGAAACTATGGAAAATCAAAATAAACTTTAGATTCTCTAGACATTTTACTCCTGTTTCGCCTTTTTAAAAAAAATACTTTAATAGTGTGTGTATGTGCTTGCATGCATGCCTGCCTTCAAGTGAGTTTTTGTCTCCTGGAGACTGCTTGTACTAGTCCCTGGAGCTTCCTTGGCAAGTTCTTAGATGTGGTTTGCAATTGCCAGCTTTCTAGGGCTGAGACAGGATGACTGGTCCAGCTGGGTTTGTGCCTGAGGCTAGACTACAACTTTATGGTTTCTGTGTTTCTAGACTGGTGCCTTAACCACTACATTAAACTGACTCTCTTACTTTAATAGTAGAATGGGTAACAAACATTCTCGTATGAGAAGTTGAGAATAGCTTCCGATATTCCTTTTTGTTGCATTTATCCTGGAACAGACAAGATGATGTCCATCTCTGGATCGAAACAAAACCTGTAGTGAATTAGAGATGGAAAAGGGGAGAGAGAAGGAGAGAGAGAGAGAGAGAAAAAGAGACTTAACATTCTAACTTGTCTCTGATATAATTGGACATCAATGTGACAATGTGTGAGTAAATTATTCGTGCATAAAAATATTAAAGCTTTTTTTTAAACTTCTTTGTTTAGGTCAATTATTTATTATTATTTTATTTTATTTCTTGGTTCTTCTATGCCGCCCTATTCCCGAGGGACTCAGGGCGGTGTACAACATCATATAAGAACACTAGAAATAATAACAATTTAAAAACACAATTAAAAGTTAAAAAGATTAAAACAGTTAAAAATATCCCCACCAGACATACCGGGGGAGAATTCAGATGGAGCTAGTCTCAACCCCCAGCCTGCAGGAAAAGCCATGTCTTGACGGCTTTTCGGAAGGCCAGCAGAGTGGGGATGGTTCGGGTCTCTGGGGGAAGTTGGTTCCAGAGCGCGGGACCCTCCACAGAGAAGGCCCTCCCCCTAGGGCCCGCTAGCCGGCATTGTTTGGCTGACGGGACCTGGAGGAGACCCACTCTGTGGGCCCTAACTGGTCGGAGGGAAGTATGAGGCAGAATGCGGTCCTGAAGGTAACCTGGTCCTAAGCCATGTAGGGCTTTAAAGATGATGATCAACACCTTGAATTGTACCCAGAGACCAATAGGCAACCAATGCAGCTGGCGGAGTATAGGTGTAACGTGGGTGTACCTTGGCACACCCACCACGGCACGTGCAGCCGCATTTTGCACCAACTGAAGTCTCCGAATACCATGTAGAGCGCATTGCAATAATCAAATTGGGAGGTGACAAGGGCGTGAGTGACCGTGAGTAGAGCCTCCTTCTCCAGGTATGGCCGCAATTGGTGCACCAGGCGAACCTGTGCAAAGGCCCCCCTAGCCACAGCGTTAAGATGTTGATCCAATTTTAGCTGTGGATCTAGGAGGACCCCCAAATTGCGGACCTGCTCCGAAGGAGTTAATTTCTCTCCCTCAAGAACCAAGGAGGGACAGTTGTCATAGTCCTTAGGGGGCAATATCCAAAGCCACTCAGTCTTGTCGGGGTTGAGTCTGAGTCTGTTCCTCCCCATCCAGGTCCTAACATCATCCAGGCACCGGCACATTACATCAACTGCCTCACTGAATTGAGACGGGGTGGTGATGTACAGCTGGGTGTCATCAGCGTACTGATGAAAACTCACCCCGTGTCTACAGATGATCTCCCCCAGCGGTTTCATGTAAATGTTAAACAGGATGGGTGAGAGAACCGAACCCTGAGGCACCCCACATAACAGGGGCCTAGGGGTGGATCTCTGCCCTCCTGTTAACACCGACTGCATCCTATCAGTGAGATAAGAGGAGAACCACTGTAAAACGGTGCCTCCCACTCCCAACTCACCGAGACGATGCAGAAGGATACCATGGTCGATGGTATTACCCAGATAAAATCCAATTACCCAGATAAAATCCAAAATCAGCTGCTTCCAGCTCCTTGAGAAATAGAGTAGACGGGACGTTGTTACTTACCTGATACGTCCTTTCTCATAGGGTGGAGCCAGCCTCCAAGAATGGGTTAAACCTGCCCTCCAGCCAATCAGGACCGAGTTTCTTCAAAAGTATAAATAGGATCCTCTTGCCTTGGCACCCCCTCTTTTTACGAGGGAAGAAGGTCAAACTCAAATGTGCTTACCCATTAAACCAACTCACTTTTTTTTAAATAGAGAAAGGCAAACAGACAACAGTGACACAGACCTCATGAACATATTTACAGGATGATAGATTAATGAGAACAGACAGTCCAGCCAATACCCTAAAAAGGGGAGGGACTTGGAGGCTGGTTCTACCCTATGAGAAAGGACGTATCAGGTAAGTAACAACGTCCCTTCTCCATAGTGGGTGGAGCCAGCCTCCAAGAATGGGACATACCAAAGTACCCTGTCCCTAGGGCGGGCCACCTAAATCTGGCTGAGACTGACCCAGTCCTCCCACACCTTGATGCAACACTCTCTGGCCAAAGTCCGCCTCCTCCGAGGCATAGGCATCCAGTTTATAGTGCCGGATGAAGGGTGTAGGGGAGGCCCATGTGGCCGCATGGCAAACCTCCACAATGGAGGCCCTGGCGTTCCAGGCCATAGTGGTGACCACACTGTGTGTGGAGTGTGCTGTAAGTCCGGGGGGCCGGGGAAGAGACATTTGTTCGTAGGCCAAGGAAATGGCCACGCGAAGCCAACGGCCCACCGTGGAGGATGATACTTTGGAGCCCATGGAAGAAGAGCGAAAGGACACAAAGAGTGCCTCAGTTCGTCGGAAGCTAGAGGTGTGTTGCAAATATATGTCCAGGGCATGCCTGACGTCCAGCGTGTGCCACGCACGCTCAGTGTCATTAAGAGGAGTTTGGTAGAAACTGGGGAGAATAATCTCCTATGCCTTGTGAAAGTACGTGTTGACCTTCGGGACGAAGGTGGGGTCCAGGTGCAGGACCACCCTGTCGGGGTGAAAAACACACAGGTCCCCCTGCACAGACAGAGTGGCCAGTTCTGAGATCCTGCATGCTGAAGTCACAGCCACAAGAAAGGCTACTTTGTATGTCAAGTGCATCAGAGATGCCGTAGAGAGAGGCTCAAATGGGCCAGCGGTGAGAGCAGTTAATACCTTAGAGAGGTCCCAGGTGGGGAACCTATGGACTACGGAAGGACACAGGTTGGAAGCCCCCTTCAGAAATTGTTTTAGGAGCGGGTGGCCGGAAAGGGAGTCCACGGCTGGACATGAGAGGACAGTCGATAAAGCCGCTACTTGGCAGCGTAGTATGTTAGGGGAGAGACCCTTGGCAAGTCCCTATCGCAGAAATTGTATTACATTGATTATTGACAGTTTGACAGGTGAATACCCCACCTGCGCGCACAAGCGACAGAAGGCCTTCCTCGTGGCCGAATAAATACGTTCAGTAGACGGCCTCCTAGAGGCCAACATGATTTGAGTGATATTGTCCGGAACCAGGCGATGCTTTAGAGTTAGCCGCTCAAGTGCCAGGCGGTCAGTTGTAGCCAATGTGGCTCTGGATGGAAAACTGACCCCTGGACAAGCAACCACTCTGTTGGTGGGATCCGCCAAGGAGGTGACACGGACAGGGACATAAGGTCCGTGAACCATGCCCACCTGGGCCAGTGAGGAGCCAACAGGATCACCTCCGCCCTCAACTGTAGGACCCTCCGGATGACCCTGGGGATTAGGGGAAGGGGAGGGAAGGCGTATAGCAGTCCTGGCAGCCAGTCGCATCGAAGAGCGTCTGTGTCCGCTGCCCCCTGTGTCCTGAACCTGGTGACAAACCTGGGCAACCTGGCATTCTCCGGGGTGGCGAAGAGGTCCATTACCGGCAGACCGAACCGACTGACCAATTGTTGGAAGATGTCCGGGTGTAGGGACCACTCTGCTGGGTCAATGGAATTCCAGCTGAGCCAGTCCGCGGTCATGTTGCTCACCCTGGAGATATGCTCCGCTGCGATGGACTGCAGGTGTCGTTCTGCCTAGAGCACCAGCGCCATTGCCTCTACCATGAGTGCCTTGGACATTGTCCCACCTTGGCGATTTATATGGGCCTTTGTTGTCACATTGTCTGTCAAGACAAGGACATGGCTGCCTGACAGACGGTCCCAGAAGTGGCCCAGAGCCAACCTGACAGCCCTCAGTTCTAACAGGTTGATGGGGAGGCTCTGTTCGGCACTGGACCAGGTGCCCTGGGCGACCTGAGCCTCGATGTGGGCCCCCCAACCTGTAGTGCTGGCATTCGTGGTTAGTGTCAACCTCTGTGGTTCCAGGAAGTCAGTGTCTTTGGCGAGAGCGGTTGAAGACCACCATCGGAGTGACTTCCTCACGACCATCGGGAGCTGGACCCTGGCTGGGGAATCGCTGCGACCGGACTGCTGGAAAGGGAGAAGAAATCATTGAAGGTCTCTGGAATGCAGGTGAGCCCACAGGGTGATATGAATCGCAGATATCATCTTTCCCAGGAGGGAGGACAGCTGCTTCAGGGGAACCCTGGTTTGGGCCAGAACACGCTGGACTAAATCCTATAGGCTGTCCCTCCGCTCCTGTGACAGGTACACTCTGCACTCCAGAGAGTCAATGATGGCCCCCAAGTGAGTGACCCTAGTGGAGGGGGACAGTTGACTCTTCCCCATGTTAACTAGGAACCTGTGGTGCTCGAGGGTGTTAAGGACTACCTGGATGTCCTGTTCTGCCTGGGACAGAGAGGAAGACTGGATGAGGATGTCATCCAGGTAGCAATGGACACGCACGGGAATAGCCCACAGGTGGGCTGTCAAGGCGGCCAGGATATTCGTAAACACCCTGGGTGCTGAAGATAGGCCGAAGGGCAACGCCAGATATTTGTAATGCACCCTTGCATAACAAAACCGGAGGTATTGGCGGTGGTCCGAATTGATTGGAATGTGGAGGTAGGCCTCCGACAGGTCAATTGATGCGAGAAAGTCGCCTTGCCTAATGCCCGCCAGAATTGATTGCAGGGTGTGCATCTTGAATTTCTTATAGATGACATACCTGTTGAGGCGTTTTAAATCAAGAATGGCTCTCCACCCACCCGAGGATTTAGGTACTACGAACAATATGGAATAGAATCCCTGTCCCTGTTGGTCCTTGGGCACCTGTTGGATGGCTCTAATGTCCAAAAGGTGCTTGATGGCCTGATTCATAAGGACCCATTTAGCAGGATTGGATGAATAGTTGGTGAAGTAGACTCGAAGAATGGGTTAAGCACTGTCCTATATGGCTACAGGACCGAGGAAAAAGAGGGGGTGCCAAGGCAAGAGGGTCCTATTTATACTTTTGAAGAAACTCGGTCCTGATTGGCTGGAGGGCAGGTTTAACCCATTCTTGGAGGCTGGCTCCACCCACTATGGAGAATAGGATGTATACATATATCTGTGCAGCCCAATCTATATAAGGCTTTCTAGGGCTGAGACAGGATGACTGGTCCAGCTGGGTTTGTGCCTGAGGCTAGACTATAACTTTATGGTTTCTGTGTTTCTAGACTGGTGCCTTAACCACTACATTAAACTGACTCTCTTACTTTAATAGTAGAATGGGTAACCAACATTCTCGTATGAGAAGTTGAGAATAGCTTCCGATATTCTTTTTTGTTGCATTTATCCTGGAACAGACAAGATGATTTCCATCTCTGGATTGAAACAAAACCTGTAGTGAATTAGAGATGGAGAAGGGGAGAGAGAAGGAGAGAGAGAGAAAAAAAAAGAGACTTAACATTCTAACTTGTCTCTGATATAATTGGACATCAATGTGACAATGTGTGAGTAAATTATTCATGCATAAAAATATTAAAGCTTTTTTTTAAACTTCTTTGTTTAGGTCAATTACCCAGATAAAATCCAAAATCAGCTGCTTCCAGCTCCTTGAGAAATAGAGTAGACTAGGATGTATACATATATCTGTGCAGCCCAATCTATATAAGAGTCAGGTGCCAAGGATAGAACTCATCCTGGTTGGCCCTTTCATAGTCAGTCACAACAGTTACACAAATCCTACCATAGCTATATGGATAGAAAAATTCTCAGTCTGCAGATAAAATTGTACTTAGGGCTTCTGCCTATCATATCCTTGTTTTGCCCCAGAGAAAGATTACAGCTCCTCAGCTCTTATCTGCAAGGCACAATGGAATCACATTGTGTAAAGCAGAAAGTTTCATTGAAAACCTTTTGATATATGCACGGGGAACCTCTCAAGAGTGAAGAGGACACATCAGTGGTGGGTTTCACTTACCTTTGCTACCGATTTGGGAACGGGAGTGCGCGGGAGCGTGCAGGAGCTTCGTGCATGCGCGACACTTCTGCGCAGGTGCAGAAGCTCCGTGATGACGTTCTGCTGGGTGGGTGGAGCCTCCCGTCGCTGCTACCGGTTCATCTGAACCAGACTGAACCGGTGGGAACCCACCACTGGGACACATGTCTATACACGGTTCTATAGAGCTGGTTCGGACCAGTTCTATAGAACCGGTAGTGGAAATTTGCCACCGCTTGCTGAACCGGCAGCGATGACTGGCGGTCCACCCTCCCGAACCGGTCCTCCAGTCCCTACAGATTGCCAAAAAATGCTCTGCGCATGCGCAGAGGGTCATTTCCAGGAAGGGATGCGCAAAACATGCACTTCTGTCGCTATGAGAACCGGCAGGGAAGGTAAGTAGAACCCAACCCTGATGTCCAGGGAGGATCTGGGACTGTGGAGATGAAACTGAGGTCAGCTTCCTGGTTTCTGTATGCTTACACTCACAATTTGTGGTGTCAATCATAATGAACACGGAGGTCGGTATTTCCTAGGTTTGGTGGGCTCCAGGAATAGCATTTCCCTTTTACATAGGCCTTACTCTACAACTGGGTCCTCTCCAAACCTCTACATGGTGCAGGGAGATCAACAGAGGGACTATTTGTTTGTGTAGGCCTTGAAAAACACCTCATTGTTTGCACTCAGCAACATTTAGATGGGACATTAAATAAGTACATACTAAATTGAATCAGGCCTTCTCTCTTTTCTTCTTTAAATAAATATGATACTACTAGGAGCCGAGGTGGTGCAGTGGTTAAAAGCAGCACTGCAACCTACTTCAGCTGACTGCTAGTTCAGTAGGTCAGCGGTTCAAATCTCACCAGCTCAAGGTTGATTCAGTCTTCCATCCTTCTGAGGTTGGTAAAATGAGGACCCAGATTGTTGGGGGCAATATGCTGAACTCTGTAAACATCTTAGAGAGGGCTGTAAAGCACTATGAAGCAGTATATAAGTCTAAGCGCTATTGCTATAAGTGCTATTGCTACTTTTCAGTTCTATAGCACAACTACCGTCCGTGTTTCAAAATCTATTTGGGGATGTTTACATTTCTTTTCTTTATCTTTTCAAAAATCTTCTGCTGTACCTCCAGCTTATTAGGAAATAGTCACTAATTCCTCACTCAAGAGGAATTTTGAATTCAAGAGAAATTCAAAAAGAAATTTTTCAGACCTGCCCTAAGTAGAAAACATCACATTCTGGGGATGATATTGTCAATCAATGTCATACTTACGCTTATAAGTATGATTTCTGCTTATAACTGCTTATAAGCAGTTATAACTGCTTATAGTTAGTGATTTCCACCCCAGTTCTGGGCCTCTTGAGGATCATGCTCTTCCCTCTCTATGGTCACAACAGAGGGTGATTACTCATGAGTAAACTGTACTTGCATTCCATTTGCAAGTGTCTCCTTGCTAGTTCCATCATCTATCTGAAGAGCATTTTTGTGTGGCTAGCTTCACAAATGAATATCTTCCTCCCCATACAGTATCTCCCCAAATAGCTATCACTATTTTTTTCCAATAAAAATCAGTTCTACCTAGCAAAGCAGCCCCTATTACTACAGCCCAAGCGCAGCATATCCAACCCCAGAGGGGGCTTGCTTTGTGGAGCCACAGATCTTTGCCATTTTCAGACCAAGTTTGTTTTGTGCAAAGTGAAAGCGATTTGGTCTGCAATCTCATTTTTTGCCATAATTCACTGATGGTGACACCCAGTGGTAATAGAAAGGCCTGAGTTCCCTGGATTTTATAGTTCCGTTCAGCTGCATTTCTCTTTCTGCGGCGGCATACATTTGGTGACTATTTTTTTTGATGGGAGGGGTGGGGTGCAGTTTTTCCCCAATTAATTGCCTTTTCATAATAAAATGTTTTATATTCTGAATGATGCTTATGGAGTTTGGGAAGTGTCTGGAAAAGGCAGCCTAAGTAGGGGTGGGTATTATGTGGGGAACAACACAGTGTCATGTCGGCAAGGTCATGTTATGGCAGCTTCTGAGTGAAATGGTTTTAGGGGTCTTGCTGACGTGACCCTAATGGTATATCACAAACCCAGTTCATGGGGACAGCCACACAGATTGGACAGCCATTTATCCAAAATGGTGCAGGTAATCCTCGATTTACAACACTTCATTTAGTGACTGTTCAAAGTTACAACAGCACTGGAAAAAGTCACTTACGACCGTTTGTCTCACTTACAACCATTGCAGCATCCCCATGGTCATGTGATTGAAACTCAGATGCTTGGGAACTGACTCATATTTATGACGGTTGCAGTGTCCCGTGGTCATGTGGTCACCTTTTCTGACCTTTTGGCAGGCAAAGTCAATGGGGAAGCCAAATTCACTTAACAACCGTGTTACTAACTTAACAACTGCACTTGAGTTATTCACTTAACAACTGTGGCAAGAAAGGTCGTAAAATGGGTCAAAACTCACTTAACAAACATTTCACTTAGCAACAGACATTTGGAGCTCAATTGTGGTTGTAAGTCAAGGACTACCTGTATAGGGTTTCCTGCTTGAGTAGGGGGTTGGACTAGAAGACCTCCGAGGTCCCTTCTAGCTCTATTATTCCGTTCTGTCTGTTAAAAGACCATCTTTGGTTTTGCCTTAAATGATCAGGGCTAAGCTAGAGGAGAGGATGGTGTTGGAATTGCTCTGAGAGATGGCAAAAACGTTTGTGTGAACAAATTATTGACTATTTCCCCATCCCTGGCACAATGGGTGAGATGAAGGGGTAGCACTGAAGCTGCGGCAGAACACCACTCCTGAGTACCTCTAAGAAGATTACAACTACAGGACTGAACTGCCATACACCAAACGCAGAAAATGATATCTAAATGGGGCACCAATTATTGGAGATGTTGGCCCTGTATCAGTGCTGAGAGGCCCTATATCAGTGCTGAGAGGTGCAATTTGGGCCCTCCGTCTGGCCATAGCTTTGAAGAGAGCAGCAATATGTTCAATGGTGCTGCACTACGAGTCATAGCTAGAAACATGTTTTTAGAAAGGAGGGGGGTATTAACTATTAAATTGGTGTGCCAACTTTCTCAGGTATAAACTCACATCCTCAGGGCAACTCATAAACCACTTGCTGTAGGGCAGTGATGGTGAACCTTTTTTCCCTCGGGTGCTGAAAACGCGCGTGCGCGTGCTGTCACGCACGTGTGAGTGCCCACACCCATAATTCAATGCCTGGGGAGGGTGAAAACGGCCTCTCCCGCCCCTGCAGAGGCCCTCTGGAGGCCGGAAATGGCCCATTTCCCGACTTCCGGTGGGCCTATTAGGCCCGTTTTTTGCCCTCCCCAGGCTCCAGAGGCTTCCCTGGTGCCTGGGGAGGGCGAAAACACCCCCTTGGAGGCCCTCTGGAAACCTAAAATGCCCTCACAGAGCCTCCACATGAGCCAAAAATCAGCTGGCCGGCACGCACATGTATGCTGGAGTTGAGCTAGGGCAATGGCTCGCGTGCCGGCTGATATGGCTCCGCGTGCCACCTGTGGCAAGCATGCCATAGGTTCACCATCACTGCTGTAGGGGATTCTGTCTACTTTCTTGGCAGCCTGACTTTTATAGCCTTTGTGTCTTCAGCCAGATTGGATTGAGAAGTAGATGTCTGGGACACCCAGAGGTGGGTTCCTCCCGGTTCGGACCAATTCACCCGAACCGGTAGCAACCCGCTGGTGACATCACAATGATGTCACGGAACCGGTTTGGTTGGTGCCGGTCCGTGGGCGCCACCATCTCTTTTTTTGAAATTTTTTTGAATTTTTTTAAAATTTCTTTTTATTTTTTCTTCTTCTGAGCATGTGCAGAAGCCGAGTTTCCGGCACTGTGCATGCGATCACTATCTTGTTTTTGCCTTTTTATTTTTATTTTTTGGCAATGGGCATGCGCGTGCACACAAAGCGCACGCACCCATGAGGCGCAGCCACGCGGCGCGGGAGGAAGCAAACTGGCAGCGAGGTAAGTTAGAACCCACCCCTGGGAACATCACTCAGTTAAGCAAACAGGAGGGTCCCCTCAGGGACAACCACCTAGCAAATACCACAGGGCCGAACAGGAACAGTGTTCCAGCAGAACTCTCACATTCCTTTCTACCATGACCTTGAAATAGGGTGACTCAGAGAGGTGGGGCATAGAAAAGATAGCTCTTGAATTACACTTTGTGGTGCAATATGGCTATTCTTGGTGCCCCAGCATGACACTATTTCAGAAATATTATTTTCTAAAGATACCCAGTGCCGATGTTTTGCATCTATTGCTGGTTTCAAAGGGGTTAGGTTGTGTATATTTGTGATGTGTGTGTGTGTGTGGGTTTCAACCGTTAATGAACAATGTTGGGTGGGGCAGGGGTGGGTTCTAATTTACCTTGCTGCCGGTTCGCTTCCTCCTGTGCTGCGTGGCTGTGCCTCATGGGTGTGCGCGCGTGTGCTTCGCGCACACGTGCACACACACATGCACGCATGTGCAGTGCTGAAAAATATTTTTTTTTAAAAGCCAAAAACAACATGGCGACGCATGTGCAGTGCCAGAAACTCGGCTTCTGCACATGCGCAGAAGAAGAAAAAGCCCGGAATTTTTTTAAAAAATAATAATAATTTTAAAAAATTCCCAAAAAATTCCCAAAAAAAGATGGCGGCATCCATGGACCGCCACCGACAGAACCGGTTCCATAATGTCATTGTGACATCACCAGCGCTTTGCTACCGGTTCGGGTGAACCGGTCCAAACCAGGAGGAACCCACCTCGGGTGGGATGAGCAGAATTCAGTTTGGGATTCAGGCTGAGGAGCAAGAGGAGACACATCACCTCCAGAATTGCAGTTCAGGTGAGTGGACGCTTTGATACGTGCTTACAACATCAACAAGAGGGAAGATCTCAATGGATCCTCTTCCTCACAAATTCGTCCATAGTGTTATTTTACTTTTTATGAATGAGGCAGGGAGAAATGCTACCTCTTTCTCAAGGTGTCACTTGAGAAATGCCTTAAACATAAATGGTTAGCCTTACATTAAGCAGCTCTTAAAATGTGAATCAGAACTGGAGGCTGTTCCCCCCCCCCCTTCTGCATATCCTAATATCCACTAAGCCTTTCCAGGTGGCTTCTGGAGCCACCCCAGAGATTAAGTCAAAACAGAAGCTATATTCATGAGAGATAGACAGAGGTGGTGCGTGTGCGTCTGTGTGTGTCTGTGTGTAGAGAAAATCCATTAGAAATTGTACCATGGAGACGGCGAACAACCTGTGATGGATGAGAGTCATAAATTATCTCTAGGCTGACACTCTTTGATTAAGCTAAGTGCCAACTACGGCACCTGTATCTTATTTATTTTTTATTATTTTAAAAGAAAAAAAATTAATATCCTTATCACGAATTGGAGCATTTCTTCCAAGAGAACCTTTCTCTAAATTAAAAAAAGGAAGAAGAAGAAGAATGTCGTTGGATGTGTCTTTGAAGAGAAGCAGAAGGCAATTTGCCATAGCCATCTTGCTTGAGGCAATCCCTTTGCATTGCATTTGGAGCCTCCAATCTTCCCCCAACATTGATTGACAATGTGAGCTTGCATTGAGCATAAATTCCACTGGAATCTCCTAGATGTTCCCTTTCCAATGAAGCTGCCCAAATTTGAAAACTCCCTGGTGGAGTTCTTGCAAGCAGAATCAAAGTGGGCACGGCCCATTCGGAGCTGATTTCCACATGCCTCGTTTCTGTTTGTGTTAGGTTCTCATACTGAAGAGACAGGAGGCGAGAGAGTGACTTCAGCTCTTTATTAGGTCATGGTGAGAAACAACAGCCCAGACCCCAGTGCAGCTGGGGTTTAAATAGCAATAGCAATAGCACTTAGACTTATATACCACTTCATAGTGCTTTACAGCCCTCTCTATGCGGTTTACAGAGTTCAGCATATTGCCCCCAACAATCTGGGTCCTCATTTTACTCACCTCGGAAGGCTGGAAGGCTGAGTCAACCTTGAGCCTGGTGAGATTTGAACAGCTGAACTGCTGAACTAGCAATCAGCTGAAGGTTGCAGTGCTGCTTTTAACCACTGCGCCACCTCGGCTCCTAGGTGGAGGATAGGATAGCCCTGGCTTGGACCAGGGCCAATCAGGAGCATCCTGTTGGTGACAATCAGCTGGACCAGATTGGGGGGAACTTCCCAGCTAATATGTAGATGTAGGGACATTACAGTTTGTAACCTCAGAAAGCCCATTATTCCTTCTTAAATTCACTTTCTGCTTAAAGGTCCCAAAGGTGATCTTCAGAAAAGGTAAGTGGACTAAGGTATGATGGGAGGGGGAGCCTGAGGGTGTGGGGGGGTCAGCACGGTGGGAAGCAGAGCACATGGTACCTCAGGGGGTGTGGAAGACTCCTGGAGGCAGGGCCAGGCCACCTGTGAGGTGTGGACGTGGTGCAGGCCTCGCTGGGCTGCCCCCACTTTGTGCTCCACTTAAAGCCACAATGGAAAGTGCAAGGATTGTGGTCATTAAGCAAGGCAATTATTTGGGTGCTTCACTTAACGACTGCCACAGCTCATGACTGTAATTCTGGCTTCAGTTGTAATCATACGTTGAGGACTACTTAAACTATTTACATTAATACTAAACCTGAACATTAATACTAAAATGCTGTGTGAATTACAGGTAGTCTTCCACTTACGACCACAACTGAATCCAAAATTTATATTGCTAAGTGAGAAACTTTAATAGCAATAGCAATAGCACTTAGACTTATATACCGCTTCATAGTGCTTTACAGCTCTCTCTAAGCGGTTTACAGAGTTTAGCATATTGCCCCCAACAATCTGGGTCCTCATTTTACCCACCTCGGAAGGATGGAAGGCTGAGTCAACCTTGAGCCTAGTGAGATTCGAACAGCTGGACTGCTGAACTAGCAATCAGCTGAAGGTCGCAATGCTGCTTTTAACCACTGCGCTATCTCAGTGGTTTTGCCCCATTTTACAACTTTTCTTGCCACATTTGTTAAGTGAATCTGGCTTCCCCATTGACTTCGCTTGTCAGAATGTGGCAATAGATGATCACATGATCCCGGGACACTGCAATCATCATAACGGTAAGTCAGTTGTCAAACCTCTGAATCAGGAGTGGGTTCTAACTTACCTCGCTGCCGATTCGCTTCCTCACGCGCCGTGTGGGCGTGTGGGCGCTTTGCACGTGGGCGCATGGGCGCTTTGCTCGTGGGTGCATGCACGCTTTGCACATAGGCACGTGCACGCTTTGCACATGGGCACGCGAATGTGCATTGCTAAAAACCCAGCTTCTGTGCATGCGCAGAAGCAAAAACTAGCTTCTGCACGTGCGCAGAAGCGAAAAACAAGATGGTGGTGCCGCTGAGAGAGCCGGTTCAGGGGCATGTCCAGCCGGCCATTGCTGCTGGTTTGGAGAGTGTGGAAAAATTCCCGCTACTGGTTCTATAGAACCGGTCCGAACCGGCAGGAACCCACCTCTGAATGTAAATCATGTGACCATGGGGATGCTGCAACTGTCATAAGTCTGAAAACTGGTCATAAGTCACTTTTTTCAGTGCTGTTGTAACTTTGAACAGTCACTAAGTGAACTGTTGTAAGTTGAGGACTACCTGTACTTGGGTGCAACATCTGTTTGTTTGTTTATTTATTTAACCCTCAAAGACTTCTGTCTATCCAAATAAATGAGCTGAAAGTTGGATTGCATAGTCACAGTTACACTTACAATTTGTCCTCTGAATCCCTTCTTAAAATCTGCCATTTCTAGTTCCATTCCTCTTCTGAAGCAAAGTTCAGGATAATAGTGGCATCTGTTTGAAATTAGCATTAAAATGTAGGTTATGGACAACTGTTTTCATCTGCTTCTGTTCTCTCCGTTTCTCTCTATAAAAATTCCTGTGTGTTTGATGGAATAGCATTTAATAAAGAATAAAGAGACATGAAACTCAGTGGACTTTGCACATACATAAACATTAATTTAGGATTATGCTACAAAATGCTTGAGTATATGGCAATACCAGCAAAAGAAACAACAGTTTGTGTGCATTTAAGCACTGAAATATGGGCTCTTGACAGCCATCAACTCTGCATGGTTTGGGGCCAAATTGACAGAAGCGCTCCTTTGAGGGGATGTGATACTGATTTGTAACTCTCCTGGGCCCATATGGAAAAAATTATAGTCTTCTCTGTCCTTCTTCTGAATGTTCTTTATTCCCCCTTAAGATAACACCTTTCAAACATTGTAAAGTGCTACAATTTAAAGTAAAATCAGACTGGGGCATATGTGGGCAGGAGGATAGCAACCATAATACTTGCCTTTTGACCAATCTGAACCTGTTGGAGTTGGATGATTAACGCCATTTGCCTGCATCTCTAGATAGGCGAGGTGTGTTCCATACGAGTCTCATCATTCACATCCCCTCCCCTAAAAATATTTGTTCTCCAAGCAATGATTTCTGAAGCTCAAGAGTTCACTAGGCAGGCCATTAATTTCTCCTTTGCAAATGTCTTGCCTGTCAGAGCTGCTTATGAATTACACCTACTGGACTCCCTGTGGGTTCCCCCTCCCTCCCATCATCACCATTGACCTGGCAATAATTCAAGTGCCAGAGGGGTGGAGAATCAGCCCCGGAGGCCAAAGAGAGAATCCTTCCTTGAACTTATGGCATTGCCCTGCATTGGGAAATGGCCAAAACTATAAACACACATCACCGGATCAAGAAAAAAACCTCTAAAAATGAGAAAGTGGTGTTTATTTGGGAGGGGGGGGGGCTAAATTAGAATTTCTACTCAGGTGTCATCATAAATCTGGATTCTGTCTGCTGATCTTGGTGTGCTTAGTCCTGGTTAAGAGAAGAATAACCATGGCACCAGCAGTGGTGGGTTCCTACCAGTGCGGTCCACTCTATAGCACTGGTAGCGGCCCGCTGGTAACGTCACAGTACCGGTGCAGTCAGTTGCCGGCGCCTGGGCACCACCATTTAAAAAACATTTTTTAAAAATTTTTTGTTTAAATTTTCTTCTACGCATGCCCAGAAGCCGAGCTTCCGGCACTGCGCATGCGCTGCCTTCCTACCCCACAGTGAGTCCAAGCAGGGGAGGATGGCTGAGGGAGCGCGTAAGACGCTGAAAGAACGGGCGGCAGGAGCTATCTCCATTCCCCTCCCTTCAGCAGTCAGAGAAGCCACGAACGTGCGGTAATGATCCCAGGCATTTTCGCACGTTTGAGGCTTCTCGAGCTGCTGAGGGAAGGGGGAACAGGTGGCAGGAGCCTAGGATCATTGAATGGGGAGAAGCATTCAGGCCGGACGGACCCTCCTAGAAGAACCGCTGCCGCAGTCTTGCTGCTCCCGCTGCGGGAGGCTGCGTTGCGGGTGGGCAATGCCCCCCCGCTTCTCCAGCCGCTGCCAAGCTCCCAAGGCCCACGCCCACCCGGTCACATGGCTGGTAAGCCACACCCACAAAATAAGCCACACCCACAGAGCGGCAGTAAAAAGATTAGGAATCTGCCACTGGGCACCAGGTTTCAGAGGACAACAGAATATTCCCAATCAAATGATATATTAGATAACTCATTCCATGTTGCAGCCCTTCTTTCTTACAATCGCTGTACCTTCAGAATCGAGTATCTGGAGTAACAGAACAGAAAAGGCTGGCTGAGCAGGAGAAGATTATATTAAAGTAGGATAAAGTATATAACATATTGGGCACTTTAGCATGTATCTATTGACCAGAACTAAATGTCTATTATCAGTTGTTGCCATCAGCGCTACAAATAAAGCCCTGAGAGCTGAAGGTCATTAAAATTGGACTATTGGTCTACTATTGCTACTACTTCCTATGGAGGAAAACCAGGGAGAAAGATTAAATGCAACGGCTATGCAACCATCTCCGAATCACAGACACATATGTTCCCTGACATGCAGTGATGCAGAAGTCTAACCCTAACCTTCGCTTCTTTCTTGAAAAGGTTATGTTCAGCAGCCAAGAGGTTGTCTTTTTCTGTAAATGTTGTGTTTTGCCATTGGCCAAGGTCAGGAATGAAGCTTCCGAGCTGAAAATATTTCAAGTCCAATAGATCTCAAAATTCAGAAGCTTATTTATTAAGGTTGGTCAGCTTTTCAGATTGAAAGAGAAAAAGTTGCTCCAGAGTGGACAAAGGCACACGGGTAGCACTTGTTTGCGACTTCTTAAGTCAAAGGGGCCTTTCTTGGGATGTCGCTGCAACTGTAAAGGGCAACTGGACAATCCTGAGAAAAGATACAGATGGCTTAAAAAGCTACAGGCAAATGCTGCCGTCTTGGCCTCATATGCTCCAAAGCACTTTTGGGTCTTCAAATCCATAGCTGTATTATTTAGGACAAGCCAAAACAAAAGGGAAAGAAAGTTTTAAATAAGAGTCTCTTGTTTGTGGTCCACCAAAGGTGCTGTACATGGGCAGGGCTGTCAATTTTGTTTTACATAATTTTTTTTTCTTGATTGCATACTGGATTAAATCATGCCCCATTAAAATTAATGTGCACTTTTTGCACTCTATTGCTTTCACATTTTGGGAAAAAGCTATCTCCTGTTACAAAAAGCCAGTGAAGTATAGAGCAGGGGTTGGCAACCTTAAACACTCAAAGAGCCATTTGGACCCATTTCCCACAGAAAATAAAACACTGGGAGCCACAAAAACCTTCCCGTGCCTGACTATTTCCTGAACGGCCACAGAACTAGCATATATAGTTGAATTAAATGTTCTGTTTTCTTCTGAAACTTTTCTTTTCTTGGATTTATCCATGTTTGGCCTACCAGAGGTCGAAAAGCTCAATAAATCGTGTGCCAGTGGGTATCACACATTGGCGGTTGTGACGCATATTTTGAGCGACAGGGAGCCGCAGCAGAGGATGAAAGAGCCACATGCAGCTCCAGAGCCACGGGTTGCTGACCCCTGGTATAGAGGATAAGGTTACTGAACTAGAAGCAGGGAGATCCACATGCTAGTTCTCTCTTAGACACAGACATTGGTGACTCAGACTGCCACAGAGTGAAAAGTTAAAAAAACACCTATCTATACTGGACCAGCATGGTAGATTATGGTCCAGGACCTTCAATGAAGATGACTTCATTTTGCAATGAATGACCTTCCTTCCTTCCTTCCTTCCTTCCTTCCTTCCTTCCTTCCTTCCTTCCTTCCTTCCTTCCTTCCTTCCTTCCTTCCTTCCTTCCTTCCTCCCTCTCTCCCTCCCTCCATTTCTCACTTGCATTTGTGAATCACGTACCATATTATAAAGTGTTTCAAAACATGGATTTCAGTATGTAAATGCATTCCAGTTTATGTATAGTTACAGGAGGTGTGAATTGAGCAAGTCGATATAAAAACATGAATTTTCTCTTTTTGCTCTTTCTCTTCCATTTTACCTCTATCTCCAGAAATAGCAATAGTACTTAGACTTATATACCATTCCATAGTGCTTTAAAGCACTCTCTGGGCAGTTTGCAACATTAGCCTATTGCCCTCAACTATCTGAGTCCTCATTTTACCAACCTCGGAAGAATGGAAGGCTGAGTCGACCTTGAGCCGCATCAGGATCGAACTCCAGACTGTGGGCAGAGCCAGCCTGCAATACTGCATTCTAACCACTTTTTCACCAGCGCTCTTAGGGCTTTGTCTCCAGAAAACACTGGATATTTCTTAATCCCATGTGAACAAAATTGGTCTTAAATTCCAGATGTGCTAACCCATTTGGAGAGTAGATTTAGAACTTCTGTTTAAGAAGAGGGAGGCACTATGGTGGTGGTCATGGAAATGGTTTCCCCACATCAGGAGGCGAAGGTAGCCGTCCACCCTCTGATGAAGGATGTGTGTGAAAGAGGGCTTGGCTTCTAGAGAATGAGGAAGACCCACAGAAGACATCTCAGTTGCTTCTCACCTTTAACTGGTGGCAGGGTTGGCACTCCACAAATACCAAAGATAAAGAAGAAACAAAGGCTTTTCCAAATCTTGCTGGGACAACATGATAATGCCCCTATCAAGGCAGGCTATTTCTTCAATACTGCCTTAGTTATGCTTATTTGAAATCAGTTTCGTACAGGGCTGTTTTTAAGGCAGCTAAGCACTCAAAGCAAGTTATTAAAGAAAAGCTGCTTTTCTGCAAATGGGGGCTTTTCTCCTCCTCCTTTTTTCTCCGAATTAAATTCCCATTGATTGTGGTGAGCCATGTGAATTCCAGCAGCAACCGTTCTACAGGCCCGCAAACAGAAATTCATTAACATTAACCTTTTCCTTTGGATGAAAAATGTCTCGATTTGTGTAAACAATGTGGCCAGAGCCCTGCCTCTCCCCCCACCCCAGCAGTTTGGGAAAAGCATCTCTAGATGACTTCACAATATGCTCCTCAGTTAATTTCTACAACTTATTGTGCAAGTTCTGTTGCTGCCCCATTCCATTCTCCCATCACCACCATCCGGAACTGCAACCTTTTCTTGTCCTCTTATGTTTTTGTTTGAGGAAAATCAAACTTCTGAGTGTCCTGGCTATGTCTGGGAACCTGAGCTTACAGAGGACAGGATGAAAATGCCTCTGCATCTGTCACCATCATCTGCAAATACGACGGTTATGAGCCAAGAAAGATCTCTTGGGAAAGAAGCAAGCTTTTCTGGGGAATGTGCGCAAATACTGAGAAAACTGAAATTAGAACAGTTCACTTTGCTGTAACCTTAATTTTTGTTGTTGTTCTTTTTACCTCCTGGCTTCCTGGCTTTTATCTGAATCTGCTTTACTGGCTTTTAAGTGCCTTATTATTTTGGTTCTATTTTCCTATGTCTATTCCTTAGAACAGGGGTGTCAAACTCAATTTCATATCAGGGCTGTGGTTGATCTCATGGGACCCAGTGTGGCTGACTGGGTGGACATGACCAGGTGGGTGTGGCCGACTGGGTGGGCATGACCAACTGGGTGGGCATGGCCAGCTTGACCCCACTCCCTAAACTGCTGGCATGTTCCCTCTTTGCACTGGGTAGACTGGGCAAAAGCCACGCTGGCCTGGTGTTTTCTCTTTACATTGGGTAGACCGGGCTGAAGCAATGCGGGCCAGCCCCTTACATTTTCCAGGACGGCCCCACGGGCCGGATCTGACCACATCGTGGGCCGGATCCGGCCCATGGGCCTTGTGTTTGACACCTCTGCATTAGACTATAAAAGAAGTAGGTAAGCAAGCTTGAACCACCATTCCCAGCATTCTTCACTTTTAATCAGACTAGTTGGGAGTGTATTTCAGAAGGGTTATAGTCTCCCCACTTGTACACTTATCCAATTTTGGTCACCACATTACAAAACAGATGTTGAGACTTTGGAAAAATGCAGAGAAGAGCAACTAAGATGATTATAGGCCTGGAGACAAAAACATATGAAGAACGGTTGCAGGAATTAGGTATGGCCAGTCTAGAGAAAAGAAGGACTAGGGGTGACATGATAGCAGTATTCCAGTATTTGAGGGGCTGCCACAAAGAAGAGGGGGTCAACTTAGTTTCCAAAGCACCAGAAGGCAAGACAAGAAACAATGGATGGAAACTAATGAAGGAGAGAAGCAACCTGGAATTAAGGATAAACTTCCTAACAGTGAGAACAATTAACCAGTGGAAAAGCTTGCCTTCAGAAGTTGTGAGTGCTTCATCACTGGAGGCTTTTTAAGAAAAGTCTGGACAGCCACTTGTCTCAAGTTGTATAGGGTCTCCTGCTTGGGCAGGGGCTGGACTAGAAGATCTCCAAGGTCCCTTCCAGCTCTATTCTGAATGAGTATGCTATAGAAGAGATTGGTTTTTAAGTTTAGTTTATATGACTACAGACATTTTAGATTCAATGTACAGACTTGAATAAGAACTCATTCACACATCACACTTGTCCCAGCAGATAGATGCCCCACTAATCACTTGTTGAGGACATGAATGCATCTTCTCTTCAATCCACCTCTAGCCTGTTGCAAAGGCAATTTCTGCCCATCTTTTCTCACTCAGCTTCAAAATGGTTTGGGGGTTTTTTTTCAGCTTCTCTCAGCACAAACTGAGTTTTGCTGTCAGTTTTCAGGGAATAGTTGCTGAAAACTGGAAGCAAATGCTGGTTTGGGGCAAAAACATTGCAAATCGTGGTCACATGACCATGGGATGCTGCAAATGGCTGCAAATGCAGGCTGATGCCAAGTTTCCCAAATGCACTAAGTCACGGGTCATAAGTCAAGAACTACCTATAGCCCCTAAACATCTACCAATAATGCTGGATGTGTGTCTTAAATACCATCCTGTGACTTTGCTGCAGTGGCAGATGCAGACCCCTTGGAAAAGGAGGAGGGGACAGTTGCAAAACTGCTTCCCTGAGTTCCCTTCTCCCTTGATACTGGAAGCATGCAGAAGAGCCAGGAGTCTCCAATAGATATTTTTCTCACCCACCTTTCTCCTCCCAGAACTCTCACTGCAGACAGAACCTATATTCTGCCCAGTGATGAAATGCAATTTTTTTTACTACCGGTTCTGTGGGCATGGCTTGGTGGGCGTTATGACCTATCCTCATGCTTTCAACAGTTGCATTGTCCCTCTTATTCTTGAATGCAATCTTTTGCATGCTTCACAGTTGGCGTCCTACAAATAGAGTCAATGGAGAAGCCAGAAGTAAAATCTCAAGCTTTGGTAATGTGATGTCTTGCTTAACAACTGTGTCACTCAGCAATGGAGTTGCCTATCCCAATTATGGTTGTTTAAGTGAGGACTACCTGTAAAGAGAAAAAAATACCCATCTTTGTGACATCCAACTCATGAAGAATAAAAGCTCCTTCTCCATATTTCTTCAATTTCCTGAGTAAAGTCAAATTATCTGCTCATTTATATGATCAAATAATGCCATTCTCAAAGAGAATTCTTTATGTGGCTTCCCCCCAAAAGTCTTACATTCCATAATCACTGCATTTCTCAAGAGTGTTAGTTGGTTAAATTGTATTATTTATCAGAATTTATGATATCGAAATTGGTGAGGAAGATCCAACTTATTTGAAATGTTAGGAGGTCTGCAAATTTGGGTTTCCCGGTCTTATTGGCATGACTATGACTCACTGTTTTTAAACCTTTGTTGCCATAATACTCGTTTTTTTAATGTATATCTTGATAATTAACAACTTGGATTGGGTGTGTTTTTTATTCTGATAAATTATTGCCAGATCTAATTGTGAATTAATTAAGTCCCTTGAAAGAATGTGAAAGGTTTTTTTTCTTTGCCAGAAGCAGCAAAGTTAACTAAGTCAATGATCCATTTGGAATGAAGTTTTCTCTGAGCTATCTTCTGACAATGTGTCTGATCAAATTTGCAAACCTTTTCTTGCCATAATACTGTAGTAGATGGATCATTCCATTTATACGTTGGCCCGATTATTATTCTGCTAAACAAATAATTCCCTCACCACTGTCAAACTATTCACTAGGCTGCATTACTATTACTATTAGTTTTTCTCATCGTTCCTATCACCCATCTTCTCCCACTTATGACTGTATGACTGTAACTTGTTGCTTGTATCCTTACGATTTATATTCATATTGATTGTTTCCTGATTGCTTACTTGAACCCTATGACAACCATTCTTGACAAATGTATCTTTTCTTTTATGTACACTGAGAGCATATGCACCAAAGACAAATTCCTTGTGTGTCCAATCACACTTGGCCAATAAAGAATTCTATTCTATTCTATTCTATTCTATTCTATTCTATTCTATTCTATTCTATTCTATTCTATTCTATTCTATTAAAATTTACCAGGAAGACATCTGTTAAGAGAAACAACAAGGTGCTTCCAATTCCTGTTAGATTCAAGCTACATTTGTTGAATTTTGAATTTTGTATGCAAACCCTCCTGTTCAGTGAAGGGGAAGCTCTCTTCTAACAGCCAAGTAATAGGCATGAACGGGAGAAGTATTTGTCTGCTTCCTTGCTTTGTCTGTCTTTGTTATATTACTATCAGTTGGATGAACATCTGGATGGATTTGTTTATCCATCTTTCTGTACAGCTACTAAGACCATGTACTCTAAGTGTACAGAATGGTCAGTACAGTCCTAAAGATGCTTACTTAAGTGTAAGTTTGTTTGGAGTTTGTGGCACTTAGATCTAGGAAAGTATACAGAGGGTAGATGTTCTGACCCAGCTCCCCAAACACGACAAACCCTCTGAAGTGAACTGAAAAGGTTCCTTTATTAGAAGTGCCGGCAACCCCATTAAAAAGTTTCTCTCTCATGCTAACAGTCCTTCCGGACAGAAGATGAATAGTTGTCTGCCACATCTATTCATCTCTGCCCCCTGCCTTTTATCCCCAGAGCTAGGGTGGGGCTTCGCTAGCAGTGGTGGCTCTTCCTTCCCAAGGATCGACCCACGGATTTCCACTGCTCCCCTCTTCTCTGCCTTCTGCGCAGCTGCGCATCAGGCACTGGATCCAGCTGTTCCTCTTCTTCACCAACCACCTCCAGACCTGGGGGCTGTTGACTCTCCACCTAAGATGGCCCAGACTCTGCCTCTCTCTCTCTCTCTCTCTCTCTCTCTCTGTCAGCTCCATTTCCTCTTCCCCCTTGGAGCTCTCAGGTTGCCTTGACGCTGACCCTGACTCCCATGCCTCCTCCTCCTCCTCCTCCTCCTCCTCCTCCTCCTCCTCCTCCTCCTCCTCCTCCTCCTCCTCCTCCTCCTCCTCCTCCTCTGATTTGGCTGCTGGAGGGGCAGGCGGCCGACAGGCCACAACAGTAGAAAATGGAATCCAGAATAGTTAGATTTTTATTTCGTTTTATAATGAAAAAGAATTATTTGACTGGAAATTGAAAAGGGGATGTGTGTTGATATATTTACTTTTCAAAAAGTAATAAAAGGCAATCAAGTAAGATTTATATCAAACTACATATGACGATATGAAGGTGAGATGCCATTGTGATTTTATTCCTTTCAGTCAAGAATCAAGATCTGTATGTAATGGAGAATGATATGCACTATATTTGAATGTCTGTGCAAAACAAACAAACTAAGCAAAACACAAGAGGTGTGCACGCATACCGACATACACACATGCGTGCAGGCATAGACTCATGCACAGATATGAGCACCGTTTCAAAAGTACAAAAGAGCAAAATAAAATGAATCTTTTTCTGGGATAACCACTGCAACAAGATAAATGCAAAACTAATTTTATATCCATTTCCGTGGACGCATCTCCTTGTATTCGTTTTAAGAAAAATCATTACCAAGATCAACTTTATTTAATATTGGAATGATTAAAATGCACAGTTTGAGAACACTAAATATAGAAGAGGTAACGAAGGAAAGGGTAATTCTGAAAGCATTCAGTGGATTTGTTGAAAAATTAACATCTATTACAGAGAGTGTTATGAAGTCGGTAAAATTATAACAGGTTGTACAACTGCCTAGAAATAAGTGAGATTACTGAGTTATTTTAGAGTCTCAGTTAATAAACAAAATTACCAGCTAACAAAAAATATGTTAATTATGGTGAATATTTTAGTTGTTTACTGAGTGGAAATCTTTTAATGCCCATTAGCAAATGGGTTAGTAAATTATAGTATCTTGTCAATCTTGTGAAGTACACAACTTATGTAGCAAAGATAGAATACTAAATGAAGCAAAGAGTGATACCTCTACCTTTTATGAATTATGATGAACCAAATCCTCAATAGTGGCAGCTTCCATTATGAATTGGGGTGAAATTTAGCAGAGCCTGAGTATTGTTTATAAATCAGAATAGAGAGAACTTCTAAACTGGGAAATGTTATCTTGAGCCACAGAACTCCAAAGTTTGCCACGACAGATAGCCTTCGACTCGCAAACATTCAGGTGGCTGCTCAAACTTATAATGGCACTGAAAAAAAGTGACATGAATGTTTTTTTCATATTCCTTATGGTTGCAGCATCCCCATGGTCATGTGATTAAAATTCAGGTGCTTGGCAACTGGTGTGCATTTATGATGGTTGCACTGTCCTGGGGTCATGTGATTACCATTTGTAATCTTCCCAACCAGCTTCCAATAAGGAAAAGTCAATGGAGGAAGCCAGATGCACTAAACGACTGCCAATGATTTGCTTAACAACTGTGGCAAAAAGGTCATACAAGGGGCACAACTCACTTAACAACTGTCTTGCTTAAGCAACAGAAATTTTGGGCTCAGTTTTGGTCACAAGCCGAGGATTACCTGTACAACCATGAGTTGTGGAATACCTCATGTTGTGTAATGGGCTATGGTGTGAAGTGGCAGCCATTTTGAATTTTCCTTGCGAGTCTAAAAACCCGAAAAGTAAGAAACAAAATATTTCAGAACGTAAATGATATAATCATTTATAACTGGGAAAAATTTCAGGTATTTTTATCAAAAACTTCACCTGAAATAAAGAACATGGCATTACTTTGTGACTCACCCTCGTACCATTATAAAGCATTCCCAAAGATGCTTTTTAAAAAGGCAACTGGACTTTATTTGTTTAGCTTGAAGTCATTTTCCTTCTCATCCAAGAATCTTCTTCACTTCTTACTAAATGGTGGAGAATGGAAAGATTTATATTCCTTGCAGTCATCTGGTCATTAGCAGTCTTCTTGAGAGTCATTGAGGCCACTTGGAGGTTTATCTGTGCCCTCGGGGTCACCTGAATAGTGCAAATGGGTGGGGAGCTTCTTGGAACTGCTGAAAGGACTGTGTTGTAAACAGGAGAGAAGTGGTGTCATAACCCTTCCCTCTGTTGAGAAGGGGCTGTTCAGTCTTAATGTAGATAGCCCAGTGGTGGGTTCCTACCGGTGCGGTCTTGCCTGTTCGTCGCCGCAGAGCCGAAGAAGCTGTTGGCATTCGCAGCGCGGGGCTTCCCCCGCCCACTTTCCTCACCCGCCGGGACACCGCCATTTGCGTTCTTTTGCCCTCTGCACATGCGCAAAGCATTCTGCTTGCGTAAAGGGCAAAAGAATGCAAATGGCAGCATTCTGGTGGGCAGGGAAAGCGGGCGGGAAAGCAGGTGGGGGAAGCCCCGCACCGCGAACGCCAACAGCTTCTTCGGCTCTGCGGCGACGAACAGGCAAGACCGCACCGGTAGGAACCCACCACTGAGATAGCCCCTTTGACCCCTCTTCTTTCAAACCAATAGTCCTCTCCAGTCCATATTCTGGACACAGTTCCACACTATTCAGGTGACTCTGATAGCATAGTTAAACCTCCAAGTGGCCTCAACGACTCTCAAGAAGAGTGCTAACAACCAGATGGCTGCAAGGAATATAAATCCTTCCATTGTCCACCATTCATTCAGAACTGAAGAAGCTTCTTGGATGAGAAGCGAAACATCTTCAAGCAAAACAAAGTCAGTCCAAGTACAGTATCTTTGGGACCTGGATGGCTGAGAATCTCCATAGATATTATAAAGCATTCTGTATCCTGGATGTAAATAGTTAACATTTCAATCTACAAAACTATTAATTCCTCTCAATGAAAGGCTCAAATCTCCCTATGATACCCAGGATCGTGCATCTCATAGTAGCAAGCACCAGTTGCTAAGCAGTGAAACTATACAATGCCGATAATGGGATCATCCCACTTTTTCCTTCTTCTTCTTTTTTTGCCATATAGTATTCAGACAACCAGACACTTCCTGAATGCCTTCCGTAAGATGTCTCTCCAGTCTGTCTTGTCTCATAACTCATGATGGTTTTATCCTCTATTGCCCTAATCACCTTCTCTGGCTAATGAGTATTGGAGGAAGTTCTCCATCAGTTCTAGTGGCTAGTCAACCTTTTTTTGAATTTATTCTTTGCAAATTCGCATCACGCTAGTTCTTCTCAATCAGCCCACTCTCCTGCTTCACCCCATCATCTTCTCATCCCCCATTAACTTGGAAGTTTAAGAAACAGTCAACTATATCCTGCGCTCCATAGGCCTAATGAGACAGTTAGATGCGGTGGGTAACAAATTGTCCATATTATAACACTTTACATCTTGATACTAGCGCCTCCTTAAATAGCTTGTCTGTAAGTGGAAATAATTCTCCCTGGGATGTTAAACAAATAGCTGTCGTGTAATAGATGGGGCGCTGGCTGAAATGAACACTTACAAATGGCTGTAGCATTTACCTAAATGTCACGCCGATTCCTTGCTGTTGTCGTTTATGCAGCCAGATTGTTTCTGTTATATTGCTGGGTCCTCAACCTTCAGAAGCTATTTTTAAAGTGCATTTAGAAAGGCTTAGAATTGTGTGTCTGGATTAGGAGAATCACTGTCAAGAGGGGAAGGAGGGAAATGAGCACATGTCAGAAAGTGCACGTTTGCCTTCCTGGTTAGCTGGAGACAAAATAGCACTGTTTCAGTCATTTGAAAAGAAACTAGTTGATTTCCTCTGGGATCATGGTTTTCCCTCTCCCACTTTCAACCCAGTATAGTTTCTGGCTCTCATTTGCATATATGCACAGTATATATGGAGGCTGAGGTGCAGTTGGCAGAGATGCTACATTGTAGGATAGGGTCAGTGTGGCAATTCATTCTTCCTCTATGGAACAACAAAGGAAGAGGGCTTTGGGAAGAGAGATTACCTGAACAGCAGAATTCACCTATCAATCTCCAAGAAGTTGCAAATTATAGTTTCTCTCCAAATATTATAGCTCACTAGTTTGTTCCATTGCAAGCTTCTAGAACCGTGATGGTGAACCTATGGCACGCATGCCACAAGTGGCACGCGGAGCCATATCAGTGGACATGTGAGCTCAGGTCTGGCACGGATGCACGCGCCGGCCAGCTGATTTTTGGGCCTTCTGGGCCCACTGGGAGTCGGGAAATAGACTGTTTCCACACTCTGGAGAGGGTGGGGAAGGCCCATCTTTTGCTCTCCCCAAGTTCCAGAGCCTTTTTAGGAGCCTGGGGAGGGCGAAAACGGCCTTCCACACCCCCTCGGAGGTCCTCTGGAGGCCGGAAACATTCCGTTTGCTGACTTCCAGATGAATCCTAAGTTCCTTTTTTTTGCTCTCCCCAGGCTTCAGAGCCTTTCTAGGAGCCTGGGGAGGACGAAAACAGCCTTCCCCACCCCCCAGAGGCCCTCCAGAGGCCAGAAATGGCTCATTTCCCAATTTGAAACAGGCCATTTCTGGCCTCCGGATGGCCTCCAGGGGGGAGGCCATTTTCACCCTCCCCAGACTCCAAGAAGGCTCTGGAGCTTGGGGAGAGCAAAAAAATGGGCCTTCCGGTTCAATCGGAAGTTGGACATGGGCCATTTTCTGCCTCCAGGATGGGTAGGGAACGCCGTTTTCGCCCTCCCCAGGTTCCTAGAAAGGCTCTGAAGGGAGAGCGAGGGGGTCACATGTGCATGCACGGGGGGGCACATGGAATTATGGGTGTGGGCATGCATGCGCGTGACCCCCCCGTGCTCCCCCCTTTGGCACACGAACCAAAAAAGGTTCATCATCACTGTTCTAGAAGATAGCCTGCGTTCAGTGACAGGGCAACCATCAAAATATTAATCTGGTTTTCGTCAGCCGTTTCAAAAAAAATAAGGGAAGTATACCAGACAAATCTTACTGAACAAGATAGAAGTAAACATAATGTCATAATTTGCTTAAATTGAATGTGACCATCTCTCTCTGTCACGATTGTGCACATCTGTAGATGAGCTGTTTATATTTGGTTACCTTGGAAACCAGCAGTTAGCCTCCACTTATAATTATGAGGGCACAAGCCTACCTTCATAAGATGGAAAACTTGTTAGGGTTTTTTTTTTGTAACATTCAGCCATTTTATCTCCACATATTCTATTACTTATAAAAGCTAATGCATGCTTTATAGCAACTTAAAATGCACTACATGTGCATTATGCCATCAATCTCAACTGGTTGAAACTGAATAAAATTTGGCTGAGACTGAGTAATTATAAAACTCTTGACATATATCAGCACTTTGCCATCCACGTTGAAGGTTAGGGAAATATTCCCTTCAGGATTTCGGGCAGGGGAGGGCAACTATGGGCCCTTTATGACCTGTAGATTTCAACTCCCAGAATTCCATCTGGCTCAGGAATTCTGGAAATTGAAGTCCACAGGTCATAAAGGGCCCATAGTTGCCCACCACTGATTTGGGGGGAATTGGGAGATGGTTAAAAAAAATCAGAACAGCTGCTGGAACTTGTATTTTGTAAGTTAAGAAAAATCAAGAACAATCCCGCATAGTTAAACTAATAAGAGTAGGAAAGTCCCATTTTAATGGGGGGATGTGAGGAAGTGAAGTTGGGGTGGCTGTTAGCTCTTTTCCAAAGTAGCTGCAGTCATGCAGACCCTTCCACCCTTCCCCTTAGGCTAAGGTGACCAGACGTCCCGCTTTTGGCGGGACAGACACGCTTTTCAAGCGTGTGTCCTGCGTCCCACATTCTTTCCAAAAAGTCACGCTTTTTTGGAAAGAATGCCGAAACAGCGGGACGTCTGGTCACCTTAGAAGGGGAAACACAAAAGAGAGGTACTACCACCGAAATAAAAACCGGAAGCAAGTCGGGCAAAGCGGAATTTCAGCGAGCCGGCTGCCTGCTGGGGAGAGGGGGAAGGGGGGCTGCTCCTCCTCTCCTTCCCCCTCCCCATCCCTAGCCCCGCCCTCGGAGGCGCCGCTGCTGTTGGGATGCGGGTGGAGGGGTGAGGGACGAGGAGCCGTCGCCGCTGCCGTCGTCTCAGAAAAAGGGGGTTGAGGCGCCGCTGCGGACTCGGAGCGGCAGTTTGAGCTCACGAGCGGCCCCTCTGGCGGCGCAAACAGCCCTTCCTCGTCCCCCTCCCCTTCCTTCCCCCCATCGCCTCACTGCCACCATTGCCCTGGGGCCGGGCGGGCGACTGGGAAACCTCGGCGCTTGGATGCCTGGAGCTTGCACAGAGACCTAGCCCCGAGCCCGCCATGGGCTGCTGCGGGAGCGCCGCCTTTCAGGTAAGCTGCCGGCTGCCTCCTTTCCCCGCCTCCTGCTCGTCGCTTGCCAGCCCAAGCCACTGCCGGCTCCCGAAGGGGAGGCGGGAGGCGAGGAAAGGCCTCCCGCCTCCCCCACCACCTGGACGCCGACATTTGCATTGTTTTGCTCTCTGCGCATGCGCAGCGTTCTGCGCATGCGCAGAGGGCAAAACTCAAATGGCGGCGCCCAGGCGGGCCCGCCCCCCGTCCCGCTTAAAAAAAAATCTGGTCACTTTACCTTAGGCATTCAGATAGGCACAGTGGTTAGAATGCAGTACTGCAGGCTACTTCTGCTGACTGCCAGCTGCCAGCAGTTTGGCAGTTCAATTCTCACCTGCTCAAGATTGACTTACCATCCTTCCATCCTTCCGAGGTGGGTAAAATGAGGACCCAGATTGTTGGGGGAAAGATGCTGACTCTGTAAACTGCTTAGAGAGGGCTGTAAAACACTGTGAAGCAGTAGATAAATCTAAGTGCTATTGCTATTGTTATTTCCTCAAATTGTACTCACAGGCATTCAAGCTGGTGTTCCAGCTGCCTGGCTAACTGAGCCACATCTGGGTACTTTCAAGGACGTGCTGACGTCCAGAGGCAGCCTCACCCCACTCAATCTTTTTAGTTTGCAAAAGCAAATGCTAAGGCAGAGTGAGAATGGGGGAATGATGTGTTTCAGGAAAGGTGAAAGCAAATGGCCTGCAGATGAGGAAATAGAGACAACATCTGGAGATTAGCAGTTATTATAAGTAGGGAAGAAGACCTTAATTCAACTGCCAAGACCACAAACTATGATGAGTAGCATATGAAGCACCCAGAGTTGCTTCAACAGTGAGATGGGTGGCATATAAATTTAATTAATAAATAAATAACCTAGTGGGAACTTTGGCTGGACTTTGCTGGGAGCTCAGTAACAACAAGAAAAAGAGCAGCCACTTTTCTACTTTATCCAAACTGATGCAATAATTTAGATTTAGATTTATTATTAGAGTTGGAAGGTACCTTGTAGGTCATCTAGTCCAACCCCCTGCTCAAGCAGGAGTTCCTACACCATTTAAGACAGATGGCAGTCCAGTCTCTCCTTGAAGGTCGCAAGTGTTGGAGCTCTCACAACCTCGGCTGGCAAGCTGTTCCACTGGTTGATCGCTCTCACCGTCAGAAAGTTTCTCCTCACTTCCAGGTTGAATCTCTCCTTGGTCAGCTTCCATCCGTTATTCCTTATTTGGCTTTCTGGTGCCATAGAGAAGAAGCCTGACCCCCTCCTCTCTGTGGCATCCCCTCAAGTATTGGAACACTGCTATCATGTCACCCCTGGTCCTTCTCTTCGCCAGACTGGCCAAGCTCAGTTCCTGCAACCGCTCTTTGTATGTTTTATTTTCCAGACCCTTCATCATCCTGGTTGCTCTCTTCTGCACTTTCTCTAGGGTTTCAATGTCTTTGGCAAATAATCTTTGGCAAAAGGCAAAGGGTAGTATAGCGAGTCCTCGACTTACAACCACAATTGAGCCCAGAATTTATGTTGCAAAGTGAGACATTTATTAAGTGAATTTTGCCACATTTTACAACCTTTTTAGACACAGTTGTTAAGTGAATCACTAGCGTTGTTAAGTTAGCAACACAGTTGTTAAGTGAATCTGGCTTCCCCATTGATTTTGATTGTCAGAAGGTTGCAAAAGCTGATCACATGACCCTAGGACACAGCAACCATAATACATACTTACATGCCAGTTGCCAAGCATCCGAATTTTGATCAAGTGATCACAGGGATACTGCAATGATCATAAATGTGAAAAACGGTCATAACTCACTTTTTTCAATGCCGTTTTAACTTCAAATAGTCACTGAACGAATGATTGTAAACCAAGGACTACTTGCATGTCAGATTTTGAGACACTAGTTGAAATGGGCATTAAAATAATAAGTATTAAAGCACTGAGTATTAAAGATATATTTATGTGGCATCATCACTTTGCAAAGGCTAGAAGGGTGGAGTTGTCCCAGAGCCTGTTGTTGGGGAAGGGGCGTGTGACAATAAAGTAGTTTGTACAGATTTGCTATGTTGTGGTATGTCCAGCTTTTGGAAAGCAAAGAACTCTCACAGTGTGAAGTGAGGGCAAAACATAATTGCACAAGGAAATGGCTGGAGAGTTACCAGTTCTTGTTGGCATAAGTGACAGCTGTTTTCCAAAAGAGATCTGCACTTGAAACACTGTTTAGTAAAACAGCATTCCCCATATTATATTCAGATCTCCGTGTATGACTTCTATTGGGTGGAGGAAGACAGTATGAGGGTAAGGCAGAAAAAGAAGGCAATAAAATACTAATGCTTATATTATGGTTGGTTGTATAGTCAGCCAGATGTTTAGGTTGGATTTGGCATTTTTATCCACCTATTGAGTTCTTCCCAAAAACTGGGATATTTATTTTACTTTATTTATTTTGTGAGGTTTATATACCGCCTCAGAGTGCAAGCACTCTCTAAGCGGTTTACACCAGTAAGCAATGTATATTTACATTGCCCCCAACAATCTGGGTCCTCATTTTACCTACCTCGGAAGGATGGAAGGCTGAGTCAACCTTGAGCCGGTGAGATTTGAACCGCTGACCTGCAGATCAGTGTCAGCTAAAGTGGCCTGCAGTACCTGCCTCTAACTGCTGCGCCACCTCGGCTCTTTGCTTGATGGTGCTAAAGATACCATTGCAGGATGTAAGCCGTTCCAAGTAAAATTACCTTTTGCAATTGACTGATGTAGTAATGTTGTCAATGGTGATGGTGTTCAAGTGGGGCTCCGGATGTTGTGTAATTGCACCCAAGGCATCTATTGGTATGCCCTTTGCTTTCTTTTGCTACAGTTGTTCTACTTCTATTTGGAGGTCTTTGAATTTTGTTATTTTTTTTCCAGATCTTTCTCTTCTGTCATCTCCAGGCATTGCAGTATCTACTATACATCCCAAAGGTGCTTTTTTTTCAGGAGGCAACTGGACTTTCTGATTTTTTTCTTTGAAGACATTTTGCTTCTCATCCAAGAAGCTTCTTCATCTCTGACTGGATGGTGGGGAATGGAAGGATTTATATTCCTTGCAGACAGCTGGTCATTTGCATTCTTTTAGAGATTCGCTGATGCCACTAGAAGGTTTATCTGTGCCCTCAGGATCACCTGAGTAGTGCAAATGGGTGTGGAACCTTCTTGGCTGCAGGATGTTTTCTGCCCTGTGTCCCTTCCCTGTTGAAGACAGGCTGTTGGGGGTGAGTCTGTGTTGTCTGCATCTCAAACTGAAGTGCAAATGGTTCCTGTAATCTGAAGTTTTTCTGGAAAATCTGTTCATCTTCCCACATCATTCGAAGGGTGTTCATCCCAAAGTGCATAACTAAAAGTCTATAGAGATATCCTTCCATTCCCCACCATCCAGTCAGAGCTGAAGAAGCTTCTTGGATGAGAGGCAAAACATCTTCAAAGAAAAAAATAAAGTCCAGTTGCCTCCTGAAAAAAAGCACCTTTGAGACAACCATGACCTGGATGACTGAGAATCTCTATAGACCATCTACTATACATCTCTCTCTCTCTCTCTCTCTCTCTCTCTCTCTCTCTCTCTCTCTCTCTCTCTCTCTCTCTCTCTCTCTCTCTCTCTCTCTCTCTCTCTCTCTCTTGGTCTTTCTCATCAATAGTTGTTAAGTCTGGAATGCTGTGTGGCAGATGCTGAATTCTTATTATTATTTTGTTCAAAGTGCAGAGGTAAGGGGGGAAAAACCCAGAGATATAGAATGGGATGAAATATGCCAAGCAAGCCTCTTTGTAATTTCAGCAAGGCTTACTCCCATATATTTTTGCATTGGACAGCAGCCATAAAATATAAGTTTCTTCCTTATCTCTCCTTCCTTCCTTTCAAATTTAAATGTTTAATTCATCCCTAGTGGCCTGCCCATAAAAATAAATGAATATAATATCAGGAAGCCAAGAGTTTTGTGTCTCCAAATTCATCCATCCATCAATCTTTCTTTGCTTGCTCTGAAATAAACTAAGATATGAGCGTGGTGGCTCACTTGGAGTAAATCTCATTTGAAAGTTTGGGTGTTTTACTTCAATCTCTGAGGATGTTGAGTGCGCAAGTAAAAAAGTATAAGGAATCAAAAAAATTGCTTTATTGTATGAGGTAAATTAGGAGAATAGGTTGTCCTATTAATAGTAGGGAAATGGTATAATAGGAATCCCATTTTGAGTGTTGGCTATTTTCAATGAATCAGACAATCATAGGGTTGGAAGTCCTGGAATCCAACCTCTTGCCTAATGCAGGGATCCTCATATCATCTCAGACAAACGATTGTCTAATCTTTGCTTGAAAATCTCCAAGAATGGATCACCCATTACTTCAGGAACCAAGCTGTTCCACTGCTTAATCCTCTCACAGTCAGAAAATTCCTCCTTATCTCAAGCTTGGATCCCTGATTGACAGAAATCCACCCACTATTCTATTTTTACTCTTGGACACAGAGAGAATAAACCCATACTCTCTTCCCTGTGACATCCCTTCATGTATTGGAAGACTGCTATGGTGACTCTCCGTAGCCGTTCCTTTAAGTGATCTTAATAGAATTTAGCCTCCAAGCCCCTTAGCCTCTTTGTCACTCTTCTCTGCTCGCTGAGTCCTTGAACATGGGCAGCGTGCAGTTTAAACCTGCAGCCAGCTCTCATCCTGGAGGATCCATAAACAACAAGAAGAGCTGAGCAATGAGGGAAAGTACATAGCAGGCAAAAATTCAGTTGGCCATGTCTTCCAGATAAATTCCTATCTAGATCAGAGGAGAAGGCTAGGAGTTTGCCTAGCGGGGTGTTAGCAAACCTAGAGCAAGAGCCAGAAGAACTACTGGGGAAGAAGAGAATGGGTTAGGCAATTTACCAAATAGGTCACCATGCTGTTTTGCATTCAATGGACAGACAGGCAGAAATTTAACTGACAAAGATAGATTTTAACTCGGAATTGCGGGAGCAATTCTAATTGAATGCCTGGAAGACGAGCATGCCGATTTTTTCCCTCCAACTGCAGGTTTTCTTTTCATTAACAGTTGTTAATAGCTCCAGGTTAAACTCTATAATGTTATTCACAGTTTATTGACATGTTATTCCTGATATAAAAACATGCAGTTTCAGTTATGAAAATAAAATTTGGTTTAAGATGAAAATATAAGATGCTTTCAATTTTTCACGTTGGCTTCAAAAACTCAAGAATTTTTAATATGAGCGTATCATACTTGGCACTAGAATGTCTATGTCAATTGGGACAGTACAGGCATAGTACCTGACTTATTACCATAATTGATACCACACCGTAAGTCATGACAGTTGTTAAGCAAGTCAACATGTGACTATGACCAATTTTATCAACTTTTTTGCGTGGTCATAAAATGAACTCCACAGTCATTAAGCAAACCCACGTTTCACTGTGGGGCATTTTTTTGCCAGAAACTGGAAGTGAACATTGGATTCTGGCAAAAATGTAAGTCATGTGATTTACATTTGACCACAGGATGTTGCAAACAGACATAAATATGGACTGGTTGCCAGGCACCCAAAATGCAGTCACATGACTGTGGGGAAGGGGTCATGCCCGTCAGAACATCACATACAAGTTATAAGTACCTTTTTCAGGGTCCCTTGCAACTCTGAATAGTCATTAAGCAACTAAGTCAAAGACTACCTGTATATTATTCTCATTTAAATTATTTAAATTTAAAGGCCATCTGACTCATGATTAGCTAAAGCTAAACCACACATATTTCTACCCATCCAAGTAAGCAAAATATTGTAATCATAAATAGTTGGGTGGATAACAAGGGCACCAACCCCCAAATCCACGAGACAGGTCCCAATGGATGCACAGAAGACCAAGAGCCAGGACTGGTGAAGACCTCCCAATCTTCAAGGAGGGCTCTAGATCAGCATGCTGGCTGGGGAATTCTGGGAGTTGAAGTCCACAGATCTTAAAGTTGTCAAGATGAAGAAACAGTGCACCACATAAATAAAGAGATCAACTTAGTACCACGATATCATTCTACCTCCCTTCTCTTTTGAAGGCCGTTTTCTCCCTCCCCAAGCTCCTAGAAAGGCTCTGAAGCCTGGGGAGAGCAAAAAAACAGGCCTTCTGGTTCAACCAGAAGTTGGCAAATGGGCCATTTTCTGCCTCCAAAGGGCCTCTGGGGGGGATGGGGAAGGCCGTTTTCACCTTCCCCAGGCTCCTAGAAAGGCTCTGAAGCCTGGGGAGAGCAAAAAAACAGGCCTTCTGGTTCAACCAGAAGTTGGCAAATGGGCCATTTTCTGCCTCCAAAGGGCCTCTGGGGGGGATGGGGAAGGCCGTTTTCACCTTCCCCAGGCTCCTAGAAAGGCTCTGAAGCCTGGGGAGAGCAAAAAAACAGGCCTTCTGGTTCAACCAGAAGTTGGCAAATGGGCCATTTTCTGCCTCCAAAGGGCCTCTGGGGGGGATGGGGAAGGCCGTTTTCACCTTCCCCAGGCTCCTAGAAAGGCTCTGAAGCCTGGGGAGAGCAAAAAACAGGCTTGCCATCATGTGCCGGGAGTGGGGGGGTTACGCATGCATGCATGGGGGGGGGCACATGGAATTATGGGTGTAGGCACACACGCAACCCCCCCACATTCCCCCCCCTTTTGGCACGTGAACCAAAAAAGGTTCGCCATCACTGGTATAGGTTTCCTGCCTGAGCAGGGGGTTGGACTAGAAGACCTCCAAAGGTCCCTTCCAACTATGTTATTCTGTATTCTGTATTGTGCTGGTCAGGTTCTTGCTTTAACAATCTATGATCCTTGCTTAATGACAGAGACTGTAGGGATTGCCGGCCCAAAGTGATGTGGTTATATGACATAATTCTTTATGACTGCAACCTTAGCGATGGAAATTCCAGTCCCATGGGCCATCGTTACTTATTTATTTATTTATTTATTTATTAAATTTATATACCGCCCTTCTCCAGGGGACTCAGGGCGGTGAACAGCCAAGTAAAAAACATTAAAATACATTTAAACCAAGTAAAAAACATTAAAATACATTTAAAATAAAATATTCAATATGGCCCTAATTTAATACAATTCAAATTTAGTAAAATCTTAAAATTTTTAAAAACCCCAAAAACTTTTTCACGCCAGCCCGGCTTGATAAAAATAATGTGTCTTGAGGGCACGGCGGAAGGTGGACAGGTCGTGAATTGTTCTTAAGTCTGGAGGGAGCTGATTCCAGAGGGTGGGTGCTCCCACAGAGAAGGCCCTCCCCCTGGGCGTCACCAGCCTACACTGCTTGGCTGATGGCACCCCGAGGAGGCCCTCTCTGTGGGAGCGCACTGGTCGATGGGAGGCAGTTTGTGGCAGCAGGCGGTCTCGGAGATACCTAGGTCCAATGCCATAGAGCGCTTTAAAGGTAGTAACAAGCACCTTGAAGCGCACCCGGTAGACCACCGGAAGCCAGTGCAGCTCGCACAGGAGGGGTGTTATATGGGAGCGCCAATTAGCCCCCGAAACCACCCGCGCGGCCGCATTCTGGATCAGTTGGAGCCTCCGGGTGCTCTTCATGGGGAGCCCCATGTAGAGAGCATTACAGTAGTCCAGACGCGACGTGACCAGGGCATGGGTGACTGTGCACAGGGAATCCCGATCCAGAAAGGGCCGCAACTGGCGTATCAGGCGGACCTGATAAAAGGCCGCCCTGGTCACAGCTGTCAGATGGTCCTCTAAGGACAGCTGTGGATCCAGGAGGACACCCAGATTGCGAGCCCTTTCAGCGGGGGCTAGAGACTCGCCCCCGATAGTCAGAGATGGAATCATCTGACTATATCGAGACGCTGGGAACCACAGCCACTCAGTCTTGGAAGGGTTGAGCCTGAGTCGGTTTCTCCCCATCCAGATCCGCACAGCTTCCAGGCACCGGGACATCACTTCAAGGGCATCATTGGGGTGGCCTGGGGTGGAAATGTACAGCTGTGTATCATCAGCGTACTGATGGTACTTCACCCCAAAGCCACGGATGATCTCACCCAGCGGCTTCACTTGAGAACTAATTGTAATTATTACAGAGAAGACCATCTTGATCAGTAGCCTGCAGAGTGTGCCCTCCCCAGAGCAGTTCACCTGGGATTTTCTTTATATTAATTTTTGACAGCAGACCTTATAATGTTTTGGAGCCCTTTTTTTAAAAAAACCCAGTATATAGCTTTTAGATATGCTGAAAAATAATTGTATTGGTCTCCGCAGGAATTCTTTATACTACAGTTATTATTTTATTTTGTATTTTATTATTTAATGTTGGGAGCCTACCAAAGTACAGAGTAATTGAATTACTTATATAAACACCATAAATAAAATAAAGACAAGAGATTTTTATTTTTATTTTACTATAGTTGAAATGAAATTTGAGTCTTGGGCAAAATTGGACTTTGATCCCGTGATTGCAACCTTACAATTCCCACCTCCCACGAGTAGCTTAAACTGCACTGTTGCAATCATCTAATTATCTGATATGACCTATAGCAGAGAGGTAAACAACCTGGAGATATTGTGGATATTCACTCCCAACAATCCTAGTTTATGTGGCCAATGGCAAGGATTGGTGGGTGGCATATCACTTCTTCCTGTCTACCACTTGGTTGGGAAAGGTTGCATTGGTCAGACAGGTTAAGGCAGTGATGGTGAATCTATGACAAACGTGTCATGGGTAACACACCACACCATTTCTGGTGACAGACCAGGCCTCTGGACACTCTGGATGTCATGCAGGAGGGCCCTGTTCTCATGCAGCCTCTGAGGCCTCCAAAAGTTGTGTGAAAAATTGTGTGAGAATTGGGCATGCTTTCCCACTCTTTTCAGAGGCTGCAACAATGGTGAGTTCCTACCGGTGTGGTGTGGTGCGTAGCTCCAGTAGGGAGCGGCCGATTGCGCAATTTGCGTGCGACCACTCTGGTGCCGTCTTTGCCGGGCCGTCACGTGCGTCGCCATCTTTTAAAAAGAATTTTTGGGCTTTTTTGCTTCTGCACATGCGCGGAAACAAAATCTCGCTGAAATTGCACGCGCGCACGCATCTCCTCACAAGATTTTGCGAGATTTTGCTTCCGCGCATGCGCAGAAGCAAAATCATGTGAGGGGGCGCGGGCACATAGCGAGCGCGTGCGTGCATGAAATGTGGAGATGTGCGCTCAGCGTACTGGTATCGGTAAGTGAGCAACCCGCCCCTGGGCTGCAAGACCACGCAAGAGCATTCTCCGAAGTTTCCAGATCTCGTGTGACCTGAAACTGCCCCGGGTAAACGTTTTAAAAAATATTTACAATTCTGTAAGTATTGATTAATTGATTGATTTAAATAATTTCATTTAATTGATTACTCTTGGTTATAAGTTGTTTCTCATTTGTCCGGGGGGAGTGGTAACATGTCAGCAGAATCAAGGTAGGCATTTTCTGAATGTTGGACACTCCGAGACTGAAAGGTTAACTATCACCAGATTATTGAAGCTTAAAGACACTGATTCAACTTACTACTTGGATAAGATTCCCCCCCTCTTTAAAATTATGTTGATTCTCAAAACTCCTCGATAGGATGTATTTGCATAACAACGTAGCATATGAGGTAAATGGAAATGATAGACATATTTATCCTGCTTTGCTACTTTAAAAGCACTCAAAGCTGGAGAGAGAGAGGGGAGGAAACAGTTTGCAAATTAGAGAGGTCACTGCCTTTATTTCCCCCACGTTGTCTACCTATAGATTTGAAGTACTCCTTCAAAGCATTCCCAAAGGAGGAAGTTAATTATAAAACACAGCAGTCCTCCAGATATTGGGGGAAAGTTCTTTGGGATTATTTTTTTTTTGCAAAGTTAAATCCATTTCTCGAGTGACATTCTATCTTTTTAACAGAAAATTCCAGTACAATTTTTTTTATTAAAAAAAAGATTAAAAGTATAGGAACAAAAGCAGAGGGATGAGAGAAGGGGGTAAGTGGATTGAAACAACAGGAGAGAACGGCTACCACTGGTAATGATGCCTCTCCGCTGGTTCTAGTAACAGAATCTCTCAAAATTGAAATAAAAAGAAGAGGCTAATATTGAACTTATTACCAAGTAACAGCTTTACAGAGGCATTTAATTGGCCATATAATGGTGGCCCATATAGATCTTTGGCTCTGAAGCAGCGTGGCTTTTCTATTGCTCCGCAGTAGCTTAAGGAAGAACAGCCTGAAAGGAAAAAGAGGAAGATTGGGGGATAGAGATAGCAATAGCACTTAGACTTATATACCGCTTCATAGTGCTTTACAGCCCTCTCTAAGCGGTTTACAGAGTTCAGCATATTGCCCCCAACAATCTGGGTCCTCATTTTACCCACCTCGGAAGGATGGAAGGCTGAGTCAACCTTGAGCCTGGTGAGATTTGAACAGCTGAACTGCTGAACTAGCAATCAGCTGAAGGTCGCAGTGCTGCTTTTAACCACTGCGCCATCTCAGCTCCTGGTGGTAGGTCCTTACTGTTTATGAGTGCATGCTTTTGACATGTCCTATGATGGAATTAGCAGAAAGCGATGACTAAGTCTGTCTTTTGTATACAGGTAGACCTCAGCTTCTGGCCACAACTAAGCCCAACATTTCTGTTGTTAAGTGAGTTTTGCTCTATTTTATGACTTTTCTTCCTACCGTTGTTAAGTGAATCGCTGCAGTTGATACGTTAGTAACCCAGTTGTTAAATGACTTCCCCATTGACTTTGATTATGACAAAGTTGCAAAAGGGGATTAATCACATGACCTTGGGACACAGCAACGGTCATAAATATGAACCAGTTGACAAGCATCTGAGTTTTGATCACACGATCATGGGGATGCTGCGAAGATTGTAACTGCAAAAAACGGTCTTAAGTCACTTTTTTTTCAGTGCCGTTAAAAGTCAATAAACAAACTGTTGTAAGTCGTTGTCTACCTGTAATAGACGATGTTGTCTTGTGAAACCTCTTCTGATCTCCTATGTTTGTTTGAAAACTATTTTGCGAATTTTGTTCAGAAGCATTGGAGTCAATGCCATTCAAATCAACCTGTAATATCTTTTAAAATAACCTCTCCTGTCAAACGGAGATAAGTAGAGAAAGTTTTTGTGACATTGTAATTAAGAAAGTGTGTTATTTGAGGGACTATCTCTCCATGGTTGCACCTACCCATCCAATCAGATTGGGCAGGAGACCCAGTTATGGATTCCATCCACTAAGTAGTGGCATCTGATGAGACTCAGGGAAAGACCCTTTCCTGATGTAGTACCCATTCTTTGGCATACCATCCACCCAGAGCTCAGGCTGACCCCCAACGAGTGGTGAAATCCTCTGATGTCTGCTATCGGTTCTGTGAGTCTGCTACCGAGTATGTGCTTTGCCAGAGGCGCGCCTGCACAGCGCTAAAAAAGGAACATTTTGAAGCCTTCTGAGTCTGCAAAGGTACATAGAACAGCGAGGAGGGGAATCCGCTGTGCTACCTGATTTAGATTAGCTATAAAGCAGGAAATCCGATGATTCTAGCTAATATAAATCGTACGTCACAGCTGATCATTGCCCAGCTGATTGTCGGAAATACCGGTTCACCTGAACTGGTAGCATTTTTTACTACCGGTTCGGGAGAACCGGTCTGAACCAGTAGCATTTCAGCCGTGCCCCCAATTCAACTAGCCTTTTGAAGTCTCTAAAGACATGGCTTTGCCATCAAGGTAGAATAGATTGTGATGGGGAGCCTGTCTAAGGGTTGGAATAAATGATTTGTTCTCTACTGCTGATTATGTTCGTGTTTGTAATACATTTTTTTCCTAGTATGGTGTTCCTATTTGTATTCTGTTTATTGTTTTTGACATTGGGCAACTCACATAAACTGTGAGTTGCCCAATGCCACATATATGAAAACGGTGGCTATGTAAATTAAATACCGAAATAAATAAAAACTGCTGATCATGTTTTAAAACCAGGATGAAGGGAACACTGTATGACAAGCCTACTTCTCTCCCTGGTGAGTTGATTAATATTGTACTTCTGGAACAAATTCAGAAAATGTTTTGCTGGAAAAGGGGGACAACTGGGCCTTTGGGGGGGGTCATTCAATTGATGGCCATTTTCAACTTTCTATAATTCAGAAAGTTTTTTTTAGATGTGATCTGTTTTGGAAAAAGACAAAACAGTGGGCAGTTGTATTCTTTTCTCTTCCATCCAGCAGCATCCATGGTGATCTTCACAAAAGGCAAGGTAAGGGCTCTTGGGTGGACAACTGAAACTCTACTCCTTGGATTGTCAACATTGCACACATGTATACAAGGTGGGACTTAATAATGCTGCTGCAACAGCCTCCTAAACTTTTGGGACTCCAGCCTGGCCCTGTGGCCTGCTCGCCACGGCCAACTTGCCATGACCAACTTGCCACAGGACGCCAAGGCCAACTCACTGCAGGGCAAGAGTTACACTAATATCAAAGAAATTGTGGCATAGAATCATTAAAGAAGAGATGCAAAAACAGGGGAAATGAAATGTGAATGACAAAAATGAAAATATTTTTAATTTGTTTTAAATAATTAAATTGAATTGTTAAATTGCCCCACGGCAAGTTCTCCCACAGTGAGTTGGCCATGGTGAGTTGTCTTGTGATGAGTTGGCCATGGTGAGTTGGCCATGGTGAGTTGGCTGTGGCGAGTTGGCTTTGGTGAGTTGGCCATGGTGAATTGGTCATGGCGAGTTGGCCACGTGAATTGGCCATGTGTATTGGCCAGGGTGAGTTGGCTGAAGTGAGTTGGCCATGGTGAGTTGGCCATGGTGAGTTGGCCATGGCGAGTTGGTTGCAGTGAGTTGGCCACGGTAAGTTGTCCCATTCCACCTGTGGATGCTGCTGTTTCCACCCTCAAGAATTCTTGCTTTCTTTTGAACATACAGAAGGAAATATTTCCTTTCTAGCTGTTAAGTGAGACAGAAGCAGAATGGTGAGTGTTACTTTGAGACACTCCTAGTTCACATTTTCTTTCTCCTAGTTTGACTTCTTTGCCTACGACCCATTTCTGGAAAACGTATCTCAAGATTTTACTCATTCCATTGCTTTAGGGTTATTCTAAGCTCCTTTCTCCCCACCTAGCTCATTCCCTTTTCTTTAAAGCCAGCAATTCTCCTCTTTTGATCTTGTTCTTTCTTACAACAAACATTCAGATTTCTGAATCTTTTTATAGCCCCTGCTCAAGAGAATCAGCTTCAGGGAACTTAGTAGCCCTTACATTGCTCCAGACATGCCTTCCATTTAATCTCTTTGTCGTAGTTTTTTGTGCTGAGAATACCAGTTTTGAAAAAGTCTTTGTCATCACATTTCTTAGAATCCCATTGAGCATGTTCCTTCCTATAGTAAGGTATTTCTGTTCACCTGCAAGTATAATGCATATTGCCAAGAGCAGTAAAAAGACAAATCAAAATCTACATCATTATCTCATTTGCATGTTGTTCATATGAGTAATTTAAGAGCCTAACCTGGACTTTATGAATTCATTTATTTAAATGTATGCAAATGTATTTACTCAGCAAGTTAATTCATTTAGCAGCTAAATATATTATTATATATGCAACAATATGAAATCACAGCTGCCACTTCTTTAGTTGTTGCTGGCCTTCATATGGGTTGAGTTCTTCCATCGAATCTAGGGTCTCATAATGTATCGGTATAGTATATGTGTGGATCCAAGCAATGTGGCCTTTTGGAATTGACAAAATTACAAAATTATGATGATGATTGGTCATATTGTCAGCCAGATGTTTAGACAGGATTTGCCATTTTTATCCATCTATTGAGTCTTTCCCAAGATGTTATATGCTAGCTTCAGTGTATCTGCTTCACTGTCCTTCAGAATTCTTCCAATGTCCTTTTTACTTTTTCCTTACTAAGTAGTGTCTGTGAACATTGCTGCATGGATGAAAGGCATGATTCATTGTCATTATTTTTCTAATCTTCCTATCCAGAGCTTTTAGTTCTGCTTGAGACCAATCCATTATTACAACTGTCTATCTAATGACTGGAATTGTCCAGGTGTTTATTGCCTTGATGGTATTTCCTCCCCTGAGTTTGGACTTTCAGATCTTCATTTTCTTGATGTATTCACTTCTAACCTTCTTCTTGACCTCAGTGTGTTTGATGTTGTCAGCCTGAAGGATGCCCAGATATTTGTAGTGATCATTTTCATTCAGACTCTTGATGTTATTTCCATAAGGCATCTTGATTCCTTCAGTTTTCACTATTTTCCCCTGTTGATAGTAAGGGTGGCACATTTGTCCAGTTCAAACGCCATCTTGAGTATATATAGGGACAGTGTTGAGCAGCGATTCTATTTCAGATGGTATCTTCTCATGCAGCTTCAGATTATCCATATAATGGACACGGGATAGCCTGGTAGATGTTTTTGATGTTTGATAGCCATCCTGACTTGTTCAGTATTATTGACAGAGAGATTAGTGCAGGGGTGAATTCTAGCAGGTTCTGACAGGTTCTGGAGAACTGGTAGTGGAAATTTTGAGTAGTTCGGAGAACCGGTAGCGGAAATTTTGAGTAGTTCAGAGAACCGGCAAATACCACCTCTGGCTGGCCCCAGAGTGGGGTTGGAATGGAGATTTTGCAGTATCTTTCCCCTACCACGCCCACCAAGCCACGCCCACAGAACTGGTAGTAAAAAAAATTGGATTTCACCACTGGATTAGTCCAGGGGTAGGCAAAGTTGGCTCTTCTATGACTCATTGACTTCAACTCCCAGAATTCCTAAGCTAGTATGATTGGCTCAGAAATTCTGGGAGTTGAAGTCCACGAGTCATAGAAGAGCCAACTTTGCCTACCCCTGGATTAGTGCAATAACCAGCAGTAGTGGGGATAGTGAGTCTCTTTGAAAGATTCCTCTCATGATAGTAACCTCTCTAGATTTATCACTATTGACCAGTAACTGTGCCTTCCATTGTGCCATTGGTCCTTGCACAAAGATTCTGGGTGTTCTACTGTCTCCTGTTATTTCTTGATTATCCAGTCATGTGTCAGGGAGTCAAATACCTTCTTATAATCAATCTATGTTACATTGAAGTTGGGCTTCATTCTCCTGAGAGTTTTTCAAAAACATCTTGCCAATTAGGAGCTGATTTTTTTGTGTGTGTTCCTCTCCTGTTTGAACAGTTTCCTTTCTGCTTAGGTGGGAACAACTTGTTTTCAAGTAGATGCTGTTGGATTGCATCAGCTACCACACCAGTTAGCAATTTGAAAGTGGTTGGTAAGCAGGTTGGTAAGCAATTGGCCTGGAATTTCCTGGGGCTGCCTTTTTGTTGGATATTGTGTTATTAGGTAAGGTTCTGCCAGATGCCAACTAATCTTCAATTTCACCTCCTTGCAATATGTGGTTACATTGTTGGCTATGAGTGTGTATAGATCAGCAAAATGTCTCAACCAAAAGCCATGCAATTTATCTTCACCTGGTGCTGATGATTTTTGGTTTCTCTTGACCTTTTCTCCACAATTTCTGCTGTTATTACAAATTCTTTCATCCCTTCTCCTTCTCCTTCTCCTTCTCCTTCTCCTTCTCCTTCTCCTTCTTCTCCTTCTCCTCCTTCTCCTCCTCCTCTTTCTCCTCCTCCTTTTCCTTCTCCTTCTCCTTCTCCTTCTCCTTCTCCTCCTTCTCCTCCTTCTCCTCCTCCTCCTCCTCCTCCTCCTCCTCCTCTTTCTCCTTCTCCTCCTTCTCCTTCTCCTTCTCCTTCTCCTTCTCCTTCTCCTTCTCCTCCTCCTCCTCCTCCTCCTCCTCCTCCTCCTCCTCCTCCTCCTCCTCCTCCTCCTCCTCCTCCTCCTCCTCTTTCTCCTTCTCCTCCTTCTCCTTCTCCTTCTCCTTCTCCTTCTCCTTCTCCTTCTCCTCCTCCTCCTCCTCCTCCTCCTCCTCCTCCTCCTCCTCCTCCTCCTCCTCCTCCTCCTCCTCCTCCTCCTCCTCCTTCTAAGCTGCCTCATTGTGGTATTTCTTTGTTGTCCCATTGCTGAGCCAAGAACTGCACTGTTTTTTTTCTTTGTCAGGTGTTGACTGGTTGTGTTGCCATTCAGTGTAATATTTTCAAATTTTGATAATTTTTCTCCCCATTTCTTTTCTGTTGAGGCAAGCACCAGTTCATTTGAAATAGCAGGGGAGAAATCATAATCTTTTACCATCTTTAATGTTCAGGGGGAAAAAAGCTTTTTCTTCTGAACACATGTGAAACTATGGCATGGCTAAGAATGAGAGTCCATCAAGGAATGAAGGAAAATCTTGGATTCAGAGAGATCCATTTTTATTCATTTAGTTGGGTGGAGGAAAGAAGAGTTATTTGATAGGCCTTCCTATTAATATTAAGGGAAATTTTGTTTTTCTATAATGCAGACTCTTACAAATACCACGTCGCCACGATGTAAAAAGGATGTTGAGACTCTAGAAAGAGTGCAGAGAAGAGCAACAAAAATGATTAGGGGACTGGAGGCTAAAACATATGAAGAACGGTTGCAGGAACTGGGTATGTCTAGTTTAATGAAAAGAAGGACCAGGGGTGACATGATAGCAGTGTTCCAATATCTCAGGGGTCGCCACAAAGAAGAGGGAGTCAAACTTTTCTCCAAGGCACCTGGGGGTAGCACAAGAAGCAATGGGTGGAAACTAATCAAGGAGAGAAGCAACTTAGAACTAAGGAGAAATTTCCTGACAGTTAGAACAATTAATCAGTGGAACAGCTTACCTCCAGAAGTTGTGAATGCTCCAACACTAGACATTTTTAAGAAGATGTTGGATAACCATCTGTCTGAAGTAGTGTAGGGTTTCCTGCGTAAGCAGGGGGTTGGACTAGAAGACCTCCAAGGTCCCTTCCAACTCTGTTATTATTGTTATAAATAGTATGAAACGGAATAAAAATCTGTACTCTTAGAATATTTCAGTGAACTTCATACCATCACAATGTCACTGTGCACAAAAAGCTTGTAAATTTTTTTTCTAAAGAATAAAGCATTGTCAAATGGTTGTTATTAGAGGATTACCTGATAAGTAAGTGGACTCCTTTAATAGTCACTTGGAGCACATTATCAGCTAGGGGACCTAATTAATTTGATTCCATGTACTGCATGAGCTCAACTTATGAAAACATTCAGGAGTGTTAATCTGTAGCAGCAAAAACATTGAAGTGCCTTGTGACACCTCAGGGGCTATCAGATTTTATTGTGAAGAACTGTACAGTTTTAATGCCATCATAAATATGCTGGTCTTCCAGGTGGCACACTTGTCTTTGCCGATTCACCCTTGTTAAACTTTACACATAACGAGAAACATTCACAAATTCTTATACCTCTAACTTAATATTTCTCCTCTCCTCTTTTGTTCCCCATTTACCTTCCCCCCCTCAAATGATTCAGAGATAACTGGAAGAATGGAAGCCAGGAAAGAAGAGCTGCCCCCAAGGGTCATGCATTCACATTTCAGCCAGTTCCTAACAATAGCACTAGAGCAGAAGTGTTTGATCAGGCAGCATCCTCTGAGAGAACTTTTCCTCATTCAGGTCTCTGACAAACAGGAGCCGGAGTTGTCAAGCCCTTCACGCTACTGCAATTAAACTAATGGCAATGTGGAAGGCTGAAATGTTCAGCATTTGGCAACAGAAAGAGCATTTCCCTCCCAGCAGGTCTTAAAACTAAATCACAGCTTGGCTGGAGAGGGTAGCAAGTCCAGTGAGAACCGAATCCTTTTGACATGCTCTCTTCAGGACTGCACAGACCCTGACATCTCTCTGCCTTTGTTAGTCTTCCAGGGCTACCAGACGGCTATTGGTTGGCATCAAAGAGTTTGAGCTTTCAGTATCACTTTGTTGCCGTCTGGTGGACCTTAGGATTTCAGTGGCCAATGGTGGCTTTCAGGGGCAGGTTGCTCTCTTACCTTGCTACCGGTGCACTGCGTGAGCATCAGCACATTTTGTGTGCGCGTGTGATCGCTATGCGCACGCGCCCTCTTGCAAGATTTTGCTTCCGTGCATGCACAGAAGCAAAATCGTGCTGAAATCTCGCGCGTGTGCACATCCCCTCACGAGATTTTGGCGCAATTTTGCTTCAGCGCATGCGCAGAAGCAAAAAATCGCCCCAAAAAATTGTGAAAAAGGATGGCGGCTCCTAGGGACCGGCAACCGACCGCACCGGGTCGGTAACCTCTTGATGACGTCACCAGCCCACCGCAACCGGTGCGATACAGTGGACCGCACCAGTAGGAACCCACCACTGGTGGCTTTGTGAAATATTATCTATATCTATATCTACAGTATCTCTATCTCTATCTCTATCTCTATCTCTATCTCTATCTCTATCTCTATCTCTATCTCTATCTCTATCTCTATCTCTATCTCTATCTCTATCTCTATCTCTATCTCTATCTCTGTTGTGACCCAGCACCGCAACCCCCCAGAAACACACACACACAGTCGTTGGGAGGCAAACAAAAAGGTTCCTTTTACTAATAAAGTTTCTTAGTAAAACTCAGAGGGTTTAGAAGTCCAAAACAACACAAACGGAAAGTCTTCAGGAATAAGGTTCTTTGGGTTACGTGAGGGTTAAATAGCACACAGACAAAAGTTCAAAGCAAGACTCATTAATTCTTCTCTTATCTGAACAACTTGGCTGGCTTCCCGGAATAAAGCTGGCAGAAGCTGGTGATAAGATTCCCGAACAGACGTAGAAACGAAACTCTGGATATGCCGCGGTCATTGAATTGTTGTTCTCAGCAATGAGCACTAATTACCCTGGCTTAATATAGCCACTGAAGGGCGTGGCCCAATTAGCCCTCACTGCTTCCTCCGATTGGACCGACGCTTACTCAGCCAGTCCTGTCTTCTGGCTGCTCTGCGTGCTCTGGCATCCAGCATGAGTTCTTCATCTCCTGATGAAGAACTCTGCTGCGCAGGTGCAGAAGGTCCTGGGAGATCGTCCTGCTCTGGCACCGAGTCCTCATCACCAGCTGTCTCTGGTGCCAGGCACATAGGCTGGTACTGCTGCACCATGAGCAGCTCCGCGTCCTCCGGATCCTCCAGACTCGGCGCCGGACGCGGCCAAGGCACAACACTATCCCTCACCGCAGGGCCCTTCCCCCGGGTCTGTCGGTCCGGATGCGGCCGGGACGGGAATTGAGCGTGGAAGGCCCGGACCAGATCCGGAGCATGAACGGCGGTCGCATCCTCCCATGTGAAGTCTTCAGGGCCGTACCCCTTCCACTCAATGAGGTACTGGAACCGGCCCTTCATCCAGCGGGAATCCCGAATACTGGCAACTTCGTATTCGGGTGGGTCAGCGGGAGTGCGGATCACTGGCTGAGGCGGAGCGGGAGGGCGGAGCGGACAGGCAGGACGTTCGGGAACAAGGAGGGACCGATGGAAGACGGGATGGATCCTGAGAGAGCGAGGCAACGTCAACCGGTAGGCCACGGGGTTAATGACCGCTTCCACCGGGAACGGACCCAAGAAGCGGTGGTCAAGCTTGCGAGCCGGTCGGTCAGAGGGGAGATGCTTCGTGGACAGCCAGACGCGATCCCCAACCGCCAGAGGTGGAGTTGCTCGCCGGGAGCGGTCCGCAACCCTCTTGTAATCTTCCTTGGCTTTATTCAACGAGCGTTTGACCAGTTGGTGAACGGCCTGGAGCTCGGACAGGAATTCCTCCGCCACAGGAACAGGAGAGTCTAGGAGCGTGAGCGGGAAGAAATGGGGGTGGTAACCAAAGTTGGCGAGGAACGGAGAGGCATGCGTGGAGGTGTGCTGAGAGTTGTTAAAAGCAAACTCGGCCACGGCAAGGTATTCCGCCCAGTTGTCCTGCTGCTGGTTGACAAAACAGCGCAGGTACTGTTCAAGGATGCCGATGACTTTTTCAGTGCCCCCATCAGTCTCCGGATGATGCGCTGACAAGAGGCAGACTTGGACCTCCAGGGCCGCCATCAGACCCTTCCAGAACTGGGCCGTGAACTGGGCTCCCCGATCCGACACGACCCGATCCGGCAGACCATGCAGGCGGAAAACATGCTGGATAAACATGCGGGCCGTGGTACGAGCTGTTGGCAACCCGCGACAGGGGATGAAATGTGCCATTTTGGTCAGCATATCGACCACTACGAACACGGTCGTGAAGCCGGCGGACGGGGGCAAGTCCGTGAGGAAGTCCATAGAGACGGCCCCCCAGGGTCTCTCGGGCGTCGGCAAGGGCTGCAGCAGGCCCGGCGGCGCTCCAGGGGCATACTTGGCCTGGTGACAGCGAACACAAGACGTCACATAGGCCTGGACGTCATCACGGAGTCGGGGCCACCAAAAAGTCCGAGCCACCAGGTTCAGAGTCTTGAAAAGGCCGAAGTGGCCAGCCGCAGGGCTGTCGTGGCACTGCTGCAGGATGAGGCCACGGAGCGGACCGTCAGGAACGTAGAGCAGGTCCCGGAAACGGAGGAGGTCGTCCAAAAACGTCCAAGGGGACTCAGGCCCTATCTCCTGCCTCCGTTGTGCCGCGTAGGCGTCGTGTCACTGCGCCTCCCGGATCTGTCCTCGGAGGTCCACGGGATCCTGGGTAGCTGCAAAGGACTCGACGGGCAGAACCGTCCGGGGAGGCAGCGGTTCCTGGGCTTGGGCGTATTCCGGCTTGCGGGACAGCGCGTCCGCCTGCTGATTCTGGCCGCTCGGGATGTACGTAATGCGAAAATTGAAGCGGGAGAAAAAGAACGACCAGCGTATCTGGCGCTGGTTGAGCTTCCTGGCCGTCTGCAAGAACTCCAGGTTCTTATGGTCTGTGCGCACCTCCACTTGATGACGAGCCCCCTCGAGGTGGTGCCGCCAGGTCTCGAAAGCCGCCTTGATGGCCAGCAACTCCTTCTCCCAGATCGTATAATTGCGCTCCGACGAGGTTAATTTCCGTGAATAATAAGCGCAAGGGAAGAGATGGCCACCATCTTCCCGGGTCTGGAGCAAGACGGCGCCCACGGCAATGTCGGACGCGTCTGCCTCCACAACAAAAGGGCGGTGAGGGTCTGGGTGCTTGAGGATCGGCTCCTGCATGAAGGCATCCGTGAGGATCTTGAACGCCTCTTGTTCGGAATCGCCCCACCGGAAAGGGACTTGTTTCTGCAGGAGTCGAGTGAGAGGCGCGGTCAGAGTGGCGAACCCCGGGATGAAGGTCCGATAATAATTTGCGAACCCCAGGAGTCGCTGAACGTCCTTCACCCGGCGCGGGGGTTGCCAGGTTTTCAGGGCCTCGACCTTGCCACGGTCCATGGCGATGCCTTCTGGCGAAATCCGATGGCCCAGGAAATCCACAGTCATCTGAAAAAACTGGCATTTCTCTAATTTCGCGTATAGCTGGTGGTCTCTCAACCGCTGCAGGACTTGACGGATATGTTGGATGTGGCTGCTCCGGGACGTGGAATAAATCATAATATCGTCCAGGTACACGACAACGAACTGGTCCAGCAAATCTCTAAAGATGTCGTTCATGAAATGCTGGAACACAGCCGGAGCGTTGGTCAAGCCGAACGGCATGACCGTATACTCAAAATGACCGTAGCGGGTCCCGAACGCCGTCTTCCACTCGTCCCCCTCACGAACACGCACCAAATTGTAAGCGCCACGTAAGTCCAATTTGGTGAAGATGGTCGCCGAGCGGAGGCGTTCCATCAACTCCGGGATGAGGGGCAACGGGTACCGGTTACGCACTGTGATGGCGTTCAACTTGCGATAATCGCAGCACAGGCGCAAGTCCCCGGTTTTCTTCTTGACGAAGAGGACGGGGGCAGACAAGGGCGACAAGGAGGGTCGGATGAAACCCCTCGCCAGGTTTTTATCAATAAAGTCCCGCAGTGCGGCCAGCTCAGGTTCTGACATGGAATAGAGGCGGCCCACAGGGAGCGGAGCGTTGGGAATCAGATCCACAGGGCAATCGTAGGGCCGGTGCGGGGGCAACTGGTCCGCCTCCTTTTCGCTAAACACATCAGCGAAGTCTGCAAACTCAGCTGGGAGTGAAATGTCTGGAGGGTCAGGTACCGCGCCCGCACAAACCTGGCGCGTATGGTCCACACACTGGAGACTCGGGAAGGCAATGAAGTTCTGGGACCATACAACCTGAGGGTCGTGGGTGCGCAGCCACGCCAGTCCGAGAACCAAAGGGAAATGGAGTCCCGACGTCACGTAAAACTGGATGGCCTCCTCGTGCCGTCCAATGCAAAGGCGCACCGGCTGCGTGATGGCCTTACTCGGACCTGACAGCAACACCCGGCCATTGATTGTTTCCACCCTCATCGGCGGGTCCACGGGGCACAGGGGAACGGCAAGATGCTGGGCGAACGCCTCATCAATGAAATTGGTGGTTGCCCCGGAGTCCACCAAAGCGTGTGCGGAGACGCCGCGGTCCCGGTGGTCAATAAAGACCTTGGTGTCCAAGAGCAGATGCTGCGGAGGACCGGGATCCACGTCAGCTGAACTGGAGTCCTTCGGTGTGCATGCCCGACCCAACGTCTCCGCTAGGCCGGGCGCTGGCCGTTTCCCGACGGCGATGGCTGGGACGGTGGAGCAGGACCAGAAGCGGTGGGCCCCCGACCCTTCCTAGGGCACGAGCGAGCGAAATGGCCCGGGTCGCCGCAATACAAACACAACCCCCCTGCCCTGCGTCTGTCCTTTTCCGCGCCGGTCAAGCGGGGCCGAACAGCGCCAAGGTCCATAGGCTCGTCACGGGGAGCCGGGGCCGACGGAAGTCCACGGGGAACAAGAGGTGCCTGAGCAGCGCGACGTGGATCCGGAACAGCGGGGACGTCAGGTGGCGCGAGAGGCGCCGGAGCAGCACGGCGTGCGTTCCTCGCTTGCAACCGGGCATCAATTTTCAAGCAGAGCCGCACCAGTTCTTGGGTGGTTGCAGGAATGTCCACGCGTGCCAGCTCATCCTGGATGCTGTCTGCCAAGCCCTCCTGGAAGGCATCCAACAACGTAGCCTCATTCCAGGCCGAGTCTTGGCTGAGGAGACGGAACTCACTGATGTATTCCCTGAGTGGTCTCCGGCCTTGCCTCAGCTGCCTTAATTGCCTGCACACTGTCTGGGCCTTAATTGGGTCCTCGAACATCTCCTCCAAATGAGTGCAGAAACGCCCAAAGTCCTGGAGGAGGGGACTGTTCTGGACCAGTAGAGGGGTGGCCCAACGTGCTGCATTTCCAGACAGCAGGCTAATTACAAACCCCACCTTGTCCCGGTCGTGGGGGAAATCCTCTGGCCTCAGAGACATGAACAACTGGCACTGGCCCAGAAACGCCGGGAACATAGCCTCGTCACCATGGAACTTATCCGGCATGGCTATCGGGCAGCGTGTCCGTTGGGCTGGGGCCAACGCAGGAGCAGCTGCTGCCAACTGATTTTGCTGCATTGTTAATTGAGCGTTCATGATTGCCAGCTGCTGCCGAAGTTGAGCATTCTCGTCCTGAAGCTGCTCCATGATGCAATCTGGGCTTGTGTGTGGTCAGTTTGGGCTGAGAACAAACTGTTGTGACCCAGCACCGCAACCCCCCAGAAACACACACACACAGTCGTTGGGAGGCAAACAAAAAGGTTCCTTTTACTAATAAGGTTTCTTAGTAAAACTCAGAGGGTTTAGAAGTCCAAAACAACACAAACGGAAAGTCTTCAGGAATAAGGTTCTTTGGGTTACGTGAGGGTTAAATAGCACACAGACAAAAGTTCAAAGCAAGACTCATTAATTCTTCTCTTATCTGAACAACTTGGCTGGCTTCCCGGAATAAAGCTGGCAGAAGCTGGTGATAAGATTCCCGAACAGACGTAGAAACGAAACTCTGGATATGCCGCGGTCATTGAATTGTTGTTCTCAGCAATGAGCACTAATTACCCTGGCTTAATATAGCCACTGAAGGGCGTGGCCCAATTAGCCCTCACTGCTTCCTCCGATTGGACCGACGCTTACTCAGCCAGTCCTGTCTTCTGGCTGCTCTGCGTGCTCTGGCATCCAGCATGAGTTCTTCATCTCCTGATGAAGAACTCTGCTGCGCAGGTGCAGAAGGTCCTGGGAGATCGTCCTGCTCTGGCACCGAGTCCTCATCACCAGCCGTCTCTGGTGCCAGGCACATAGGCTGGTACTGCTGCACCATGAGCGGCTCCACGTCCTCCGGATCCTCCAGACTCGGCGCCGGACGCGGCCAAGGCACAACAATCTCTATCTCTATCTCTATCTCTATCTCTATCTCTATCTCTATCTCTATCTCTATCATCTCTATCTCTATCTCGCCAGCTAGCTCGCTAGCTAGCTAGCTTGCTAGCTAGCTATATGCATACATTCTCTATATACACACACATACACGCTCTCACACACATACACATACACACACACACCTTTATATATATAATGTTGTGAGTCACAAGACAGTCAACACAAACAAGTTCCAGCTTGTGCACTGAGTACCAAACAAACGATGAGTACTGGGACAAAATTTCCGTATCAAAATGCATTGAGTATCAAATTTGATATGTTTCAAAGCAGTTGCATACCAAGCTACCACTGTGTGTATGGGCATGTGCGTGGGTACACACATATACTTCTGAATGCATTCTTATTTTATTTTTACATTTTTGTACAGAACTTTCCTTATTACACATTTCATGCAAGCTTTGAAAGGCATATCACATCATTGCAAGTAGTATGGCATTTGAACAAAGATCTTCTGATCACTATGAAAGTCTGGGAAGAATGGAAAAAGACAAATTTTCATATTTAAAAGCAAAACAGGAGGTTGGGGAAGTGAAAAAGTATGAGTTTTTAGAAGCCGAGTTTGCGCTTCAGTCATTTAATACTTGCATTGTGACATCATGACAGGTTTTGTCGTTTTGGTGGCCGTGGGGTTATTTATGGATGCCTATGATTAGTTTATTTAAATAGATAGAATTTATCAAAGAAAATCCTGACATCCCTAGATGGCACACTGGACATTCCTAAGTTCTGAAGTTCTAATGGCCATGAGCTCTAATGGCTAAAACAAAACTTGTTTGCTCAGAGACATTGTGTTGATTGAAGATTAGTATTGGGAGAAAGCTATTGCCTTCAAAACCCAGGTGTTCAATTTCCTAGAAATTCCATGTTGGGCAAAGTGGCATACAGGTGATGGGATAAATGACCTTTTACTCTGATTCTAGTAAGGGTCTTCCCATTTTCTTATTCTAAAGGTCACGTCTTAGTTTTGTCCAACAGAACTAGACTGAACAATATTGATAAACGGTTGTTTCAAAAAATCCCATTTTATCAGTCTGTTATTACTGATGCATACCTATTTAAACCATATGGCACATCATATCATGGTAGAGGATACCGTGGTGGTGCAGTGGTTAGAGTTTGGCAAAATGAGGACCCAGATTGTTGGGGGCAATATGCTGTCTCTGTAAACTTCTTAGAGAGTGCTGTAAAGCACTTGAAGCGGTATATAAGTCTAAGTGTTGTTGCTATACACGTTGCATCAAACTGAATTCCAAGTAATGGCGTGGAAACATTGTAAGGCAATGTTTGAAAGAATTCTAGTGATTGAATCAATAATAATATTGATAGTCACAAGCTCCATGTCTAAAGCTAATTTTTTCTAACCCATACATTTTGTTTGTTTCTGGTGTGAAGAGACTATCAATGTTTCCGTTGTTGAGCCAACTCCATCCCAAGTTCTGTATGCCGAGACCCATCTCATGTTCCAGTCTTCTGATCAAACTGTGGGAAGAAATTGTACCTTTGCTATTTGGAGAAAGCAACAGAATGCTTATTCTATTAAAACTAAGCTTCAAATTAAAGCTAATTTCACTTGTGCCTTTAAAAAGGGTTTTATGAGTTTGTTTCCAAAAAGAGAGCCAGAAATGTGGTGCCGTGCATTACAAATGGATGATAAGGACCATTTCAAATATTCACTTGAAGCTCGCACTAATTGCATTGTACACACTTCAGGGCAGAAGTGCACACTTGGGAGGAGGGTGGGGGGAAACAGTGCATGATGAGTGGTGGGGAAGTATTTCTACAGAATGTGCCTTTTAAAAATGAAACCCCCTCTTTCTTCTATTCTTATTTTTAAATTTACTTTGATTTTTCTTTAACATAACACAAAGTTCATAGAAATCTAGGACTGCTGTACTGTTTCATGTAGGCAAGATCAAGGCATGGCAGGAGGTACTACAGTATTTCCCCCATCCAAGGGTGTCATATATGAAAGGGAAATGATCTTGCCATAGTGCATAAGTGCATGCATGGCACTCTCTCTCCCAGAGCTAGCTTCTATCAAATCAAGTCATTCTCCATCTATGTCTGGCAGTTTCCAGGAGAGAGATTTCCCATCATTTGCTCCCTGATCTTTAAGAAAGGTGTAAATGAACTGAATTTAAGATTTTCTACTATCAGAAAGCACGTGTTCTATCGTCAAGCTATAGCTTTCTCCTGTAATAATCCCAAGCACCTGTGGGTTGCTTGGCGTTCTCTGAACTTGGTGGTTTTCTTGCAGATGTTTCATTACCAAATTAGGTAACATCGTCAGTGAGCAATGATCATGTTATCTAATTTGGTAATGGAACATCTGCAAGGAAACCACCAAGCTCAGAGACACCAAGGTCCCCATAGTTCAATTGCCATAGTCCAATGTCCCCATAGTTCAAATGTTCTCCTCTATCGGTGCCCATGGACCTATGTCTACATTCCCACATTCTTCAGGATTATTCTTCAGGATTATTCTAAACATTATTCAAAACATGTCAGTATGCGGTTGAAAGTGTTTCAAAGAGTCTTCCAACTGCCTTTTGAACCTGTGGAGTTCGGACAATGGGATCAAATCAGATATTGAATTGATATAATGTAGCTTATAAAAACTGGAATCTTTTCCTTAGGTACTCAGCTGGTATTAAAGAATGCTTCTGAATACTAACGCAAAAGGGGACAAATGAAGCTTTGCAATATTTATTTGCTATTCCAAGGTATCCTTTGGCTTGATAAAAAATATGTGTGTATATATATTGAGACCTCCTTGTTTTGGAGGACGGGACACTTCCCCCCCCCCCAAAAAAAATCTAAATCTGACCCATATATATATGGGTCAGATTTAGATTTTTTTGGGGGGGAAGTGTCCCGTCCTCCAAAACAAGGAGGTCTCAATAGAAGTTGCAAATTCTGGGTATGAGCACTTTGTCTACCCTTGTAGCTCATTGCTTGTGGAACTTAATGGGGCATTTGATGTCCTCATTAGCAAAGAGACAGACTCATTTGTGCCTGCTGCTTAAGATAGCTTCTAAGTGTCTCTTAGGCAAGGTTGGCAGAATTTTCAATGTATTTCCTTCTCTTGATTATACCTACAAAAGAGCAACAAAATACTAAACCTTTCACTACTGCCCCCTGTTGACTGTTGCTTCTCCGCTGGCATTCTGCAATTACAAAGAGTCTTCTTTGTCTGGAAAGGCATGATTGACAACTGTCCAAATTAAGTTGCCACATTTCTGGTTGGCTGGTTAAACTGGGTGGAATTAAAAAAATTTAGATGTCAATTAACTGACTTTTTTAGCCAGTCGATCCAAGAACCTCCCAAGGAATGTTATATAAAAGGACTATGAATAGAGCAAATGTTTCAATGATATTTGCTGTTGGTTTTAGTTAATGTGTCACAGCAGGTACCATCCGATAAAAGATGGGTGTGTGAAAAAGAAACAAATCTAAAATGGCATTTCCCATACAATCGGCAATACTTTTTATTAAATATTGTTTAATTTAATGTTGTGCTATCTGGCTAATTCGGCATGAAATTTAATCAATAGGGAAAGACGGATGTAGTATCTTATTACTTCAGCAGTATTCCAGAAGTAACAAGAGGTCATTATGACTAATAACAAGCTATTGCCTTGTCTTCTATGAATTTATTTAATCCCCTTGAAAAGCCATTAAAATAGGTGGATCCCAATTATAGTGATTTCCGGTTTTACTATGATCTATGTGAGGATTCTTCCTTTTGTCTCCCCTGTGAATATCCTACTATATATTCACTGGGTGATGATTGGATTCTAACATTATCAGAGAGAGGCAGAAATTTTTTCATGCATCATGGATTGCTTTATCTATCTCTGTCATATCTCTTTACTCATTTTATTCCCTGAGCAAAAGAGTCCATAGCATTATTTCTTCTTATGGAAAATTTCTCCTTGATTTTTTGATTGCCTTTTTATGAAACATATCCAGCTCAGTAGTATCTTTTCTGAGTCACCCTGCTCAGAATCATCATTTGCTTTTGTTTCTGTTTTTAAGTAAAGGCAAACGTTCTCAACAATTTTCACTTTTTTCCTAAATAAACCATAACATCTAAGTTACTACTTCTAAACAACTGCAAATTGGATACATATTTATTTTGAATTATATAACACAACCCTCTTTTCTGGTCAGCTCAGATTCTAACAGAGTAGATATAATTTCCCCTCCATATCTTGATTATATTGTACCAATAGAAGAGAGTATGTATAGCTCAGGGTTGAACTGTGGGATCCTCGTTGCTCTCTGAGCTTGGTTGTTTTTTTGCAGATGTTTCATTACCAGACTAGATAACATCATCAGTGCTAGTAGGAAGTGGGGTTTGCTTTCATTTTATATACTAGTGGCTTGCCCTGTCAATGTTAGTGGGATTGGTCTTGGTGGTTCCTTGATTGGCTGTTGCTTACGGTTAGCTTCTTTGTCTGAGGTGAAAGTTCTTTATTTGAGATTTGATTGCTTATATCGTACTACATTTTGTCATTTAATGCTAATTGTATAAAAATTCATTATTCAGAATGTATAGAAAAAACAATGCATATGCATAACAAACAGAGGGAAACTTTGGAGCTCTATCAAGGTTCAATGGCTTCTCAAGTGGCTAAGCTGAAAATAGCCCTGCTGATAGGGCTGTCTTGGTGGCTGTCCATGGTCCTGAAACTTCTGAGCGTAAAGTCTTTGCTGCTGTCTGAACTTGGCTGTTTGCTTGCAGACATTTTTTAAAAATGAAATGTTTGCAAACTGACCAAGCTCAGAGCATCAAGGATTGGACAGTTGATCCCTAAACTGCATACTGTATATTCTCTTCTTTTGCAGTGTTCTCCAGTCTCAGATATAGTACTCTAACGACAAAGAAGAAAGAAGAATAAATAGTCTGGCAAGGATGCTTTCCCTGTCTCACCCTGACGTGGGAGTAGATGTGGGTCTGTGGAAGCATTTTCAATTAAAGAGTACCCATCTGCTCATATCCTTGGAGGGTCTTCAAAGGTCCCTGTGTAAAGTTGTGTTTTATACAGATCACCAGATTGCCAAGGCTCAAGCAAAATCTCCAGGGACTTTAAAAAGAAACCCCAGCTGTCTGAGGGGATGTGAGCTACAGGATGACATAATTCTGGCAGGCATGAAGGGTGGATAGACTAGTGAAGGTTCCTGCTCTCTTTGCTGCTTCTGTTTCACACTTCAGTTTTAACTGTAGAGCTATGGGATTACTATATTGAGTTTGTTACACCATTTGATTGAATTTAAGTCTAATTAAAATTAAATTAAATTTATTAAACACAGTTTTTTCCTGAATGTATTAAATGCCCACCACCCCTTTTCTGTTACATTAAAAATTGAAAATTGGGATTCAACTTTGGAAGAACTTTGGGAATTATATACAAATATTTAAGAGGACTCATCTGACAGGGAAACCTAAGTTAGAAGGCACTGATCTGCTCAATTCCTCACCCAGTGAGTTAGTGACAAAGGTGAAGTGAGGCAACTTTGTTACTTAGCCATTATACTATCTTTGAAATACAAATTTAATACAAAATTGCATTTTCTAATAATGACAGATTTCTTTCTTTCTATTTCCAAAAACTAATGATTTTCGAACACAGATGTGGAGCTAGAAAAAAAAAGTCTTAACCAAATGGTATTTGATTAACTCTACCATTTTGTAAGCTATAGCAGTGTGACACAATTAAAATTTACAATTCTAAAGAGATATCTGAGAGTACAGGACATTCTACTGAAGTCAGAACTCTTACATATTACATATTGCCTAATTGTTACATGCCACCTAATATTGCATTAAAACTAAGTCTATGAGTATTTGTTTTAATTTTGACTGAAAGTAAAGTTCAGCGACAGCTGTACCTTAGAACAGATTTTGTGGGTGACTAAATGGTTTCCTGGCAAGGAATTATTTAATTCCGAGTGCCACCGCAAGGTGCAGATGCTTTTGAACAGATTGCAGACTATACAGCATAAATCAATCTTTCTAGACTCTCTGAGAATTATTTTGATGGCAGTGGTAGTACGGAAGGATTGATTTAAACTTCACATAAACTGATAAGAATATCGGTGTACCCTGGCATTTGAAGGCAAAGTAGAGTCTGAAAATGCGTGTGTTCATGTGGAGCATTGAATAGTATTGTCACATGGAATTATATAGAGGGTCTTTATGACACCCCCGGTGCTACAAATCCAATAATTTAGGATGCAAATTTTACAATTTTTATTGTTCACTTTCTGAACTAAAAGCTACAAAACTTGCATATATGTGCATACTTACTCAATTTTAGGCTAGCTTTAAGTTCCAGAACAATCAAGGTAGGATAGCTACCATATATGATCCTCATTCTGTGTGAAAGTTCCAAAGTACTATTGCTCTCACCAACTTTTATAACTTCCAACAAGACTCATCCAGCTTGGAACTGTTCTTATGATTCCAAATATTCTTCCATTTGTGCATCATCACCATATTTAGTTGACACGAGAACCATCTCATGATTTGATAACATCCTCTCATTATGTCTTCTTACAAACCTTTTTCTGATATTCTTCAACAGACCACATAAATTCAAATAAACTAGAATCACCATCCTCTTTTCCTCTTTTATATATATATATATATATATCCATTTCTACGAATACATTGTATAAAGCTACATATTATCTCTATTCCATTGTATTATATACTATGAGATACTAATGATAATATACTGAGACTAATCTGGTTCTTTGTAGTTTATATTATACTATTAAATTCTAGTTTGGTGGAACATTCCAATTTCCCAGACTAGAAGTAGCAGATTTTGTCAATAGCTACAGATAGATTTTGCCAATAGCTATAGATAGAATGAGAGCCAGTTTGGTGTAGTGGTTAAGGCATTAGCCTAAAAACCAAGATATTGAGTTCTTGTCCTGCCTTAGGCATAAAGCTAACTATGTGACCTTGGGCTACTTACTTGCTTTCTCAGCCCTAGGAAGAAGGCAGTGGCAAACCCACTTCTGAAAAACCTTGCCAAAACAAACTGCATGGCAGTTTTCTTGGCAAGGCAGTCCAGGCAATCTCAGAGAACTGGCTACGACTGAATAAAAGGGGGGGGGAGGTAGAATACACATTAAAACAATTTAGTAATATATTTTAAGGCCAAAAACTTTATCTAGAGGTAAATCCTGTTAAACAGTATGATATTAGCTTGTCACTAGACAGATATATGATAGCATGGTAATTCTGTAGCTTTAGGATGGCTCATCACTGTATATTACGGTATATTTTCTTCTAGAAAATCCAGGCAGTATTGCTGACAAGAAGTGGTACATCAAGTCACCAGGAGTCAATTCAACTTGAAGGAGATTTTATATTTTAACAGGTAAATTGAATCAAAGCTTGAAAACGTGCCTTTTTTTTTTGCTTTGATCTGTAGATCTCATAGAGGAAATATATTTAAAAATGATTCTGACATTACAGCTACAACTAAATTTCCTCCACCCACACAAACTTCAGGATAACTGCTGATTTGCTTGCTTTTTAAACAATCACATAAAAACACATCTCATTGTGTTTAAATGTCCATTAGTCTGGCTCTTTCCTAAAATTTGCACCCAAGCTCTCTCTTAATATCAAGACCTGAGATTTAGAGTCCCAACTATATATTTTCTTTGCCTTGGAAATTTATTCGCAATTGAATCTGACAATGGCAAATGCATGTAATTCATCAGAGCTTGAATTCCATGGAGCTGTTTGTTTCATCCTAATTTTGCCACATTAGAAAGATTTGGAGGCCAAATGACGCCAGGACTGTGACGGCTGCGTTGGGGAGGGAAATAGTTGTGAATGGTGACAGCTTTATGTCCACTCTCGAGGAAATCACTTGATTCATTGGGGGAATTAAATGCATCAGTTTGGCACATCAGGATGAACTTCTCCAGAAGTTACATTTGGTGCCCAGGTCACATGTTTCATCTACTGCATAATTCACAAATCTTTCTGAGGAGACTGAACCTGAGGATAATACCTTAATCCTTTTGGAAGTGTTTGTCTTTCATCAATCCAAGCATTCCATTCTCCCCTTGGAAAGTAAATTCCTCTTGAATTTAATATTAACCAGCTGCACACCCATATTATAAATCTTTCTTTCTGCCCTTCTCCCTAATAGATCTCTGTGTCATTGATGATAGATTCTTTCAATTTTTTTTCCTCATTTTGACAGGAGGCAACTAGATTTTTTTGTTTTTTTTTCTTCTGAAGACATTTCACTTCTCATTGAAGAAGCTTCTTCAGCTCTGACAGGATGGTGGGGAATGGAAGGATTTATATCCTTGCAGACAGCTGGTCATTTGCATCCTTTTATTTATTTATTTATTTATTTGTATTTATTTGTTTTTGTCAAGTACGTATTGGTGATATACATAGCTATAACATTGTTTATATACATAAGATGGGTACTAATAAAAGGGAACATTAGGACAGGGACGGTAGGCACGCTGGTGCACTTATGCACGCCCCTTACTGACCTCTTAGGAATCGGGTGAGGTCAACAGTGGACAGTCTAAGGGTAAAGTTTTGGGGGTTTGGTGACGAAACCACAGTCAGGTAGTGAGTTCCAGGCATTAACCACTCTGTTGCTAAAGTCGTATTTTCTACAGTCAAGTTTGGAGTGGTTCACTTTGAGTTTGTATCTATTGTGTGCTCGTGTATTGCTGTGGTTGAAGCTGAAGTAGCCGTTGACAGGAAGGGCGTTGTAGCAGATAATTTTATGAGCTACGCTTAGGTCATGCCGAAGGCGACGTAGTTCTAAGCTTTCTAAGCCCAGGATTAGAATTAATTAATTAATTAATTAGAAAATTAGAAAATTAGAAAGCCCAGGATTTTAGAGGGTTGTTGAAGTACTTGGGAGGTTTATCTGTGTCTTGGAGGTTTATCTGTGTCCCAGCCATGACCTGGACAACTGAGAATCTCTACAGACCTCATTTTGATACTTTGTGGGCAGAAGGAAGGAAGGAAGGAAGGAAGGAAGGAAGGAAGGAAGGAAGGAAGGAAGGAAGGAAGGAAGGAAGGAAAAAGAGAGAGAGAGACTAGTCATCATAGACTAGTGATGGTGAACCTTTTGCTTGTCAAAAATTCAGAAAATGCCTTCCTTGATTCTGCTGGTGTGTCTCACACACCACACTCCAGACAAAAGAGGCATCTCCAAACTCTCCTCTGGACATTGTGCAAAAGGGTCCTGCATGAGAATGCATGTGCAATATCTGGATGCCTCATAAGCCCCAGAAAAGCAGGGCCCTCTTGTACAACTTGCAAAGTGTCCAGACCTCTGGAGTCTCCTGAAATTGCTCGAGAATGCTTGCAAAATGTTTGGAGGCTCCAGATGCCTCATATGTCAGCAAAAAGATATGCCTGCCATAGCTTTGTCATGATTGGCATGGACAGATACGTACACAGGTGAACATAGCACATTCACACACACTATTATTTATGCTTAAGTAAGTGCATAAAGTGCCATAGTAGTTATTTAATTGACAACTGAAATGCCTGTTTGACGCAGCAAGAATCTGCTCTGTGTCCAGTGCATAAGAGGCCACTCGTTGTTTTAATGTGTTCCCTTCCTTTTCGATACATGTGAGGAAGACAGTGAAAACTAATGAAGGTGCTACTACTCTCATGGCGAGGGGATTGAAAGGAGATCTTATGCCTGCTGAATACTCCCAGTAATGCTGTGACATATACAGTATATTATCTCCTTTATAGCAAGACCATAGCTGATAATAATAATAATTTTAAAAAAACAGGCTAGGAAAAAACTCTTGACCACAGATAATCAATTTTTATATTTTGTTCAGGTAGCAAGTTGTTCAAAAGCGTATACAGTAACCTTTGCTTTTGTTGATAATTAAGTGGACACTTTCCTGGATTCCCAATATCTTTTTATTCTCTCTGTAGCATTTTGGAAGAGTTGCTCTGTTGTGATTAGTGTCTGACTATTTATTTGACCAATAGCCCAGAACAGTAACCTCAAGAGAGAATCATTACAGGATAATCACTATATTCTATCATTAGAACATCTTGTCTCTTACGTATTTAGCTATGCTTAGTCATAAGCTCATTCTAAATTAAAACTGACTACTGCTGCTACTATTACATGTTTGGTAGTTAAGAACCAAGCAAAATGGATGCATACCTATTTTGCTATCCTACAAAAAGCGAGTAAGAGGAATGTGGACCATTTCAAGCAAAGGTTAAATACAGTGGATGTGGAGATTCTGAGTTACTAGCAGCTGGCTAGATTTACTAAAAAGGGCATTATCAAGAAAAAAATAATGGGAAATACTAACCTGAGAAGACCATTTGTATTCCCATAATTTTTCCCACGCAATTGAGTTTTTCCCCACATATACACATAATGTACAAAGTGCTACTTCACAATCCTTTGTCTTTTCATACTGTACAAATGACATAAACTTCCCAGTTAAAGCCTGGTGGTAAAGCTTGTACTACACCCTGTCCCAATTGAATATTCTTAAAAATTATATGGACTACAGCTCCCATCCTCCAGCAGGCTCAATAGGACCAATGAGATTTGAAAACCCGCACAACTGGAACACAACCTATTGGAGAGGTGAGCCAGTGTGTTTGTATTTATGCAAGTGTGGTAAAGAAAACCCTGGATTGCAACTAAAGGGGAAAAAATTACACTGACGGTAATACCTGGGTGATGTAAGCTCAAATACCTCTCTTGGGATCTAATTTAGGATGACTGTCTTGAAGGAGGGCTTGCTGTTTGCCTTTACTCGATCTTGACTTGTATATTGATGATACAAAATCTCATCAAGTGTCAGTGCTTGCCCTCTTATCCAGACAGAAGCACCCTGGTCAGCACAATCCCTTCTGAAGGAATGTGCAATCATTATCTTCATCATCATATCATCTCCAGAAATAGAGGCTTTGAACGCGCGTCATTCGCTATATGTCATTCATGGGCCAGGATGTTTTCGAAGTTTGTTTGAAAATTTTTCATGGTTGGTAGAAATTTCTTCCTGCATTTCTGGAGGGACACCTTTATGTGTTTTGGGACGAGTTTAAAAATCGGAAATAATATTTTCTAATCCTGTGTCCTCGTCCCACACTGTTTCTTCAAATTTCTATTATTAGTCCAGTTGTACCATTTTTCCCAAACGATGTAGTAATCTGAATTTTTTTGTCCTCTGAGTTCAATCGTTAGTTTGTCCATTTCAGCACAGTCGTATATTTTTTTGATTATCGTACTGTCCATGGGTATATTGGGATTCTTCCAGTTTTGTGCGTACACAATTCTGGCCGCCGTAGTGATGTGGAGGATTAGATATTTGATGCTTTGGCTATATTGTCCTTTAAATATTCCCAGTAGAAAAAGTTCCACCGTGTATTCCACTGGTGAGACACAGGATTAGAAAATATGATAAAATAATGTATAAATTGTATAAATATAGTAGCGATATATATAAATGGTGGCAGATCTGTCTACAAATATTGTGATATGTAAAATATGAAAATCAATAAAAATAAATAAATAAATAAAAAATCGGAAATAATAATAATAATAGCAAGACTTGGAGTGCAACATCTGCTCCAAAATAGATATAGCTCAGTTGCAAGCATGTTCCCTCCTCACATTTTTTTTAACTTTCCCCCCTCTCATTGCAGAGATTAAGCCCTTCTCCTTACTCTTCCTCCATTTAAAATCCTAGCATCTGAATGCTGCTTTGGGCTGACAAAAAACAGAACAGATACATGTGACTGCCTATCATGTTCAACTCTAATGTAAAGGATTTACTCTAGAGATAAAGCAGGGGCTCAGAAAAGAATAGGCAGGGGGAGGAACAGTTGCCAACTCATGGAAAAGGAATGGACACATTTGCAGCTGCACATGTAGAGCATGAAATTGTGACTATATTGAAGAAGGTGTAAATGATCTATGTATGTGTATGTAGGTGGTTACGTGGCTAATAAGCAGGTGAATAGGACAGAGGATCAAAGGCAGCAGCATTATTATACGAGAAAATGGATTTCAGTTGCATAATCAGTCAAGAAACAACTTTATTATTGGCGACCTCTGGCAACCATTATGGCTGGTACTCTGAGGCAATACTGTGTACCCTCTAGGGTTCCGGTCAAGGGTGGGTTTCACTTACCTTCGCCACCGGTTCAGGTCGCGATGTTTCATGCGTGTGCGAATGCACCATTCACACACACACACGCATCCCCTCATGAGATTTCACTTCCGCGCATGCTCAGCCCGAAACACAGCTGAGGAGCTCATCAGCTGTGCTTTGGGTGAAGAAATAAAGGTCAGTATTAACCCAGGGGTGGGTGGGAGGGCTTTTTTCACAGCACACAATGCTGTGAAGCCTTCCAAAGTCAGAAAAATCGGCCGAATTTTTTTTTAAAAAAAAAGATGGTGGCAAGCACGGCCCAGCACAGACAGAACCAAATATGTGACGCAAAAATTATGTCACCAGTGGGTCGCTAACGGTTTGGGCAATCTGGTCCGATCTGGGAGGAACCCACCCCTGGTTCAGGTAGAAGATGTGGGAAGATGGAAATCCCAGATGCTTTCATTTGTTATTGACTCCCTCTAATGCAACACTATAGCAATAGCACTTAGACATATATGCCACTTCACAGTGCTTTACAGCCCTCTCTAAGCGGTTTACAGAGTCAGCATATTGCCCCCAACAATCTGGGTCCTCATTTTACCCACCTCGGAAGGATGGAAGGCTGAGTCAACCTTGAGCCGGTGAGATTTGAACAGCTGAACTGCTGAACTAGCAGTCAGCTGAAGTAGGTTGCAGTGCTGCTTTTAACCACTGCGCCACCTCGACTCCTTATCTGCCATAGGACTCCTTGGGTAACACATTTATGATAGATATGTGCACGAATACATTTTTCTTTATATGAACAGATTCTCAATAGACAGTTTAACATATTCTTTTAATGGAAGAGTTGGGTGGCAAAATTCGGAAATGTGCAAATTTTGAAGGCCAATGGGGTAACTGGGTTTATCCATGTTGATGTGTCTTTCTCCAATCCTGAGACTAAAATAAAGTATGGTGTGGTGTATTGGCATACAATCCACCTTCTACATCATCTTAGTATCAAGTCTAGTAGGTTGCTGCTCCCAGAGAAAGGAAGGCAGGTTATTTAGAGAGCGGTGATTGAACAGTGACTTTCTAAGGGGGGCTGCAAACGCTGGGGAAACCTTTTTTGAAAAATATCTTTTGCCAAGTTCCTCAAATCAGAAGGGGCCTGGTAGTAGACGTTTTTTTGAATCACAGGTCACTTCAGATCCATAAAGTGGCTAAACTAATATTAAGAATTTGAATTGGGGTGAAGTGTGGGGAAAGACAGGGTGGTTATGCAGAACTGGTGGTCCTGGTGATATCTGCAGCAGCCTTGGTGGCTAATCTCCATCCTATCCCAGCTTCAAATGCACGAGGTTAATTTTGATATTGAGTCACCATCATTTTCTTATCTGGAGCACTAGGGAAGCAGAGGCACCATTCATGGGAGAAGTACCCATCTCTTTATTTCTGAAACAGAATCTTCCTAAATTCCTTCTCCTTTCTGCCAACCCTTTCTATAGAAAATCTTCCCTCATCCCTGCTCACCTGAAAGTGATTTTCAACTAGTCCCAAACTACATGTATTTCAATAAACTTTGCATTTTTATGAAGGGGGTGATAAACTAAGTATTTGCACAAATGCTTAGAAAACTTTCTGGGATTGGTTTGTCTCCTTTCAGCAACCAAACATTAATGACCATCAAAGGAATGAATTCAGTGGCCTCCTGGGAAGGAACTGCAAGGGTAAATTTGGAGCCCATTCAGGTCACTGTCCTAGTCTAAGACCCATCAATAAAACACAGGATGTCCATAAAGGCAGGGGTCTCCAACCTTGGCAACTTTAAGACTTGTGGACTTCAACTCCCAGAGTTCCTCAGCCAGCTGGCTGAGGAACTCTGGGAGTTGAAGTCCACAAGTCTTAAAGTTGCCAAGGTTGGAGACCCCTGCATAAAGGAATTCTCCCTCGGTTTTCCTGCTGGATCACTCTGCTATGGCTTTAACATGCCTCAGCAGTAGACTGTCAACAAGATGGAAGCTCTGTTTTGAAGACAGGTCCTCAACAAATGATAAGCATGCTGCCTCAGTACTTGGGAAAGGATTCTATGTAGATGAGGCCCCAGTTTGCAGAAGAATGTGAAATGAACCCATTTATTTCCCACCCCTAATTCTGGAGGTTGCATTCTGAATGTCAAAGTACTTGTCAATCCAGCCTTTGAAATAGGAGAAATTACTTAAAATGCAGGAAGCAGCAATGACTGTTTTATTAACTAGGCAAATATGGAAGGAGGATATTGTCCTCAGATCCATTCCAGATCAGATTAGTTCAGTAGGCCTTCATATTGAGCATGTTTCCATAACATCCTTAGCAACCAGCTCACTGAGTTAAATACAGTCGGTGAAAATAGATGGAGGGCTAGGCTAAGTTCAACTGATGAACAAATTAGAATATGGAATTGCAAGGCGTGTGGATTTGTATGTGTTTATCAGAGAGAACAACCGCTGCAAACAGAATCAATGAAGGAATTTTGATTAGGGGACAGGGAGCTGCATGAAGGGAGCTGAGTAGATAGCAGTGAGATACTTCTGACCTCAGCACTCTTGTGTGTTTAGTTTCTGCCATTATTAAAGACAACATTCTATGCTGGAAAAGGCAGTGGGATCATTGCTATTTTCCTCTCTGGGGTTCCACTGGAAGTCCTCTGGGGTTCCATTCTTCCACTTGAAGAATCAGAATGGAATTTATGGTTGTAGATTTGGATTGAATCCAGTTCAGCAGAGTGAAACCCACTGCATGAGAGCTGCATTGGTTACAGAGCACATTTCTAGATACAACTAGGTAATTTGTGTCTTGTTGGGTCATCATTTTAGAGATATTTCCTTGACTAAACAAAGTAACAGAATGACCAAGGGCAGGCAAAAAAAAAAAAGCCGCTGGAGCAGGATTAACTCCCAACTTTCTGCCGGCTTCCCTTTGGGTTTCCTTGTGGGAATCTGGCAGCGAGCATCAGACATCTACTCCTTCGCTTTGTGGCAGGCAGGTAAGGGGCTGTGGATGGGTGGGGGCAGGAGTGAGGGATTGCAAGACTGGCCGGGAAAGTGTCACAGTATGCTGAAAATAAAGATAACATGACCACAGCAGCAGCCGTTAGCACTGATACAGCAACAACTTCCCCAAATTTCATTCCCTGAGGAATCATGGGTTCCAGATTTTGGACATATTTTGTAAGTTAGTGTCAGGCCTGCCTCTGTTCAGAACCCAAGAAAGAAAATCTCTGACTCCATTGAGGTAGAGAAGAGGTACTTTAACTGAGTTTGAAATGATAGCAGTGAAAGCGAGGCAAGATCTGATTCAAAAGGCACAAAAGTTACAGTTTGAAAGTTTTCCCCAAATCCCTTCTGCCAGGGTCCCAGGCTGAATGTCCAATCCACGTCCCGCATAATGCCATGTGAAGTTCATCTTCAGGTATTTCGCCCAACTGGAGTTCTAGGACGGTTGGCCTTGACTGGGTGTAAACAACTCCACTCAGCAGCCCAGTAATTCTTGAGACCAAACCTCCCTTTTAGTTCACATGGGTCTTCACCACACCAGCTCTCTTCCCAAACTCAAATGCCATGCCCCCCTCCCCGTTACTATGGCAGCGGATAGCAAGCATGCATCAAAGGAAAGTCCCATGCTGGAGATCCGGCTGACAGTTCATTTGAGGTACCTTAGTTCAAAAATTGTTTCCCTATGATGCATCGTAGGGTCATAACAAAAGTTTTAGTACTAGATAGATGAGAGAGGGGGGGAGGGAGGGAGGGGGGGAGGGGAGAGGGGGAGAGAGAGGGAGAGAGAGGGAGAGAGAGATAGTACTATACTGTATATACATATATTTGCTTTTGTGGCTCCTTCAATATATGTTGTCACTGCTAATTCACTGCTGATTATGTTTTATTTTGATTAGATAGACTGATTACGTATTCTGATTCTCAGATTTTGTTTTCATGGGTATTTTTTATTATGAGTCATTACTATGATCCACCCAGATCTCAGATTGGACCAGCACACAAATACTGTAAGATAAATAAACATCTGGTCCAGTGGTGGGTTGCTCCCGGTTCGGCCCGGTTCTAAGAACTGGTAGCGCCGGCGGCGGGAGGCTCCATCCACCTGCCTGGGACGATTCTGCACATGCGCAGAAGCGTCGAGCGGGTATGGGCGCAAGCAAACCGGCAGTAAAGGATTTTAGAATCCACTACTGATCTGGCCCTAATCAAAGAAAGGCTACTTAGTTATCCATTTGTTCTATGGCAGATGACAACAAACTTCCCACAATTTTTTTTTTCAGCTGGTGTCAGATATTGTGATGGCTGGTGGGCCATACACTCCAGGGGAAGGGGACAATTAAGTCTTTGTATCTCTGTGGGTTGTGAACCACCAAGAACTGAAGAAAAGCTTATTACAGGAGTGTCTTTTTGCAGCCTGGAGAACAGAAGGAAGCTTAATATCAGAACAACCCTTTTATGAGTTCAGAAAGAGTCAAGATTTTAAACATTTACATTTTTTTCCCTGACAAAACTCTGCCTTAACCACAATTTGAACTGTAACATGGATCTCAGTGACAACCTAAGTCAAATTGCACAGTTCCACGTAGTGTGAAGTGCATGAAAGCCTCCCATTTTCAGAGGATGAAATTGTTCCTCTTTCTGTCATTTATTCTTGAAAAAGAATGTGGAAATGGAGTGTTCCCTGTACATTCTGCTTTTACATGTAGGCCACTTGCATAAACAAATGTTGTCCATGAAGACAAGGGCAACTGATCAGGTCCAATCAGGGCTCAGCAGCCTACAGCTCTCACAGGCCAAATGTGGCCCACTGCTTGAAATTATTCTGCCGATGATCCCAAAAAAAGATATATATTCACCCAGCCTATGAGAGAGAGTGGAACGGTGCTTTCCACTTCCTCTATCACCATTTTGGTGGCCACTTCACAAGCCTCTTCAGCGTGGTGGGGAGGGCAACAAGCCCCACCCAGAAATGGTCCCTCTCAGGGATGGGTTCCTAAATGTTTTGCTGTCACTCTGTGGGCGTGGCTTACTTTTGTTGGTGTGGCTTAGTTTTGTGGGCGTGGCTTGACGGTCATGTGACTGGACGGGTGTGGCTAAGTGGTCACGATCCTAGTTCCCCCTACGAGGATTCCTGCATCTGGACCTTTTACAATCCCCCAAAGGATTAAAAGAAACCAGATTCCATACAGCTCTGAACCCTTAAGGCAAACCAAATACAAGTGGTCCTCACTTAACGGCCGGTTGCTTAGCAAGTGTTCAAATTTATGACTGACCTCCTCAGAGGTTCTTGACCTGTTTTTTGAGTTTTGACAGTCTTATGCATGCACACATGTACGCACGCACGCACACATACACATTTATGACCAGTTACAACATCCGTGACATCACCAGCCAGTCGCTACCGGTGCTATAGAGTGGACCACACTGGTAGGAACCCACCACTGGTCCCTCTACAGAAGGTTGCTGACAGGGATATACATCATAGGTGTGCTACAGAAGAGATCAGAAGCCGGCTCACAGTGTTTCTCAAAGTTGTCGTCCCCCCCCCAACAGCCCGTCACCTGGCTAATGAAAAAAAAAGAAGAAGAGATGATTTGCTGCCAGTCAAGCTGAATGACAGACCGCCTGCCATGGTCCATCAGGATTAGCTGTACTATCGAGCATTTAGCAATGGCAGAAGGATTCTTTTACAGAACATTTAAGAAAGCAGATTGTCTAGTTGGAGGGTGGGGGTGCTTAGGAAATGGGTCTCATGACCTAAGCCTTTTCAAGTCCTGTATTCATCACCTAAGCCTCCCAAATTACCTGAGTTTGGGGTTGTGATTGTTCAACCAGAGTGAAATATCTTCCGCTTCTCCTAGCCAGGATGCCTTGCTCCAGACATAAGGGTATGTGGTATAAAAGAGATCAGGCTAAATTGCTCTGGTTTAATTATGCAATAGCTTTTTTTTTTGACAGCAAACTTAGAGAGACGACTTTTACCAGTGCCTGAGGCTGTAAAATCTCCTCCCTGATGGAGCAGCTGGATAATAATTTCCCCTGATATTGAGAGGCCAAAATCCATGGTCCTGGCTAGAGACAGTGCAGAGTAATGCCCTTATTTATCTGGAAATCCCACTTTTACTGGTTCTTCTGATGCAGCAAATCTTCCCTATGAATCTAATGTCCTTTTCCTTTAAGTCTCTAAATACCTCAAATCACTGATGCACAGCACCTCCTTCTATCTCATGGGCTTCTTGTGGGACTATTAATTGCTGTTCCAATACAAGTTCTCAAGATTTATACTAGGAGATCTCTCTCTGGATACTGAACACTGGAGACACCAAGGATGGATGGTCTGTCTGTTCTGCTTTCTATAAGATTTGCCTGTTTCTTTCAAGCACAGGTTCACTCCATCCTTTCTCCACAGTAACTGTTTGCTTCTCCCTCAAAGCCACACTTTGTATTTGGAAACCGTTTCCCATGCATAGGAGGAGGGAGACATTTTTGAAAGAAGTTTTCTCTAAGAAATGCGGTAGTCAAAAAGTGTGTGCTTGCTTATTTATTGATATGCCTATTTTTATACAGCTGCCCATCTCAAGTACAGGACTCTGAGCAGCTCACATTAAAGCAATTAAAATATATACAAATATTAAACTAAAACAAAATTTTACTTAAAGTTACTTTTGTAAAGTAAAAATATTACTTAAAGTAACAATATTACTTAAAGTAACACGTAGCAATTCTGTCTCCAAAATGCTCATTAAATAAGAGAGCAAAACATGATAAAAATAGCTCTGTCTTAAAGAATAAGGAAATAAAAATTCCACTCATTAACATTTTCTGACCTTTTTTCCCCCTTCGTTTCTCTGGAGTTCAGCTTTAATTATTTTACATCCACGTTGTTTTCTTACCACTGGTTTCTTTCTTTCGGAACGTTTTCTTCACACCTCTTTCTACCCTACAGCCCTGATATTTCCTGATAGTCTTTGAACCAAGGTCCTTCAAGATCAAACAAAGTTGGCTAAGGGCTGCCATCTATTGCAACATACAAGCATATAGTTCTCTCTCACAGCCATGTGAATCTGCATTTCTCCATCCTTGAGTACGGAAAGATCATTTCTTTCTTGGCTTGATAAATCTATATCTCTCCTTTCCTCCTGAATTGGTGTTGGAATTCATTGTTGGAATGTATTTTTATGCAACAATTACAGTAGTAATCAGCCAGTAGATGGCAGTGCTTATAAGTTTGGATATATGGCAGATACTCTATGCTCTTTGTTCTAAATACAGTTTCTTGTTTCCTATTATAGATACATGGTTGAGCAGTAAAGCACATGGTGACTGTGCTCTTTGTTTGCTCTGTGGTGCTTTATATAAACAGAAGTTCTAACACAAAATGGTATATAGAATTTTCCCTTTTAAGTTTTCCCCACAACCCTAACTTTGTGAAATAAGTTGGGTTGAGGGGAAATAACTGGCCGAGTGTTTGGGGAATTGCTGTGAGGCTGAGCTCTATTCTGTCTCTGCAATGAGGCTCATGACTGCTGCTTTTTTATTTACTTATTTATTTTGTCAAGCATATATAAGATTACAGAAAAAGTATAAACATGATTGTGAATACATAAAATGTATAAACATGGTTATGAATACATGAGATGGTTACAAATACATGGGGACATTAGGACAGGGGTGGTAGGCACGTTGGTGCACTTATGCACGCCCCTTACAGACCTCTTATGAATGGGGTGAGGTCAACGGTAGACAGTCTAAGGTTAAAGTTTTGGGGGTTTGGGGAAGAAACTATAGAGCTAGGTAGTACATTCAGCAACCACTCTGTTGCTGAAATCATATTTTCTCCAATTGAGTTTGGAGCGATTTACGTTAAGTTTGTATCTATTGTGTGCTCGTGTATTGTTGCGGTTGAAGCTGAAGTAGTCATTGACAGGTATGACATTGTAGCAGATAATTTTATGTGCCACACTTAGGTCAGATCGAAGGCGGCGTAGTTCTAAATTGTCTAAGCCCAAAATTTCAAGTCTGGTTGCATAAGGTATTCTGTTGCGAACAGAGGAGTGGAGGACTCTTCTCGTGAAATATCTCTGGACATTCTCAATTGTATTAATGTCTGATATGTAGTGCAGGTTCCAGACAGATGAGCTGTATTTGAGAATTGGTCTAGCAAATGTTTTATATGCTGTAGTTAAAAGTACAATATTACCAGAGAAGCAGCTATGCAAGATTAGGTTAACCACTCTTAATGCCTTTTTGGCACTGTTGTTACAGTGGGCCCTGGCACTTAGATCATTAGAGATGAGTACTCCAAGGTCTTTAACAGAGTGAGGATCATCTACAAGGTTGTGACCATCTGGCTTGTATTTTATGTTTTGATTTTTTTTGCCAATGTGTAAGACTGAGCATTTGTTGGTTGAGATTTGAAGTTGCCACTTGTTTGACCATTCTGACACATAGTCAAGGTCTTTTGAAGAGTAACAGCATTGTCGGTGGTTTTGAATAGTTTTACATCATCAGCGAAGAGAACACAATTGCTTTTAATATGATCGCAAAGGTCATTTATGTAAAGTATAAAGAGTGTTGGTCCTAAAATATTGCCTTGGGGGACACCGCTGTTAACAGGTACAGGATTTGATAGAGTGCTCCCTATTTTGACCACTTGTTGCCTGTTTGACATGAATGCAGTTATCCATTTATGCAGGGGTCCAGAAATGCCATAAGATTTTAATTTTATAAGTAGTTTGTCGTGTACCACTGAATCAAAGGCTTTACAGAAGTCTATGTAAATTGCGTCTATTGCTTTGCCCTGATTGAGTTGTGTAGTCCATATGTTTTTGCAGTGTAGGAGTCGCAGATTACAGGATAATTTTTTTCTGAAACCAAATTGTTTGTTAGAGAGTAGGTTGTTTGTCTCTAGGGGGAGGGTAATGGATTGGTTAATGATTGATTCCATGACTTTGCAGGTGATGCAACATAAAGAGATTGGTCTGTAATTTTCAGCTAGGCTGGGGTCACCCTTTTTGAAGATAGGGATGACCATGGTTAGTGACCATAATTTCAATGGGAGGCAATTGGTGGATTCCCAAACCCTACCAAAACCAAAGGCCCTGCATCTAATTTTCATATAAAAAGATAATGTGTCTATGGAAATTCTCAATCATCCAGATCATGGTTGTCCCAAAGGTGCTTTTTTCAAAGGGCAGATGGACTTTCTTTGTTTTCCCTTGAAGATGTTTCACTTCTCATTGAAGAAGCTTCTTCAGTTCCGACTGAATGATGGAGAATGGAAGGATTTATATTTTTTGTGACTCTAAGAAAGAGTGCTAATGATCAGATGACTGCCAAGATCCTTCCATCCTTCCATTCTCCACCATTCAGTCAGAACTGAAGAAGCTTCTTGGATGAGAAGCAAAATGTCTTCAAGGAAAAGCAAAGTAAGTCCAGTTGCCTTTTGAAAAAAAGTACCTTTGGAACAAAAGGATAAAGTCCCCTTCAAGTCAAACTTGAAGTCCATGTAGTTTTCTTGGCAGCAAAACAGAAATAGTTTATAGCTGCTGATTTTCAGTTGCTTCTGACACTTCATGACCCCAATGGTCACAATTTCACCAGTATTGTCTGTCAGTAACTGCTTATAACTGAGTTCTTGGAAGTCCATGCTTCTGTCATCATTTACAGTATCCAGTCACCTTGTCTTCTCCTGGCCTATTTTTTTTAATTGCCCTCCTTGTGGTGCATAGCTTTAATGTGAATCATTAGGACTTTGCAAAGGAAGAGGTGCTGAGGTTCTCATATGAGTGTGAACATAGCACCTTTCTGCCATTCATTACAATAAGCTGGGCATTTTTTTCCTCTGGATTTTTACCTGGGTCTGACAAAAGATGCTGCAGCTTTACACAAAAGCCTGGAAAAATATGGTTTTAAGAATATGGCGGTAATGAGCAAAAGAAGGGTGCTGTGTTGGTTCAAGATCCAAAGCACTTCTTCCCGATTTAGAAGCATGCACAAATTACTAATAAGTATGCGAAATCGTTTGTTTTCAATGCAAATTGCTCTTATTTTAGTCTTGTGTCTTATTATAGGCGTTGTTATCATAAATGCCCCAATGTAAATTTTTAATCATATTTTATACATCTCTCAGAAAGATACTTTTTTCAGTTCACCCCTTACAGCAAATATGGCCAGAAGAACTTATAAGATCCAACTTTTTCCTCAACATAATGAAAGCTTCGTCACATTCTTGTGGTGCTAGATCAGTAGTGGGTTCTAAAACCCTTTACTACCAGTTCACGTGCTCTCGTGTGTGTGCAACACTTCTGCGCATGCGCAGAAGATTCTGCACATGCTCAGAAGCATCCCGGGTGGGTGGGTGGAGCCTCCTGCCGCCGGTGCTACCGGTTCTTAGAACTGGGCCAAACCGGGAGCAACCCATCACTGTGCTATATCCTCCCCTTACCTAGATGAGTGCAATGGCACAAGATGCATGGACAAAAGGGTTGGAACTTGCATCTCAATGTTGTGACACTGCTTTTATCACTGGTTGCCCCCAGGGGATCCCTGTGAATGGGCCTTTCCTTTGGATTTTTTTTTTCATCAGAAAGAGATAGTAGGATATTTTTGAATGCTTCTATCCGTACCTTGCAAAACCCACAAAGACCTGTTTTGGCACTTCTTGCAAATCCCCCTGTAATTTAAAGAAACAAACAAACAAACACACCATAGTCATCTTTTATTGCCTTTTTCCCAAGAAAAATGTTCTCAGGACAAAAACCATTGTAGCTGTTTTCTCTTTGCATGCCAGCAAAGCAAACTTTCCATCAGAGCATCCCAAACAGCAATATGCTCTTTAGCTACTGTATATAAATAGTCACTCCGTTCCACCCTGGAAACTTTGCCCCAGCAGTCACCATCAGCTAAGTGATCAAAGAAAGGGTCTTGTTATTCTTATTGGTTTAATAAAGGGGAGGGCACTTGATTATCTGGTGCAGGCACCATGCAATATGTGAGAAGTTATAAGGGTTTCAGCATTGCTCATTCCTCCTCCTCTTTTGCAAAGGCATTCCAATTTACTGGCTCTCACTCAATTTCCTCTTCTCAGCTGGCTGTGATATTAACTTTACAGAGAGTGATTTTCAATACAGAGGAGCAAAGAACAGCTCAAGATGCTCAGTTCTTTCCTCTCCCTGCTGACTGCCCAGGCTGTTCTCCTGTGTCATAGCCTTGGGCCAGGGAAATAGATTTAGATAATTGACTAACACTTCCCATCTTCTGTTGAGGACCATTAACCTTTAAGCCCATCTATCTCCTTTACGGCCTTCTCAGAGCCTTTCTAACAAGTGGCTGAAAGGAACTTCATTGCTCCATGAGTTGCCTATATGATCACTTCATCGTTCCACTTTTTGAAAGGGTTGATGGCATCAGGGCAAACCACGGATGGTGCAGACATTAGACTTAAGTTCACATCCTCACTAAGCTGTAAAATTAGTGAGGTGACCCTTGATCATGTACTTCCTCTTCATATACCTTATTTAAGTAGGGTAGTTGAGAGGATAAAGATAAGCATAAACCTTGCATAAACATTCTAGGCCAGTGATGGCGAACCTTTTTTTGCTCGGGTGCCAAAAGGGCACACATGTGTGCCCACACCCATAATGCATTGCCCTCCCCCATGCATGCATGCACAACCCCCCCACGCTGCCCCCACTGCGCATGCACGCAGGCCTCACTGAAGCCTCTGGACTTCTGGTAGGCCCGTTGGGCCGTTTTTCACCCTCCTCAGGCTTCAGGAAAGCCTCCAAAGCCTGTGGATGGCGAAAAATGGGGCCAACATTTCCAAACTTTCGGTAGACCCGTTGGGCCCGTTTTTCACCATCCACAGGCTCCGGAGGCTTTTCTGAAGCCTGGGGAGGGCGAAAACAGCCTTCCCCCCACCCTACGGAAGGCCAAAAATCAGCTGGTCAGCGCTGAACTGGAACTGACAGGGCAAAGCCTCGCGTGCCCTCATATATAGCTCTGCGTGCCACCTGTGGCACACGTGCCATAGGTTCGTCATCACGGTCCTAGGCTATTTAGAGTGAATGTAGAATGAAAATGCAAAAATATTATTTTTTCTTTCATTAGCAACATTTGTCTTTCATTAACAACATTTTTATTACTGTATTTTTCGGAGTATAAGACGCACCGAAGTATAAGACGCACCTTAGTTTTGGGGGAGGAAAACAAGGAAAAAAGGCCTCTGCCTCCAAGCAATTTGCCAAACAGCAAACAGCACAGATGATATACACTGTTTGCTGTGTATTTCTGTGCATGTATGCTTGACCCATAGAAATAGCAAAGAATTGGAGAAATGTACATTATGGCAGTATATTAATCCCAGAAAGTTCTCTTAAATGTAATCACACTAACTCCTCCCAATTATTTAAATAGATCTACTCCAAACATGACTAAGTCAGGGTTTCATTCAGCTGCCTTATTTTAATACTAATACTTAATACTAAAACAGGACATTTCAGATTATACTTTTACAGATCTTTAAAATTGATGTGGCTTTCTGGAAGGCTTTCTGCTATTTAAAAGAAGATACAATAGCACTGGGCCTCTTCAGAGCAAGCATTTATTTTAAAAAGCTTCTTCATCTTGTTAAGTTGTCTAGAACAATAATAAAGCAGTCTTTAAAAAATAAGTCTTATAATTTGAACACTCTACAAACATTTAACAAAGTAACATATTAACAGAATCTGCCTCTACCTAGGATAGAACTCACAACCTCCTGACTGTGAGGCAAGAGCTCTTTCCTCTAGGCTACAGTAGCTGTAGCTTACTGTCTTTCAATTTCAGCAATGTAACATTGCCAGCAGTTTATCTCCCAGCATTTTGTCTCATTACAGCCACCGTAGTTAGTTTCATTTTACCACGTGGCTTGCAAGCTTGGCAGCTATAGGTCGGGAGGCAAATAATCTCTTAGTGTGCTATTAAGGCTTCTGTTTCTGTTCTGTTTGCTGAGGTAAATTGTTGGCAGGCGGAGGCCAAAGGGTGGGGGTGGCTGGGTGAGGCTACATTCGGTGTATAAGAAACACCCACATTTTCACCCTCTTTTTGAGGGTAAAAAGGTGCATCTTATACTCCAAAATACATTTTAACAAGATAAAAGCAACATTAGAAAAGAAATGAAGAAAATAAGACTAGGGAATAAGTAAGAAAGAAAAGAAGAATAAAAGATTATTTTAAAAAATAGCTTCTAATCTTTTCTCCAACAGTTATAAATGCATTTAAATTGTATCCCCTCTTGCTAGAGTTACATTGTAATTTCCTTCTTTCTATAAACTACCTTTTCTAATCTTCAAATCCATAAATCACAAGATCTGTTATGCTCTTTTTTTCCCCAGCAACATGTCCATAAAGGATTTCCAGTCACTGATAAATGTAGTTGTTGATCTTTCTCTAATCAAACAAGATAATTTTGTCATTTCTGTTAGTTCTGTCACCATTGTTCTTTTATGGCTCTGTCAGAATCTGTCCATCTTTATGCATATAATAGTCTAGCAGCTGTAATCATATATAATAATAATATTCCATGACTCTTTTATAATTGACTGCCCATTAATCCCAGCAAGAAAATTTTTAATTGAACATTGACCTTTAAAATTCATTATACAATTATATGCATTTGAACCCAGAAATTTCCTACTTTTCTACAAGCTCACCAAGTATGATAAAACAACCCTTCATATTGTCCACATTTCCAACATAAATTTTAAGTACTCTTATATAGTCTAGACAATTTTTCTGCAGTCATGTGCCAATGGTACATCATTTTATAGCAATCTCTTTTAAGTTATATCATAATTTAAATTTCAGTCCTTTTAACTATTTGTTTTCCCACTGTTCCACCACCATACTCCTTCTTCCTTCTATTTTCCACCCAACAACAATCCTGTGAGGTGGGTTGGGTTGAGAGAGAATGACCCAAATTCACCCAGATAGCTTTCATGCTTAAGGTAGGACCAGAACTCACAGTCTCCTGGTTTCGAGGCCAGCACCCATTTTGTCAGGTACAAGATGAAAATACTATAATAACTGATAATTTTAAAAAATGCAAAATTATTTTGCCACTATTGCTCTAAATTATATAAAGGAGAAGAAATTTCCCTGATAAATGTTGATGAATATTTAAAGACACAAAATTGATTACAAAAAATCCAGAAACAATTGATGAATGGGCCTGAAACAATAAAGGAAGTTTGTGAAGCTATATAAAAGAAAGCTTAAAATAGAGAAAGTATCAAGATGTTTACCATCCACTTATAAGGATTTTGAAGATGAATTACTGCAACCATTTGAACACATGATGAATTTTATTTTACAGACAGAAGAAATATCAAACTATATTGTCTATATTGGACAACGGCCAATATAGCATTAATGCCTAAAAAGGTCACAATTTGACCTCAAACCACTCAATGTTATTGCCACAAAGTACATATTACTTATTTATGAAGATTGTAGCTGAGAGAATGAAGATGGTTTTACAGGACTTAATTCATGAAAATCGGCGTGGTCTTTTACCTAAAAGTCAGCTGAGAAAGAATATTAGAAATATATCAGATATTTTGGAATAATTGGAACAACATAATGAAAACCAATAGAATAGAATAGAATTCTTTATTGGCGAAGTGATTGGACACACAAGGAATTTGTCTTTGGTGCATGTGCTCTCAGTGTACATAAAAGATACATTTGTCAAGAATCATGAGGTACAACACCTAATGATTGTCATAGGGTACAAATAAGCAATCAGGAAACAATCAATATTAATATAAATCATAAGGATACAAGCAACCAAGTTACAGTCATACAGTCATGTGGGAGGAGATGGGTGATAGGAATGATGAGAAGACTAATAGTAATAGTAATGCAGCCTTAGTGAATAGCTTGACAGTGGTGAGGGAATTATTTGTTTAGCAGAGTGATGGCGTTCGGGAAAAAGCTGTTCTTGTGTCTAGTTGTCTTGGTGTGCAGTGCTCTATAGCGTTGTTTTGAGGGTAGGAGTTGAAACAATTTATGTCCAGGATGCGAGGGGTCAGTAAATATTTTCACGGCCCTCTTTTTGACTCGTGCAGTATACAGGTCCTCAATGGAAGGCAGGTTGGCAGTTCTGATTATCCTCTGAAGTCTGTGTCTGTCTTGTTGGGTTGCAGAACCAAATCAGACAGTTATAGAGGTGCAGATGACAGACTCAATAATTCCTCTGTAGAACTGTATCAGCAGCTCCTTGGGCAGTTTGAGCTTCCTGAGTTGGCGCAGAAAGAACATTCTCTGTTGTGCTTTTTTGATGACGTTTTTGATGTTAGATGACCATTTTAGGTCTTGAGATATGATAGAACCTAGAAAATTGAAGGTCTCTACTGTTGATACTGTGTTGTCTAGTATTGTAAGAGCTGGTAGAATGGGAGGGTTTCTCCTAAAGTCTACCACCATTTCTATGGTTTTGAGTGTATTCAGTTCCAGATTGTTCCGGTCGCACCACGAGGCTAGTTGTTCAACCTCCAGTCTGTATGCAGTTTCATTGTTGTCTCGAATGAGACCAATCACTGTTGTATCATCTGCAAACTTCAGTAGTTTAACAGATGGATTATTTGAGATGCAGTCATTAGTATACAGAGAGAAGAGAAGTGGTGAGAGCACGCAGCCTTGGGGGGCCTCTGTGCTAATTGTACAGGTATCTGATGTGATTTTGCCTAGCTTCACCTGCTGCTTCCTGTCTGTTAGGAAGCAAGCAGCACTGATTGTTTTTGATGTAGAAAAGAGCTTTATCATTTTCAACTGGACTTTCTCATTTAAAAAGGAAGTAGACAAGGATGTCCCTTGAAATCACTGTTATTTATTTTAACTTTGGAAGTAATGAATAGAAATATATAAAGTGAGATGAGAGAAAGGAATGTTTTGTCAAAACGATGTTTTGTTTCAGACAATACTGTTTTGACAACTGATGTATTATTTAAACAATGGCAAATGGATATATTTAAATTTATATGGCAAAGGAAAAAAAGTTAAATATAAAAGTTACAAGATTCAAATGAAAAAGGAGGATTGGGTTTATCAAAATTTGGAATGACATTTTGCTGCTTGCTATTTGGTCTGGATGAAAGAGCAGATGTTGCTGAGAAACAGGAGACTTTTAGAGTTAGAAGTTCGTGACCTGAGGTTTGGATGGCATGAATATTTATGATATGATAAAGTTAGATTTAACTCATAACCATAGACCCGTGGTCATAGTGACCGCAACAGTTTTCCAAAATGTTTGGAACACCCCTACTTTTAGAAATGGACCGTTCCGGTTGCAAATAGCTTTTGTTTTCCCGCCAATAAGAGTGTATGCAGCATCGCGCTTGTGTGAGTTATTTGGCATTTTTTGTAGCGGCGTTTGAATTTGAGTTGCGGTCATTTTGATTGCAGATCTTTGTTAATGTATATATTTTTTAGAATGTCGGGGCCAAGTTTTCCACCAAAAAGAGTGCGATTTGGTGATCCAAATGTCCAAGAAACTGTTCTAACATGGCATGAAGAGGCAGAGAGTGATCTGAGTGAAGTGGAATCGGATTGCGATGAGAATTTTGTAATGGACGATGAGGAACCCGCCGCCATCGATTCTGACATCAGCGATGATGAAGCTCCCGATGAAATTGATGACCAGGTACAATCTACTTCGTGCAATAATCTATATGGCAAGAACAAATTCAAATGGTCTTCTGCACCTTTTGGAAGCAATAGATCCAGAACCACTAGTTAAAATATTGTAGTGCAATTACCTGGATTACAGCCAGCAGCTAGTATGTAATAACGTAGCTGAAATAGTACATCTGTGGTTAATGTAGATTTTAAGAATCATTATTTAGAAGTGCCTTGTTGAGAATAAGAGCCGAGGTGGCGCAGTGGTTAAAGTGCAGCACTGCAGTTCAGCAGTTCAGCTGTTCAAATCTCACCGGCTCAAGGTTGAATCAGCCTTCCATCCTTCCGAGGTCGGTAAAATGAGGACCCAGATTGTTGGGGGCAATATGCTGAACTCTGTAAACCGCTTAGAGAGGGCTGTAAAGCACTATGAAGCGGTATATAAGTCTAAGTGCTATTGCTATTGCTAATATGGAACAAATATAAACCCAGATTGTGCCCCAAAAATGCCCTTATGGTTTTCAGCACAAGAAGCATTTTATAAGAAAGAAACAATATGTAAATAAAAATGGTAAAACTTATTGTTAGAACAGAAACATGGAGAATATACCATAAAATGAAATCAAGAGAGCAATCAACTGCAGAGGGATTTAGTTTTCAATGGTATTTTTGTATGCAGAGTTAAGAGAAAGATTTAAGGTAGATAACATGACATTTGGAATTGAGCAGCAGAAGACAGAATTTGAACTATCTACAAATGATGAATAGGTAATTGATGAAATGTATAAACCTTTATAAATATCATTTTTTTAAAAGGAGGGAGAAAAGATGCACCGGTTGCATATTTCCTGGTAAATACTGGAGAGCTCATAATTCTGTTGCTTCTTCTAGTCATCTTTCATCTAATTTAATGGAGATCGGAATTATACTGTCAGCAATTGCAGCTATCTCATTTTTTCTTTTCAATCTTTTCTTCCAATAAAAGAAACAAAAAGCAAGAGATATGGATAGGAAAGTGAGTAATTAGGTCAGAGTAAAAGAAATCACATTGGAAAAAAGTTAATATATTTGGGACGTCCCACCCTTCTCTGTTATTTGTGCATTTTCAGGTTTGGAGTAATTCCATGCCTTGCACCCCAATCCTGAGACAAAGACATCAGCTGAGAGAAAATAGTTCTCAAGATAGAGAAGTCAACTTCCAATAACTGCTGGAAGTTATGTCAACTTCCAATAACTGCTTAGCTTCAGTATCATGGAGCACACAGCAAAGAGACTGTTGAAAAGTAAGGAAAATGGTGGATTTAAATTGCTATGGTTATGAGAGGCCAATGAACAAAATGCAATCAACTATTCAATGTAGCTTTATTCTAGTTTGCAGTAAAGATTCTTACTTATCTTAACTATGTTATTAGTCTCAGAGATACATCTGAGCCTAGCAACCAAATTTATTTATTTATTTATTTATTTATTTATTTATTTATTTATTTATTTATTTATTTATTTATTTATTTATTTATTTATTTATTTATTCATTCATTCATTCATTCATTCATTCATTCATTCATTCATTCATTCATTCATTCATTCATTTATTTATTTATTTATTTATTTATTTATTTATTTATTTATTTATTTATATTTCTATGCCGCCCAATTCCCTAGGGACTCTTAATTAAGACATGTGAAATCAAGAGTTTGAGAATGATGGCTAAATCCTGGTCCATATAGTCAGCTGAACACTAGGAAGACGCCGATGGAAGAGAATATTTATAGCTCAAGGTTAAACTGTGGGGTCTTTGGTACTCTCTGAGTTTGGCTGTTTGCTTGCAGATATTTCATTACCAAACTCGGTAACATCACATTTGCAAGAAAACAACTAATCTCAGAGAGCACCAAAGACCTCCCCTTTGAAGATGGCATAAGCAGTAGGAAAGTAGCAGAAAAGAAAAGAAAAGGTCAATGCCTTATTACTTCAGGTAAGATTGCTTACTTTCCATTGCCATGACCACTGGGATCAAGGACTGTACTGTGCCCAAGGTACAGGTATGTGAGTACCATAAATTACTATGGAACTCTTAACAGATATGAACTTTCTGCAACAGACTATCTGACTGTCCCAAAGGTGCTTTTTCAGGAGGCAACTGGACTTTCTTGTTTTTTCTTTGAAGATGTTTTTCTTCTCATCCAAGAAGCTTCTTCAGCTCTGACAGGATAGCGGGGAATGGAACTCAGGTGATTCTGAGGACACAGAAAAACCTCCAAGTGCTTCAGAGACCCTCTAAAAGGATTTGAATTACCGTATTTTTCGGAGTATAAGACACACCGGAGTATAAGACGCACCTAGATTTTAGAGGGGGAAAACAAGGAAAAAAGTATTCTGAACCAAATGGTGTAGTAATATATTATTTAATAAAATACCAGTGTAGCAGAATACTTTTTACAACCATGTACACTTTTTACAACCATGTACACTTTTTACAACCATGTACACTTTTTACAAACTTCAAACTTGACAGCTTTAAGACTTGTGGACTTCAACTCCCAGAATTCCTCCTCCAGTCATGCTAGCTCAGGAATGGGAGTTGAAGTCCACAAGTCTTAAAGCTGTCAAGTTTGAAATTTGTAAAAAGTGTACATAGTTGTAAAAAGTCTTGCCAAGTTTGAAGACCCTTGTACCCCTAACCCCTAACCCAGGGGTCTTCAAACTTGACAGCTTTAAGACTTGTGGACTTCAACTCCAATTCCTGAGCTAGCATGACTGGAGGAGGAATTCTGGGAGTTGAAGTCCACAAGTTTGAAGACCCTTGCACCCCATTGGCAAGTTTAAGCCTTGTGGACTTCAACTCCCAGAATTCCTCCTCCAGTCATACTAGCTCAGGAATGGGAGTTGAAGTCCACAAGGCTTAAACTTGCCAAGGGGGTGCAAGGGTCTTCAAACTTGTGGACTTCAACTCCCAGAATTCCTCCTCCACTTGGCAACCTTAAAAAAAACCCTTAAAAAAACCCTTTAAAAAAGTTCTCACCTGTCAGCTCTCTTCGGACGGCAACAGTGGTGCCTCTGGAGCAGGCTTCAGTCGGTGGCGGGGGGTTTTGGGCAGTAGCAGCGGTGGCGGCTCGCTTCAGGTAGTGGCGGGGACGCCAGCTGGGACAGTGCTGGGGGTGGGGACAGTGGCGGCGGCTGGGACAGCAGCTGGGACAGCGGTGGGGGTGGGGTCAGCTGTCCCCGCCCCCACCGCTGTCCCAGCTACTAGCTACTAGAGACAACCGCTGTCCTTTTGTTTTCCTCCTTCCGCCTCGCCGGAGGGATTTTGCTCCATTCTTCTGACTACAGAGAGCATCCGAAAGAGTCGGCTATGCCTTTCTCCCGCTTGGCTGATGTATCTCCATGCAGTTTCCTCCCCTAGCGAAGAAGCACCTCTAAAAGGGGGAAGCGAACAGCCTTCGCCCCTTTTCACAAGTTTTATAACTCGCCGGGTTTCCGCATCCTGTGACTCCAGTCAGGTGGTTCCCGCCTTCTTTTTCCTTCGTGCCTGCTGGCTGTCGGGAACGTCTCTTTCCACCAAAGAAGCGGCGTTGGATAAAGAGAGCTCCTGGAGTCGGGGGGGGGAAATCCACGCGAGAGGGAGCACTCCCCCTCTTTCCTTTCTTGCTCCCGCCAGTGCTGGGCTTTCGCACGAGGAGGGTGGAAGCCGGCTGAGTGGCGAAGCCGGAATGGCTGGAGCAGAGAGAGGCGGAGGCGGTGTCGGAGTGCCTGAGAACCGGGAACATCTCTTTAAGGTTTTAGTCATCGGGGAGCTCACCCCCACCGCTGTCCCAGCCGCCGCCGCTGTCCCTGCCCCCAGCGCTGTTCCAGCTGGTGTCCCCGCTGCTACCCGAAGTGAGCCGCCACTGCCACTACTGCCCCAACCCCCCCCCACCATTAGTGTCGGGTCCTGCGGTGGGGGTGGGGGCTGCAAGGGGGCGGGGGCAGTGGCTCTGCGCTCCGGCGGCTGTGGCGGCAGCATCCCTGCGGTCCGGCGGTGGCAACTAAAGCAGGGTCGCATCAACTCCCCCCCCAAAAAAATGCACCATTCGGTGTATAAGATGCACCCAGTTTTTGACCCTCTTTTTGCGGGTAAAAAGGTGCGTCTTATACTCCGAAAAATACGGTACCAGCTGTCTGCAAGGAATATAAATGCTTCCATTCCCCACTATCCTGTCAGAGCTGAAGAAGCTTCTTGGATGAGAAGCAAAATGTCTTCAAAAAAAAAACAAGAAAGTCCAGTTGCCTCCTGAAAAAAAAGCACCTTTGGGACAACCATGACCTGGATGACTGAGAATCTCCACAGATTTTTAGACTATCCAATCTTTACATAAGTTAGCTATTCTACTATGGTCAGCAGAGCTTGCTGAAGTCGTGCACGATTTGTAAAGGGTAGGATATTGCAAAGCTTTGCAGGGATGTTTCAGTTGAGAAAACTTTGATCAAACTATCCTATTAAAGCAGTTTTGCAGATCAAAACACAGCAAATGGAATTATGGGGCTGCCAATAACTCAGTAATCTTATAAAGTGCTTTGGTGCTTTTTTTGTTTGTTTGTTTGTTTCGATGCTGCTTTTGGAGTTATTATACAAAATACATTATGTGGCAACTCCACTTCCATATGTGAAGGATGCTGAGAGTCTGGAATGGTTTGATGTACTCTCTGACATTGACTTAAGTAGGTGGCCCATGAGATTTATCACCTCATTAAACCCTTCGCTGTTTGGGGGAGGCCAAGCAAATATTGCTTTTGACCTTTTTCATTTTCTCGACTCTCACATTTGTTCAAATGGCCACCAACAAACTATATCTTGGTTCTCTCTTGTGCTAATGGAACAGCGATCCTGCCAATACAGCTGGGAATCTATTTCAAGTCCTCAGACATGCTGAAAACTGGCCCGAGGCTCAGCAGTCTGTACACATTCCTGAAATCAACCCCTTTTAAACTCCGCAGGAGTGGGACAGGTTGACATCCCTTAACAATGAGTGAATTAGTGCCAGGCTAATTTAGAACAATTGATCCAAATAGCGCTGCCTTTAAGAATAGCAAAGGTAAGTTTTAAAATGCTATTTTCTCTTTTGGCATCTCTCTTTGTAACCTGCCTATCTCTGTATTTTTGTGCCACTGGCACAGTCTGCTTCTGCTGCCTCTGAACAACAAAGCCACCACGGTGACATAAACAATGTCCTGTTCAAAAGATGCCAGACTTTGCTTATTGATGCTATTCAGCCTGATATCAGAAATGAGATGTTTTCCAGGACAGGCCAAGTTTGCCAACGAATGAAGCTAATCATTTGTCCGATTCCCCCAAAATCAACAATCAGAGGCTGAAAGCTAGGTCATTTTGCAGGGACACACCAAATGGGGTTGGTAAAAAGAACTTACTACAGTTTTTCAATTGCTTTATTTTTAAGTTGGAATAAAACACATTTTATATTGAATCCATCAACACACAACAACACAATTGCCCTTTTTAATAGGTAATTTGGACTCCTTTCCCAGTCCTTTCCTTTTCTCTGCTCTCTCTGCCCTAAGATAAGGCAGAGCCACCCAGAATCCACTGAGAGAGAGTAGGCAATCAAATAAAGAAATAAGAAAAAGTCCAGGGGAACCATTTCAAACATTTATTAATGAAATCCTTGCAAGTTTCCAACTAAAGCTTGGGAGAGTGAATGTACTCTAAACAGTAAATGTCCCAACTTTTTCATCCCATTCTACCCAAAAGTAATAGAGCTATGAACATGCTGATGCTGCCACATTAACCTGTTGAAGTTTTTTAATTGACTCTCCTAGTGGCTTGAATTGAATCAGTTGGCCCTTGCATGTACTTAAAGCAAACCATGCCCTCTGCATTTTCAAACCTTCCACTCAACTGAGAATAAAGCTGATCCATATTGATTTCATCAAAAGTCAGATAAACCGTGGCATTTTGAATACTCTATTCACTTTGATCAGAGCTGATGTAAGTTACCCATATGTCTTAGGAACATAAGGAAACTATTTATTGCTGATATGATAAGAGAGCTTTACATAGGATGACCTTCATGAACCTTTCCAGCAGAGGAAAGGTTGCTTTTCTAGTGATCAACAATAACCAAAGTATCAGTGACTAGTGATGGAACAAGATAACTTTGAAAGGAAAAGAAACATGGCTCTTCTAAAACTAGGCAAACATCCATTTTCCATTTATCAATTCCTTTTTGGGAAATCATTTAAAGAGCATCACCTTCTTCTGTCTTTCACTGTTAACGTCTAGAATTACTGAACTTTCCTCATTGTTTATTTATTTTATTTTTATTTTATTTATTTATTTTTGTCAAGTACGTGTTGGTAATATACATAGATATAACATTGTTTATATACATAAAAGGGGCACTGATAAGAGGGAACATTAGGACAGGGACTCTAGGCACGCTGGTGCACTTATGCACGCCCCTTACAGACCGCTTAGGAATCGGGTGAGGTCGACAGTGGACAGTCTAAGGGTAAAGTTTTGGGAGTTTGGTGACGAAACCACAGAGTCAGGTAGTGAGTTCCAGGCATTTACCACTCTGTTGCTAAAGTCGTATTTTCTACAGTCAAGTTTGGAGCGGTTCACTTTGAGTTTGTATCTGTTGTGTGCTCGTGTATTGTGGTTGAAGCTGAAGTAGTCGTTGACAGGAAGGACATTGTAGCAGATAATTTTATGAGCTATGCTTAGGTCGTGCCAAAGGCAACATAGTTCTAAGCTTTCTAAGCCCAGGATTTCAAGTCTGGTTGCATAAGGTATTCTGTTGTGAGTAGAGGAGTGGAGGACTCTTCTCGTGAAATATCTCTGAACATTCTCAATTGTATTAATGTCCGATATTTAGTGCGGGTTCCAGACAGATGAGCTGTATTTGAGAATTGGTCTAGCAAATGTTCTGTATGCTCTAGTTAAAAGTACAATATTACCAGAGAAGAAGCTATGCAAGATTAGGTTAACCACTCTTAATGCCTTTTTGGTAATGTTGTTACAGTGGGCTTTTGCACTTAGATCATTAGAGATGAGTACTCCAAGGTCCTTAACAGAGTGAGGGTCATCTACAAGGTCGTGTCCATCCAACTTTTATTTTATGTTTTGATTTCTTTTTTCCCAATGTGTAAAACAGAGCATTTGTTTGTTGAGATTTGAAGTTGCCACTTGTTTGACCATTCTGACACATAGTCAAGGTCAGTCTTTTTGAAGGGTAGCGGCATTGTCGGTGGTGTTGACAGATGAGCTGTATTCAAGGATTGGTCTGGCAAATGTTTTGTATGCTCTGGTTAGTAGTATGATATTACCGGAGAAGAAGCTACGTAAGATTAGGTTAACAGTTCTTGAAGCCTTTTTGGCGATGTTGTTGCAGTTGCCAGAAGAATCAAGACTGGGTCAGTGATATAAACACAATTTGAAATGTTGTCTAGATCAAGGAAATGGTCTTATTTTTCCTTTAGGAAAACTATAGTACAATTTTGGATTCTCAGCAGTACCGGTAGTAGTAAATTGTCAGTCTGGCTTACCTGGGTTCTGAATTTTTCACATCTTCTGATTCCCAGCAGCTGGAGTTTTATCCTGTTAGATGAATGGAGAAGGAGCATAGTAACCTCCATCAATTTCTTCAGCTCATACAGTCATGAAAAGACCATTAGGTTTCTGTCTCATCATTCTTCTGTTTTGCTTGAAGCATAAGGCTTTCCCATCACTTTGGCCAGCTGATTGTCTAATGGCTGCTGGGTTGACTATAAACCAGAATATCAGAGGCAGATTGAGCTAACATAGCACCAGGTGATGAGTGCTGGATATATTAGCCTTTTTCCTAATACAACATTTGCAAAGCATGGATTGTTTCAATGGTCTCAAAAGCACCCTGTTAAACACCTGTGCGTCCCATGCTTAGGGATGCCAATTCTACATTATGAAACTACTGATAGGAAAGATCTTAAAGCATAAGAAAGATATAGGAAATAGAAAAATCAACTCAGGCAGGTGAACCTATTAAAGCTAATTATTTATGCTCTTACAAAGTAGCTGAACAATGAAGATGCTTATAGGGAAGAGGTGAAGGCTCTGGTGGACTGGTGCAATAAAAATAACCTGGTTCTAAATGTTAATAAAACAAAGGAGACCATTGTAGATTTTAGAAAGAGCTGCCATGGTCATATTCTGTTCAGTATCAAGGATGCAGCTGTAGAGGTGGTCAACAGTATTAAGTACCTGGGGGTGCAGATCAGGGGTGGGTTTTAACTTACCTCGCTGCCAGTTCACTTCCTCCCACGCTGTGTGGCCATGTCTCGAGGGCACGCACGCACAAAGCGCACGCGTGCATGCGCACTGCTGAAAAAACTAAAAAAAGAAAAAAAGCCAAAAACAAGATGGCGATGCATGCGCAGTGCTGGAAACTTGGCTTCTGCATATGCTCAGAAGAAAAAAAATTTAAAAAAAAATCAAAAAAATTCAAAATAAATAAATAAATAAATAAAAATCACATTTTTTTAAAAAAAAGATGGCAGTTCCACAGACTGGCACCAACTGAACTGGTTCTGTGACATCATCATGACATCACCAGCGGGTCGCTACCAGTTCAGGCAAACTGGTCCGAACCGGGAGGAACCCACCTCTGGTGCAGATAACTAACAATCTGAATTGGTCTCTCCACACATCATCCTTAGTGAAGCGTGCAAACCAGTGTCTGCATTTCCTGCATCGGATGCAGAGAGCACATCTTTCTCCTTCTTTCCTGGCCACTTTTTACAGAAACACGATTGAGAGCATTTTAACAAACTGCATCACTGTTTGGTTTGGTGGCAGCAGTGCCTCAGGCAAAAAGTCCATTCAGAGAGTGGTAAGGACAGCCGAGACGATTATAGGAAGCTCGCTTCCTGTTATTCAGGATACTGCTTATAAGCACTATGTGCTTAGAGCTCAAAGCATTGTTAGAAACCCCACACACCCACTTTATGGTATGTTTCTGTTGCTCCCCTCTGGGAAGAGGTTTCGAAGTATTTCTAGCAGGACTTCCAGATTCTGTAACAGCTTTTTTGTTCCCTATGCCATCCTTCTGGTAAACTTGCAAGATTTGTTTCTCTCGCTATGTACATCTATACATCCGAACTAGACTGTGCCATTTCTCTGTGTCACATAATATATATGGGTATATGCATAATTTTGTATTTATTTATTTATTTATTTTGTCATGTTTATGTAGTGAATATTGGAGGTGGTAACCCTTCGAGAACTGTATGCAATGAAATTTCATTTTAATGTATGCCGATTAGTAGTACATTTAAAGCACAGGTGCTCAAACTTGGCAACTTTAAGACTTGTGGACTTCAACTCCCAGAATTCTCCAGCCAGCATAGCTGAAGTCCACAAGTCTTAAAGTTGCCAAGTTTGAGGAGCCCTGATTTAAAGTGACAATAAAGTTATTTTTTTAAAAAAAAGTTATTCCAGTTTACTCAGTCCCTATTTTGAAAGATCAGTTAATCTCATCTATGATTGTGGAAAGTGGAGTAGAATACTAGATTTCTGTTTTGCTCCAGTTCTTTAGCTAGCCCTCCTAAGGAACTGATGTTAGGACCCAGGGCAGGCCACATTTTCCCTTTCCCTATTGTCTCATCTAAAGAATTACTTAACTACAAGGCATTTGTGAATGCACATTCATATCTACATGCTCACAACTGATCCATGATTTGGAGGAGAATAGGGGGAGGGAAACTTGCAGATTAATTTAGAATAGTTGAAACTGGTGATATTAGGATAAATAAAGTCAGATTACTGCTTGAGATTTATGCATGATCAATAAGCCATCTCTCCTTGCCTAATTAATGCAAATTAAAATTGCTGCTCTCTTGCTTTGCAGTGACATTTGATTTCACTAACATTCTTCCCCTGAATGTAAAATTTAGAAGACAGCAATTTAAGAGGCCAAAATTTCATGCCTTGGGCTATGATTCTGGGATTTAAGCACTGCATTTTTTCCCCAGAAGATAGGTCAGTAGGGTTTCTTTTTATATAATTGGTATTAAGAATTTGTAAAAAGAGTTAAAAACAAGAATTAATGTTAAGAGAAGAAACAAGGAAACAAGGAAAATGTCAAAAGTGCAAAAAGAAAAATGAAAATAAATCGAACTAGCTTCTAATTTTTACAGTAATTATAAATACAAATACAAAATTACCTCTTACTCTATAATTACAAAATATCCTTTCTTTTTTCTATTATCTTTTTTTTGTAATCATCGAAACCATAAATCACAAGTTCATTTTTTCTGTTTCACACAAAAAGTCTTTAAGGGATTTCTTTAAAGTCAGCAATAAACATAGATATTGTCTTTTCCCTAATCAAGGAAATCAATTTAGCCAGTTATATCAATCTTCACCAACCAACCATTCTGCCATTGTGGGTAGTATCAAAGTTTTTCAATTTTGACCATGTAATAATCTTGCTTAAGGTGACCAGACGTCCCGATTTTGGCGGGACAGACCCGCTTTTTAATCATTTGTCCCGCGTCCCGCCCGCCCTCTTAAAAAGTCCCGATTTTTTAAAACAATGCCCGACTAGGGCATTCTTTCAAAAAATCGGCCTGCAGGCACTCGAGGACGGCCAGGTTGGGCCCAGCCGCAGGGGCAGCAGCAGTAGCAGCAGGCCCTCTCAAAATCGGGACATCTGGTCACCTTAAAACACCCACCCATGCCTTTCTCTCTGCAAGGCGGGCGCGGAGAGATGACGTCGCTGCTGTCGGCGCCCCACGCTGATTGGCTGTTGAAGGGTGAGCGGCGGCGGCGGCAGCAGCAAGCCGGGAGCGCTCGCCCAGAATTGGAGTCAGCGAGCAGCTGGGCATCGGGACTCTTCCCCCGCCTTCTCCATTCTCCAGGGTCACCACTGCGGGGGTTCCGTCTCTCCGGTGGTGCCTGCGTTGGAAGGGAAGGGGGGGAAAGAAAGGCAGTCTGCGGGGCTTGGCACAGCTGGGAGTTGCGAGGCGGCGTAGCAACCGGGCTGTTCCTCCGGGTGTGCTAAAGTGCTCGAGTTTTTTCTCTCACACACACACATGCACAACCTTCCAACGACCGGGAAGTCATGCTGGGAGATCCAGTCCGACCCGGTCGTTGGAAGGTTGTGCATGTGTGTGTGTGAGAGAAAAAACTCGAGCACTTTAGCACACCCGGAGGAACAGCCCGGCAAAGACGGGTGAGGAAGGAGAGAGAGGGGCGGGTCCTGTCCCCAGAGCTCTTCGGAAGCGGGGCGCAGCGTGGGCAGGAGACACCCGGGGAACTTTCCTCCTCCTCCCCCTTTTCTCCCTGGCTCACACGCTTACACAAGTTACTTTTTTTCTCCTCAGCGCGCGCCCTCCCTCCGCCCGGGTGCGAACCCACCCCCACCCACTTCAGAGGCTCCTCCGTCCGTCCCGTTCCCCCCCCACGCCGCCGCCGCCCTCGCTCCCCACCCCCTCCGCGCGCTCAGCCAGCCAGAGGGCACGGAGAAGGAATTCGAGCACTTCAGGAAGCCGAGCCGGCGGGACTGTGCCGGGTTTCCTAGATGCCTCTCTTTGGCCAGCGAGGACTGCGAAAGCTCCTAGGAAGAAGGGAGGGCGTGTAAAAGCAGCCGGGGGGGGGATATCCTCGGGAGAGGTTGCTGACAGCTGTTTGAAGGATTGGCGTTCTTTGCCCTCTGCGCATGCACAGAGGGCAAAACTCATGGCGGCTCCCCTAGAAACCCACCCCCCTGTCAATGGTGTCCCGATTTTTTTTTAACAAATCTGGTCACTTTGATCTTGCTGCACTTGTCATATATAAAAGCAAGGTTCCACGACTTTTTTCTAGTTGTCTCTCTCTGTTTGTACCAAAAGAAATGCCTCTGGTTTCAACTGTAGTTTAGTCTTTCAAATTTTCTGAATTAGTGTATGTATTTGTGTCCTTTTTTTTACATGCCCACCAAATATGATAAAATGTCCCTTCATGTTGCTCATGTTTCCAACATAAATTTGAAGTACTTTTATACATTATTATTATTATTATTATTATTATTATTATTATTATTATTATTATTATTATTATTATTATTATTATTATTATTATTATTAGTAGTAGTAGTAGTAGTAGTAGTAGTAGTAGTAGTAGTAGTAGTAGTAGTAGTGTTGTTGTTGCTATTATTATTATTATTATTATTATTATTATTATTATTATTATTATTATTATTATTATTATTATTATTATTATTATTATCCGCCTTAAGTGCAAGCAGTCTCTAAGCCAGTGGTTCCCAACCTGTGGTACGTGTACCACTAGTGGTACGCGAGGGCCTTCCAGGTGGTACGCGAACACTTTCGGGGTCATGAACGATTTTTAGTTAGTTATTTTTTACTTCACAAAAATGTTTACTGCCTAACACAAGATAATCTGGCAACGATTTGCAACTGTTGCCACACACCACCCACCTGGTCCCAGCGGCCCGAGAATCCAGTTGCTGGATGCGCGGGGCCAAAAAAGGAACGGTACAATTATGGAAATAAAGTGATATCTGATCGAATTTAGTTTCTTTGGAACCAGGTGGTACACGGCGACTGTACGGGACCTCCAAGTGGTACTCGATCACAAAAAGGTTGGGAACCACTGCTCTGACCGGTTTACACCAGTAAGCAATGTATATTTATATTGCCCCCAACAATCTGGGTCCTCATTTTACCTACCTCGGAAGGATAGAAGCCTTGAGCCGGTGAGATTTGAACAGCTGAACTGCTGATCACAGTCAGCTAAAGTGGCCTGCAGTACTGCACTCTAACTGCTGCGCCACCTCGGCTCATTCTAGATAATTATATCAGCAATACATCATTTTATAAAAAAATGTCTTAGAATTATTGCATAATGTAAATTTCAGTCTTTTCAGCCACTCATTTGTTCCATTTGTATATTATAACTAAAAGTTTTGGTCCATTTTATCATATATTCCTTTTGCCTGTTCTTCTTCTGTAAGACTTAGTTTGAAACAGAACTTGTACAGATAATGAACATATAATTGCTGAAATGTGTAAACTTTTATTGAAATTTGAAACAAGATAGGTCAATAGTTTATAATGACAAAGGGACGGAGCCTGAAGCCCTCCAAAGGATGTGGAACATGAGGGAAGCCATCATTACTGATTCTTCTCTACCTTTGCAGTAATTAATTTGAGGAAAAAAGCGAAAAGCAATAAAAAAAAGTCTAGAGAACGGCAAGAGTGAAAGTTCAAAAATGGAATGGAGAAAGATGATCACTAAATCCAATTCCTTTCTGAGAGGCCTTATGATTTTTTTTAAAAAAAAGATATTAATCTGTGCACTCAGGGAGGAAAGATGTTCTTAAAAGGAAGAAGAAATTGATGTGGAGAGGATGAAAGACGTTTTTCACCCGCCACAAGTAAAGAGTTATACTTCATACAAGGTTTTGGTCATAATTGCCATTTTTAGATTGTATTTATTTAATTTAATGTTTAGTTCCAATTGATCGCGGATCCTTTTCCATGGTGAAGAACTGTGACATACTTTGACACCTCTCTCTCAATTGTTCTGAGGTCTTCGAAACTCTACAGTACAACCCAATATACGAATGCAACCGGAGCCAGGATTAGCATAAGAAACACACAGGAAAAGTAGGAATTTCCTTTGAAAATCCAGAGGAAATGGGAATACCTTTGTATAAACAGATGGATATCATTACTCACAGCAAGAAGGTGGTAACTTAATTCATCATCTCATCCATTCCAGGGGTGAAATTTTCCCCTACCTGTTCTGTGGGTGTGGCTTGGTGGGCGTGGCTTGGTGGGCATGGCAGGGGAAGGATACTGCAAAATCTCAATTCCCACCCCACTCTGGGGCCAACCAGAGGTGGTATTTGCTGGTTCTCCGAACTACTCAAAATTTCCACTACCGGTTCTCCAGAACCCGTCAGAACCTGCTGAATTTAACCCCTGATCCATTCCCTTATTTCTTTTGCCTCATGCTATGGAACTATTACTATATGTACCTCTTTCCTTTCCTCTTTGCCCCCACCTTTCAGTTTTAATTCTAGCCTATCATTTTTTCTCTCTCCACAAGAAACAGCTGTCCAAATTCCCTAATCACCTAGGATCCCTCTATGCTATTTGGTGTGGGGGGGAAGCAATGTCCATTTTTGTCTACAGAGTTGCCCAATGAACTTTACACTCCCCCCCCCCAAAAAGAAGGGGGGATCAGACCAATGATGTAAGACAGGCAATTAAATCTAAATTTAAATAAATAACAGAATAATAGAAGTGAAAGGGGCCTTGGAGGTCTTCTAGTCCAACCCCCTGCTCATTGTTTTAATCCAATTAGTATTCAAGGTAATGTAAAATGAATTAATGACATCTAATTAAGATTGTGTTGATGACTGTTATACTTAACCTTAGTTATGTGTTGATCATGATTTTTGGTTAATATTGGTTATTTATTTATTTATTTATTTGTGAAATTTATACACCGCCTCACAGTGCAAGCACTCTCTAAGCAGTTTACACCAGTAAGCAATGTATATTTATATTGCCCCCAACAATCTGGGTCCTCATTTTACCTACGTCAGAAGGGTGGAAGGCTGAGTCAACCATGAGCCGGTGAGATTTGAACCGCTGATCTGCGGATCACAGTCAGCTAAGTGGCCTGCAGTACTGCCTCTAACTGCTGCACCACCTCAGCTCTTGTATGTATGTATGCATGTATGTGTGTGTGTGTGTGTGTGTCTGTGTGTGTGTGTGTGTGTATGTATATCAATTTTTATTTTTCATTGATGTACTCCATCCAGAGTCCCAACTTTTGGGTAGTCATATAAATGCAGTAAACAAACCAATAAATAGTTCCCCAAACTGACAGCCCATTTTGGGACTGGGACTGTGTGGGACTGCCACTCTAGGCCTTAGATTACAGTCCATCACTCTATGAATAAGATACAATAGCTGCTAAGAAACAGTTATAATGAGCAGTCCTGGAAACCCGATCAATTTTGGGTTAGTCTTTGATCTAGAAATGGGAAATGGAAAGAAATGAGAAACCTGAAGGTAGTTGTAGATTTTGAATAAAGAGTAGAGGAAAGATCCCAAGACACTAAGGATGGATTCAGGGAGGAAGCAAACCAAGAGACCAGGGGCGGGTTCCTAATTTTTTTACTACCACTCTGTGGGCATGGCTTATTTTGTGGGTGTGGCTTGCTGGCCATGTGACTGGGTGGGCATGGCTTCTCAGACTGCTGAAGGGAGGGGAACTGAGATAGGTCCTGCCGCCCATTCCCCCTCCCCTCAGCAGCTCAAGAAGCCTCAAACGTGCGAAAATGCCTAAGATCATCACCGCGCGTTTGTGGCTTCTCGGACTGCTGAAGGGAGGGGAATGGAGATAGCTCCTGCCGCCCATTCTTTCAGCGTCTCACGCGCTCCCTCAGCTATCCTCCCCTGCTTGGACTCACTGTGGGGTAGGAAGGCAGCGCATGCGCAGTGCCGGAAGCTCGGCTTCTGGGCATGCGCAAAAGAAAATTTAAAAAAAAAATTAGAAATTTTTTTTTTAAAAATGGCAGCGCCCAGGCACCGGCAACCAACCGCACCGGTACTGTGACGTCACCAGCGGGCCGCTACCGGTGCTATAGAGTGGACCGCACCAGTAGGAACCCACCACTGCAAGAGATGGTTTAGAAGGAAGCTATTGATCATTCCCCTTTGGGGTAGAAGTGCTTTGGGACTGGCTGTACATCCAAGCTGGCCAATTTACTGGCATCTCTTCATAACTCACAATTAAGCAGACAAATAGGTATTTGCTTGTAAATGCAGTTCCATGACAATACTGTTCTTTAATCTAACCAATATCTTATTGATTGGGTTTTTTTTTTTACATCTTCCAATCCTCAATCTCAAGAACAATGGGATACCTTTGGCATGGCATCAGAGTGAGGTCAGTAATGCTGTAAGACTCAAATAAATATATGCAAATCACCACTATATCAGAATTCCTCTTCTATAGATCATTGAATCCACTTCTACAATTTAATACAAAAATCTTCCTTCTTTTGTACGGCTGATCCCCGATATATCTTCTTGCAGAATTCAAGTATCAAATATCACCATCATCAAATGGGAACAGAAAAAATATCACAGTTCCTTTGTGTTTTTAATTGCTTTCCTTGAGAAAAAAAACCCCATTGTTTCCCCAAAGACCTTCTTTCTCTGCATGGGCCACCCCATCCTGACAAACCAACACTGAAATCTCTAGGAGGCATTTCATCTCAATCAATTAGAAATTGGATGCTTTCTAACAACAATGAAAGCAGGCTTTAATTTTGGAGCTAATTAAATATCAGCAATTGGAGTGTAGCAATAGATGTTTAACCTGAAGTAACCCCACTGTTTATAAAAGAAGAAATGCACAGGCTGCAGGCCTGAAGTGAGTTGTATTTATTTTAATGCCAGATGTCACATTCAGGTTTCTTTTATTTTGCCCCCAGAACAATCATTTTTATCAACTTCCTCTAGGACCACTACCTTTTGATGATGATGTTGTTGTTGTTGTTGTTGTTGTGTTGTTCAATTGCTAAGTCATGTCTGATTCTTTGCAACCCAGTGGATTACACACCCCTGTCTTCCACTGTCTCCCAGAGTTTGCCCAAATTCATGTTCGTTGTGTTGATGATGCTTTCTAACCATCTCACCCTCTGCCATCCCTATCTCTTTTTGCCTTCCATCTTTCCCAACATCAGGGTCTCAACCATGACCTGGATGTCTGATAATTTCTACAGACTTTTAGCTATACGATTTGGGATGGACACCCTTTGAATGGTGTGGGAGTAGGAATGGATTTCCAGATAAAAAAAAATTGCAGTCTACAGGTAAGCACTACTCAGGTAACCTTGAGGACACAGATAAACCTACAAGTGTTTCAACAACCAGTCTAAAAGGATGCAAATTAACAGCTGTCTGCAAGGAATATAAATCCTTCCATTCCTCACTATCCTGTCAGAGTTGAAGAAGCTTCTTGGATGAGAAGCGAAACGCCTTCAAAGAAAAAAACAAGAAAGTCCAGTTGCCTCCTGAAAAAGCACCTTTGGGATAATCAGGGTCTTTTCCAATGAGTCCCTTCTTCTCATTTGATGGTTAAAGTGTTGATCATCATCTTTAAAGCCCTTCATGGCTTAGGACCAGGTTACCTACAGGACCGCATTCTGCCTCATACTTCCCTCTGACCGGTTAGGGCCCACAGAGTGGGTCTCCTCCAGGTCCCGTCAGCCAAGCAATGCTGGCTGGCGGGCCCTAGGGGGAGGGCCTTCTCTGTGGGGGGCCCCGTGCTCTGGAACCAACTTCCCCCAGAGATCCGAACTATCCCCACCCTGCTGGCCTTCCGAAAAGCCGTCAAGACATGGCTCTTCCTGCAGGCAGGGGGTTGAGACTAATTCCATCTGAACTCTCCCCCGGTATGATTGGTGGTGAAGATTTTAATTTTTTAATTTTTAACTTTGTTTTTAACTGTTGTTTATTGTATAGTGTTCTTCCACAATGTTGTACGCCGCCCTGAGTCCCAAATAATAAATAATAATAAATAAATAAGTAAATAAAGTATTTGAGCTTCACCTTCAGTATATGTCCTTCTAAATAACAGTCAAGGTTAATTTCCATTAGGATTTTTTTATCTTTCAGATGATAATTAAATTGCCATCGCAGCAGAGGGTGAAATCCTATGCCGGGTCCAGAAGTTGGGGCAAGGATTCCCAAGGTGAGAAAAAGAGCAACTTTTTGTCACCCCAATTCAACTATAGTTGAAGGCGAAGAATGAAATCATTGAGTGATTAAACTCCATGGGTTTATTGATAAAATTTTTGCCTCAATTTTTATGCTGGTTTTTTTGGAGGAAACCATAGCTCTTTTTCTCCAAACTAATCAGAACTGAATACAGGTAGGCATTTGTTTCTTTATAAAATACCAGGGTGGAAAACATGAGAAGGAAAGTAGATAACTGAATGACCTATCTTCTAATCTAAGGGAGCTGCATCCTCAAGTCTCCATTGATAGCAGCTCATGAAAAAAAGATTATGGATTATGGATTATTCTTGGCCTACAAATACTTCTTTCGGGGGGGAAAATACACCCTGAAAAAAATATCTATAGTTTTTTTTAGGTAGCCTATATAACTGTTGTACATCTCTTATAGGTGGCAAAATCTTATCGCTTAATCTCAGCTTCTTCCCATCGACCTTAGTCCTCTTAAGAGGGGAAGTTCCAGATTTTACTCTTAGAGTGAAATCCAGAGAACCAAAGCATCTTTTACAACTTCAGCAATATGAGAATAAAAGCAACACTTGACACAATTGCCTTAGGCAGCTATTAATAAGAAAGGACTCCTGCCTTATTTTATATCAGATAAAACAAACCTTAATTCATGTGATTATTTATCCCAATTTTTTTTAATGGGCCATGGGTTTTTAAAAATGATTTTCACTAATTACTTTATTTCTAAAAAGTATAGATTGTTCCAAAACAAAAGCTCTCAAAGGTAACATATACAAACAAAAATAAAATCAATACAGAAGCAAAACCACCATTTCAAAAGTAGAGCAAAGCATCACATGATAGCATGTCACAAAATAATTAATCATATTTATATGATCTCACAAGAGACTTACTCTGGGTGGCATACAGTGCTTAATAAAAAATAAATATATATTAAAGCAATTGTTATTAAAAACTATAAAAATGTGAGATAATTACAGCTAAAATTGTAGTCTAGGTTCCAGGTAGATCTTTGGGAAAAATATTTTATGGCTAGGGGCTACGAAGCTCAGAGCACATTCATAATACGTTTGTTTTTAATGCGCTCTTTGTTGTTTAACTATAGAAAAAAATGGATTGTTCCTTTCTACTCCCCAGAACAACTGTTAGAAACACAAACGTTTACTTTTCAACTCTTCAGTCTCAAACAATATCTTTAAAAGTATAGTTTGTGGCCATTAATGATTCACTGTGAAACAACAGCCTCAATTCTACCAACAGTATATGGCTATACTTGCAAGACACCTGAAAACAAACCCACCAAAGGATCTTGCATTCTGACATATAACAATCTGGGGTGCATACATTACAAAAAAAGTGTGGAGGGTTTTTTTTTTGTTTTTTTGTTTTGTTTTTACAATAGCAATAATAATGCACAGAGAGGAAATCCAGTTTGTCCATCAGCAAAGTTAAACAGTGCTGGAAGAAAACTGTCTGACTCTCCCCAATAGTAAATGACCTACTTGTTTTACTAGGGCAGTTCTTTCAGCTGATATATGTAAAATGGATGAAATATTCATTCACCTCCTCATAAAAATAAAAACAAAATATATAAATATCTTCAAACGGAGCTTGCAATTTTTGAAAACTATGAACATAAAAAATGTTGCCAGAGATTTGTCCATCTAGATTCATATTTCTCCTCCTCCTCCTCCTCCTCCTCCTCCTCCTCCTCCTCCTCCTCCTCCTCCTCCTCCTCCTCCTCCTCCTCCTCCTCCTCCTCCTCCTCCATCATAAACTCTGGATATTAATGTATTAAAGTAGATCAACCATCTTTTCTAATCTGGACAAATTCTAGATACGTAGACCTCAGTTCTCAGAAATTCTAGTCAGCTTGCCCATTGTTGAAAATTCTAGGATTTGAAATCTACACATCTTGATTTGTGCAATACACCAGGCTGGAAGTTTGAATTGGGTTCACCACCTTTTCCTACTCATGGGCTAGTCCTTTTTAAGAATTACACAGTCCTCTCTATTTCAGGAAGAGCTTCATCTAGCAGGGGTGGCCAAACTATGGTTCTTTGAGGACCTGTGGACTTCAACTCCCAGAATTCCTGAGCCAGCCATGCATGCATACATGCATGGCTAGCTCAGGAATTCTGGGAGTTGAAGTCCGCAGGTCCTCAAAGAACCATAGTTTGGCCACCCTTGATTCTACTGCATAGAGCCAGCAGAGAATTTGCCATGGCTGCAAACTTCACTTTCTTTTAAAACCAATGACTCCTCGGCAGAATTCTTGGAGGGAAAAACCTGGACTAACTGTAGGATATGGCTATCTACAGCAGCCTTCTCCAGCTTGGTCCCCCTTCAAATTATGAGTGTTTTCCAGTGTTCAGTGCCAAGAATTCTGTGAGATAAAATGAGAGGATGCTCAAGTTGGGGAAGATATACAAATAAGCACTGCATCCCTTTCATCGTTATTGCAAGCTGTGTTGATAGTGTTGGACTTGAAATGTATCCTGGGAATATTTGTATTTATCAACACATTAGCCCAAGATCAGCCCCTTTAAAAGAAGGAGCTAAGCCATTTTGTCACTGGGGTCCTCAATAGAGGCTGATTTTGTCTGAACTGAGTTGAATAAATGCATTATATGAAAAGAGTACCTACAGTTCAGTGTTAGAGCTCAATTTTTACATGTGGTCTATCTTAGGTTCAGACGCTGGCATGGCTGCTGATGAAAAAGTCCTCACTCTGCCTAGGAGTTTGGAAAACTGCTTCTGGCTGGCGTGAACTCAGGAATAAACGAATTAAGCTAGCCTCCCCATCCAAATGTCCATCCATTGTACTGAATTCCAGCTTCCAGAATTCCCCAGCTGCATGTAATCCATCAACAAAAATGCAAATGTTGGAATTGGAAAAAGCAACAAAGTGTTCATAATTTATTTGGACCAGAGATGGCCAAACTGATATTGTGCTGCTAAATAGTGAAAATGTTTTTTTGCGGGAGTGGTTCATCCTCCCAGCCCTGTTCTTTGCCCACAGATTTGAGCAAGAGCTGCTGGACGGCATTGTAATTTCTTTTCCCTGCTCTATTCATTGTGTTCGTGATTATTTTCTCTCTCTCTCCTCTTTCTGCTTTTCTTGTAATCTGCTTAACCAGCTCAGCTGGACAGAGATGCAGGCGGGATGCCTTTCTCGGCATCAGATTTGTTCAGTGTAGCTAATAGTATGGTTTTGCCTGTGTTTAATAAAAGCAGGTGACAAGAAAATTCAGGCTAATGAAATTATTTCCTTATTAAAGTGATAGGTTGATTTCCCCCCTCATATTTATTCATGCTGCCATGCTTGTCTGTAGCTACGGTCCCTATTATTTCCATTCGCCTGTAAATAGGGGGCAAACTGTCTCTGTCTAAATAATATTTGATGGCTACTATTGCTGTTTACATGCAACCTCTCTTGAGATTAGAGAGAGCAGCAGAGAGGCGCTAACACTGGCATCTCAAAACTTCCTGAATCCTGCATTGCTACACCAAATGAAGGAGGTTCTTTGGGAAGGCAGGCACATGACCAAAGGTCAAACTTCCAAGATCCCGAATGTCATAGCCGGTAGTGGGGGAGAAAATGCAAGGACAAATAAGAAAGACAATGTCCTTCATGGAAAAAAAGTTATGTATCATTAACATTTGCTTGCCAATCTACAGCTAAGGACAAAGCTGGCTTTGGGGCGTGCATAAGCGCACCACTGTGCCTACCGTCCCTGTCCTACTGTCCTATTGTCCTCTTTTATTGTTACTTTTTACTTATGTTATGTTTATACAAACTACAGCTATCCTATACATGTTTGACAAATAAATAAATAAATGAAATAAAATAAATGAAAAATAAAATAAATGGAAAAGTTTCTAAAAAACAAAATCACTTGTTGAAATCTGCAGGTCATGTAGTTGCTAAAGAAAGATCTGAGATTGGCAACCAAAGAATATTAATATTCTCAAAGCAATTTCTTACTTAAAAAAAAATAAAATGTAAGATTTTCGTGAAGCTCTGAAGAGTAAAAAATAAAATAAAATCCTTGAATCCGTTCATTAAAAAACCAGAGAAACTCAATCTCCTTGGATGACTCAAACTTTGAAAATTTCTTCTAATTCCACCAAGAGCTAAAACATTGATTTATTTTTAAAATAAACAAAGTGAAAACTCTGCAATGTTAAATTAGCTGTACCTGTTTGCCTGAACTGTAATATCTTATAATCCTCTCTGAAGGATTATCATTTCTTTAAAAAATAACATTACTTTCTGTAAATTGGAAAACAATAGCAATTCCTTCTTTCTAATGATAATGTCTGTGGAATATGGAGATAAAGGTTCAAATCCTGAGTCCGATAGAGAAGGTGCTTCTGCATCAATTAGAAGAAGTCGGTCGAAGTAAGATGTGGCCCAACTCTTGTGGGCTGTGTCCACCTTCAGTAAAAAAAAACCTGGAATACGAAGAGAGAGACCTAAAAAGTGAACCATGCAAGAGATGGTAGCAATTTTGGTTTATTACAGTAAGGTAAAGGTAAAGGCTTCCCCTGTAGAATGTTAGCACCCACCTCTCTCCTAGAAGAATGAAATATTTTGAGAAATATTAAAAAGGCAAAATATTATTTTTCCCTAAAGGAGAAACATGCTCTTGGAAAGCAGCCCCCACCTTTCTTAATAGCCCCAGCAGGACTGGGCCAGCATATCTACAAAACAAAAGACCTTCAGTTTCAGGGTGATGGGATTAAGACTTGGCCCTTCAGGACATAATAGGACCATTTAGCAGAAGACACAAAGCTCATTGCATTGCACAATCTCCTAAGGACACTGCATCACTCAGCAAACTTCAATCAAACCTGGGAGCTCAGACAAACATGACCCCATAGGAATCTGACAACAGCCAATAGAATACATTTTCTTGTACAGGAAGTTAAAGTTCAAAGCCCAAGGGAAGGTATAAAAGAACCCACTCTCAACTCCCTGTGTTCAACTGTACCAGAGAACCATGTGCTTGGTAGTTCTGCTTCACCATTAAACCATCTTTCTAATCAGCCTCCGTGTTTCCAGTGTCTTTCTCCTGGCTTGGAACTGAACCAGATGGATATTTCTCCCAACACCCCTATCCAGTCATGTTCGACTCTAGGGAGTGTCCTCATCTCTCTTTCTTAGTCAAGGGAGCCAAAGTTGTCCAAAGATGCTTCTGTGGTCATGTGGTCAGCATGACTGTATGCCAAGGTGCACAGAACACTGTTATCCTGCCACCAGATTGGTACCCATTTATCTATTCGCATTTTCATGCTTTCAAATTGTTGGTGGGCAAGAGCTGGGGCAAGTAATGGGAGCTCACTCCATTGCACATTGCTCAGATCTTGAACCCAGGCTGTCAGCTTTCCAACTGACAAGCTTAGTGTCTTTAACCACTGAACCATCGTGCCCCCCCCATTACAGTATAATAATTTAATTTAATTTAATAGATTTGTATGCCGCCCAACTCCCGGGGGACAGAAGTCACTCAAAAGAAGGAATGTCTCTCTCCCATACAGAGATAATCCTCCTGTATGAAAATGTAAGGCAAGCTTAGGATCCTCTTTTTGTAATTCGGTATAAAATATCATGATGCTTGGACATTAGGCAAACAGAAAGGGCTGGAACTTTTAGTAGTCTTGTTTAATTTAATAATTTAATTTAATAAGCATTCTTATAAGCCGCCCAATCCCGTGGGACTCAGGGCGGCGTACAACATGGGTAAGAACAATACAATAAAAACATAATAGTTTAAAAAAACAGACCATTATTTTAAAAAAACATTCATTCATGGGGGAATCTGATCTTCTTTTTCACCCCGCCTGCCGGAAGAGCCATGTTTTTACGGCTTTACGGAAGGCCAGTAGTGGGGATAGTCTGGATCTCTGGTGGGAGTTGGTTCCAGAGGGACGGGGCTCCCACAGAGAAGGCTCTCCCCCGTGGCCCCACCAACCGACATTGTTTGGCCGATGGGACCTGGAGGAGGCCCACTCTGTGGGACCTAACTGGTCGTAGGGAGGTGTGTGGTAGGATGCGGTCCCGAAGATAGACTGGTCCTGAGTCATGTAGGGCTTTGAAGGTCAAAACCACTGAACCATCGTGCCACCCCCATTACAGTATAATAAGGTTTAGAGGTTATTGCCTAGTTATCTTCCATGCTGGAGATCCTGGCGCTTTATTGTGCCTGCCATTTTAGAAGTTAAGGACTTTCATGTGGGGATGGGCTTCATTTGAAACCGTCTGCCTCTCTGGTTTACTTTTTAACAACTGGCAAGACCACCAACCTTCATTTATAAGCTAGAAGATGAGGCACATCTTGAAATATTTCTGAGTTTGGCAAGTGGTGTTTTTTTTTTTAAGGAAAGGAAAAATGTGGACCTGAGGGAGAATTCTGAATGTGGAGGTTTTATCTGTTATTGCTGTTATTTTTTTTCCTAATATCAGAGACTTCCTAAGATCAAAGAAAATCTATCATGATTTGCTTATTTCAACAACATTCAGACAAAGAAAATGATTTCGGGTATACTGTAGTTATCCGAGGTCTGAGCAGAAAACTTAACTTTCTCCCTTAGACCTTTGAGACAGCAAATATCTAACTGCTGGCCTCCCCTGTGAGACTTTTCAATGACCCGAATTGCTATGTTTGCATGATATGATTACCCATACTTAGCTTAAATAAGATTAATTGAATGATTAATTGAATGGAATCAATTTTCTGGATTTGTAAAATACACTCAACCGTAAATTAATCAGCCAGACTGAATTCTGCAACACATGGGACTTAAACGTGGAATCTCACCCAGTACAGAAAAACAGCCCAAGTTGCAGAAGCTCCATTTATCTTGTCTCCTGGAGGCTCTTAACAATTGATCGACCAAACCAAAGATCTACTAGTCCAGAATTGCCCAAAAGATATTGATGGGAAACCCAAAATAGGACATGGAAAGGAGGAAAATAATTAAATGACTGTTTCTTGTTTGTATGTTTCTCAATAATGTTTCGCCATAAGGATAGATAGTGGCCTTATTCTCTAATAATTAGTCTAAAGAATTTTATGCATCTCATGCACCATTGCCAGTGTATGTTGGAAAACACCCAGCCAAGCAGAGAGGAAGCAGGGGGATTAGCTTTAAATTCTTGTGCAGCCACAACAGATTCAGGACTCACACACACACACATACCAGGGGTGGATTCCTAATTTTTTTACTACCACTCTGTGGGCGTGGCTTATTTTGTGGGTGTGGCATGCCAGCCATGTGATCGGGTGGGCGTGGGCCTCGGGAGCTTGGCAGCAGCCGGAGAAGCAGGTGGGCATTGCCCACCCGCAACGCAGCCCCCGGCAGCGGGAGCAGCAAGACCGCGGCAGCGGTTCTTCTAGGAGGCTCCATCCGGCCTGAATGCTTCTCCCCATTCGATGATCCTAGGCTCCTGCCGCCTGTTCCCCCTCCCCTCAGCAGCTCAAGAAGCCTCAAACGTGTGAAAATGCCTAGGATCATCACCGCGCGTTCATGGCTTCTCAAACTGCTGAAGGGAGGGGAATGGAGATAGCCCCTGCCGCTTGTTCTTTCAGCGTCTCACACGCTCCCTCAGCCATCCTCCCCTGCTTGGACTCACTGTGGGGTAGGAAGGCAGCGCATGTGCAGTGCCAGAAGCTCGGCTTCTGGGCATGCACAGAAGAAATGTTTTTTTAAAATGTAAAAAACATTTTTTTAAAAAAGTGGCGGCGCCCAGGCACCAGCAACCGACCGCACCGGTACTGTGACATCACCAGCGCGCCACTACCGGTGCTATAGAGTGGACCGCACTGGTAGGAACCCACCACTGACACACACACACACACACACACACACACACACACACACACACATACACACACACACACCAAGCACCATAAAACCTTATCTTTCTGTTCCCAAGAGATGGCAAGCAGATTGGGGAGATTCCTGTGTATTAGGCAGAATATAAGAAAGCCGTTAGCTTGGACTTTACACATATGGATCTGGTTCCTTGTGTCTGACAGTGTGATACCACAGCATCAAAATAAGTGCCAACCTATATTACAAGTCCTCCTGTGGCTACTATGAAATAAGAGAGAAAAAGTTAATGATGATACCTTGGTAGGTCAGCACAACATTCCATAATAGATAAGGTCAGGGAAGTCATTGGCCAGGACAATTATTTATGGTGGCTGTTCATGTTCTAGAATGGCCACAAAACATTCGCTCTCTCTTAATTTCAGTACAAGATGAGAGGGACAAATGCAGGTTGCACTTGGGTGACCGCGTATGTCAATCGCCTACTGTGGGTTTTCTTCAGCACCCAATCAAAGCCGAATACCAAGGTCTCATGATCTTTAGTTGATTTAGACAATATGTCAGTGAGGTTGACCAGAGGAAGGTATTTGAGGGGGTGTATTAGAATACGGAAGAGTATTGTTATTTCAAGGAATTTAGTGACACGTTTTGATTTCTTCTTCATATTAAAAAATGCGTAAAAGTTTAAAGCACATTCTGAGTTAACCTGCTTGCTTTTCACTCGTTTGCTGAATAAAGGGAGAAGGGGAGGGGGAATCTTCACATTGCAGCAAATCTGTGAAAGTCACCGACTTTTGGTTCCCATGCCAGAGTCATATGCCACCCAGGTAAGGTCAAGTCTTATAGGCTCATGCGCATAGAAGCAGGGCCATGAAGTCATGGTGCCAGGTTTTGATTAAAAACTTGAACTTGTTATTCTTGGGAGCTTCTGCATCGTACTTAGCATTGTGTACTGTGGAAATTGGCTGCCCTTGGGGTATCTCTGCTATTGCTACTAGGGAGCTCCTGGCAGCTTTTAAGAGATTTGAGTACCATTGGTATGTACCGTATTTTTCGGCGTATAAGATGCACTGGAGTATAAGACGCACTTTAGTTTTGGGAGAGGAAAATAGGGGAAAATTCTACCTACCAGGTATTCATTTGCCTAGCATCCTTAGTTAGGTCAGCTTCAGCACATTATTTTATCCCCTGGTTAGGGCTGAAAAAAAATCATCTTCGGAGGGAGTAGCAATGAAAACAAGCCTGCAAAGACCTAGGGCTGGAAAAAAACTTCTTCGGAGGGAATAGCAATGAAAAAATCCTGCAAGCTGGGAAGATCGTTAGCACCTCGTTAGGGCTGAAAAAACCTTTTTCAGAGGGAGTAGCAATGAAAACAAGCTGGGAAGAACCGGGAAGATCATTAGCACCTCATTAGGGCTGGGGAAAAAAAGCTTCAAAAAAGCTACATTCGGAGTATAAGATGCACCCAAATTTTCAGCCTCTTTTTTGGGGGGGGAAGGTGCGTCTTATACTCCGAAAAATACGGCATGTTTTTTATGTTATGCTTTTAAATCTGTTTGCTTCAATTAATAAGAAAGTTTAAAGTTTCTTTATTCACTGGTGTGCTTATTGTCTCTGTATCCAAAAGAACCAATTGCCTGGGCACTTGACCACTGCCCTGACACTTGGCAAAATAGGAGGAAATTGGCAGGGAAGAAGGGAAAAAATAATTTTATCTATTTCACACAAGGAAAAAGCTAGCATGGCAATGGTCTTTCTTTTTCTCACTCATTAAACTCTGTCCGCTAAATGTTGATTTCATCGCCCCAAAATGACTTGCAAAAAAAAAAGTTGAGCAGAAACTTTTGGTCAGTTTGGAAGGAAAAGTCCTTCACCTGTAATGGAATAGAAAACCAGTCCATCAATACTCTATTACTAAAGAACAGACTGATCTATAGTATTCCGGGGTGATGGGCAACCTGGGGCTCTTCCTGGATTCAGACCTCCTAGTCAGTGAACAGGTGGTAGCTGTGGCCTAGATTCTTTCCTAGATTGTGGGTCATTCATTCCCTAATCACCTCATGGCTTGGTTACAGCAATGTGCTGTACATGGGAATGTCCATAAAGACCATCCAGAAGCTTCCACTGGTCCAGAAGGCAGCATCACAGTCAGTAATAGGCCTGCCTCAATATATCCATGTTATTTATTTATTTATTTATTTATTTATTTATTTATTTATTTATTTATTTATTTATTTATTTGCTTGCTTGCTTGCTTGCTTGCTTGCTTGCTTGCTTGCTTGCTTGCTTGCTTGCTTGCTTGCTTATTTATTTATTTATTTATTTATTTATTTATTTATTTATTTATTTATTTATTTATTTATTTATTTATTTATTTATTTATTTATTTAGAGACTTATAGTGCAAGCACTCTCTAAGCGGTTTACACCATTAAGCAATGTATATTTATATTGCCCCCAACAATCTGGGTCCTCATTTTACCTACCTCGGAAGGATGGAAAGCTGAGTCAACCTTGAGCCGGTGAGATTTGAACTGCTGAACTGCTGATCACAGTCAGCTAAAGTAGCCTGCAGTACTGCACTCTAACTGCTGCACCACCTCGGCTCTTTGTTGAGCCGCTTTGATATTGCCGCTTTGTGACCTGCACTGGTTGTCAGTTTGTTCTGGGTATGATTCAAGGTACTGCTTGTTACCTATAAAGCCCTATGTGGCATCAGGTGTGGTTCTTGGTGGACCACCTATCTTGCATTGTATCTGCCTAGAAAATTTGATCCTAAGTAATACCATCTATTGGTATCCTCAGAACCGTACCTTCTCTATCACAGCACTTATGCTATGGAATGTGATTTCCCCCAAGATCCAAATGGTTCCCACCTTCTTAGTGTTTTGAGGAGGCCTGAAGATCTGGCTCTTTGCCCAGGCCTTTTGTGGGGATGCTTGGAGCTTCCTTTTAACTCAGGGGTTTCAAACTCGCAGCCCACAGGCCAGATGCGTCACGTGCTGGCCCCGCCCCCACCCGGTTTAGCGAAGGGGGAGAAAGTCCCAATACATCACATGATGCCGCCGTGACTACGCGAGTTTGACACCCCTGTTTTAACTAGATTGTTTTATGTTCTTTCCACCCAGTTTGTTACTCTTCCATCTCTATTCTGTTTTGTTTCTTGTTGTTTTTATTGTCTTAATTTTCATGCTTAAATAATTGAGTTCTAAATAAAGAGTTGCTGGGAGTTGGGCAGCATATAAATTTCATAAATAACAAAAAAGAACAGTAGTAATCAGGATGAGGAAGTAGCATGTGTATAACATCTATCAAGGAAGTAAACTGGCTTTAAAGCCAGATTTATACTCCAGATCAGTTTAGCAATTGAGACAGATCCTTGAATAAAATAAAAGTCTGGAGGTGCCTTTACCTCACTGGATATGCTCTAAAATGAATTGGAGCTACAAATCCCATTCTGACTGGAAATTATGGGACCATGAAAATTAAGAAAGAAAAATATAAACTGAGAGGTTTTGCTGATGACTAAGTTTCGATTCTACAAGAACCCCAGAATAGAACAGAACACTTAAAGAAGAACCAAAAGGACATTGGTACATTAGCTGGACTTAAAATAAGTAAACAAAAAGAAAAAAATGTTGGTTAAAAATATGAATGTTCAAGATGAAGAGATCTTGATGAAAGGGATGGGTTTCAAAACTGAAAAGAAGGTTAAATACTTTGGAGGTTACATTGACTAATATGAATTATATGTTGTTTCAGAATAACTATGTCAAGGTACGGAAGGACATTAAACAGGATTTATTGAGGTGGGATAAACTTCAATTGTCATTGCTAGGTAGAATTTCAGTGATTAAGATGAATGTGTTATCCAGGATGTTATTCTTATTCAGACAGTGCCGATATTGACTACTGATGCACCATTTAAACAATGGCAAAAAGACATTTCTAAGCTTGTATGAAGGGGGAGGGTGGGGGGAAACCAGAATTAAATACAAATTGCTACAAGATGCTAAAAAAAGGGTGAACTAGCTCTACCCTATTTAAAAATGTACTTTGCTGCTTGCTGTCTGGTATGGATGAAAGACTGGGTGACTCTGAGGAATAGGAAGTTATTGGAGTTAGAAGGACACAATTTGAGCTTTGGATGGCATGGCTATTTATGCTATGACAAAGATAAAGTTAATATAGGTTTACAAATTCATTTTGTTAGGCATGCCAATCTGAAAGTTTGGAATAGATGTAAAGTAAGATTGACTCCCAAGATACCTTTATGATTGTTATCCCAAGAGGCATTTTTGGAAGAAATATGATAACTATACAAACTTGATTGACATATGCTGATTGACATATACTAAATTTCTCTGAGGGAGATCCTAGATTAAAAATCAGAGTCCAATGGAGAGAATATTTGAAGAGTAAAAATGAGGCATCCTTGGTGCTCTCTGAGCTTGGTTGTTTTCATGCAGATCAGTGGTGGGTTGTAAAAAAATTTACCACCAGTTTGTGCATGCGCTTGCGTGCGCGCACAATGCTTCTGTGCATGCGCAGAAGCATCCTGGGTGGGTGGGCAGAGCCTCCCACCACCAGCACTACCGGGTCTAAGAACCAGTCCAAACCAGGAGCAACCCACCGCTGATGCAGATGTTTCATTACCCAAACTAGGTAACAGCTATAGTGCTAGTAGAGAACAGGGTTTGCTCTGAATTTATATTTTAGTGGCTTGGCATTAACACCAATATTAACATCAGATCAACAATCAAGAAGTAAACAATACCCCAATCAAAGAACTGCCAACAAGCTAACAGTAAACAGCCCAACCAAAGAACCTCCAAGACTAACCCCCACCAACACTGACAGAACAAGCCACTAGAATATAAATTGAGAGCAAACCCCACTCCCTACTGACACTGATGATGTTGCATAGTTTGGGTAATGAAACATCTGCAAGAAAACAACCAAGCTCAGAAAGCATCAAGGACCCCTCAAAAACCAGAGAATTGCAAAGGGAAGATCATATTTGTCAATGCTTTGCCTATGCTAAGTTAACAGAAAGATTTAAACTGGATGACAAACATTTTGTTTTTACCAAAGAGAAAACTGATTTTGAGTTAGATTTATGTACTGATGACAAACATCGGTTTGCTAAGATGTATTAATTATTGGTGAAAATGTTTATGGAGGATGAATATGTTAAAGATTGCGTGATCAAATGCAGATGATTATAACACAATGCTTAATAAGTGGAAGAATATGTGGGGCAAAGGGCTAAAATTTACATTGAATTATGAAAGGGAATTTTTATTGGATGATGTACTGTTGGTATTTCAACACCTGATAAATTGTCAAAGATGTATGAAGGTGTGTCAAATGTATGTTGGAAATGTAAACAATCTGAAGGTGCTTTTTATCGCCTCTGGTGGACATTTAAAAGAGCTAAGACATACTGGAATCAGACATGTATTTTAGCACAGAGAATTCTTAAACTGAATGTACTACTGAAGCCAGAGGATTTTCTTTTAGGTTTGATGGGCAGTTTGGGGGGGGGGGAATGAAACTTTATTCTTATATATGACAACAGCAGCAAAGCTTCTCTATGCACAGAGATGGAAGGACTCATATATCCGCACAATGAAGGAATGGATGGTGAAATTAATGGAGTTGGCAGAGATTGACTGTTTTGATTAAAGAAAAGATTTTATCTAACTTCATTTCTACTTGGAAACCACCTTTGGACATTTTTGCTTGAAACTAAAAGGGATGAAATTTTAATCTTGGGTTTTGATGCTTAGACTTGTTTTATGATGCACTGTTTGTTACAGTTTATTCCTCTTCAAAGGGTCATTGATTTTTTTAGGTTTTTATCTGTACCAAAGACAGTCAGAAGTTACTTTTTTTTTTTACATTTTTCCCCTTTTTGTCTGCACTCTCCAATTTGTTTTTTCCCTACCCTTCCCCCTTTCTTTTTAATTCCTTTTTCTTTTTTGGTGTGCGATATTTTATATTATTCTGAACTTTAATAAATTTTTGGAGGAAAGAGGAAATATGGGATTAGCAATAAGAACATATTTTGGACAGACCAATTAAGGTGGGATATTCTTAGAACTATATTTCTCTTAGATAGAAAATCTTATGGGGCAGTGGGAGCAGTTAGTTATGGGCTTCCACAGCATTTATGTTAACCTTAGAAAAATTCTGAGGGCCTTGCAGGATTCTGCAGTAATTTGCATATAACGATTCCCTTAATAGCTGTGAGTAAGATTTTCTTAAATTATTTGGAGCATCATGTTCACTGAAATATTTATTCACATAGATAAGTAGCTGTCTTCATTGCAGGGATTCAGATTATACTCAGAGTGATTATCCTGAATTGATCATCTCCACAGTAGACAATATAAATGATCAAGAAGTGTCTCTGATACATGCTCTGGTAAGAATTCTCTGAACCTAAAAAATGCAAGTAGGAAAGGAAATTAATAGAGCTGGATGTTTGACAATATTCCACATTTAAATGGAAATGTTGTTGAAACTGCTGTTATATTTATATCCTTCTTTTCCTTCAGGAACTCAAGGCATGTCTTGTAGTTACCTCCTCCAATATTATCCCTATAACCTGAGATCACCCATGGCTGAGTGAGGCCTTAGCACTCTCTAATCTAAGTCTAAAGACAGATCTACATAAACATTTAATTATACCTCATGTCTGAATTAGACTACACTCTCTCCAACCTGCCATTCTGGTACTATTACTCTCAAAGTAGTTTTCTTTTCTTGCTCTCTTTCGTGCGCACCTTGCGACATCATGATGAAAAAAACTGCAATGTAGATACTTGCTAATTTGTCAGTCACAAATAATCAGTGTCATGACATCACTGTAGGCTTATCATCATTTTGCCATAAACTCAGTTTGCTGCAGATATCTGGGTTGTTTTTTTAAAAAACTTATTACCATCAGTTCCTTGGGACAGATTGCAGCTTCTTTGTGCTGCTGACTTAACTGTGTTTCAAACTTGCAGTATTTCCTGGTATATATAGTAGTTGGCATTGGGAATGGTGCGGTGGTCTAGAGGTGGAGCTCTCACCTCACTATAAGCAGCTGTGAGTTCGATCCTAGGTAGAGGCAGATATTTCTCTCTCTCTCTCGGCACAATGAGACTATATCTGCTGAAATTTAATTTAATTTAATTAAAAGTTCTTTTAGGCCGCCCAATCCCGTAGGACTCAGGGAGGCATACAACAGAAATAAGAACGATACAATAAAATAATTTTAAAACATTTCATTACATTTAAAAACCAATTCATACTTGGGGGAATCCGCTCTTCTTCACCCCACCTGCCAGAAGAGCCATGTTTTCACGGCTTTACGGAAGGCCAGTAGAGTGGGAATAGTCCGGATCTCTGGTGGGAGTTGGTTCCAGAGAGATGGGGCTCCCACAGAGAAGGCTCTCCCCCTAGGACCCACCAGCCGACATTGTTTGGCTGATGGAACCTGGAGGAGGCCAACTCTGTGGGACCTCACCTGTCGTAGGGAGGTATGTGGTAGGATGCGGTCCTGGAGGTAACCTGGTCCTGAGCCATGTAGGGCTTTAAAGGTCAAAACCAACACCTTAAATTGCGACCGGAGACTAATAGGCAACCAATGCAGCTGGCGGAGAATAGGTGTTACGTGGGTGTATCTCAGCACACCCACCACAGCTCGCGAAAAAAACCTCCACATTGGTGACAGGAAGGACATCCGGCCAGTAAACACTCAGCTCCATTCAGTTGCCCAGACTCCACCCCGCCAAGGATTATGGGGTCATTAAAAGAAGATAGTAGTTAGCATTGGGCCTCTACATAATCTTACTTTGTTGCATTAAGAATCTGGACAGCAGATGTGAATGATTTTGGAGTTTCAGTTTGATTCCACCTCATTTAAATTCTACAGCCATTCACAAGTGATCTCCATGCTCTGAATTATTCAGCCCATCATCTATCTGGAGCAGAGACTGATTCAACTGGTAAAGTTCCTTCAACAGCTCTTGCCAAATTGCTTGAGTTAAGCAGCAAGGTCGTTTGTAGCACCACGATGCCTTTTCTCTTTTTGGTGGTGACGATGGTGGTGATGGTTAAATGGCTGGCAGCTGGCTTACTAAGCAATCAGCTCTAATGGGGCACTTCCTGGTTGTTGTTGTTGTTGTTGTTGTTGTTGTTTTGCGGGGAGGGAGCCAAGCAATAACAAAACCGTTCTTACTCATTTGCCATAAGGAATTATTAGTAGGCAAAACACCAAGCAGCCTGCTTTCTCGGATTGTCACAGAGGGTTAGCCAGCACACACTGAGGTTATTCAGCATGCTGTAACAGTTTTGCTTATTATTTTAAAGCTGTCTAAGCCGATACCCGCTTATGCAAGATTTCCTAACCTTTACCTGATGGGTGCATGGACTCGTTTATTTGTATAACATTTAGCCCGATGGTTTGCTTTTAAAGCATTGGGGCCAGGTTGTTCCTCCATAGCATTTTCTTCTCTTGATCAAAAAGGGTCGTGGGGGCTCATTTAGGCATCACCAAAGTGTTGGGAAGCATCAGCAATTTGGAACAATCAACTGCTCTCTCCCTATTCCCTCCTAGTAACCACCTGAAATTGCAGGCAGCCATGTCAATTTCACAACAAAATGAGATTATTTTGTCTGAACTTGGTTCACTGAGGAAGCAAACAATTTGCAAAAAAAAAAAAAAAACCCACCAAAAGCAAAAAAAGAAGAAGAAGCTGCAGGCACGGATCATCCCCAAGAGACAGGATGCTTGGCTTCATTACTAAGCGGATGCAAATTCAGTTAGTGGTAGACAGAACGGGGAATGAGCTGTGAGCAGTTCCCTGGTGCTGTCATTTCATTTCTATCACATTACAGGAGCCTCAATTTCTGCAATTTGGACAAAACTGTCAAAATAACGTGATCCAGGAGCAGCGGTGATCAATGCTTCCCTGTGCTTCGTAGTGCGCTTTCCCAGCTCGAACCCATTGTGACTCCCTTCCTAGCAGAGAAACCAAAGGAAGCAGTTCGGGAACATGGCCACATGAACAAACCAAAGGCTCCATGTTGTTCTCCTTCTACTTTCCCAGAGTGTGAAAATTTAAAAAAATTGAGGAGATCTGTGATATAACAGATTGATGTAGTTCCCTCCGTAGCCAAGGTGATACCTGTAAATTGGGCACAAAAGTGGAAGCTTTTTTCCATTCGATTTTCTCATCAACAACTGGTATTCAGACACATGCTACATTCTACCCTATTATAGATCTATATTTCTTAGGCAGTCCTCGACTTACAACAGTTCATTTAGTGACAACGTTCAAAGTTACAACGTGCAGAAAGTTAGCACCCACCCCTCTCCCAGAAGAATGAAATATTTTGGGAAATATTAAAAAGGCATAATATTATATTTCCCTAAAGGAGAAATGGAGAAATATGCTCTTGGAGACAGAAAGCAGCCTCCAAGTCTTCCTTAATAGCCCCAGCAGATGCTGAGGCCAGCTTTTAGAAATGCAGATTTGGTAATCCATTCAAGATAGGATATTTTGAAACAAAGGCAGAATGGTAGGATTAGAAGCCGCCATCATCCAAGGTCCAACACAGGAAAAACACAGAAAAAATAAATGGACCCTCTTTCCAATCAGCCTCCAGCCTCCATTTTGTCTCCTTTCTCCCGGCTTGGAACTGAACCAGATAGATATTTCTTCCCACAAACAGCAGTGAAAAAAGTGACTTATGACCATTTTTAACACTTATGACCTTTGTAGCAGCCTCATGATCATGTGATCAAAATTCAAATGCTTGGCAACTGGTTCCTACTTATGACCATTGCTGTGTCCCAGGCAGTGGTGGGATTCAATTTTTTTGCTACCGGTTCTGTGGGTGTGGCTTGGTGGGCATGGCTTGATGGTCATGTGACTGGGTGGGTGTGGCCAACTCGACTGGTCTCACCCTTAGGAAATTTCTCCTTAGTCCAACTCACAATAAAATAGCACAATAAAATAGCACTGTTCCTATATTTAGAATAGAATAGAATAACAGAGTTGGAAAGGACCTTGGAAAGGACCTTGGTCTTCTAGTCCAACCCCCTGCTTAGGCAGGAAACCCTACACCACTTCAGACAAATGATTATCAAATCTCTTCTTAAAAACTTCCAGTGTTGGAGCATTTACAACTTCTGGAGGCAAGTTGTTCCAATGATTAATTGTTCTGTCAGGAAATTTGAGGGGCTCCTACAAAAACGAGGGAGTCTCAAGCTCCATTTTCTCTGGCACAGGGTTGCAGGAGGCCATCACTGTTGAGTTGTGGAAATAACAACAGGAGATAGACTCAAGGAACACTTCTTTACTAGGCAACTTCTCTGTATAACTAGCAACTTGCAGTCTGACAGCTAGCCCTTTTATAGGGAGCTGTCAGATGCTTTAACCAATAGTGTTTGAGCATTCTCCCGCTCAAACACTGGACATGGGTGAAACCATGTACCCTGTCAGTACATAACACCCCTCCCCTCCTCGATGGAGCAATCCATGCGGCATATGTAATCACGCAGGTAGGCGGGGTGTTTGGGAACCCTCCCTGACCTGCGCAGCTCAGTCATTGGCGAGGGAGCAGCCTGAGTGGACAGTTCTGCTGCTGGTCCGAGGTCTGAGCTTGGAAGCTTTCGGGCATGGCCTCTTTGGATATTGGAACTGGTTCGTCATGCGATCGCTGCTGGACTCCTGGTGCTTCAAGTAAGTCTTCCGGCTCCATCGGGCTTAAGTTAGCTAGGAAAGGAGTATAATTATTTTCAGTTTTTGAATTTTGCAATTCGCCCCTTACTCAATTTCTAATTTGTTCAATGTGCCTTTTCCATTGGCTGCCATCATTAAGCCTCATTATGTATGACATTGGACCTGTGATTTTCTCAACCTTCCCAGGTAGCCATAGGGACCCCTCGGCATAATTCCTTGCGAATACCAGGTCCCCCATGTTGAAGGACCTGGTGATTTGGCCTGTTGTGCTGTTGTCTTTTGGAGCACAATTTGGGTGCAGGCGGTCTAAGACTGATCGGAGCCTGTGACCCATGAGCAGTTTGGCTGGGCTGCAGCTGGAGGTTGCACAAGGGGTGATATGTTGGGACAGGAGAAATTTTTCCACCCTGGCTTGCCAATCCCCTGGACCAAGTCGTCCTAAAGCCTCTTTGGTTGATCTTACAAATCGTTCTACAAGGTCATTCATCAAGGGGTGGAACGGCGCTGACAGGGTATGGCGGATCCCTAAATCTGCTAAGAACCCCTCAAACTGGGTAGCGGTGAACTGCAGGCCGTTATCGGACACCAGGACATCAGGTAGGCCGTGGGTGGCAAACAGGCACCGAAGGACTTTGATTACGGCCTCGGCTGATGTGGAGCCCACTAAAAAGATTTCGACCCATTTGGGGTATGCGTCAACCAGAATCATGAATGTCTGGCCATGAAAGGGGCCAGAGAAATCGATATGCAACCTTGACCAAGGGGCTTTTGGTTTGTCCCAGTCTTGTACTGGGGACTTAGGGGGAGCCGGCCTGGACTCCTGGCATGGTCTACATCTTGCTACCCAATCCTAGATTTCTAAATCCATGTTCGGCCACCACATATAACTCCTAGCGAGGGCTTTCATCCAGACAATCCCCGGATGGCCCCCATGCAGAGTCCTTAGTATGCCAGCACGCAGGCTGGGTGGAATGACCACATGGTCGCCATGGTCACAATTCATTCAAAGGCTTGAATTCAGCTCTGACTGGGTCCTTCGGCCATCCCCTCCACATCCAGTTCAAAATAGTCTTGAACGAGAGGTTCCTGGTCATATGCCTAGCCACCTCAGCCGAGGTGATGAGTCCAGAGTCTGCAAGGTCAGTAAGTAAAACAGGAGCATCCATTGAAATGTCAGTCAGCAAGTCAGGCAGAGGACACCTGCTCAGGGCATCTGCATTGCCCATGTCCATCCCGGGCTGGTGCACCAGCCGATAGGAGTAGGCTGACAGGAAGATGGCCCATCTGGTGAAATGAGGGGACAAGGCAACCGGGGTAGGGTGGTCCCCAGCAAGCATTCCCAACAATGGCTTGTGGTCTATCACCAACTCAAAATCCCTCCCAAAAAGATACTCATGGAACTTCTTGACCCCTGCAATGGCAACCAGCGCCTCCCTGTCCAGCTGGCTGTAGTTTCTCTTGGCACTGGACAGGGTTCTTGAGTAAAATGCTACTGGGGCCTCAGTTCCATTTGGGAGTATGGCTCAACACTGCCCCGATGCCAAAGGGGGAAGCGTCACACACAAGGACCAGGGCAGAGTGGTGTTGTATTGGATAAGGAAGCTGTCTGTAGTCAAAAGTTGTTTGATGGCCCGAAAGGCCTCGGCTTCACTAGATCCCCAAACCCATGGGGCATTCTTTGCTAGGGGTCTGTGCAAAGGATCGGCAATGGTAGCCTTGTTTCGAAGGAAAAGGCTATAAAAATTAAGGAGACCAAGGAAGTCTTGGAGCTCGCTTTGATTCCTTGGGGTGGGTGCTTCGTGAATGGCCCTGAGCTTGCTTTCTGTGGGGTGTATGCCATTGCCATCTATGTGGTAGCCCAAAAACTCAACTTCTGACACCCCCAGCAAGCATTTTCTGCGCTTGGTTTTAAGCCCTGCAGCGCGCAGTTTTGACAGGACCATTCTGACTCGGGAGCGGAGCTGTTCCGGGTCACAGGCTGAGACTAGCACGTCATCGAAATACAGCACAATCCCGGGAATGTTCTGCAATAGATGTTCCATTACACTCTGGAACAACCCTGGGGCCACGCTGACTCCAAACTACAGTCTGTGACACTTGAATGCCCCCTATGAGTCACAATGGTCTGTGCCTCAGCAGTAGCACCATCTACTGGCAGCTGCTGATATGCCTGCACCAAGTCAAGTTTAGCAAAAAGGCAGCCAGGGCCCAGGGAATGTAGAAGATGGTGAACAATTGGCACCGGATAGGCGCTCTGCTGCAATGCCTTATTCAGCGTGTATTTTTAATCCGTGCATATCCTAATGGTGCCATTCCCTTTAATGGGTGTCACTATCGGGGTCTCCCATTTGGCATGGTCGACCGGTTCAAGGATCCCTTGCCGGATCAGTTTGTCAAGTTCACAGTCAATTTTAGGGCTCAGAGCCAAAGGGACTCGCCTCGGCTTAAGCCTGATTGGGGCAACACTGGGGTCCAGATTAAAAGAGATAGGAGTGCCCACATACCTGCCCAGGTCCTAGCTAAAAGCATCCTGGAACTCCTTGAACAGTTCATTGAAGGCAGGGTTGGAGATGGAGTTGATGCCGGTCACCCCCAGGCCGAGGGCATCGAACCAATCCAAGCCCAGGAGGCTTGGAAGGTTACTGCCAACCACAGTGAGCTGCAAGAGTCCCTCAAAATGGTTGAACTTGACCAGGAACTGGCCTTGGCCGATGACAGGGATGCCATTCCTCTTATAGTCAAAGAGCTTGATGTGGTGCTGCTTGCGGCTCGGGAGGGCAAGCTTCAGGGCCTGCCAGGAGACAATGGAGACCGCAGAGCCAGTGTCTACCTTCATGATGCACGGTGTGCCGTCAAGGTGATGGTCAGTTTGTCATTGCAGGGTAGACTGGCCCGAGCGATGCATGTCTGGTTGGTGTCAGGCGGCCCCTGCACTGAGGCTCTTTGGCATGGTTTCCAATCTTCCCACCAAAAAGGTTTTGACAGGTTGTTGCATGCAGCGTCAGGTGCATGTGCATGGTTGGTGGGCAAAATGGCACGGCAAACACTAGCCAAATGTTCTTGTCTATTGCACCACTGGCAAACAGCATCACGAAAACGGCAAGACCCCCACAGCTAGCACAGTCAGCCCTTTTGTCCTCATAGTCGGATGGGCCCCTCCGGTCCATGCGGCAGACCTCCTTGTTGCTGCTTGCAAAGTCCTCGTAGGTGCCCTTGTACACCGAGGTCGGTGGTTTGACTTCAGCTTTTGAAGCAGCGAACCTGTGCAGCGATTCTGCAGGCTTAGTGGAGGGTTCAGCCACCCTGGCTTCTTCCAGAGCAATGGCCAGGGTCAATTTAGTCCTAGCCAGAAGCTGGCGCTGCAGGCAGATGTCCTGGATGCTGCATATGAGTTGGTCGAGCAAAATGTCATTCAGTGGCTTTGTGGAGGGCAGCAATATATTGATTTATCGTCTCGCCTTTCTGCTCCATCTGTTGCCGGAATTCATAGCACCAGATGACTTTTGATGGAGTGGGAGCATAGTAGGTTTTCAAAGTCGCTTGCAGGACTTGCCATGGTATGAATTGCACCGGGATTGGGTCTGATAGTGCCTCCGCTGTGTCGAACACATCGTGGCCACAGTGACTTAGAAAAAATGCTCTTTTTCTATTGTCTGCCAGACCCAACAAATCATTAGCTTCTAGGAAGCAATCAAACCACGTCATATACGTCTCCCACTTTTCCTTCGCCGGGTTGAATGGCACTGGCGGATGGAAGGCAGACATGCTCGGCACATTGTCGGTGATGTCTTCCAAAAACCACCTGGCTGGTTGCAATGCCTATAAAGGTTTGATCATCTTCATTCTCCAGCTCCCAAGCCCTTGTTGCCACTGTTGAGTTGAGTTGTCGCCACCCTAACAACAGGAGACAGACTCAAGGATCACTTCTTTAGTAGGCAACTCCTCTGTACAATCAGCAACTTGCAGTCTGATAGCTAGCCCTTTTATAGGGAGCTGTCAGATGCTTTAACCAATAGCATTTGAGCATTCTCCCGCTCAAATGCTGGACCTGGATGAAACCATGTACCCTGTCAGTACATAACGATCACAGCCAAAAACAGAGCTTGGGAGCCCGTTTTTGCTGGCAGAGGACTCGGGCCACCACAGGCGCCCTGACACGAGTGATGTCAAGCTGGCCACGCCCACCCTGGCCATGCCCACTCCAGCACCCCAAGGTCAAACACAACCCTGATGTGGCCCTCAAGGAAATCGAGTTTGACACCCCTGTGCTAGGGGATGAAGGAAGCTGTAACCTAACTCATCTGGGAAGGACTAAGTTGAAAATGTTTTCTATGCATTCAAGCTACTGGTGGTGTTTTCTTCTTAATAGCTTGGAGTTTTGGTCATAAGGAAAAAGAAATCTCTTTCCTGGATGTTCCATGCCTTCCTTTTTAAGGTACATAATATTTAACTGCAATACTTCAACAGAAGGAAGTTTCTAAACTCCCATAGAAGAGGCTGAAAGGGGAGCTGTTTTGACAGAGAAGTCATTGCTGTAGTGTTCTATTTTTAAATTTTCAAGGTCGTAAGATTTATTGCCTAAACTTACTTTTTATCAGGCATGACTGAATAAAAATGATAGATATATTTGTTTGCTTTACAACATCCTTCTATGGTTATTAAAGTCTCTAAAGTGTTTGCTTTAACAAAGAAAAAGAGAAAATCCAATAGGAATTTAGCAAATTTAGCAAATAGCTTCACCAGATAGATAAGATGGATTTTATCCATCTTAATCTTTATGTCTGTGTGTGTGTGTGTGTGTGTGTGTGTGTGTGTGTGTGTGTGTGTGTGTTCTGTGTATTCTCTGATCAACATTTACAATTTATCTATCTATGAGATAAAACATTGCATTGTACCATGCTCACATCGTAGCTCTTGGAAGTAAGTTCTCAGGAAGATTCAATAGCTTCTAATGTAGGCTTATTAACCTTTTATTGAATATTGATTTTAAATGTGCACACCTCCAAAAATCTACAATCCAATCAGAAAGAAAAAAGGAAAAGAAAAGAAATCTGATACAGTTCAATCTACTAACCTAATTCACAGCCCAACTGAAAAAGTTGAGTTCAGTTATACAGTATAAGAGACTCTAATTTAAACAATGGGAAAATAAAACAAACATCCCAATCATAATCACATAACTAGAATTTACTGCCCATGTTGGAGATATTGTTTAAAAAACAACAACAAACCTAAAACTAGGGAGGAAAAATCTTTAATGATTGTCAAATAAGAATGTTTCTGGGTCCATCCTTTCAGTTGCCATATGATGAGTTAGGTCTGAAAAACCTGCAATCTATTCATGATTTCCATAGGATCGTCATTAGTGACCTCTGGCACCTTCTAGTCACAAAACCAACACTTTTCTGAAATAATAGTACTAAGAAGGTTCTATATTGCCTCAGTGATGGCTGGATAGCTCTAGATGACATTCTAGTCTAGTAGGAATCCAACCGTGGAAAATTGTGCAGCATGCTTTGCTATTAATGAAGTTCTGCCTATCTTGAGAATATATCCACTCTAATAAACATAGAAATCAAATTGTGTCTCAAAATGAAGTAATTAAATGGCAAGATTGATTTCAAGACACAAATAAATTGATTCGATCACTCATGCTTTCCCCCAAAGATTCATTGACAAAGCAATCCCAGATCCAGTAGTCTGCAGTCATTCATAGTCTATATAGTTCCAGTAATGTCATGCTGAAAATGCCACAGGTCAGCCCTCCATGAGATGAGACCCTATCTGGCATTCTGACTTTACTTACTTCTCTCGTGTACCTGTATCAGGATTCAGGCCATCCATTTGGCACCAGCATGATTGGCAAAAATCTACTCTAATTTGAATTCGAATTGCTGGAAATGCAAAAAAGAGCAGGGCACCTTCTTTCATATGTGGTGGTTGTGTCCCAAAGCGAAAAAATATTGGATAAAGATACACCACTGGTTACAGGAAATAGTGGACTCATCAGTAGAATACACGGCGGAACTTTTTCTACTGGGAATATTTAAAGGACAATATAGCCAAAGCATCAAATATCTAATCCTCCACATCACTACGGCGGCCAGAACTGTGTACGCACAAAACTGGAAGAATTCCAATATACCCATGGACAGTACGATAATCAAAAAAAATACGACTGTGCTGAAATGGACAAATTAACGATTGAACTCAGAGGACAAAAAAATTCAGATTACTACGACGTTTGGGAAAAATGGTACAACTGGACTAATAATAGAAATTTGAAGAAACAGTGTGGGACGAGGACACAGGATTAGAAAATATGATAAAATGTATAAATTGTATAAATATAGTAGCGATATATATAAATGGTGGCAGATCTGTCTACAAATATTGTAATATGTAAAATATGAAAATTAATAAAATAAAAATAAAAATAAAGGATTCAGGACATCACAAACAAACTACATGTAGGAAAAAGAAAAACCAGTCAAAACAATTAGGAATTTTTTAAGATTTGGAGGTCTTCAAACCATCAAGACTAAATTTCTCAGAAAGAGGCATAGTTCTGACTGAATATTTGGGGACAACCCATAAGTCATTCCAAATCCATACAATAATAGAGCACTGAATCCAATTGAGATAAAACTAAGAAAAAAACCCAATGTATTATATAAATCAACCCATTCACTCAAGGCCCAAATGACCAGATTCTAATGATCATACTTCCCACCTACTGTATGAAAATTTCTGGAAAGGTCTGTAATGCTGTGAAAGATAGAAGGAAAGAGAAGAGGATGACCAACAGCAAGGTGAAGGACTCAGTTATAGCAGTCATGAGTAAACTACTAGAAGACTTGTAGGGTGAGTTGGAGATAGATTGTCCTGGGGAAAATCTATCTATACAGTCACTAAAAATTGACCTTGAGCTGATGTTACATAAGTAATCGTTTGTTCCACTCGATTTGTTCTTCATAATTCAAAAGTTAGGACTTTATTTCCAGAGTTTTGTAATAAAAACTGATTCATATGTTTATAGGGTGCCATGGATATGACCTTGGAGAAACTATACAGAAACCCTTAAGACAGTGACAAGTGCAGAAGTATGCATTAAGCATAGGAAAGTGAGAAAGTATCAGAAAGAGACTGACTCCCCCTTAATTCCATGAGGGTCTAGCAGGGAGAGAAGAGAAATCACAGGCAGATTTGCAAGATTCTGTTACTACAGCCTAATTCAATATTTTAAATTTTTCTATGGAATCAGTTTCCTGATCTGGTTTATCTCAGAGAGCTGGTGTTAAAATCTTGTGTTTTCCTTCCCTTCGCTTATACCTCAGGGATCAGGGGAAAGTTATGCTAAGTCCCTTTCTAATACTTTCCTGTCTCCTTGAGCTCAGTACATGCTTCTGCACCTGTTGCTGCCTTAATGGCTTCTGGGTGGTTTCTCCAAGGTCATCTTCACAGCTTCTTACCATTGGCCTATTTCAGCTCAACAGTTTCTTAATTCTCCATAGACACTGTAAGAGAAGAGCTAACTTGGTGTATGGTGGCAAAAAAAAATCTGGAATCTAGTAACACTATTTCTAACTAACAAATTTTATTAAAAGGCAAGAGCTTTCCTGAGTTGTAGCTCATATGTATGAGGTTACGGTCTTAATACAATTTGTTAGTCAGAAAAGGAGCTCCTAAGTTCCTGATTAATACTCAGTACCATTTCTGTTGTATCTTAATACATTTACAAGATGTGAATTCAAGATGTAGTCAGATTGAACAGAAACAATCCATTACAAAATGCCAGTTAAAAACTCTAGAGAGTTAAACAAAAGATCGCTCTGAGCTTCTAAAATGCAAAGACACTACAGTTCTGACACATTTTATAGTGTAGTATGGCACTTAGTGTATAATTCAAAAGTCAAATGAGGCTGTTGGCCTCAGAAAGGTTATATGACTCTGGTACATAGGAGCAAATACAAATTCCAAGGTAGTTTAGCCATCATAGAATGGAATGGAATGGAATGGAATGGAATGGAATGGAATAGAATAGAATAGAATAGAATAGAATAGAATAGAATTCTTTATTGGCCAAGTGTGATTGGACACACAAGGAATTTGTCTTTGGTGCATATGCTCTTCTTGATACATTGTTATAAGCTTAAACTCATGGAAAATTGTAAATTCTTCCCATTTAAGCTGGTTGCAGCATGTAGCTGATCTTGAAAGCCAAGCAGGATTGGATTTTGTTAGTTCTTATATGGGCACCCACCCAATGGGGAAAAGAAGAAGGTAAAAGAAAATACTGGGTGGGGGATGAAGGGGAGGATTGGTAGAAAACAGGCTGAAAGTGGGTATCTACTGTAGGAATATCAGTTTTTCTAGTCAGGAATTTCAGGGCAAATGCAAAGAGAGGACCAAGAGGAAACCCCTTCCTAAATATCTCTGCACTTAATATGAAGGTGAACTAATTAAAAGAAGAAAGGAGTCAATGCTTCTGGAACTGTATCTGCATCTGCATTAACTGTGGAAACTAAGGAGAGCAGCTACTTGGCAGTCCAACTCAGATTAGGGCCATGGAGAACATTTCTCTTACATTTTTTCTGAACCAGACTCATTCCTTTTGATGACAGGGAACTTCCTTTCAAAATGTCGTTTCTAAGGAGAAGAACATTTCAGCTATTATTACAAGTGACGTGTGGTGTTACGTTATGAGTGTCTTGCCTTCTATTTTTCAGTCATTGGTCCAGCAGTCTCCCTGGCTTCTCACGTTTCCATTAAATCCCAAGAGAAGATGTCATAAACGGGAGAGAGAGAGAGAGAGAGGGGGGGGGGGAGAGAAGATGTCATAAAGGGGAGAGGGGGGGAGACAGAGAGAGAAATATGTGAACAGGGAAAAAAACCCACCTTCTGCCACTTGCCCAAAAGAAAAGAAGCTCAACTAAACCAGCAAAAGAAATTTGAAAGATGTGTGTGTGTAAGCAGCCCAACAATAAGCTACACAATCCAAAACCTCTCTTACAGCCCGTTTACCAACCTTCTGAGAAATTGCAAGGCAAAGATCAAGAAACACAAGTGGAGGTTGTCATTGACAATGCAGAAGGGAGCATCCTTCTTCCCTTTATTTGTTTTCGTCTCTCTCCTATCCAAAAGCTAACCCAAGGGGAGGAAAGGGTCTGGTCAACAGGAACATTGTTAACAAAGAAAAACATGTATATGAAAAACATTAGGAGAGCTAAAGGCTGCTCAGCTGTGCATTATTTATTACTGTAGGTTAGAGAAGAGAGACTCTAAATGGCTGAGATAATACCTTAATGGGCAAAAGTAATGCTGGGGAAGGAGCAACTCTTAACTCTTGAGCCTCAGCAGTCGTGGATGGTTTGTGAATGAAAGACAAAGCATTTGTTTGCCTCAAATATTCATTATTTAGTAGCATAAAGGAGGGGGGATAGCTACAAAAGCCAATAAATATACACTTACAGCAGTGATGCAAATTAGATAATGGGGTAATGTAGATGTGAGGCCACTGGAGTGGTTCAGAAGCTACACTTCAGTCCAAGTTTATTTTTTTGTTTGGAAAAGGGCTCTTTTACATTTATCTACTAAGTTTTAGTATATATATAAAATTGCTCCAAGGCATGGCACTTAATGCGTATAATAATTGTATCATTCTTTTAAAAGCATTTTAAGAATGGAAGTACCAAAACACAGTATTTTTTTTTCATGTCTAAGCTGTAGACAGGGGCGGGTTGCTCACTTACCTCGCTGCCGGAGCCATGAGCGCGCATCTCCATGCTTTGGGGGGGGCGCTCGCTACACGCATGCGCCCCCTCGCACGATTTTGCTTCTGTGTATGCGCGGAAGCAAAATTGCCCCAAAATCTCATGAGGGGACGCACACGTGCACAAGATTTTGATGCGATTTTGCTTCCGTGCATGCGCCGAGGAAAAATCTCGACGGAATCTCACACGTGCATCCCCTCGTGAGATTTTGGCATGGTTTTTGCTTCCGCGCATGCGCAGAAGCAAAATCGCCTGAAAATCACCGAAAATCACCGAAAAAATGGCGACGTGCCGGGTGGACCGGCAGAGAGGGCTCCAGAGCGGTTGCAAAATCCGCCGTTCCCTACCGGAGTTGTGTATTGGGCAGCTCCGGCAGGAACCCACCTCTGGCTGTAGAGATAAGCAGAGGGAACACTCTCAAGCGCCCTAGCTCCTTCACTCCCATATTCTTAATGCCTGTCCAAATATGAACCCAACATTGTACAGACAAGATTTACGTCAATGTAGGGATCCATTTTCTGAAATTTTAGAATCCTGGAACACCAAGTTGGAGAAGGGTCTGCATGCAATAGTTACACTTACCCATTATTAGAGAAATAGGCTATTCATACCATTATTATTTTTTCTATCAGATGTTGAAACCTTCCGTGCACACATTTCCCATAATTTCTATCAAGTCTAATTGTCAGTTATGCTGCATAGGAATGAAGGTGATTGTAGCTGAAGATATTTGTAAGGCAGCTCATGTTGAAAGAGGAAGGTTGCTGAGAGAAGTTCACTAAAGAATTGCATATCTGCAACACAGGGCTGTCAGAAAATAGTCTTGTTGTTGCCAAATACCAAAGACAAAAATAAACCTTTCTTTGCAGTTCGGTCAAAAATTCATTTTAATATATATATAAATTTATTGCACCTATTAGTAATGGGTGGTAGTGATGGTGGGATTAGTAATGGGTGGTAGTGACAGGATGGTGCAAGTTTTCCTATTTCTTCATAGAACAGGAAAAGATTCTGAACTGAAACCTTAGTGCCAATTATTTATTCACTATACATTACCAAAGACTGGGAATAAAGGCATGAATAATAATGAGCCAGGTGGACCAATGGGGGGAAAAAGTTCCGTATATCCCTAGATCCATTCACAAGTCTAATCAGAGTGTGGTATCTTCAGCAATAGTTCAGTGGTTGCACTAAGGCTAATCTATAAATTCCCTCTGATCAGACCTATGAATGGATTTAGGAATATAAGGAGCTGTTTCCCCCATTGATAATAATATAAAATAACATAAGTGTCCACTTATGCACCCACCCCAAAGGGGCGTGCATAAGTGCACCAGCGTGCCTACCGTCCCTGTCCTAATGTTCCCTCTTTCAGTACCAATCTTATGTATATAAACAATGTTACATCTATGTATATTACCAACACGTACTTGACAAAATATAAATAAATAAATAAATAAATAAATAAATAAATAAATAAATAAATAAATAAATAAATAAATAAATAAATAAATAAATAAATAAATAAATAAATAAATAAATAAATAAATAAATAAATAAATAAATAAATAAAATTGATCCACCCGGCTCATTATTATTCATGTCTTTATTCCCAGTCTTTGGAAATGGATGGTAAATAAATAGTTGGCGCTAATACCTCAAGGTTTCAGTGGGCCACAATCAGCCTCCTGCACATCTTTTTTGTGGAAGGACAAATAGAAGCCAGGCTTGGTTCCAACTAGCTTTCATCCCACTATTGCTAATTTGGATTTAGATTAAATCTTACAAGAAGGGTTTTGTTATGATGAAGAGGACCAATCCTGATGGAATTCAGAATGTCCATGGCAACCCATATTGGGCAAATGGCTTATTTGCTCAACGTTTGCCACTTTTCTGATGGTCATTAATGGAGCCTCTCTAAGTTGTGGGGCCATGGTCCAACCCTAATTTCAACAATACCAGAAGGAACCAGCAATAACATTAGTTGTTTCTTAGAATCAGAGCAGACAAAGGAAAGATGAGAAGTTAGCATAACAGAGATGCCATCGCTGAAGGTCATAGCAGTAAGTTAGAGGAACTTCAGCGGGGGAAATGATGGTCTCTTTCTCCTTTGGTGATGAAGCCTCCTCCAAGTGAAATTACTGATATGTGTGGAGGAAAATAAAGAGTTCCTCCCCCCCCAGCCTTCTTTTTGTTTGTTGTTTTGTCTTCATCTTAATATGTGTTTGTTAATTATGTGAGGTTGTCACTGCAGAAGCAATCAAGTAGTGGCTCAGATGGGAGCCACCTAGATGCCATCAATCTATTTCCAAAAAAGATGATGTGAATGAATTCTCGGTGGCGACAGTAGATCTCTCTTCCTTCCCTCCCACATTGCATTCCATCCCCGCCCCACTTTTCATTTCCTAAACCCTACAGGCATCCCATTACTGTTAACCAGAAGTCATTCCAGGGCTCCACTCACCATTAAGTGACTGTTTTCTTTCATTCTTTTTTTTTTAATCCAGAGCCTGTGGATGATTCATGTCTCCTGCCAAAATTAGTCAGAAAAGTCAAGGGATACCAGAGATAAAATGTTAGCATCTTCAGCTGAAATTGCTCCGGCCACATACAGCCAGAAACCTCCTGCTTTCCTTTTCTCCTGTTCACATTCACTCCACTATCTTCTTTTCATATCTCTCCCCACACCCCCTTTTTTATTTCCTGCAACTTTCTTGTATATTTTTTCTTCCTAACCCAGGACTGGCTGTGAACATTGGTGTGAAATAAAATGGCATCAGATGTAATCAATTGAACTTGCAAGTTGCCTGCGGACACCTATGAGCTGCATATCCAATTATACTGTGGACGTTTGTAATGTACGTTGATTTGTCCTGTACTTTCCTCCTGTCTTTATTTTTGCTTCTCATCCCCCCCCCCAAATTTGCTTTAATCTTCTTACTCTTTTCCTCTTTGCATTTTGAGGCAATCAGCTTCCCAAAGTGTACAGTATATGTACTTTGAAGAGAGAGAAAGAGGGATGGAGAGGGGATGGAGAGAGGGAGGGAGGGAGAGAGAGAGGGAGGGAGGGGGAGAGGGAGAGAGGAAGGGGGAGGGAGGGAGGGAGGGGGAGGGAGGGAGGGAGGGAGGGAGAGAGAGAGAGAGGGGGGGGGAGAGAGAGAGAGTAATGTGCTCTATCGAATACTGTTAATTTGGGCATGGGCTGTTAATTAACCCTTTGCATAGTAGCACCCAGGCAAATGTAGAATATTACTGTCATTAACAGTGTGCCAAGCCATCCCTAGCCCCAACTGACTGCATTATAAGTTTCATTGTTTGGTACTAAGCAGGGGTGGGTTCCACTTACCTTCCCTACCGGTTCACATTGCATCGGAAGTGCGTCACATTGAGGAAATGACCCTCTGCACATGCGCAGAAACCTTTGCACATGCGCAGAGGGTTCTTTACCAGCCATTTTCAAGGAGTGGCGACCGGAGGACCATCGCTGCCGGTTCGGCGAGCGGGGGCAAATTTCCACCAATGGTTCGGACGAACCGGTCCGAACCGGCAGCAACCCACCACTGGCTACTAAGGTAAACTTCATTTAAGGTGCAAGACACCTGCAGTTTTCTTCTGCATTGAAAATACTGGGGAATCAGTAGCTGCCATTTTTGCACAGTTCAAACTAAACTGCAACGTGTAAGAAGACATTCTTTAGGGATGCTACTGAAATGTAGTATTATCACCTATGGTAATTGAACCCTCTGAACTTACACTTAAAAAAAAAAGTTCAAACAGCAAAGAAACCAAGATAATATTATATTTCATTGTGAAAACAACGTGATATAAGAAAAGAAAGAAGGCCTGGAAGTGTACATCATAAACAAAACAATCCTCCCCACACACATTCTTCCAAATTCTTCCTTGCCCTTTTCTGGGAAAACACACAAACACACACACACACACACAATTCAAACGTTGACAAATTTCACATACCAGCAATTCATTGCGAAAAGTCAAGTGTCAATCTCTCCTCCTATGACCTTTCTACATGTGTGAAAATTCTCCTTATGGAAAATTCAAAATATTGAGGTAATAACTGAGAAAAACATATGCATCCCTTATATGGTAATTATTCTTCCTGTTAATGATCAGGCCAAAAGTTTACAGGAGTAGGACAAACCCAAACTATGTGTGTTAATATTTCCATTCCTGAACTGCATTGCCAATAGTAGCATCATTGTAGCTAATTTATATTTAAAATTCTCTGTTATATTCAATATATACAAAATAAAATGTGCTGTTGTATTAACTTCATTGTACAAGGAAAGGTTCTACAGATTTACAAAAACAAGATATTCCAGTCCATCTGATTTCTTCCACTTTATATGAAACTGACTTAATGATTTAGGAGACAGTCCTAAGTCCTCAAAAACGTTAACTACCGTATTTTTCGGAGTATAAGACGCACCTTTTTCCTCCCTAAAAGTGGCTGAAAATTCAGGTGCATCTTATACTTCGAATGTAGCTTTTTTTTTTTTCAGCCCTAACTAGGTGCTAACAGATCTTCCCAGCTCTTACCTTGCAGGCTTTTTCATTGTTACTCTCTCCAAAGAATGTTTTTCCAGCCCTAAGTCTTTGCAGGTTTTTTTTTCATTGCTCTACTTGCTCCGAATAAGTTTTTTTTTAGTCCTAACCAGGTGCTAATGATCTTCCCAGCTCTTACTGGCTTGCAGGCTCTTTCATTGTTACTCTCTCAGAAGAAGGTTTTTTTAAGTCCTAACCAGGAGATAAAATAATGTGCTGAAGCTGACCAGACTAAGGATGCTAGCCAGATGAATACCTGGTAGGCAGATTGTTTTCCCCTATTTTCCTCCCCAAAAACTAAGGTGCGTCTTATACTCCAAAAAATACGGTAATATGGAAAAGTACCAATAAGGTAACCATGGAAGAAAAACAGTAACTCAAGTGTGGATGCAACTTTCCAAGCACAAGTTGCCACTGAGCTTCCTATTTATTATGGATTATCACTCTGATGGTGACTCTTAGGGACCACATAGATAAACCAAACCAATTCCTTCAGGTCTTGCAAAGGTGCATCTATCATCGCTGTATTGAACTCCATTCACTTTACCGATGGATGTCTCCTCTTTACTTCCAACTTTCTCTGCATTATGGAGAAAGATCTCATTATTTGCATATGTGTGAAAATTATGATCATTGGAACCTGGTCATTTGTGTCTGCCAGGTACAAATTCTGCATTAGAATTTTGTATGATCAGTAGTGGGTTTCAATTATCTTCGCTACTGGTTCGCTATTGGGAGCATGTGCATGTGCGCGCACAGTGTTTCTGCGCATGCTCAGAGACATCCGGGCAGGTGGGCAGAGCCTCCCGCCACCACCGCTACTAGTTCGCCCAATCCGGGGCAAACTGGTAGCAACCCACCACTATGTATGATGCATTTGTTTTTGTAGCTATCAGAGGTATAGTCAAAGCTCGCCTCCAAAAACAAAATTCAAAAGTATCAATGTTGTTACAGACTTGATTTTTCAAAATCTAATTTCACTGACCAAGGAGAATATTCGTAGCTCAGTCCGGCTCAGAGAGCACCAAGGACCTCTCTAATTTCACCATCAGTACTTCTGGGGAAGAAGTGTTAGACCAGTGGTTCCCAACATGGGGCCCACGCCCCACAGGAGGGCAATTTGATTTTTAATGGGGGACAATTGGAACCTTGTTTAAACCAAGTTAATGGCCCTTTAGGCTTCCTCCACGTGAGTAGGAATTCATTTTTTGATTAGTAAGAATTATATGTCACCGGGGGGGGGGGGTCAGGATTTTAGAGATGCTTAGGTGGGGAATGGCCAAAAAAGGTTGGGAACCATTGTGTGAGACTGAAGATACCTCTGCAAAAAAGTAGAGCTGACAGAATAAAGAGCCTGTGAATAGACCAGGTCTTCATAATCCCTTGGAAGAAAAGGAGAGGGCTTGAGATCACCTTCAGACAGCTGCTTCTCATGAGGTGATTGCAAGACAATAGTCTCCAGTGGGCTTAGAGCAGGGGTGTCAAACTCATGGCCCACGGGCCGGATGCATCACGTGCTGGCTCCGCCCATGCCCCGTTTAGCGAAGGGGAAGAAAGTCCCGATACGTCATGTGACCCCGCTGTGATGACGCAAGTTTGACACCCCTGGCTTAGAGCTTTGGGAGATGAGGGAATAACCACCTTGCTCAAACTGCAGTCAGTCGCTATGAACACACACTAAGTTTGCCTACTTCCTTTTCTAATCACTTTCAGAAATTGCTTGCTAACTGCTTTTTTTTAGCTATTAGGAACCTTTGAATTGACAAGTTTGACAGCACTGAATGAGTTCCCTTCAATCCTTAGCGGAAGAAGTTTCAGCTAAAAGTCGAACAACTCAAATGGGAATAAACAGCAAACGGATGATTAAAACTTCGACTTTAGAAAGTTTTATGGACTAAGGTTCCAGATATGGACTAAGGGTCCAGATATATTTGAAATAAGATTTTGGAATTAATTATAAATATCTTCCCATGGGAAAATACTTCTCTCTCTCTCTCTCTCTCTCTCTCTCCCTCCCTCCCTCTCTCTCTCTCTCTCTCTCTCTCTCTCTCTCTCTCTCTCTCTCTCTCTCTCTCTCTCTCTCTCTCTCTCTCTCCCCCTCCCTCCCTCCTTCCCTCCCTCCCTCCCTCCCTCCCTCCTTCTCTGTGTGTACTGTATACACACACACACAATAACAGTTTAGAAATTGGACACTAGAGGGAACTACTGGGAACTAAAGATTAGAATTAGAAGAGAAGAACACTTAAACTCAACTTATAATTACAGAATAAAGCAAAGCAATTTACCAGTGAACATATTGAAGGAAATTTATGAACAACTGACTGAGAAGTAAATTTTAATAGCATCTGCCTCTGTAGATTTACTGCATTTAAAAGATGTTATGGAAAAGTCTACCTGACAAGCATAGATCAATTTGGAAGTGGATTTAAAAATGACAAACTACAAGAATGACATGGAAAAAGATGTTACACTGGATTTTTTTTTAAAAGACTGATGTCTTAATAATTAAAAAGGATACAGGTAGTCCTCAACTTACAACTGTTCACTTACTGACTGTTTGAAGTTACAACAGCACTGAAAAAGTGATTTATGACCATTTTTCACACTTATGATCATTGCAGTATCCCCATGGTCACATGATATACATATACATTTGGATGCCTGACAACTGACTCATATTTATGATAGTTGCAGTGTCCCAGGGCCTTTTGCAAACTTGGGACAAGCAAACTCAAGGGGAAAACCAGATTCACTTAACAACCCTGGCAAGAAAAGTTGTAAAATGGGGCAAAACTCATTTAACAAATTTCTCACTTAACAACATAAATTTTGGGTTCAATTGTGATCATAAGTTGAGGACTACCTGTATCTAAATAACAAACCAAGAGAGTGGCCTATATAATGTATACAAATCATAAAGCTGTACAATTTATAGCTATATTGGATTTACAGAAGAGGCTGGTTGAAGCTGTGAAGACAAACTCAAATTCTATGACATTATTTGAAGGGACAAAAGATCAAGATTGTAAGAAGTATAAAATTGGTCTATTTGATCAAGGTTAAAATAAATGTTGTTATTATCTTTAGTAAGCCTTAATGGACTTTTGCTAACATAAGGATTGAAATGATGAGGCTTCATAGATTTGTTGATAGATAAGAGATTGAATATGGGAAGAAGAGACATTTGTTGTATTTTAAAAGGAATATTAAATTGTTTGTACTTGTGATGAAGGGGGAAGTCACTTCTTAATATATTTCTTTTCTTTTTTGTTACTATCTTTTTTTCTTGCATTTCTCTTTCTCTTTCTTTTTCTTTTTCTCTTTCTCTTTTCTCTTTCTTTTCTTTTTTTTATTCTTTTCTTTTTTTAGTTTGTATTAGTTGTTCCTGTTGTAATTGTAATCTTTCACAAAATTACTATTTTTAAAAAAACAAAATTCAATTTCACCATTAGATTGCTGGTGTAATTCTGATCTTGTAGGTATACAATAATCTAACTATAATTTCCAAGACTTTCATTACTATCCTACCAAGTGATGGCCTGTAGCGTATTTCGTGATTGTTGATTCCACACTGTTGATAATTGAGCCAAAAATGCAGAAGCTATCCATCCCTCAGTGTCTTCATTGACAATTCTAAAACTGCACAATCTGTTGTCATTAGTTTCTGCTTTTTTTTTACATTTAATCACAGACTCCCTTTTTTTTAACTGTGCTCCTTGACTTTCATTACTTAGAGCTTCCAGATCATTTGCATTTTCAGTTATCAGAATAGTGTCATCGGCATAGTGCAGATTATTGATATTTCTTCCTCCAGTTTTAAAACTATGCTCATTTTCTTCCAGCTTAGCCTCCCTCAATATATATATACAGTATGTAAGTTGAATAAATAAAAATGGATAAATATATTGAAAAAGCCTTTCTAGTACCAGTCTGTTTCACCATCTTCCTTCCAGACTGTAGCTTCCTGTTCTACATATATCCTGACCTGTGTATAGATTTTGCATGGGGACAATGAGATGCTTTGGGATTCCCATTTTCTTAAGTGTGTTCCGTAATTTGACATGATCAACACAACTGAAGGCCATAGTCAATAAAGTATACATTGACTTTTCTTTAGTATTCTTTGGGGTGAACAATTTTGTAAAAAGACACAAAAACATAGGAAGGAAACAAACAGCTCAGAGCACATCTCCTCCAGTAGTCAACATCCAGAGAAGCAGGAAACAGCACTGGATATACAATTAGGGAAGAAACAATACCCTAATGAAGGATCCATCAGAGAGGAAGCTAAACTCCCACCAAGAATGGCAGGACAAATGGTTATAAATCAGAGGTCTTCAAACTTGGCAACTCTACGACTTGTGGACTTCAACTCCCAAAATTCTCCAGCCAGCATAGCTGGCTGGAGAATTCTGGGAGTTGTAGTCCACAAGTCTTAAAATTGCGAAGTTTGGGGACACCTGTTATAAATAAACAGCATATTCTCCACATTGATGATGTTACCTAGCCTGGTAATAAAATGTTTGCAAGCAAAGAACCAAGGTCAAGGAGAATCAAGAGCCCAGCATTTCAACCCTTAGCTACCGGTTCTCTTCTATTGGAAGATATTCTTACAAGGCTTTTTTAGACAGACTTGACAGAATCTATATTTCAAAATCTATCAGCTACCTCTGCTTTCTGGTCTTGACTCTTTTCCATTGAAGTGTGGCTTTCCAGAAGCACCATGCATTGAGAGCAAGTACATAAAAGTGTTATTGTGCCATTCCCATTCCCTATTCCCCCACATACAATCTGAAGTAACTTGCAATCATCTTTGTTTCTCCTGGCTTTGAAACCCTGCGAACATTAGGAACACATCAGTGCTGACTACTTGACAAGGGCAAGAACTTAGAACATAGAATAACAGAGCTGGAAGGTACCTTGGAGGTCATCTAGTCCCACCCCCTGCTTGAGCAGGAGAGTCTATGCCATTTCAGACAAATGGCTACACCATTTCAGTCAAAGGACTTATTTCAGCCCTTGCTGTGAGCTAACTAGTACACCTGGAACAAGCAAACATTTCCACTGTACCACTTCACACAAATGGGAAATAAAATACATTGCCTAATGGCTTCTCCTCTTTTTGTCAATATACATATGCATTCATCAGATCATTTGTAAAAACAAACCCCAAAACTCTCCATCCCTCAACTTGGACAGTTCCTGGCCATAGATAGGGTTACCAGATCTGGGCTGCCGCAATCCAAATGGCCACCAGAGAGTAACAAGGACTTTCAGATAACTCTTTGCTGCCACCTAGTAATTATCTAGAGTATTGCAACCTAGTGACTCTCAGCCAAACCCACTTCACAGGTTTGGTAGTAGTAAGGAAAATAGGAAGCATATATATAAAAAATTAAAAAATAATCTTTCTGGTATTAATACATAGTGCTTACAACTATGTTTTATGGATTGCCCCATTTGCTACTCTACCTCAGATGGTAATACATCTTTGACCAGCCATGCTACTTTGTAATAACAGCTGAATCCTTCTGTCAGCATGTCCCTTCCATTTATAAATAAATCCAATTGATTTTCAGCCAGGCACTTCAAAGCCTGAGCAGCAATTGTCTCCTGAGCTTTGACTGTGGTGGCCAATGAAACTGTTTGGTCTCATTTGCCCATGGGACAAGATACAGAGAGAGAGAGATCAGAACCAGAGATTAGGAAAAGGGAGAGAAGAGAGATACTGGAGAAAAAAGTAGAAGGAAGAGAGAGATGCCATACATGTAATATCTCCAGAGTCAAAGGCGTGAAAAGGCAGCTTTGCTGAGGAAGCTGCAGACTGCTCAAAGACTCATTTGATAGGCACTCAAAAGCTGCTCTTATCTATTGCTGGATGTGTGCTCAAATCACTGCCCTTTAAAAAGCCTAGGAAATGACCTATTACTTGCTGTTTATATGAGCTATGAGCTTGTGCATTGTCCGATCACACTTGGTCATCTATTCTATTCTATTCTATTCTATTCTATTCTATTCTATTCTATTCTATTCTATTCTATTCTATTCTATTCTATTCTATTCTATTCTAACTCTAACTCTAACTCTAACTCTAACTCTATCTCTAACCTCTAACCTCTAACCTCTAACCTCTACCTCTAACCTCTAACCTCTAACCTCTAACTAACTCTAATTCTATTCTAATTCTAATCTACTGTTTATTGCTCAGAATGCTTCTGCTGGTAGTAATGGAGTATCTCTGGTCTCCAACCACCTCAAATGTAGACATGCAAGCCTGACTCTGACAAAGGAAAGAAGGCTTGGTGACAGCACACAGCATCTTTTCTGTGTTGCACCTGCACAGAGGAATGACTCTGCTTTTTCAGGTACAACTCTATGTCATTTCTCATGGAATACAATTTGCAATCTGCCAGCCTGGCATTTTGAGCTCTCGGAATTCCCAGCCAGCCTGGACAATAGTTGACTGGCCATTTCAGGTTTTGTGGTTCTGGCACCTTAGAAAGACAGAAGATGGGAAAAGTTGAATTAATGATTTCATTAATTGATGAAGAATATATGTAGAGGGTATAGGGAATGGCCTTGGAGGAAAGGAAAAAGAGCTGCTACCAAGACCATGATCAGATAAGAGATAGACTTGAACCCAGGCCAAAAAATAATCTGAAACATCTCAGACTAGCCCCTCCCTAGTTAACACAAAGATAAAATGAGGGAGATATGTTCAGATTTGCAAGATTCTCTTATTATAGCTATTACAATGAAATTAGTCCTAACTTATATGGCATTAGTTTCTTCGTTCGAATGTGAATGTGGCACTATTCAAACAACTATTAATTTTTTTTACAATGCCCTCTGGGACCAACTTGCACACAGAATGACTTGCTTTTCAGAAATATCTCTGCCATTAACGTGGCCCGGTACTGGACCAGAACTATATAAATCTATGTTTTATTAAAGCTTTTAATTTTTTAAAAAATATTAAATTAATAACTTCCCCTTTTTTGGTTCCTACATTTCAGACATGAAGCAAGATGAGTTTCTTAAGTCTGGTTTATCTTGTTGTACTGACAATATGCCTATCAATAGTTCCCCTTCATGATCATATACAGTTGAAAAAGGGAGTGTTAAGGTCCCTGCCCTGTAGTATTGATGGCATTTGCAGGAGGAGTAAGAAAGGGCATGATGGTGGTTACAACAAAGCAGATGAAGCTTGGCCCTTTATAAGGGCATCAACAGCACACACACAAACAAAGGTGAGAGCTTTAAGCACTCTACTGTGACCACAAATTACCTTTTTTTTAATCCATCCATCAGCCATGGAGGCAGCAAATGGAGGGGGGAGAAATAACCCTATATGAAATCTAAGAAAGCCATTGCCAGTCTTTAGGAGGTTCTACTGAATTTAATTTCGTTTCTTACTATGTCATACAGCCCCTGATTATGACATCAAACTTGTGAACAAGTTAACTTCATTACTAATGTGGGCAGCCTCCTGCCCACATCCTCTTATCTTTCTTGGTGACCTCAATCTACCTCTTATTAATTGGACTCTAAACGAATGTACAACTGAACCCATACATACAACCCTGTATAATGCTGTAACTAATTTGGGACTGGATCAACTAGTAACTGACAACACTAGACTCAACAACTGCCTTGATCTCATCTTCTGCAACAGTTTAAACTCAATTTATGGACTACAAATAAAAGAACCCTTTTCCAACAGTGACCACAGCATTATTGACTTTTGTCTCAATATACGCCCTTAGAAAAATCATCATAATGATGGGATCTCCAGTTATAACTTTAAAAAAGCCAACTACGATCTCATAGGCACTGACCTCTCATCTCTTGATTGGCAAATCCTATTCACTGGCTGCAATACTGCTGAAGAACATTATAACATTTTTTTTGCTCGAAGTCAAAAGAGTCATTAAACTATATGTACCACTAATAACCCCCAAAACAAGAAAAAACAAATTGCCCATAACAATAAGGAAGCTCCAATCCCCCCAAAAATAATCTCTATGGTGAAAAAACAAAACTGGCTACATATCCAACCTTAAAAGCCACTACAAAAACGTATGCCACCAGATAAAGACTGAATGCACCAATTATCACATCAAACAAGAAAAAAACCTTCTCTGCACGAAATCCAACTGTGCCTTCTATAATTTTGTAAACAACAAACTTAAAGACTCTAGATCCATCCCACCCCTAAAAGGACCTAACAATAAAGACTGTAATGATGAAACCATTAAAACCAACTTCTTTAACACTATTCATCGACTCAGTCTTTGTAGACAGCAACAACTCATGCTCAGTATTTCCTATTTGTACCACAAATAATTACAATGATCTAACACAAATTGATTTTACAGAAGATATTGTTGAAAAGGTATTACGCAACCTAAAACCATCTCTACACGTTGGATGGACACGATCTTGTAGATGACCCTCACTCTGTTAAGGACCTTGGAGTACTTATTTCTAATGATCTAAGTGCCAAAGCCCACTGTAACAACATTGCCAAAAAGGCATTAAGAGTTGTTAACCTAATCTTGCATAGCTTCTTCTTGGTAATATTGTATTTCTAACTAGAGAATACAAAACATTTGCTACACCAATTCTCAAATACAGCTCATCTGTCTGGAACCCACACTACATATTGGACATTAATACAATTGAGAATGTTCAGAGATATTTCATGAGAAGAGTCCTCCACTTCTCTATTCGCAACAGAATACCTTATCAACCAGACTTGAAATTTTGGGCTTAGACAATTTAGAACTAAATCGCCTTTGGTCTGACCTAAGTGTAGCACATAAAATTATCTGCTACAATGCCTTACCTGTCAATGACTATTTCAGCTTCAACAGCAACAATACATGAGCACACAATAGATACAAACTTTAATTTTCAGTTTTCTTCCAAATTAATTGCTATAACTTATCTTCCATACATATTCATTATCTCTTGTGCCTCCTTTCTTATTTATCCTTCAAATCCACTGAAAATTGAAAAACTGAAAATTAAAGACCCAGGCGACAAAAATAGATGGCAAAGAGGCAGCATTAGAATAACAGTAAACATACACAAAATAATATTATATATATATATGTATATATGTATATATGTATATATGTATATATGTATATATATATATATATATATATATATATATATATATGTATGTATGTATGTATGTATGTATGTATGTATGTATGTATGTATGTATGTATATATATATATATGTATATGTATATATATATATGTATATATATATATGTATATATATATATATGTGTGTGTGTGTGTGTGTGTGTGTATGTGTGTATGTGTGTATGTGTGTATATGTATATGTATATGTATATGTATATGTATATGTATATGTATATGTATATGTATATGTATATGTATATGTATATGTATATGTAAATGTAAATAAATATTTATATAAATATAAATATAAATATGGATAAAGGGAAAGATACAAGTTTAAGAGTATCACCGATGATGGAATGGAGTTAAGGATTTGAGTTGCCCATCTGTTAAACATAAAATGGATTACGATTAGATGTACTCAGGGAAGGGACAAGAGGGAGGAAGAGGAAGTAGAAAGGAAGGGGAGAGAGGGAGGAGGGAAGTAGGAAAGAGGGAGAGAGGGAGAAAGAAGGTAGAGGGAAGAGAGGGAGATAGAGGGAGGGGAGTAGTATGAAATGTAGAGGGAAAACAGACGGGTGATAAAAGTACAAAAGATGCAAAATTAGGATATTTGTTTTATGGTATATTGGACAGAAATGTATAATTATGTATGTTTTGATATGATTTATGGTATATCTATGGATGTTTATGTGAAGTTGGTGAAAAAATAAAAAATATATAACTAAAAATAGATACAAACTTAAAGTAAACCACTCCAAACTCGATTGCAGAAAATACGACTTCAGCAACAGAGTGGTCAATGCCTGGAATGCACTACCTGACTCTGTGGTTTCTTCCCCAAACCCCCAAAATGTTAACCTTAGACTATCTACTGTTGACCTCACCCCATTCCTAAGAGGTCTGTAAGGGGTGTGCATAAGCCCACCAATGTGCCTATCATTCCTGTCCTAATGTCCCCATGTATTCGTAACCATATCATGTATTCGTAACCATGTTTATACATTCATGTATTCACAGTCATGTTTATGCTTTCTCTGTAATCTTATATATGCTTGACAAATAAAAAACCAATAACCTATTGTTGACTACTACTTAATCCTCTGAAAGATTCTTTATCCAAAGCATAGCCCCAATGATCCATATTCTTACAAAGGAGGCTGTACCAAAGTTCCTCTCTACAGCCTGAAGGATCTATAACTTAAGTGTGATCCAGAGATTGAGTCCCAACAAGTCCTTAAGAGAGCACATAACTGAGGATCCAGGGCTAGAAGGCCGAGAGAGTTCTTGATTGCAAGGAAAGAAGTGCTCAGGGATGGGAAATCTACTTTGGAATAAGTCTATGTTCCTGACAAGCTGTTCTGGATACCAAGTAAATAAATATTTAGGACTCTGCTCTGGATCTCAAACAGGTAGAGAACATCTCTGTTATTGATTAAAGCATACACTTCTTTTTTCTGGCTTCCCAAAAAGCCTACAATAAATATGCCATTGGCTTAAATGTCGTATTTAAAATATGCTTCTTTAATGTTTCAATTAATTAAAGTGCTCACCTGGGGTTTGAAGCAATTCTTCTGACTCATTTTAAAAATGTACATATCCCTAATAATATTACAGTCTAGGTTGGTTTTGTTCTCTCATTAAGAATTATTACTACTAGTAGTGGTACTATAATAATAGTACAGAAGATGAAGATGATGATGACTAGTCAAGGTGGTGCCACTGAGCCAAGGTGGCGCAGTGGTTAAATGCACCACTGCAGGCTACTGCTAGTTCAGCAGTTCAGCTGTTCAAATCCCACCAGCTCAAGGTTGACTCAGCCTTCCATCCTTCTGAGGTCGGTAAAATGAGGACCCAGATTGTTGGGGGCAATATGCTGAACTCTGTAAACCGCTTAGAGAGGGCTGTAAAGCACTATGAAGCAGTATATAAGTCTAAGTGCTATTGCTATTGCTAGTCAAACTGGAATAATGTTGCTATTTGCTGCTGTTTCCTCATTACCCAAGTTCACCAGGGCCATTTGACTAAGATTTTTGTATACATTTTGTTGTACTTGAGTGGCGCACAGGCTCAGCAATTAAGACATTTGGCTTGTCGGCTGGAAAGCCAGTAACGAGGGTTCAAGACCCAAGCTCCATGTGATGGGATGAGCTCTGGTCCTTGTCCTAGCTCACAGAAATGTCTTTGGACAGCACTGGCTCAATGGCCTTGAAACGGAGATGAGCTCCACTCCCTAGAGTCAGCAATGACTAGCGGAGTGAAATCCACAGAGGACTTCTTTTATTGGACTTGCCTGCTACTTGGCTACTACTTATACGTACCTATTTATTTACAGAACTAAATCTTGTTGTTGCCTCCATGTTTAGCCCAAGATCAATGTGGTACAAACCTATCAACCTGATTTGTGTCTACTTTCTGAATTTATCTCCATATTTATCTGCTTGAACAAGTTCTTGAACAGGAAGATGATCACATTACATTTATTTTATTTAAAGCACCTCTTTTCCCCTGCTCAAGGCAGCTTATGACTGGATTCACACATTATGCAAAATTATGGTTTGTTTCATTGTGGTCTTTGAATAATCCCAAGCTAGATTGGTCCATACAACACAGCCACAAAATTTTACAAACCACAATGCCTGAAGGTGCCAAACCAAACAAACATTTGCCTCAGTGTTTGTATGAACTTAGCCTATCAGAATTCTTAAAGATAGAAGAAAAGCTGCCCTGGCCCATTCCTGTATGGGCTGGAGAAGATTTGGTTCCAGTTAACCATTCCTGAGCTGTCTTTTATGTGACAGATAGCTTTGTGAATATTACATCAGTCATCCAATTGTTTAGCATATATAGAAAGGAAAACAAGATAGTAACATTTCCAACAAGACTTCCTCACCCCGCAACCCACTGTTTTAGTCAAGTGACTCTTAGGTTTAGAATGCTGGAAAAGAATAATGCTCTTGCATATAAATGATATTCCAGAAGTTGATTATCCATTCTGGAAAAGGACAAGATTGTTTTCCCTTGTGCCCTCTACACAGATTCTAGGATTACATTAATGTAAACTTCCACCAGTCCTTTCACATGAAATACAAAATAGGTATGAAGAAGCCAATTTGGCTGATAAATTAAAATATGGCTATTTTGCAACCACTGTTTACCTGGCCCCCAAATGGCAGCAGGTGTCGATACCAAAGTATGCCACACAGCATCTCAGAATAGTTAAAGTACCTCACTGCGTTTCCAATGGAGCAGTATTACTGTCCACGGACCATTAGCTTCACATTATAAAGTTTTATGTCATAAAACAGGATATTCCCTTGATGGAAGTAAATTGGAAATGATATGCATATGCCAAAGACAGGAGGCTGGAGAATGAGAAGAGAGAGAATTAGGAAAGGCATATTTATGACGTGTTCCTGCGAACATGTGGTATGGAGGGAACACCTGATATAAAAAGTAAATGGTAAATCAATTGTTCATTTTTTCTTTCTTTCAAGGACTCAAGAATGGATGGAAACTGAGTGATCATGACAGTCTCAGATTACTCTTTTGATAGAGTTCAGCCATCTATAATGAGTTATGAGTCTCTTGTTCTATCAGGCTGGGAAGTGTGGGAAGGTAGGCTGGCAGTAAAATCATATTTTACATATGGTTTTGGCATCCAACAGGGACTTCCTCCAAGTGGGCAGTAGTTGAAACTATTGTCACAGTCACAGTCTATCAGGGTAATATTTTATTTAATGGGTGACAGTGGATACAGGGTTTTTGCACATTTGGAAGAATAAGAGCCAGGCACACCTTGAGAAATGTAAGCAAGTTTCCATCATGTTAGGTAGCATGAAAAATATAAAGCCTTCAGTGGAGACCATTCAAGTTAAGGGGTCAATTTGATTCAGAACCAGGTATTGTTTATGACGGATAGGAAATTATTCCCATCAAGAGGTGATATAGGATCTTGCTTCCTTGAAGTCATTCTTACTTAGAAAATAAAACCAAGATTTAATTCTAATTAACAAAATATTTATTTCAGTATAAAATAACAAAATATAAACCTTAATAAGCTACATTTTCTCAGCTAAGAATTCACGTCTGCCTCGGGCGAGGCTCACAGGAGAAGAAGGAAAGGAGGAGACTCCTGGAATGCACACATGCGCAGTAAAACATATCACATGTCTGTTTGATTAGAAAATACAATAAACCTAGAAATATGGCAGAGGTGCTCAACTGGCAATATTCACATCGTGACAGTTTATATTATAGCTACTGCTTCTCATTCAAGACTTTTATCGCCCTGAGAAGTGAGTAGCCGAGATGACGATGTCCTTTGATGAACTAAGGATGCTCTATGGCAGAAACTTTGTTTGTTCATGGTAGACCATGCTGGGGAGAGATCAAGAGCTGATGTTCACACTTTAGTTAGGAATGGTAGGTTATTCGATTGTGTGAATTTGCCAAAACCTGATTTGTATATGAGACTGAAAATGGTATGACTCAATAATACATTTTTCAAGAATCAGGGCCATAAGATTAGATTCAAACTGATTCAAGATCCAAAACAAAATTTGGCTATAGTTCCCCCCCCCAAGAATGGGATATAAAGAATATATTCTTTAAAGGATATTAACCTATCAATGTATTGACCAGATATTTCAAGGGTTTCATAGCAACATTTTTGAAACCTTTCCCCTTTACTCTTTTAAGAGAGAAATCATAGCAATGAGAAATGGAAAGCATTACAATCTTCAACTGTCCAGCAAATGGCCTATAGAATTTATTATGGTATAAGGAAATATACTGTTTAATACAGAGTTAATATATTACACTAACAGCAAGTATTTAGTTCAGATACACTCACATAATCAGAAAAACTGAATATGTTTTCTTCTCCTTCCCAGTGAATCTGCCTAAAGTTATGAGATGTAAATAATACAGCAATAATGCTCCAGGTACTTTAATAGGCAGGGATTGCAGAGGTGATAAAACTCAATAACTAGATATTCCTGCCAATATCAGAAACCTAATCATATTCCCCAACTTTGTCCACATAGGCTGACAAAATAGTGAGGTGGCTCCGCTATTATTAACACCCGTTACTTGTTGTTTTTATAAGTTTTTAATGTTTTTGATGATGATGATGATTTTAAGTATTATTGTTTTATCTTTGCTGTAAGCCACCCAGAGTGACATGTTTATGAGAAGGACAGCTATATAAATTGCACAAACAAATGAATAAAATCTGTAACAATGTCTGAGATGTTGTTGTCTCCAAAGCACAGCTGGGATTCAGCAGGTTCTGACCAGTTCTGGAGAACTGGTATCGGAAATTTTGAGTAGTTCGGAGAACCGGTAAATACCACCTCTGACTGGCCCTGCCTCCATCTATTCTTTGTCTCCCGAGTCCCAGCTGATCGGGAGGAAATGGGGATTTTGCAGTAAGCTTCCCCTGGAGTGGGGAGATAATGGAGATTTTACAGTATCCTTCCCATGCTACGCCCACCAAGCCACACCCACGAAGCCACGCCCACAGAACCGGTAGTAAAAAAAAATGAATCCCACCACTGCTCCAAAGGGATTCAAGATACTGTTTTCATCACATCACTCTGCTAAAAAGTGTATTGAAAGAGATAAATTGATTGGATCTTTATCAAATTACCTATCTGAAGTTTCACTCAGTCTTGGTAGTTTTGTCTTGTGTGACCCAAAATCTTTTATCTTAAGCTTAATAACTTTAGCTTGGGAAAAATGCAATTTTTAAACGCCTGCATAAGAGGCCACAATCTCTTAAGTTATATCTTAAAGTAAAAGTGCTCGCTAGTCTTGATTACTGAGCATAAACTTCACTTTAGCAACAGGTTGCAACAAAGTCCAATTTAGAGAGACAAGGGACTAGAGAAAGAGGCTGAGCTTGCAGAATGAGGGACTAAACATAATAGCATGTCTTTGCTGTCCCAATAAATGTCAGAGTAAAAGTGAAGGAGCTGTAATAGATGCAGAGCCAAGTCACCACACAGTGCTTTACAGTCCCATCCAATGGACCAAACCGTTAATCTGAGAATGAAACCAGCAAAATGTGTAAGGCTTCAGATTTGAAGGTACCAAAAAAAAAGGTGCTTTAGAGCAGGTGGAATGCCCAGGGTCGCACCTGCCTGTAACTCTTTAAAACAGCTGACTCTGTTCTCAGAATTGTCCGGCTACCCTCTGCAGCTGCAGCATGATCTTGGTAAAACATACCTTTGGTTTAAGTTACCGTTGTGCCAGGTGAGAACCCTGCATGTTCTGAAGCCCATTCTAAACCTCCAAATCTGAAACACCGAAGAGCCAACGGTGCTGATGCAGAAGGAGAGGTTCACTTTATGTTCTGCATATCTGGATTTGAGCTTGAAGCTGGAGGAGGAGCTCTTTGCCATGTTTGTGTACATAGCCCTCTATTCTCCGCACACCTTCCAGCAACTTTACAGCAACAGTTAAACCACTAATGGGCCCTTTGCATTTCCAGCATGTGAGAACTATTAGAACTGATGGGGGAACAGATGTTTTGCCCCCCACTACCCCCATGTGATTTATAACACTTATTCTTCCAAAAGCATTATGATGCATCCACTTACAAATGCTTTGCAGCTGTTGCTGCCATGACAGGCACCAAGAGGGAAGGTCTGAACAGGGAGGTGTATTTTTAGCTTTCTCATTAACCGAATGCTTTCAAATTAGCCTTCTATTAACCTCAAAGCAGAATGAAAGCAGTTGAAAGCAAGGGTGTTGTTTTTTTAAAATGCCTGCTTCCAGGCTCAGACTCCTACAGAATACCAAGGTTCTTCTGATTATCATTACAGATCTGCTTTGGAACTCTGATGAAGGAGAATGTTGTCATGTTTATATCCAGTAGCATGATTGGTCCAGAGGAAAAGGTATCATAGAAGTGGCTTTGACCTGATAGGGCTCCAAGACTGGTTATTCTCTTGGGAAGCTCTCAGTTGAGGTTGGGTTGTCTACTGTCTATCTGGGTCCCTGTCTATCTGGGGCTCATGGATCTTGTATTGGTTCCACAGTTTACAGTGTAAAATCAATATAACCATTAGACTTTTGCACGGAACACTATTTCAGAATAAATATTGCCCTTTTTCTATCGTCCCATTCTTATGCTCTATGTCAGGGATGTCAAACTCAATTTCATTAAGGGCCACATCAGGGTTGTGTTTGACCTCAGGGGGACGGGGTGGGTGTGACCAGGGTGGGCGTGGCCAGCTCAATGTAACTTGTGTCAGGGGGACCTGTGGTGGCCCGAGCACTCTGCCAGTGAAAGCAGTCTCCTGAGCTCCGTTTTCGGCTGTGATGGCTTACTGCAACCCTCTGCCAGTGAAAACGGAGCTCAGGGGGCCACCTGTGGCCCTCCCGAGCTCCATTTTTGTTGGCAGAGGCACCACAGACCGGTCCTTCAGTGTTTCCATGGCAGGCCAGATTTAAGCACCCCACAGGCCGGATCCGGCCCCGGGGCCTTGAGTTTGACACCCCTGCTCTATGTCACGGGTGTCAAACTCACCGCGTTACATTGCCATCACGTGATGTTTCACAACATTTTTCCCATTCGTGGAGCTGGGTGAGCGTGGCTTGCACGTAAAGGATCTGGCCCGTGGGCCACCAGTTTGACACCCCTGCTATATGTGAAAGCAAGGAAGTCACATTGTGGCTATATTTGTAACAATTACCTGTGAGTGTAAACTCGAGATACCACTTCTTGCATCAAATGGTATCTCAAAATGTACATCTACAGTATATGAATCTGAGATTGGCACGTGATTTTGGCAGTGAAATCAAGGGCAAAGTTTTCAGTCCTTTGTAATGTACGGAATATGGTGAAGAGATTTATGCTAAAGCTTTATATTGCTTAGTAAATTAAAACATTTCTATATAGTAACGTAGGAGAAAAAAGTATTAAGTGTAACTAGGATAAAATATATACTTTATGGGCCAGTAAATCAAGTAACAGATAGCAGTAAATAATAGTTAAAAGCTGGTAAGAGTGGGAATCTTCTGTCCTGAACTTCATACTGAAGACACACCAAACAACTGGAGAAACATCACACATGCGCTCTCTGCTCCATCCTTGGCATTCATTGACAGGACTGAGTCACCAGGGTGGAGGTCTTGGATCTTATAGAGTCAACCAGCATTGTGTCCCAGTATCAGAGCTTAAAGGAGGTAGGTGGGACATGTCATCAGAAAGTATGACCACAATATGCTTCACCAGTTGCTCTATAATTTATTGGAGTCTGGGGAAAAAACTCAAGGTTGGCCATGCAACCACTACAAAAATGCTGTGAAAGAAACTCTACTGTGACATCCAGCCAAACGAATTAAAAGCTGTACCTGCTGGCAATCCTTGTGTTGTGAAGCTTTCACTGGCTTGATCTGCCACCAAAAAAAAAGGATACAAAACCATAAGCAGCATCACAGAATAACACCCACAGTTATGACAACAATGGGCTTTCAGTACCCCCATTGTGGTAGACTCTGCACATCCAGACTGGGACTGCAGAGCCACCTCCGTGTCCACAAGTGAATTGCACAACAGCATGTCTTCTTCAAATCTGAAAGATGACCATGTATACTTTCCTTCTGTACCAAGGATGGGAGGAAAGAGGTGGGCGGGAGGAGAACTTGTTTTACATGAGGCTGTCCTTAACATGACTCATAGACCATAACTCTGCAAAATGCAGTTGCCCACAAATGCAAATGGATGACAGGTAAAAGCTGTTCCACAAGGCTAATGCCCTATTCTGGAAACTGTACTGGCAATTCAAAGTGCTTCATCTATAAAGATCTTTACAGCCGACATCTTTGTCACCTAGACAAGGATGACCACAAAGAATCATCTTCTTTGTATAAAATCTGGCCATTCCTTATGTTAAGTCAAGAAGACATGCTGAAGATTGTCCTCCCCATGTAAACATACATGGAATAGGAAATCCAACACAGGTCTTCTTAATGGCTATTCCAGCCCTATGGAACAGATAGACTTTCAGCCTCATGCCTCACCACATTGGTGGTGGTTTGTTTGTTTTTATATTTTGGAGGCATTTGGGGTTTATATGGTTTTTGTTGAAATTTATTTTCACTGGTTATGGAATTTGAATGTACCGGTATGCAACTGTAAGTTGCTTTGAATTCTCTGATTGGGGTTGTTATGTATTAAGAGTTACACTGAGTTAGGATGTTTCCACCAAGGTCCGCTTTGCAGAGCGGGAAAATGAGAGCCGCTGATTGGTTGAGCCAGCCGGGCTGATTCCTTTGCTAGTCACTACTACATTGAATAAAGAGCTGTTAGTCACAATACTGTCTCCAGCCTTTTCAGTACCAGAACTCATGTCATGGGGGTGACATGTCAGAATTATCAAGTATATAAATAGCTTTACTGACCTTACAGATGCTCTAAGGCTCGCAATGTCTCTTGAACTTTTAAAACATTTTACAGAGGTAGAAAGATAAACCTTCTCTGGGCATCTTTGTACATATTTATGGCATGTTCTGAACTGTTGGAAAGAAAGAGTAGATCCCTGGACCCAATTCTAAATAGAGTAGAAACTTTAAGAGCTGCTAGATAAATATCTGAGATCCTGAAAGTTAGTAAAGAATCTTGACCAATGATATCAAAAGTTTGGATGAATTTAAACAGAAACCAACCATTTCTAATTGATAAGAGAAAGTGCAGGAATCTTTTGCAAAAATGAACTCTTTTTTTTAAATTAAGCTTTAAGGGACTGTAGTAAAAGCACAATGGTTGCTTACTATTCTTTGGCTATGCTATTTGTTTGTTTAATCCTCCTGATTTTTTATGCAACTCTTTCAGTTGCATTTTAATTTGTGCATGACTTTTTTAATATGGAGACTGATCTGGAAAACATGGATAAACATAATAGCATTTATTATTTTTAAAGTGCTTCAAGAAACTACATGCTTTGCATAAATAAATAGTAATCAATATTAGAAAAAAATCATACATGGAACCAGTAACTTTTGAGAGAACTCTGTATGAACTAAGGGACGTTTTTGGCAGCTCTCTATGGAATGACAAAGTTAAAGTTAATATAGATTTTAAAAACCATTTTGTTAGATGTGCCATATTGAGAGTTTGGAACAGACACAAAGCAAGATTGTCTCCTAAAATCCCTTTATGGCTGTCATCCCAGGCAGTCTTTTTTAGAAAAGAAATGACAGTTACACAAACTTGGTTGACCTATGCTGATTTATTGACCTTTACTGAAAGAGAACTTAGATTAAAAACAAGAGTTGGAAAAATAACTTATTTGCCAATGGTATGCCGATGTACAACTGATAGAAAGATTTAAATTGGATAACAATAACTTTGCTTTTGTAGATTGAAGAAAACACTTTGAAAGGGATTTGTACTAATGATGAACATATTATTGCCAAGGCATATAAACTGTTGTTGAAAATGAACCAGGAGGATGAATATGTAAAAGACTGTATGATGAGCAAAAAACTTGGGATACGGTATTATGCTTGATCAATGGGGAAATATGTGGATTAACAGATCAAAATTTTCACTGAATCTGAAAGAATATTTTAATAAAAAGATGTATTATTTATATTTAACTCCTGAGAAATTGTCAACAATGTATAAGGGAATATAAAACAAGTGTTGAAAATGAAATCAATATGAAGGTACTTTTTATCATATTTGGTGGACATGTAAGAATGCCAAGAAATATTGGGACCAGGCATGCTGTTTGATTCAGAATAACTAAAAATGAATGCACAATTAAAATCAGAAGCTTTTCTTTTAGGTATTATAGATAAGATGATTGAAAGAAAACATAGGACTTTGTTTCTTTATATGACAATAGCAGTGAAACTTTTGCATGCACAGAGGTGAAAAGATACACAAATTCCCACAACTGAAGAGTGGATCGTAAAATTAATGGAACTCACAGAAATGGCAAAACTGACTATTTTGATGAAAGCAAGAACTTATTTAGCTTTGTTTCTCCTTGGTGACCACTTTTGGACCTAATATGATTATAGAAATATTGTGTATCTTTGTTGTTATTATATGTGCATATCTTATATTTGTATATGTTTAGGTGTAAACTTAGAAGAGCTTATTTTAATATATAATTGTGGTATTAATATGATTGTTTCATTTGTATATTTCTTTTATTAAGTTTTTGTGTTTTTGTTTTATCTTAGAGCAAGAGATTGGTTTATTATATGTTTGTATCTGTATTGATACAACACCTAATGAGAAGGAAGGACTCACTGGAGAAGAGCCTAATGCTGGGAACGATTGAGGGCAAAAGAAGAAGGGGATGGCAGATAATGAAGTGACTGGATGGTAGAGGACAGAAAGGCCTGGAGGAACGTTGTCCATGGGGTCGTAATGGGTTGGACATGACTTACAAACAACAACATCTGCATTGAAAAAAGTCAGAAGTCAGGTTTATGGTATTTCATTTTTCCATTTTTAAAAAAATTGGTCACTTTTAACTTTCCTTTTTCCTTGATCACTTCTCTTCCAATCTGTTTTTCTTATTGTTATTATTTTGTATTTTATCTCTTTTTGAAACTTAATAAAGTTATGGGTTTTTTTTAAAGAATATTTTTGGTAGATCCACATAATGTTCTACATGTGTCCACAAGAACCAGAATATTTAAGCATCCAAGGAAGAGTTAAACTGAAATGTATGAAAATCCTCAATGTCCTATGGCACAGACAGAAAACTAGCTCAATGTTTCTATGCGCTGAACTTTGAATGCAGTCACAAGCATTCAGTTGACTGGAGAGTAACTCTTTTTAAAACAGAAATATTATTATGGGTGGTCACAAAGTCAAACAGAATTTTAGACTGGATTTTGCACTTGATATCTACCTATAAAGTCCTTTCCAGAGTCCTGGGATAGGCAGATGTTGTAGTTTGATGGTGTTAAAGGTATCATTGCATGATTTCTTCTTTTCTAGTTTTGCAGATATTCACTTATAATTGCAGCCATGCTATGCATTAGGTGGTTTGTTTCTTGCAGTGAGCTGGCACTTATATTTGATATTACAGTATTGGCATCTTTTAATACTTGTGCTAGCTGTTTCTTTGGAACAAGCGTCAATGTAGGCAACCTTATTTTGTTGTTTTGTGCGATTCCAGATCCTCAGTTATTCTTTGTTTCAATTCATCTTCTTTTTTAGTTAAGAGGGCTTTGTTCTTTCTGAGGAAAAAGTAGAGGAGAGGGTGCCTAGTTTGAGAATGAAAAAAGATTCAATAGCTATGCTGGCTTCATCTACTGCTGTCTCCTCCTGGTTTCCTTCTACATTCTGGCACCTTTTGTCAATCTTTGATTTCTTTGCCCTGGGTAGATCTTTGCAGTTCTTCCAATTTTGCTTCTGTGCATATTTTATTTTCTATTATAAACTGATGTTGAACTGGTAGCTTCTGTTCTGTTATTCCGATTCTAGATGTTGTTCTTTCCAGAACAGGTGCATTCTTTTCTTTCCTGGACTTGATATGTAATAATGGACCATTATGTCTTTGTTTTCAGTATTTGTATATTTGTGATGGATACATTATTATTATTACAATATATGCTTAGACTAGAGCCTTGGGAAAAAATTAATGAAGCACAATAGAACTCTCATATAACTAGAGAACTATCCAATCATCATGCATACTGATAATAGGGTTGTTTATTATAGTGTGTTCTGGTAAAAACTTAGGAAAAGCTTTTCTCAGTCAGATAAAACTCCACGCAAATGAGTAAAACATACAGATTACGTTTATTGTCTGGTATCTTCACATCACTTACTAATGAGATGAAATTCTTCAGAGTATGTCCATAATATGTCCCATTACATGTAGGTGAAAAGAGATTCATTTCTCACATCTGCAGGCTGTTGCATGGCTCTTTGTAAGACTTTAAAATGGCTGTTGGATAGCATGGCAAAATTACCCAGCAAGGTATAGCTTGATGGCCAATAAGAACACACAGATGGGGTCACATGTCATGGACTACATTACCCAGAGTGCAATTTCCAGCTACATTCCCCAAATGCAAACTCTTAAAGAAACAGCTCCTAAACTTAGCTAAATATCCCTCTAGTCTATCAGCACATAGTGTATTGATTTTGTTTTTAGTGATGTTTTATCTTTTTGTTAATTGCAACTAGAATGGTTAATGAGCATAAATTACAACATACCTACCAAGATACAGGTTTAATGAAAGTTTATAATGCTAACTTAAAACATGTCTGTTTAATATAGCTGAACAAGCACATACTGTACATATATCCATTTCTTGGGCCAGCTCCCCAAGACTTTTGAGTTACCTATGAACCAGGGGGGAAATCCAGCAGGTTCTGACAGGTTCTGGAGAACTGGTAGCGGCAATTTTGAGTAGTTCAGAGAACCAGTAGCGGCAATTTTGAGTAGTTCTGAGAACCGGCAAATACCACCTCTGGCCGGCCCCAGAGTGGGGTGGGAATGGAGATTTTGCATTATCCTTCCCCCAGGAGTGGGGAGGGAATGGAGATTTTGCAGTATCCTTCCCTGCCATGCCCACTAAGCCACACCACGCCCACCAAGCCATGGCCACTGAACCAGTAGTAAAAAAAATTGGATTTCACCACTGCTATAAACTTGTCATGATGTGTGGATCTTGGGGAAATCTGGACATGAAAGAAAAAGAAGAAGTGAAAGATCCTAGAGTAAAAATAGAACAATACAGGTAGTCCTCAACTTATTATCACAACTGACCCCAAATTTTCTGTTGTGAGACATTTGTTAAGTGAATTTTCTCCCATCTTAAGACCTTTCTTGCCGCACTTGTTAAGTGAATCCCTGCAGTTGTTTAAGTTAGAAACATGGTTGTTTAGTGAATCTGGTTTCCCCATTGACTTTGCTTCTCAGAAGATCGCAAAAGGTGATCACATGACCCTGTGACACTGCAATCATCATAAATATGAGTCAGTTGCCAAGTATCTGAATCTTGATCACATGATCATGGGATGCTGCAACAGTCATAAGTGTGAAAGATGCTCATAAGTCGCTTTTTCAGTGCCTTGTAACTTCGAACACTAAACAAACTGCTGCAAGTTGAGGACCACCTGTAATAGCAAGAGAATGTATATTAAAAATATGATATGGAAGACTAATCTTCCAATGCAATTAGTAGAATATGGATATGAAAAAGGACTTTGAAGCCATTTGGAACCGAGTGAATACAGAAATGTGTGGAATTATAATAATGAAAAGCTATGCTTATGTAGTTATGCTAAAAAGGATATGAAGTATCAAAAGTAAAAAAGGCATGAATAAAGATAAAATACACATAAGAAAAAGAATTCCTGCAAAAGTGATATTGTATAATATCTAGAGAGAAAAAGAGAGTTGCAAAAATGTAATCCAAGAAAATAAGGACTATGTATTTAAGATTAAACAGAAAGGGAGAGAAAATGCAGAAATAAAAACATATTTTGGAGGAAATAAAAACATTTTTGGAAGTGGGTGAAGGGGGCTAAACAAGGAGCCTCTAGCAAAGTAGTTGGAATTAAGGATTAAAGTGATGAAATGGTTAGGGATGAACTATAAAGATCATAGAGCCCCCAACTCAACTAGCATTTTAGAAGTCCATAGAAACATGGTTGTTCCTTTCAGCATGGGGTTTGGAAGTTGAGTGAGCCTATCAGTACACAGGTTTTTTTTCTTTATGATTGGAGTTGGGCTTATCTTCACTCACCGTTACTATTTTATTCTTCTCTAAAGGGTTGCCACAAAGAAGAGGGAGTTAAGCTATTCTCCAAAGCACCTGAAGGCAGGATAAGAAGCAATGGATGGAAACTAATCAAAGAGAGAACCAACTAGAACTAAGGAGAAATTTCCTGACAGTTAGAACAATTAATCAGTGGAACAACTTGCTTCCAGAAGTTGTGGGTGCTTCAACACTGGACGTTTTTAAGAAGTGATTGGACAACCATTTGTCTGAAATGGGATAGGGTTTCCTGCCTGAGCAGGGGGTTGGACTAGAAGACTTCCAAGGTCCCTTCCAACTCTGTTATTCTGTTATCATGTTCTGCTTGGTTTGGCTTTAACTCTACGTAGGCTGCCCACTTGTGAGAGGTCAACAATATACATTGATATAACAAACATATATAACATATATCTCAAGTGAGAGAAAGCTGAAAAGAGTTTTTTAAAGGTATGTATGAATATGTCAAAGTGCCAAACAGAAAGAAATGGTAGAAAGTATAGTAGTCTAAGAAAAGAAATGATGAAAAGAAAGCCATAAATACAATGTGAGAATATTGGGAAATTGTAGGTTTGCAGGTTTAGATGGTGTAACCAAAGAAATACTGGCTTCCTTGTGGATGTGGCTTATTTATAAAATGACTGTGAAACTTGTCCAATATGTATGTGAAGGCTAAACCTGTGCATGATAATTGGAAGAATCCTGTTACAGTTCCCCTTTGCAGAGAGAAAATAGGGAGGGTAAGCGAATGCAAAAACTACAGAGGAATTGCTTTGTTAAGTGTGCCTGGAACGATGCTTTGCAGAATTTTAATTGAAAAAGTACAAGAGAGGACCATGAGCAATATCTGTGAAATGCAGTGTGGCTTTATGCCAATCATCAAAGCAGGCGATTGAGAAGTGTATAACTGTGAGGTTTATTGTACACTTGTTAATTTAGAGAAGACATGATAAAGCATACAGTCTGGAATTATTGTACAAATATGAAACTGATTGAATGTGATGACAGAGATATATGAAGGAAGAAAAGGATGCATGAAAATCAATGGGATGCTTAATAAATGGTTCAGTATTGAGCTGGGAGTAAGACAAGGATATGTGTTTTCCCTTGGTTGTTTATTTATGGATGCATACAAAATTAATGATTGTGGTGATATTAGAGATTGGTTGGAGATCTGAAGGTCTGAATGCCAATGATGCTGTATTGTTGGCTGAGAACAATTTGCAGCGACTGTTAAACATATTATGTAATGCAACATAGATATGGATCTGAACATTAACATTAACACAGAACAAACACATGGTGTTTGACAAGAAAAGTAGAATGAATAATTGCAAGGGTTACAAAATGGTGATAAACCAAAATGGGTAAATCAATTTGTGTATGATGACAGCAGACTTACGAAAGAAATGAAAACAAGGAAAATGTAAGATGAGCAGATACTGTTGAAAAGATAGTTGAGTAGTATGTTGTAAGGGTATGAGTGTTTTCTGAAGACATGAAAATGGAAGGAGGAAATCCCAAAGGTGCTTTTTCAGGAGGCAACTGGACTTTCTTGTTTTTCTTTGAAGACATTTCGCTTCTCATCCAAGAAGCTTCTTCAGCTCTGATTGGATGGTGGAGAATGGAAGGATTTATATTCTTTGCAACTCTCAGAGTGCTAACAACCAGATGGCTGCAAGGAATATAAATCCTTCCATTCTCCACCATTCAGTCAGAACTGAAGAAGCTTCTTGGATGAGAAGCAAAATGTCTTCAAAGAAAAACAAGAAAGTCCAGTTGCTTCTTGAAAAAGCACCTTTGGGACAACCATGACCTGGATGACTGAGAATCTCCATAGACATTTGGAAGAAGGAAATTTAAAAATCATGATGGGTGGAGTGCTGGGTTCCTTAAAAGGGAAGTTGTGAAAATTTAAGGAAGAAATATGAATTTCTGAAGTGATGAATAGTTATAGTAGAAGCAAGGATGGTTTATAAGTACAGAAGTACAGTGAATGGAGGTGGTGGAAAATTAATTTAGTTATATTTCTTTTTCTTAGATCATGCCTTTAATTTATTTGACTTACTATTTCTTTTCTGACAGATGGATTGGATAGATCCGTGATGGCGAACCTATGGCATGCGTACCAGAGGTGGCAGGCAGAGCCCTCTCTCTGGGCACGTGAGCCATCCCCCCAGCTCATCTTTGCGGCGCATACACGTGTGCCTCCTGCCAGCCAGCTGGTCTTTGGGTCTCTGTCGTGCATGCATGGGCGGGACACACATGCGGGGGAATGTGTGCACATGCATGGGGGCGCAGGGGGTCACACAGGGGTCGCAGGGGGATCACGCACACATGCGTGGGGGCAGGGCGCATGTGTGGAGCACTCACATGCATTGCATTTTGGGGATGTGCATGCTTTGGGCACTTGGTGCCGAAAAGGTTAGCCATCACTGGGATAGATGATAGCAAATAGACAGACAGACAGACAGACAGACGAACATTTCACATGAAAGATTCCAAATACAATTCCTGGCATTTTCAACTACTATATCAAGGACAAAACTTTGTCTGAAAAGCTGGAGAAGGGCCTGTTCTGGCCAGTATTCAATTGTATAGACCAAGGTGGTATCAGGCAGCTTTCTTATGTTTCCAGCAGCAGCTGATAAACAAAAGAAACTTGACCAAAGCTTGGATAGTCTAACCAGGTTTGAAAACTGAACTGGCTGTGTCAGGTGATTTCTAAGCCCTTGGAACAGGGCAGGGGAAGAATGGCAGAGGCAGCAAATCACCCATCCAGTTCATACTATGGGAGCAGACAAAATAATAAACAAGGTAAATCAGATTTGGGGCCTGCTGACCCAGGCTGTCTCTCCAACGAGAGTCTGTGATATACCAAGCATTTAAAATTGCATTTCAGCTAAGCTAGATGAACGAGTTTCTGTTCCAGCTCTGTCTTCCCCCTGGATGCCGCCAGTGAAAAATGTCCCATCATAATCTAGTTGAAGGCATTTTTCATAGAAACACTTGAGGAAATTGCTTGCTGCCAGGAAGGTGTTTATTTAATGAACGTGTTGCTAAACAGATAAAGATGATTTTCTGCCCCTGATGGACTATAGCCTTGCAGTAAATTATACGGAGGCAGAGCTACTGCTGCCACTTACTAAGTCTTTACAGCTTATGATGGGGCTGAGAAACAGAGCGAGGCTCTCTGTCAAGTCCTGATTCAGCAAAGTCTGGAGATGTGCCTTGGAAGCTGGAACTTAAAGCACTGTTTGCAGGCTGGGCTTAGCCAAATTTAAGAATAACAGGCTGCACCCAGATTCATTTTGGATTAGGAAAAAGGTTTGTGAAAGTAGATCCAGGAAGTTGATGCAAGCAAGCAAAGTTTAAAGTGTGACGAAGAAAAAAATTTACTCATGAAAAAAATGAGTAGATTGTGATGGTGATTAGAAGTTTGGGCATCCAGATTTATAAGTTGATTGGCCTCCAAACAGGGGTGGGTTCCTCCCGGTTCGGACTGGATTGCCCGAACCGGTAGCGACCAGCTCGTGACATCACTGTCGGTGCCATTCCGTGCTCGCCGCCATCTCTTTCTCCTTCCGCAGCTTGAAAAAGGGCCCACCCGCCCGCCCACCCCCGGGTGAATGCTGACCTTTATTTCTTTGCCTGAAGCACAGCTGATGAGCTCCTCGGCTGTGTTTCAGGCTAATTCCTGCTTCTGAGCATGCACGGAAGCGAAATCGTACGAGGGGATGTGCGCGCGATGCGAACCAGTGGTGAGGGTAAGTGGAACCCACCCCTGCTTCCAAAGGTTAGGTAGTGGATGGGTGAAACTAGTTCGGAAAGAAGCAGAGTTGGCTCAGAAAATATCTAAAAACCCAAGGAAGGAATACAGGTAGTCTTCAACTTACGATCACAATTGAGCCCAAAATTTACATTGCTAAGTGAGAAATTTGTTAGGTGAGCCCATTTTAAAACTTTTCTCACCACATTTGTCAAGTGAATCACTGCAGTTCTTAAATTAGTAACACGGTCGTTAAGTGAATCTGGCTTCCTCATTGACTTTGCTTGTCGGAAGGTCGTAAAAGAGGATCCACATGACCATGGGACACTGCAATAATCATAAAATATGAGTCAGATGCCCAGCACCCTGAATTTTCATCACATGACCAGGGAGATGCCACAATGGTTGCAAGTGTGAAAAAGTCACAAGACACTTTTTTCAGTGCTGTTGTAATTTAGAACGGTCACTAAATGAACTGTTGTAAGTTGAGGATTACCTGTAGTGAAGAAGACAATGAAAAAAGAAAAGAAAGGTATTGGGAACCAGAGGAATGGTTCCTGCTGAAGGCAGAAAGATTACTTCTGATTACTAGTGAGGGATAATGGGAGAAAGTGTTCCTTTCAGAATGTTTCTGCCTGCAGCACTTTGCCCTCCCAGGATTCCACTCTTTGCAACCAACCCCGGGAAGGAGCAGCTGGTGGGATGGCAAAGACTTCCAGGGTATCAGTTGGCAGCTTGGCCAACAGGGAGACAATGAGATTGGCTGTGTTATCAGAGAGGAAATTGCCTGGTTATTGGCTGGGGAAAAGAACTGAAGCTTGGAAAACTTAGAAAAGTATATGGGAGGCCCATATACTGGTTGTATGCTGGTTGTACATGACTCTTCATGAAAGTAAGTCTACCTGTCCTCTTCACAGTGCAAGGTTATCACACAATTGGAGTCATTGTTCTTGTGATATAGAATAACTCTTCCTGTTCTACTTGCTGGGTACAAAGCATGCCCCAAATGGGATGGACTTCATAAATCACATGGACAAATTCAGGATTGTCTCATGTTCCCAGATATCTTGGAGTTAAGCAGGGCTGTTCCTTATTTTTAAAATAAAATAACATATTTAAATGATGTTGTAATATTTAAAAGAGATTGTAATATTGTATAAGTTTGAATACAGATTTGAATACACCCACCTATTCAAACAGTACTTTTGACATACATAGAAGGAAATCTAATGCATTCTATGTGTTAATAATTTTTCATTATTTAAATTTATGAGAGAGAGAGAGAGAGAGAGAGAGAGAGAGAGAGAGAGAGAGAGAGAGAGAGAGAGAGAGCGAGAGAGAGAGAGAGAGAGAGAATATCAGTGAGCACTGATAATGTTATCTAGTTTGGGCAATGAAACGTCTGCAAGAAATCAACCAAGTTCAGAGAGCACCAAGGACTCCTCATTTCAACCTTGAGCTAGAGATCTTCTCCTTTATTGACTCCTGTTTTAATCTTTCTTCCTCTCCACAAGACTTGTGTCCATATTTTCTTTCTTGTTTTACCATGCCATTCTTTCTTTTCTGTTTAATCTCTCTTCCTGCTTCATTCTTGTTCTTCGGAGATTCCAGATATGAGGGAAAGTTGCAAATGAGAATGGATGCAGAGTTTTTAATGGGTCTTAAAATCACCTGCAGGATCAGATTATTGCCAAATATGCAGTGTGGACAATGAACTCAATTTTTACTGTTTACCACTTAAACAGACAGACAGAAGCCCCATTCAGACATCCATTATCCAGAACTCTCTAAACATGGAACTCCAGATACATTCCCCCTGTTGATGTTACTTTAATAATGTCATCTGTTGCAAGCACTCATGTGAGGACTGTGAACATCTGCATAGGGAAGCCTTGTACATACAGCTTCCATGTGAGCCAAGACCTTGCACTGCATCAGGTAGATCTGATGTGGAGCCTATCTTAGCTTCATGGCTGCAGATATTCTTGCTGAATGTCTGAATACCTGCAGCAGTGACATCAGAGAAATGTGTGTATGGTTATTATTCAGAATTCACATACGTTGAGCACTGCGGATGATAAGTGCCTGAACGGAGCTATAGAGTTAGTTACTCAAGTGTTACTTGAATTAAGCAGTCTATTGTTGAAAATACCTTTCTCTTTATAGTACTGATATTAACTCATCAGTATAGCCCCCGGTCTCCTGCCTGCTTTGCTGTAGCGTCTTCCTTCTCTGCACCATAAAATGTTAAAAGAAATAACAGAAAGACACTATCGACTAACCATAGCGGACAATGCTTAAAGGCAGAAGAAACTACCACTTATAAAGCTTATGTTGGATAAGAGCCAATGTAATCAAGGCCTTATGAGTCAGCTCTCACTGATGCTTTCGTTTGGGAAGTACAGCCCAGATACCATTTGGAAAATGAAGTAACCCGAAGAGCAGAAATATATGCAAATAAATCTAGAGAAGACTGGCAGCACAATGTTTTTTTTTTCTGTCGATGGTATTTTGTAGTGATGGACTTGTTTAACTGTCCCCCTTTTCCTGAACGCACTGTCAGACGATGTAGCACAAGTCAAAACCTCTGTGGACCCAACTGGATGGAAAAATTGATGCCTGCTTTCACTTAAAGTATGTGCAACTAGACAAGGACTCAAATGGAAGTGTTTACAAAAAGATGTTCTAAATGCATCAAGCTATATTGGCCCCCACCAAACTGGTATCACCAGATGTTTGGGCTGAAATCCAATATCATCTGACTCACATTATGTGACTTTTTATCACCTTGGTTGGGGATTGTATATGCCAACATAACGGAAAAGAGAAATTTATAAGAAAGTCAAATGTTTCTGGCAGCAGAACATAAGAACCAAAGAGCTGAATAGGAACTTAAGAAGGTATCAGATCTGAGTACAGACCTATTTTAGCTCATATTGTTTATGCTATCAATTACCAAGAGGCATCGTTCCCAGTCCTATTTGGAGATGTCAAGAAATTGAATTGGGACCTTCTGAATGTAAATCATGCACTATATTGCTGGGTTATGAATGGTGAATCTGTGCATGAAGAGTAGCTATTGGTCATAGTCCACGAAAGAGTGAACCATGTGCAAAAAACAGCATGAATTTCAGACCTTGCCTGCTTAACATACTCAAATAATATTGGAAAATGTGCAGAACTGAATCTGTAAATCAGCGATGGCATACATTACACTCTACAGTTAATATACATACTCTATGCTTAAGGATGCATATTAATAGTGTAATATATGAAATGCCTGTAATCAATCTGTATTTTTTTGGCAGCATCAGGCAGTTATCCATATTGAATACGCAGTCTGCAAAACCTCTTTTCAATGCTGCCTCTATCCCAGGTTTTATTTATACATATTCACCAGTCAACTCACATTTGCGCCATCATCAACCTAGATGCAATTAATCTGGAGTGAACCCCATTAAAGCCTGTGGAGTTGCTGCCAAATGAGTGAATGGAAGATCCTAGCACAGCGATGGCGAACCTTTTTTTCCTCAGGTGCCGAAAGTGCGTGCGCGCGTGCTATCGCACATGCGCGAGTGCCCATACCCATAATTCAATGCCTGGGGAGGGTGAAAACAGCCTCCCCCACACCCCCAGAGGCTCTCTGAAGGCTGGAAATGGCCTGTTTCTCAACTTCTGGTGGGCCCGGTAGGCCCATTTTTCACCCTCCCCAGGCTCCAGAGGCTTCCGTGGAGCCTGGGGAGGGCAAAAATGCCCTCCCCCGTCCCCCCGGAGGCCCTCCAGAAACCAAAACGCCCTCCCAGAGCCTCTGTGCGAGCCAAAAATCAGCTGGCCGGCGCGCACATGCACGCTGGAGCTGAGCTAGGCAATGGCTCGCGTGCCGGCAGATGTGGCTCCACATGCCACCTGTGGCACGCGTGCCATAGGTTCGCCATCACTGTCCTAGCATATTGCCCCAGTGCTGAAAGCTAATTTACCAGCACTCACAACACTCTTCATAATGACCGAATGGGGATACGCCTTCCTTTTTATCACTGAATCTTCCCTCTGTTGTATAGAAAGATACATGAGAAGCTTGGCTCCTGAAAGCAGAAAGGAGGCATGAGGAGGATGGCCATACTGCTACAGAAGAGCCAAAGCTTGTTGTGTAATGGATTTATCATACGTAATTCTACATTTAGCTGTATCTTTCACAAGTAATGTTTAAGCTCCCTGTGACTCCTGGATATGACATGGAAAGGGGCATGGATAGGTGATTTTCTGAGCAACAACACAAAATGTTTTGCCATTGTACCTTCTAGGTACAATATATCATCTGTCTGATAGAGGAGAACACAGTATTTGTAGAAATACAAATATTTGGGTAATTGTTTCATTACCCAAACTAGATAACATCATCAGTAGCACTGAAATGTCTGCCAGAAAACAACCAAGAAAACACAGAGCCCTCAAATCATCTGTCTATTTGATGAATTATTTGATTTGTGGAGTGCAAGGCTAATTTCTACAAGGCTGGGAGGTTGCATCAGGTCAACCCCTGCAAAACCTTTCCTCAAGTATGAATCAGTCCAAAGGAAGAGGTAGGCAGGGGAAATCTTCCCTCCCATTACAGGCATAGCATTGTCAAATCCTCATTTCCCTTTCTTTTATTTCTCTATCATCTAAGCCACTTGACTCATGAACCTGAATGCAAATCTTACATTAAAAATACATAATAAAGGGCCCTTAATTAAAATATCTTAATGAGCATGGCCTAGCGGCGTCGATGTGGCCACATCAGGGAACTGGAGGTCACTGCATCTTCACATTTAGGATCGTGAGTTCATGTTGCTGCTGCTAGTGTACATTTTTGTATGCTTTACTTTTCACAGCTTTTTGCCTTTGCTTCCCTCTCTCATTCTAGCTAGATAATTAAAAAACAAACAAACAGGAAAGAAGGAACCTACAGGGGAACAAAAGTGGAAAAGGGGGAATGCGGTGATTATATTTTGGATAGAGAAAGGCTTTGTTAACCAATGATGTGCATGTTTTGTGCAGCTGAACACAAATCAGCCCTCAGTATGTTCTGGAATCTGGAGGAACTTTATAGTGATATAGCCAGCTCTCAATCTGGATTCCTTTTCTTAGAGCAAGGCTGGCCAACTATAGCCCTCAGAAGTTCCCTTTAAGGTTCAACATGCATTCTCCTTGGAAATCAGATGACCAGTTGATTGGTTGGCTACCAAAAAATGCTATGATGTAGAGACGCTCCGTAATAGGACCACTTGTCTGCTGTCAAGAAAGGCAAAGAGAATATTACTGACTTCCTTCTCCTAACAGTAGCAAAACTCAGTGATTTGAAGTGGGTCACTGGGACAAAGGAGGAAGTGATCTGGCTCAAGATCTCAGGTTATCTGTTGTCAACTGCCATGAGTAACAGAGGAGTTTGCAAAGGGGGGGAGGTGTTGGGGAGAAACAGCATAATAATGGGGTTTCCACCCAGCACCATTGTTCAGGAAATAAATAGTCTGTGTGTGAGTGTGTAGGGGGGGGAGATGTGGATATAAATATGTAGGCATGCTTAGATCTTCAGCCTCTGAGTTGTGTTTAGGCAACAAATGCAGATCACAGGGCTGAAAGTTTTGCCCATCTGTGCCTCAGAGCTGCAACATTCTCTTTTTCACAAAATCTTTTATAAAAGTTAGGGGAAAGCAACGAGACCCAAACTTGGGTGACTGTTGAACATTTCATCTTTCTTTCAAGTGGAAATAATAACATGAGATGCACTTGATGTTGGGATTCTTCTGGAATGGACTTGGGAGGGAAAGGCTTGCCAGCAACCTATTCTATTTTGAGCTGCCTTGGGTTTTCTCACCACTTGTATCCTTTTTCTTCTCACAAAGGACCCATGAAGGAGAAAAAGATGGAAGAGTGAGGTAAAACCTTTGAGCTAGGAGTCCCTCCTCTAACTAAAACAGCATATTCAGTCCTTTGGCATGATCTGCCCCTCTCTGAGATGTCAACTCAGCTGGATTCAGAAAGGCAATAAAACATGGCTTTTTCCTCAGGTTATTTATTTATTTATTTTATGCTGCCTGGAATCACAATGTTGAGTTAGGTGGACATATAAATCTTCCGTTCTTTTTTTTTTTCTTTCTTTCTTTCTTCTTTTTCTTTTTCTTTTTCTTTTTTTTCTTTTTCTTCTTCTTTTTCTTCTTTTTCTTCTTTTTCTTCTTCTTTTTCTTTTTCTTTTTCTTTTTCTTTTTCTTTTTCTTTTTCTTTTTCTTTTTCTCTTTCTCTTTCTCTTTCTCTTCTTCTTCTTTCTTTTTTACTTTTTTCTTTTTTCTTTTTTTTCTTTTTCTTCTTTTTCTTTTTCTTTTTCTTTCTCTTTCTCTTTCTCTTCTTCTTTTTCTTTTTTCTTTTTCTTTTTTCTTTTTCTTTCCTTCTTTCCTTCTTTCTTTCTTCCTTCTTCTTTCTTCTTACTGCCTTCAAATCAGTTTTTGACACCTGGAGACTATGTGGATTACGCTCTGCAGTTTTCTGGGCAAGATTTTGAAAAGTGATTTGTTATTGCCTTCTTCCTGGCAGATAAGAGAGTGATTTGCCCAAGGTCATCCAGCTGGCTTTACACCTAAGATGAAATTAGAACTCATAGAATCATAGAGCTGGAAGGGACCTTGGAGGTCTTCTAGTCCAATCCCCTGCCCAAGGCAGGAGTCCTTATACCATCCCGGACAAGGGTTGTCCAATCTTTTCTTGAAAATATCCAGCAACGGAGCACTCACAACTCCAGGAGACAAGTGTTCCATTGAGTAATCATTTTTACTGTCAGCAAATTCCTCCTTAGTTCCAGCTTGAATCTCCCTCTGATGAGTTTCCACCCATTGCTGCTTGTCTTGCCCTTAGGAGCTATGGAGAATAAATCAATGTCCTTTTCCCTGTGACAGCTCTTCGGGAATTGGAAGACTGCTATATTCACAGTCTCTTGGTTTCTAGCCTGGTGGTTTAGTTTAACCACTAAACCAGGGGTGAAATTCAAAAATTTTCCCTACCGGTTCTGTGGGCGTGGCTTGGTGGGTGTGGCAGGGGAAGGATACTGCAAAATCTCCATTCCCACCCCACTCTGGGGCCAGCCAGAGGTGGTATTTGCCAGTTCTCTGAACTACTCAAAATTTCCGCTACCGGTTCTCCAGAACCTGTCAGAACCTTCTGAATTTTACCCCTACACTAAACCAAACCAGCTGTCTTCTTTAAATTCTTTAAATACATTTTTTTTAAAAACAAAAAAGATATTTTCTCCCCGCATTTTCATCTGCAGCTGGAAATTTTATGTGAGTGTAGTACCCTTCTAAAAGAAGGAATCCTGCAGACTCCCAGTCACAGGGTGAAAACTCCATGAAAACAGAATAAACAGATATGAACTGGGAGAAAAAAAAAACAACCCAGTTCAATACCTGTGCAGCTAAAATGCCCAAACCCTTTTGCAGATTAAACAAAGCTAGGCTTAAACATCTCTGTCTGTATGTGGGATTCATTGGGGACAGAGGATGACCTGCTTTAATGGCTCATCCTTCCATATAGTCTGCAGCAAAATTATATTTGAAATACCAACATGAGAGAGTTTGTATTAGCTGGCAGAAATGTTCAACCACAATTTCCCATTCAGTATTGGACTATCTGGGGAGGAGTAGCAACTGTAATGAAGAAAGAGAGGGAAGGAGCGTTGCGACAGACTATTCACCCTTAGGCAAGTCAGTATAGTTTCCCCATCTGTGAAATGGGGTTACTAGGGTTTATCTACTTTCTTGGGGGGAATCTCAAAGGATTAATTTGTGCCAGTGTTATGATTACATTAAGTACATGGTGCCTGCTGCATAGATAACACGATTAGCAACTATTCTGCACAGTCACAGCTCGCTTCCGGGGATATTGTATCACATTCTGTGCAGCTGGGAAGAAATGACCCAGAGTAACAGGCAATTGAAAGCAGATTTATTGCCTTGGCTTTAGGTTATAAATCCTTGGCACTGAGTCTGCAACACTCGCAGTGTAACACAAGGGGGTGGTTGGTGGTTAGGCAGAAAGGGCGTTTCGAATATCAAGGCACTGTCCAGGCTCAGAAAGGAGAAGCATTGTAGATTTATTGCTTTTTAAAGGTCAGCAGGTACCACTGAGGCAGTCCTGAAGTAGTCCTTTATAGGAGAGCCTGTAGAACTATGTCAGTGAACTTGTACTTGAAGCCCGTTAAACTGGGTATTGTTAAAAGACTCTTTCTGGAAGAGCAATTGGTTGTGATCCAGTGTCATGGAGAATTAACACCTTTCTACGAACAGCCCATTTCTATCTTCTCATTCCCGGATCTGTGTTTAAATGGGTATCTGTGTTTTTCATTACCCAAACATATCCAGAGTTCCATTTTACATTCCCCGGGGTTCCTATTTCTTCATGATAGTCACTAATATGTCGACTGCTTGATAAAATATTGTTGCTGAATGTATAGGCTCCCCTGCTTGAGCAGGGGGTTGGACTAGAAGATCTTGTTCTGTTATTCAAAGGCAATAACACTTAGACTTATATACCACCTCATAGCGCTATATAGCCCTCTCCAAGCAGTTTACAGAATCAGCATATTGCCCCCAACAATCTGGGTCCACATTTTACTGACTTCGGAATGATGAAAGGCTGAGACAATCCTGAGCTGGTCAGGATCGAACTCCTGGCAGTGAACAGAGTTAGCCTGCAATATTGCATTCTAAACACTTTGTCACCATGGCTGTTTTCAATCCCACTCCTAAAACCCTAAAGGGGAAAAGTCCAACTCCCAAATCAGGGGCGGGTTGCTAACTTACCGATACCGGTGCGCTGCGCACGCATTTCCACATTTTGTGCGCGCGTGCGCTTGCTACACACACATGCCCCCTCATGCAATTTTGCTTCTGTACATGCGCAGAAGCAAAATCTCACCGAAATCTTGTGAGGGGATGCGTGCGTGCGTGCGATTTCAGCGAGATTTTGCTTCTGTGCATGTACAGAAGCAAAATCTCACCGAAATCTCGCGTGCGCGTCCCCTCGCAAGATTTTGGTGAGATTTTGTTTCCATGCATGCGCAGAAGCAAAAAAGCCCAAAAATTCTTTTAAAAAGATGGCGACGCACTCGACAGACCGGTGAAGACGGCACCGGAGCGGTCGCGCGCAAATTGCGCAATCGGCCGCTCCCTACTAGAGCTACGCACCGGACCGCACCAGTAGGCACCCCCCACTGTCCCAAATGTATTACAATATTCAGGCAGTCCTTGACTCACAACCATTTGTTTAGTGACCACTCAAAGTTACAACAGCATTGAAAAAAGTGACAACGGGTTATTGCACTTAGGACTGTCACAGCATTGCCAAGGTCACGTGATCAATATTCAGGTGCTTGGTTTCCGGCATGTAATTATGAGAATCCCATGGTCATATGATCACCATTTATGACCTTCTGGCTTCAGGCAAGCAGAGGGAACCCGAATTCACTTAAATCGGGCACAGCTCACTGGGAAATTCCGGTCCCAGTTGTGTTCATAAATTGAGGACTACCTGTATATAAAATTTTTCAGTCTGTGGTTTTGCTGCCTAAAAGTGTGCAGGACTGATAAGCTGCATATTGAACAAACTGTAAATTCCTGTCCTGCCTCAGCTGCTGTTCTTTATTGTATACAGTGTCAAATATATGACTACTTGCCTATTGGACTTAAGTTATTAGTTTCTGCTTGATGCAATGATCTGCTGACTATCAGAGAACAAGTCTGTTCTCTTGAAGCTACGGTGGCTAAGCAGAATGGTAGGAACAGGTAGTTTTCAACTTATGACCATTGAACCTGCAATTATGGTCATAAGTCATAGCAGTCATTAAGCGGGTCATTATGCGAGTATGCCTGAGTTTACAACCTTTTTTTGCGGTGGTCATTAAGTGAACATGGCACGTAAAGCTAACACAGTGGCTGTAAGTGATGCCACAGTCATTAAACAAACTCATCTTTCACTGTGTATATGTTTTTGGCCGGAAACTGGAAGTAAACACCAATTTCCTGAAAAAAAAACATTGTAAATCACGATCATGTGACTACAGGATGCTACAAATGACTGTAAATGCAGGCTAGTTGCCCAGCGCCCAAAATGCCATCATGCGAATGCGGGAGGGTGGAGGGTAGCTGGTTCTTAGAACTTAGAATCCAGCTCATAAATATCTATTTGGGGGTTCATTGTAACTTTGAACATCCTTAGGCAACCAGTCATAAATCAAGGACTATCTGTAGATGAGTCTTCAGAGATGAGAAAGCTTCATCCTCCTTCCTGGATGACAGCACCTTTTCTACTAGAGAAACAAGACTCTAAAAGGATATTTCCCTAGGAGGAACCCAATCCTGGGAGGATAGACCAAGGAGGATAGAAGAACGGTTGCAGGAACTGGGTATGTCTAGTTTAGTGAAAAGAAGGATCAGGGGAGACATGATAGCAGTGTTCCGATATCTCAGGGGTTGCCACAAAGAAGAGGGAGTCAAGCTATTCTCCAAAGCACCTGAGGGTAGATCAAGAAGCAATGGATGGAAACTAATCGAGAAGCAACTTAGAACTAAGGAGAAATTTCCTTAGTTAGAACAATTAATCCGTGGAACAGCTTGCCTCCAGAAGTTGTGAATGCTCCAACACTGGAAGTTTTTAAGAAGATGTTGGATAAGCATTTGTCTGAAGTGGTGTAGGGTTTCCTGCCTAAGCAGGGGGTTGGACTAGAAGACCTCCAAGGTCCCTTCCAACTCGGTTATTCTATTCTATTCTAGACCTTTTTCTTCTGATAACAAGGAGAGTCCTCCTAAGGTTTTTTTTTAATGTAATTCAAGCATTAGGACTACGTGCAGATGGGTTTGTGATGCATGGGTAGCTCTCATGGTAGCTTCCCTGCCTGGTGCAAAGGTTGCAAACATCATGTGCCATTTGTAGATAAACTATTGGGTAATGCCAGGGAAGAAGCTAAGCACCAATGATATTGGACAATGAAATTGGCAAATCCTGGAAGCCAAATATAGACAGTCAGATGAGAATAAAGCTCAGGATAACCAAGGAAGACAGCTAGACAGGCAGAGCTCAGAAGTTTTAATGAGTGGAAGAGATTTGGTAGGAACAAAGGAATTTGGAGTGGCGGGACACCAAACCTGTACCTGAACCAAGTAGAACCAGATTTCCGGTGGATAACATCAAAGAAAAAAAAAGCGAAGCACGGTTTCCACGGAGCCCTGTCACAAATGGACAAGCAGTAGGCTGCATTTGGTTGGGACAAAGGTGATGTTTCAGTAAATGCCGTAAGAGCTAGGTTTACTGGGCAGATACAACAGTTAGGAGAGGTTGTGAAAAAAGGTTCATACCAACAGTATTTGGGGGGAGGGGAGTATTGTATATAGGTACTATAATGTAAGTGGTAAAATCTCTGAGCCAAATTGGGGAATGGTTTTGACTAAGAATGTAGATGTTGCAGCTAAACCAGGAACTTGGTAGAACTGAGTTATCACTTGGATATGGTGATTCCTGCACACAAACTTTATAGACACGATAAGGAATGACATACCAAGCAAGCAATTGCCCTTAATATCCAGGTGGCTGATGTAACATCTAATCTATTAGAAAACATTGGCAAACACAACATAATTTATTGATTTCTCCACAAAATCTTGATAGCAATAACACTTCGACTTATATACCGCCTCACAGTGCTTTACAGCCCTCTCTAAGCGGTTTACAGAGTCAGTATATTGCCCCCAACAATCTGGATCCTCATTTTACCCACCTCGGAAGGATGGAAGGCTGAGTCAGCCTTGAGCCTGGTAAGATTTGAACTGCCAAATTGCAGGCAGCCAGCAGTCAGCAGAACTGCAGTACTGCAGTACTGCACTCTAACCACTGTGCCACCAGGGCTCAATATCTGACCTCAAGTGTCAGTTTGATGTAGGCATATGACCAAAATGCAGAATTATGTGCGCGAGCGCACACGCGAACCAGTGGTAAGAAAATTTACAACCCACCACTGCTTAGAACAGTTAGTCTTTGAACTGAGGAAGTGGGGAGGCAGCCCTAGATTTAATCCTAAGAGGTGATAATGATTTGGTGCAAGATATAGGTGTATTGTTATCAGTAGGAAACAGTGAATATAATGCCATTATATTTAGTTTACATGCAAATTGGAAAATGTCAGCAGTGTCCTGTAACACAGTCACACTTGATTGTAAATAGGGAAATTTCTAAAAAAAAAATTAACTGGTGAATTTCACTATTGACTGGTGAAAACTGAGACTTAATCTTACAACACATATACAGACTCAACATAGTTTCAACCGGGAAACTGTGAGCATCCTAGATCAAGCCAAATCCAAAAATGCTAGATAATTCCTGGAAGCTTGACATTCAGACAAATCAGTTGCCAATAGACACATAGAGATAAACCACATGTACACACCATTCAAAGTAGACAATTAAAAAAGCTAAGAAGGAAATAAAAAGACCAAAAACACATCCTCTCCCGCAGCCAACACCCAGATAAGCAGAGATTAACATCAAACAAACAATCAAGGAATTACCAAGGGAAAAATCCACACTGCAACAACACTGGCAGAACAAACCACTGTATATAAACGGGGAGCAAACCCCTCATTAACTATCACTGATGATGTCACCTAGTTGGGTAATTAAATGTCTTCAAACAAACAAACAAACAAACAAACAAACAAACAAACAAACAAACAAACTCTAAGAGCACCAAGGACCTCACAGTTCATCTCTGAGCTACATATATTGTTTTTTATTGAAAAAAGAGACTTAAACAAAACAATTGCCAAAATTCTTCACAAAATCATGAAGTTATTTAAAGCCAGAATTATTGAACTCAGCTAGAATTTATGCTGCAATGTTAAAAAAGATCAACCAAAGTTCAAGAAAAGAACAACATGACTTTCTAGTAGAGTCTATCCTGTTTTTCTAAGGAGAACCAAAAAAGAGCACAAACTCTTAGAGAAGGTCTTATCAACTACTTAGAGAAGTATAAAAAGGTCATATCAACTACAAAAAAATGAATCTGAGGAGCTTCTTTAAATAAACTCAGCAAGGAAGCAGCAAGTTGTTAGAACTATTTGCATCTGTCTTTATTACGGAAAAGATGGGACAGATACCCAAGCTTCTATTGATTTTCCCAAGGACAGAACTGGAACAACGAAAGCAAACTAAAGTAACAAAAGATGCTCTAGGACCTGTTGAGAGACTTTATTAAGCAGAGGCATTCAAACTTGGCAACTTTAAGACTTGTGGACTTCAAAGCTGGCTGGAGAATTCTAGGAGTTGAAGTTTACAAGTCTAAAAGTGGCCAAGTTTGGGGACCCCTGCTCTACAGGAACAAATCCACCTGCAAATTCTCAAAATGGTCAAATGTGGACATGTTGACCTCCTTGCACAATTGTGTGACTTTTTAAATTCAGATTGGTCCAGTGCCAAAAGTAATCAATATAATACCAACCTTTAAAAGGGGGATCCAAGGGAGAGATGGTAGATTATGGGCTGGGGCAGCGGCAATGTGGAAGACCATTGTTATTTTGAGGAGTTTAGTGACATATTTTGATTTCTCCTTTGTATTATTTTAATGCTGATTCTGATTCTGCTTGGCTTTTCTACTCTTATTTATGGAATATTTGAGAAGCGGGGGAGATAGAATCTTCAAATATCTTCAGAGCTATGAAAACGCCAGACTTTCGATTCCCATCCTGAAGATATAGGCCAGGCAGTCAAGGTCAAGTCTTGCAGTCTCCTGAACATAAGAGGACCGTGAATTCTGATAAAGTTTTGATTAAAAAAACTTTGGGGTTGTTGTTGGCAGCTTCTGCATGGAACCTAGTACTTGGTACTTTGGAAATTGGCCACCTTTGGGGTAATTCTGCTATCGTTATTAAAGAGCTCCTGGAAGCTTATAGGAGATTTGGGTATTATCAAACTTGGTATGTAGGCTTTTTATGTTATGCTTTTAGCTAATAATAAACATTAAAATTCCTTCATTTACTTGTGTGCTTATTGCCTCCAGATTCAAAAGAACCAATTGCATGAGCACTTGATCACTGCCCTGACACTTGGCAAAACAGTTGATCAGCTTAATGCCTATTCCAGGTAAGTTGTTAAAGAATAAAAATAAATACAGGTCTCTATGAACCGAAATCCTGCCTTACCACCATTTCAATGTTTTTAGGAGTGCTAACAGATGGTCTTGTTGGCTTTATATACTTTCAAAAAGCTTTGGACAATGTTCTTCTTAAAGACACTTGATTAAACATAGTGGTTATAGGATGCAAGGAACCGTCCCTTGATGGATTGCCAATTCATTGTTGTTTTTTTAAACCAGAAGAATAACAAAATTATCTCAATGGATGGAAGTAGGAGGTAGAGGTTGGAATCAGGTGGTTTTTAAAAATAATTATTTCTTAATATCATATCTAGAGTTAAACATAACAAATGTTTAGATGATTCTCAACTATCCAGGACTGTAACATCTCAAAGGGATTACAAAGAGCTGCCAAAGGCCTCCAAGCTAGCTCCAGATTTCTCCTGCTGAGACATTTCTTCTGCTTCTATGGTGTGGTGCCACCTTGGCCCACCTGCTTATTTTGGGCTCTGATCTTTCCCACGTGTGGAAGAGGCTGGGTGGCTAATGTGATTTCAGGTGCTTTTTCTCCACAACAGCACAGCTCCTTGTGAAGCCACAGGCTGATTTTGCCACAGAGGCCAGGAGTGGTTGGGTACAAGGGAAACGGCTATTTAAAGGCATCTAATTTGTGTATATATGATAGGGAGTCATGAAGATTGTTACGTACGGCTGTATGTGGCATGGATTTGCATAGCTGCCGCTGATTGGCTAGTCTAGCGGTGGGAGAAATAAACTGCTGTCAGTGGCCAGCCAGCTACAGGAAAGCCTTTAAAAGCGGCTTCCCTGTAGCCTGCTGGCATTCTGTATTACTTTCAGCTACTGATAAATAAAGGTGCTGAACTGCTCCTACGTCTCGCCTCTTCATTCCCATGCAATCTAACAGAGATTACTTTGGAAAAGCCATCCAGAAGCTGATAAGACAACAGCAGGTACAAAAAGCATGAAATCCAGAGGGGTAGGAAGACATTAGAATTAGACTCAGATTGGCTTCCCACAACTCCCTAAGGTATAAGAGAGAAGAGGAAAACTGGTGTAATCTTTCTCTCTTCAAAAGCAAATCAGTGGTAGAAAAAAATAAAAGCTATTAAGGATTGTCTACCCCCATATTCACAAACATAGACACTTCTGCCCTGGCTGGTATAAGCTCAGTTGGGCTTTGGACTTGATGTTTCTTCAATCACAAGATTGATTTTTGCCTTCCACACAGAGCGACTTTGAAGAACACACCTATATATGTGTCCTCAGTTCTAAATGTCCAACAGCGTCTGGCGTGTATGTGATGTTTAGCAAACAGCAATTTTATATCAAATTACTTAGAAATAAATCTAGATTGTCCTGCAACTTTTGTTTTTCTTTCAAAGGGGTGCCAATCATAATTTTTCTAAATAAGTTTTCTGAATTAAAAATACTTTTAGGAAAAGTTAAGAAACCTCACCATCTGACAATTATGGCTGTAACTTCTATTGTACTTTATAAACACATTATTTTATTCTTGTTTTCTAGTGACACATTTCTAGAAGTACCACACTGGCAAAAAAAAAAGGCCTTGGAGCAACAGGGCAATTGTTTGCTGGAATTCATGATGTCCAAGTTGAATTATTCCCGTGGAGCTAGAAGGAAAGAATTTTTTTCGTTCCTTTCCCTAATGCCACAAAAAATTCTTACTTCACTGCTATACTTCATTTCTTCCCATTCTCCTTTTTGAAGTGAAAACATTAAAGCTATGTGGGGTGGGATTTCTCTCCCCCCCCCTTTTTTTTCCCTGATGGGTTCTTCAAAAAGGAGCAGACTTTGGTAAGGTTTCCTAGCAATTAGAACTCCTGCTTTAAAGGACTGCTGAGTGGGAAACAAAGGAGACAGGACAATGATGGAATAGACTTCTCTGGAGCAGTGGGAGGGAGGAGAGAAGAGAAGAGAAGAGAAGAGAAGAGAGAAAGGCTAAACAGGAATTCAGCCTGGCTATTGCTCCATTTATACATAGCTATATGGATGCCATCGTTTATTTTCCCCCACTTCCAACTGATAAAGAACAAAAGTGGTAGGTAACCAGAGCAGAATGGGATGCTAAGTAACGTTTTTGATATCCTTTCTATAATTGTTCCCAAGGGACCCATTATGATAATTTTTCCTCTATAACTGGCAAATTGTGTAACAAGTCCGATGATAAACTAGGAAGCAAGACAGAAATTTGCATTTTAATACAACTGTCTAAATCATTTATCCACAGAAAGGCTGGACGGGACACTTTTGAGATGGTGCCACGTTCTTGGTTGCTGAAGGGTCAAACGGCCGGCTCTACATTTTGACTGGGTCTTTGTGATCTCCCTGTGAATATCTTCAGGAGGTGACTTGACACCGCTACCACTAACTAGGGTGACAGCACCTTCTAAAGGCTGCCCCTTAATCATTATATCCACTGTTTTTCCTTTTTTATATATACAAAATATTGTTACTGGGGAGCATCCGCTGTGTTTTGTCTGCATGCAGACTAAAAATAAAACAAATGAACCAACAATTGTCTTCTTAGTCTTTTCCATGCATGCTAAACTCATTGGGATGTCTAAATATTGCCATTTTCTAATCTAAGGAAAGACAAGGGTTATCTCCTTTACATCTATCGTTATTTTCTACGCAGGTATACCAACAAAGCAAGGAAAATAAAATAAATCATAATAAAGAACAACAAGAGTGGCATGACAGCAAAAAAAAAGTTTAAAAAAAGTTAGAAGCACGCATAAATTTGCTGTATTAAAGAGAGAGAGATGAAATATTAACCAGATTCCGTATTTTGTTCCAAAAAGGCATTTGTTTAACTAGAATTAATTCATTAACAAAAAACAAAATAAATGAAAACCAAATGTGAGAAAAACAATCCTTACCTAAAAGAATCTTCAAGGGTTTTTTTTGTTGTTGCCTTAATTTTTCAGTTAATGCCATTTCTCACACTGTTAAATAATGCTGATTTGAGCAAGTTTTCTTCTCTACAATCTTGATATAAATCACAGCCTTTTACCCTACCCAGAAAGTATTACCTAAGAAAGGACTGCTCTTTTCTAGCTACTATCTTGCTGATGTGCTGTTGTTAAAAAATGAACAAGTACAGACTAGGGCTGTGGACTCTTTGAGATTTTCAGAAGTGCTTCAAACCTTGCATGAAGACAGGAGACCTCTGCTATTCATTAAAACAACCTGGCTTCCATGAAAGCCTGAACAAAAAAAGATGCTGCTGCTTTAAGGAACCCATTCATTAAGTCACTATGATTCTTAAAGCCGCAGCACCTGGTTTTCATGTTCTCACAACAGTGAGGGAAAGACTGGGCTGCTTTGATGATTACAAGTAGTCGTTGCTCGTGGTTGTGCCAGGTTCAAAGCACTTCTTGTGTAATTCATATCATTAATGATATATCAAACTGTTTGTGGGACTAAGTCAGGTTGCTTTAAGCACATCCTGATGCATGCATTTTAAAAGCAATGAAGGACAGCAGATAAGATGGCCACTTCTGTTACATGAAGAGCCTGAACCTTTGACCTAGCAGGAATGCTAATACTTAAGAGAAAGCTCTCTTAAAATGAAAAACATTTGTCCCTTTTGTGGGAAGAGGGCATCTAAACACCGTATTTTTCAGAGTATAAGACGCACCGGAGTATAAGACGCACCTTAGTTTTGGGGGAGGAAAACAAGGAAAAAAGGCCTCTGCCTCCCAGCAATTTGGCAAACAGTAAACAGCAAACAGCACAGATCAGGGGTGAAATCCTCCCCGTTCACTCTTACCTGTTGGTCACCGCACAGCCAAAAAAACTGGTGGCGTTCGCGGCATGGGGCTTCCCCCGCCTGCTTCCCCCACCCGCCTGGACGCCGGCATTGGCGTTCTTTTGCCCTCTGCGCAAGCAGAATGCTTTGCACATGTGCAGAGGGCAAAAGAACGCCATTGCCGGCATCCAGGTGGGCGGGGAAAGTGGGTGGGGGAAGCCCCGTGCCGCGAACGCCACCAGCTTCTTCGGCTGTGTGGTGACCAACAGGTAAGAGCGAACCGGTAGGATTTCACCCCTGGCACAGATGATATACACTGTTTGCTGTGTATTTCTGTGCATGTGTGCTTGACCCATAGAAATAGCAAAGAATTGGAGAAATGTACATTATGCCAGAAAGTTTTCTTAAATGTAGTCACACTAACTCCTCCCAATTATTTAAATAGATCTACTCCAAGGTAACTAAACTCTAATACTAAACAGGACACTGTTACATTTCAGACTATATTTGTACAGAGCTATTAAAATTAATTAAAATTTCTGGAAGTACACATTATTCTCTATTATTTAAAAGAAGATACAATAGCCCTGGGCCTCTTCAAAGCAAGCATTTATTTTAAAAAGCTTCTTCATTTTGTTAAGTTGTCTAGATTTACAGGGATCTCCAACCTTGGCAACTTTAAGACTTGTGGACTTCAACTCCCAGAATTCCACAGCCAGCAAAGCTAACAAAGCTGACTGTGGAATTCTGGGAGTTGAAGTCCACAAGTCTTAAAATTGCCAAGGTTGGAGACCCCTGGCTCTAGAACAATAATAAAGCAGTCTTTAAAAAATAAGTCTAATAATTTGAACATTCTACAGACATTTATAGTTATTCACTTACCCCCTTGCATCCAGTTCAGCAGAAAATAAAAATATGCGTGTCTCTCCCAGCTATTTCCCTCTTTGCAGTTTCAGTTTCAGTTTCATTTTAGCACATGGCAAGTCAGCTGTAGGTCGGGAAGTGCTAGTGACTTGCCTTGCTTTACAGGCTCTTCCTTTGCTGCAAACAGGTAAATTGCTGGAAGACAGAGGCCAAAGGGTGGGGGTGGGTGGGTGGGGCTATATTCGGTGTATAAGACGCACCCAAGTTTTCACCCTCTTTTGGGGGGTAAAAAGGTGCATCTTATACTCTGAAAAATACGGTAATATGTAATCCTTTTGGTCAGAACATCTAGCTAAATATCCCAGTGGCATTCCTGTTTTCAGTTTTCAGATCTGGCAAAAGGCTAGGCCAGATCAAGAAAATTTCTCTTTCCTGACAGCTTTTATTTGGAATTCAATAGCTTTATTAGGGAAAATGGAACACAGAAGCTTTGGAATTCTGCTAGCCATGTTTTACATGCAGTATTTGTGTTTCCTGGTCTTAGTATCTTCCAAATACTGTATGTGGAGATCAGGGGTGGGTTCCACTTACCTTTGCCACTGGTTCGCATCGCGACGTTTCACGCGGCAAGAAGGGCATCCAGCAGGAGTGAAATGCTCCCAGTTCGGGCATGCCTGCCGGTGGTCGGAGAGCCGGTAGTGACAGCAGCACAAGGCTTTGCCCACCCGCCTGGACGCCGCCATTTGTGTTCTTTTACCCTCTGCGCATGCGCAAAATGTTCTGTGCATGTGCAGAGGGTAAAAGAATCCAAATGGCAGTGTCCAGGTGGGTGGGCGAAGCCTCGTGCTGCTGTCGCTACCGGCTCTCCGACCACCGGCAGGCACACCCAAACCGGGAGCATTTCACCCCTGGCATCCAGCAGTAAACACTCAGCTCCATTCAGTTGCTCCGACTCCACCCTGATGCAAGGGATTACAGGGTCATTTTTAAAAAAAGGAAAATGTTGGCATGCATCTATGCTAAACAGCAAGTTCAGGCTTCCAGAACAAGACAGAAAAGGGAAGGGGAGGGAGAAATGAAGACAGACCCAAAGTTGCATGACTCACGAGACTTCATCAGAGTGGTACACACCTCTTTTAACATGTTGTACAAGTATCACATGGTGAACCTTGATTAGTATACTTTGTGTTAGTAATAAATGCTATTTTTCTGTTACTCCACATGATCAATACACTCGCAAGTAATTTATTACACTTAAAAAAAAATATTTCAAGTTCCATCTGTTTCTTGAACTTGGAAGATTGGCTTGTCCAAGGAATGGTTGGTGAATAAGCCATAGATGAGCAGCTCCTGCTCTTGCTTGATCTCAGACAGAGGATTAAATTTACTCTGATCTTAGAATCCAAAGGTTATAACACAAACCGCCCCCTCTGTCCACTTGTAGGTTTTCTTCTCCATTTGTGTACAACAGAGGTGAAATATATTTAATAGGATTTTTTTATCCCAGAAGCACATATAGATAGAGGAAAAACAAGCACTTTCATTTGCGGCAATGCTGTGGGTTGCAACTCTCCTTTCACTTAGTCCAGAAACAGTGACTTTGAGCAAACAAGGCAAGCAGCTGCTACTATCTCTAGTTTCAAGCACTTTCTGGGAAATTCGTCCATTGTATAATTTGCTTGCTTGTAGGTTTGGTTTCTACATGATCCGAATAACAAGTTGCTTACCTTTGGAGCAGCAATGGACTAAAATCCTTTCAGCTGCAACTCTTAGATTATGAGTTTATGAAGCAGTTAAGTTAGTAATGAATATGTCTTGCAAGTTTTGTATTTCTTCTCTGCTCTTATTGCATTTGCAGATTGCAACCCATTGACCTTATTCTTGGAGACCTGAGCCCTCTTGGGCTGGGGTAACCAGAGATTCACTTACAAGGCTGTACAGAGCAGGGGTGGGTTCTAACTTACCTCGCTGCCGGTTTGCTTCCTCCCATGCCACAATGCCAAAAATTCCGGAAAAAAATAAATAAAAAATAAAAAAATAAAAAGAGCCAAAAACAAGATGGCGACAGTATGCACAGTACTGGAAACTCAGCTTCTGCACATGCTCAGAAGAAAAAAAAAGTTAAAAAATAAAAATAAATAAAAAGATGGCGGGACCCACAGACCGGCACCGACCGAACCGGTTCCATGACATCATTGTGATGTCACCAGCGGGTCATGAACCGGTCCGAACCGGGAGAAACCCACCTCTGGTACAGAGTGATTTTCAGAGTATCTATCAGACAAAATCACTCAGATTCATTTCCAATCTTGGTTCAGTTCCTGAGGAAATGCCTGGAGCACATTCTTGTTCTATTCTCTGGGAACTGTTTGAACCTGTTGGGCCTGAGGGACTTTATGACTATGAACTTCACCACCTGCTTTAGACCCCTGTCACTCCTTGCTGGCGAAGGCTGCCCTTGGGGTGACCTGTGGGTTCTAATGGTGGTGGATTCTCCTTGAGAGAGGGGGTTGTGCCTTCACTGTCTAAGGAGGCATTGGTCTATTTCCTCCTCAAGCGCTAGATCCTCCTATGCTGGAAAACTTTCAACAGTGTCCAACCTTCCTTTTTTTAGGGAAGGTTGTGGAGAAAGTGGTTGCACAGCAGTTTCAGTTGATTCTGAATGAAATGAATTATTTGGACTCCTTTCAGTCTGGATTCAGGCCTGGACTTGTGACAGAAATGACATTGGTTGCACTTTTGAATGATCTCTGGCAGAAGCAGATGGAGATAATGCATCCATCTGGCTCTCCTTGATCTCTCAACAGCTTTTAATTCCATCAACTATGGTATCCTTCTGGAGAGGCTTCGGGGTTTGGGAATAGGTAACTCTTTATTGAGCTGGCTTTCTGTCTTCCTAGAGGACCAATACCAGTCAAGGTTGAGACATCCAACCCTCACCCCCTACTATGTGGGGTGCCACAGAGTTTGTTACTCTCTTCACTCCTGTTTAAAATCTACATGAAATCCCTAGGAGAGATCCATTCATTAAAATGGGGCAAGATGTTATCAATATGCTGATGATACATAACTCTACCTCTTTGCCTCTGGCAACTATGTGTTGCTATTGATTTCCTTCAGGACCTGAAGACAGTGGGGTTCTAAATGGGGAACAATAGGCTTCAACTGAACCCTCGCAGGATTAAGTGGCTTTTTGTTTTAAGGCCTTCTAACACTGGGACATCTCTGGTACTGGAGGAGTTGTACTGCCCTAAATAGACCTGGTGGACAATCTAAAGTTCCTTCTGGTCTCATGATTCCTACTTGAGGAGCAGGTGACAGTCATGGCAAGGAAAGTCTTTGCACAATTTTGTGTTCTGACCCAGTTGCTGTCCTTGTCACATGTACCTTACCTTGTCTTATCTTGCCATACTCACAGTCACTCATTCCCTAGTCATCTCCTGAATGGACTACTCTAGTATGCTCTACATCAGGGGTCTCCAACCTTGGCAATTTTAAGAGTTGTGGACTTCAACTCCCAGAATTCCACACCAAGCTTTGCTGGCTGTGGAATTCTGGGAGTTGAAGTCCACAAGTCTTAAAGTTGCCAAGGTTGGAGACCCCTGCTCTACATGGGCAGCTCTTGAACAGTACCTGAAACATCAGGAGGTACAACATGCAGTGGCACAAGCCACTTATCGGTGTTCCTAGAATCAAATGTTACACCTCTGCTTTATGAACTGTATTGGATGTCGGTTTGCTTCGGGGTGTAATTCAAGGTGTTTTGACCTTGAAAACCCTACATAACATGGGCCATGTTATCTGCGTGTCTGCTTCACCCCAATTACTGATCCCATCAAGTCCTCAGGAGTGGAATGTTGAATCCTGTCCACCAAGATGTTTCATCTATTGGGACCCAGGAGATTAGCTTTTTCTGTTGCAGGGCCTCTGGAACACCATCCCCCTGAGATAAGCCCTCAAAATATGGGTTTTTTTCATCCCTTGACAGTAGAGAGCTCACACATTGTTGCACCATGAAGATAAATATACATGTCCCAGGATAATGTTGCAGGGTCCAATCTGGTTGGTCACTGGGACCAGAAGTTTCAGACTCATGCTGGAGCCCATCCTCAGGGAACTTCTCAGTGAGGAAGAGCTCCAGCATGAATCTGAAAGCTTGGAAGGCAAAACCTCTGGTCCGAGTGACTGATCCCAAGTTGAACCCTGCAGATCTTAATCAGCCCTCTCACAATTTTAGTTTTATTTATGGTAATTATTTAATCGTTTAAACTGTGGGGTTTTTTTGCACTTGATTTTAATTATTTTGTTGTACATCACCCAGAGTCACCTTGTGTGAGATGAGCAGCCACAAAACTTTGATAAAATAAATAAATATTCTTGCCTGCTTTTGAGGGCAGATCAGTAATTGCAGCTCTGTGCTGCCAGGAGATAATTCCTCAGAACTATGTTCCGCTTGCCAAAGTTCCTCAGCTTTCACCCATAAAGCTGGATTTTTTTAATTCATATATCAAACCCCTTGTACTCATAATTATAATCTTCTCCACTTCTTTGCAATTTCAAATTAAGTTTTCTGAAGTTGACCCTGCTGCTACTAACCCTTTGAACCTGAGAGGAAGTGGTGTCATGGGCCATTAATCTGTAATTCTATTCAATAAAGAATAGTTATGATATATTTCTCACAGATTCTGCTGATAGAAGTGAATTTTGGCATTTTGTGGCCAAAAGATCTATGGAGGTACGAATGTGGGGCGAGGATAAGGATTTCATTTAATGTTTTCAGTGTACTTTAATCATTAAAACCCCTTGCATGTTCACAGCAAAACAGAATTACCTGCCTTAAGTTTCCTAGAATGCCCATGTGTGTGTGTGTGTGTGTGTGTGTGTGTGTGTGTGTGTGTGTGTGTGTGTGTGTGTGTGTGTATACATATTTGGGTACACGATAACACGACAGAAAAACATATATAACCCTTTCCTGGTGAAAGAGCTGATTGGGAACAGAGCCTATGGCCTAGTGGTTAAGTTGCTGCCCTGAAAGGCAGCCGGCCCGGGTTCAAATCCCAGTAAGGGGTATGGCTATCTGACGAGAGCAAAATAAGCTCGAAATAGATCTATAATAGTCTCCCTTTATTTTCATTTATCAGCAAAAAATGTTACACACACACACACACACACACACACACACACACACACACACACACATATGTAACATTTTTTGCTGATAAATGAAAATAAAGGGAGACTATTATAGATCTATTTGGAGCTTATTTTGCTCTCATCAGATAGCCATACCCCTTACTGGGATTTGAACCCGGGCCGGCTGCCTATATATATGTTTATTCTGTCGAGTCATCCTGGTGTATGGAAGGAATTCCTTCCATACACCAGGATGACTCGACAGAATAAACATATATAACCCTTTCCTGGTGAAGAGCTGATTGGGAATAGAACCTTGTGGCCTAGAGGTTAATCATCTGACTTTCAAGCAGACTGCCCAGGTTCAATTCCCACTACGGGTATGGCTATCTGACGAGAGCAAAATAGCTCGAAATAGATCTATAATAGTCTCCCTTTATTTTCATTTATCAGCAAAAAATGTTACATGTGTGTGTGTGTGTGTGTGTGTGTGTGTGTGTGTGTGTGTGTGTGTAACATTTTTTGCTGATAAATGAAAATAAAGGGAGACTATTATAGATCTATTTCGAGCTATTTTGCTCTCGTCAGATAGCCATACCCTTAGTGGGATTTGAACCTGGGCAGTCTGCTTGTAAGGCAGCAGTTTTAACCTCTAGGCCACAAGGTTCTCTTCCCTATCAGCTCTTCACCAGGAAAGGGTTATATATGTTTATTTATATGTTTAGAAAGTGCGGGATGAAGATGTAGAACTATAAAATATTGTAAGATAATATATAAACTGTATAAATACAAAAACAATGTATACAAAAGGCTATAGACCTGCTTAAAGAAGTATTATGATACGTAAAATGTGAAAAACTAATAAAGATATTTTGAAAAAAAAGGTATAAATGGTCTCGAGAGCCTATGGAAATAAAAAACTAGTTTCACAGGACAAAGAGGGACCATTTCTCTTTAAAAAAAAAAACAAAACCAACAAATATCCCTCACTTCTAGAATATCTGTAGGGAAAAAATGTACACATCACATGAAATGTAAGCAATACGAGCTGAGGTGGCGCAGCGGTTAGAGTATAGTACTGCAGGCTACTTTAGCTGACTCTGATCATTTGAGTTCAGCGGTTCAAATCTCACCGGCTCAGGGTTGACTCAGCCTTCCATCCTTCCGAGGTAGGTAAAATGAGGACCCAGATTGTTGGGGGCAATATAAATATACATTGCTTACTGGTGTAAATCGCTTAGAGAGTGCTTGCACTATGAGGCGGTATATAAGTCTCACTAATAAATAAATAAAATAAATAAGCAAACTAATGCACAGTATCTTTCCATTCCAAATGCCAACAATTCTATCCTCACACACACACACAAAAAAAACCCCAAATAGCATGATAGCTATCAATTAAATATTCCATATCTCAACTCTTTATAAACAAACCCACATTTCGAAAATATGAAGCAATCTCAATATTCTAATATACACAAAAGAAGTTTAAAATTTAACATAACAAAGAGGAATAATTTGTCCTTTATAAAGGACAACTTCACAAAACTTCCTTACTTTATGTAAAATGACAATTAGATACAGAGCCAGTGTAAATGTTGTCAAATTATGATACATAAAGTAACTACAGGGGGAAAACACCATAGTAAATGTAAGATCCTTCCCTTCGACCGGTGAGGTCCCACAGAGTGGGCATCCTCCGGGTCTTGTCAGCCAAACAATGCCGACTGGCGGGGCCTAGGGGGAGGGCCTTCTCTGTAGGGGCCCCTGTTCTCTGGAACCAACTTCCCCCAGAGATCCAAATTATCCCCACCTTTCTGGCCTTCCGAAAAGCCATTAAGACATGGCTCTTCCTGCAGGCGGGGTGATTTTGAGACAACCTTACATCTGATGTCTCCCCCATGTATGTATGGTGTTATATGTGTTTTAATTGTTTTTTAAATCATTTTTAATTATTTGTTTGGTTGTTTTCTTAAAATGCTGTATGCCGCCCTGAGTCCTTAGGGAGTAGGGCAGCATAGAAGAACCTCCAAATAAATAAATAAATAAGATCCAATGCAGAAAATGTTTGCAATTCAGATATAAGCAAATCCAAAAAGACATGCTCAAAATAGCAACATGTCCCATTTCAACTCTGTTCAAATAAACCAACCTTGTATTTTTTTTTGCACAAAATAATCTTTCTCTTAACTCTATTCAGATGATTATTGATCCTTATTACAAAGTTCTTAATACTTTAAACAGTCTCTTTTGTAAATCCAGCAAAAAGAAATTGTTCTAATTGCTGCCTGGGATTGTCATTTTTATTTCCTTGTTACTCCATTTTTTTCTTTGTATCTGATGATAAATTTGTATTCAAATTCTTGTTCCTTTTTCTTTTTCTGTAACATCTTTGGGGAACAGACTGTTCCTAAGAAGACACAACTTAATTGACATAATTGATTCAAAGTCTCAATGTACTTCCCAATACAATTCCTCAAAAATATTTCTGAATGACGTTATAAGTTATTTGTTTCATTATGTCTCTAATATCAAAAACACTTTTTTATTTCTCCAAAATATGCTTTTAAAATTAATTTCAAAGTCTTAATATTCAAAATCTAATATCCTACCATTTTCTGAGTTCTTAATCTGTTTAAAACTTTCTGTAGCCAAAATGTGGTCTTGTTTTCTGCTTTTTAACTCTTAAAAATTATAAAGATACATTTTTATTTTATTTTATTTTTTACATTAAGGACTGAAGACACTAAGCAAACTTGATATTAAGCTTTGAAATGTTATTTCTGTTTTCCTTTTTAGGTTTTTCTTACTGCTTTAACTGTTTTTAATTTGTAAAAATGAAGTGTTTTAATATTGTGTGTGACCAGCCATACGCTAAATAAATAACTAAGCAGGTATTTGCAATCTTGACAGTTTGATGATGTCTAATTTCTTTAAAGAAGTTAATAGCCATTTGCAAATGTAGTTAGCAAGAGAAGTGAGAACTTAAGTGTCCTTTAAGAAGCCTTGTTTGTGGCTGGAATAATTATAGTAAACTCCCTTGTCTCACGATTCTCCGCCCCTCTGGAGATCATTGTCTTGTGGTTTCCTCACGAAGACCAGCTGTAAGGAGAACAGCTTGGGCAATCTCATGTCCTCTCTTTCTCTAAAGAGGGTCAAAGGAGCTGATCTAGTCAACTATTTTTAATAATTGTAGTTGCAAATGTCAGCTTTATGAAAAACATCTATGTTCAGCCCGCTATTGTTCCTAGAAGTTCTGTTCTTTCTGTTACATAAACTTTATGACTATGTAATAATTTTTTCATAGTAAGCAGACTGCCCCCCTCCCTAAACATCTAGTAAAGTGGGGCACATTCTAATGGATTCTTACATCCCTAATCAAAAAATGTAGAGTTCCAGAGAATGTCAAAAGACAAAAACAGAAAAGCTGAATGGAACAAAAAAGTTCCATTCAGTGTGCTGGAGAACCATTGGAATGTCACATTCCATAGAGAAATTAAATAAAAGAGAATGTTGGAGTCAACCCTAAATCTGGTGTTCTTCTTTGGACGACTGAAATTTTGTTGTGTCTGGATTGGACTCATGGATATTTCAAATCAAGGCTGAGGGCACATATGAATTTAACTAGCATTTAACTGTTATTTTTACTTATTCTTCATTATAGAATGTTCATGTTTGATTTACTATTTCAGTTTTCCAGGTTTAAATCACAGACAGTGTTTGTCTTTCAAGTGGGCAGTGCTACAGATCATTATCAAATTAAAATCAGCACCATTCTGAAGAACACTAATGTATTTCATTGTGCAATTTTCTGAAATCAAGAAGCATGTTTATTTTACTATGTTTTCCCAGCCGGTGTTTCTCACCAAATTTGACTTACAGACACACTGCCTTGACTTTAGTTTCTGAAGCACACTTAATGAATGTTCTACTGAACCCACTCTGTTTATAGTCTAATCAATAATCTTATGCCACACAAATGCATAGTGCTGAAATTGTAGAAGAATTAGGTATGATGGAAAGGTTATATATTATCTTAGCAATAGCATTTAAGTTTGTGATATTAGATAATGCCACAAATCACAATATAACTGCACATGTAGAGAAGTCCAAGGGACGGACTCTACATGTCCCTTGGATTGCAAGGCAAACAAACAAGTCAGTCCTAGAGGAGATAAACCCTGACTGCTGTTTAGCAAGCCAGATCCTGAAGATGAAACTCAAATACTTTGGCCACCTAATGAGAAGGAAGGTCTCACTGGAGAAGAGCCTAATGCTTGGAACGATTGAGGGCAAAAGAAGAAGGGGATGGCAGAGAATGAGGTGGCTGGATGGAGTCACTGAAGCAGTAGGCGTGAGCTTAAATGGACTCCAGGGGATGGTAGAGGACAGAAAGGCCTGGAGGAACGTTGTCCATGGGGTCGCGATAGTTCGGACATGACTTCGCAACTAACAACAACAATGTAGAGAAGTAGATTGCTATTTCAGATTGTGTGGGAGTTATTTAAAGCTGAGTGGCCTGCTACATGGGAATGCATTTTTCAAAACAAAGATTGTGTGGTTAATCAGAGTTGTACAGCTATGCATATGGCAAAATATATGATAAATATTCAACAATGCTAGATTTATTCCCAACAAAACCCTCTGAAAGTGGTTTCCATGGAGACAGGGAGGATGGGGTATCAAAATTGGCAAGAAGGCAGATGGAGCATTTTGATGTAACCCCACTATATTTGCAAGGCTGTTGTACATATTAAAAGGGGGTAGTGCTCCATGTGCCATCTTGCTTATTCTGAGACACACCGAATGCTGCTGCCCTCCAGCCATCTAAGGACCGAATGGAAGTTGGATTAAATTATTACTTAAACAGGTTCTAGAGTTATAGAACTACTCTCACTAATAAGGTTAGAACATACCTAAGTTGGACATTTGCGCAATCATTAAGAACATTATTAATTAAAGTACTTCATATACCGGGATCAAATGATAATGCACACTAGCTCCAGCCTTTTTTCAAATAGGAATTTGAAGATCAAAAGAAAAGGAAGGTAGACTGTAGATACAGAGAATCTGAATGAATATTGTGAAATATGTGGTTACACTATGCATCTAGGGGTTAGAAACACAATAATGCAGGAATCAGCATATTTGAGATTGGGGATTGATACAGGTAGTCCTCGAGTTACAACAGTTCATTTAGTGACCGTTCAAAGTTACAACAGCACTGAAAAAAAGTGACTTATGAGCATTTTTCACACCGCATTCATGTGGTCATGTGATCAAAATTCAGATGCTTGGCAACCAATTCATATTTATGATGGTTGCAGTGTCCCAAGGTCACATGCGATCTTCTGACAAGCAAAGCCAATGGGGAAGCAAGATCCACTTAACAACTGGGTTACTAACTTAACAACTCCAGTGATTCACTTAACTGTGGCTAGGAAGATCGTAAAATGGGACAAAACTCAGTTAACAACTGTCTTGCTTAGCCATGGAAATTTTGAGGTCAATTGCGGTCGTAAGTCATGGACTACATGTACAGTTTTCTCATCTTATGGTTTTTGCACACACCACACTCTCTGGAACATGTTTTTTCACCCAAACTCTGGCCTACCTCATCTTCCACCACACCTTTTTTGTGATATCCTTAGTCACCACTGGAAGAAATCAATGGTGTGTAGTCACCCATCTGGGAATGAGATGGTTGTTATTTTCAATTATCCAAGACAGCACTGTTGTCTCCCTGTCTCTTGTTGCCCTTGCAACAATCAAGAGACTCAGAGAGCTGGTGCCCATTTATCTGCAATTTCAGCATTGGAGCCACGTGGAAAAATAAGAAACACATTATGCAAAGAAAGCAATTTACTCCATCTGCAAGTCTGTCACATTTTTTTTTCTTCCATTGTTGTATTACTTTTGCAAGGCTTGGCGGAAAAGTGTCCCTCCCCCTTCATTTCTCCCTTTCAAGCATAATCCAACCTTTTGATTAGCGTTATCCAGCATGTGGTGGCACAAAATGCTCAAAAGTCATTATTCAAGACTCTAAAAATAATGAGATAGCATAAAAATCAAGTAATTAGAATACAGAAATAATGTGTTTGAGCTCTTTTTGTTTGCTACTTCTTAGATCCTGACACCGTTGATTTTCTAGGCTTTGGCTTTAAACCCGCAAGGGTTAGAAACTTATCTTTGAAATAACAACCAAGAAAAAAAATACTATGTTAATGATTTTTCATCAGAGCAACTAGTTGAAGCTTATGGAAATTGAGATGCATAAAGGACTTAAATAGCAGAGTTCTTTGCTATGCTAATAAGATAGGCAGGGCTGGTTTTACCAGTAGACAAATGAGATATTCACCCCAAGTGGAAAAGGCTGGAATCCAGCTGGAAATTGTTGATTGTTGTGTCCCATCCACTAGCTTTTTCTTGTAGGCTCATTGTCACTGTTCAAGAAAGATTCAATTGTCATTCCAATCATTTATTATTATTATTTTTTTGCACAGTGAGAAGTAGGGACTTGTTCTTAAACCATACGATATTTTATGCCACCCACATATTGTATGTTCTTGAACTATACAATATTTAATGCCACATATGTACGGTAGGGATATTGACAATCGAGGCCTCTGGAGGTTTGACCAAGTTTAATGAGTCTTATATTTTCGTTTGTCCTTTGCAGCCTGACCCAATAAATGCAGACTTGAAAGTAAGGTTTATACCCAAGTAAATAAGCATCAGAACCAGAGGTGGGTTCCTACTGGTTCTAACCGGTTCTTTAGAACCTTTAATAAACCAGTGATGATGTCACGGAGCTGGTTCTGTCGGTGCCAGTCCGTGGGCACCGCCATTTTATTTTTGGCTTCTGCACATGCGCAGAAGCTGTTTTTTGCTTCTGCGCATGCGCAAAAGCTTGGTTCTCAGCACTGTGCATGCGCACGTGCCCACGTGGCATGGGAGGAAGTGAACCAGCAGTGAGGTAAGTTAGAACCCACCCCTGATCAGAACTCAGAGAGATCAGTCTTCTGAGGAACAAGGACAGGGCTCCATTCTTGCACAATTCAGAATATTTCGTCAGCTATCACTTTTACTTAAAATGAAGCTATTTCCTTCTAAAATAGATAGGATCAGAATCCAAGTGTTTTAAGCATTTTGAGTGTGTGGTTGTGGCTCTTGTGGAATGGATTGTTTGCATACATAGAATAAGCAAAACGAGTGCAGAGGAAGCAGAAGATCATGCATTCAGAGTTAGTACTGATATCTAGCAGCTGAATTCTTATGGCAATTTTCTCCGATCTGGCGCCCTCCCAATGTGTAGAAGTAGAGATGGGGAAGATTGGGTTAATTCTTACTTGAGTAGGAACTTATACTATTTTAAAACCAAAATAGGAACCACTATTTAGTTAGGATTTGACATGCGCATTTATCTGAACTTATTAAATCAAGTCACTACTCATTCCTCTTATTTATTTAAATGTAAGGGGAAAGTCTGTGCAATGAGCACGCATTTGTACAATGTACAATGTACAATGTACAAAAGAAATCTAAGGGACAACGGTTAAAAACTGTGTACATTATGCCAGTTTTGGAATGTAAATCCAACTGTACTTCAAACTTAAAAAAAAAAAGTCAGCTAACATTCTTCAAAATGACAAATCGAGAGAAACCAGCATTTCTTCGTCACCAATTGAAGGGCAGCAAAAGGCCAACACAGAAAAAGCAGGCACTACAATACAATAGAGATATACTGTTCAGAGGTGACATCTTGGGCTAGACTGGTAAGCGGGAACCCAATAATTCTATTTTAGTGCCATTTCACTTATTTTCAGACTCTGACATTTTCCTTAGTATAGATTGCAGACCAGCCTGAGACATCAAAGAATCAGGGATGATCCACTCACAATGCACTGATGACTGTACTACGGTGGTACACTCTTGCGTCTCTTATCTTGCTCTTTCCATAGCACAAGCCTAGGGAGGTATAATTCTTCCAGATCCCTGGGGTAGTGCAGATAAAGAGTCAGAACCCAGGATTATCTGCAAGATAGCTAATTGTCCTTTTCAGCCAAAATCAAGTTTTCTGGACCAGAAGCTCTGTGCCATTGTCCTGGTACAGCTTCTTGCAGAGATTTGGTTTCCAGTACTATGCAAATGCAAATCTGTGCAACGCATGAAAGAGTATTTCATGCATTGAAGTTTCAATCCCACCACAAAAGATGGAGGCAACAGCAACTTTAGAAAGAAAGGGAGAGTGTGTTTTCTTTTTAGGAATGTTCCTTCCTAGCAAGGGGTCTATCACAGCTGTCAATAACATTCGTGGAAGTAAGCTAAAATTACTTCATCTATCAATGGAATAGGAGAGAGAAATTACTTATCCTCTAAGTGCATATGCATGCCTTTCAAATGGCCAGAATGGAGGTTAAAACCCATAATTTAGCAAAGCACTGGCAGAAATTGATGAAGCGTTTAAGGCACTAGAGCAATTAAAAAAGAAGAAAAAAACTGGGTAGAGCAGCCACTTGAAAAAAAACAACATTACAAATATACACCAAATAGAATAATATATATTTCTTTTTGTTTATTGCTTCCAGTCTCATGTTCTAGCCATTTGTGAAACAAACACCATTTGGGTACATTTAAATGTCCCTACATTTTATTGAAATTATAAATCTTTGCAGGTGATAAACCTCTTTTAAGGTTCATAAAGTTCTGCTTGAGATTGTAGGAATGTAGTGTGGTGAAACCCAAATGCTTGTCTGATCCATAAATAGGAACTATAAAAAACATTTTCTATCAGCATCTTTCTATACCAGCATCTAGACAGACCTTTGGGAAGGGTTGGTATGTTTGTAATATTTTTGCCTCTTTGCCTCACTTTCAAGTAATCAATATTGAATGAAATAATGACTTTTTTAAAAAAAATTGTGGGTAATGCGTTGCTAGCATTTCAATGACCATCTTTGAACATAGCTCGTGAGCCACAGCTCTGATAATACTGAGATTTCATGCATCTTTGGCTTTTCCTGTTCATTGCAGCTTGTTCTCACTTTTCTTCCCCAAGCCAGCAAGAAGAGAGCCAACAACTCCTGTTCTCTGAGCACTGTGGATTGGGTCCAGAGGAAGAGACAAGTGACTTTGAATAATAGACTCATTCAAAAAGTTTGGGTTTCATTAATAGAACAGGAAAGATAGGGTGGCAAGCAGGAGGCATAATCCATCATTGCAACAGGTTTGCGGACTGGAATGTTTTCTCACATAAATAGGTAAAGACTTCCCCAAACAGAACTGAACTTCTGGTGACATCAAGAATATGTTCCTGTAAGGCAGGGGTGAAATTCAAAAAATTTTCCCTACCGGTTCTGTGGGCGTGGCTTGGTGGGCGTGGCAGGGGAAGGATATTGCAAAATCTCCATTCCCACCCCACTCTGGGGCCAGCCAGAGGTGGTATTTGCTGGTTCTCTGAACTACTCAAAATTTCCGCTACCGGTTCTCCAGAACCTGTCAGAACTTGCTGGGTTTCACCGCTGCTGTAAGATGTGCAGGGGAAGGGGCGTGGGGCAAATGGAGAAAGCAGGATAAGGCAGTCATGATGCAAACGCCACACCGTTTTGACAGCTCACACAGGTATAATAATAATAGCAATAATAGCACTTTTCTTATATACCGCTTCATAGTGCTTTACAGCACTCTCTAAGCGGTTTACAGAGTTTAGCATATTGCCCCCAACAATCTGGGTCCTCATTTTACCAACCTCGGAAGAATGGAAGGCTGAGTCAACCTAAAAAACCATAAAAGGTGCAGGGTTTTGATAGATGCTGTTGGTATCATTTTGGCACTCCTGTGGACATTTCTGGCTTGTCAACTATTCCACCTGGTGGGTGTTGGAACATCTGTATTCTGTATTCTGTATTCTGCATTCCATATTCCCTATTCTGTATTCTATTCTCAGTCCATCTTTACCACTGAATTTCTCTCATTCTAGAACTGATCAGATTTCATATCTACTTTGCTTTCGGAGGCCAGCCAAAGTCTGCTAAATGTTGCCATATAAATGAAAGGTTCTTTGCTCAAATTTGTTTCAAACTGTGGGATCACTAAGACACAAGAAGACAGGGATCAATATAAGTGGGTGTGTATATGTGAGTGTGTATGTTAAAACTAAAAATTCATAAAAAGTTTCTGAATGTACATTTTGGGGAATATTTAATGATATACAGTATAAATTACCTGTGGCAAGAGAGAAGTCGTATTGTCAATATTATCTTTCCCGTTCATTTTAAAATCATTTTATGTGTTCCTGCTCTCTTTTGCAATGGCTCCCAAATATGCCAATTTGATGCAGCTCTGTCCGACAACAGTTTTACACAATAATTGGGGGGAGCTTTTTCAAAAACAAAAAAACAAAATAGCTAAGTTTATGTAAATTTAAAATATCATTTACAATTCTTCATAGGTCCCTGCCATGAGAACTTCTCTTTAGAAGACTTTGAAAATGGGCTTGATGGAACTCTGAGATTTCAGCCTAAACATTATAGTTACTGCTCCTAGTCTATTCTGGATAAAATTCATTGGTTTCTATCTGAGGTGAACCTTTTCTAATTAGAATAGGATAGCAGCTTTTTTTTAAGCTTTTTGTCCAAGAAAGGTATTTTCAGTGGCATTAAGCCTGGAGGTTAAATGATGTTACTGAAAAATGGGGAAATAATTGTTTCTTGATTACTATTATGTTTTATAAATGTGCTTTTCTTTAAAAATGGAGGGAGAAAAAAAGAACAATTAATAGTATAATATGATAAATCATGTGTGTGTGTTTAAATAAATGCCTTTAAATAACAGAGAGAGAGAGAAAGACAAAAATTGTCACCTTAACCCATTGTTATAATTATGTACACTCCTGTTTTAATCCAGTTTCTCCAACAAAAAGATTGCCTGACTATTTTAAAATGTGAATTCCCTCACAATACCAACTGATTATAAGAATCAAATTAGAGCTAGCATATTTTTGTAATTACACCTCTCTCCCCACCCCACCCGCCTATAGAAGGAGGGGGAATTCATACTTGCTGAAGTAGTTAGGCTCTAACTTTTTTCCACTTGCAAGACGTGTCAAGATAATTTCCAATAGATGAAACTTGCCATTCATTAATTCAAGAAGAAAGACATGTTCTGTAGTACACATTTAAATCAGGAAAATTGAAACCATCTTTCCTCCCTGGCAGTTGAAATTTCCTGAGTGAAATATGAGGAGAAAAGCTTCCCCAAATAAACCTTTAAAAAGTGCATTAAATTTCTGAATGTACATTTTGGGGAATATATAATAATATACAGTATAAATTACCTGTGGCAAGAGATAATTTTACTTCAAATATTCCATTTAAGTGAAGCCCATCTATCCAAATCTATTGCTTGTTCTAACAGCAATACATTTAAATTCAGTTTAATCATCTGAGATATATCTGTAGATATTCTCAGCCCAAGGTAAATTATTGCTTCTGGGAACTATCAAAAAGCTGCTACCGACAGTTTTCAAGCTCCAAAGACATCGTTTAGGACTTAAACCAATTAAAATTATACACAGAAAGGACTCCAAAGGCATAAATTAATTGTATTTATTTTTGTATATGAGACTAAGGTTGGTCAATAAATATTAACATATCATCTACAGACAGGGCTACTGTATATTAAGTAATATTATACTATTATACTTTACCCTTAGACTGTCCACTGTTGACCTCACCCGATTCCTAAGAGGTCAGTAAGGGGCGTGCATAAGTGCACCAGCGTGCCTACCATCCCTGTCCTAATGTTCCCTCTTATCAGTACTCATTTTATGTATATAAGCAATGTTATATCTATGTATATTACCAACACGTACTTGACACAAATAAATAAATAAATAAATAAAATACTGTATACTATCTAATATTGGTTGCAAAAAACTGGAGGGCCACCACACAGTCAGAGAAGAAAACAGAAAAGTCTACCTTTTTGCTGCCATCTAAGTTTTATCATCTGTGCATCCCAGTTCAAGCTGCCTTATTGTATAATCTTTCCCTGCATATAATAAACCAGTTGTGATGCTTGTGAAAGACAAGGGGAAGAGATGTTGCCTTGACAACAATCAGATAAGTGGGTGAGGAGCCCACAACTGCATAACAGACAAATAAAGATCCCACCCTAAATTATCAGGCTCTAAAAAGAGACAATGAAAGGTCTGCATTTTCAGACTTGCAAGATTCTGTTAATGTAGCCTTATAATAAAGTGGAATTAGCTCATCTAATCATGTTTCTTATCTGGACTATCTGAGAAGACTGACATCACTCTTGCAAATCTGAAAATACAAATCTCCCATCATCTCTTTTTACATTCTGATAAATTAGTGCAGATCATTTCTGAGTTTCATCCTCTGCCCATTATGCAATTGTGGGCTGTCTCCACCCTTTTATCTGGTCATTCTCAAAGCATGAGAATGCTTATCTCTTCCTCTTATCTGTCAAGGTCATTCCCATATATCATTATACCACTGTTAGTATTAGTTTGTTTAGTCCACACAACCTTAACCCTAACCCTAAAAGTGCCAATTGAATAGAGGAAAGATAGCAATGCCTAAAAAGCAACTAAACATAGGGCATGTCAAATTTTTCACCTTTCAGTTTCCAAACATTAGGGGTGCCTTGAGAATTGTAAAAATATTTTGGTTACTTTAATATAATGTAGATGTGTTTGGTAAGTAACTACATAAATATCATAACTTTTTAACATTTTGTTTCTTTCGTTTGAGATCCCCCTAATCTTCACTTGTGTTTTTGGAAGGCCTTAATCTATTTGAAAAATCCCTGAAGAAAATAAAAATATTGAAATAATAAAAAATCGGTATTGCCAGTTAAATATTATAAAATACCTTTTCTGCATGATAAACCCTAGCATTATTTCACGCTACAAAATTGACTCATAATCTCAAATTGGAAGCCCTCTGTCTAGAACAAATAAATTTAAAGGAAAACTATCTGGTCTTAGAGTCATTGTATTATCGATAATACTGTTAATTTCTTCCAGCTGGATAGGTTCAGAAAGATAGCTTATTTTGTTGAGTATCCACACATTAAAAATTCAGCTGGAAAAAAAAAGCCGAATTGGTTTTCTATTACATCACTATATTTTCAGTAGAGGAAATCTTGAAATGTGTATATTCTAGCAATATGCTTGGATTATTATTGTCCTAAATCCTTGGAATAAAACTTTGTTGCTTTTTAAACCTGTATGACATATTATTGCTTCATCTTCTTCCAAATACTTTTATTCCTGCCTGAACAGGAAGCAGTTTAATTAGATTGTAGTTAAAAGTTTGTAACTATTTGTAAAAATCTTAGAAGGACAAAGTAGCATACCTAAAGCCAAATAAACTTAGCCTTCTGTTGTTGTTTTTTCTTTTAAATATATTTTTTCCTTAAGTACAACATAAGAAGAAATGTTCCTACATCAGTAATAACCTGCAGCACTGAAGCATGAAGAAATATTAGAAATATTACCACTGACACCTCTGTTTTCCTTTGTTTGTCAAACCACTGATATAAATAGTTTTGGCTTTATTATTGGTTGATTAATCATCATGGCTGTTGTTCGTACTTATTTATTTTAAGGATGTTGTTTAAATTGTTTAAATTGTTTAAGAATTTTAGACTTGTAAGCTGTCCAGAATCATTTGGTTGAGTTGGGCAGTTAATGTATAGAAATTGAATAAATAAGTAAATAAATACATTTTCCCAGCTTTGCCACCATCAACCCTTAATCCAATAGATGTGTTCTTTGCAATAATGTAATAATGCCAGCCGATGAGCCACAGGCTGCAGGCACTTCCTCTCCTCAGTGCCCCAGACCAGGTCAGCAAACTATGGAAATAAAATGGCTGAATTTCAGCAATACAATTTCAAACTGGTTTGTGGATAGATAAGGGTATAAAGCAGAGGTGAAATCCAATTTTTTTTACTGCCTGTTCTGTGGGCGTGGCTTGGTGGGCGTGGTGTGGCGTGGTGGCCGTGGCTTGATGGGCGTGGCAGGGGAAGGATACTGCAAAATCTCCATTCCCTCCCCACTCCTGAGGGAAGGATACTGCAAAATCTCCATTCCCTCCCCGCTCCTGAGGGAAGGATACTGCAAAATCCCCATTCCCACCCCACTCCTGGGGGAAGGATACTGCAAAATCTCCATTCCCACCCCACTCCTGAGGGAAGGACATTGCAAAATCTCCATTCCCACCCCACTCCTGGGGGAAGGATACTGCAAAATCTCCATTCCCTCCCCGCTCCTGAGGGAAGGATACTGCAAAATCCCCATTCCCACCCCACTCCTGGGGGAAGGATACTGCAAAATCCCCATTCCCACCCCACTCCTGGGGGAAGGATACTGCAAAATCCCCATTCCCACCCCACTCCTGAGGGAAGGATATTGCAAAATCTCCATTCCCACTCCACTCTGGAGCCAGCCAGAGGTGGTATTTGCTGGTTCTCTGAACTACTCAAAATTTCCGCTACCAGTTCTCCAGAACCTGCTGGATTTCACCCCTGGATAAAGATGATGTGGAAACCTCTTTGTCTTAGAGATTGTAAACTCTCATTCCCACCGTAGTTCTCAGAATTTAGAAACTGGTTGAAAAAGTTTAGGACCATTCCTTCTCGTGACATCATAGTGTCACAGAATGGCCCTTTGGATCTTCAAAAGGTCGAGTGTATTTTCACATTCCTTATTGGAACATTCCAATCATGCACTAATTCAAGATATATAGTCCATACTCTATGCGAAATACTAAGCATGTAATATATTTATTTTATTTATTTATTTTATTTTGGAATTCTTATATGCCGCCCAACTCCCTAAGGACTCAGGGCGGCGTACAACAGTGAGAAAATACAAGAATAACCAAAATCTAAAAAGTTAATTAAAAGCAAATATAAAAATTAAAACACACTATAAAAAGAATCATCACCAACCACTCAACATCATACATACTTGGGGGGTGGGCTCGAATGAATTAAGCTCTACCCCCCGCCTGCAGGAAAAGCCATGTCTTAACAGCTTTCCGGAAGGCCAGCAGAGTGGGGATAGTTCGGGTCTCTGGTGGAAGTTGGTTCCAGAGCACAGGGCCAGCCACAGAGAAGGCTCTCCCCCTTGGGCCCGCCAGCCAGCATTGTTTGGCCGACGGGACCTGGAGGAGGCCCACTCTGTGGGCCCTAACCGGTCGAAGGGAAGTATGAGGCAGAATGCGGTCCCGTAGATAACCTGGTCCCAAGCCATGAAGGGCTTTAAAGATGGTGATCAACACCTTGAATTGGACCCGGAGACCGATGGGCAACCAATGCAGCTGGCGGAGTATCGATGTCACGTGGGTGTACCTTGGCACACCCACCACAGCACGCGCAGCCGCATTTTGCACCAACTGAAGTCTCCGGATACTCTTCAAGGGTAGCCCCATGTAGAGCGCATTGCAGTAGTCCAAGCGAGAGGTGACAAGGGCATGAGTGACCGTGAGTAGAGCCTCCTTCTCCAAATATGGCCGCAACTGGTGCACCAGGCGAACCTGTGCAAAGGCCCCTCTAGCCACAGCTGAAAGATGATGGTCCAATTTTAGCTGTGGATCTAGAAGGACCCCCAAGTTGCGGACCTGGTCCGAGGGAGTCAGTTTCGCTCCCTCAAGGACCACGGAGGGACAGTTGTCGTAGTCCTTAGGAGGCAATATCCACAGCCACTCAGTCTTGTCGGGATTAAGTCTGAGTCTGTTCCTCCCCATCCAGATCCTGACGTCGTCCAGGCACCGGCACATTACATCAACTGCCTCCCTGAAGTCAGACGGGGTGGTGATGTACAGCTGGGTGTCATCAGCGTACTGATGGAAACACACCCCATGTCTGCGAATGATCTCCCCCAGCGGTTTCATGTAGATGTTGAACAGGATGGGCGAGAGAACCGACCCCTGAGGCACCCCACATAATAGGGGCCTAGGGGACGATCTCTGCCCCCCTGCCAGCACCGACTGCATCCTATCAGCGAGATAAGAGGAGAACCACCGCAGAACGGTGCCTCCCACTCCCAACTCGCTGAGACGATGCAGAAGGATACCATGGTCGATGGTATCGAAAGCCGCTGAGAGGTCAAGTAGCACCAGGATGGAGGAATTTCCCCCATCCCGGGCCCGCCAGAGATCATCCATCAGAGCGACCAAGGCAGTTTCTGTACTGTAACCACGCCTGAAACCCGACTGGTAAGGGTCTAGATGATCTGTTTCATCCAGGAGCTGCAGAAGTTGAGTAACCACCACCTTCTCCACAACTTTCCCTAAAAAAGGTAAGTTGGAGACTGGACGATAGTTCTTCAAGTCAGCTGGATCCAGGGAAGGCTTCTTCAGGAGGGGTCGCACCACCGCAGCTTTTAACGACTGCGGTACGGATCCCTCTCTCAAAGAAGCGGTGACCACCGCCTGGATCCAGCCGCGTGCTACCTCTCTGCTAGCCGAAACCAGCCAGGAGGGGCACGGGTCCAATAAACAGGTGGAGGTACCCATCGCTCCCACAGCCCTGTCCACATCCTCGGGAGAAACAGGCCCAAACTCTTCCCATAATGATGGACTAAGACTAGCCCCTGTCAACTCAATGGACTCTGCCCAGCCGGAGTCCAGATTTGACCGAATCTGAGCGACTTTATCCGACAGAAACTCAGCGAATTCCTCAGCTCTGCCTTGTAAGTGTTCCTCGCTCCCCCCTTTTGCAAGGAGGGAGCGAGTCACCCTAAACAAGGCGGCTGTGCGAGAATCTGCGGACGCAATAAGAGCAGAAAAATAGGATCGTTTTGCCGCCCTTATCGCCACTAAATAAGATCTGATGTAAATTCTTAATAGTGTTCGATCAGACTCAGTTTTTCTGGCCCTCCAGCGGCGCTCCAGACGTCTCTTCTGGCGTTTCATCTCCCGGAGCTCCTCGGTAAACCAGGGAGCTTTCCGGAATCCACTGCCATAGAGAGGTCGCTTAGGCGCAATTCGGTCTAGAGCCCCTGATGCTGCGGTGTTCCAAGCAGCCACCAGGGAGTCAGCCGAATTGTGTACCAGGGTTTCAGGTATTTCCCCAAGTTCCCTCTGGAATCCTTCCGGTTCCATTAGGCGCCTGGGGCGGAACCACTTAGTCGGTCCCGCCTCCCTGCGGGGGAGGAATGGGGCTGCGAAATCCAGCCTCAGTAGGAAATGATCTGACCATGACAGTGGGGTGATGACTAAGTCCCTTATCTTCAGATCATCTCTCCACTGCCCCGAAAGAAACACTAGGTCGAGCGTGTGACCACCCTCATGAGTCGGACCCTGGATTACTTGGGACAGGTCCATGGTTGTCATGGAATCCATGAACTCCTGGGCCGCCCCAGAGGTTTCGCCAGCAGATGGCAAGTTGAAGTCCCCCAGCACCATAAGCCTGGGGAACTCAACTGCCAAGCCGGCTACTGCCTCGAGCAGCTCAGGCAGGGCCTTGCTTACGCAGCTGGGAGGCAGGTACGTTAAGAAAAGGCCCACCTGTACCCCTAAGTCCAACTTCAAAAGGAGCGTCTCACACCCAACAATCTCCGGGGCAGGGATCCTACGAGGATGCAGATTTCCACGCGTTATTATTGCCACTCCTCCCCCCCTTCCCTGGGGTCGAGAATGGTGCTGCACCGAGAAACCGGCTGGGCATATCTCGGAGAGAGCTACTCCCCCCTCCTGCCCCAGCCAGGTCTCGGTAACACACACCAGGTCAGCCCCCTCCTCTGTGATTAAGTCACGTATCAAGGGGGCTTTGTTGACGATTGACCTATATGATAAGTATATACAGGTAGTCCTCAACTTACGACCATAATTGAACCCAAACCTTATGTTAAGTGATTTTTGCCCCATTTTACAACTTTTCTTGCCACATTTGTTAAGTGAAACACTGCAGTTGTTAAATTAATAAGCAAATCTGGTTTCCCCATGGACTTTACTTGTCAGAAGGTCACAAAAGGGGATCACATGACTCCGGGATACTGCAACCGTCATAAATGTGAGTCAGTTGTCAAGCATCCAAATGTAAATCACATGAGCATGAGGATAATACAACAGTCATAAGTGTGAAAAATGGCCATAACTCACTTTTTTCAGTGCTGTTGTAACTTCGGTCACTGAATAAACCGATGCAAGTTGACGACTACCTGTATTTAAAAAAATCATGTTTACAAATCTTATTTCCTTCTCTGTAGCCAGTCAATACATCTGCATTAGCTGACATTCTTTGTATTTATCTTTAACAAAGAGAATGACACAAACACCTATTTACCTTCATCTGCATGTCTGCTATGTATAAACCACATAGAATGAACTTCGTCTGTGGAATCCCTCAGCGGCAGAGGTGGGTTCCTCCCGGTTCGCACTGGTTCTATAGAACCGGTAGCAAACCACTGGTGATGTCACGGTGATGTCACGGAACCGGTTCTGTCAGTGCCAGTCCATGGACGCCACCATCTTTTTTTTGGATTTTTTGGGGGGAATTTTTTTTGGGGGGGGGTTGGGGGGAATTTGGGGGGGGAATGTTTTTGCTGATTTTTTTTCTTTCACGCATGCGCAGAAGCCGAGTTTCCGGCACTGTGCATGCACCACCATCTTGTTTTCAGCTCTCTTTTTTTGGATTTTTTTTTTGGGGGGGGTTGGCACTGTGCATGCACGTGCCCATGAGGCGCGGCCATGCAGCACAGGAGGAAATGAACTGCAGCAAGGTAAGTTAGAACCCACCCCTGCTCAGCGGGTAAACTGGCCAGCACTGCTTGCACTGGCACAAATCATAAAATATTACCACTGATGTTTAGCAGGAAAAGAGGCATGGCGGTTGCCTTCTAGAAGGCTGGGGGTGGTTTGAGGTTAGCAATGCAGATTCCTGCCATGAAGAAATAGTCAGTGGCTCATGCACTGGGACATGTACGTGATGAGGACGAGGCCAAAGAGAGGGGAAAAAACAGCAGATGCAGGCCTTCAAAACAAATCATTCAAAAAGCAATCTGAAGAAGAACCCTGTAACTCAGAAAAACAAAGCTTGGCATATTCTCTTCCGATCAGATGACCTTCAGGAGGTCCTCTGATCCTCCCTGCAGAGTCTTCTGCTAGCCAAATTGTTTCATCAAAAATATTAAATGCTGTATTATATTGCGCAGCAAAAATATTTCCATGTGTTCTTAGATTAAAGTGACCAGATATTTTTTTTTAAGCGGGACACCATTGACGGGGGCGGGCCCGCCTGGACGCCGCCATTTGAGTTTTGCCCTCTGCGCATGCGCAGAACGCTGCGCATGTGCAGAGGGCAAAAGAATGCAAATGTCGGCATCCAGGTGGGTGGGGGGGAGGCGGGAGGCCTTTCCTCGCCTCCCGCCTCCCCTTCGGGAGCCGGCAGTGGCTTGGGCTGGCTGGCTGGTAGAAATGCTCCGCCTGTGTTTCGCGATCCCCGAGGATACCCAAGCCCTCCCCCCAACTCTTCCTCCTGCCGCCCCTTGCTAGCCAAGTACATCTTCGCCTCCGGTTACCTTTCCCCGTGGGGCAGGACAACCCCGCCACTGGGCAAGTGGTTCCTGTTCAGCGCCATGTTCCCGGCCAATGGCACCGACTGAGGCGACGCGGGTCATCTCTTTCGTCCCTTGCCAAGTATGGCAGAGCCGCCCCGTAGCGGCCGTGATCTCCTGGAGCGCAGGCCTGCCTCTCAGTGGAGTGGAGGTGTGGCGGCCGGTCGGCTGTGGGGGAGCCTGTCCCGCGGACGCCTCCTGGACTTGGGATGACTGCAAAAGGTGCGGTGGTGCTACTACGGTAAGGTGACCAGACGTCCGGGCATTCTTTCCAAAAAAGCGTGACTTTTTGGAAAGAATGCGAGACGCGGGACACACGCTTGAAAAGCGTGTCTGTCCCGCCAAAAGCGGGACGTCTGGTCACCTTATCTTAGATTACCTGTACAGAAATTTTAGATCATGCTAGAAATTGCTCAATGGATCTCAGGCTTTTTTTTATTTGTTTATGTTTAGGGAAACCTGACAATAATATATAGGATACTTATAAAAGTGAAGACTTGTTACTCTGGTGAGAATATTGGCATGAAATAAGTCACACCTGGCCTCCAGAGTGTTATTTCTGTAATAAGGAAAGATTTTTATTGGATTTTATATCATCCTCCCTCCACCATACCTGATTTCTCTAAATCTTAAAAAGCTGGCAGTGAATGGTTGAACTTCTTCCTATGATCAGCTGGCATCTGAAGAGAACCCTCTATTTCTAATTAAAAGTCCATCATTAAACCTAGTATCTTCACAAGAAAATTTGAATATCTCTTTTGTTTGCCCAGAAATTGTTCTGCTTGCACCATTCTCTCAAGCTGCAACGTATCTGTTTGCCTGTTAATGTTTTCTTGTTTGGAACTAGAGTCAGTGAAGAATTTTGATGAAGTAGGATATTTGGACCATTCAACCACAAAATTTACAGGCGAGCAAGATGGATTTGTGCTGTGTGTATGGGGGGTGGAACTGATTCACACTTCTTGCTTGCCACCTAGTATTTCATGAGGGGAGGAACACATTACCTTGTCTCAGCTCTTTCCCATCCCACTGGGAGGGCAACCGCCATTTTAACATTCTGACTCTGTGTTAGAAAGAAGTGTCTTCTTCTGTCCAATTGGGCATCTGACAGTGGTCTTATACAAATGTCTCAATTCCAATTGCCTTGTGTGTGCTCTGGCAGGCACACTTCCCCTGGTTCCACTCCCTGTCTTTAACAGCCGTTTTACAGAGTTGCGAAGCTGCCTACAACCAAGGCCTGAACTTACTTACTTACTTACTTACTTACTTACTTACTTACTTACTTACTTACTTACTTACTTACTTACTTACTTACTTCTGTGAAAAATTAAGCCCTTCTTTTTTTCTCTCTTTTTAATTGGAAATCAACAAAAGACTTATTGTTTCTTTTCCCCCAGCAGTCTTCAAAAGACATGCCCATTTCTAGCATGGGTGGGAGGGGAATATAATCAGGGAATCCACCTGGTTGGAAGCCTTGTTAACTGTGTCTGGACAGAGCACCTGTCCATCATTGTGGTCAAATTGAAGGAAGGCATTGAAATCTGGAAAACAATTTCTTGTCTTCATTTCCAGCTTAAAAACAGAGACCATGTAGAGTGGTGTATTCATATTACATATTTAAATGGTTTTAATGAAGGATAGTTTCTTCAGTGTAAATGTTTGCAAGTTTTACTTCAGTTGAACAACTCAGGATCTCTATATGTAGATTGTGCACCTGTATTAAGCAGCTAAAATTGCCAAATGTTCTCTTGGAGCTCAACTTTTGAAATTCAGGGTGGGGGGAGTCTTGAAGTTAAAATAGAATCTGGTTGAAGAAAGTCTAAAAACACTGTATTTTTTTCTTTTAAAAGAGATTCCCAGAGTTTATTACTAATTGATTCCTGGCCCCACAACATAACCTATTTTCCCAGCAAGTTCCAAAATGTATTTTTGATGTTTGCACTGGTATTTTGCTCTCATGTCTCATGGGACCTGAGAAAAATTTGATGGTTAAAAGCTTGGGTGCTTGGGAAAAAAAACCTACAAGCATTCTGGAAACTAGCCTGCCTGTATTTCATTTCAATTCTTAGCTGGCAGTTTGACTCTGATCCCTGAAGAGGCTACACATTTGTGACTCTAGATCAGATAGAGGACATGACAACTCAACCAGAGAAGCTGAAAGAGAGATGGCTGGCTAGGCCAGTGTTGAATAGAGGACAGAAGTGAAATGTGGTGAGATCAAATATATGCAGAACTAAAAAAGATGCCAATAATATATGTGGTGGTACAAATGGCTTAAGTAATCAATACAAAAATGATTCAGCTTTTGCTAAGGACATCAGATAAGGACTCGGGCTGCAAAAGATGCCGTCAAACATATGAATGACACTTCTTCCATTCAGCGCACATCACACTTCAAAAGTAAAGTTCCCCAGATGACAACCCAAATGAATAATGGCCTCCTTTGCATGATGCTTTCATCCACAGCTATAATAATACAAAAAAGTTTAATCAGACACTACAGTTATAAAGTCTTTCAGCTTCATCCTCTATATTTCATTTCCTTCGTTGGCTAAGTAGGACATGAAAGGAGCTTTTCCTCCAAACAGTTATGGGAGCCATGAGTGAAAGATTTAAATGAGGCTGGTTGTGAGGCACAGCAAAATAATGTTTTTGGTTTCTGTGTTCTGGAATAAAAGTGTTAACATCCCATCCCTGTTGCAAAGCAAACCCCAGGAGACCCAATCTGCGCACCGTCAGTCTTATTTGTTTTAACTTTTCAAAGTAGAAACAAACAGGCCATGGTTAGAGGGGAGTTTGTCAAAGGGTGGTTAATATTTTATCAAGAAATATTGAATGCTGAATAGTCAATACTGAATATTCAATTTTCAGGGAGCCTACCAGCTGCCTAATTCCTTGGGGAGAAAAATAGTTCTATTTTCTGGAAGTCTGACAATTAGTTATGACTGACTCCACCCTAGTAGACTGAGGAATCTGAAATTTTCCACATATCTAAAGGACTCTAGGAGTGTGTGAAACTCAAGGAAATGACAATGATGAACTGCGACCCAAATAAAGAGTTACTCTTAGAGTCCTTCTATGACAGTATAGGCCACAGGCTTATGCTTTGACAAGAACTTACCAGAATACATTGCAAGATCACAAGGAATTCTAGAATTTCCAAGAACATAATTTGGAATGTTATGTTTCTGGGAAGACAAAGGGCATTTTTACTGAAGGATGCTTGGGATCTGAATGCCCCAACATCCTCAGAATCTCTGCAAAAATTCTTTGCATGAGTTGATATAGAGAAGAACCCTCATAAAACTGTTTTCCTCCCATAGCAATATTATTGCCAGTTCACACAAATATACACATGTACACACGCATCCACCCACCCACCCACATATATACTTTGTGTGTGTATTCATCCCCTTTCTTAAAAAGAAAAAAAAACCCTAGAGAAGTTAGAAATTGCCGACTACTTCTCCCAGTGTTGAATTTAATGAGCTGATCTGAATTCCAAAAGGGAGAATACCTGTCTGTTTTATCCTGTCTGTCCAACCAACCATCCGTCCATCAATCATCTCCTGAAATACCATAAAACACTCAGTAAAAGTTTCATTTTATCTCTTCCACGGAGATAGACTATAGTGCCCGTTTAACATAACTAGCATAAGTTTCATGCTAAGAGGAACACTAAGCCATTACTGTCCAATACTTGGTTTCTGAAGACAGCTGTCAGCATTTCTTACTGCAAAGATCCTGGCTAACTCCCCTCCATTACCAAAGATGTTTCAAGAGCTAGCAGAGAATCTCTTCCTGGTAACTGGAAGGTAACTTCCTGGTAACATCTCTGATGAGAGCTATCAAAAAGGAGAAGAGGCAACTAAGTTTTCCCACCAACCATGAGACTCTAGCTAGCACACCTAGCAATCACCCAAATCCCCTGGCTACATTTCCCCCACAATGGCAAGACATTTTTATTTCTATTTATAATTACAGTAATTACTTCTAAATTTGCATCTCTACATATCCATTTGCATGTTATATGCAAATCTAAGTCCCCCCCCCCCTTTTAAGCTATGCAGTTACTCCTTTTTCTTTGATCATTAGCACTGGAATATTTACTTCCCTAGGAGAGACATGCTATAATTGGGAGAGCTAAACATCAGCAGTGTAGCTTCTGCCATTTCTTATGCAAAAGAACTGTGCTTTTGCATGGCAGCCCCTTCCTTCTCCTTTACAAAATAGGTGGGACTAGACGCATAATCTAAATTGGATGTAGTTCATTTTAAAGTTTGGTTCAATTAATATGAACTACTTTCCTTGTATGTAATAGTTTTCTTCTTCTCTTACAATGTTTCTATAAACTGAAAGGTGTGGTATACATTTAACAATGGGGAAATCAAGATGTTCGCTGGGAATCAAGTTGTCCAGCTCTGTTGTACGCAGGAGCAGGTGGGAAGGGAGTTTGTCTTTTCATCCATACAAAACCCTTTAACATATGGGTTGAGTAGGAAATTTACAGTAACAGCTCCTTGGTTGAAAATGGATTGTTTGGGAAATAGATCTAGGGAACAGATCTAGGGAACAGGTAGGTATGAAATCCACAGAGATAGGTGGAACATAACTGCTTATGTGTCACAAAAGTACCAGTGGTAGAGTGGAGGTCTGTCTTCATGATGAGAAGATTGTTGGAGATAGAACTCTTTCTCTGTCAAGAGACCTTCTTGGCTTGCACAGGGGAAATCCTTAATATAATGAAGATTTGGTTGTTTTCCAATTGATGCTGAACACCATTCCATCTGTCCAATTGTGAAGGGATGGGAATTGCAATTTGCCCTTCATATCTCTCAATCCTAACAGCTTCCCAGAGATCTAAGAAATAGAGCCATAGAATGGTGTAAGTTCCATAGAACCCAGCTGGATTTACTATAGAGGATGGTGCTGTGCAATTTAACTGGGGCAACGTAGCTCATTCAGTCTCCAAATACCTCCCAGTTTTTATACTGTTCCATGTATCCCAGCAGAGCAGTTGTATCAAGATTAAGAAAAATGATAGTACTGCTTTCTATTGCACTGTTGAGGCCTCACTTAGAATACTGCATCCAGTTCTGGTCACCACAATAAAATAAAATAAAAAGATGCTAAGGCCCTCGAAAGAATGCAGAGAAGAGCAATAAAGAAATTAGCTAAAGGAATTAGGAATATTTAGCTTAATGAAGAGAAGACTGAGGGAGAGACATGATAGCAATCTTCCAATACTTGAAGGGCAGCCACAGAGAAAAGGACATTGATTTATTCTCCATAGCAATTGAGGGTAGGGCAAGAAGCAATGAGTCGAAGCTCATTAGAGAAAGATCCAACACAGAAATAAGGAGGAATTTCCTGATAGTAACAGTGGAACAGCCGACCTCCCAGAACTGTGGGCGCTTCATCACTGTAGGTTTTCAAGAAAAGGTTTGACAACTATTTGCTCGAGATGGTATGAGGATCCTGCCATGGGCAGGGGGTTGGACTTGAAGACCTCCACATTCCCTTCCAGCCCTATGATACTATGATTTCATGTATATATTGAAGCATCTCGGTCAACAGTTTCCAGGAAGGCCTGCACTAAACAAAAGAAGAAAACATCTCTCAGAATCCCATACAGGCTTGTTCAAAACGCTATCTTTTAAAGTGATGAGAAGTAAATGTACTCCTTTATATGCCAATGTTATGCTCAACTTAGTCTACAAATTGTACTGAAGATTAATTTATTGCATTACCCAAAGGCAAATACATCCATGTTACAGTTTAATAACAAAATTATAAGTACAATGTCAAGCAATATCAGGAAATGTTCCATTAATAAATGCATTTTTATCATTCTAGGGCAAACGCAGCAACAATTGCTATAATTTTTTTTTTTTGTGGTAGTTGATGATTTGATTTTTCATCTGAGTTACCCAATAATGTGATTATTCATATGTGGCTTTCATGACAGATACCAAGACTTTTGGATGTCACAGATTAGAATCTTACAAAAACATGGAATATAAGGGTTGGAAGTTACCTTGGAGATAATCTACTCAGACCCTCTGCCCACTAAGGAATCCATTACTACAACATCTCTTACAGAGGATCATGCAACTTTTGTTTGAACACCCCCAGCAAAGAATAGTCTAGTACCTTCTCAGGCAGTTTGTTCTATCGTTTAATAGCTAGTACCATTTGGATATTTTTCTTGATGTTCACCTGAATCTTCATCATTCTAATTTGAACTCATTCTTTCTTATCCTGTATTTTGCAACAGCTCTAAACAATTATAGCCTGTCTTTCATTTGTTGGTATTTCAGAGACTTGAATACAGCTATAATGTGTCCCAACAGTCTTCTCTTCTGTGTATTAAATGAAACAAAAATCTCCAATTGTTCTTCATAGTTTTTTCCTTCCAAGATCTTTGTCTTCTTCTTGGACATGATAAAATTTGTCAATATAGTCCCATAAATGGATGTTATAGCAATAGCACTTAGACTTATATACCGCTTCATAGTGCTTTACAGCCCTCTCTAAGCAGTTTACAGAGTTCAGCATATTGCCCCCAACAATTTGGATCCTCATTTTACTCACCTTGGAAGGATGGAAGGCTGAGTCAACCTTGAGCCTGGTGAGATTTCAACAATCTCTATATCCATCTTGTGATATGATCATCCAACCCACATCATCTTCTCTGCTAATATGTCATGTGAGACTTTGTTGAATACTTTCCATAAGTCAATGTACATTTGGAGCTGAGATAGCGCAGTGGTTAAAAGCAGCATTGCGACCTTCAGCTGATTGCTAGTTCAGCAGTTCAGCTGTTCGAATCTCACTAGGCTCAAGGTTGACTCAGCCTTCCATCCTTCCGAGGTGGGTAAAATGAGGACCCAGATTGTTGGGGGCAATATGCTGAACTCTGTAAACCGCTTAGAGAGAGCTGGAAAGCACTATGAAGCGGTATATAAGTCTAAGTGCTATTGCTATTTTGTCCACACATTTCCATTGACAACCTAATCAGTCATTTTATCAAAAAGGAAGATTCATTTGACACTTTGTTCTTGATAACCTAATGCAGCAGGGGCGGGTTCCTCTTGCCTGGCTACCGGTGCGCTGTGCGTGCATCATCACGTTTTGTGTGCACGCACGCTTGCTACGTGCACACCTCCCCCCGCGCGATTTTGCTTCCACGCATGCGCAGGAAGCAAAAAAATCATCGGAATCTTGTAAGGTGACACGCGCACGCATGATTTTGGTGATTTTTTGCTTCCGCGCATATGTGGAAGCAAAAAATTGCTGAAATCTCGCACGTGCATGCGTTCCCTCACAGGATTTTGCTTCCGCGCATGCGCAGGAAGCAAAAAAGACCAAAAATTCAGGGAAAAAGATGGCGCCGCACGACGGACCGGCAAAGATGGCACCAGAGCTGTCGTGCACAAATTGCGCAATTGGAGGGTCCCTACTGGGACGGCGCACTGGACCGCACCGGTAGGAACCCACCACTGTATTGCAGGCTTGTTAAAAACTGGCGGCCTGTGGGCCAGATACGTCACACGCAGGTCACACCCACCCCAGCTCTGCAAAGGCAAAAAACATCACAATACATCACGATCCGGCCCCTGGCGCAATTGAGTTTGACACCCGTGTCATATTGGGCCCCTACCAAGAAATGGGCTGCTTTTCTAAATGTTCAGAAGCCAATTTCCTAATAAATCTGTTCCAGGATTTTGCCTGGTATCAATACTGAACAGGCATATTTCTTTCTTTTTTTTAATCTTCTTTTTAAAGACAGAAACAACATTAACCTTCTCCAATTCTCTAGCACTGGGGCCATCCTCCAAGATTTTTCCAAGATCTCCGAAAGGGGCTCCAAGATTACATTTATAAGTTCTTCCAAAGCTCTCAGATACAGCTGGTTTGGTCATTAAACTCATTCATTGTAGCCAGATGTTCCCTCACCGTCTCCTTGTGTGTGGAAAGTTGATCTTGAAGAGTTCCATCTTCTTCCTGTCATCTGTTTCGGTTCTACTCTTTTCTTAGCAGTGAGCTGGCCCCTTCTTTGTTCTCCTTTTATCATCTGCATAGCCAGAAAGGCCCTTTATGATGCTTTAAGCTTCCACTGTGAGCCTCAGTTCAATTTATGTTTCAGCCTAATTTTCCTTTTGCAAATATTAGCTACTTGCTGATTGTTTTCTTGTTGATTACATCCATCTCCTTCTTCCTTTATATGTTCCTTTTAAGTCACAGCTCATCTAAAGGTTCCTCTGCATCCTCAGTGATATCCCTGCTTTTTATCACTGGAATAGTAGGACATTTTATCTAGTAGTTTAAAAATTCCCACTCCTCCTGCATTGCCTCTAACCTAAGAATTTTTGTTCATGAAATTATCTAGCAGTTATCTAAACTTAACATTGACTTTATTGAAGCGTAATGTATGTGCTTGGCTGTGCTCCAATTTCTTTTTCAGCTAGTAACTAGCAATAGCAATAGCACTTAGACTTATATACTGCTTCATAGTGCTTATATACTGCTTCATAGTGCTTTACAGCCCTCTCTAAGCGGTTTACAGAGTTCAGCATATTGCCCCCAACAATCTGGGTCCTCATTTTACCGACCTCAGAAGGATGGAAGGCTGAGTCAACCTTGAGCCGGTGAGATTTGAACAGCTGAACTAGCAGTCAGCTGAAGTAGGTTGCAGTGCTGCTTTTAACCACTGCGCCACCTCGGCTCCTAGAACCCTAGAACTAGAACCCAACTAGAACCCTATGATAATGTGACTGCCTGCTTTCTCCCTAGGTTCTCCCAGATTTTACCTCCTCTGCTAGTTCTTTCATAATTAGTTGAATTAGATTTAGAACTCCTCTTTTTTTAACCTTATGGAAAATGAAAGTCAGGCAAAGGCACTAAAGAGCTTTTCCAGTGGTGTTGCTGACTGTTGCAGCCTTTGCCCAATTGATTTTCCAAGAGATCTCTGTGCAACTGACTGTAACTAATTTACTATAACTAACAATACAACGTTATCAAAATGTTGTAGATGTTTTGTAATCTCATCCAGAGGTGCATTATTCAAAATTTCTGCCTGGTTTGGCAGCTTAATAGTACCCACTATTATCTTTCTGTTGCCCCTAATTTGCATTCTTAATCAAATGATCTTGTTTGACATCTTGGTTGAAAATTAGGAATCATCTCACATTCCTAGAAAAGGGAGGAGGGAGATGAATTGTGATTGCATATGAAGATAATCTAGGTGTGCTCTTCCTTCATATATAATCACACTTCTTCCCCCTCCTCCCTTTCTTCTGTCTAGTCCCGTGATGGCGAACCTATGGCACGGAGCCATATCAGTGGGCACGCAAGCTCAGGTCCGGCGCACATGTGCGTGCCGGCCAGCTGATTTTTGGGCCTTCTGGGCCCATTGGGAGTTGGGAAATAGGCTGTTTCCAGCCTCCAGAGGGGGTAGGGAAGGTCCATTTTTTGCTCTCACTAAATGGCCCATTTCAAATTGGGAAACGGGTAATTTCTGGCCTCCGGAGGGCCTCCGGGGGTGTGGGGATGGCCATTTTTGCCCTCCCCAGGCTCCTAGAAAGGCTCTGAATCCTGGGGAGAGCCAAAAAATGGAATTTCCTGTTCAACCGGAAGTCGGCAAATGGAACGTTTCCAGCCTCCGGAGGACATCTGAGGGGGTAGGGAAGGCCATTTTCACCAGGGGCGGGTTCCTAATTTTTTTACTACCACTCTGTGGGCGTGGCTTATTTTGTGGGTGTGGCTTGCCAGCCATGTGACCAGGTGGGCGTGGCTTCTCGGACTGCTGAAGGGAGGGGAACTGAGATAGGTCCTGCTGCCCATTCCCCCTCCCCTCAGCAGCTCGAGAAGCCTCAAACATGCGAAAATGCCTAGGATCATCACCTCGTGTTCGTGACTTCTCGGACTGCTGAAGGGAGTGGAATAGAGATAGCTCCTGCCGCCCGTTCTTTCAGCGTCTCACGCGCTCCCTCAGCCATCCTCCCCTGGTTGGACTCATTGTGGGGTAGGAAGGCAGCGCATTGCCGGAAACTCGGCTTCTGGGCATGTGCAGAAGAAAATTAAAAAAAAATTTTTTTTAAAAAAAATGGCAGTGCCCAGGCACCGGCAACCGACCGCACCGGTACTGTGATGTCACTAGGGGGCCGCTACCGGTGCTATAGAGTGGACCGCACTGGTAGGAACCCACCACTGATTTTCACCCTCCCCAGGCTCGTAGAAAAGCTCTGGAGCTTGGAGAGAGCCAAAAAACGGGCCTTCCGGTTCAACCGGAAGTTGGCATATGGGCCATTTTTGCCTCCGGGAGGGGGAGGCTGTTTTCACCCTCCCCAGGTTCCTAGAAAGGCTCTGAAGCATGGGGAGAGTGAAAAATGGGTGTGTCGTTGCGTGCCGGGAGCGGGGGGGGTCACACGTGCATACGCGGAGGGGCGCATGGAATTGTGGGTGTGGGCACACATGCGCATGACCCCCCTGTGCTCCCCCCCTTTTGCCACATGAACCAAAAAAGGTTCACCATCACTGGTCTAGTCCATATGCCCTTCAGGTCTTGCACCCCACCCAGGTTTCACCTCACTTGGTTTCATAAGGCTTATCATCAAGACATATTCACCTTCCTATGTTAAGATGAGAGCCAGATGAGAGTGCACTGGTTAAGGCATAGGCAACAAAGAACATGTGTTCTAGTCCTGCCTTAGTCACTCTCTCTCAGCCCTCGGAAGGAGGCAATGGCAAACTACTTCTGAAAAAACTGCAGGGACCAGTTCAGGTTCTATTTGTTCCCACATTCTATGCACTTGTATGGATCATGTGCTGTAATTTCACCAAATCTTTCCTGTATTACATGCTCATTATTACATGCAACTTGCACATTTTTCTCAGATCTATTTACCATGCTTAGTATTGCATTATTTCCCAAGCTTTCTTCCATTCAGGGTTGACTTTAAAGCCCTCTGATCAATGTTATATACCAGTGATGGCGAACCTTTTCTCCCTTGGGTGCCGAAAGCGCATGCGCATGCACTATCACGCACATGCGAGTGCCCACACCCATAATTCAATGCCTGGGGAGGGCAAAAACGGCCTCCCCCGCCCCCGAAGAGGTCCTCTGGAGGCCGGAAACAGCCTGTTTCCCAACTTCCGGAGGGCCCAGTAGGCCTGTTTTCACCCTCCCCATGCTCCAGAGGCTTCCCTGGAGCCTGGGGAGGGCAAAAACGCCCCCCGGAGGCCCTCCAGAAGCCTAAAATGTCCTCCCAAAGCCTCCGCATGAGCCAAAAATCAGTTGGCCGCCGTGCACATGCACGCTGGAGCTGAGCTAGGGTAACAGCTCGCGTGCTGGCAGATATGGCTCCGCGTGCCACCTGTGGCACGCGTGCCATAGGTTCGCCATCACTGTTATATACCGTATTTTTCGGAGTATAAGACGCACCGCAGTATAAGACGCACCTTCGTTTTGGGGGAGGAAAACAAGGAAAAAAGGCCTCTGCCTCCAAGCAATTTGCCAAACAGAAAACTGCAAACAAAACAGATGATATACACTGTTTGCTGTGAATTTCTGTGCATGTGTGCCTGACCCATAGAAATAGCAAAGAATTGGAGAAATGTACATTTATGGCTGTATATTAATCCCAGAAAGTTTTCTTAAATGTAATCACACTAACTCCTTCCAATTATTTAAATAGATCTACTCCAAACATGACTAAGTCAGGGTTTCTCAGCTGCCTTCTTTTAATACTAATACTTAATACTAATACTTAATACTAAAACAGGACATTTCAGATTATACTTTTACAGATCTTTAAAATTGATGTGGCTTTCTGGAAATATTCTCTGCTATTTAAAAGAAGATACAATAGCACTGGGCCTCTTCAGAGCAAGCATTTATTTTAAAAAGCTTCTTCATTTTGTTAAGTTGTCTAGAAAAATAATAAAGCAGTCTTTAAAAAATAAGTCTAATAATTTGAACACTCTACAAACATTTAACAAAATAACCTATTAACAGAATCTGCCTCTACCTAGGATAGAACTCACAACCTCCTGATTGTGAGGCAAGAGCTCTACCTCTGAGCCATAGCAGCTATAGCTTGCCTCCTTGCAATTTCAGCAGTCTAATATTGCCAGCAGTTTATCTCCCAGCAATTTGTCACATTACAGCCACCGTAGTTAGTTTCATTTTACCACGTGCCTTGCAAGCCTCCGTCAGCTGTAGGTCGGGAGGCAGATCATCTCTTCTTGTGCTCTTCTTGTGCTTTGCCCTGTTTGCTGCAAAGAGGTAAATTGCTGGCAGGCAGAGGCCAAAGGGTGGGGGTGGCTGGGTGGGGCTACATTCGGTGTATAAGACGCACCCAAGTTTTCACCCTCTTTTTGTGGGTAAAAAGGTGCGTCTTATATTCCGACAAATACGGTACCTGTTTCCCAGTTCTGGTGAGCTGCCTTATAGGAGTCTCTCAGTTTAGAAGCACATCCTAACATCTTAAATGTCATAAATGCCCCCCTTCCTTAAAACTCCCCCAACCTGAATATTTTAACTTTTTTTCAAAATAGCGGTCTGGTTCATACCTCACGCTAAGCATGGATACAGATTATTTAGTTTCTTACAATGAGTGATCTTAGTTATTATGTTTGGTAAGCAATAGCTTTGACCTAGGGCCGATATGAACAGAACTATTATAGCTTATTTAACAAACCATGGTTAACGTAATGACTGGCCTGGTATAATGTGTTAATACAGCCAATGAGCAGAGGGTTTTGAAGGGTGGGGGAAGGTAGGGAATAAAGCAAGATGAAATTCTGATGTAGTTTATATAGGCTGAATTCTATAGGCTGCAATATTCTGAATCAATTCCTTCTCCATTAGTCACTATGACTTTCCTCAGATATTACCTCTTCAGGGGACAGCCATTCCTGGCAGATTCCCTTTTGTGCCAGCTTAATGCCTACTCTTGTTTATAATAAGGTGCACCTGGCAGCTTTTCATACCTCTCTCCCTGGCCTCCTGTCCCTGAACATTTCTGCTCCTTTCCAGTCCGTGTTTATCTGCCACTTTAGAAGAAAGTTCGAATTGCATTTGCTATCTATTTAATAGTGAAATGCTGGCCTCTCTTGACAGCTTATAAATAGCTTCTTGGAGTCCAATTTTGAGATTTGGAATTTTTGCTGAGAAAAGATAGAAAATAAACAGCGATCTATCTGCAAAACAATCAGAGGTGGCTTGCCTCTTCACATTCCCTCTCTCCCCCCAATTCCATTATGTCCTTCAGCATATGCAAGTTCCTTAATATCCCAAGGGAAGAGAGTCCATTAAGGCAAAGACTTATATCAATCTCTCCCTTCCAACTTAATTAAGTTTTTATAAACATTCAGCCCCGAATGGAAAAAAAAAGAATGCACAACCCGGTACCAAATTACCAAGGCAAATAGCATCCAAATCAAGTTATTTTCCCTGGCTTGTTTGAGTCCAGTTTATAATTAGGCAGCTGTTGGGACTTGGTGTTGCTAGCATGTAATTGTGTCATTTTCATTCATTAAATGTTTGATGCGAGCTATTGTTGGCTTGCTTCTCAACATTTCCATTTCTTCTGTTTCTTACCAATGACCTAGCCAACTTTGCCTTTCAAATAATTACAGTTTAACAATAGCAGACACTATTTATCTGCTGCAAAGGCACTGGAGCTGCCTCTGCCCTGGCTTCAGGAGCAAACCGTTGTTCTCCAGTTCTTGCTGATCATTTTGATCCTGAGATAGAACAAAAGGCCTGGTTCCAAATTGTGAATTAATCATAGAATTGAATACAATAGTACTCTTGTAATTAATTATACTTTATCTCCGTAGGTACTTATAACAAAATAGGGATACAGTAATCCCTCGTTTTTTGCGGCGGTTACGTTCCAAAAAGAACCCGTGATAGGCGAAATCCGTGAAGTAGGAACCTTTATTTTTTTTAACCCCTCCTACCCGGCTTCTGCGTTTTCGGTGCCCAAAAAAAGCCTGAAAAATCCTCCAACCTCTCCCTCTCTTGACGTCTGCTGTGGCTGCTTGGCACTGATCTCCTGAGCAAGCTTGTAGGCAGTTCCCTCGTCGATTTGGCCCGAACGGCCATTTTCCCTCAGGGAAAGCTGGCAGCGCGGCCCGCCCTACAGCTGATGAGCGGCAGTCCTTCTGCGCACGCGCAGAGCTCATCGGACCGCTTTACTCGCCTGCCGCTGCCAGACTGAAGCAGGAGACCACCACGCAGGCGCAGAACTCATCGGAGAGGTTTGCGAGTCCCGGAGCCGCGCGCTTTGTCGCTGACTGCCTGGCCGCCCACGCAAATCCGTGAAGCAGCGAGACCGTGAAAGGTGAACCGCGATATAGCGAGGGATTACTGTATCTCAAGACTGAAAGAGTATTTGAGATGAACATTACCTAAAGTTCAGAAACATATGGCTAAACATAAAATGGAATTATGTAAAGAACATATAGAGTACCTGAACAATCAGGAAAAGCACATCCTAAGGCTTACCATCTGCTTAATTTTTATTTTTTTTAGATTTCACACAAGTCTAACATCGTCGATGCCTCATTCACTTTGCTCATTTGTTTGACTGTGTTGAGCCATGAGCTCACCAGCTTGTCAGTTAATTCAATCATTTTGCATTGATTCGACCCAAAATCCAGCTAATCAAAATCTAATTTCAGCTTTGTTATGTAGTAAATGGATTACACCGAGTTCAAATCTTAGTCACAGTCCGGAGGGACGTGAGTACATGCTGTACACACACTTCCCCCCCCTTTTTTTTTGCTTGTTTCCTTCAGAATTAGTCACAAATGCCCTTTTCCCAAAACAATTATTTTACAAAATCTGCCTACAAATCTGCAGTTTGGTGTTCAAAACAAAACAAAATCCCCAAACTTTTAACATGAAAATCTTAATAGTATGTGCTATTTGACTCCCTCAAACATTTCACAATAGTGGAATGATGCTTCTACCTCTGTTGCAGGGGCGGGTTCCTAATTTTTTTACTACCACTCTGTGGGTGTGGCTTATTTTGTGGGTGTGGCTTGCCAGCCATGTGACCGGGTGGTGTGGCTTGCCGGTCATATATTAGTTATTTCAGAGAGATGTTACTACTATTTTTGCTATTTTATACCTTACATGAAAAGCTTTGCATACAAAGTGTGTGTTACACCATGGCAACACAGCAACCTTTATATGCAGAAAATGCTATAGTTAAAAGACAAGCAAGTCTCATACAGCATTTTTGGTTTTAGTCATGGATTCCTTAGACGAAAATATTGAGGACTGTTAAAAGAACAGTATCTTTTAACAGTCCTCAATGTTTTCGTCTAAAGAATAATAGTATAAAACTGTATAAAATTAATAGTATAAAAGGTTAAGCTTTCGGAAAACGTCCACTTTGGGAATCTTTAGGCAAAAGCAAAGGAAAAGTGTCAAATGCGAACTTCTTATTATTTTCAAGCGAAGGGATGGGGAAAGACTTAATTGTCAGGTTTCTGGGCATGCGCAGAAGAAATTTTTTTAAAAAAATGTAACATTTTTTTTAAAAATGGCGGCACCCAGGCATTGGCAACCGATCGCACCGGTACTGTGACGTCACCACCGGGCCGCTACCGGTGCTATAGAGTGGGCCGCACCGGTAGGAACCCACCACTGCTCTGTTGTCCTCCTATCTAGCATCGCCCCACACATATAGTACATACAGACCGAGAGCCGCTTTACCCTTTCAACTAATAGGTTCCCTCTGCAGTTTTATTTTCAAAAGAATTTAGGATTGCCACAAGTTCTGTAGAAAAAGAAACACATTTTCTACGATGGCTTCCTCCCCAAATTTCCTGGGAACTGTAATTTGGTGACAGCGATAAGACTTCTCAATAGAAATACCTAATCTCCCTTGTAAGAGCCACAGCTCTTAGTAAGGCCCACTATAACCTTTATTCTGCATGTGTTAAAATGGCTAATGAGCCGCAGTGGCACAGTGGTTAGAGTGCAGTACTGCAGGCTACTTCTGCTGACTGCCGGCTGACTGCAATTTGGCAGTTCAAATCTCACCAGGCTCAGGGTTGACTCAGCCTTCCATCCTTCCGAGGTGGGTAAAATGAGGACCCAGATTGTTGGGGGCAATATGCTGAACTCTGTAAACCGCTTAGAGAGGGCTGTAAAGCACTATGAAGCGGTATATAAGTCTAAGTGCCATTGCTATTGCTATTGCTAAGACCTCAGTTCTAATGGTTAAGCATGGAAACATGAAATCTGTCTTTGATCTAATTTCCAACAGCAAGCTGCATGCTGCATAGCCTTGGCTTTCAAGAATTCCATGATAATCCCCCAAGTTAGTACAACCAGGACAACAAAAGTAATTCCTAGTGGCAGTTTTACATAATGGTCACCAAGGCCTAAAATGAATGAAATAAGGGGTGTGATATTCTCTTATGATTCCAGGGAAACTTTCAGTGCCACAGAACAATTCACAGCTGCTAGAGATTCAAATTGGTTCCCCTTTCTTTCTTTATTTCTCACATCTTCAGTGCTAATAGAATAGCAGCTAACAAAACATAAAACAATAAACACTTCCAAATTATATTACGGGGTAAACAATAAAACTAAAAAGTGACCTGGCAACAGTTGCTCAGACTGTGATTTAAAGCAGTAAGATCAAACAAAATAAAATGGAGAGAGAGAGAGAGAGAGAGAGAGAGAGAGAGAGAGAGAGAGAGAGAGAGAGAGAGAGAGAGAGAGAGAGAGAAACACCTAACCAAAGTAATTCTCACTTGCCAAATAAATGTGCATGAAGTCAAGCAAGCAGGATGAAAGTAGAAAGAGAGAGACTGAAAATGAAGTATTGAAGGTCAAGGAGGTGTTTGGAAACAATAACCAAAAGAAGAGAGTTATGGTGGCAGGTAATTTTATTTATTTTGTTTGTTTGTTTGTTTGTTTGTTTGTTACGCATGTGTTTATGCCACTACAATTGCCTGACTTTAATGGCTTACTAGCAGGAACATATAAGCATACAGTAATCAAAAATCCACTAAATACCAGCAATTGTCACAATATACATAATGTGAATAGACACACACACACACACACTTACACACACAATCAGTAACAATACTATAATCATAAATCCACAGCGTCAAATATCACTGAAGGATAGAGATTCATCCACTTACTATCCAGTTGTCTGTTAAAAGCCTTATTTTCTTTCCCGAGGAGAAGAAATAAAGAAAAATATGAAAGGGAGAGAGGGAGGATAAAGACAGGACAATGTGGAAAAGAATAGGGCCTTTATACCTGGATTGCAAAAATCCTGATGATCATGAATGAGAATAGCCATTTAAAAAAACTCTTTGCTGCCATCTAGTGATCATCGGGATTTCTTATCCTCTACAGCCTCCAGATACGGTAGTAGCCCGCCTGCATAATCCTTCCCTGCGTACAGTAGTGCCCTAGAAAAGAAAGCCCCATGCCCAGCAGAAGACTCTACCACAGACATAAAAGTTACTTATCATTGAGTTCTTTTATCCAGAAACACTGGACCTGTGGGGAACATTGAAAGAAAGTTTTGTTTCAATGATTATTATTTTTTTTGCATCAAACCTCTTCAAACCAGCTTCACAAACCATCCTGACCAGGAGAGGTGGCCATGAAAGGCATGGTATGTTGCATCTGTGGCCTCAAGCATCTCCCTGAAGAAAATCACAGCCACTTCAGATCACCCTTTCTTTCGTTTGGAAACCTCCATGACCCTTTCATTTGTAAAAATAAATACAATTACTAGGTAGTGCTTACAGGGTTTAAATGGTTCCATAGCTATAATGGCAGCTTCCCAAGGAGCTGCTGATACAGTTCTACAGAGGAATCATTGAGTCTGTCATCTGCACCTCTATAACTGTCTGATTTGGTTCTGCAACCCAACAAGACAGATTAAGACTTCAGAGGATAATCAGAACTGCAGAAAAAACAATTGCTACCAACCTGCCTTCCATTGAGGACCTGTATACTGCACAAGTCAAAAAGAGGGCCATGAAAATATTTACTGACCCCTTGCATCCTGGACATAAATTGCTTCAACTCCTACCCTCAAAACGACGCTATAGAGCACTGCACACCAAGACAACTAGACACAAGAACAGGTTTTTCCCGAACGCCACTGCTAAACAAATAATTCCCTCACCACTGTCAAACTATTCATTAGGCTGCATTACTATTACTATTAGTTTTTCTCATCGTTCCTATCACCCATCTCCTCCCACTTATGACTGTATGACTGTAACTTGTTGCTTGTATCCTTATGATTTATATTAATATTGATTGTTTCCTGATTGCTTACTTGAACTCTATGACAACCATTCTTGACAAATGTATCTTTTCTTTTATGTACACTGAGAGCATATGCACCAAAGACAAATTCCTTGTGTGTCCAATCACACTTGGCCAATAAAGAATTCTATCTATTCTATCTATTTTGTTCCCCACCACTGCAGTAGAAGAAAAAGAAAGAGGTCAGGAAGTTCTGGTAACCCTAAACCTTTGTGCAACTTGACACGGTTGACCAATCCTCTAGAACAGGACTCCCATAGCCTGAGCACTGCTAAGAAAAGCCAAGATCACATCTACCCCTTGTGTTGTGGCCTGTCAGCCGCTGGTCCCTCCAGCAGCCGAATCAGATGAGGAGGAGGCATGGGAGTCAGGGTCAACCTCAAGGCAACCTGAGAGTTCCGAGGGGGAAGAAGGAATGGAGCTGTCAGAGAGAAAGACAGAGGCAGATCCTGGGCCATCAATCAGCCCTCAGATGGAGAGTCAACAGCTCCCAGGTCTGGATGTGGCTGTTGAGGAAGAGGAGGAACAGCTGGGTCCAGTGCCTGACACGCGGATGAGCAGAAGGCAGAGGAGAGGAGAGCAGTGGAAATCTTTGGGCCGATCGTTGGGATGGAAGAGCCACCGCTGCTAGCAAAGCCCCACCCTAGCTCTGGGATAAAAGGCAGGAGGCAGAGATAAATAGATGTGGCAGACAACTATTCATCTGCCAGACAGACTTGTTAGCTTGCTGTGAGAGAGAAACTTTTTGCCGGGGATGCTGGCGCTCCTAATAAAGGAATCATTGCTTCAACTACAGAGAGTTTGTCGTGTTTGGGGAGCTGGGTCAGAACACGTTTTTTCCTAGATCACTTACAGGAAAATTCAGAACACTGAAGAATTCCCTAAAAAGGCCCTCACTCCTTTAGCAAACGCTATCTCAGAGGACAAAAATTGAATTAAGCCTTCTAATGATGATCTAAATGAAAAAGAGATGTTCATTTGACAGGAGACTGCTTCCAAATGATGTAGACCATGACCATCTAGAACAGGGGTGTCAAACTCGTGGCCCACAGGCCGAATGTGTCATGCACTGGCCACGCCCACCTTGGTTTAGCGATGGAGGGGGAGTTGTGATACGTCACATGACAATGTGAGTTTGACACCCCTGATTTAGGACCTTCAGAGTCAATGAACTGAAGCCAGAAACAAGATAAAAGGCAGTCAAGAAGAAGAAGAAAGGACTAAAATGAGATGGATTGTTGCTGTTGTGTTGTGAACCTACTAACGTCTCCTAATACTCATCAAAGGCAGACCCAAATGGGACACCTCACACTAGATCAAGCAGCATGTTGTCAAGACATGGGGAAAGTTGTAGCTAGCATAATCTGTCAGGAAAAGCCTCACTAATGGCCTTTGCCATACCAATAGCCAAGAAAATCTCCAGGTCTAGGAACATCTGCAAGCTATGAATTAGATTTGTAGGGAAATAGCAAACCCATGCAAAATGGGCCTTGTCCTAAATCAACCTTTCCATCAACAGCACTTCCAACCTGCTTGGCTAAGCATAACTTTGGTGGTTTGTATAGCCAAATGACTGTCCTTCGTTGTTAACATATCTCTATGCTATTAAAAGGCATGAGTCGTCTTTCTTGGAGATCTCTGTCTGCAGAACTAATCTGGGCTACTTCGTCCATAACATTGGCAATCTTATCAGAAGTAAGTCGATTTTTAGCATGCTTATTCAAAAGTAACTCTCTCTAACTTCATGGCAGTTTACAGTTGCTATGTAAAGTGCCTTTACTATTATAAGTATATTAATAGTGTGTTTACTGTTGTAAGCATCCAGGAGAGTTCTATAGAAGTCTACTTAGAAATTGCATTAAAGCCTGGATTGTTTTTATTGGGGATATTGCGCATGAGATACTCAAAAGAAGAAAGATACCTAATTTTACACATAGCCACAGCAGCTAGACTAGCATACGCCCAGAATTGGAAATTAGAACACGTGCCCACTGCTTCGATGGTCATCAGAAAAATACTCGATTGCGCAGAAATGTGCAAACTAACAATGCAGATCCACGGAAAAGACGACACGGATTTCTACGAAATATGGAATAAGGTATATAATTGGATTAAACAAAACCCAAAATTAAAAATTTGGCTATAAGGATGAAGATGAATTGAGATATATTTATAAATGCTTTCTTTACAAGCTGTAATTAAATTAACTAATTTCATGGATGATATTCACCAATAATTACGATATGGAATGTACTTAAAATGTATATATAGATTTTGATACGAAACAAACACTTTAATAACGCTGTTAAAGCATTGGACTATTTCTTGTTGTTGTTTGTAAATATGTGTACTTGTTTGTGTTTTGTGTGTTTTGTTTGTCTGTTTGTGTGTTTTGTTTGTGTCTTTTTTCTTATTGTAAAAATTTAATAAAGACTATTTTTTTAAAAAAAGAAGTCTACTTAGAAGCATACCTCACTGGGTTCAGTTGGACTTATTCCAGGTGAACAGGTAAAGAGTTGCAATCATTCCTGCGCAATTGAAAACTACAGTAAATTACTGCACCATTTGGAATCTGTCTAAGATGGAGACCAATACATTTATGGAGAATGTACTCAGAATATAAAACAGAACTAATAGCTTATCATGACATAATTTGCAGAGTGATCTATTCGTGTATATATCGTTTTCATTTGATAGTGTGATAGAAGACAACAATCTCACTCTTAAAATAATAGGCAGATATAGAATAAAAAAACCTAAAGGCTCAGAGGTATTCTAGTCATTTCTGCAGCTGATCATCCTACTCACTGTTTCCTGGCCCATCCTCTGCCATCTTGACAGATTTCTAATTAATATGTGTCAGTGGAAGAAAATGCATCCAATTTATCAAATTCTCGAATTCCAGTGATTCCCCCGTGGGGTAATATGGGTTAAAGAAGATCTGATTTTCAACACTTTTGTGTCATGATCACTTCTCATCTTTATTGTATGGGAATTGGAGGCCCTCCCAATGTAATCAACAATAACAGTAACAATAATAATATGTTGGCAGTAAGTTAGACAAATCCTTTCGATTGTCTGCACAGGAATCAGTCTACAGGCATTTTCAATACTAGAACTCCCAGTACAAATACATTTGAAGACCATAATTAAAATGTGTTGAGAGAAAATGTGCTTAGGGAGATTTGGAAATAACTGCGGTAAGTCACCAAATATTGGACCAAGTAGTTGCCTGACATAAACGTTGGTTTTAAGATAATGATTAACAATAAAAGTGTAGCTAAAGCTATAGCTATTGGCAAAAACATTAGAGAAGTAATGACTTGTTTATTCAGGTTGACTGTTAAAGGGTGATATAAAATGGTTTGTGTTAATTCACCAAGGTAACTTATCTGCCACTTCTTTACTTTGCACTCCTTCTGCTACCCAGCTCTACTGTTCTTTGATGACTCGCTTTCTGGCGAGCATTCATTGAATGATGCTCAGTGTACCTTTTGTCTTGCAGAGACAGAGAGACAAACTCATTAAGCGAATTCAGCTTCCCAAATGGACATGGGTTTTTTTTGACAGAAAATGGCAAAATGTTGCAAATCGTGATCACATTACCATAGGATGCTGCAACCAGTGCATTTACACTGCACTCCTAAATGTGAGCCAGTTGCCAAGGGCCTGAATTGCAATCACCTGACAACACGCGTGGCACAATGATCGAAAGTGTGAGTACAGGAAATCAGTCATTTTTTCCAAAGCCATTGTAAGTTTGAACAGTCACTAAACGAATAGTCAAAAATCAAGGACTACCTGTATGGCATGAGGGAAACGATGTTATGCAATTTTGGAGGAGGAAAACAGTATTCTGTTTGTAACTGATGTAAATAAAATTGGAAATTGCTTTTTTAAAAAGTATTTCCTTTTTTTTAATCTGTATCCCTTTTTCTTTTAAGAAATGTCTTTTTTCAAGCTTGGTTCCATTTCAGCTGTGAAATCAGACTTCTGTAATGGAAAGGCTGGATGTCTAAAAGTGTTCATGCCAAGCATAGCATTTGGGGAGAAACCTGACAAATTTCAAAAGGAAGTATATAGAAAAATCAAACCAATCCCTTTTAAATTCTTACAAGTCTTTATAACTTTGTTGTTTGGAGAGAACATTAAATGACATTTGCAAGCAAATTACAGCATTGTGGTCCTCCCCGAAAGCTACAATTGTTGCATCCTCATGAACCATGTCTTGTGATTAAATCCAGATTTCTTTCTTTTTCTTCTTTTTATCCCAAGGCTTTGTAAGGGGATGAAAATGAAAGGCAGAGAATTGTTATGATTTCTGCAGGCATTTTCTACCTTTTCACAGTTCCCTGATGCACTTAATCACATACAAAGCTTCCCAACAATTCTACAATTGGGTTGTTTCGTAGCTGTAAAATCAGCCTGATTCCTCCCAAGATTCAGTCAAATGTGTTGCATATCTGTAATTTACATTTTGGTTTCATCCTATCCTATCCTATCCTATCCTATCCTATCCTATCCTATCCTATCCTATCCTATCCTATCCTATCCTATTTATTCCTTTTTCATGCATTCTCATTGCATTTCAATCACATGGCAATTTGGATTGGTTCTATCTCTTTTTCTCATACAATGAAGGTGCTTAAAAAGATTAGATTTTTCTTGATATAAACCTGTTTAGTTTATTTAGTTTAGTTTATTTGTATTTATATGCCGCTCGATCTGTGAGGACTCTGAGCGGCTCACAGGAATACAGGTAAATAAACATTAAAAACAGATTTAAAAACTATATAACAATTTTAAAAATCATCCAATCATCCAGTCACTACATGGGCCAACACTGATGGTTTATTCGCCCCAGGCTTGCCGAAAATGTCAGGTCTTCACAGCTTTCCTGAAGGCCAATAAGGTGGGGACAGTCTGGATCTCGTGGGAGTAGCTGATTCCAAAGAGCCAGAGCAGCCACAGAGAAGGCCTTTGCCTGTGGGCCCGCCAGCCAACATTGTTTAGCTGACGGGACCCGGAGCAGGCCCACCCTGTTCATTAAGCCCATCACAAAAAGGAGAGTAAAGCCTTTCCCACACTCTCCACAACATGTAGTGTATACACACACACACACACACACACACACACACACACACACACACACACACACACAGGTCCCGGCTTAACGACCAATTGCTTAGTGTCCATTTGAAATAACAACAGACCTCCCCAAAGTTACTTACAACCCATTTTCAAAGTTCTGATGGATTCACATACACATACATATACCCCATAGTCACATGATTGCATTTTGGGCCCTTGGCAACTGGCTCATCTTTATGACTGTCCCATGACTACAATTTTTGGCATCTTTTGCTGGATTTCAGCATTTACTTCCCCCAGCACAAAGGGCTGCTGTGTCCCTCAATAACCACAGCAAAAAAGGTAGTAAAATTGTGAGCCATCACGTGATGACCTGCTTAATGATTGCCATGAATTACAACCGTAATTCCAGATTTAATTACGGTCATAAGTAAAGGACTACCTATACACACAGAGAGACACTTAAATAAGAGCACTTGAGAAGTTTTCCCAAAGTCTTCCATTCAAGTCAAATGAAAGCCAAAGACTTTTTAACATGTGGCTAGTGTTATAGGCAATGAATTAGGGATTCTCCTTATCAGTTGAACTACTAATATGGGGAAGGAAATCAAGGAAATAAAAAATGCCTGGCTCGAATAAACATGGACACCTCTCAACCCCGTGAGTATGTAGGCAAACATTGCAAACATTGGTTGGCAGCCTTACATCTCTAAATAATAATCTTACAACAGGTCTAGAGCAAAAGTAGCTCCTCCCCTTTTTCTCTTGGGGAAAGAAAATCCTAGTGCTTGCTAATTCAGAGGGGAAACCGCAAGAAAAGGAGTGGGAAAAATTGTGCCAAGAATACCATGTGTACTTTCTGGCTTCACTTGTGAGCACATCCTACCTGACCATAAGATTAGCATTGTTTACCTTTTCTCTTACATTCTCTAATTAAACCCAACATGCATATGTATCTGCCGGAGATTTCTTCCAGCTTGCTGGATAGAAAAATCTGCCCACCGACTGTTAAAAATAAAAAGACATATTGGATTTATTAGACATGTTAAGCATATGCTTGATATCATATTTCCCATTTTAAAAAATTCCTGAAAAAAACCTTCACGTAGACAGGATTGTGCTTTTATTCTGTTTCAATATTTTTAAAAAATGTTTGGTATTGATGTATGTACTGTAATATAAATTGTAGGACAGTAAAGCTTCATCTCTATGGGCAGTAAACATGGGTGCATTTTCTGATTTAGAGGGAAGTGTTAGCATTGTTGGCAGATCTTTCCTTCCTTCCTTCCTTCCTTCCTTCCTTCCTTCCTTCCTTCCTTCCTTCCTTCCTTCCTTCCTTCCTTCTTTCCTTCCTCTAATATAGGGGTCCGTAATCCCTGGTCCGTGGTCCGGTACCTGTGCTGATAGACTACTAGAGGGATATTTAGCTCAGATTAAGAGCTGTTTCTTTAAGAGATTGCATTAGGGTAATGTAGCTGGAGATTGCACTCTGGGTAATGTAGTCCATGTGACATGTGACCCCATCTGTGTGTTGGCCATCAAGCTATACCTAGGCTGCTAGGTAATTGTGCCATTGTTCCAACAGCCATTTTAAGTCTTACAAAGGGCCATGCAACAGCCTGCAGATGTGGAGAAATGAATCTCTTTTCACCTACGTGTAGTGGGACAGATTATGGACATATTCTGAGGAATTTCATCTCATTAGTAAGTCTATTATGTGAAGATATCAGACAATAAATGTATGTTTTACCCATTTGCGTGGAGTTTTATCTGACTGAGAAAAGCATTTCCTAAGCTTGGACCAGAACAGTACCAGTCCACAGCATACCAGAAACCAGGCCACGCAAACAAGCAAAGCCCCATCCGTGGGATGCAAGAAGCACCCGAAACCACGCCCTCTCCACTCCACGGAAAAACATCTCTCCACAGAACTGGTCCCTGGTGCCCAAAAGGTTGGGAGCCACTGATCTAATATAACAATTTTTGATTGATAGGTTTTGGTGTGCTCTTCCGTCTGGGCACATTAATATTCTTAAGGGCTGCACATATTTTGAAGAAATGGTTTGGCTGCTTGAAGACTTGCGTCAAACTCAGGCTGCTTTAGGAATGTGATGCATTAAAACGGGTGGCCAAACTATGGTTCTTTGAGGACCTGTGGACTTCAACTCCCAGAATTCCTGAGCCAGCCATGCATGCATGGCTAGCTCAGGAATTCTGGGAGTTGAAGTCCACAGGTCCTCAAAGAACCATAGTTTGGCCACCCCTGCGTTAAAACAACAGGATCTTTTTTTCAGGCTCAAGTGAGCTTTAATGAATAGCAGAGGTGGCTGTGCTCACCAAGATCCAAATCTTATCTTCCAAAACATTTTTGAAGCGTGCACATATATATATATATTATGAATTAAAGACGATTATAATGAAGAATCTGTTACAGCCATTAGTTTGAAATCGTACAGGGTCTCCTGCTTTAGCAAGGGGTTGGACTAGAAGACCTCCAAGGTCCCTTCCAACTCTGTTATTCTATTAAGTGTCATGTAACTGCCTGTGTTCACTTATGCCATTTTTGGACAACATTTTCATCTTCATTACAAATAATAAAAAGAAAATAAATTTTGTCTTTCTCGTACTACCAATTCACAATCACTGTAAATATGTTTTTATTACCAGTGATTAGAGAACTACATTATTTATGATTGCTCCCCTATATCATGAATGTAGCCAGCACCAAACAGCCAAGCAAAGCATCATGAACAACCACACCATGTTTCTTAAAGGCTTTGAGTTATATGACGTCTCCGTGGGACAATCCCTTAAATGAGGGATTGGTTACAGCAATAGAATCTCTCTGGCTATTGATTCAGTCGTCTCACTTTGATCACTCTGCCTTGCCTAATCCAACCACAATGTAATGACTTGTGTTGCTTTGTTGTTGTCACGGCTCTTGAACTTGTCTTGACCCTATATTTATTCAACTCATTTTCATGTCTCTTACTAGAACTGCATTTTGGATTTGATCTGAACTTAACTGCAATAGTTCCCCCTCCTTGTCTTTTGGTTCCTTTTTCTGAATATTTGTGCTACTCAACCCACAGCCTCAGGTCTTTCAACAAGGTTTCATAATGTCAGAGGCTTGTGAGTTTCCTATGCACTCTCTGGATACTGTTCGGACAGATGATTAATGATTTTAATGAGCACTTTTGACTTGGTGAGAGCTTCTACAGAAGTATCTACTATTTCTAATTTTCTACTTTGTTTCAAAAGCGGTGATTTGAGAGAAATGTCCTCTTCAGGAGATATAGCACAGGACAATGCAGGACACTTAACCCAGCTCTTGAAGGCAATTCTTTTTACAGCCAACACAAATGACAGTGTGAACTAAGATGTACAGACACAGGAGCTCAGGTTTTTGTGACTGAAAAAAAAAGCCTTGTGCAGAAGACCCACCTTAAAAAGATAGGCGTATGATTTACCCTCCCCTGCAGGAATGTGTTTATCAGCTGAACAAAACAGGTTAAGTATTCTCTGCATGTTTGCTTCTTCCACTTGATAAAAGGAATAATGGATATATTTGGCTGTTTTGTCTATCTCTAGGACTGTAAGAGAAAAAAAAGTTTCTTTGCATTATCCAGGGAATCTAATCATGGTTTTTTTTTTCCCAGCTACTGTCTCTCTTTCATCCCTGGGGAAAACACCAGTTCTTCAGGCTTTGTTCAAAAAAACAATTTCCCATTGCTCAAGATTCAGTCAGTGAATTTCTCAGTTCCTTTCTTCCCCCTCCTGTCTTTTTTTTATTACATTTGAGCAAATTCTTTACTGACAACAGAATGCTGTGCATTCAGCCCCTGAGAATGAAGATATCTATCTACCTAAGCTCAACTATTCCTATCAATTCCTCTCCCCTCCCCTCCCTTCCCTTTCTGTAAGGAGATGTATCTTGTTCATAATTTTCAGCTGATTTCCAATTATTACCAGAGATTTACTGCTCCCAGTTTGTGAGTGTAGATTCTCCTTCTGCATGGCCCGTTTAAGATATTTGTCAGTAGCCTGTCAACTCGTAAAGCATTCCTGGCCTGCTCTCAAGTTGCCATAAGCAGGAGGGGGGAAACTTCAGCAACAGAGTGATCAATGCCTGGAATTCACTACCTGACTCTTTGGTTTCTTCCCCAAACCCCCAAAACTTTAACCTTAGACTGTCTACAGTAAGGTGATCAGATTTTCACTTTGGTAAAGCGGGACACCATTGACCGGGGGGGGGGGAATGATCCATGCCTCCCCTTTCCGTGCCAGGACAAAAGACTTCGGGAAGGACTTTCATTACTTCCCGGATTTCACTCCGAAACCTCAAGCTCTTCTCCCTTCCTTCACTTAGCAGCCCCACCGCCCCGCTCCACATTACCCTTACCGCTGCCATGGCCTCCCACGCTCAACCCGCTTGACGGCAACAGCCAGGAATGCGCTTCCGGAGGCGGGTCCCCCACACCTCCGCTCCTTCCCCCCATGTGGCAGAGGGAGCAGCGGCTTTGGCGGGTCTGGCCGTGTCCTTTCCCGGGTCTGCCACATGGGGGGAAGGAGCGGAGGTGTGGGGGACCCGCCAGACGCCGCCCCGGAGAGAAGACCAGGCCCGGCTGGCAAGGGCCAGGAAGGATTTTTCCCACGCCGCCAGCCAGCTTGTCCTCCGGGCCAGACGCAGCAGAGGCTGCAGCTTTGTGCACTCCCCCCCAAACCACCTTCATCACAGCCCTTACCGCTGCCATGGCCGGGGCTCACCTCTGAGCGTGCGAGGCGCTGAACTGGGCCCTCGGGCACGTCAGAGCACGGTGGGGGGTTTTCCCTGCCCGGCCCGGAGCTGGCAAGATCGTAGCGTGCGGGCGCAGCTGTTTCCCTCAAGATCCGCTCGAGGGAAGCGAGGCGCTTTGCGCAAATTCAAAAAGCGGGACTTTTTTGAAACGCCGCGGGACAATTTGTTTAAAATTGGGTCTGTCCCGCCAAAAGCGGGACGTCTGGTCACCTTAGTCTACAGTCAACCTCACCCCATTCCTAAGAGGTCTGTAAGGGGTGTGCATAAGCACACCCCTGTGCCTACCGTCCCCATCTTGCTGTCCTATTGTCCTCATTTATCTGTACTTCTTTGCTTATGTTATGTTTATACAAACACCTACTATCTTGTACATGTTTGACAAAATACATAAAATAAATAAAAATAAATAAATAGATAAAAAACCGACGGAACAGCATGGCAGCCACAACCAAAAGCACATTCCATGCATACCTTTTTCAAGTCTGTATCCCAGGCTACCAGAACCAGTTGGAGAGGTGTGAGCGAAAGTGCTCAATTGGAGAATGTGATTTATGACACACCCTGTAGCTGTAAATTCATTTCTGGGTCAATTTGTGAATTTGGCCAGCAAGCAGCAGCAGCAGCAGCAATGACAACAGCTTGGAAAATCATATAGATTTTCATCTGCATTTTTTTTCCAAATGAACTTATTTGTCTCATGGGCATATTTTCTGAAAATAATGTTTGGGTAATTTAACATGCTTTTTGTGCATTCTTATCCTTAACACATGGGCTTTGTGTGTTTCTCTTTAATACATTAATGTCTGAGTGCATTTTTAGAGTTCCAAGTATATTACAAACTTGTACAAAGTGCAGATTTCACGATACTACGAAGGTGCTTTCCATAGGCTTGGGAAACATCAACTGAAAAAAATTGCTTAAGAATTTGGCACCAATATATGTTTGACTTCCACCTAGTCCTTAGGCCAGATGCCTCTATCACTCCTACCCATCCACTTGTCCTTTTCTTGAAGCCGCACTATGGGTAGCATATCAGCCATAAGCTTCATAAAGCCGTCTGGAGTTCTTGTGTGTCTCTTAGGCATTGAAGTACAATTGCACCAGGCAAGAGATTATTCAGGAATATCAAGGAGAGTTTAAAGATTCATTACTCCTCAATAATCCTACGTGTGTGTGTGTGTGTGTGTGTGTGTGTGTGTGTGTGTGTGTGTGCATGTGCGTGCTTGCTTGTGTGATGTGAGAAAGAGATAAATGAGAAAAATGGATGTGCATGGGTTATGCTCCATTCAGTCTCATTGCCCTCCATCTATTTCATGAGGATCGGCGCATCCGCCAACCCAGATATTTCTCTAGGAAAGACAAAAGGGAAAAGGAGCAGCAGGTTGGTATCGCCGTCCCTTTGCTTCAGTCATGGTTCACTTGCCTGACCACAACAAATGAACATGCAGTGGTTAAAAATAGATAGGACACGAAAGAATGTCCTAGGTCTCTGCTCGCAGCTAAGGAGATCAAAAAAGGGAAATGTGTAAAAAGAATGATACTTACAACAAGGCATGTTTTAGATAGTCCTCATTATCTGTGGTCTGGTTATTTACAGTTTCACATGCCTATGGTTGATTGAGAACAGCTTTTAGTGTATAATAAATTTTAGTAATTGTTTTTTAGATTTACATCTGGTCAGCAAAGTGGGATGGACGCCGTTGGGGTCTGGACTTGGGGGGACGGAGGCATGACAATGTGAGAACCCCAGCCACATCAGAGGTGGCGCTCACCTGGAAGGGACTCGGATGCCGATCCCCACACTGGATGGGGAGGCACCTGAACCCAGGGTCACACTCAGTGGTGCTCAGACAGGCGTAGCCCCGGGAGAAAGGGGCTTTGAAGGGTCAATGATCAGTGTGTCCTACAATTCACATTAATTCTCACAGCCAGCTGCATTGTTCATCGACGCACAAGCCGAGTGATCCACCTAACCCTAATCATTTATAAATCAAGAAAGCAATATGGTGGCAAAGTGGTTAGAATTCGGTATTGTAGGATAACTCTGCCCACAACCTGGAGTTCGATCCTGATGGGGCTCAAGATTGACTCAGCCCTCCATCCTTCTGAGGTCGGTAAAATGAGGGCCCAGATTGTTTGGGGCTTACTCTGTCAACCACTTAGAGAGAGCTGTAAAGCACTGTGGAGTGGTATGTAAGTGTAAGTGTTATTGCTATTGCTATATAATGCTCTCACCTCTTATTTTCTCCACAACAACAATCCTATGAGGTGGGTTGAGCTGAGTTGAAAGAGAGTGACTGATCCAAAGTCACCCATGCAGCTTTTATGCCTAAGGGAGGTTTTGAACTCATAATCTACCAGTTTCTAGCCCATGAACTTGAGCAGTGGTGGTGCAGTGGTTAGAGTGCAGTACGGCAGGCTACTTCTGCTGACTGCCAGCTGACTGCAATTTGGCAGTTCAAATCTCACCAAGCTCAAGTTTGACTCAGCCCTTCCATCCTTCCGAGGTGGGTAAAATGCATTGCATTATGGGTGTGGGCGCGCGCTTTCGGCACGCGACGACAAAAAGGTTAGCCATCACTGTCTTAGAACATCAAGACAAACCCCTCCTGGGAGTCATCCTGCCGAAGCTTCCAACATCTCTCAGAATTCCCAGTCTGTAATAGCTGGAATTTCTGCAGTTGTAGAATTATTTGGGTTTTATTCTAGGGATTATTTTCACATTTCAAAAGAAAACATACTCTGCCTTAGAGACTATCCTTTTCAACTCGTGGCTTGCTATGTGGCAAGACTTCTTCCTCTTGTTGACTGGCATAAGAAAAATCATTAATCACTGTAACTTATTTTTGTATAGACTGCAATGAAATCAGCATTTCACAGGTATGCACTTCTTTTCAGAAAAATATTTACAGCATGATATTGCATCTATTAAATGCCAGATAAAAATGTATTAAAACTTCCCCACATCTACTCTTGCATGGACAACATGGATGAACCATTGGGAGGATATGAAGCAGGCTTCCTACTTCTCCAGAAGACAATGTCAAAACTTACTAGGTTCTCATCTGCTATTTGGAGGAAGTTGTTGTGCCTTGGCCGTGTCCGGCGCCGAGGATGGAGGATCCGGAGGACGTGGAGCCGCTCATGGTGCAGCAGTACCAGTCCATGTGCCTGGCACCGGAGACGGCTGGTGATGAGGACTCGGTGCCAGAGCAGGACGATCCCCCAGGACCTTCTGCACCTGCGCAGCAGAGTGAATCATCAGGAGATGAAGAACCCCTGCTGGATGCCAGAGCTCGCAGAGCAGCCAGAAGACAGGACTGGCTGAGTAAGCATAGGTCTACTCGGAGGTAGCACTGAGGGCTAATTGGGCCACGCCCTTCAGTGCCTATATTAGGACGGCGCAATCAGCACTCAATGCTGAGAACAACGCGTCAATGATTACAGCACATCCATAGTCTTGCCTCTGCATTTGTTCAGAAATCTTGTATTCGGAGACAGCAGCTTCTGAAAGGCTTATTCCGGGAAGCCAGCCAACTTGTCAGATAAGAGGAGAATTACTGAGTATTGTTTTGAACATTTGACCATTTGATAGTTAACCCTCAAAGAACCAAAAGAACATTATTCCCCGAGACTTTACTATTGTGTTGTTTATGGACTTTTAAAACCCCTGAGCTTTTGCTAAGAAACCTTATTAGTAAAAGGACCCTTTTTGTTTGAATCACAAACGGTTGTGTGTGTGTGTGTGTGTTTCTGGGGGTTGCGGTGCTGGGTCACAACAGAAGTAAGGAACTTTCCTCTTCCAGTGGTATGTAATGTCCCCTTGGAAAATGGCTATTTCACGGGACATTCATCATTTTTAAAAAATTTAATATAACCCGATTTGCTATAAGCAAACAATTTGTCATATAAAAATATTATGACAGCAAGCTCAGCAAGGTGACAGAAGGTAGGACAAATACGATACACACTTAGAGACCCAAGACATATGGAAGGTACTGTTTAGGGAAGCTTGCTCATAAATAGGAACTTTTCCTTAAAAATGTTCTACAGAGCTGTTCTATCCACCATACATGAGAATAAAGGGAAGCAACAGATTCTCTGTCTTCTTCAGATGATAGTGGTCTCCAGGGTAGAAGAATGCTCCTAGTCTGGATCAGGGATTGCTGGCCCAGGGCAGGGATAGAGGGGCCAGTTGCTGCACAGGCAAGAGTACCAGTGTCTGCTGGCACAGAGGGTCTGATACTTTACTGTAGACGCTTCTTCTCCTTTTTCCACTTCAGAGAAGATAACTCCTGATACCAGGCCCTACCATTCTCTGACAAGAAACTCAAACTATCCTACAGTCAGAAAATGAAATTGGAGAGGCATCTGAAAAAAACCCAGTAATAGCAGTATGGCTGGGCAGTGCTTCAGATACAGATACATATCTGGAGTTAAGATTGAGCAGTGAAGTGGCTATGGCTGCTGGTGATGTCAAATTGTAGATTGATTGATTTGTTAGATTTATATCCCATATTTCCTCCAGGAACTCAAGAAGGCTAGAAAAATCGAAAAGGGATTTGTTAGGAGTTCCCAAGAGATCTAACAGTAAATAGACTTCACAATGCCAGATGCAGTTCAGGCTAAAGAAACACAAAGCAATATATATTGACACAAGAAACTCCAACTTCTCATATAAATTTAGGATATTTTTGCTAACTGTGACTGACCAGGAAAAGGATCTTGAATTCATAGTAAGCAGCTGAAAAGAAATATCATTCAGTGTTCAGCAAGTGTTAAAAGGTAAATTCTGTAGTTTAAGTTTATCAGGAAGGGAACTCAAAACTCAACAACTGGAATTGTTTAACTTAGAGTGAAGGCAAGAAGAGAAGGCATGGCGAAAATAAATCATGCATAATTTGGACACAAAGAAAAGTTTTGTTTTGTTTTATTCTTATATAATGAATGATGTACCCAGTGTTCATATTGATATACTGTATGTTGATATGTTTTGATTTTATTTGTATGTGTGTTTTTAACCTAATTTTCAGATCTTGTGATACATACTAGTGTATGTATATGTGTGTGTATGTGTATACACACACGTATACACACACATACATGCATACATGCATACGCATACTAGTTGGAGATATTAGTGATTGGAACAGCCTATATAACCTGGTATGTTAGTAAATAAATAAATAAAAAGTTATCTCTCTCAGAAATATTAAAACGTGGACTCATCTACTGAAATGAAATGCAAGGAAATTCAGGAAAGATGGAAGAAAATGCTTTATTTTTCCATACAGCGCTGAGTTAAGGGGTGGAATTTGCCCCTGGCGATTGTGTTATGGCAGCCAATTTAACTGGTTGCAAGGGTTCAGAGGTTCAGGCTATCTATGACTCATAATGCTGTTGCTTATTACTTCCTATATCTTCCTGTATCATAGGCAGTGTGCAATAAGTATTGGTTGCTGAAAAGTAACAGGAAAAGCCCTCCAGGCTTGTGTGCTAAGTGTGTCCGATTGGCCATTATGGCCACTGAATGCTGGCTAGATGGTGTAACCCCTGATCTAACAGGGCTCTTTGGATCTTCCTCTGGAAATGATGGGTTTGTGTTAGAGTCCAGGATGCGCAGAAGCAAAATCGTGTGAGGGGGCGTGCGTGCGTAGTGAGCGCGCACGTGCCCGAAATGTGGAGATGTGCACGCAGCGCACCGGCACCGGTAAGTAAGCAACCCGCCCCTGTGTGGCTTGGTGGGCATGGCTTGGTGGACGTGGCAGGGGAAGGATACTGCAAAATCTCCATTCCCACCCCACTTTGGGGCCAGCCAGAGGTGGTATTTGCCGGTTCTCCAAACTACTCAAAATTTCTGCTACCGGTTCTCCAAACTACTCAAAGTTTCTGCTACCCATTCTCCAGAACCTGTCAGAACCTGCTGGATTTCACCCCTGGATACACAGTCAACCTGGTACTGAAGAAAAACTAGCAGGATTAAAGTGAATGCTAATTAATCTATTAGCATTTGATGTTGTTTTGATCTTAGCATACAAGAAGTCATCCTTTTAGTCTTTATGTTTAGAGTGTACTTTGATATAGATATCTCTGGTTTGCGTAAAAGCATGTGTCAAGACCGATCTGAAACCTTTTGAGGACAAAGCAGAATAAAACCACAAGAACTCATTCTATTGTCATTATCGTTCAGGACTGTTAAAGAGGGAAGGAGCTCCTCCTTTCTCTCTCTCTTGAGTTACCAAGAAGCATTTGAAAGGGGCATCTAAATGAGCTGCCATCATTTCCCAGAATTAGCTTAAGTGACAGTCACTTTGTACACACATGTTTACAATCAAGAGCAGATGGTGCAGCTATTGGATCAGTTTCAACACCACTCCAGTGCATGCAGCCAAGCCAGGGATTGGAACAAGATACAATGACAGATAAATACCCGTATTCTGTTGTTGATCTTCTGAGATATGTGTTAGTTTTGCTCTCAGGAAACAGGTAGTTGGGTCCTGTGCCAGCTGTCAGTATTTTTAGCTGGCTTCCTAGTTCTTTTTTAAAGGAAAAGACTCAAGGACTTCATTATTTGGCAGGTGAGGAGAAGAGAACTCTACAGATAATCACCAAGGCCATTATTTCTCTTGCCAAATTATTTATAAAAAGCAGAAGGAGAAAAGATTTGCATACCCCATGCCCCCAAGGTGAGTTTTGATCACAGCAATCCATGTTTACCCATACATGATATAATAAATGGTGATTATTGACAGTAAGGAAGTAAATATTCATTTTTAACTTCAAGGGAAAAATGCATCATAATCGAGCTGGTTTGACACATTTGCTAGGGCAGTAGTGGGGGGGGGGGTAAGTGGGAATGGTGAACAAGTCCTAATATAGTGCCTATGCTATGAAAAATACAAACTCAGTGGATCAACATGTGGCAGGGAACAAAAGGCCACTTGGGGCAGACAGAGTAGGATAAAACACAGTAAAGTGTCTTTTACTTAGGCTCCAAAGGCAAATTATTGTATAGTTTGGGTGCTTAAAAAAATCCTACCAAGTAATCCAGATCAGGAAACTGACTCCACTGGATGACTAGAACTATACTTTATTGTTGTTGTTGTTGTTAGTTGCGAAGTCATGTCCAACTCATCGTGACCCCATGGACAATGTTCCTCCAGGCCTTCCTGTTCTCTACCATCCTCTGGAGTCCATTTAAGCTCACGCCTACTGCTTCAGTGACTCCATCCAGCCACCTCATTCTCTGTCATCCCCTTCTTCTTTTGCCCTCAATCTTTCCCAGCATTAGGCTCTTCTCCAGTGAGTCCTTCCTTCTCATTAGGTGGCCAAAGTATTTGAGTTTCATCTTCAGGATCTGGTCTTCTAAAGAGCAATCAGGGTTGATCTCCTCTAGGACTGACCGGTTTGATCACCTTGCAATCCAAGGGATTCGCAGGAGTCTTCTCCAGTACCATAGTTCAAAGGCCTCAATTCTTTGACACTCAGCCTTTCTTATAGTCCAACTTTCACAGCCATACATTGCAACTGGGAAAACCATAGCCTTGACTATACGCACTTTTGTTGGCAGGGTGATCTCTCTGCTTTTTAGTACGCTGATACTTTATTGAGATAGACTTTAATAACAGAATTTTGTTTATTATTTATTTTTAAATAATTTTTAAATTTATAGGACGGTCGAGCTCACACAAGGTTTCACTTGCACATCCCATTGTGTTTTTCCTCCCCTCTCTCTCTTATTCTTCAGTGGATCAGGGAGGAGCCAGTCTTGGTTTCTTTTTAACACTATCCCCTTTTCCAGGATTTAAAGACATATGTAACAGTTTCTGACATTCTGCTTCAAAGCCACTTCCCAGGCTCGCTATAGTATGGATGCTTCAGTAGCTAAGGGATTCTTCTAGTTAGCTGCTTCTTTCCCATATGGGTCTTCACCAAAGACAAATTCCTTGTGTGTCCATTGACACTTGGCCAATAAAGAATTCTATTCTATTCTATTCTATTCTATTCTATTCTATTCTATTCTATTCTATTCTATTCTATTCTGAATGCCCAACTTATTATAACCATCAGTAAAAAGTTATTTTAACCAACTAGAGTTGCTGTGAGCAAGTAGGCAGCTATATAAATTTTCTAAATAAATAAGTAAATTTTAAAGATCAGCTGAATCAGAAAAGTATGTGAATGCATTAAGGCAAACCAAATTTGGTTCAATGAAAAATCAGATTCTGCAGTTTGCGGAGGACATGGAACACTGAGAAAAATTTACACAAATTCACTTCTTGCAAATTAATCATATAACTTCGATTGGGAGCCACCCAGAGCTAGTTATAAGATGGGAAGATATATAAACATTTTAAATAAATAAAATTTTGCCCCCTCATGGAAAGGAAGAAAGGTGTACCACACAGACCCCTGCAATCTTACCTCATGAACCTGGTTAACTTTCTGGGTTTTATTTTATTTTATTTATTTATTTATTTATTTTTGTCAAGCGTGTATATTATTACAGACAAAGTATAAACATGATTGTGAATATATAAGATGTACAAGCATGGTTATGAGTACATGATATTTTACAAAAACGTGGGGACGGTAGGACAGGGATGGTAGGCACGCTGGTGCGCTTATGCACGCCCCTTACAGACCTCTTAGGAATGGGGTGAGGTCAACGGTAGTCAGTCTAAGGTTAAGGGTTTGGGGGTTTGGGGAAGAAACTACAGTCTGGTAATGTATTCCAGGCATTGACCACTCTGTTCAATACCCTTTCATGTTTCATTTTGAGTTATTAGGACAACTGTAGATATTCAGTGGGGTGCTTTGCTTTGCCAAAGGCTTGAGCAAAATAGCCCCTTGAAGTGGCTTCATGAAACAACACAGTCCTTTGCTTTACTTTGCCTCTTCTAGCCAGCCATTTGGAATAGCAAGTAGAGACTTGTGAGCTCTGGCAGTGCTGGAGGAGATTGCAAACTAATCTCCATGAAACACTTTATCAAAGCAAATTGCATCATTTCTTTGTCTCAATTAGGTGCATCACTTCATCTTCGTGGCAAATCAGAGCTGCCTTTCATAACAGCTCGGTTCCATGACAATTGAAACTATCTACTGCTCAGAATAATAGATACTCGCCTTTTAAAAAAATTAAAGAAAGCAAAGTCCCCACAGGGTACAGAGATTTAACACTTGGAATCTAAGTTGAGTGATGTTTTTCTCAGTGGAGCAATGGCATTTTGGCAAGAGCAAGAGAAAATTCAGAGGTAGGTATCAATAATGAGCTCAAGCTGATCTCCGATTCAGGCTGGATTATCTATTTGAAGCAACTTTTGAAGAGCTTTAAAAATTGTACCATCTCCAGCAAAAGAATAGAAGGCCTAGGACACTTATTCAGACAAACTGTGCTGGTTATTAGGAATGTGCATGTTCACTGCTTTGAGGAAAAAGTGCAAAGAAGAGCAACTAAGATGATTAAAGGCCTGGAGACAAAAACATATGGAAAACATTTGCAGGAATTGGTATGGCCAGTCTAGAGAAAAAAAGGACTATGGGTGACATGATAGCAGTATTCCAATATTTGAGGGGCTGCCACGAAGAAGACGGGGTCAACTTATTTTCCAAAGCAGCAGAAGGGAAGACAAGAAACAATGGATAGAAACTAATCAAGGAGAGAAGCAACCTGAAATTAAGGAGAAACTTCCTAACAGTGAGGACAATTAAACAGTGGAACAGCTTGCCATCAGAAGTTTTGGGTGCCTCATCACTGGAGGTTTTTAAGAAGAGACTGGACAGCCACCTGTCTGAAATGGTATAAGGTTTTCTACTTGAGGAGGTGGTTGGACTAGAAGACCTCCAAGGTCCCTTCCAGCTCTATTCTGATAGGGGGAGGAGGAGGAGGAGGAGGAGGAGGAGGGGGAGGGGGAGGAGGAGGAGGAGGAGGAGGAGGAGGAGAAGAAGAAGAGGAAGAGGAAGAGGAAGAGGAAGAAGAAGAAGAAGAAGAAGAAGAAGAAGAAGAAGAAGAAGAAGAAGAAGAAGAAGAAGAAGAAATAATAATCATCATCACCATCATCATCATCATCATCATCATCATGTGTGTCAACACAGCAAAAATCCTAACATGCTATGTCTTTCTTTGTTGATGGAAAGCTAATGTAGTCCTTGGTCTTTTCAGTCTGGTTTGCTATTGAACTTTCCAATAGAACTATTTTTATCCTCCTGGTTTTTTCAATAAAGATAAATGCTGAAAATAGCTTATTTTATAAACTGGTAGGTTAAGTGTTGCATAGTTAATCTTGGCCTTCAAGAGTGTGGAATAGAGTTGTAAATAAATTTATGTTCTCATTTCAAAAAGACTGTGATCCAAGCCATTCTAGCCCAAAGAAGTGAGAATAGATGATATTACAGCTGCCAGTTACCCTTCTGGAGAAAGGTAATTTGTGTCAATCATTTGATGAAAGTAAAGTTGGGCTGGAAAACAAGAAAATGCTATCTTCATCTAATTCTTCCAATACATAGTCTCAGGTAAAGGGTATGTAACATCTAGTTGTGAGACTACTTTTAGTATGGGGAAAAACCTGAACTCACTTCCATTGATGTAAAGTATGGCAGATAAGAAATAAACCAACCCAGAACTATTAAAAGAGATTTTTGAAGAATGGAGCCAGAAGTTAGTAACTTCTATACATACAGTACCAACACTGTCTGTAACAATGTTGGCTTCTATAGACAGACTAAGATAAGGAACATTTATCTAATAAGATAAGGAAAGTACAGTGGAATTACAAGTTATATGTCAAGAGAGTCATTTGAAAAGGATGCTTTATTGGTTATACAAAAGAAATTGGATGGTCTTAAAAATTAAAAAGAAAATACAAATGTTAAGCCAAGAAAATGACCTAGAAAATGTTTTCTTTTTTTTTTATTGAAAAAGTTTTATTAGTACAGAGTACAAACATTTTTTTTTATTTTTCTCCCCACTCCCGCCCCCTTCCCTCCCCCCCCTCCCCCCCCCCCGGACTTCCCAGAGAGAATTCAGGGCATAATATCAGTAATTACAGAAAAAAAAAGAAAAAAGAAAAAAGAAAAACCCCTCAACTCCAAATTATACAATGTTAACATCATTAAATTTCTATATTTTACATTATTTCCAATATAATTCTAAAAGATAAAAAATAAAAAAATAAAAATATATTAATATATATTGTTGATAATAATAATAATCTGGGTTATACAAAGGAAGGAAAACAGTTTCTCCCTCCTCCTTTCAATCAACTTTCTAGACCTATGAAAATTATTAATAATACTAAATCTTTAAAAAACATTAATGATAATAATAATCTCATGATTAACTAAAACCGAGAAAATTTTACGTAGCTAATATCTAAATATTAAATAATAATACCTTTAAATTTCATCATAACAACATATTATTATAAAACAACTTAATAGTTCAAATAAAACTAAAAAAGTATTACATGTCTACATATTAAATAATAAAACTTTTGAATTTCATCATAACCATATAATATTATTATACAACAACTTGTTAATTCATAATAAAAAGATATCCTTAAAGGTAATATTAATATTAATAATAATAATAACAATAATAACAATAATAATAATAACAATAATAATAATAATAATAATAATAATAATAATAATAATAATAATAATAATAATAATAATAATAATAATAATAATAATAATAATAATAATAATAATAATAATAATAATAATAATAATAATAATAATAATAATAATAATAATAATAGTAAAAACCTAGAGGAGAGAGAGAGAAAAACAAAAACCTAAAGCAGAAGAAAAAAAATCCTTCCTTTAAAACGACTTTTAAAATCTAATTGTAATAATTTATAACTTAATAATTTAATTAAAAATTAAAAATTCCAATTCTTAAAGAATTATTAAAAGAGAGGGAAAAAATTTTTTTTTAAAAAAGAAAGAAGAAAGAAGAAACAACAATAAAAAAAAGGAGAAGAAGAAAATACAATTATATTATCTCCATCCATCTAATACATATCAACACTACTTCTCTTTATATCTTATTGGTTGCCTCCTTTTATATCTTGATGATTTTAAATTTATCAGCTCATCTTCCATCTGATCCCAGTGCTCCATCTCCTTTTTCACATCTTTCTGGCTCTGCGGTTCACTTTGACTCTTTGAAACTATATCATTTTGATCCGGTAAGGATGACTTTTCCTCCTTATCCTCTTCTACATTAATACGTCTTTCTTCTGGAATTTTAGATATATCAGCCTTTAAAATATTAACATAAAATTCGGTAGCTTTGTTTATCGTATTCAGCCGGTATCTTTTCTCCAAAAATTTCACCGTTACTCCTGTTGGTGCTTCCCATTTATATTGTAAATTCAATCTTTTAAGTTCATCAATCAAAAAAGTAAATTCTTTTCTAGCTTTAAGCATTTTAGAGGGAATTTCTTTCCATATCCTAAGTTCCTGACCATTCACCTGAAGATTGTTCTTAAACGTCGCCTGAATAATTCTGTTCCGTAAAACTCTTGTGGTAAAATATATAACAATGTCCCTTGGTAAATGTTTTTGTTTTGCGTGCCACGAGTTGACCCTGTATATCTTTTCAATTTGTGTAGCCAACTCATCTTTAGAAATTCCAGAAACCTGTACCAAGGCCTCAATCATTCTTCCTTTCAAATCATCATATAAACCTTCCTTCAACCCTCTTACTCTAATGGCAAATTGCATTCTTCTAAACTGTGACATCAACACCTCTGTTTCAAAATTTGCGATGTCCTTTTGAAATTTGTTTATATATTCCACCGAGGTTGCCAACGCTTGTTTATTTGTTTCAATACAGTCCTCCAAAACATCAACATTTGTTGCTAAACCTTTGCAAACCTCTAACATATCCATCCGTAGCTGCTTTTCCATATTCTTTAAAGCATCCTGCATTTTTTTTCTATTTCAGTGATTTTTTGATTAAATTCCAAAATTAAGTCTTGTTTCATAATCTTTAAAGTATTTAATAAGTTTTCTGATGTCAAAGCTTGTGGAGGTGTTGATTCAGTAGCAAGTTGCATTTTAGAAGTATAAGCAGAGGGATAAATAGGCCTTCTATTCAAGGCAATCATTCCATACTTTGAAGCCATTGTTGTAGTTCCAAAAAATTACACTAAAAATGCCAAATCACTATCGATTGTTTTATAATCCAGAATTGAGAATCAAGAATAGAAACCAGTTTTCAAGTACAAAAGTTTCCCAAAGTCCAGAGACCACAAGCAAAACACAAATAACTTTCACTTCTTCTTTATTATAATTCCAAAGAAGTGCAAAAAAGGGCCAAATCTTTAAAAGAGAAAAAAAATCCTGCAATTTCCAGGGCAGATAGTCTTTTATAATTTATTTATTTTAGTGAAATTATCAGTTGCTGTTACAATCCAAGGTCACGGAACAAAGAGTAAAAGTCAGTTTTCAAAATTTCCACGAGAGAAAAGCCAGAAAAGAAAAAAAAACAAAAACCAATCTTTCCAAACTTAAAACCGTTTTTATATTTCCAAAGAGGTATAGAGAGAAGCCATAACTCTAGATAAAAATCTTTCCAGTGTGAGAGACAGAGAGTTTTTTACTTTCCAAAATCAGGAGATAGAGAAAAAAAAGTCAGTTTTCAAAGTTATAATTTTCCATAAGAGAAAGAGCCACAAACAAACAAAGCAAAAATCACCTTCACTTCTCTTCCCAACTTCTTCAAAATGCCTTAAAAAGCCAGATCTCTAAAAAAATACTTTCCACTTTCAAAGGCGAATAGTCCTTATTTTTTTTTTAAAAAAGTTATCAGTTATCAGAGAATATAAGGACAGCCAGTTTTCAGTTTTCAGAACAAAGAGTTTCCATGAAAAAAAAGAACCACAAGCAAAACGGAAATCACTTTCACTTCTCCTCCTTCAAACGCCATATTGTTGCATATTAAATGTTACTTTGTTTCTTCAAAGTGAAAGTTAGCCGAGGGTTTTAAAAAAAAAAGGAAAGAAAATCCATACTTGCCCAGCAAAGCCCCTGGTTCTCTCTGTCTGCTTCATTAAATACACAAAAAAAAGTTTTAAAAATCCTCTTCTGGAAGCAGCGGTGGCTTCGGCATCTTGCTCCGCAAGAGCGGAGATTCCCAGGCTCCCGGAGCTAGGGGCAGGCTACTTGGGGAGCCTTCCCTCCGCGCCCCTGGATGACTCCTAGGGCGCCAGGGGGGCTCTACCCCACCTGCCACGCTCTCCTCTCCCCCCTATGTCCGGGGCAGAGAGATTCCAAGCCGCCAGACAGCTGTTCTGGCTGCTTGGCAGGGAGTCGGAAAAGCACCCTGAAAAAGGAGCGCCATTCGACGCCGAACGCCAAACCGGAAGTCCTAGAAAATGTTTTCTTATTGGATCTACAAAAGAGATTTGTTAAAGCATTGAAGAAATCTGTATGATGGGATAAAGGCAAATTGAAGAGAAATCAAATCCTATAACAATATTTGATTGAATTAAAGATTATTAGGAGTAAAAAGAAGAAGAAAATATAAAGTTGGTATATTTCATCAATATTAAAATAAGACTTTATTTTCCAATATCCTGGAAATCCTTTAAGGACTTGCTAAGGCAAGTATTGAAAAGTGGATGTTTTATGGATTTGCTTAAAGATAAGGAATATCATATGGGAGGAAGAGATATTTGTTTAACCTTGTCGGGGTGAAGAGCTATTAAATTTGTTTATATGAGATTGTTTGTGCACAATAGCTTGGTTAAAAATCCTGAGCTCTTCAGCTGGAAAGCTGAAAGCCTGGGTTCGAGACCCAAGCATCGCACGATGGAGTGAGCTCGTGTTAGTTGCCCCAGCTGCTGCTCACCTAGCTGTTCAAAAGCATGCAAATGCAAGTAGATAAATAGGTACCACTTTGGTAGGTAACAGCATTCTGTGTACTTTGGCATATAGTCATGCTGGCCACATGACCACGGAAATGTCTTTGGCAATGCTGGCTCCCTCAGCTAAGAAACATAGATAAGTAGAAAAGAAAAAGAAAGAAGAAAATGAAAGAACATTATATATATATATATATATATATATATATATATATATATATATATATATATATATATATATATATATATATATATATATATATATATATATATATATATATATATATATATATATATATATATATATATATATATATATATATATATATATAATGTTCTTTCATTTTCTTCTTTCTTTTTCTTTTTTTCTTGTACTTTAAGTGGTGGTATACTTAATAAATAGCAATAGCACTTTACTTATATACCGCTTCATAGTGCTTTACAGCCCTCTCTAAGCGGTTTACAGAGTTCAGCATATTGCCCCCAACAATCTGGGTCAGAAAATAAAGTTTAAGACAGAATTAAAATACAATTGTAAAACAACCTAACTAACATCTATGAGGGAGGTCCAGGGTACATCTTATATTAAATTATAATGTAAACATTAAAATTATATTAAATATGTTGACATCTAAATTTATAACAAACAAATAGTAGCTAAAATTATTCGTATCATCTGAGTAACAATATGCAAAATTTCATTTGTATTAGTTTTTTTATTACCGTAATTAAAATCCTTAATAAAAATTATATTAAAGAAAAACAAAACAGAAAACTGCAGGAACTGGTCCAAGTAGTTACTAGGAGTAAGGACGGATTTGAAGGCACCAATATAGGGGGTGGGAGAAGAGAGGGAGGGAGGGAGAGGGAGAGGGAAAGGGAAAGGGAAAGGGGGAGGGGGAGGGAGGGAGGGTGGGAGGGAGGGGGAGGGAGACAGAGAGAGAGAGAGAGAGAGAGAGAGAGAGAGAGAGAGAGAGAGAGAGAGAGAGAGAGAGAGAGAGAGAGAGAGAGAGAAAGAGCGCACTGTATAAGTAATATCTTTTGAAGCCTAGCAACTAGGTGGTCAGTTTATCATTTGCGCAGGATTTTCAATATGATAGCAAAAGATCAAACTAAGTGAAATAAAAAAGGAGACCTTGGTGTTTTCTGTTTTCCTCAGCACTTCAACCCTTATATCAGTGGTGGGTTCCTACCAATGCAATCCACTCTATAGCACCGGTAGCGGCCTGCTGGTGACGTCACAGTACCGGTGCGGTCGGTTGCCGGTGCCCGGGCGCCGCCACTTTTAAAAAAATTTTTATTTTTTTAAAATTTTCTTCTGCGCATGCCCAGAAGCCGAGTTTCCGGCACTGCTCATGCACTGCCTTCCTACCCCACAGTGAGTCCAAGCAGGGGAGGATGGCTGAGGGAGTGCGTGAGACGCTGAAAGAACGGGCGGCAGGAGTTATCTCCATTCCCCTCCCTTCAGCAGTTCGAGAAGCCACGAATGTGCGGTGATGATCCTAGGCATTTTCGCACGTTTGAGGCTTCTCGAGCTGCTGATGGGAGGGGGAATGGGCGGCAGGACCTATCTCAGTTCCCCTCCCTTCAGCAGTCCAAGAAGCCATGCCCACCTGGTCACATGGCTGGCAAGCCACACCTACAAAATAAGCCACGCCCACAGAGTGGTAGTAAAAAAAATAGGAACCCGCCCCTGCCTTATATACAGTATACTACAGTATAGTATGTGAATAATAGTTTGCCCTTCATCATAAACAGAACCTGGGTTCCCTTATCATAAACTCCCTCTAGTCTAGCCAGTCCCCCAGATTCATACACTCAAAGAGAGCATCCCTTATATCTGAGAATACAGAATGCTAGGAAGGCTGATCTAGAGGCCAATCATTTATTCCATTTGGATCATAAGAGGAATTCACCTTGAATTCTCAGTTTGATTCTGCTATCCAAATCTATTCAGTTTGGATTTCTGAACCAGATGTTAAAGCAGGACAATCTAGTTTAGAATGTCACTTTTATCCAGAAAAAAATCTCACTTTCTTCAAACAAAAGACCATAACACATAAGACATGTTTAAATGCAAAGGGTTTGATTTAATAATTTAATCTGCATTTAGAATCTGAAAGGACAACTGCTCTGGCTCAGTAGGTTGTTCACTATACATGCTGTAATCTGAATTTGACGTAGTGGTTAAGGAGACAATGAGGTTCTAGTCCAGTGATGGCGAACCTATGGCATGCGTGCCACAGGTGGCACGCGGAGCCATATCTGCCGGCACACAAGCCGTTGCCCTAGCTTAGCTCCAACGCACATGTGCACGCTGTCCAGCTGATTTACGGCTCACGCTGAGGCTCTGGGAGGGCGTTTTTGGCTTCTGGAGGGCCTCCAGAGGCATTTTCGCCCTCCCCAGGTTCCAGGGAAGCCTACTGGGCCCACCGGAAGTCGAAAAATGGACCATTTCCAGCCTCCAGTGGCATTAAATTATGGGTGTGGGCACTCACGCGTGTGCCATAGCGCACGCACACACGCTTTCGGCACCCGAGGAAAAAAAGGTTCGCCATCACTGTTCTAGTCTCACTTTAGGCATGAAGCTATCTCAGTGTCCCTGACCCAGTCTCTCCTAACAGCCCCAGGAAGGAAGCAATGGCAAACCACTTGCAAAAAGCCTTGCTTAACAAACTGCAGGGAATAAACCAGGCAGCCACAAAGAATCAAAAACTGACTTGAAGGAACAAAAAAAAAGAGGCTGATCTTAGACTCTAAAATTTAGACTGCAAGTATGGAGGGAGAAGAACACAGGCCTCTCTTCCTTGTATATACCTGTTTCTCTCTGTAATATTGGCTTCATTTTACAAGCCCAGGATTCCCACTATTTTAGCTTGACCAGGTAATCAGAAAAGTCTCCATTTACTTATGACATCTCATCCTTAATAGCATAGTATTACTGAAAATTGGAACAACTGTTATTTGAGGGAGGGTGGGGATTCTTTTTTTTTTTTACTTCGTTTTGATATAAGTAAGTGCAAATCAGAGTTGAGACAAGCCAGCTGCAGCATCCTCCCACCCAGGGAGTCAATTGTTCTTGGGGAATTTGGTTTGATAATTGAATTCCCTTTCTCTCTCATCATTTAGCAGATCAGCTACTATAGTTGAGCTGCTGTTATTTGTGGCATCTCCCCAATTCAATTTTTTTTTCCTCTTGTATTTTGAAATCACTGCTAATTTGAAATTCCTTGCTTTGGTTGTCTTTCCTGTCTTTATTAAATGGCAGCGGGGGGGGGGGGGAGTGAATGCCGACAGAGGGGAGTGTGTGTTTGTTGTGTGCACACGCTTACAGCAATCATCTCCTCTGTATGAAATTGGATTCCTTCTGCATTCACGCTTATTAAATTATGCCCAGTGGAAGAAAACACATTAGTCTGCAAAAATAGATAATCCTTAGAGGTTATTTTAACCCCTATCTCTCGGGATACTTTCAAATATCTTCATTGAAGGAAACATTAAGCTGACCTCCCACGAAGCACACATCTAGAGCATCCAGAGAGTTTGCTTACCAATAAAGCAGTAGCGTTTCTTCATTCAATTCTTGGAAGTTAAAGGTGTATTTCTTCCCACTTAGCTGGAATAAACATTCATTTCTTATTATCCACCCAGATCCATCGTTTGCTCTATCAGGAGGAATATGCAAAAGAAGAGAAGTGCAAAATTTAAACCCACTGTGATTTTTCTTATGACGGAGATCTTTTTGTTTTTATTTATTTTTTTAAAATGACACCCCTAACACACAGGCCACAGATGTACATCCACGATATTTTGGAAAAAAATTAAGGATTTGAACATTTTTCTTTTGGACTAGCATAAAGTGTATATGCTGTCAGGTGTGGAATGGTTTACTGGGGCTACACAAATTCAGAATCCACAGGTTATTACAGCGAAAGGAAATCAAATCACGTGGTCTTTATTTCCCAAACTGAGATTGTCTATCATGGGGGGAAACAAGAGGCATGTGTAAACCAGCCCTTTATTTTATGCATCTTTACAAGATCCTTAGTTTATAGAAGAGCTAGACAACCAGTGCCCCGCTGGGTCATCATTTCAAAGATATTTCCTTATCTAAACAGAGAAACAGAATGACCATAGGGGAGGGGCCCCAAAAAAAGCAGAGGGAGCAGGAGTGATTTCTGACTTCCTGCCAGCTTCCCCATTGATGATGCTTGAGGGAAGCTGTCGGGAAGCATCAGAAATCACTCCTCCTCCTCTCCCATGGAACTGCCTGCCACTTTGCTGAGGGGAGGGGGAACAAAGAGACATGGACCACAAAAAAAAATTGCTCTCCTGCTTTTCATTCCAGCATGTCCCCAAGAACCTCCTTCCTGCAGAGAGGAAGAAAGTCCATCCACTGACCACCAGCACTTCCCAGCCAGCAGGCATCCAAGTTACTCCTTCAATCCTTCTCTTGCTACCCACCTCTGATAAGAGATTTCAAATTTCAGCCTCCATTCCAGAGCAGCCAATCAGTGCTTTCCCATCAGGTTTGCTGCCATCCAATTGGGTGCAGGATCAGAGAAGGTGGGGAAAGAGGGCTGGGATATGGCCCTCCCATGTTTCCTTGCAACTTGCAACCTACAGATTTCTGGGAAGTGGAGTCAGAAGGCGCAGTGGCGCTGAAGCGGTCACGAATTTGTCGGATTTCGATCCCATGGGTGAAATTCTGTAAATTAACCCATTTGAAATACCTTGGTTCAAAAGCTGCTGCCCTATGATGACCAATTGAATATTACAACAAACCGACATGGAGGTTTTAGCAGCATATAGATTTTGTAACAACGCATTTTTGCACATTAGAGCAAAAAAGAGAGATTAAAAGGTGGGATATGCAGGACAAGAACTTTCATGATGCTATAACGTTAATGCCTGAGTTCCACAAAATGTACTGTACATTTGACTGGAAATCCTTGAAAATATCTATTTTAGTACAACTAAATTAAGTCTAACTTAAAATGTACCTGGATCATTAGCTAATACTGAGGTTAATTCAGCATTAGTTGACAATTCAAGGTGATTTGGATATGAACAAACAACTTCCTTGAAAGTGATGACTATTACTTGACCCATTGCTCTTTTCCTGTAAGTCATCTATGCATATTGAACACAAACCCAATCCTAAATACCCTTGCTCAGTGGTGGGTTGCTGCCGGTTCGGACCGGTTCTTTAGAACCGGTAGCAGAAATTTATTGCCGCTCGCCGAACCGGCAGCGATGGCCGGTGGTCCTCCGGTCGCCGTGGCTTGCAAAAAAAAACCTCTGCCCATGCGCAAAAGCTTCTGCTTAGAGAATAGATCTAAGAATAGGGTGTGTTGTGCGGTGTGACGGGGGCAAAAAGCACACTTCAGTCGTGATGCAAACTGGTAAGGAAGGTAAGTGGAACCCACACCTGCCCTTGCTTGGAAGAAAGTCTGCCTCCTCTTTAGTTTGACAGGGTATACAGGATTGTTGCAACCTAACAGCCTGGAGAAAAAGCCTTTTCTTTGAATGACATGATTAAGATCCATTGTCTCTTTTTTTTCCCCTTTGACCACAAGGTTGAATGTAAAGGATTATTGCAGACCCATTTGTGTTGCTGGCCCTTTGTTAACCTTATGAGCAACTTGCAAGTAAACCTTTTTTAGACTTTCATGCCAAAATGACTTATTATTTTGCAAAGGGCTTCGCTAGTGTGATCAACTCCAGTGAAATGCTCTTGAAATGGCACAGTTTTGCTGATTAAAAGTCATTTTTCGGTGGTCATCAAAGTTAATAGTTCAAGAATAGTCCTTGTAATTGCCCTTCTGGCTCTCCATGTGATGCAGCTTTTTGTCTCCACTAGAGATCACCATTGAACTAAGACTTATAAGGTAGCCTTAGATGGGGACACTTCAAGTAAGATTGTCCTCACCTTTGATGTTTCATTACTGGAGGGAATATTCCAAATTAATCAAGGATATTCACTGGACCTTTCTAATCAACTGGAAATGTTTTAATTTCTACAGCACTATTTCACACACACACACACACTCGATTCATTTTTTCATTCTGAACGCAATGGCCGCATGATAGGTCCACCTTAATGAATGTAAAACAAGTCTGCATACTGGTCACAGTTAGGGGAGAAACTGAGCATATGGGCACACAAGCCACAAGCCACTGATGGCATTGCAATTGACAGAGGAATGGAAATCATGCTTCCCAAGTTGTTCTTTCTTTCTAAATCTAGCAATTATATGTGCATCTCTGCCTTTAAAAATGCAATTCCTTTTCTTCAGATGGTTCAGCTCTGAGTGGAATTGAAGAAGTATAATTTTACATAACTCTCCCCATTTCACAGACCTAAAGGTAAAGGTTTCCCCTGTCCAGTCATATCTGACACTAGGGGGCGGTGCTCATCTCCATTTCTTAGCCGATGAAGTCAGCATTGTCCGAAGACCCTTCTGTTGTCATGTCCAGGTTAGGTCCAGGTTTAGGTCCAGGTTACCTTCGGGACCGCATCCTACCTCATACTTCCCTTTGACTGGTCAGGTCCCACAGAATGGGTTTCCTCCAGGTCCCATCAACCAAACAATGCTGACTGGCATGGCCTAGGGGGAGGGCCTTCTCTGTGGGGGGCCCTGCTCTCTGGAACCAACTACCCCCAGAGATCCGAATTATCCCCACCTTGCTGGCCTTCCGAAAAGCCATCAAGACATGGCTTTTCCTGCAGGCGGGGTGACTGAGACAATTTTACATCCTAAGTCTCCCCCATGTATGTATGGTTTTATGTGTTTTTTATAATTCTTTTGATACTGTTTTTAAATTTTATATGGTTTAGTTGTTCTTTAAATGTTGTACGCCGCCCTGAGTCCTCAGGGAGTAGGGCGGCATATAAGAGCACTAAATAAAATAAATAAATGTACACAGCATGACTATACACTTAGGTGCACGGTACACAGTTAACTTCCTACCAAAATGATACCTATTTATCTACCTGCGTTTGCATGCTTTTGAACTGCTAGGTGGGCAGGAGCTGGGGCAAGTAATGGGAGCTCATTCCATTGCATGATGCTTGGTTCTTGAAACTGGGCTGTCAACTTTCCAGCGGGCAAGCCCAGCATCTTAACTGCTGAGCCATCATGCCCCTCTCCGCAAAGACATGCGTATGCACAAATAATGAATCAAATGAAGAATGTAATTAGCAACATCAAAGAGACAATGTGAGAGTCCCTCATTGTCATGAATCTCATAAACACCATGGTAATGCCTATTTAGATAACCACATAGAGTGGAAATTGAAGTACTGTGAACTAAAAACTGGGAGGCATCTGCCACTGCCAAGTCACATCATTCTGCTCTATTAGTGATTCTGCTGAGCAGCAACTAGATCGGGGTAACTATGGCCTTTTACAACCTGTGGATTTCAACTCCCAGAATTCTGAAGCTATCTGGAGTCCACAAGTCAAAAAGGGGTCATAGTTGCCCATCCCTGAACTAGACAGTGCTACCTACAACCCAATCCTTACATTATCTAAGCAAGGGCCGTGAAATTTAGTATAGGGCATAGCAAACCCAATCCATCACCATCATCATCATCTCTTATGAGCTAACATCACTCTTTGGTCATATAATATTCAGTATTGTCATAAAACTGGCAAATGGCTATAGAAGTAGAACCAAAGTTTAGACCACCCCTCTTTAGTGCATACCAGGTATCCCACATCTATTGATTTTTATTTTCAGAATTTATAAAGCCTTTATAAAGTCTTTATAAAGAATTTATAAAGCCTTTCCCCAAGAGATTGTAAGTGACCTATAAGGATTACAAACAATAACAATAATATTATCTCAAATGTGCTTTTTTTCCAAGAGGCAACTGGACTTTCTGGTTTTTTTTCTTTGAAGATGTTTTGCTTCTCATCCAAGAAGCTTCTTCAGCTCAACTATTATAACAACAATAATAGTTTTAGGAATAACAAATATCCAGGGCTAGAAACATAATCCAAATCATAATGAATAACATTAATCAGCAAAGCTTGTATGTAAATCATAGATATTGTACATTTCTTGAGGGCTGATCCTACAAGGCATTAAAAATGGGTATGTGGCAGTTCCAATGCTGTCTTTGATTGGATGCTACCATGTTTCCCTGAAAATACGACCTATTCAAAAAGTAAGGCCTAGTCCGATTTTTGGGAGGTAAGTGTTCTGTTCCAGCGTGGAGACCACTAAGAAATGTTGCACACACAAACTGTTTGAAACACTAATTAATTTACTATTAATCCTTAATAGTTCTATGTTTAAAGTTCATGAAAAGCAGAAATGATTTCTTGTTGGAGAGCCAGCTGTTAATTTCACTTCTTAATAACTGGCCAGAATCCAAGCCCCAAACAAAATGTTCAGTAAAGTAGACTCTCAGATATCATTCAAGGAATTTACAGAAGTTGGCAGAAAGCCCAGAGTTAATTAGCACAAGCCGAAAAATCCAAGTTTAAAGCAAGAGTTTCAGAAGGTCAGAAATCGAAGCAAAGTAAGTTGTCTCCAGCGCTGAAGTGTGGCGTGGCTAAGGCTTAAATAGTCTAAGGGCGTGGCCAATTAGCCTGCAGCTCTACTCATGAGGAGGTCTCCTCCTGCATAACCAGTCTTGCCTGCTAGCTGCCCTGCGTGCCCTAGCATCAAGAAGAGGCTCCTCCTCTTCTCCTGAGTCACTGAGTCATTTGCCACTGAAGAGGTGCAGAAGGTCCTGGTTGACTTTCAGCCTCTGGCACTGAGTCCTCCTCACTATCGGACTTGGGTGCCAGGTACACGGGCCGATGGTACCACGCCACAATCGCCTCTCGGTTCTCGGGATCCATGATCAGCTGTGCTGGATGCGGGCAAGCCACAACAGTAAGCCTAATATAAGCCCTACCCCAAAGGTAAGCCCTAGTGAAGGGTGGGCGTGGCCAGCATAGGAGGCATCCCTTCCCTTCCCCGGTCAGCTAATGGAAGCTGGATCCCTTAATCACGACCCGTGGATCAGCTGAGCTGATCGGGAGCTGCCTCTTGTTCTATCTCTCTGGGTGCCTGGAGGTGTTTCTTGCACACTCTTGCCAGCCCCAGCTCTGCTGCGGCACCAGGCAACCTCGCAGCTGTGGGCCCCTTGTCAAGTCCTGATCCAGGGCTCTCCATAACTGGGGGGGCATGGAGCTGCAACCATCGGAGCTGGCGAGTCCAACAACGAGCGAGGCTGCGGTGGTGGGACATGTGAGGACAGTGCTGGCCAGCTGCTCGTCAGCAGGCTGCTCTCCTGGCCGAGTCTGGCCATGAGCGTCACCGCCAGGCAACAAGGTGTATGGCTGGCGCGAAGAACAGGGAGCAACAGTGACTTCCGGCAGCAGCACAACACAGCCACTCATCAGCTGTTCACCCCTGCAGCTTCCAGCCATGCTTCCCAGGCCTCTGCACCATGCCATCAGCCCAGCCATGCCACTGCAACTGGATGTCCTGTTGCCATTGCCTGCCGATGCCACTCACGGCCAGACCTGGCCAGGAGAGCAGCGTACTGATGAATGGCTAGCCAGCACTCTCCTGACGGCACTGTCCTGATGTGTCCCGCAGCCACCGCCTCTTGGAGCAGGACTCTGCAAGGCTTGTTGTGCCGTTGCATGCACGAATGGCAGCAACCCCATGAGCTTCATCATACCAGCACAGCCACAAGCGGCAGGACGCCAGCTGTGCCGGTATGATGAAGCTTGTGGTGGTGCTGCCGTTCATGCATGCAATGGCACAACAAGACTTGCAGAGTCCTGCTCCAAGAGGCAACGGGGGTGGGGGTGGGACAAGTCTCACAAAGACTCATTTCTGGTGGAGTTTGGGGAAAAAGAAAGACTTCTACTGCTTCTGCTGCTTTCCTTGCATGCAGCCAAAAGCAGAAGCAGCAGACGTCTTTCTTTCTCTTCCCCAAACTCCACCAGAGTTTGGGGAAGAGACTCGTCCCACCGCCACCACCTTGACAAGGCGCCCTTGGCTGTGAGGTTGCCTGGTGTCACGGAAGGGATGGCAAGAGTGTGCAAGAAACACCTCCAGGCACCCAGAGAGATAGAATGAGAGGCAGCTCCCAATCAGCTCAGCTGATCCGCAGGCCATGATTAAGGGGCCCAGCAGCCATGAGGTGACCACGATCGCCACCTTCTGCACCTCAAAAAAAAAATAAGACCTCTCCAAAAATAAGGCCAAGTGCTTATTTCGGGGGTCAAAAGAAAATAAGACCCGGTCTTATTTTCGGGGAAACACGGTATTTCCACTGCTCCTCATTGTATCTGGTAATACTTTGGAGATACTTGCCATCATCCAGATGTTCACTGGTAGATTTAAAGTTCTCCTACTTTTAACTCTAACCCCCCCCCAATTCATTACAAGGATGGGAAGGGGAAACCAGCTATAAATAACTATCAGAGCATTTATGTACGTGATTTGCCATCAAAGTGAATGGATATAACTTACCTACTGCTATTATGAATGCAAGGGATTGGCTATTAGTTATCTTCATAGTTGTTGTCTGTGTTATTAACTTTAATTTGGATTTGGGGTCTTGCCTTTACGGTATATTGATTAATTCTTACTTTATAGTTTTAAATACCCATACATAGTGTGCTGAAATAACAACTGCAGGAGCATATGGTCCCGTTGGCAATTCCTATTTCTAAAGACAGGGGATTAGATATGGGTTTGTTTCATTAGGTCAGCTAATTAGCCATCAATGAATATGGAACCAGTTGAATTATTTTCTGTTACATTATGTGAATTGCTACTGTTTGGTCATTATAGCTACAGATCTATGCTGCCATTAGATGGAAACAAAGAGTTAGAACATGTGTCCTCAAACTATGGCCTGTGGGCTGCATGTGGCCTGCCAAAGCCATTAATCCGGCCCACGCAGGACCACGAGGCTGCCCCCCACATTGCCCTGCCCACCCTTCGGCCGAGCACTGGACTTACCTTTGTGAGCCCTGCGGGCTGGAACTGAAAGGTAAGGCCAACAATTTTGGCCTGCAGAATGTTGCTGGAGCCAGGGGAGGTGAAAAATGGGGTGCACAGATGCCCCAGGCAGCCACAAAACGGGCGAAAATGGCCTGTTTTTCACCTCCCCTGCCTCCAGAAGAGAGAGAGAGAGAGAGAGAGAGAGAGAGAGAGAGAGAGAGAGAGAGAGAGAGAGAGAGAGAGAGAGAGAGAGAGAGAGAGAGAGAGAGAGAGAGAGAGAGAGAGAGAGAGAGAGAGAGAGAGAGAGAGAGATTTCTCAAGCTCCTTGGGACTGAGAAGAATTGCTTCCAAACTGAGTTTCCTGAAGTGGACCACTAGACTCCTAAACAACTGGGGGGGGAGTCAACCAAAAGAGCAACATGCAAACAAAAGCAAATAAAACACCCCCAGGAGCAAAACAAATTAAAGTTTAATTTCTGTGCATTGTTTAATGGACCGTTAGATTGGCCACACCCACCTAGTCACATGACCTAGCCATGACCACCCAGTCACATGACCACCTAGCCTTGCCCACCCAGCCAGTCCGGTCCCCCCAGCCGCAAGGCTGTAAATTAAGTTCTGGCAAGCAGTCTCTGAGGCATGAAACACGATGAGCCAAATCTTCCGAAATCCGAACGGTTGTCTCCTACGACCACACTTTTCTTCTATTTATTCCCCAGCCAGGGAGGGGCCATTCAGTGTCCACATGTGCCTTGCTTCCCGAGTCGACTCTTTGTCCTCAGTTGTTCTCCTCTCCTAACATCTCTGCGCATATGTGCATCTGGAACAGGTACCAGCTGTTCTTCCTCCCCACTTATCTCAGCTTCCATAGGCAGCTGCCTCTCCGGCGGCTGGGAAATGTCAGACAACAGCCCTGGCTCTATCTCTGCGTCCGATGCAGAGCATCCATCAGAGCCTTCCCCAGACTCCAGAACTGGCCCCAAGTTCCTCCCCAACCTCATCATCAACTGAGTCTGCCGCCAGTTCCACTGGCAGATGGTGGGCCACAACAGGCAGAATGCATAATTTGTGTGCAGAAGGTCCCAGGTTCCATCTCCATTTAAACAAATATAATACCCAAACCTCATCTGCCCCAAATGCCACATCTGCTCAAATCACAACTAAATATTAATCAGCTTTTCTGATACCAACTTTTTTTATGCACTTATTTTTAATTGGAGAGGAACTGCAGTGCTGAATTCAGAGGCTGTGGACTGATGAATAGGGCTGCACAGTGCTTCATACACAATTCAAGAAAAATACTTCACAACAACTCCGTAAAGCAGCTGTATATTCAGGATATTGTGGTATCCGTCTGAAGCTGCTGTACTGCCCGCTATCACAGTCAGTACCCAAAATTGTTGCTTTAAGGAATTGCAGACAGGGGGTCCATCACAGTGTGCTCCAAAGCACCTTAATATAATTTAATCTGACATGTTGCAGAATCTCACTAACTAGCTATTACTAGTTAGCTAAGATGCCATGCCTCCCTCTTCAATCTGTAATTTAATTATATTGTCCTTAATAGGATTGTTGTAAAGCAGGGATGCTCAATCTTTTCTGAGTCAAGGACTACACTCGGTCTTTGGATAGCATATTAGGGTCTGCATTCCAAAAATGGGCAGGAGATTTGATGAGATTTCATTGGAATGTATGCTTAATTACAGTTAAATATAATTAATTACATTAATTACATTTTAATAATATGGTAAGCCCCAACATACTTAATATTTTTACACTCTGTTACATTAACAAATACATTTTGGTAGGAACTTCTGGAGGATCTGGAAGAAGCTGCCCCCAAGACTTTGAGGACCCTAAAGCAGGGGTCCCCAACCTTTCGGACCTCAGGGACCACTAAATTCATAATTTTAAATCCTACAGGCCACTAATATGATCTGCCTAATGGGCTGGGTGGGCGTGGCTAGGTGGTCATGTGACTTGGTGGGCATGCCCAACTCGATGTCACTCACATCGAGGGGTGCCTCACCAGCCTCTACCCACCCCTCCCCTCCCAGCCACTCCTCGCCTCCCAGCCCGGGCTCCTTAGGCCCCCTACAGGAAGCAGTTGTTGGAGCTAAGTAGCCACCATGAGAAAGAGTTGGCAAAACAGCTGCCTCAGTTCAAATTGGATCTGGCCAAGAAGGAGACTCAGCAGAAGCACCTCACTGAGGACTACGAGCATAGGCTTTCCAAGCAGAGAGAAGACCTGCAGAAGTGCAAGGCCAAGTGCCAGCACCTGGAGGCTCAGCAGGCTGAGATGGTCAACCAGTTCCAGGCCATGATGCAGTCCCACTGGAACAAGGCCCTCCGGTTCTTTGCCACCAGTGGCACTTCCCTCCAGCCTTCACCCAAAGCCCCGCACCAGGAGGCTGAAGCAGACCCCAAGTTGGAATTTCTGCCCCCCTCTGACCTGCACAAAAGACCCCAAAGACCCCTCTGCAGCAACACAAGCGTTCATTGTACGTATCTGTCCCAGAGGCTGTAGTTTGAGGACCCCTGATTTAGTGCAATATAAAAAATGCAAATAATTTTTCTGTGGACCACCAAAATTTTCTTGCGGACCACCAGTGGTCCACCAGTTGGTGACCACTGCCCTAAAGCATGGTGGCCAGAAAATTCTGGGAGTTGAATTCCACATATCTTAAAATGGTCAAAGTTGAGAAACACTGTTCTGGGAACCTGGGAATTCTGGGAATTATAGTCCCATCAGCTCTGTCAGACCCCCCCAAGTTAGAGAAAGCTGTGCTCAATATTATTTATTTGCAAAAAGTTGATTTTAATGAAAGGTAACTTGTTCTTTTAATATTACTTTTTTTAAAAAGAGCCATCCTTACTTTGAGACAAAAACAGAGATCATAAAAACAACACAAATGAAAATAACACCACCAGCCTGAATGTCAGGATTTAGGAATTTACCTCAGACAATTTAACCTCTGTTTTCAATACGAGTGGGTAGAAAATTCCAGAGACATGAAGCAATTCATTTGCTTGTTTTCTATTGCTTTGATAAACCTGCAAGGAGGCACTGGGATGTGGTCACCTAGCAACTTTACTTGATTTTCAAAACAGGTGATCCAGGGGTACTTAAAATATAATAAAACTGATTTGGGGAGGGGGAAGGAAATAGTCTCTGAACAAGCCGAACAATGGTTTAACAAATATCATATATTTGGAGTTTACAGTAATAAAAGAGCAACTTCTTTTCATACAATTGTTCTGCCACAGCTGGAAAACATGGATCCAGTTTTTCTGGAATAGGGCTAGGTTTAAATTCTGACCCAGATGAAACAGGCCATCTTGCCACCGGTCCACATCCACTAGGACTAAGTGGAGTTGATATCCTTTGAGGGAAAAGCCTGAAGTTGCTGCTTGGGAAGTATCTGTCCTCCTAGGTACCCCAGACAAGAATCTCAACTAGATGAGATAAACCTACTTTATTGTAAGGCTACATTAAGAGAATCTTGCAAAAATGAAGATACAAACTTCCAACTGCTACTTGTAAATGCTGCGTCCAGGCTTCCCTCAGGTCCTCAGCTGAAGCCGGGCTGCTGCTGCAAGCTGATTGGTCACAGCCATTCTGGCTCAACTATATAAGGAGCTGTCAAGCGTACTGACTTTGTCGCTCTCTGTTAGCCTGAGCATGCCGCGCTAAGCAGACAGGCTAGCGCTTTCACTGTTAGCATTTACCTTGTTAGCCTTCCGAAGGTGTCTGCCTCAGTTTGTATGTCTTCTAAGACATATCAACTGGCGACGAGGATGGGACTTTTATTCCCAAACAAACAAGGCTATAAGACACGGAGCTGAGCTGTCACTACAAAGAGCTGAAGTCACTACAAAAAATCCCCTTCTGTAGAGAATGGCAGCCTTACCCATTTTTGCTGCTTACAATCCTGCAGCTGAATCTTGGGACACTTATTTAGAAAAATTCAAATTCTTCCTAATGGCTAATGAACTCTCTGGCATTTCTAATGACAGGAAAAAAGCTCTTTTCTTCTCTAACTGTGGAAATGAGGTATTTGAAACTGCAAAAAATCTTTTGGCTCCTCAGAAAGTACATACTGTGCCCTGGGATGTCATCTCAGAGATCTTAAGGAACCATTATTCCCCTGTTCTATCTGTGATAGCTAGAAGACATGCCTTTTATCACAGAAACCAAAAAGAGGGGGAAACTATTAACCAATATATGGCTTCACTCAGGGCAGCTGCCCTTTACTGTGAATTTGAACACTTAGATAATGCCCTGAGAGACAGACTTGTGTGTGGCATCAGAGACTTAAGATTACAACGCCACCTACTTACAAAAACAATACTTCCGTTACAAGTAGCCTTAGAGGAGGCAAGAGCAGCAGAACTTGCAAACAGGTCTGCCTCAGAGATTCAGCAAACAACCCTTTCAAATTTTCCTGCCAAAATGGAGGCTGTCCATTTGGAAACAGCAGAAAAAATAGGGAACATTACTGAGGGAATCAAAGAAGACTTCAGGACCAGAGAAAAGACAACAAGGCAAAGCAGACAACACGAAACACCTGCTTGAGCTGTGGGGGACCGCACCTGAGAACTGCTTGCAAGTTCAGAAATGCAGACTGCCTGGGATGTGGATGAATGGGCAATCTGGCAAAGGTATGCAGAGCCCCACAGCCAATTACAAGGCTACTAGCTAGACCCTTAAATTTTAAAAAACCATCCTTCAAATTTGAACACGGGGAGATGAATGCTATACTATTAAAAATGACAGCTACCCCCCTGAAAGCATATTTGGAAATGCAATAAGCAATAGCAAGAAAAAAATATTTATTACTATACTTTCGGAGGGCTCTCCATGTAAAATGGAAGTAGATACTGGTTCCTCCATGTCTCTTATATCTTGGCAGGCTATAAAGAAATTGGTTCCCAAATTTACCAAGTCAAAACTTAATCCCCTGAATAATTAATACCAATAGCACTTAGACTTATATACCACTTCACAGTGCTTTACAGCCCTCTCTAAGCAGTTTACAGAGTCAGCATATTGTCCTCCAACAATCTCGGTCCTCATTTTACCAAACTCAGAAGGATGGAAGGCTGAGTCAACCTTGAGTCAATTAAAGATGGTCCTTCTTAGATTTCTTCCTCTGACAATTAATCCATTAGCATTCCTAACTCTCTTGTTTGATTGTTTCCTAGACAACATCCCTTCCCCTCATCCCCCAAGGTCAGCCACACAGTTCATTACAGCAGGGAATGGTGGGGAATTATGGCCCTTTTATGACTTGTGGACTTCAACAGCATGGCTGGCTCAGGAATTCTGGGAGTTGAAGTCCACAAGTCATAAAGGGGCCACTGTTCCCCATCTCTGCAATACAGGGAGAGAGTTTGTCACCAGAGACTGAGAAAGGGACACTTTATCTTTGCGGTCTTTCTTCACAGATTTCTGATTCATCAAGCATGATGGAGGAACCTGATGAATAACTGGGGGTGGGGGGGACGTAGCTTGCACAATGAGGCAAGAAAGGAAAACAATACATAAGGCTGCAAACTTATTGTGGATATCTGCCTGGGCTAATGTTGTTTTGAAATCTGATATCTAATTTCTACCCTCAGTATTTGATTGAGTAGAAAGGCAGGATGTAAACTAAATAATAAATAACAAATCCTGAAGGAGACTTTTGTTTTCAATTCCATTTTCAGAAGAATTATCATTCCAGGCTATAGACTTGCTTTTAAATGTGTTGAGGGGATATTTTGAAACTACTGTAATGTTGCAAGGCAGTGGTGTTGGTGTGCTTTAGTGTGTGTTTTCCCATCAAAAAGAGGGCCGTGAAAATATTTACTGACCCCTCGCATCCTGGACATAAACTGTTTCAACTCCTACCCTCAAAATGATGCTATAGAGCACTGCACACCAGAACAACTAGACACAAGAACAGGTTTTTCCCGAACGCCATCACTCTGCTAAACAAATAATTCTCTCACCACTGTCAAACTATTCACTAAGGCTACATTACTATTACTATTAGTCTTCTCTTCATTCCTATCACCCATCTCCTCCCACTTATGACTGTATGACTGTAACTTGTTGCTTGTATCCTTATGATTTGTATCAATATTGATTGTTTCCTGATTGCTTATTTGTACCCTGTGACAATCATTAAGTGTTGTACCTCATGATTCTTGACAAATGTATCTTTTCTTTTATGTACACTGAGAGCATATGTACCAAAGACAAATTCCTTGTGTGTCCAATCACACTTGGCCAATAAAGAATTCTATTCTATTCTATTCTATTCTATTCTATTCTATTCTATTCTATTCTATTCTATTCTATTCTATTCTATTCTATTCTATTCTATCACTCTAGCTGTTTGTACTTCCTGATCTGCAAAACCTGGACATGGGAAGCTACTAATCGTTGGACTGGGCAATCTTACACATCCCTCAGCTACTTTGCCCTAAGAAAAATAGAAGACTCCCATAAATGCTATTACACACACACACACACACACACACATTCTCGATTCCCATTTCCATCAGATTAAAGTAGCAAGTTTGAAAAAAAATGCAAAAGAAATTTGCTGTACATTTTCTGCTACTGCAGAAAATATCTCAGTGATCTGATCCAGCAGCGCAGTTCCCATTTTTGATAGCGTCGCATGCCTATATTTTATAGGAAATCTTTCAGAGTTGATGTGGAAAGTTGTTTTAAATTCTACCGCTGAGGCTAAAGTGTTAATCCAGAGAAAAACCTTCCCTGAACTCATTCCCTGTACCTCTTAGGTATCATGGCACAAAGACAAATCATGTGCAATGGGTGGAAAGATTATGGTTTCTGGCAGCTCTTAATTAACATAATTCTATTAGAATCCTGCCTGGTGCTCTCGTTTTTATTTCCCTTGTTGTTTTTACTTTTTGATCATTCCCCGTGCCACTTTGAAATGGAGATAAACCAAGATGGCCCTAGGGCCCCCTTTGAAATGCAAGAACAACTCCAATTGCAATAACCCAAACTCCTGACACACCAAGACTGTTAAATCAAACTGGTTTGAGGCTTTAAGACAACTTTGTTTCATGGTGTGTTTATTTAAAAAAATAATTTTGAAAGTCTATTCTTGGTAACATCGGGAAACAAACATACTTAAAAGCATAGATATTTCTCCCTGCCGCCCGCCCCCCCCCCTCTTTCCCGCCGGGTCTAAATATTCTCTTTTATTTCCTGTTTCATTATTTGACTTGAATATGAGAAGAAAATAAATTCCAGATTGTACAAGCAGAAGGGCAAGATAAATGGATGAATGATTCATTTTCAGTAAATTAAGCATTCACCAATCAGTATGTTTGTAGGAGTGAATGAGGTGAGCAGGTCTTTGGAAACAAAAGCATCTTATTGTATGGGTGAAGGTGGCAGCAGACAGAGGAATGTACACCAAGTGGCTTTGTAACAAAGCCTAAATGCAAACTAAAATTCACTTATACCGAACAAAGGAAACCCTGTAAACAGAAAGAGTTGAGCTAAGTTTTAATGGGAAGTCCAAACTTTCTTCATCGTATGCAAGCTGATCCTAACTATGTTTACTTGGCTTTCAATCCCTTTGTTTGCAATAGTTTTATTTCCAAAGCTAGGTTTGCCAACATCGCCTTATTATATCAAAACCACAGAAAAATCCCAGACTGTTGACAGTTTTTGCTCAAGTCATTCATAATGGCATAGTGAAGTGTTGGCATACTCGTGAAATGAACTGGCAGTATTTAGGCAGATATATGAAAACATCACAAAACTAATTTAGATCCCATTGATATCTGTTCAGCTTTACAACCAGTTCCTACAGTAATTGATTAGGACTGCTCCAGATTAAAAAACAATACTGAATACTGCCAGGTCAAAGGCTATTGTAGGAAAGGAGTATTGCCCCAAGTCCTCCCTATAAGTTTCCTAGAGACAGACAGACAGACAGACAGACAGACAGACAGACAGACAGACAGACAGACAGACAGATATGAGAGAGACAGAGACAGAGACAGACAGACAGACAGACCTAGATAAACAGACAGACAGACATATGATAGACAGACAGACAGACAGACAGACAGACAGACAGACAGACAGACAGACAGACAGACAGATATGAGAGAGACAGAGACAGAGACAGACAGACAGACAGACCTAGATAAACAGACAGACAGACAGATGATAGACAGACAGACAGACAGACAGACAGACAGACAGACAGACAGACAGACAGACAGACAGACAGATATGAGAGAGACAGAGACAGAGACAGACAGACAGACCGACCTAGATAAACAGACAGACAGACAGATGATAGACAGACAGACAGACAGACAGACAGACAGACAGACAGACAGACAGACAGACAGACAGACAGACAGACAGACAGATAGATAGATATGAAAGAGAGAGACAGAGACAGAGACAGACAGACATAGATAGACAGATAGGCAGATAGATAGACAGACAGACAGACAGACAGATAGATAGATAGGAGAGAGAGAGACGGACAGACAGAGACAGAGACAGAGACAGAGACAGAGACAGAGACAGAGACAGAGACAGAGACAGAGACAGAGACAGAGACAGAGACAGAGACAGAGACAGAGACAGAGACAGACAGACAGACAGACAGACAGATAGATAGATAGGAAAGAGAGAGAGAGAGAGAGAGAGACAGACAGACAGACAGACAGACAGACAGATAGACAGACAGATAGACAGACAGACTGACATGGACAGAGACAGAGACAGAGACAGAGACAGAGACAGAGACAGAGACAGAGACAGAGACAGAGACAGAGACAGAGACAGACAGACAGACAATTTGAACACTGGGAAAAGAATTATTTTTGGGAAGAAATGGAGCACTGGATTGGATGGATCTTTTTCCATCAAGATTTGTCAACCCCACCATGCAAACCAATCCCAGAAATCAACTTCATAGGAAGACTAAAAGTACTTTTATTAAGATTGGGTATAGTAACAAAATGGGTGGATGGGATGCCCTCTGAGGGATAGCACCTCTGGTGAGACCCCTTTTTAAGGTTGCTCATTCACCTGGCACTCAACTCTCATATGTGGCTCCAAGTAGGTGTGATGTGCACAGCTGCCACATCCTGGTAAACAATATCAACCAAACCAGGTGAGAGTAGCTGATGGGTCTTTGACCCATGGTGAAAAATGAAGTCTAGCCATGGCAGAATGGCCAGAGGAGACTGATCAATGCTCAAATAGGCAGGCCCAGCAGGCATTATGGAGCACTAAGAGTATGATAAGATATCAAGATTCTGGTCATCCCTCTGTCAGGAGAGGTCTCCAGTCATAATGGTTGTCTGTGCCACTGGATTATGGTCTCTTCTGCTGAGAAAGTGAGACTGTCTCTACACTTAAAACTCCACTTAAAACTCCCTCATGCACAGGTTTCTGATGTGCATTTCACCTTCATCTACAACTCATCTGCAATTTATCTCATTTCCAAACCTCATTCTCTGTGATAATGGGGGAGTGATGAAACAACAGGTGGAGATGACTATGTGGAGCACAAACCTGTACATGGATGGCCTTTGGACCAGTGGTCATTCATCTCAGTACCCAGGGCAGCAGAGATATCCAAAGAATTGGGCAGTCCTTTTTAGGATACCATTGCCCACGCATGAGGGAGGGAGTTAGAAAAAGTACCCTAAATATTGCCTGCCTCATAACATCTGGCTCTATGGTTGGCAGATCATCTTCTTAAAGGTCGAGTAACAAGAAAAACAAATCAAAGAAAACTCACCATTGAAGCCTGGGATGTCTGTAGATTACTGGATAGAGACAAGATGTCAAGGTCTGAAAGATGAACAGCATTCATAGTAGCCAAATTTCACCAGTACATCACTGAGATCATTGCACTCAATGAGACTAAGCTTGAAGATGAGGGTTAATTACAGGAAGCAGCAAATGGATACGATTCTTTTGCCAATCTTTTCTAAGTTTCTTTCTCTAACTGTTAAGTGATTGCTCTTGTCTGATTGTTCCCTAGGCAGCATCTCTTTCCCATGTCCTCCAAGGTTATTCACACATTCCATTACATTCCCTACACTGATGAGATTTTTAAAAAATAACGATCTCTCAGTTGAAGTAGAATAGTTGAAGCATAGTTCAACTCAGTTGAAGCTGAGCTGCTGATACAGTTCTACAGAGGAATTATTGAGTCTGTCATCTGCAACTCTATAACTGTCTGGTTCGGTTCTGCAACCCAACAAGACAGACACAGACTTCAGAGGATAATCAGAACTGCAGAAAAAACAATTACTGCCAACCTGCCTTCCATTGAGGACCTGTACACTGCAGGAGTCAAAAAGAGGCCGTGAAAATATTTACTGACCCCTCGCATCCTGGACATATTTTCAACTCCTACCCTCAAAATGACGCTATAGAGCACTGCACACCAAGACAACTAGACACAAGAACAGTTTTTTCCCTAAAACCATCACTCTGCTAAACAAATAATTCCCTCACCACTGTCAAACTATTCACTAAGGCTGCATTACTATTACTATTAGTCTTCTCATCATTCCTATCACCCATCTCCTCCCACTTATGACTGTATGACTGTAACTTGGTGCTTGTATCCTTACGATTTATATTAATACTGATTGTTTCCTGATTGCTTATTTGTACCCTATGACAATCATTAAGTGTTGTACCTCATGATTCTTGACAAATGTATCTTTTCTTTTATGTACACTGAGAGCATATGCACCAAAGACAAATTCCTTGTCTGTCCAATCACACTTGGCCAATAAAGAATTCTATTCTATCCTATTCTATTCTATAAAGCAACAGGGCAGGGTTCTTGCAGAGATCTACAAAGCACTAGACCCAAACACCTTACAAGCTTTCCAAGTTTCTTGGAAGACATCTGGCTCACAGAGGAGATGCTTGATGATTTCTGCAATGCCCCTCAATGTGGATCTCTATAGAAACAAGGGAAGCAAGTCAGACTTTGGAAAGCACAGGGGTATCTCACTGCTGTCTATTGCAGGAAAGATCTTTGCCCACATTCTCCTGAACAGACCTGTCATTGTCTCAGAAAGAACCATCCCAGAGGCACAGTGTAGCTTTTGACCAGAATGGAGAACCGCAAGCATAATACTTGCTGTGAGATAAGTTCAGGAAAAGTACTCTGAGCAGAACAAACCACTTTACTCTGTTTTTGTTGATCTGCCAAAGGCATTTGACGTTGTAAACTGGGGAGAGGCTCTCTGGACCATCCTGAGATATTGTGGATTGGCAAAGACAGTCATGAAATTGATTCAGCTACTCCACAATTGAATGACATGACAGTTCCTTTATAACAGTGATATGCCAGCAGCATTGGGCATTTCCAATTGGATGAGGCAAGTTTGTGTGCTAGCCCCAATTCTATTCTTTCTGCTGTTTGCTTGCATATTGTCACATGCTGTCCAGGGTCTGAAGAAGAGAGGGTACATCAAGATCAATTGGATGGATCTCCTTTGCCAACCTGAAGGTTTTGAATCAGATGAAGTCCCTGATTCTAAGAGCCCAGATGGGATGAGTGGGACATGTCATCAGTGTGGACCTTATGCCTCATCAATTGCTCTATGAGGTACTGGAGACTGAGAAGAGACCTCAAAGTCATGCACACAAGTGTTCAAAGCGCTCCCATGTCACTGTGACATCCCTATACATAAAATCCTATACATGCAATAGAAACAAAGCCTTGTAAGTGTGATTGTGCTTTACTCCACTGTCCTCTCCTTATATTCATGTGAATTAGGCCTTCCTTCAGCTTCTTATTTATGCTGTACGCCGCCCTGAGTCCCACGGGATTGGGCGGCCTATAAGAGCGTCTAATAAATAAATAAATAAATAAATTTTGGACTTAAACCAAGTTTTTTCCCATATCAAGGTCATCTTCCTTACTATCTACAACTCTTCTGTTCTTGCTGTTTGTATGTCTTGCACAGATGCTAAACTCATGACCCATATTACACAACAGAATGCTTCAGATTTCATTAGGAGGAAATTGGGGTGTCCACAAGGCAAAAGAACCACTTCTTACAGAATACAGATTACAGAATAATAGAGTTGGAAGGGACCTTGGAGATCTTCTACCCAAACCCCTTCTCAGGCAGGTAACCCTATACCATTCTGGACAAATAGCTCTCCCATCTCTTCTTTAAAATCCTCCAGTGATGGCACACCCACAACTTCTGGAGGCAAGCTATTCTACTGATTAATTGTTCTCACTGTCAGGAAATTTCTCCTTAGTTCTGGGTTGGATCTCTCCTTGATAAGTTTCCATCCATTACTTCTTGTCTTGACCTCTGATGCTTTGGAGAATAGGCCGAGTCCCTCTTCTTTGTGACAACTCCTCAAATATTGGAAAACTGCTCTCCTGTCACCCCTAGGCCTTCTCTTCATTAGACTAGAATAGACATACACAGTTCCTGCAACCGCTCATCATATGTTTTAGCCTCCAGATCCCTAAACTTTGTTGCTCTTTTCTGCACTCTTTCTAGAGTCTCAACTTCTTTTTTGTATCATGGTGACCAGACCTCGACACAGTATTCCAAGTGTGATCTCACCGAAACAATATATAGTAGTACTAATGGGTCACAACACTGTATTTCTCATCTTGCAGATTTTGATCACCCCTGTAGAAGTCACTGGGAGGAAGGCATGCATGTGAGCAACATGAACATCATAGGATTCAACCTGTGCAAAAAGAGTAGCACCCTACACAAGTCTCCTCCTCCAACATTACAGTACCTATGTTATTAAACATCTTATTTTCAGGCACAAGTGCTACTTTTATTAGAGAAACTTACTTATATGTTCCTTGTGAAAGAGAATTTTTGCTGAATTTTTCTGCTTCAAACTTTCCCATCAAATTAAATAATAGTTAAAATGTAGAATAAAATTTGAGTGCTGTGGAAAATGAGATGGAGAGAAATATTGAGCGCATAAGTGTCTTTGATTAGATGCCATTATAAACATTGTTGCCTGCTTTCATTAATATAAGAGATGTGGGTTTAAGAATTCAGAATCAAATTCCATCAAGCACTTTCTGGAGTTATTCCCTTCTAGTATACATTTGATCCATTAGTGTCTATGGAGATTCTCAGTCATCCAGGTCATGATTGTCCCAAAGGTGCTTTTTTCAAGAGCCAACTGGACTTTCTTGTTTTTTTTTTCTTTGAAGACATTTCGCTTCTCATCCAAGAAGCTTCTTCAGCTCTAGCAGGATGGTGGGGAATGGAAGGATTTTTACTCCTTGCAGACAGCTGGTCATTTGCATCCTTTTAGAGGGTCATTGAAGCACTTGGAGGTTTATCTGTGTCCTCAGGATCACCTGAGTAGTGCAAATGGGTGTGTGGAGCCTTCTTGGCTGCAGGATGTTTCCTGCCCTGTGTCCCTTCCCTGTTGAAGACAGGCTGTTGGGGGTGAGTCTGTGTTCTCTGCATCTCAAACTGAAGTGCAAATGGTTCCTGTAATCTGCAATTTTTCTATAAAATCCGTTCATTCTCCCATACCATTCGAAGGGTGTTCATCACAAAGTGCATAGCTAAAAGTCTATAGAGATATCCTTCCATTCCCCACCATCCAGTCAGAGCTAAAGAAGCACAGAGACATTCGAGATGCTGGCTTTTTCACTAAATGACTTTGGGAGAAAAAGCAAGCGAGCATATGGGGATATATAATTTCTTTCAAGCAATCTGTGAGATAAAGGCTGGGCAAATTTCAATCCAACGTTATCTGAAAGTTATTGGATAGACGATAGAAGGCAAACTGTGGGCCAGTTTGAGAACTTAATCCCCCTGCCACCAAATACATCCCTTGCATTATCCTCCTAGGACACTGAGGACATACCCAACAGATAGATTAACAGAGTTGGAAGGGACCTTGCAGGTCATCTAGTCCAACCCCCTGCCCAAGCAGGAGACCCTACATTCCTTTATCCATTTTTTATTTTCCATCTACGTTTTAACATGTGACCTCATCTTTCATTGAAGTGAATCAAATCACCGAAACTGTAACTTTCAGCATTCAAAGATTGTGACAAGCTAGGGAATTTCCTCTTTCCCTCTGGGTCATGAGCTCTTCTCTTTGAAGAAGCCAGAACTAAATATTTGACCCAGCTTCATGTTTCTTGTCACTTTTGTAAATTGAGTTCTTGCTCACAGATGAGGAGAAGGAGGCCTCGTCTGCCCTTGCAAGAAAGAGACTGAAGTCAATTTAATATAAGAGCTCTACTGGATCAGAACAAAAGGTTCTAACCGGGCCACATGGGTCAGATGGATGAATCTGGAATGACTACATGATGACTAGTCGGAGTTCTTCTCTCAAGTGGTATTATTCAGGAAAACAATGTCTCCTTTAAAAAGCGAGAGACAGAGAAAGACATTTTACAGCTAATAGTCCTTGAGAATTGGTTTTAATCTCCTTTAATGCCATCTAGGCTAGTGGCCAGCATTATACTCTGTGACTGCAATTAATTATGTCTTGAATGAAAAATGTCCACTCTAAATTTATCTGCCAAACAATTTCATTGGGTGATCTCAAATTTTACTGTTATTTCAGAGGGAGAACACTTGGATAATTCATTCCATCCTGTTTGTAATGAACTAAAGGTTCATAGGGCAGATTGTTCTCTTTGTACAAAGCATTCCATAGCTGCATTTTCAGGAGTAAGAGTTCTTTTTTTAGCCCATAATCCAGAAAATAAAGTAATTGATTGTAAGATTTGTCCAGCTCATATATTGGAGGGAGGAGTAAGTCTATCAGAACTAAGCTACAAAATCCGTACCACCTAGATTGCAGCAATTACAGGTAATTCTCAACATACAACTACAGTTGAGCTCAAAATTTCCATTGCTAAGTGAGGCAGTTGTTGAGTGAGTTGAGCCTCATTTTATGACCTTTTTGCCAGTTGTTAAGAAAATCACTGCAGTTGTTAATTGGATTGTGCAGTCATTATCAGAATCTGACTTCTCCCATTGACTTTGCTTGTCAGATATTGTCTGGGAAGGTTACAAATGGTGATTACATAGCAATAGAAATATCACTTAGACTTATATACCGCTTCATAGTGCTTTACAGCCCTCTCTAAGCGGTTTACAGAGTTCAGCATATTGCCCCCAACAATCTGGGTTCTCATTTTACCGACCTCAGAAGGATGGAAGGCTGAGTCAACCTTGAGTCTGGTGAGATTTGAACAGCTGAACTGCTGAACTAGCAGTCAGCTGAAGTAGGTTGCAGTGCTGCTTTTAACCACTGTGCCACCTCGGCTCCTTGACATGATCCCAGGACAGTGCAACCATCATAAATATGTGCCAGTTGCCAAGCACTCAAATTCTGATCACATGACCATGGGGATGCTGCAACAGTCATAAGTGTGAAAATTGGTCATACATCACTTTTTTCAATGCTGTTGTAATGTCGAATGGTCACTAAACAAATGGTTGTAAGTTGAGGATTACCTGAAGATACAGAAAACTCCAATCCTTTTCTACCATCTAGCTGGCATCTGGATTTTTGCAGCTAAGATCTGGTAGCCCTTGGGAGAAAGGAATGCAGTGGCCACAATTCCCTAACCTAAACAGCAACCAGTACACTGGGGTGGAATACTGGAAGCTGCCTTATACCAGATCAGATTCTTTGTCTATCTACTGTAGGTCAGCAGTTGCCAAAATCTCAAGGAAGATTTTTCAGCCCAACTTGAAGATTTTACTATTTTACTATAAATGTGGGATTTATAGGTAACAGGGGTGAAATCCAGCAGGTTCTGACAGGTTCTGGAGAACCAGTAGCGGAAATTTTGAGTAGTTCAGAGAACTGGCAAATACCACCTCTGGCTGGTCCCAGAGTGGAGTGGAAATGGGGATTTTGCAGTATCCTTCCCCTGCCACGCCCACCAAGCCACACTATGCCCACCAAGCCACACCCACAGAACCGGTAGTTTTAAAAAAATTGGATTTCACCACTGGTAAATAATTTACTTTACCTCTCAACTAGAGATATATCAGCAAGACCAATGACATAACTGTACTTTGGCTGTAACTCCGGCAATAAGCTGGATGCTATTGCCAAGAAGATTTCTCTTGATGTGGGATCCTCAATCTTCTCCAAACACACAGTACAGGTAGTCCTCGATTAACGACCACAATTGAGCCTCAAATTTTTGTTGCTAAGCGAGACATTGTTAAGTGAATTTTGCCCCATTTTATGACCTTTCTTGCCACAGTTGTTAAGTGAATCACCGCAGTTGTTAAGCTAGTAACACGGTTGTTAAGTGAATCTGGCTTCCACATTGACTTTGCTTATCAGAAGGTCGCAAATGGGAATCCCAGGACACTGCAACTGTCATAAATACACGCCAATTGCCAAGCATCCAATTTTTGATCATGTGATCATGGGGATGCTGCAATGGTTGCCATTGCAGCATCCCCATGCCTGTGAAAAATGGTCATACAGTAAGTTCCTTTTTTCACTAACGTTAACTTTGCACATCACTAAACAAACTGTGGAGGACTACCTGTAATCCTTTCTCTTAGGTTACCCTGCAATTCATCAGCAGTTCACAAGAGTATAATTGAGTGAAAGGCAAGGCCAGACCACTATCCTTCCAGATGCTCCCTCCTTAAGGAAATGGGTGGGGTCATCTCGTATGTTGCCTAAGAAGGGCGAAAGGGTTGAGTTGATTGTGGCAATGTTGTTGTCTGTTTGGAACTATCCTTTGTCTCTCAGCTTTGAACTGACTGTACCTGTAGATTGATTAATCACGAATTTTAGCTATCATACTATGTTTTGCTCAACGTGACCTGTTAAACAAATCGTGATCAATCATAAGCCATGGTTTACAAATCACAGCAACCACTGAATCAAAATGGACCGAAGCTAATTATGTCTTAGCCAATGAGTGATCTTAGTTACCCTGAGGTCTAAGTGACCCCATGACATGTCATGATAGCAGCTGAAGTGCAGTTTGTAGCTCTGTATGTACAATTCTTAATGCAGAGGGTTTTCCTCTATCATATAAACCCTCTTCAGACATTCAGCAATGTCTGTGGCTTCCAACTATAGAAGATTGGAGGCATCTTTTGATCTCATCCCTTTCTGTCCCCAACCTTCATGCATTCAGCCAATAGTCCAGTCATCCAAGTGATCCAGGAATACACCAAGAGTTGTGTTTAGTGCAGTCATTAACTTCACTACGTTGCTCTAGAAATGAGTGCAGCTCATCTTCAGATATCTGGTTGAATGTATAAAATCAAGAAGCACTGCAAGCCAGGTCTTCTTCTCCATCCAATTTCAGAAGTGGGGGATATACTACCCATTGTATACTTATGCAAGCTTCTTTGTGGTCTATCCACTTCACCTTTTACATGTTAGGAGAACGAGACACTTAATCTTACCTCATAGGATGTCATTGTCGTGTTTTGTAGGGTGCAGTATTCATGTATTACAGGGTTGTCAAACTTGCGGCGTCACGTTTTCATCACATGATGTATCCCGACTGTTTTCCCCTTCAGTAAAACGGGGGTGGGGGTGGCCAGTGCATGACGCATCTGGTCCATGGGCTGCAAGTTTGCACCCCTGATGTATTGGATTGTCTGTGGGGGGTTTTAACCCTTGTACTACAGCAGCGATGGGTTGCTCCCGGTTTGGACCGGTTCTTAGAACCGGTAGCGGTGGCGGCGGGAGACTCTGCCCTCCCACCCAGTGGCTATCTAATTTAGAATCCACCACTGCCTTGTTGGATTCAGTAAGCTACTTATTTAGCAGTATTGAAGCCTAAATTTTAACAAAAATGAAGGGCTGAGCCCCTGCACTTCCACTAAGCACACAGAATCCATAACTCAGGAGGTAGCTGAACCAGGCCTTAATTTGCAAACAGTCTTCAATAATTAGATGATTTGGGTAGCAGAGCTTTATAGTCCTCCTACCACATAAATTAATGGATTAGCATCTTGTAATTCATCCGCGAATAACAGAAGCAAAATCTGTTTATCCCAAATGGAAATGGGGGAGGAGGGGCAGGGGAAAGTGCCACAGTTTAATAACTATAGAATTTACATAAAAATTAAAAACAAAAAAGCCAGAACCAAGAGGCCCCTTTGCTGAGCCCCCTTAGGTGTGGGAATACAATCTGTCACTTGACTGTTAAGCCCCATCCTTATTTAGATTTATCTTTTCCCTCTGTGGACGACTATAATCAAAATCAGGAACCCATAGCCACAGCTACAGCTACTTGTTTGAAATTCGTCTAGTCTCTTGTTACAGGAAAAGACTGGAAAATCTTTGAATTAAAATGTGAACCTGCATTTCTTTGATTATAATGTATTTGTCATGGTTCCGAGTAATGATCCCAACCAAGCCAGAGTCATTTTGAAAGTTGACAATATTATTGAACTGCAAGAAGTTGAAAGACAAGATCTCCCCACTGCCCCACTAGCTATGGTTTTCTTATATCTAGGCTCTCATTCTTTTACTACAGGTAGTCCTCTTTGAGCAACCACAGTTGGGACTGGCACCTTGGTCAGTAAGTGAAGCAGTCGCTAAGTGAAACCACAACTGTGCTTAGCGTCTGACTTCAGTCTTCCTTTGCTTTGCAGACCTGTAAAGGTCGTAAATTTGAGGACTGGTCACAAAATTATTTTTTTCATCACTGTCATAACTGTGAAGAATCTCCAAAGCACCTGAGGGTAGAACAAGAAGCAATGGGTGGAAACTAAATAAGGAGAGAAGCAACTTAGAACTAAGGAGAAATTTCCTGACAGTTAGAACAATTAATCCGTGGAACAGCCTGCCTCCAGAAGTTGTGAATGCTCCAACACTGGAAGTTTTTAAGTAGATGTTGGACAACCATTTGTCTGAAGTAGTGTAGGGTTTCCTGCCTAAGCAGGGGGTTGGACTAGAAGACCTCCAAGGTCCCTTCCAACTCGTTGTTGTTGTTGTTGTTGTTGTTGTTGTTGCTATTATTATTATTATTATTATTATTATTATTATTATTATTATTATTATTATTATTATTATTATTATTATTATTATTATTATTATTATTATTATGAGTCTCTGTAGAAGGCAGACATTAAAGGAGGGCTATGAGTACACATTAAATTCCATCCTTTGGGGAAAAGCTTTTAAAAGACTGCGATCTATGCCAAATCAGTGTTTGTGCTGCTGTTATTTATGGCACTAGAAATACAGGCATCTGCTCTTCAAATAAACTACATTTTAAAATCTACATCAGCCAAATAGCTCATTTTCATTACAAATTCCTTTCTTCCTGGTTTTTCTTTTTCTTTTGCATTCCCACTGAGCAGACATTCACACAAGTAGCAAAAGTAGTACATAGAATAAATAGAGAGGGGCTTCAAGACAAGCTAAGTCTCATATATGGAAATGTACTTGAACATGTAAAAGCAAACTATACAAATGGAAAGGGTGAGTTTCACTATAATAGTACAATTTCTTTAAGTGGCAGCAAACTATATACTTGCTGGGTGCAAAGTCGGGTCTTTTATTATTTTCTCCTCTTTTTTTTTTTTTTTTTTTGCAAGTATCTCAAGCCATTAATTTAACCTGCGTGACAATTTTGCATTGCACCTATCTAACTACATCTGGCAGCCTAGGACTTCAAAACCTTGCTAGCTATCTTTAGAAAGCCTAGGAATATGTTCGTCCCTTTGAAACCTGACCCCAGGATCCTCCATTTCCAACTGCAATCTGATGTCCTTTGACAGATAATAATACTCTTTCAACTTACAAATAACACTGGCTTGGAGGATTTGGGCCATTCTTCAAGCTGATATTTAGCTCTCTTAAGGTTTTTCTCTTTTATTCTTTGCCTCCAAAGACTGACTGATGCCCAATATGGCATGGGAACTACATCCCTTCTGGCTTCTTTTTATACCAGTCATGTTGAAAAGAATAAAAGGAATGGGTGAGAAAAGGCAAAAGGTGGTACAATGTGGTGGTGTTTGGACTCAGAATCCCATGCATAGGATCCTCAGAGGAATGGGGCTAAAACATGGCTCGTAATCCGGCAAAATTTATACAAGGACTCCAATCATGGGAATAGGTCAAGCAGATACTATGATTTGTAGAAGTGGCTTGACTCTTTTTCAACAATATCTTATCCTAGGGAAGTGCCAATCCCATTAGGACAGTGGTGGGTTTCACTTACCTTCGCCACCGGTTCACGTTGAGATGTTTCACGTCGCGACGTCCCCTCACGCGATTTAACTTTTGCGCATGCTCAGAAGGTGGATTCAGCCCGAAACACAGCTGAGGAGCTCATCAGATATGCTTCAGGTGAAAAAAATAAAGGTCAGTATTAACCCGGGGGCGGGCGGGTGGGCTTTTTTCAAACCACAGAACGCTGTGAAGCCATCCAAACACAGAAAAATTGGCCAAAAATTCAGAAAAAAAGATGGCGGCAAGCACGGACCGGCACAGACAGAACTGGATCCGTGACGCCAACATTACATCACCAGTGGGTCGCTAATGGTTTGGGCGAACTGGTCCGAACTGGGAGGAATCCACCCCTGCATTAAGAAGGTTAGTGGACTCACTGCTCAGCTCCTTATCCTGCATCCACAATGTCTCCTTAGATGGAAGTCCCAAAGGTGCTTTTTTAAAGAGCAACTGGACTTTCTGGTTTTTCTTTGAAGACATTTTGCTTCTCATCTAAGAAGCTTCCTCACCTTCTTGGATGAGAAGCGAAACTTCAGCTCTTCTTGGATGAGAAGCGAAATGTCTTCAAAGAAAAACCAGAAAGTCCAGTTGCCTCTTGAAAAAAGCACCTTTGGGACAACCATGACCTGGATGACTGAGAATCTCCATAGAGATCCTCTATAGCAGTGTTGCTCTACTCTCCTAGAATTAACCCCAATGATGACCTCAGCAATAGAAGCAAGAATAATGCAACTTTCAGTGGAAACCAAACAACTGCTAAACTCCTGGGTAGCCATCTTTTCAACTTCCCACAATGCAGTGCTGCAAAGCATTCCCTGTTGGGTGTTCTGTGGCACAGTAATAAGCCATGGTTTACAAACCGCCATGGCTAATTTGACCTATCTATTATGCTAGAAGATCTATGAGATTGTATGAGATCTGAGTTGCAAAAAATCCATTTTTGGGATCTCTTTGTTGCCATCTAATGGAACTGGCAACCCAGCTCATTCAGCCTCTAATAAATTCATTATGGAGTTTGCTTGGGTTTGACTTAATACTCTGTCGGAGAGTCTCAGCTATAGTCTTCTCCCAGCAACCTTTCAATTTGCTGTTTAAACCATCTGTGCTACTAATTTTGGTGTGCTTCTCCAAGGAGGACGGGGATCCTAAGTGTTTAAACATATTTGCATGGACAAAAATAGAGAGCTATAAACAATGGAAATAGAAGTGATGAGTAACTAACGGGGAATGATGACAACAACTGACAACTTGTCCAAATCCTATGTTATTGGTTTGTACTATATTAAAACTGATTTGTCAGGGAACAGCAAGTAAAATATATGGCTACTTAAGGGAGAATCAACTGTAGTGTGAGGATATCATTTTTGTAAAGATTTTCTTTTCCTGGAGAAATAGAGGAAGCTAATTCCCCTATTACAGTCTTTTGATGGTTTTTCTTCAACACATTAAAAGGATATATTTCAACAAATTGATGTTTCTGTAGTAGAGTGGGAGAAAGAGCTGAGCTCAAATTTTGAGCTGAGAATCAAGCACACAATTCCCCATTTTACCCTGCCTGGTATTTTCCCAAGAATTCTGGGAATTATAATCCCAACACATCTGGAGAACAATATAATTGCATATTGAACCTGGGATGCTCAATGCCTATAAAACAACATTTAAAAAAAGAAATATTGGAAAAAGCAGTGGAAGTTATGCTCTTTGTAACAGAAAAGTTACAAAGGGAGAGAAAAAGAAAGGACACTTTTGTGAAGCATATACTTGTCAGTATTTATGAAACTGCTGTCAAATTATAAGACCACCGCACAACTTCAAAGAAACTCCAAAACCTCCGGAGTGCTAATAAATTCCAGGCCCAATCCAGAACCCAGGGAGAATAGATGATAGATAGATAGATAGATAGATAGATAGATAGATAGATAGATAGATAGATAGATAGATAGATAGATAGATAGATAGATAGATAGATAGATAGATGATGGATGGATGGATGGATGGATGGATGGATGGATAGATAGATAGATAGATAGATAGATAGATAGATAGATAGATAGATAGATAGATAGATAGATAGATAGGAGAGATGATGGATGGAGAGAGAGAGAGAGAGAGAGAGAGATGATGGATGGATGGATGGATGGATGGATGGATGGATGGATGGATGGATGGATGGATGGATGGATGGATGGATGGATAGATAGATAGATAGATAGATAGATAGATAGATATAGATAATTTACTCCCATATAATCCGTCCTTTCCTGTGAGTCACCATTTCAGTAGAATTGGTAGGCAGCAATTTTCTAGATGGTGAAATAGATAAGAAATCTGCATCTGGATGTAGGAAAGTCAATCCTCCCATCCACTGCTTTAGAGAAAATAGCATAGATCCCATACCTGAGCAATCTTGGTGATTTACTCTCTTTTCACGGAGTAGAGATGGCAGTTCTGACAAGGGTGACAACTTCTCCCCAGGACTTGTCATCTTTCAAGATGCTCAAGGTTCACTTAGGTCACTACTTTATGGCTATACCAATATTCCACCATGCAGTTGCAGAATATATTGCAAGGGACAATGGAAGAAAAAGAAGTGCTTTGAAGACTTAGCCTAGAGAGTTTTGCAGTTCAGTCTCGGGAGTTGCTTCTGTAGTAATTGGGAAGCAACAAGAACTTCTGGAGCTTCTATAGAATAGCAGAGAGGTGAGGGGAAAAAATATGATGTTGGTTATCCTTGTCATTTAATACATCAAGTAGCAAATAAGGGGCAGAAACACTTTTCTTTGATCCACATGATTCTTGTATCTTTCCAGAGACAGCACCAAATGAGCACACTGCAAGTTTGCTCATTTGTCTTGCTTGCTTGAAAGACTCCTAAATATTGCATATGTTTTTCAAGGCTATTTCCTATCACAGTGCTGATAATAAGCCCCTTCCACCCAAGCGCGTCAGACAGGAGGACCCAATCAAGCCATTTGGAACTCAGAACAGCAAATATATGCAAGGGATCGGTGTATAAAGTGTATATTTGGTTTCTGCGTGCAGCGAGGAGGAAGCTAACATTGCACTGATTCGTTTTGATGGCTTTGTGCTTTATATATTTGTTTTTAGATTTACTGTGGATATTTTAATTTATATTGATCTTGAGGTTGTTGTTGCTGTTCTCAGTAAACCACAAAGAACTGGGTAACTTTAGTGGGTATAAATGTAATAAATAAATAGATATCCCCTGATCTGAGAATGTCAATATGTAGAGAAATCTATGATCCACTGACTAATTTCAACCATGATGAAGTTATATATAGCTCTGAATTAGGATGTTTTATTAGATCATCTGCCATATTATTTGTTGTCGGACAATTTGCAGGGCCACCTGTCCCTGGGAGTATCTCCCTGTTTATAATGCTCTCTAGGGATTGGTCAGATAAGAAATGGCATAGTCTGCAGCTGGACAGCAGGCAAGGCAAGAGGTCAGAAGAAACCCTCTCTAATTTCTCAGGGTGTAAAGGACTGGGGGTGGGGGAGAGAATTGTACTTTCGGATTTGCCGGATTATGTTAATGTAGCTTTAAAATGAATAGAATTAGCTCAACTGCTAATTTTTACTTTCTAGGCCACCTTGTAAAGCTGACATCATCCTACCAGATCGGATAGGGTAAGCACATTCTAGATGTAAATTTTGCCATGTAGAGGGACCTTGGAGCCTGCAGTTTCTGTGGCCTTCTCATATGAAGGTAGAGCTCTTGCCTCACAATCAGGAGGTTGTGAGTTCAATCCTAGGTAGAGGCAGATGTAGGGTCTCCTGCTTGGGCAGGGGGTTGGACTAGATGACCTGTAAGGTCCCTTCCAATTCTGTTAATCTGTAATCTGAAACACTCTCCCCTTCCCAGTGATTTAGCATCCTCCACAATTTTGCCTTTCAGAAAACCATTGAGACCTGGCTTTTTGTCTACGCATAGAATGGGGATATCTAAAGACAGTTATGGGGCATTCCAATAGATATTTGAGAGACTAGGTTTTTGTTTTCATGTTATGGTTACTGGATTTTATTGTTATTCAGAGCTGTCAAGAGTTGTGTTTAAGATGGATGGCCATACAAATCTTTTAAGCAAATAAAATAAATACATACCTATTAGAGAATAGAGCTGCATAACAATTCAGTTCAAAGATCCGATTCAAAGGCAATTCAATCAAATCTCCAATTTTAACTGACATTCCAAATTAAGTCAGAAATAAAATCAAATGATTAAACCAATTTGAATTGAAGGCTGTCAAATAGATTTTGATGTGTCACATGTACAAAAAAGAGGTTTTCTAAATTAATTCAGAATCCATGTTGAACTGATTGTTTAATGGATTTCCTAATTGAATTGCCAATTCAGATAGAATCAGAATTTTTACATCCATACTGGATGTGAACAAAAATGCTAGATGGTATGTTGACATCACCGAAGAAGATATTCAGAAGCCAGACTAGTCTATACTTTTTATTGAAGGCAGAATTTGTGCTTGATCCTGTAAAGAGAGAAAATCTGAACTACTCACTAAACAGATGCAAGGTAGTGTGTTTGTATGATCTCAAACTGCCATGGGTCTTAAAGAGCCATCCAAATCTGAGCAATATCCAACTACTGGATAAAAATAATTTTAGCACTTTCACACTTGGAGAAATGTACGTTACTTCTCCCATGCAATAATGTTTTGTGTGGAAGTATTTTCCATGTGGTTAGAAGAGATATTACCATTTGTATATTTTGGTGACCTACTTGGTCAGAATACTTCCAGAATTTCCAAGAACTTTCTATGCTTGCATTTTTTTCTGAGACCTGTCCTTGACTTGCCCTTCCACAATCTCTCACACCAATCCTTATGGCCTAATCAATTTCCAAGGAGTTGGTACGACTGACCTGTCATTTACTAATTCTCTTAACTCCTTCCCTTTCTCCTACTTTTTCTCCCTGCCCTGCTTTTGCAGTACAAATCTGGAGCTAAAATTCGAACTGAAGCCTTGTGGATGGTTTCTAATCAAAACAAGGTAATTTAGAGCCATCCATTTTACTTCGCTTTCTTAAGAAACCATCCCAAATTACTCCAATCTGCTTTAGGATTCAGAGTATTCTGTCAAGTTCTTACACTGGGATGGTTTTTTTTTTACCCTAATGTACACTTATCCTCTTCCCATTGTTTTCCTCTCCTATTCTATGTCGCCTTCAAAATTCATTTTGTAAAGAGTCACACGCCATTCTGTATCTCTGTGCCTTTCTTTCTAACACCATTGCATCAACACAGGCATGAAAATAGCTTTTCCAGATCATGTCTATTATGAGTAAAAGCATCGTATCCTTGATCTGATTGAATCACAGTATGCCACAAGTCTCTGTATACAAGGAGATAAAAACCTATTCTCTCTATCACCCAGAAGCATGGCAGTACAATTTAGAGCTACTCCATTTATGAATCAATGGTGCCTACACATCCTCCTTTGTGCAGTGGGACTTTTGTGATATTACCTTGGAGACTAATTAAGCTGAATGTGAGTGCCAGAACACCTTGACACCAAGAAGGTTAATGGTCCAAGCCGGTCTGCCTCCCAGAGATGAGAAGCCTACATGGAAGTCAACTTGGCAACATTAATTGTTGCACTGAACGGAGCAGAGCAAATGCTTCTGAAGTCATTCTTTGCCATTACATTAATGGCACTGCTGTGCGTATGTTCTTTAAGTAATTGGCAGTCTTTTTCACACAGGTCCTGTCCTCCATTTGCTTTCACAGAAGATTAGACACTATTGTATACACTATCTTCTCAGTGCATAAGATCCGTATATAGAAACGAGAATAGAGTATGTTGACGGGGGGGAAATAGAAAGTCAGGAACAGAAGGAAGAATTGTAGGGAACTGGGAGGGAAGTGAAAACATTTCAGGTTTGTATCATCAACCATTAGGCATAGCATTTCTATGGCAAAACACAGCTTTAAGCATGACAGTTTCCATTATCTCATATTTACAAAGATATTTGATATTTACAAAGAAAAAGGAATTGAAGGTACTTGAATTAACAGCTGCTTTTGTTTGCAAGACAAGATCTACAGCAAATATTGTATGGTATTCAAGATCGTTCAAGGTTCTGAACTACATTTAGACTTGGGAGCTTTGTATATCGTTTCATTCAAAAATTGCTTTGCAATGATGCTTTGGTGTTACGATTCAGCACCCAACAGCTAATGTTTTCAAGTGGCAACACATGGAAAGATGTTATTCAAACTATTGAGGTGCCCCAATTTTCTCTGCTTCTCCTAGACCAGGGGTAGGCAAAGTTGGCTCTTCTATGACTCATGGACTTCAACTCCCAGACTTTCTGAGCCAATCATGCTAGCTCAGGAATTCTGGGAGTTGAAGTCCATGAGTCATAGAAGAGCCAACTTTGCCTACCCCTGTCCTAGACTATGTAAAGTTTGTACTGTCGGCATTACATGCTATGTTTTTTTGGATGCAAGACTGAAAATACATTAAGGTGCACCATGCCCAGGACAGATTGGAGAAATCATTCCAATTCCCTCACAAGTCTTCTGCCGTTATGACATAATTGCTTCATCCAACATTGCTTGATTGGACTTAACAATCGTTAATTCAATTTTCTCCAGCAAAGTTTGTATCGGTTATAGAAATGCTTAGCCATCAGAGTGGCTGGAAGTGGACAGTTTTTACTTTAGCTTTAAGAGACTTGAGGACCGTACAGGTAGTCCTCAACTTACAACCATAATTGAGCCCAAAATTTATGTTGCTAAGCAAGACATTTGTTAAGTGAGTTTTGTTCCATTTTATGACTTTTCTTGCCATGTTGTTAAGAGAATCACTGCAGTTTTTAAGTTAGTAATATGGTTTATTTATTATTTATTTATTTGGAGGTTCTTCTATGCCGCCCTACTCCCTAAGGACTCAGGGCGGCGTACAACATTTTAAGAAAACAACCAAACAAATAATTAAAAACAATTAAAAAAACAATTAAAAACACATATAACACCATGCATACATGGGGGAGACATCAGATGTAATGTTGTCTCAGAATCACCCCGCCTGCAGGAAGAGCCATGTCTTAATGGCTTTTCGGAAGGCCAGCAAGGTGGGGATAATTCAGATCTCTGGGGGGAGTTGGTTCCAGAGAACAGAGGCCCCTACAGAGAAGGCCCTCCCCCTAGGCCCCGCCAGTTGGCATTGTTTGGCTGACGGGATCCGGAGGAGGCCCACTCTGTGGGACCTCACTGGTCGGAGGGAAGTATGAGGTAGGGTGTGGTCCCGGAGGTAACCTGGTCCTAAGCCATGTAGGGCTTTAAAGATGATGATCAACACCTTGAATTGCACCCGGAGACCAATGGGCAGCCAATGCAGCTGGCGGAGTATAGTGTTACACTATACTGTGGTACACCCACCACAGCACGCGCAGCCACATTTTGCACCAGTTGAAGTCTCCGCATACTCTTCAAGGGTAGCCCCATGTAGAGCGCATTGCAGTAGTCCAATCAAGAGGTGACAAGAGCATGAGTGACCGTGAGTCGAGCCTCCTTCTCTAAGTATGGTCGCAATTGGTGCACCAGGCGAACCTGTGCAAAGGCTCCCCTAGCCACAGCTGTAAGGTGTTGATCTAATTTTAGCTGTGGCTCTAGGAGAACTCCCAAATTGCGGACCCGTTCTGAGGGGCTTAGTTTTTCTCCCCCAAGAACCAAAGAGGGACAGTCGGAATAGTCCTTAGGGGGCAATATCCAGAGCCACTCAGTCTTGTCGGGGTTAAGCTTGAGCCTGTTCCTCCCCATCCAGATCCTGACATCGTCCAGGCATCGGCACATTACGTCCACTGCCTCCCTGAATTGACACGTTGTTAAGTGAATCTGGTTTCTCCATTGACTTTGCTTGTCAGAAGGTCGCAAAAGAGGATAACATGACCCCGGGACATTGCAACCATCATAAATGTGAATCAGTTGCTAAGCATCTGAATTTTGATCATATGACCTTGAGGTTACTGCAACAGTCGTAACTGTGAAAAATGGTCATAATTCCCTTTTTTCAGTGCTGTTATAACTTCTAATGGTCACTAAATGAACTGTTGTAAGTCAAGGAGTACCTGTATAAAACACAGATCCTCCTTACTTATGGTCCAAATACTCTCCCTAGCTTTACCTCTAGCAAATGCATATTATTTCAAATATAAGCAAGACCTGTTTCATTGGAAAAAAGTAGAGAAAAGAGAGCAATAAATATGAAGGACAGCAAAATCTCCACCCCCACTTAGACTGTTTTTCTAGAACTATTGCAAGAATTTCCAAGTTTAGCTGTCCAGAATAAGGCCTTGGGTTATTAGATCCAAACAAGCTCCTGGAAAGCAATATTCAAAGCCATTCAAAATTGCAAAAGAACATGAGGCCAATGGGAAGAAAAGGTGCTTCTAGCAAGAGAGTAACCTGATGAGGGACTTAATTTATACCTACAAGTGTAGGGAATGACAGGAGACATGTAAGTGGGAGCTGGAATGAGGACAGAAGTAGAATAGGATAATAGTAAACCAACAGTTATTTTTGAAGATTTAATAAACATCTGGAGAAGATCCAGTTGCCTTGTCACATCCATGTTGTAGTACTTAACATGCACCATTACTTTACTGACATTTCCAGAGAAAAATTATAAAATTTGAAAACCCAAGATTATACAATCTCCAATGTATAGAGGCATTGTGCTTCAGCATCAGAAGGGCATTGTGCTTAAAATCAGAATCAACCAGCACATCCAATAAAACCAAAAGCAGCTGACAAAAGTGAATTGTCAACAGTCTTGAGACACTTTCAGAATCCCATGCTACAGTTGTCCATCCCCATCTAAGCATTGCTTTGCAGTGGAACCACATCAGTAGTGGGTTCTAACTCCCGTCGCTACTGGTTCGTGCAGAACCGGGCCGAACGGGGAGCAACCCACCACTGAACCACATGCAAGATCCCAAAATCTACATACAAAACTTTTGCTAGACAAATTCTTGAATACAGCTCATCTGTCTGGAACCCGCACTACATATCGGACATTAATACAATCGAACAAGTCCAGAGATACTTCACAAGAAGAGTCCTCCACTCCTCTGCTTGCAACAGAATACTTTATGCCACCAGACTTGAAATCCTGGGCTTAGAAAACTTAGAACTACGTCACCTTCGGTCCGACCTAAGCATAGTACATAAAATCATCTGCTACAATGTCCTTCCTGTCAATGAATACTTCAGCTTCAACCAAAACAATACAAAAGCACACAATAGATACAAACTTATGGTAAACTGCTCCAAACTTGATTGCAGAAAATACAACTTCAGTAACAGAGTTGTCCATGCCTGGAATGCACTGCCTGACTCTGTGGTTTCTTCCCCAAACCCCCAAAAGTTTAACATTAGACTGTCTTCTGTAGACCTCACCCCATTCCTAAGAGGTCTGTAAGGGGCGTGCATAAGCGCACCAGCGTGCCTACCGTCCCTGTCCTAATGTTTCCTTTTATTTGTATCCATCTCATGTACTCATAATCATGTTATACTTGTATATGTTTTCTAATACATGCTTGATGAAAATAAATAAATAAATAATAAATAAATAAATCTCCAATATGTGCAGAGAGGGAGCTGATGCTGGAATGAACATAAATTACATTCAAGGATTACAGAACATATTCCTTCCTGATTTAACAAATCATATCTATCTATCTATCTATCTATCTATCTATCTATCTATCTATCTATCTATCTATCTATCTATCTATCTATCTATCTATCTATCTATCTACCTATCTATCTCTATCTATCTATCTATCTACCTACCTACCTACCAGTGGTGGGTTCCTACCAGTGCGGTCCACTCTATAGCACCGGTAGCGGCCTGCTGGTGACATCACAGTACCGGTGCGGTCGGTTGCCGGTGCCTGGGCGGCGCCATTTTTTTAAAAAAAATTTCTTCTCCGCATGCCCAGAAGCCAACCTTCCGGCACGGCGCATGCGCTGCCTTCCTACCCCACAGTGAGTCCAAGCAGAGGAGGATGGCTGAGGGAGCGTGTGAGACGCTGAAAGAACGGGCGGCAGGAGCCTAGGATCATCGAATGGGGAGAAGCATTCAGGCCGGACAGAGCCTCCTAGAAGAACCGCTGCCGCGGTCTTGCTGCTCCAGCTGTGGGGGGCTGCGTTGCGGGTGGGCAATGCCCCCCCATTTCTCCAGCCGCTGCCAAGCTCCCGAGGCCCACGCCCACCCGGTCACATGGCTGGCAAGCCACACCCACAAAATAAGCCATGCCCACAGAGTGGTAGTAAAAAATTTAGGAACCCGCCCCTGCTACCTACCTACCTATCTATCTATCTATCTATCTATCTATCTATCTATCTATCTATCTATCTATCTATCATCTATCTATCTACCTATCTATCTATCTATCTATCTATCTATCTATCTATCTATCTATCTATCTATCTATCTATCATCTATCTAGCTATCTCAATAATGTATACTGTGTATTGATCAGAGATCCCCAGCTATTTGCAGGTGCTAAATGAGACCCCCTAAAAGAGAAAGAAAGTTAAGTAGGAAGGCCCATTTTTAATTCTTCCCTAATCAGCAATTTACCTCTTAGTTTGTCAGTTTCATTTTGCTGGTGAATAAAACGATGGGCTCTTAGCACAATCCCAGCTCTCATTTAAAATGGAAATAAAGAATCACAAAAAAGAGGGCAATAATCTGGCATCTGTTGAAAAAAGCAAGAGAGAGATGAATCAATTGGATTAGGCAGCAGTGATAGCCAAGACCAGAAGGAATATATCTGCTATGATGTGAAATGTAGAATTAACTGGAAAGCTTTAGGAACAGTTTGCTTTTGGCAACTCGGCTTTTGTAAACAGAAGAGAGCAGCTCCGTGGCTCCTTCTGAGCAACGCAAAGGCTTCATTTTGCTGCAGTTGATTCATTACAACACACAACTGAAATGATGGCCAACTCAATTTTGCATATGAAATTTTCAGCATAAGATGGATACTTGTGAACAAAGTAGAAAACACTTTCTACGAAGTGTCATGCTTCCGAGTAATGCTCCCAACTAGTTCAAGACTCTGAGACGGTTGCTTTCTCAAAGATCCTGTTTATTGGGTACATACAGGGGTGGGTTCCTCCCGGTTCGGACCGGTTTGCCTGAACCGGTAGCGACCCACTGATGATGTCATGATGATGTCACCGAACCAGATCGGTCGGTGCCGGTCTGTGGGCGCCGCCATCTTTTTTTTGCATTTTTTTTATTTTTATTTTTTTGCATTTTTTTTCCTTCTGAGCATGTGCAGAAACTGAGTTCTGGCACTGTTCATGCAGTTTCCATCTTTTTTTTGGCTTTGTTTTTTTTTTCCGGATTTTTCATTATTGTGCATGCATGTGCAGCATGTGCACGCGCCCATGAGGCATGCCCATGTGGCATGGGTGGGAGCGAACCAGCAGCAAGGTAAGTTGGAACCCACCTCTGGTTAGAACTCACCCCTGCACAACGGGAGACCACACGCTGCCACTTGAATAGGTATTTTGCTTGGGCGCATTCCATGGGAAGGGCCCCTTTCCCTTTCGGTTGCTCGGGGCCCAGAGCCTACCTGCTCCAAATCTTAACTCTCTTGGCAGCTCGAGGGAAGCATCCAGAAAAAGAATCCGGCCAATCTCTCCCATCCTACCGGCAGTATTTTTCTATACCGATCCCAACTAAAAGTGCCCTGTCCGGAGTTTGAGCTCACAGGCTGATCTCGGAAGAACTCTTCGCTCCCCAGAACGTCTTTTCAGGCCCTGAGTTGAACTAAATCCACGAGGTTTCAGATGCTCAGATCCTACGAGCAGGAAGCCTTTGCACAGTATGTAGTACGCTCCTTATGCAGTGGGGGATCTAGCATAGATCATCTCCCCTGAGAGCTGGATCTCAGGATCCTTCCAGGCCTCTGAGGAAATGAACTGCAATAGTACGCAGCTGATTAGTGTGAGCGATAGCTAGGGATATTGGGAATTGTGGTCTGTATTACTAGTGAATGATGAATGCCATTTCAACCCTCTGAACTGCTCCGAGAATCGTTCTCTCTAGAAATGGGGTGTGTTTGTGTGTGTGTGTGTGTGTGTGTGTGTGTGTGTGTGTGTGTGTGTGTGTGTGTGTGTGTGTGTGTTCAGAAAGCAACGCAGATCCATGGCAAAGTAGTCAAAGGCCTTGTGGGAAAATTGGGATCTTTCTTTCCTTACCCCAGATATTTTGATCAAGAAGAAGGAGGGCACTGAGATAAAGTCACATCTTTAGAGGGGTGGCGTCCTGAGATCTTTTACTTAGGAACTCGGGACCCACCGACAGGCCCATTTCAGAGAACTTCCAGCGGCTTATTCTTCACCCAACTCCAAGCCATTCATTTGGAAAGGTTTCCTTGCATGAGCTAAGCCAAATTCCCTGCACAACTAGCCCACACCAGCGAGCGCTAACCTGAGACAGTGGCAGTAGGCTCAGCTGCTTTAGGGAAAAGTGCAACAGCTTCTTTTCAAGCCTCAACCATAAGGGCTAGAAACATGGCTTCAAAAAAAAGAGAGCAATCAAACGCTCACTTGCACTCGCAGCGCAAATTGTGGGGGGGAGATTTATTTATTTATTTATTTATTTATTTTGTTATTCTTATATGCCGCCCAACTCCCGAAGGACTCAGGGCGGCGTACAACAGGAAAAAAAATACAAGAATAATCAAAATACAAGTGATTAAAAAACAAATACAAATTATTAAAAACAATATTAAAACAGCAACATTCATTCGATATCATACATACTTGGGGGGTGATCTCAGGTGGATTAAGCTATCCCCCCCACCTGCAGGAAAAGCCATGTTTTAACGGCTTTTCGGAAGGCCAGCAGAGTGGGGATGGTTCGGGTCTCTGGGGGAAGTTGGTTCCAGAGCACGGGGCCAGCCACAGAGAAGGCTCTCCCCCTAGGGCCCGCCAGCCGGCATTGTTTGGCCGACGGGACCTGGAGGAGGCCAACTCTGTGGGCCCTAACCGGTCGGAGGGAAGTATGAGGCAGAATGCGGTCCCGAAGATATCCTGGTCCTAAGCCATGAAGGGCTTTAAAGATGGTGATCAACACCTTGAATTGGACCCGGAGACCGATGGGCAACCAATGCAGCTGGCGGAGTATTGGTGTCACGTGGGTGTACCTTGGCACACCCACCACAGCACGCGCAGCCGCATTTTGTACCAGCTGAAGTCTCCGGATACTCTTCAAGGGTAGCCCCATGTAGAGCGCATTGCAGTAGTCCAAACGCGAGGTGACAAGGGCATGAGTGACCGTGAGTAGAGCCTCCTTCTCCAAGTATGGCCGCAACTGGTGCACCAGGCGAACCTGTGCAAAGGCCCCCCTAGCCACAGCAGAAAGATGGTGGTCCAATTTTAGCTGTGGATCTAGGAGGACCCCCAAGTTGCGGACCTGGTCTGAGGGAGTCAGTTTCGCACCCTCAAAGACCAAGGAGGGATAGTTGTCATGGTCCTTAGGAGGCAATATCCACAGCCACTCAGTCTTGTCGGGATTGAGTCTGAGTCTGTTCCTCCCCATCCAGATCTTAACGTCGTTCAGGCAGCGGCACATTACATCAACTGCCTCCCTGAAGTCAGACGGGGTGGTGATGTACAGCTGGGTGTCGTCAGCGTACTGATGGAAACACACCCCATGTCTGCGAATGATCTCACCCAACGGTTTCATGTAGATATTAAACAGGATGGGCGAGAGAACCGACCCCTGAGGCACCCCACATGATAGGGGCCTAGGGGACGATCTCTGCCCACCTGCCAACACCGACTGCATCCGATCGGCGAGATAAGAGGAGAACCACCGCAAAACGGTGCCTCCCACTCCCAACTCGCCGAGCCGATGCAGAAGGATACCATGGTCGATGGTATCGAAAGCCGCTGAGAGGTCAAGTAGCACCAGGATGGAGGAATTTCCTCCATCCCGGGCTCGCCAGAGATCATCCATCAGGGCAACCAAGGCAGTTTCTGTACTGTAGCCGCGCCTGAAGCCCGACTGGTAAGGATCTAGATGGTCTGTTTCATCCAGGAGCTGCAGAAGCTGAGTCACCACCACCTTCTCCACAACTTTCCCTAAGAAAGGTAAGTTGGAGACTGGACGATAGTTCTTCAAATCAGCTGGATCCAGGGAAGGCTTCTTCAGGAGGGGTCGCACCACCGCAGCTTTTAACGACTGCGGTACGGATCCCTCCCTCAAAGAAGCGGTGATCACCGCCTGGATCCAGCCGCGTGCCACCGACCTGCTGGCCGAGACCAGCCAGGAGGGGCATGGGTCCAATAAACAGGTGGAGGTACCCATCGCTCCCATAGCCCTGTCCACATCATCGGGAGAAACAGGCCCAAACTCCTCCCACAATGATGGACTAGGACTTGCCCCTGTCAACTCTATGGACTCTGCCCTGCCAGAGTCCAAGTTTGACCGAATCTGAGCGACTTTATCCGACAGAAACTCAGCAAATTCCTCAGCTCTGCCTTGTAAGTGTTCCTCGCTCCCCCCTTTTCCAAGGAGGGAGCGAGTCACCCTAAACAAGGCGGCTGGACGAGAATCTGCGGACGCAATAAGAGCGGAAAGATAGGATCGTCCTGCCGCCCTTATCGCCACTAAATAAGATCTGATGTAAATTCTTAATAGTGTTCGGTCAGATTCGGCCCTCTTGGTCCTCCAGCGGTGCTCCAGACGTCTCTTTTGGCGTTTCATCTCCCGGAGCTCCTCGGTGAACCAGGGAGCTTTCCGGGATCCACTGCCACGGAGAGGTCGCTTAGGCGCAATTCGGTCTAGAGCCCCTGATGCTGCGGTGTTCCAAGCAGCCACCAGGGAGTCAGCCGAATTGTGTACCAGGGTTTCAGGTATCTCCCCAAGTTCCCTCTGGAATCCTTCCGGCTCCATTAGGTGCCTGGGGCGGAACCACCTAGTCGGTCCCGCCTCCCTGCGGGGGAGGAGTGGGGTTGTGAAATCCAGCCTCAGTAGGAAATGATCTGACCATGACAGTGGGGTGATGACTATATCCCTTATCTTCAGATCATCTCTCCACTGCCCCGAAAGAAACACTAGGTCAAGCGTGTGACCACCCTCATGAGTCGGACCCTGAATTACTTGGGTCAGGTCCATGGTTGTCATGGAATCCATGAACTCCTGAGCTACCCCAGAGGTTTCGCCAGCAGATGGCAAGTTGAAGTCCCCCAGTACTATAAGCCTAGGGAACTCAACCGCCAAGTCGGCTACTGCCTCGAGCAACTCAGGCAGGGCCTTACTTACGCAGCTAGGAGGCAGGTACGTTAAGAAAAGGCCCACCTGAACCCCTAAGTCCAACTTCAGAAGGAGCGTCTCACACCCAACAATCTCCGGGGCAGGGATCCTACGAGGATGCAGATTTCCACGCGTTATAATTGCCACTCCTCCCCCCTTTCCCTGGGGTCGAGAATGGTGCTGCACCGAGAAACCGGCTGGGCATATCTCGGAGAGGGCTACTCCCCCCTCCTGCCCTAGCCAGGTCTCGGTAATACATACCAGGTCTGCCCCCTCCTCTGTGATTAAATCACGTATCAGGGGGGCTTTGTTGATAATTGACCTGGCGTTAAGCAGCAGCATCCTGAGCCCAGGGCCCTGAAAACCCTGGTTGCCAGGTATCCGGGTTGAGCAAGATGGAACCAGATCAGAGGGGCCGGAACAAGGATCGCTTGTAAACAGCGAGGTCTTATTCCCCGAGAGCGGCCCTCCCCTCTGCTCCCGCCATATCTGCCTCTTCCCATTATGACCGAGATGGTCCGGCTCTCATCCCCACCAGAGATCCCCTCCCCCTCCCCGCTGGTCCTCCTCATTTCCTGCAGGTCATACATACCATTCTCACAGGCTGGGGTCACTGCGCCCCCGCCCCCCCCGCTTCTGTTTCCACACTCAGCGAGGGGGGTCAGGATCGCAGCCCCCGGCTTTTCCATTTCTTTTTCGTACATACATTCATTAACAATCAGACACTCAACTCACTCATCCCCATAATCAATCACACCCATACCACGTCTCAGAAGGGGAGGATAAGTTAAAAGATTTTAAAATGAAGGCAAGTTCGTCCAGGTAAGGGTGTGCTGGGGAGGCAGGTTCCCTGGTTCTGCTTAGCCTCCCTATTTATCTATAGTCCCAGGATGACGGAGAGCCTCCCTTACTCTGATGACATTGGGAGTATATAGTCCTACCCCCCTCGGTATGTGATCGATTTCTATCCGAGGGGGGATTCAGCATCTTCTCCCTGCATGCAATGATCTTTAAAATAAGCAGGGACATCCGTGGGAATAGGGGTAAAATTAAGCACAGCGTCCAGGAAAGAAAAAACTCCATAGATGTAAAAAAAGTCTCTGGATATAAGCTAGGAGCAACAAGGGGGGGGAGAGGGTTGAAGCCCTCAGGGGCAGTTTTGGCGCTGGTTGTCCTCAATGGGTACCAGTTCCAGAGTTCTTTCACAGGCTCACCAAACAGATGGTAATAAAGGGCCACTCCTGATCTTTTCTGTTTCTTCGGGCTTCTCCGAATGGCACTGGTGCCTGGAAGCGTGTCCTCCCTCTCCTCGTAATGGCGGCGGGAGTCTCAGGGTTCAAAGTTTCTAAGCCGCCAGATGACCACAAAGCGCACCCCAAACAGTCCTGATCTGTCCACTCCAGAGAGGGACTCCACGCCGCTTCACCCACGATCTTCTTGGTGGCAGTTGGTAAATTAGCGGTTAGCGAGCGAAGGTTTAAATCTACCTCCCAGCTGGTCTCTCCCAGAGGAATACTAAACGGCGAAAGCTCTCCGCTGCCGATGACTGGGCAGGCTGACCGAGCTCGCCGTCTCTCCTCAGCAATATTAAATCCCTCACCTCAGTCTCAAATGATCCTCCGAAACCGCCGAAAAAGCCTTCTGAGTAATACTCAGTGTCCGCGATTTTCCATTTAAAAGTTTTTCGTATTTAGGCCTCGCAGAAATAGTACGGCCCTCACGGCATCTTACTGCTCCAAAATGAGCTCCAAGATGGACGGCCGTCTCCGCCGATGGAAATCAATAGGAGAAATTTGCGGTGGTATCTACAGGTGGTAGATGTCTCCGCCACCGTCTTCAGGTGCCTGCTAAAGTTCAGTCTCACCCAGGGAGAGAAAAACTCCAGGGGGTGGTCTCCTTCAGGTGCGGCAACTGAAAAAGCTCAGTTCTCCTGCGGAGTGCGATCTTTTCGCCGCCATCTCAGCCGTGGCTCCTCCTCCTTACTGGGGAGGGGGGAGGAGAAGGCTGATGTTGTATATCCTGTCAGAGCCTAAGAGAACCAGACAGCTGTTCCTCCCCTCTTTAACACTTGGGGAAGGAGGGAGACGAAGGAAGCGAACCGCTGAAGTGATTCCTTCAGGAACTATTAAAAGTCCTCCACTAGTTTTAAAACTTCAAGCCGATCCTCTCCGTAGTTCGAGGGGTCCGCCACCCTTTTGAAAGGTGACTAAGATCTGGGAACAAAACAGGAGGGGGAAGGGGGTGGGGGAGCCCCAAGCGGCAGGAGACGAGGGGCAGCTCCTCACCCAGGTGCAGGAAAGGGAAGAAGGAAAGGGAAGGGAAGGGGGGAAGGGAGGGGAAGGGAGGGAAGGAAAGGAAAGGAAAGGAAAAGGGGGAGGGAGGGGAGGGGAGGAAAGGAAAGGAAAGGAAAGGAAAAGAAAAGAAAGGAGGGAGGGAGGGAGGGAGGGGAGGGGAAGGGAAGGGAGGGAGGAAAAGAAAGAAAGAAAGGAAAGAAGGAAAGGAAAGGAAAGAAGGGAAGTGGGAAGGGAAGGGAGGAGAGGAGAGGAAAAGAAAGGAAAGGGGGGAAGGGAGGGGAGGGGAGGGAAGGAAAGGGGGAAGGGTGGGGAGGGAAGGAAAGGGGGAAGGGAGGGGAGGGAAGAGAAGGGAAGAGAAGGGGGAGGGGAGGGGGAGGGAGGGGAGGGAAATAAAGAAGAAAAGGGAAGGGAAGGGAAGAAAGAAAAGGGGAAAGCAAGGGAGGAGAGGGGAGGAAATGGAAGAAAAGGAAAGAAATGGAACAGGGGAAAGGGAAGGAAAGGAAAGAAGAAAAGGAAAAGAAAGGAAAGGAAAGGAAGGGGGATGGGAGGGGGAGGGGGAGGGAGGAAAGGAAAGGAAAGGAAAGGAGGAAAGGGGGAGGGGAGGAGAGGAGAGGAAAGAAGGAAAGGAAAGAAGGAGGAAAGGAAAGGAATGGAATGGAACAGGGGAAAGGGAAGGGAAGGGAAGGGAAAGGGGAGGAGAGGAGAGGAGAGGAAAGGAAAGGAAAGGAAAGGAAAGGAAAGGAAAGGAAAGGAAAGGAAAGGAAAGGAAAGGAAAGGAAAGGAAAGGAAAGGAAAGGGGGAAGGGAGGGGAGGGGAGGGACTACAGCTATAGCTCTGGAATATGGGATTGACTTTCCCACCAACATCAGCAAGCCACCATCAGTCTGCCCATCTTCGTTTTCCTTCACTCAGATTGACCAAGCTTCTTGAGAGAAGGAACACAAAAGAGGTTTCCAGGTTTGTGCCTGGACCAGGCACTTTCTCTCTGGTCTCCCAGCCAGAGGCCTCGCAGAAGCAGACAGGTAGGCCTGAGCGGCGGCTGAGCTTCCCCCCCCACTGTGGTCCACGGGATTTAAAATTATGAATTTGGTAGTCCCTGAGATCCAAAAGGTTGGAGACCCCTGGTCTATCACACTCTGGGCCAAAGTGTGTGAGCCATTTCCTCCTTACAGTGGTCCATGAAAGTACATCTATAGTATGTAGATAATAAAGTTGAAAAAAGGTGAACATTTTTACAGATCTATAGATACCTTGAGGCTGGGTGTGACAAGGAATGGCTGGGAGGGGAGGGGCCAGGCGAGGCACCCCTTGATGTGAGTGACATTGAGTTGGCCACACCCACCCAGTCCCATGACCATGAAGCACGCCCACCCAGTCACATGACCACAAAGTCACACCTGCCCAGTCACATGACCACGAAGCCTGCCCCAGTCACATGGCCATCAAGCCACACCCATAAAATAAGCCACGCCCACAGACCCAGTAGTAAAAAAATTAGAACCCACCCCTGGGTACATCATATCGGCACACTCAGATGTAAAGCCAACACTGATTAATTCCTGCGCTTTGGCATAATTAATGGATAGATACTGGCCACCACCCCCTTGTGTCACAGGTCACATTAGCCAACCAAGCAGGTGATGAGCTTCTTAGCACTCCCTCCTGCCATTGATAGGGCACGTTGGGTTAGCCTTGGTTCTCAGGAGTCTTATCATTGTTGTGTCTGGCAGTCTGTACGAAAACATTCTAGATTCCACAAGTCCCTTCCCCCCCCCCTATAAGTTTGGCAACTAAGAAATGAAGCAGAGAAAACTATGGCTTCAGTTAGAGTCATTTCGAGAGTTGACAGATACTTTCTACTAAGTAGAAAGCAAAATGAAGGAACGGTTAAATTGCTAGGCTTGGTACATTACAGATGTACATAACTTTGACTCCCAATGTGAAGCAGCCCACCACCTGCTGGAAAAGGCTTTCTGTCTTTGGAATCTCAGGCAAAATTAGCATTTATTAAGCCCCCAATAGGTTGATATGTACAACCCACACAGTCTGTGTTAGTTTTGATGAGTGATCACACTTGCCCCATCTATACATAAAGATATTATTTCATGTAGGAAAAGGAAAAGCAGAACACTCAAGTCAATCAGTAGATAATGTCATTTGCCTTACTTTTCAAAGTCACTGAATGTCACATCAAAAGTGGGAGGGGGATAGGAGGAGGGGGAGAGTATCTGATACGTAAGCCTAATGCAATTGCCATTTATTTCTGTATAGAATTCCATAACTGAGTTCATGCATCACACTAAGTCATAATGTGGTTTGTTCAGCATTAGTTTAGGCAATCTATAAGCTAAATGTGGTTTAATCAATAAACTACAGTCATTATGTTAGTTACGTAAGATGATCAAATATTGATCTACCACATATTTTAAAAATGCAGCATATACATACTTAAAGGAGTTAAGAGCAGATCTGCACTTTCTGTTTAAGCTGTCTCATCTAGTGCTCATGCCAACTTGATTTTAAGAAAATATTGCCTGGATTGACATAGTTTTACAATAGTTTGTAGGGTATTCAATCTGGATGGTGGGCTACCACTGCTCCCTATTGGCCAGTTCTCCTTTTAGCTTTCATTTTCCTGTGGAAGGGTCTTACCAGACATGCACATGTTTTACACACATACAACATACATAGACATACATACACAGAGGTATGCACACACAGATATGCCTCAATATTTATACAACTAAAATTATATGTGCCCAGTTAAAGCGTACATACACACACACACACACACACACACACACACACACACACACACACACACAAAATGAGCAGCTTTACAAATATTTTATTTTACTATCCTGTTGATTCCTAATGTCCTTTAGAGTCACTTTTACCATGAATACTGTAATGCTTTTATCTGTTTGGGAGCAGGTAGTAACATCCTTAGATTCAGGTGGCTGGAAAAATGGTAAGTGCAATGCTGGGTTTCAAAAAAGAAGAAGCACAGAGAAAGAAAGGGGAGTAATTTTTAAGTTGCTGTTAGTACTTGCTCTTTGCAAGGCAGGATTTCTAACTTGTACTGGTTCAACAACCATGGCAAGCGTAGCTCTAAAAAGTATTAGAGACTATGATGAATGTTTATTCAACTGAAAGGGTATTCTTGCATTTGACAAAGTAGCCAGTGAACTGTTGAGTGTAGCCCTCAATGGTGTGAAGTACACAACCTCACATGGACAGGAGGACCAAAATGGCATATCATGGAAAACTGTATTCTGAAATTGAAGCAGAAAACATGCCCTGAAGTCACTTTGACAAAAAGTAGGGGATTAACAGAGCATGACATTGTCCATTTCAGTCCTCTGGGAATAGTTACCTGTTTTGGAGATGGGGCAGCTAGGAAACATGGATAAATTTTAAGAGCATCCAATGATGGGAAGTGTTCTAACTTTGAAGTAAGCTCATCATTTGTTCTTTAGAGCAAGGAACTATTCTTTAACAGAAAAGGCAGGTGCACTAAAGCCAGGTCAATGACATTAGCAGGCACATGAGGAGAATAATGGATTCAATGCAATCCATGAGAGGAACTTATACTTTATGGAGGAAGAAACAACCCAACCTGTAAAATGGTGTTTATTTTGAGAAAGGACTCTGCCTTACAAAGGTCTGGGTACTGTTTCTGTCATCCCAGCATCTTTTTCCAACAAGCCTCCAGTAAAAAGAGAGGGGGGAAAGCTTATATTGGTTACGTAAAAGGCGTGATATTGCTTTGAAACATAAAATGCGTTGCAAAGGTTACAGAAGCTTCTTAATTTGGCATAGAATGCAATGGGAAAAGGTCACATTTGAATTAGGGACCAAAGTCAACTCTTATCCCAGTTTGTCATTACTGAGACCCCCCCAACCCCAAAAAGGTTTGGATTCTGTTTATGTTTTCTGCATTGCTCCGTGAAATGAAGCGGCGAAGAAGTATGCATATGCCATGGGTGTTTGCAAGGGGGCAAATGATGGCACCATCATGCACATTTGGACTCTTTTGTTCTTGCATTGCAGCATTGCATGAAAGTATGTAAGGGACAGCACTTTCGTTGAGATGTCATGCACATTTGTCACTTTAAAGAGATGTGCCCCTGCATGGTCAAATCTTTATCTGAGAATACCAATTGCAGCCACTTTGTGATATGAAATTTATTTTAAAACTGTTTAAAAACTCTTCTGTGTTTTTTTATATATTGCTGAACCTAGGTGGTTGCATATTTCTTTGTTTCATTTTTTTTCATTACATTTCTCATCCTCTTCCTCTGTCATTCGTGACAGCTTAGAGTAGCAGAGAGCAACTCTTGCTAGACCAGAAAGAAAAGCACAGTGTGAGTTATAACAGCTTGTATTGTAGCATCACCTTCATTCAGAAAATGTTTATGGACTGGAGCCCTGGAAAAGAACTTATCTGTCGTAGGAGAGAAGCTGAAAGGATTCTGAAAGAGAGGGTTCTCACAAAAACTGTAAAATTCATTCATTCATTCATTCATTCATTCATTCATTCATTCATTCATTCATTCATTCAATTTATATAGACATCCATCTCAAATACCTGACTATGGGCAGCTTATAATAATTAACAGCAATACAAAAAACAGGATACCATGTAAAACCACATTAAAAACCATATAACATACTTCGCAGCCAAAGTGTAAAAGGCAATCAATAACACTCAACTAATAAATGAGAATATTTGTAGCTCAGGGTTGACATGATGGGTCCTTGGTGCTCTCTGAGCTTGCTTGTTTTCTTGCAGATGTTTCATTACCTAAACTAGATAACATCATCATTCCTCACACCTAGTTTGGATAATAAAACATCTGCAAGAAAACAAGCAAGCTCAGAGAGCACCAAGGACTCCTCGCTCAACATAACTATCATACAGAGCTTCCCATCCCAATCAGATCCCCAAGTGTGATGACAAAGCCATGTCTTTAAGGCCTTACAAAAGGTCATAGGGGTTGCAACATCTCCAGGAGATGTTCCAAAGGGTGGGTACCACAATAGAAAAAAGCTCTTTTCCTTGACTGGCTTTTGTTAATAGACGGGATCTGAGCCACATCTCTCTTGCAAGACCTAATGTGACAGGTAGATGTAACCAAAGCAAGGCAATCCCTCAGATACAAATGTCTTATGTGTCTGACTTCCCACTGTTAACTATTTCTGGATGCATTAATCTGCATACATCCATGTAGTTATTACTGTCTTATTATATAAATTGATGTTATTTTATTGTTTAAAAATAAAGTCTGTATCCTCTGCAAGAAAATTGCCACGAACATATTTGGTGTTAGGCTGTCAAGCATGTTAAAGATAAAGTCTTCACTGACACTGAGAACTTAATTCTGAAAGTTGTCATCCCCCCCCCACCCGCCCGGGTATCTGCACAGAAGAAAAAGCTTTGAAAGAAATTATTTCATTTTTCTAGAGGCGGAGTGGAAAGGATTTCTGGAGAATATTACCACTATACAGTTGCCTTTAAACCCTTCCATCACTGGACAGCGTACAAATCTTATTTTCTCAGCACAGAATGTTTTCCAAACTAGATTTCTGAAACTAACGATGAACACAGAATGTCAAATGATCGTGCAAGTACAATTTCTTTTCTTCCAAAAACAAAAGAAGTAGGTTTCTGTTTTATGACACAGTTAAAAAATTGAAAGAGATGACACAATTGCTGTTGAAATGCATTACATCAAGAAATCTTGATGAGAAAAGCAGGTCTCAAAATAGGAAAAAATGCATTATATGCTGTAGATATTTTACAAATGCAAAAAAACAAATGGTCTCTATTCATCTGAAACCACAGCATCCTAGAAGGATTTTGCAAGCATTTCTCAACTATGCAATTGCCTATCTAGAAACATGGTTTATTTATTTTTTAAATGATTTATTTTTCTTTTCCTCCACTGTTGTTTGAACTCTGCTAGTCAGATCCTTTTTCAGGGGTGGAGTTTTTATTGCAAGGCTTTATCTTGTAAGCTTGATCCAGTTGGATAAGGATCTATACTATATACTGAATTATAATATTGCTAACTTGAGCAATCCTGGACAAATGAAAATAAGGAAGGATTGGAAATTGACAAGCTCTGCTCTTCAATGGAGAAGCTTGTTTATTTCTTTCCTAGCACACTGTTTGTATTACCACTTGTACTGAACGTATTTGCCTTAATTGAATTTGTTGAATACATATTTTTCTCAGATGCAAAACACGTGGAATGGGAATCAAAGTAAGGGAATTGACGAAGTATTAGCTTTTTTTGCAAATAGGAATTTTGTTCTCTGATGTGCTGATTTCCACGTGATCATAATTGACCTTCCTTTTCTTATACCTGCAAGATGGAAACAATATGACTCATGAAAAAGATTAATATAATTGAAAAAGCAATTTTAATTTAACCTGTCAAGCTGCTCAAATTGCTAGAGGTGTTATTACTGTCCGGTTCTGATTTTTCTTAATTTGGTTTAAAAATGTGTTTTGATTGCTTGTTATGAGGTAGCATTCAGATGAAGTTATTTGTGAGAAGCACCGTTGAAATCAGTGTTGTAATTAGTCCTTATGATTAACTTGAATTCTGTCCATTTCAGTGCGACATAGTAACAGCTAACTTAAAGTGAACGCTACTTATGAATTCCCAGAACAAAATGTCTAGAAAACCACTGTATAAATAGATCAGAAATGTTATGGTGAGTTTCTACTAAAACATAATTTGTGCTCTGGCAAAGGCAATAGATTATTTAAACAATAACATTATTGTGGCAAATCCATCTCTAGAGGTGAAATGGGTTGTCTATGCTAAGAATCAAGAAGCATACAAATAAACACCCCTCCATCCCTGATTGATCTTGTTAAGGAGTTATTGTGCTGTTAAGCACATACACAGCGAAATGTGTTGTAATAATGGTGTTGCAGTTTGATATGAATACTATTCAGTCAATAAACAGAATATCTTTAGTATGTACAAAGTAGTTTTTACTTGAATAGTAACAAAGTTAAATAGGAAGTCCAAGTCATACACAGTTATTCAGTCAATGCGAAGTTTCTTCTTCTTGCCTATCTTTGTTTTAACTCACAAACAAAGATTACAGCTATCACTTAATTCTAAACTATCACAGATAGTTTCTCTTCTTCTTTTCACAGCAATTTCACACAACCATAAAGTAATCTACTTATCAGTAAAGCAGCACAGAGAGTCTTCAATCCGGAACACACCGTCAAACACCACTCACTACACTGAACCACACTAAACCACCAACCACCAACCATCAACCACATTGAGCATGCTCTCTTGCTTGCTTATATAGTAATCATCCACAATGCATTTAAAGCAATATACACATAACAATGATTTGTGGCTTAATCATATATTAACACACCCAATCGTTTGAACAGGGTTCTAACAGATCTATTTCCTTGAACAGTACAAAGTATAACAGCATAAGCAAGGCGCATCTACTGTATATGCCAGTTCAAATTTTGGAGTATGGCAGAGTTTAGCCAATGTTTAGAAACATTGATCCAACATTTCTAAAAACCTCAAATGATTTGAGGACATTCATCCTACTACAGTAGTCAAGTTAGGAAAAGGGGGGGGGGGAATTAGCACAGCTAGATATCACATAACCTTGAGGAAAAGGTCCCACTAGAAATGTAGAGAATTAAATTTGGTTTTGTTGAGAGATTATGGCTGTCTGGTTTTACAAAATTTGCTTTATGAACTTAAAATCGGACTAAGCCATTTATGGTTCAGTTTTCTTTGAGAACTCAACTGCACATTGTTTGTTTGGAAATTATTATGGAAACAGTGATTAGGCTTTGTTAACACTTTAAAATGGCACGAGAACAAAGTATATGGTTATTATCCTATGCTTAATTCTATAATACATTTAATTGGACAAAGTCACTTTCTCTTCTCAATCGCCATATTGTTACTCTGTTTCTGTTTGTTCCCTTGCCGAAGTGAAAGCTTACCCAGGAGTTGAAAAAAAAAGGAAAAAAAGAGGTTTCAGTACTTGCCCATCTCACGCCTGTTTCTCTCTGTCTGCTTCTATAGTTTAAATGTAGTTATAAATCCCATTTTTGAAGCAGCGGCTGGTCACTCCATCTAGCTCTGCAAAAGGCAGAGGTTTCCGGATCTTCGGAGCTGGAGACAGGCTGCATGGGGAGCTCTCCCTTCGCGCCCTGCCAGATGGCTCCTAAGGCGCTGGGGGGGCTCTACCCCTCCTGTCAGGCTCTCATCTCTCCCCTTTGCCCGGGGAAGAGATTTTAAAGCCGCCAGACAGCTGTTCTGGCGGCTTTTAACAAAGATCGGAAAGGCATCCAACGAGGGATGTCTGCGATGAAGCGCTCCAAAACCGGAAGTCGATATCACATAACCTTGAGGAAAAGGTCCCACTAGAAATGTAGAGAATTAAATTTGGTTTTGTTGAGAGATTATGGCTGTCTGGTTTTACAAAATTTGCTTTATGAACTTAAAATCGGACTAAGCCATTTATGGTTCAGTTTTCTTTGAGAACTCAACTGCACATTGTTTGTTTGGAAATTATTATGGAAACAGTGATTAGGCTTTGTTAACACTTTAAAATGGCACGAGAACAAAGTATATGGTTATTATCCTATGCTTAATTCTATAATACATTTAATTGGACAAAAATTATTCTAACTCCAACAGTGCCAATAGCAATAGCACTTAGACTTATATAATGCTTCACAATGCCTTACAGCCCTCTCTAAGAGGTATACAGAGGCAGCCTATTGCGCCCAACAATCTGGGTCCTCATTTTACAGACCTCTGAAGAATGGAAGGCTGAGTCAACCTTGAGCTGGTGAGACTCTAATTGCCAAAGTGCTGGCAAGCCGGCAGCCAGCAGAAGTAGCCTGCAGTACTGCATTCTAACCACTGCGCCACCATGGCTCATGACAGCTGATCATTCTTCTCCATCATGCAGAGCAAAGCACAGATTTCATGCCATATTATCCAGATTCCTAAAAGCCTAAACCTGGACTAAAATAAGCAAAACAAGACCAGACAGCCACAGTGCCTAAAGATTCCTTTGAGGCTGTGTCCAATTCCCAGCAAGTATATTTACTTTCAAGGTTTCCTTCTAAATTCCAGAAGGTATTTACAACTCTTACACTGCAAAAACATATAGACCACTCAACTTGATCAAGGTAAAACAATAGACGCAATTTTCATAGACTTTTGTAAATACTTTGATTCAGTAGTACATGACAAACTACTTCTGAAACTAAAATCCTATGGCATCTCTGGACCCCTACATGATTGGATAACTGCTTTCCTGTCTAACAGACAACAAGTGGTTAAAATAGGGAGTGCCCTATCAAATCCTGCTCCTGTCAACAGTGGTGTCCCTCAAGGCAGTGTTCTAGGACCAACACTCTTCATACTGTACATAAACGATCTTTGTGATCATATTATAAGCAACTGCGTTCTCTTTGCTGACGATATTAAACTATTTAACACCACCAACATTGCTACTTCCCTTCAAAAAGACCTCGACCATGTAGCAGAATGGTCAAACAACTGGCAACTTCAAATCTCAACCAACAAATGTTCTGTCCTACACATTGGCAAAAAGAATCAGAATAAAAAATACAAACTTGGAGGCAACGAACTTGTAGACGACCCTCACTCTGTCAAAGACCTTGGAGTACTCATATCCAACAATCTAAGTGCTAGAGCCCATTAACATTGCCAAAAAGGCTCTGAGAGTTGTTAATCTAATCTTGCGTAGCTTCTAACCAGAGCATACAAAACATTTGTTAGACCAATTTTGGAAAACAGCTCACCTGTCTGGAACCCGCACTGCATAACAGACATTAATACAATCGAGAGAGTCCAGAAATATTTCACTAGAAGAGTCCTCCACTCCTCTGCTCGCAATAAAATACCTTATTCCACCAGACTTGAAATATTGGGATTAGACAATTTACAACTACGTCGCCTCCGATCTGATCTAAATGTAGTTCATAAAATCATATATCAAAAAGTCCTTCCTGTCAATGATTACTTCAGCTTCAACCACAACAATACAACAGCACATAATAGATTCAAACTTAATGTAAACCGCTCCAAACTCGACTGCAGAAAATACGACTTCAGCAACAGTGTGATCAATGCCTGGAATGCACTACCTGACTCTGTGGTTTCTTCCCCAAACCCCCAAAACTTTAACCTTAGACTGTCTACAGTAGACTTCTCCCCATTTCTAAGAGGTCTGTAAGGGGCATGCTTAAGCGCAGCACTGTGCCTACCGTCCCTGTCCTACTGTCCTATTGTCCCCTATTGTCGGTACTTTTTACTTATGTTATACAAACAACTACTATCCTGTACATGTTTGACAAATAAATAAAATAAATAAATAAATAAATAAATAAATAAATAAATAAATAAATAAATAAAGATATCTCCAGTTCATCCCCAGCTCCTGACTGCATGAATATGATAATGATGAGTCATTTAACACTAAATTCCAAGGGTGAAGGCAATTACTTGTATGCATATTGGTAAATGGGGGAGATGCAAATGAGACCTTTTGTAGCATATGTGAACTGAAATTGACCTATCAGAAGGTGTAATGCCAGCTCACCTAAATTGTGCTTGACTGAAATCATCAGAGAGGTAATATCATCCCAGCAGCCAGGAACAAAAGAACAAAAGCAGCTGTACTGATGGATCAATGTTTCTATAATTGTTTTAGGATGCAGGAACTACGGTGCTCTTTTCCTACTCTCCCAGTAATGGAGAACTCTATTCTAGTCTTTTTCTATGGAGATTCTCAGTCATCCAGGTCATGGTTGCCCCAAAGGTGACTTTTGAAAAGGCAACTGGACTTTGTTTTTCTTTGAAGACATTTCGCTTCTCATCCAAGAAGTTTCTTCAGTTCAGTTCATTTCCTTGAAGCGAAACGTCTTCAAGGAAAAGCAAAGTCCAGTTGCCTTTTGAAAAAGCACCTTTGGGTCTATTCTAGACTATTTGAACAGAACTCAGTGTACATTTCTTTTCCATGCCAGCACTGTTTTCTTTTTGGGTGAAATCTGAAAACATAACAAAGGCCGCTCAATCACTACTCCTTGAATCAATTAGCATTAGTAGGCAAAGCAGAGAAAGAATGCAAGGTGATGAACAAACCTATAGAGCAGTGTTTCTCAACCTTAGAAAATTTAACATGTGGACTTCAATTCCCAGAAGTAATTCTGGGAGTTGACGTCCACATGTCTTAAAATTGGAAAAAATGAGAAACACTGCTATAGATAGCATTGTTAATATAATGGAAAATGAAAGAAGGTTTAGAAATATAAGCAGCTCTGCCTTGAACATACTGAATATGACATGGCAATGAGATATCCAAGTATTATTATTTAAATGCAAATGATTTAATTTTAAATTTTGATTTAATTTTGCCTGTTAGATACGTTGAACTTTGAAGCATGAAAGGATGGAATATAAACTGAAATTAATAAAGACATACATAACCAACCTTGGCTGATTTCAGAAATTAAACAAGGTTTATTACTTAAATGGAGACCACCTGGGGATTTCAGAGCTGTTAGTTCAACTAGGAAGTCAAGAAAACATAATCCAAGAAGGCAAACCATTTCTATATTGCAGCCAAGAAAACTGCACAGATGCATTCACCAGCAGTGAAGCTCACCTCATGCTTGCATTGATGTTTATGCTTTTCATCACACCAGTGAACTCACCAATTCTGTGGTCCCAGGACAGCTTCTGTGTAGGCCAGCTCACTACTATGATCTTATAATGACATGTAGCTGTATAAATTCTTCCTAGAGACAATGGAAGGCATTTTTTCAAAGTGGAGGTTATGTGGCTAACAATGGAAAAAGGAATAAGAAACAATTACAGTAATGGGGGAGAAGAAAGAAGATAAGGCTGAGGTAGATGAGCATGTTTTTGCATGCTCAAACAACCTCAATAGGTTGACATATAACTTCTCTAAACTTGGTTACACAGAAGCATGCAGCTTCCTGTTAACAAATCCTGAAGTAAATTATCTCTTCAAAACATAAGCTTCTGGGCAGGGGTGAAATGCTCCCGGTTCGCTTTTACCTGTCGATCGTCAGAGAGCCGATCGCGAAGGTAGCGTGACGCTCCGCCCACCCGCCGGGACACCGCCATTTGAGTTCTTGTACCCTCTGCACATGCACAGAACGCTTTGTGCATGTGCAGAGGGTAAAAGAACTCAAATGGCGGTGTCCCGGCAGGTGGGCGGAGCGTCACGCTACCTTCGCGATCGGCTCTCCGACGACCAACAGGTTAAAGCAAACCGGGAGCATTTCACCGCTGCTTCTGGGTGAATAGTTGATAGAGTGATCATTCTTATCCATATACAGTACATCGTTTTCTATCTCTTACTTACAGATATGCCAAGTCATACTTCCATGTAGATGTACATATGGAAATGTCTTGACTGCTTCCTGTGTTCCTCACTGTCCTGTGAGGTGCGGTGCATGGAAGCTTCTTGAATTTCCATGAAGTGGCATCTCCCCAATAAGAGGGGAGGAGGGGAGGGGAGGGGAGGGGAGGGAGAGAGTACGCTCAGTGGAGTTTTCCCAACCCAGAGGCAGAGATCTAGGAGTACATCAGACTAGACCAGTGTTGGCGAACCTTTTCGGCACCGAGTGCTGAAACGGGAGCGTGTGTGCATGCATGCACGTGCATGCCGGAAACCGGAAGAGCAGCCGCCCAGTGCGCATGCATGCACCAGGAAGATGATCTTCTGGTTTCTAGCACACATGCACACATGAAGACCAGCTGGCCAGTGTGCATGCCAGAAACCGGATGATCATCTTCCCAGCATGTGCATGCGCACCAGGTGGCTGCTCTTCTGGTTTCCAGTGCTCCCATGCATGTGAAGACCAGCTGGCTGGAGCACCGGAACCCCGAAGAGCAACGGGCAATGGCTTGCGTGCCACTTCGGGTACACGTCCCATAGGTTCACCATCACGGGACTAGACAGACTACTTTGCCTATTTAAAGTCTGATGCAGCCATGACTCCTTGTAGATAGTGGTTGGACCTAATTCTTTGTTAAAGCCATAGCTTACTCTGTATGTGTGTGGGTAGATGAGATAGACAGACCGACAGATTTTTAAGGTCCAAAAATAATAATAATTTTGTGAATCATGGGGCATGACAGCCATACAAATATTTCAAACTGTAGAATTAGGATTTCACAAAATGGTCCATACTAATTTAATAATCGGGGGGGGGGGTGGAACTACCGTATTTTTCAGAGTATTTTTGCCCCCAAAAGAGGGTGGAAATGTCGGTGCGTCTTATACACCGAATACAGCCATTTTTGGCCTCCCGAAGCCCTGCCCACGCATCCAATTTTTACTAAAAAACGGGCCGTTTTTTGCAAAAATGGGGGCGTTTTTTCCTTCCCCCACCCCCTAGGAGTGCTCTGCAGGCTTCCCAAACCCTCTGCATGCCCTGATTTTGCAAAAAAAATGAGCAAAAAATGGGCCTTTTTTTGCAAAAACTGGGGTGTTTTTGCCTTCTAATTACCCCATCTAGCATGACTGGAGGAGGAATTCTGGGAGTTGAAGTCCACTAGTCTTAAAGCTGTCAAGTTTGAAGTTTGTAAAAAGTGTACATGGTTGTAAAAAGTATTCTGCTACACTGGTATTTTATTAAATAATATATTACTACACCATTTGGTTCAGAATACTTTTTTCCTTGTTTTCCTCCTCTAAAATCTAGATGCGTTTTATACTCCAAAAAATACGGTAATTATTTCACTGGGATGGACATTTATCCTATGAGCAGTATAGCTTTAACTCTTTGTCATTTTTTAAATTGTATCCTGAGCTGCTGTGTTCTAAGCAGTATTTATTATGAGTTGCTAGCTCCTCCTTTTCTATGTATTAAACCCATGGCTAATGCCACCATTTAGATTCATTAGTGGATTTACATTATGAGGCTACAATCAGCCAAGCTTCATGATGACATTAGTGAATGTGAACCACTGAACATAATTTACATGGAGAAGCCAATCTTTCCACAAAGTTTGCCAGCCAATTGTTAAAACCTATAATGTCTGCATACTTATCTGGGAGTCAGCCTTGCTAAATAGATGCTTGTGGAATTGCACTGCATATTTTGTGCTGATAAAAAATATTTATAATAAATAGAACAGTTTCTGTGTCCATCTCCAATAAACAGCTGCCAGTAAACAAATGCATGCATGTGTACGTATGTGACTACACATTCATATTTATAAATCAAACCCAAAAAAGACAGAAATCTGATCAGGTTGTTTAGAAGGATAAAAGGGAATTGCCTCCTGTTACCATTTTGCTTGTGAAAATTGCTGCTTCTTTAACAGCCTTTGGTTTTGTTTTAGTCTGCAGGATTTTGCCTTTACTAAATATTTACTAAATAGCTGTGGGAAAGTAGAGTGGGACACGCCGGAAAGCTCTAATGTCCTTTATAGTTACCGTCAACAGTTGCTTGTCAGGGAGAATAAGGTGATCAGCAGGGGTTTTGCAGACACCAAGAGGTAAATGAAAATGCTCGAGGGGCACAAATGCATTGTGTGCTGTAGTTGTTTGCCCTTGAAAGAATGTAATTACTGGTTTCACTGGAGGACTATGTTGCACCACCACTGTGCATAAGCAGAGCATATTTATCCCATTACTTCTTTACCCTGCTGGGCTACTGACACTTTGTTAATGGGAAACTTGTAACATGGTGGTAGGATTTACCTAGCGCATTTGGCAAGCTAGCCGGCTCACTCCTCGCAGTACATTCACATTCAGAGCCTGTCACAAGCAAGGGAACAGCTATGTCAGGCCTGAAATCCCCAGCTGATTGGTTCTGCTTGAATCAGTTCACAGCACAATAGACCGGAGATATTTGTGTTGCTATAAATTCAGAGATGCAAAATAGGTTAAGGCAATTAAAGTGATACCTTTTATTGAACTGCCTTCTTGTTAATATAGTGGCAGACTTGTGAATTAAACACTTCTTCATTAGATGTCATGGAAAATTATCCATATCTCAAGAATACATAAACAAGGATGATCTCTTAGTGAGGCTTCAATTCTGTATTCACTTATCTAGCAATAAGGCTGCCTAAGCATAGAGGGCCTTTCCCAGCAAAAAGGGGATACTATTGCAGAGATTCAAGCTAGCTGAGCACAGCAGACCTCTATAAAAAAGAATGGTCTGGATGTGTTAGAAGTTCTGAGTTCAATTCCCAGTACATTTATATTAAAAAAAAAACAAATGTTACAAGAGTATACAAGCTTTTGAATTCCCCAGTTATTTTTTTGTAATGTGTTGTTTATTTTTCATCAAGCAAAAGGTTTCAGGGGAAAAAGAATCCAAGGGACTGTATTGGTTTTATTTGTACTTGAATGACTCATTCTAGAAAACCATGCCAGCAGACTTATGCTCTGGCCCAAAACAGTTGTCCACTTATTACCGTATTTTTTGGAGTATAAGATGCACCTTAGTTTTGGGGAAGGAAAATAGGGGGGGAAATCTGCCTACCAGGTATTCATCTGGCTAGCATCCTTAGTCTGGTCAGCTTCAGCACATTATTTTATCCCCTGATTAGGGCTTTAAAAAACCCTATTCGGAGGGAGTAGCAATGAAAACAAGCCTGCAAAGACTTAGGGCTGGAAAAAAAACTTCTTCAGAGGGAGTAGCAATGAAAAAATCCTGCAAGCTGGGAAGATCATTAGCACCTCATTAGGGCTGAAAAAACCTTTTTTGGAGGGAGTAGCAATGAAAACAAGCCTGCAAGCCGGGAAGAGGACTGGAAAAAAAAGCTTCGAAAAAGCTACATTTGGAGTATAAGACGCACCCAAATTTTCAGCCTCATTTAGGGGGGGAAAAGGTGCGTCTTATACTCCGAAAAATACGGTATGTTTCAACATCGTGCTTTGGCTGTGAGATTAAAGCCCCTGTCCTTTTTTTATGTGCCAGCATATGTAAAACAGGGGCAGGGCTACTATCACATGGCGGCAGCCACCATCTTGAATGTATTCACTTGGCATCTTTATCTGTGATGTTTTATTGGGTTTTATTGTAATGTATTTGTTTGAGACACCCAGAGTTGTTGAGAGCTGGACAGCATTCCAATTTCACAAATTGTTGTGGTTGTTATTGCTATTGTTAATGATCTCTCCCTGCATATATCCCTAACTAGATCCCTCTGTACTCTTATTTTATTCTCTGTGCATGTCATCGTTGACATGAAAACTGTACTGGAATCAGTTGGGAGAGTTTATGTGAAATAACGTCTAAGGCTAAGGTGTTAAACTGGCGGCCTGCAGGCCAGATGTGTCACGCACAGGCCATGCCCATCCCGGCTCGGCAAAGGCAAAAAAACATCATGATATGTCATGATACATCATGTGACATGATCGAGTTTGACACCTGTGGTCTAAGGTATAACTAATCTGTGCATGCTGGACAGCCCTGCATCTATTTTTCATCTACTACAAGTGAGATGGTTGATGTTCTGGATTAACATTCACATGAGTGATGGACTAAGCAACTCAGTCCTAAGAGGAAAAGTCCTTGGCTTTTAGTACCTGGCAAAATGATGATCGTTCTTTTTTGGTTTCCTCTTCTGAAGAAGCAGATTCATAGTTGGGCTTCATTCTCATTAAAGGGAGCTAAGTGTCTTGACAAAAATTCTATTAGCTCAGGCAAATGTAAACTATACCAAAACAGAGATACCTTGAGGCAGAGCTCCATAGTCTGACTTAATTTCCTCGCATTGTGAATAAATTAATCTTTGAAAATAGTGTGCAAACTTTAATCCAGAGCCATGTGACTAACGGGACTAACTATGAGATTGTTCACTTCTTCCAGTAAGGAAAAAATAAACCATGACCTATACATTACATGTGGCCCACAGAGTTCAGACTATTTAAATTCAGCAAGAAAGATGTATTTTCCCCAAGTTTAAGAAAAGACATTAAAAGTCAAAACAGATAATTAAGCCTTCAAAGAGCATAATGCAACTATTTATGGAGATGGGGGTGAAAAAAAATACATGTAATTTCCTGTGTTAAAAATAAAATTGGCCAACAACACACACACACACACACACACACACACACACACACACACACACACACACACACGAGAATCCACATTGTTCTGTTTCTTTGGCCTTCCAGTAAAACCCCAGGATCTGAGCTGCAAATTGTATGCGAGCAAAGGAATGAATAAAGAAACTTTGTCTTTGCTGGTAGCTAATGTTGAGTAGATTTTTGCAGCCCAGATTTGTTACTCAGATTCCAAAGCATGATGATGATGATGATGATGATGATGATGATGATGATGATGATGATGATGATGATGATGATGATAACAATAATTTCTAAACAGATCCAAGTTAGCCATTCCTGTCAAGATGACTTCCAATACCACTGCAACTACATAGCAAAGAAGGCATTAAGAGTGGTTAACCTAATCTTGCGTAGCTTCCTCTCTGGTAACATTGTACTCTTAACCAGAGCATACAAAACATTTGCTAGACCGATCCTTGAATACAGCTCATCAGTCTGGAACCCACACTACATATCAGACATTAACACAATTGAGAATGTCCAGCGATACTTCACAAGAAGAGTATTACATTCCTCTGTTCACAACAGAATTCCTTATGAAACCAGACTTGAAATTTTGGGACTTCAAAATTTAGAACTCCGCCGCCTTCGATCTGACCTAAGTGTAGCTCACAAAATTATCCGCCTCAATGTCCTACCCGTTAACGACTATTTCAGCTTCAACCTCCAGACTTGATTGCAAAAAATTCGACTTCAACAACAGAGTTGTCAACGCCTGGAACACTTTACCTGACTCAGTAGTTTCTTCCCCAAACCCCAAAAACTTCAACCTCAGATTATCTACCATTGACCTCACCCCATTCCTAAGAGGTCAGTAAGGGGCGTGCATAAGCGCACAATCGTGCCTACCGTTCCTGTCCTAATGTACCCATATATTCATACCTCTTTTACTTTTATTCATGCTTGTAATATTACATATATTTTCAATCATGTTTTACTGTTTGTACTTTGCTTATAATCATATATGCTTGACAAATAAACAAATACAAATACAAATACAGTATTTGCATTTGCAAATTCCAGGGGCCTTAAATGTATTCTTGCAGTATCCCTCAGTCAGAGTTACAAGAAAAGTCTGGGCTATCTGTCTGATTTACCGTTTTTAGCTGTTTTTTAATTCCCCCTCCCCCCCCTAGTTTTATACACCACCAGAATCCACTGGAGTTGGGCAGATAAATTTAATAAATCAAAGTGGTACTCAGAAGAGGACTTCCGGGGCGGGCGAAGAAAGCTAGCTGCGAACTTCGCCCGACTTTTCGTGGCTTTGGAAGCCGAAAGCGGCGCGTGATTCTCTGGAGGAGATCACGGAAATAAGGGGGGCACTGAACAGCAACGGGAGAAAGTGCTATCTCCCGTTGAAATAGGTGAAAACCCTGATAACAGCCACGAAAGAGATCGCCGTTAGAAGACGATCCAGAGACATGGCGCTGTGATCTTAACGTAGAGGAAGAAAAGCGAGAGTGGAATGGTAAACGCTTGACAACTTCTTCATCAGACCTGAAAAGTGCTGAAAGTTGCTGAATCTGGAGACGGAAAAGCAGATGCGAAAAGTGACAGTCTCCTGAAAGAAACGGGCAGCACACAATCGGTAAGGAGTTATAAGAGACGACATCAGAGGGGGGAAAAAGAGATTGGCGAAAGATTGGAGAAAACTGTTCCTAAATTTAAGAATTGAGCTATTTCGGAGTCTGATAATTAAGGAAGTGTAAGACCAGCGGAAATATTGACTTCGTTGCGTTCCAGAAGAAGTAAATAAGAAAGAGATTGCCACAGTGTTGCTGAACTTTTTTTTCCTGACAGCGACATCTTGGAGAAGCTGAAGGGGATACATTTTAACAACTACAGTGGAGGACTAGTTTAAAACTTGGACTATATACTTGAAACTGTTACACTAGAAACTGCTGTGAACTGGGGAAAATATCTGCTTAATATCTGATCTGGTACAGAAAGAGGAGCTACATAATAGAAAAAGATAAAAGGACTAAAAGGACTATAATTAAGAAGATAGTGACTGTGCAGTTTCCTGAATCAGAAGACATCTTGGACACCTTGAAATCTAAATGAGGACATACTGACATACTAACTGCTTTCCTTGGTAAAAAAAAAAAAAAAGTCTGAGATTGAATATAGATTGAAAATAGAATATAGATTGAATATAAAATGCTGATTTGTATTGAATGTTTAGTTAAATAACAAAATAAGAATACCATAACAATTTCACTTGTTAAGCCAGTTCAAAAGAAATATTAGAATATTTATAAAAGATTGAATTTATTATATTTACTATATATATATTGATAGGTAACTATATAATAGATAGATTAATTGACTGATTGATATACTGTTATATTAATATATTGATAAAAAATAGAGATTGATTGTTTAGATTAATTAAAGGGAGATATAACAATATAAAGAAAATTGAATTAAGAACTGAGAATTAAGAATTAAGAAGTACGAATAGTATAATATTGAAAACAACGGTAAAAGTGGTCTAGAATATAATTAATACGCAAGGGGGTTATATGAGAGTGTGGAGCAATTTCTTTAAAAATTATAATTTTTTTACAAAACCACAAATGTCCCTGACTACAACGACTAGAACTGTAAAGAAAACAGCTCCAACTACACCTTCACAGGCAGGACAAAAATTAATAACAGAAATGACGACAATAGAGAAACAGGGACAGATACCCTCTTTACAATCGATGCAGGCCTCACTTGATAGAATTCAGGAATTTATGTTCGCATCACAGGAGAAGCAGACAAAAACACAAGAGACAATAGAAAACAATCATGAGGAAATGAAAGGGAACTTCGAGGTGGTTAAAGGAGATATCAAGAAGCTAGATAGTAGAATGCAAAACATACAAGAAATAGTAGCTAACCATGATCAACAAATAAAAACAATAGTGGAAAAAGCAGAGAAGGCAGAGAAAAGACAAGATGCAACGGAAGAAAGATTGAGAACGATAAATAGGGAGTTAGAAGGGGCAATTTCCTTGTTGGAGTTTGAGAAAGCAAACTATTACCTTAGATTTCAAAACATCTTAGAAGATAAGGAAGAAGATACCCGTACTGTAATGTCAGAAATCCTAGCAGAAGTCCTCCAAGTAGATAAGGAAGAAATAAAAAACAACATTGATGAGATATACAGAGTACAGAATAATTACATAAGGAAACACAAATTGCCTAGAGAAATCCATGTGAAATTTACGAAAAAACATATAAGAGACGAGATCTATAAAATCACAAGAACAGGACAAATAAACTATAAAGGAAAGGATATTGTAATTCTGAAACAGATACCAAAAAGAATAAGGGACAAAAGGAGGGACTTCCAATACCTTTCGGTAAAACTAATAAGAAAAGGAATACCATTTAGATGGTTAATACCAGAAGGACTTTTGGTCACATGGAAAGACAAAAAAATAAGAATAGACACATTCGAACAGGCGGACCACTTTATTGAACATTATTTAGAGTTAGAGGGAGAGAGCAGCAGCGAGTTAGAAACACAAAGTCAAGAGGAACCAAGTGTAAAAGAAAGAGAGAAGCTGGAGAAAACTTACAGTAAGACCCAAATAGAAACAAGAAGTTCAAAAGCAGCCAAGGCAGCAGTAAAATAACAAAATGGAAAACGTAGCCAAAATTCTATCAGTTAACATAAATGGAATTAATTCGCCGATTAAAAGAAGACAAACGTTCAACAAATTACAAAAGCAAAATTTAGATATAATCTGTCTACAAGAAGTACACGTTAAAAAAGAACATGTAAAACTATTAGAAGTACCAAAATTAGGGAAACTCTTCACAACACTGGATGATTCAAAAAAGAAAGGAATTGCAGTATATATTAAGGACTGGTTGCAACCAAAACAATTATTTCAGGATAATGAAGGTAGAACACTGATGATAGAAATCTCAATAAATCAAAAACCAATGTTACTTATAATAATATATGCACCGAACAGCAAACAAAAAGAATACTTTAAAGAACTGCACGAACAGATAGTTAAATTAGAAAAAGGAAATATATGTATTGTGGGAGATTTTAATGCTGTACCAGATAACAAATTGGATTATAAATCAGTAAATAAAAAATGCCATGAGAAAAAGATATTACCACGTGAATTCTTTGACTTGGCCAGGGAACTGAAACTTAGAGATGTATGGAGGGAAAACCACCCACAAAAAAATCAATATACATACTACTCAACCCCACAAAACTCCTGGTCGAGGATAGATATGGTCTGGGCAGACATAGAAACATTGAATAAAACACAAGAAATTGAAATAAAACCAAATATATGGGCGGACCATAACCCTGTAGCTTTTACAATAAAGGGGAGAAAAAGGGTAAACAACAGATGGTTCATGAATCAGACGATATTAAAAGAAAAAGATTATATTAATTATATGGAAAAGGAACTAGCCTTCTTCATGAAAGAAAACTGGAATACTGAAACTACAACACAAAATATATGGGATACTGCAAAAGCATATATAAGAGGATTAACTACAACATATACCATAAGGAAAAATAAAAACAAAAATAAACAAATCAATGAGCTACAAAAGACAATGGGAGAACTAGAGTATAGACAACAAACTGAACCATTAAATGAGAAAATTAAAGAGGAAAAGGCACTAGTTAAGCACAAAATTAACCTATTGACACAAGAAGAGGTGGCACAGAAAATTAGAATAGCAAAGCAAAATTATTTTGAAAATGCCAATAAGCCAGGTAGATGGCTGGCCTATAAATTACGAAAAGAAAGAGAAGAAAGACATATACAACAACTAGAAGATGGAAATGGTGAATTGAAAACAACAATAGAGGATAAAAAAGACATAATAATTAAATATTTCAAAGAATTATATAAAAAAGAGGAAATAAGAGAAGAAGATACACAAACCTATTTGCAACAAGCAAAAGATACACCAATAATAGAAACAGATAGAAATACATTAGATGAAGAAATAACACTCTCAGAATTAGAAAAAGCTATAAAGAAACAAAAAAACAATAAAACACCAGGCCCAGATGGTATACCAGCGGAGTTCTACAAACAATTACAAAATTCCATTAAACAATTAATATTAATAACATACAATGAAGTTTTAGATAAAGGAGAAATTCCAAAATCATGGGCAGAATCAACTATATCCCTAATCCCAAAAGATAAAACAGAAAAACAAAAGATACAGAACTATAGGCCAATTTCCCTTTTGAACGTGGATTATAAGATTTTTATGACCATAATGGCAGACAGGCTAAAAAACATAATTAATAAAAACATACATCCTGACCAAAACAGTTTCCTCCCCAATAGAAATATCAGAAACAATACGAGAACAATTATAAATATATTAGAATACTACGAGGTAAATCCAGGAAAACCTGTAGCGCTCATGTTCCTCGACGCTCAAAAAGCATTCGATAACCTAAATTGGGATTTTCTTATTAAAAAACTAGAGATCACAAATTTTGGCCCCAAATTTATTAGGATGATTAGAGCTATATATTCAAAACAAACAGCTAAAATAATTATAAATCAAGACACAACGGATAAATTGGATATTCAAAAAGGAGTAAGACAAGGATGCCCACTGTCCCCCTTGCTATTTATATTCACACTAGAAACATTACTACAACAAATTAGACTGAATCCAAGCATTGAAGGACTTAAAATTAGAGGACAAGAGTACAAACTCCAAGCCTTCGCAGATGATATGGTTTTTAATATGGAAAGCCCAATAGAGGTGGGACCAAGACTATTAGCAGAAATAAATAAATTTGGAAAAGTAGCAGGCCTAAAAATCAATAAAAATAAAACCAAAATAATAACAAAAAATCTGCCAAAGAAACAAATTCAAGAGTTAGAAGAAAATTTGGGTATCCAAGTCGTCAAAAAAATTAAATACTTAGGTATAATATTAACGGCCAAATGTACAACAATTAAAAAGGATAATTATATAGAACTGAATAAAAAAATAGAAAAAGACTTGGAAAAATGGACTAAACTACCCATTTCATTAATAGGGAGGATTTCGACGATTAAAATGTCTATATTACCAAAACTATTATACCTGTTTCAAACGGTACCAATTAAATTAGACAAAAAATATTTTAATAACTTAAATAAAATGATATCGAAATTTATTTGGACAGGGAAAAAGGCAAGAATTAAATTAAAACAACTACAACAAAATAAAGAGTGAGGGGGCTTTGGACTTCCTGAATGGGAAATCTACTACCAAACAGCAGCATTACAGTGGGTAACGGATTGGATCAAAATTAACAATAAAAGAATATTAACGCTCGAGGGACATGACCTACAGGTAGGATGGCATGGCTTTATATGGGACGGGAAACACAAAACTCATTCTTACTTTCAAAAACACAAAACTAGAGAGGCACTATACAATATATGGGAAAAAATAAAGCACCAACAGTATAAAGAAATTCCAATATGGTTCTCACCTATGGAGGCAATCACATACCCCACTACAACAGATATACATAAAATGGTTAAATATGAAGAAGTATTAGATGAGCGAGGGAATTTAAAAGAAATTCAAATTCTCAGGGAACAAGGAATTAGAATAGACTGGTGGCCATACTATCAAATTAAAAATAGAATACAGGAAGACAAGAAAAAATTTGGAATAGCCAAAAAGAAATCAGAATTAGATAAAATCTTATTGGGACCAGAAAAAAAGATGATAACCAAAATATATAAATTTTTAATAACTTGTAAAATGGAAAAAGAAAAGGTCAAAGGGAATTTGAACAGCTGGAACAAAAACTTTGGATACGAAATAAATTTGGATCATTGGGAAGAAAACTGGATTAAAAATTTAAAAATAACCAAATCAACCGCATACAAGGAAAACATGTATAAAATGTACCACAGATGGCATCTCCCTCCAGCGAGACTGGCTAAAATGTATGCAAACATGAACCCCAAATGCTGGAAATGCCCAAATAAAAATGGAACATATTTCCACATGTGGTGGACCTGTCCTAAAACCAAAAGATTTTGGCAAACAATACATACCTGGCTTCAAGAAATAACCAACTTAAAAATAATGTTTAAGCCGGAAATTTTCTTATTAGGGATGGTGGAACAAAATATAGATAGGAAACACTGGTATATCATAACCCACATACTAACAGCGGCAAGAATAACATTGGCACAACACTGGAAACAAGGAGACGTACCGACAGAGAATATAATAATAAAAAAAATCCTAGAATGCGCAGAACTAGACAAACTAACATTAGAACTGAAACAGAAAGAAAATTCAGAATTTTTTGAAACGTGGAATCTTTTTTATAATTGGTTTGAAAAGAGAAACGGAAAGAAAAAATCATAGAAACGTTTAGACTGATAGATTATATTGTATAACCAATTAATTAACAAAATAACAAATATGAATATTTACTATAACGCATGTATATACTTGTCAAGTTATAAGTAACTTATAGTTAAATAAATAACAAAATAGAAAGGTAATACATATAGAGAGATATAATTGTACAGAAAATATATAAAGAAGAGAATAACTGGAAAACGTTTACCATATAAGCTCATATGTACATGTGTACATATACTGTCGTCTTTAATGTATGTATGTCATTTTTAATGTTTATATACGAAATAAAAATTATTTTTTTAAAAAAAAACAAAGTGGTACTCAGAAAGAAATATTTCATACTGATGTTATGATCTCTTGCCAAGAAGACTTTATTTGGGGGCATATTAGAGAAAGGGTGTGCATGCATGCATCCATGCACTTTTAGATCTTTATTTTTGGCTTTAGCTTGCTTTTATATACTATTGTACTTTTACCCTTTCCTGCTGTTTTTACCTTGGCTGTATCACAATGCTGTTTTAATTACTGCTTGTTTGTTTACATTCACTTTTTCATTCATCTGTTCCGTGGCCAGAGAACTCCAAGCATCCAATAACAATGGAAGCATAATTAGTGAATAAATGTTACTTCAAGCAAAGGAGAAAAGGGAAGTTATCAGTTGGGCTCCAGGGTAGAAATATGTCTTAGAAGAATGCTGCAGGCAATGTCCATGAAAAATATTATTCTATGCAAGTCATTTTTCACTGCAGTCCTTTTTTAAGCTTGGCATCTGCCTATTCTGATTTTACCTGTGAAATTGATCCAATCCAATCAGGTCAAATTCCTGGACATACGTCTTCAACAGTATTTTCACATCAGTTATAATATATTTTTGGATGACATCCTGGAATACATTTCTTTACTTCCCAGAGCAGAACAAATGCAGAAGTGTAGATAGGAATCCAATTTGTTTGGTGCACTCTGTTCTACAGAGTTCCAGTTTGTTGAGATATCAGGTTAAAGAATGTACGGAAGGGGTGCAAGGTACTTGAAGCTACCCCAATATTCCCCTCAATTAGACATTTTGGCTAAAGCTATTGGGATTTGTAAGTAGCAACATCTGGAGCTTGACTAGTTCCCCCACACCTGGAGCTAGAGTTAGATGATTTTCATTCCAGGACTTATTGATCTTCCCCTAGATGCCGCATATCTTTGCTAGGGATAAACATCATTTCTCCTGAAATATATTATCCTTAGCTTCCATACAGTCAGCCAGATGTTTAGATTCAATTTGGCATATGTATCCACCGATTGAGTCCTTCCCTAGGACCTGGGATAAACAAAGGTGGCTGTTTGATGGTGTTAGTGGTATCATTGCAGGATATAAGTTGTTCCAAGTTGGGTTTTGCAATGGACTGGTAGTGCTGTGATGGCGTTCAAGTGGTGCTCCAGATGTTTTGAGATTGCACCCACCCAAGGCACTTATTGGTTCTATCTTTGCTTTCTTTTTGTCACAGTCTTTCTATTTGCAGGTCTTTGTATTTTGTGATTTTCTTCCATTTTCCCCCTCTTGTATTCTGCTGTCTCCAAGTATTGCAGCACCCACAATTCAGACTTTTTTGTTTGTCTTTTAATCAACTATGTCTGGGGTGTTATGTGGCAGGTGCTTGAATTGTAAAGTCCCAGAATTTCTTTCTTCATTTTCTATTTTGTGGTCCCACCAGTTCTTGCTTGCAGGTATTTCTTGCAGATTTCAATATACCATTGTTGTTACTTTGTCCAAGCCAACGTTTGTAATCAGTCTATGCAGCAGCTAAGCAACTGGTTTACCGTTTCTTTACCTAAAATTATTTTGGAACAGTTATTAGCCTTCTCCTTGGCTGGACTTTTGAAAGCCCAGTCTCTTTATGTCTGGCATTGTACATCTAGTTGTGAGATGGTACCACTCGGAGTCAGGGACCACACAATTCCTTACAAAAGGAATTCATATTGTGAACTACTACAAATAGAGATTTCTTTACCACAAAGATTTTTTTCTCTACATCTCTAAAAACTACCTTACAATTTTATTTCCTATAGAATATCTTCTACATTCTTGTCTATATTAAGTATTCTATGTTCCACAGATTGAGAATCCTGTATTCTACTTTAACTTTGCCTTTATTTAATCTTACATATGCCTGTCTTTTTTAAACTTATATCAGACATTCCTAATCTGTTATGTTTTTGTGTGGCCTTTGATCAATCAGATGCTGGGTGGAGAGGTGCCATGCTTCAAAAAAGCCTCTTCAGATACCTTAGAGGGAGAATGGACTATAATATTGTAACTATATGTTGAAAAGAAGGTTGGGAGTCATTATATTTCTTAACTTTGGGGGGGAGTCCCCTCTATTTTTCTTTCTTTCTTGCACTTCCTTCTTTCTTTACTTTCTTTTCTTTTGATTTGTCTTTTACTCTATGAAAAAACTTCTTAATATAAATAATTCAAGAGAGTATCTTCAGGAAGGCTGCATAGCCATCACCTAGGGGAGTAGCCCACTATCTGTCTTCTGCCATGTCCTTCAGCATCAGGTGCCAGCATTTGGGCCATTAGGATCTCAGCGCATGTGCCGTGCATGATAAGCCATGGTGTAGGCTGCTCGGTGTTGCCAGTGTTTGGGCTTCCTTTGCAGCTGTCAAAACCTGGGTTTTCAAGAAGCTGCCAGAACCATCTTGAGATTTTCAGGCACCTTCTATTAAGATTAGGTCTTTTTCCTTCTGGCATTCTTTCATTGCAACTGCTGTTTCACATTGTGGCACTTGAGCCACAATGTTCTTTAGCATTGTTTTACATCTTATTTCTTCTTCTTTCATCCATCCATCCATCCATCCACCCAGCCACCCACCCACCCACCCACCCACCCACCCACCCATCCATCCATCCATCTATCATCTATCTATCTATCTATCTATCTATCTATCTATCTATCTATCTATCTATCTATCTATCTATCTATCTATCTATCTATCATCGGGAGGTGATAGATCTATCTATCTATCAGCTATATCATCAATATCATCTATCTATCATCTATATCTAGCTATCATCTATCTATCTATCTATCATCTATCTATCTATCATCTATCTATCATCTATCTATCTATCTATCATCTATCATCTATCATCTATCTATCTATCTATCTATCATCTATCTATCATCTATCTATCTATCTATCTATCTATCTATCTATCTATCTATCTATCTATCAGCTATCTATCAGCTATATCATCAATATCATCTATCAGCTATATCTATCTATCATCTATCTATCTATTTATCTATCATCTATCTATCATCTATCTATCTATCTACCTATCATCTATCTATCAGCTATATCATCAATATTTATTTATTTATTTATTTATTTATTTATTTATTTATTTATTTATTTATTTATTTATTTATTTATTTATTTATTTATTTATTTACTGCTCTTATATGCCGCCCTACTCCCTGGGGACTCAGGGCGGCATACAACATTTAAAGAACAGCTAAACAATATAATTTAATAACAATTTAAAATACATTTAGAAGAAACACACAAAAACATACATACATGGGGGAGACCAAGATGAAAATCGTCTCAAAGCCCCACCTGCAGGAAGAGCCATGTCTTCATGGCTTTTCGGAAGGCCAGCAAGGTGGGGACGATTCGTATCTCTGGGGGGGAGTCGGTTCCAGAGAGCAGGGACCCCTACAGAGAAGGCTCTCCCCCTAGGACCCGCCAGATGACATTGTTTAGTTGACGGGACCTGGAGGAGACCCACTCTGTGGGACCTGACCGGTCTAAGGGAAGTATGAGGTAGGATGCGATCCCGGAGGTAACCTGGTCCTAAGCCATGTAGGGCTTTAAAGATGATAATCAATATCTTGAATTGCACCCGGAGACCAATGGGCAACCAGTGCAGCTGGCAGAATATGGGTGTTACGTGGGTGTATCTTGAGACACCCACCACAGCATACACAGCCGCATTTTGCACCAGTTGAAGTCTCCAAATACTCTTCAAGGGTAGCCCCATGTAGAGCGCATTACAGTAGTCCAATCGGGAGGTGATAGATCTATCTATCTATCTATCTATCTATCTATCTATCTATCTATCTATCTATCTATCTATCTATCTATCTATCTATCTATCTATCTATCATCTATCTATCTATCTATCTATCTATCAATCTATCTATCTATCTATCTATCAATCATCTATCTATCTATCTATCTATCTATCTATCTATCTATCTATCTATCTATCTATCTATCTATCTATCTATCTATCATCCCCAAGGTCTCTGCTTTAGCTCCTTTTAAGCCCACTTCTGCTCCTTTTGAAAGAATTGGCTTTCCTAAAACAGTCAGAGTGCAATTCTTAAAGGAAAACAGGAGACAGAGAGCACAAGCTTTCCATTGTCAAAATACTTTCTTCTGGATAGAGACACACATCCCGTGGCATTATAGGAGGAGAGCCATGTTACTTTATGGTAGCCAAAAATCAGGAGTCCAGCAGCACCTTTCCCAACTAACACATTTTATTAAAAGGGATATGCTTCCAAGACCTAGAATTCACTTCATCAGATGTATAGGGTGACTAAACTGATGTACGTAGGATTTAAAATGGGATAAGGCAGGGGTGTCAAACTCGCGTCATCATGACATCATCACATGACGTATCACAACTTTTTTCCCCTTCGCTAAACCGGGCACGGGCGTGGCCAGTGGGTGACGTATCTGGCCCACAGGCCGCGAGTTTGACACCCCTGGAATAAGGGATGTAAGGAAATAGGAAAGAAGTGGGGGGATAAGGAGTCACTGTGTGTAAGTTGAGCAGCTATATAAATTTGGCAAGTAAATAAAAAAAGGCCATGAACTTCTCAATGTTTTAAAAAAATATCCCTTTACAAATGTTAAATGTCAGTAGTTCATAGCACAGAAGGCATTCTGCATCTCTCCAGTGTGCACCACCAAATCCAAGGTCATGTTGACTCGGATGACTGAGAAGGCCTGAGACACTGCTTAAACACACAGGGATTGGACATCAGCACACCACTAATATCCTCAAGCTGAGTTATCAAAATTTTCCCTGAACCTGAATGGCGGTATTAGCTTCCATAAGGACAAGCTGCTCTTCTCTTGATACTTTTAGTCATGTGACCTGCATTCTTTTTCCAACCATGACCAGTCAGGTATTATTTACCAGCAGCAGAGGAAAATAATAGTTCCAGAAGAAAAGCTTCCAACTAAGGGGAGAGAGAGGAAACCAGATGGTGAAAATTGATGCTTCAGAAGAACGGTGCAAGGGAAAGCAAAGGCAGGTATTTTATGGGCATTATAGAGAAATAAGGAGAGATAAATTACACGTTTTGCACCGCCTTATCGTACATCTTGTCCAAAATGGATCTTTCTGATTCTGCTTCAGAAGCTCATATATCTTACAATAGTTAGAGTGATGCACACATTCTCTTTTGCATTCAGAAACATTATTTTTTATTATTGAGCTGGTCTGTTTCAATATATATGTGTCATTGCTTTTGGCTGGAACACTAACGTGTATTGATTAATAAATGTGGAACCAGAAAGCAAAATCTCTTACATGTCTTGTCTCACTATCTTTTATATTGAAGACCAAAATAGAACTCCTCTGCCCTCTCAAGCAACATTCCAAGATAAATTATGAAAGTTGCCAATCATCCCGATACCCCCAAAACACAACACTTTCTTGATTTTCTCCAACATCTTTAATGGCATCTGGAATTCCAGAAATCAGCAAATTAAACAACCTGTGATATCTGTAGACTGAGCTTCTGTTAGAAGTACCAATAGAAGAGAATATTGTAGCTCAGGGTTGAACTGTTAGTACCAAGGATGTTATCTAGGTAGGTAATGAAAGATCTGCCCAGCTCCGAGAGCACCAAGAATCCCTCTGTTAGAAGTACTAGAGTAGATATCATTGAGCAATTCAGGCAAGCCTAACCTATCCATGACTTGATTATTTATTTAAAATAGTTATAAAGCCACCCATCTTAAAGCAATTATGGACAACTTACAGCCTTCTAGAATAACAGCTATAATGAACCCAAACAAGAAAATTCAATGAAAACTTTAGAGCAGGGGTGGCCAAACTATGGTTCTTTGAGGACCTGTGGACTTCAACTCCCAGAATTCCTGAGCCAGCCATGCATGCATGGCTAGCTCAGGAATTCTGGGAGTTGAAGTCCACAGGTCCTCAAAGAACCATTGTTTGGCCACCCTTGCTTTAGAGACTCTTGTGGCTGCAGCTTTTCAGGGTGACAAATTTTAAACATCAGTTTATGCCACCATAACCACACAGCCTCTTAGCCAATGGGCAGCCATATTAATTTCTTAATTAAACACCTAACGAATGCCCATATGCTACAGGTTATTCTGAGGACTTTTATTTTAAGGCTATGTTGCCTTCCTTTTTAAATCTTCTACTGTATTGCTATTCCGTCTAAATAAATAAATAACAGAAGAGTATTCAGTGTCTGATATTCACTCACATTTAATTACACAAGGCGCTACTGGTCCCCCAACAAATACACACACACACACACACACACACACACACACACACACACACACACAGCAATTCTTTTTAACCTGACAGGGTCCTTTTAATTAAGTGATCAGATGAACTGGAGCATGAATAACAAGGTGCTAATTCATGCCTAACAAGTTAGGCAGAAGGCCAAGAAAGAGCCCGCTTACCACAATTTTTAAAAATTCATTAAAATACTTAACATGGGCTTTAAAAAATCACTTGTTAATTTAACAAGAGAACTAATAAGTTATGGGCAAGAAAAGTGCATTCTCTTAATCTTCCAACTTGTAGTCCCTGCAGGATCTCTGATACTTTCTTTACACGATAGAATAATCCACAATCACATCTGATGCAACAAAAGCGATAGGACATTAAAAATGGAAGTTTGGGAAAGTAATTTCAAGGTGAAAGAAGACAGCCCATGATCAGCACCTTCTGTGGTTCCATAACCTTTAATTGCTATGCCTTTCTTTTTTTAAAAAAAAACTCTTATCATCATCCTTAGAAGTGTCTAAGTAGCCATTTATTAACTGCTGTAAGTATCATTAGGCGGCATGGTGGGATGGAATAGAGATCTGGGAAAGATAGCAAGGGAGATCAGAATACCATTTTTCCTGCTCACAGTGTCATTATACATTCCATCGTGGCCTATTACTGAGATGATTAGTGGCATCAAATGACTCTGAAAAATGATTATGTACCATTAAAAACATTAGTCTGTCTGAAACCAGCACAAACAAAGGGCCGTGCAGGGGGATGAGTCATTAGTTTTAACGCTGGCTGATGTGACGGGAAAGGCGAGCAAATATCTTTGCAAATTAACACGTGCAACAAGTCAGAGGGGATGTGGTCACAATGGGTTCTCTGGGAGATTAGGATTTTTCTTTTTCTTTTTTTCCCCCCAACAAGGTGATGGGGTTGTAGAAAATCATTCAATTGTGAGTGACTGAAAACAAGGCTGAGTGATGGGTATAAGTGGGAATCAATATTCTCTACAACAGTAAGGGCAGTTACAGATTAACAAATTGTTAGCCACCCAAAGTCATGTATATGAGATGGATGGCCAGGTAAATTAAATAAATAGACAATTAGACAGATATGGGTGTGGATCTCAAAATTACTGTAGACAATATAGTTATGGATATGGATATGGATATACCGTATATTTCGGAGTATAAGACGCACCTTTTTCCTCCCTAAAAGAGGCTGAAAATTTGGGTGCGTCTTATACTCTGAATGTAGCTTTTTTGAAGCTTTTTTCCCAGCCCTAACAAGGTGCTAATGATCTTCCCAGCTCTTACCGGCTTGCAGGCTCTTTCATTGTTATTCTCTCCAAAGAATGTTTTTCCAGCCCTAAGTCTTTGCAGGCTTTTTTTCATTGCTCTACTTGCTCCGAATAAGTTTCTTTCCAGCCCTAACGAGGTGCTAACGGTCTTCCCAGCTTGCTTGCTCTTTCATTGTTACTCTCTCTGAATAAGTTTTTTTAAGCCCTAACCAGGGGATAGAATAATGTGCTGAAGCTGATCAGACTAAGGATGCTAGCTAGATGAATACCTGATTTTTTCCCCCTATTTTCCTCCCCAAAAACTAAGGTGTGCCTTATACTCCGGTGCATCTTATACTCCAAAAAATACGGTAGGTACAGACAAAAGACTATATGTATTTATACAATGCAAATAGGATTCAGATGACTTGGAAACTTTGTTTGATTATGATTTATTACTGGAGGTTTAGATTCAACAGGAGACCTTGTTAGAGGAGGTGCTCTGAACATATGCAGAGTGCTAAAAAAAATTCTGAGTCATTGAGCAGTAGAAAGCCCCAATAAATGGTATGAAATGCGCATAATATAGATTCTGTGTATGCCAAATATGAGATAATGTTCGCCCAGGTAACATTAAATGCTAAGAGACATTCATTAAATTTCTTAAGAAACACCTTGGCCCAAACTGTTTTTGCTTGCTATCATGATCTGTAGTTTATGCAACTGGATTTCCCAGGGTTTCTTGGCTGCTTTTCTTAAGAAAATGTCTCTGTGTGAGCTAAGTCCAAAGGATGCGACATGCAGAAGCTACTGAAAAAGCAGGATGAAACTGAAGCCCAGATTAAGGTTTATTATGAAAGCCTGTGGGATCAAAAAAAAAGCGCTGGGATGTGTGAGTCACATCTACAAAATGTGGATATCTGCCAGGTCCAGAAAGTGAGCCATAACATAATCTGTTTACAAATGATCACAATGCCTTAATACACCAGGGTCATCCATAAGTCCAAGAAAAGGTGAAACATGGCAGGGATGAACAATAGGCTTGAGCTAAAACCAGGCTTTGCTTCTGCCCTTGGTCCAAGTGATTCTGTTATTCTGCCTGGATCCCCAGCAAGCTTTTTGGCTTTGTAAGAGGGTGATAAGATAATCGAGTTTGGCTCTGTCCATAGCCACCGCATCCAGACGCTGCAGAACACTGCCACTGTTGTGCAGCACAGCGAGGACAAACCATTAAGCATGACATCTCTGCTGAGAAGGAAAAATTCCCTCCTGAGCCCACTCCAAAATGCTGGAATGGAAAAGGACTTCTGGGTCGGACTATCAGTCCTTTGCCAAAATGACTTTTCATGATGCAGCTCATGGTTATCTGGAGACATCTCAGTCTGATGTTATTATCTACCCAAAAAAAGATGGAAAACTGGAAGTGAATTTGGAAGCTTGGAGGTTTTACTGTATTTTATATACCGTATCTTTCGGAGTATAAGACTCACCGGAGTATAAGATGCATCTTAGTTTTTGGGGAGGAAAATAGGGGGGGAAATCTACCTAACAGGTATTCATCTGGCCAGCGTCCTTAGTCTGGTCAGCTTCCGCACATTATTTTGTCCCCTGGTTATGAAAAAAGGAGGGAATAGCAATGAAAACAAGACTGCAAAGACTTAGGAGGGAGTAGGAATGAAAAAATCCTGCAAGCCGGGAAGATCGTTAGCACCTCGTTAGGACTGGGGGAAAAGCTTCAAAAAAGCTACACTCGGAGTATAAGATGCACCCAAATTTTCAGCCTCTTTTAGGGAGGGAAAGGTGCGTCTTATACTCTGAAAAATATGGGTAGATGCCAGTTTTCTCATACCTTTTAACCTGGGTATAAAGACAATGAAGCTTTTTTTGTGGAATGGTGGAGACTTGGTTCCGTAGCCTTCCTTTTGGTTCTTCCCTATTTCTTTTCTTAGCAAGCTAACCAGTAAAGAATTTTGTTTTGTCTAAGGAAAAAAGCCAGGATATAAAAGCCTCACTTCTATCTAAACTATGTACTGCAGAAAGGGAAGATAGAGAAGTTATTTTTGTTTCTTAAGCACATAGACTCATTTTATGAAACTACCAGCGGTGGGTTGCTCCTGGTTCGGTCCGGTTCGGCAAAGTGGTAGCGGCGGCAGCAAGAGGTTCCGCTCACCCACCCGGGACGCTTCTGTGCATGCGCAAAAATGTTGCGCACGCGAGCGCGCACGTGAACTGGTAACAACGAGATTTAGAACCCACAGTTGCTCTTCAGATTGGGGGGGGTGTATATAAATTTAGTAAATAAATTAACAATTGGCCACATTAGAAAGAGACACAGTCAGGAGTACCCACAGGGAGGAGGTAAAAATGTTCAAGTTGGTGACTGTCACCATATAGTTGATGTAAACACATGATGAGCCAGTTTGGTCTAGTGATTAAGGCACCAGGCTAGAATTCACTGGGAGACAGTGAATTCTAGTCCCATTTTAGGCATGAAAGCCAGCTCAATGACTCTGAGCCATTCACACACTGTCTCTCAACCAAGCCCACCTTACAGGGTGGTTGTTGTCAGGAAAACGAAGCCAAGGAAGGAATGTTAGGTATGTTTGCTGGCTAGAGTTTATAAAAGTAACTGGATAGCCCATGACTCATTAGGTCATCGTTTCAAAATATTTCCTTACCAGATTCCTCAATGCCTTCAAGAAAGACAGAGGTTCTAATGTACTGAAAAAGTTCTTAAAATCAGGGAGCTATTCTGAGAAGTAACCGCCTTGAAAACAATTCTCCTAGTCAAAGGTTACACACCGTTCCTCCACTCCTCTACTCGCAATAGAATACCTTATTCCACCAGACTTGAAATATTGGGATTAGACAATTTAGAACTACTTCGCCTTCAATCTGATCTAAATGTAGTTCATAAAATCATATACCAAAATGTCCTTCCTGTTAATGATTACTTCAGCTTCAACCACAACAATACACGAGCACGCAATAGATACAAACTTAATGTAAACCGCTCCAAACTCGATTGCAGAAAATACGACTTCAGCAACAGAGTGATCAATGCCTGGAATGCACTACCTGACTCTGTGGTTTCTTCCCCAAACCCCCAAAGCTTTAACCTTAGACTGTCTACAGTCGACCTCACCCCATTCCTAAGAGGTCTGAAAGGGGCGTGCATAAGCGCACCACTGTGCCTACCGTCCCTGTCTTACTGTCCTATTGTCCTCATTTATCTGTACTTTTTCGCTTATGTTATGTTTATACAAACACCTACTATCTTGTACGTGTATGACAAACAAATAAATAAATAAACAAAAATAAATAAAATAAAATAAAAACAGACAGACAGGAGAGTTTTAGTAGTAGATCGCTAAAAGAGACAAATTTTATTATTTTATTTATTTTATTTTGCAATTCTTTTTTTTAAATAATTTTTATTAAGTTATTTTAAAATATACAAAAAGACATAATACAAAAAAGACATACAAAAAAGACAAAAAAAAGAATATATATATATATATATATATATATATATATATATATATATATATATAAATCAAACATATATGTCAATATGTGATTTCATAATCAATATAATCTACAGTAGGTTGAGAGAAGTATATATATACATGAAAAAAAAGAAAAAAGATTACATACATTAAAATGAGAAATAGTAGTTATAAATATATATTACAGCTTTTGCGTATTGTTATCATTTCGATATCTAAGTTGTTACTTTCTTAATCTATCATCAATCTATTTTAATTTATTTATTCTATTAATCACCCTTAACATGTTAAATTTGTTTATTTTGTTTGTTTGTTTTCCAACCATTTGTACTACAGGATAAAGAAGATTCAGAATATTACAAAATCTGGGGAAACTGGTACAAAACTGGTATTTTGCAATTCTTATATGCCGCCCTATTTCCTGTAAATATTACAGTGCCCATAAAAAAAATACTTTGACATTTCGATCATGCAATTGCAAATACCATTCTGAGTGGAAGAGGGCTGTTTGTTTGTCTGCTTACTTACTTAATTTTTATACTGCTTTTTTATCTATAATCAGTTGTTAAGTCCACCTTTGACCATGGAAGGTTACTGGATGACTCTGATGTTGTCATAATCTTTCAGCCCAACCTAATTAGACCTGTTGCTGTGAGGATAGATTGAGGGAGGAAATAGCAATTATGATGCTTTCAACTCCTGGAGAAAGTCAGGACAGAAATCTAATGACTAAATACATGTGTTAAGCTATAATCATGGTTTGCAAACTTACAATCACCATTATGCCCAAACCGAATACACAATATCATGGTAAGATTCAATACAGATACTCCTCAACTTACAACCATTTGTTTAGCGACAGTTCAAAGTTACAACAGCACTGTGAATGTGACTTAACAACTAGTGGTTGCATTTACGACCAACTCAGCATTCCCACAGTCATGTGATTGAAATTTGGGCATTTAGCAAAGTATTAACAGAGGGATAGAATCAAGATCACGTGAAGTAATAATACCACTTTATAATGCCTTGGTAAGGCCACACTGGGAATACTGCATTCAGTTTTGGTCACCACGATGCAAAAAGGATGTTGAGACTCTAGAAAGAGTGCAGAGAAGAGCAACAAAGATGATTAGGGGACTGGAGGCTAAAACATATGAAGAACATGAACATGAAGAAATGCAGGAACTGGGTATGTCTAATTTAATGAAAAGAAGGACTAGGGGAGACATGATAGCAGTGTTCTAATATCTCAGGGGTTGCCACAAAGAAGAGGGAGCGAAGCTATTCTCCAAAGCACCTGAGGGTAGAAGAAGAAGCAAGGGGTGGAAACTAAACAAGGAGAGAAGCAACTTAGAACTAAGGAGAAATTTCCTGACAGAACAATTAATCAGTGGAACAACTTGACTCCAGAAGTTGTGAATGCTCCAACACTGGAAGTTTTTAAGAAGGTGTTGGATAACCATTTGTCTGAAGTGGTGTAGGGTTTCCTGCCTAAGCAGGGGGTTGGACTAGAAGACCTCCAAGGTCCCTTCCAACTTTGTTGTTGTTGTTGTTGTTGTTGTTGTTGTTGTTGTTGTTGTTGTTGTTATCTATTTATGACAGTTGCAGCATCCTAGGTTCATGTGAATACCATTTGTGTTCTTCCGGAGGTGGCTTCCAACAAATTCAATGAGGGGAAGCTGGATTTCTTTAATAACCACATGATTTACTTAACAACCATATAAATCACTTAACAACAGCTCTGTCAAAAAGGTTGTAAAATCAGGCACAACTCACTTAACAGCTGTCTGGCTTAGCAATGGAAATTCTGGTTCCAATTCTGGTCGCAAATCGAGGACTGTTGCTGTTGTTAATTGCGAAGTCATGTCTGACCCATCGCAACCTCATGGAAAATGTTCCTCCAGGCCTTCTTGTCCTCTACCATCCCCCAGAGTCCATTTAAGCTCACACCTACTGCTTCAGTTACTCCATCCAGCCACCTCGTTCTCTGTCGTCCCCTTCTTATTTTGCCCTCAATCTTTCCCATCATTAAGTTCTTCTCCAGTGAGTCCTTCCTTCTCATTAGGTGGCCGAAGTATTTGAGTTTCATCTTCAGGATCTGGCCTTCTAAAGAGCAGTCAGGGTTGATCTCCTCTAGGACTGATCGGTTTGATCGCCTTGCAGTCCAAGGGACTCGCAGGAGTCTTCTCCAACACCATAGTTCAAAGGCCTCAATTCTTTGCCGCTCAGCCTTTCTTATAGTCCAACTTTCACAGCCATACATTGCAACTGGGAAAGCCATAGCCTTGACTGTATGCACTTTTGTTGGCAGTGTGATGTCTCTGCTTTTTAGTATGCTGTCTAGATTTGCCATCGAGGCAAATCTGCCTGTTGAGGACTACCTGTCTGTTAACCAAGCCATAAGTTCATAACTCTTTAAAACAATCCTGAAAAGGAGATCATTATCTTATTCAATGTCTGGTGTAGACCGGAGCTGAAGTCATGACTTGTTTCACAATCCTCTAAGGTAGCCTCTGGTTAAGATGAGTATATTGGAGCTACATTCCTATTAGTCTCTGCTCCTGTCCTCTGGAAATTAATGGAAGCTGCAGAAGGCAGTTCGAGCCAATTTCATTACACAAAAGTGAAAACTGAAAAACAATTTAAACCAAGTGGGCTTTGCAGAATTTCATTCAAGATTGGCTTGGCAGCTCATCTCCATGTCCAACAAATGGCATTCCTAACCCATTGCCAATATCCACACACAACCATGCCACACACTCTTTGTTAACTCGGGTTTTATTTGTTGAGTAGCAGATTTGTTCATTTAATATTCTCCCCTGTTTAATTTGGAATTATCCCAGTTCCTTGATATTTGTAGGATTTGGGATAGCCTTTTTCCCCCCCCTCTCAGGATCTTGGATGTTGTAAATAACTCAAGGTCTAAGTTGCATTATCGCTGCAAATCTTTCCAGACGTGCGGAAAACATTACCAATGTGGGCCTCCAAACAATTTATTCTGTTCAGTACATGCAGAATCCAGCACTGTACATGCCAAAAGCTAAATTGTGCATATGGCAGTGAATGCAAATACAAGCTGAAGTTGTTTGGCACCTATACTATATAAGCAGATTTCTTTTTCTTTTTCTTTTTTCTTACAGTCATCATGCGCTAAAACCTATCTGTATTTTAATGGAAAGCATGCTGATAATGTCAATTTAACGAGATGAGACATTCTCATAGCCTCTACCACCACCCCATATCATCCAAAAAGAACTAAAAAAAACCAGCATTTAGTGCTTTTCCTGTTTTTTAAATTAAAAAATCTATTGTCAGGGTTCCAAGTAACACCCCCAATGGAAGAAAACTCCAAGGCTTGAGTTTCCTCAAAGTTCCATTTTATTAGCGATGTCATATTGGCACATTTGGGAAAACCCGAATCTGAAAGCTTCCGGGTTTTCCCCACCCAAAAGAAAATCCAAGCCCCTGTCCCAGCACCCACATGTCCATCACATGGTCCAATCAATGCACCGTCCCAACTGGAGATGCCTCCCAGTCACGCCACTCCAGGTGCACAGCAGAGTGGCCTTGACTCTCGGAGAAAGGAATGTTATTTTGACTACACATTTCCCCAGCTCTATACAATCCCCCAGTTTCCCACAGTCCTAAATGTGGCAGGCCTGAAGATCCAACCCCCAAGATGGTTTCCAGGCCTGATATCTATATCTTCACAGGTTGACTTCCAGGATTTAGGATTCTTGGTAGCAAATCCCCTCTATCATTAACCACGACCACTATACCTTCTCCAGGGGCATTATGAAATAGGGATTTTTTGAAAACGGGAAGCTCCAAATAGCAAAAACTAGAATGGGGAGAGAACAGTGGTCTGATTTTCCTCTTCAAGGTCCATCTCTGACTTCAGACAAAAAATTAACAATCCTATGAGCTCTGTGGTATTGTAGCAAGCACTACAGGCCTGCAGCTTATGCCCCAATTAACTGAATGTACAAAATTGACAAATTTCTACATTCTTTTTAAGCCAGGGATGAGCTTTTAGCAAGCAAAGTCATACTCTACAGTGCTTGAAGATTAATATAAGAGAATAGCAATAACTGTAGTTCTTTGTGAAGAATATGATCATTATTCCACCATTATGATAGTGTAAACAAAGCCAACACATAACAATCTGAAGTATGAAGCAGATTCTGCTTGGATAATAATAAGACAAGATTAGAGGCTTTGTCAGTTCTGTCTGCGGTTTTATTAATTCTATGACCTATTTATTAGTTCACACAACACAGTTAACTGAATCAAGAGCTAGGTCAAGAGCTTTGTGGGAACCCTGTTGATTCTCAGGCAGTTGAATTTAGCCCCAAATGGACCTAGTCATATATAGAATTAAATTAATTCCATATTATCATATTTGTCCTGGGAACATCTGAACCCAGTCAATCGATCCATTTTGCACGACATTGACTGTCCCATTTCAAGTAGCCACCAAGACTTCAGTTGGACCATCTAGCAGACTTTCCAAAACAATCCCAAACTCCTTTGGAAACCCAATTGGGTCCATCAGTCTCCTGGTGCGGGGTAATCTAATAGCCCCACGCACCTTGTGGAGGGGAGTTTTGTGCCAAAGAACTGGAGGCTCTCCAGGGAGTGATCAGACCATGACAGAAGAGAAAGCAATATCTCCTTCAAATCCACAGGACCCTGACATTATCCCAACAGAAAAACCAGATCAAACATATGACCATTGTTATATCTTTGGGTCACTGGATGACTTGGGACAGGTCCATAGTTGTCATGGTGGCCATGAACTCCCGATCTCCTCAGAGCCTTGTCCCTTTTATCCAGCCACAAGGTCAAGAAGCTCAGGCAGAGAGGTTGCTGTGCAGCAGAAAGGCTGACACAACAGCAACATTTTCACCTGATCCTTCTTGGTGCCACCTGAACAAATAAGGTTTTGCATCCAGCAATCTGAGGGGCAATACTTGGATGCCTCTCAAGTATCTTGGATGAGATATCACCCTATCTGCCCCACTGCCCTTACCATGGGGTGTTGGCTGGTGCCAGACCCAGAGCCCAGTTGTGCATATCTCTGGGGAGTGGGGAACATCCTGTCTCTCCTTAGCAAAAGACCCTTTTAGCTCTGATCGTGGAAGCAAGAGATAAAGGGAAAAATTCTGCATACTATCCACATGGAATAGCCTTAACTTTGAAGCAAGGTGGTTTCATTAGCAGAGCTGATGAGACCAATGACCTATCCAGCCCAACCTCCTATTCTCATACTAGCCAGACAGATGGTTTTTAGAAGTCTACAAGGATGACATGTGCATTAGCATCCTCTGTCTTGCCTTCTCTTGCCAATATTGAGTAGCCAGCTGCCAAAGTTACTAAAGAATGATATATAGTTGTTATGACTAGCTCTGTATTCATGGAAATCTCAATATGCAAATACAGCTCTTGAATAATACTCTACGGATCAGGCAATGCATTTTTAAGGAAAAGAGCTGAATATAGTCATATTGTGATCATGAAGCACTGCATTTCTAAGAGTGTATTTTCAGTTGTCTGAACACTCCGCGGTGTCTCCCCAGAGTTTCCTGGTATCTTTTTAAAATAATGTAGGAAATAGCCTGGAGACTTCATTAAAAACAAAGTTAATTGAGGTTAACAAGTCAAACTTTTGGTGCTGCTAATTAATTCATAGACTTGTAGAGCTTGAAGAAATCTGGAGGTAATCCAACATAACCCCTGTGTGCTGAAGCAAGGTCTTCTGTAACAAAAATATTTGGAATGTAATATTAATCTGTGTAATAACCTATTCTTATGCCAAAATCTGGTGATCCATAAACTTAAGCTAGAGAACTAAAGAATACAAGGACCTCTGGAAATATTTTTGAAGGTTTAATTGAATACAATGATTTTTGAATTGTTCTACAACATTAAATATATCGGAAGTAGGGAATTTCAATCTTGTAAGGTATTTAGTGTGTCAGGATCTTGAATTAGAGGAAATAATACAAGTGATATGGAAAGTTACAATGGGGTGGTGCACATGAGTTAGATGTGATAAATGGATATTTAATGCAATTGCCCAACACAGAACCATGTAAATTTTTTCAGCCAAGGCACCCTTCCCACCCACTACCCCACATTATGTTCTATGCATTCAAAATTTGCAAAAGGCTTGGCAATGATGTGATGATGACATGGAAGAGAGATCGGAAATTTTGTGCCGCTTTTGCATTGGGGGAGGTGGGTGTTTTTCAGATAAAATGAGGGGCCTAAGCATAGCAGAGCTTTTACATGCCCATTTAAGTCTTCCTATCATTGAAAACAAAGGGGGTGCATGTGTCCTGAAGGCGACCAGCTGCTCATAACTATGGAAAACCACTTGGAATGTGAAGATTTGGCTTCTTGTCTACAGTTAGCAGGCTTATTTTCAGAGCATATGGAACATGTCATCACAAATCAGAGTAGAACATTGGATGGTAATAGTATGCTACAATTCAAATCCTGTGCAAGCGCTTTTTTCTGCCAGTGAACAAGAAGGATCCAAAGTTTTCAGTGGTCTCAAAGCGTTCAGATGATTGAGTATCAACCCACAGGCACCCAAATATGTTCATGTTTGCCTCCTGGTAGGCATTAAACTGAAAGGTTTAACGTAGCAAAAGATATTAATGAATGTTGACATTGAGGATGTAAAACATTCTCTTCGCCCAGCTAACACTCAGTGAAAATATACAAAAATGGTTAAAGACAGCAGCTTATGTCCAAAAATAGTATTTGGATATAGAAGCAATTAATATTATTTTTGCAAGGATATTATAAAAGGATCTTTGAACAGACTCCTTTCCACAGAGGAAATGGCAACATGGACTTCTTCAGAAACTTAAAGAAAAGGACTATAATGCAGAAGACATTGTTCTCTCTAAACAGAATAACAGAGGTGGAAAGGACGATGGACCAACTCCCTGCTCAAACAGGAAACCCTTATATCATTTCAGACAAATGGCTATCCAGTATCTTCTTAAAAGCCTCCAGTGTTGAGAGCACCCACAATTCTGGAGGCAAGATGTTCCACTCATTAATTGTTCTGTCAGGAAATTTCTCCTTAGTTCTAGGTTGGTTCTCTCATTGATTACTTTCCATCCATTGCTGATGGAACTCAAGCTAAACCAATTAAAGCTGCGTTTAGTTAAGGATTCTTTGAGAAATTTAACCACTGCCCTTACCTCTCTTGAAAGTTGCTAAGTTAAGGACTTCCGGTTTGGAGCGCTTCATCGCGGACGTCCCTCGTTGGACGCCTTTCCGATCTTTGTTAAAAGCCGCCAGAACAGCTGTCTGGCGGCTTTGAAATCTCTTCCCCGGGCAAAGGGGAGAGATGAGAGCCTGACAGGTGGGGTAGAGCCCCCCCAGCGCCCTAGGAGCCATCTGGTAGGGCGCGAAGGGAGAGCTCCCCATGCAGCCTGTCTCCAGCTCCGAAGATCAGGAAACCTCTGCTTTTGCAGAGCTAGATGTCGTGACCAGCCGCTGCTTCAAGAATGGGATTTATAATTATATTTAAACTACAGAAGCAGACAGAGAGAAACAGGCGTGAGATGGGCAAGTACTGAAACCTCTTTTTTCCTTTTTTTTTTTCAACTCCTGGGCAAGCTTTCACTTCGGCAAGGGAACAAAGGAAACAGAGTAACAATATGGCGATTGAGAAGTGAAAGTGACTTTCGTTTTCCCAGAGGCTTTTTTTTTTTCCTCTCTCTCTCTTATGGAAACTTTTAACTTGGAAAAATGGTTTTTTCTCTCTCTGTCTCCTAACTCTGGATTAAAGTTATAATAGAAATATTTCCAATAATAAAAGACTATCTGATTTTTAAACTGGAAAGAACTTTAATCAGGCATCTGGCTTTCTTTCTTTTTTGTACTCTTTTGAAACACCAATGGCTTCAAAGTCTGGAAAGATTGTTTTGACTAAAAGAAATGACTATTCATCTGGATATATTTCTAAAATGCAACTTAACACTGAGCTAACACCTCCACAGCTTTTGACACCTGAAAATTTATTAAATAATTTAAAGATTATGAAACATGAACTGACTTTGGAATTTAACCAGAAAATAAGTGAGATAGACAAAAAAATGCAGGCTGCTTTGAAGAATATGAATCAACAACTAAGATTTGATGTGTTAGAGGTTTGCAAAGGCTTAGCAACAAATATTGAAGTTTTGGCAGAACGTATTGAAACAAATAAACAAGCTTTGGCAACTTCGGTGAATTACATAGATAAAATCCAAAATGACATTGCAAATTTTGAAAAAGAGGTCTTAATGACTCAGTTCAGATCCATGGAAGTTGCTATAAGGCTTAGAGGTTTGAAAGAAGGATTATATGAAAATTTAAAAGGCAGGATGGTTGACATATTGGATCAGGTGTCTGGAATTTCTAAAGCGGAATTGGCTACACAAATCGACAAAATATACAGAATCAATTCGTGGTACGCTAAACAAAAGCATTTACCAAGGGATATTGTCATATATTTTACCACAAGAGCTCTACGGAACAGAATTATACAAGCAACGTTTAACAATAATCTTATGGTGAATGGTCAGGAACTAAAGATTTGGAAAGAAATCCCCTCTAAAATGCTTAAAGCCAGAAAAAGCTATACTTTTTTGATTGATGAATTTAAGAGATTAAATTTACAATATAAATGGGAAGCGCCAGTTGGAGTAGCAGTGAAATTTTCTGGAAAAAGATACCGGCTCAACACGATAAAAAAAGCTACTGAATTTTATGTCAATGTTCTAAAGGCTGATATATCCAAGATTCCAGAGGAAGGATGTATGAAAATAAAAGAGGAGGAGGAGGGGAAGCCACCTTTGATGGATCAAAAGGAAATAGATTCAAAAATCCAAAAGGAGTGCCTGAATCAGATAGCTGGGGAAAAGGAGATGGAGGTTTGGGATTAGACGGGAGACGACTCGACAAATTCGAATTTATTGAACTATTAAAAGATGAACTATCAAGATACAAAATGAGGTGATGTTGAAATATATTGGACGGATAGAGACTAATATGATTGTATTTTATCTTTTCCCTATCTAATGATTACTTATGCAATATTTAGTTAAGTTTTATATAATTTTGAGGTTATTTTTAATGTTGATAATATTAGATATATATAGTTTGTTGAAGATTTGTTTATTCTTCTTTCATTTTCTTTTTTTGTTTATTGAAGTTAGTGAATTAATTTAGAATAATATTATCTTATTAATATCATGATGAAATTTAATATTTGATGATCACTTATGTAACATTTAGTTAAGTTTTATCTTAGAGGTTATTTTTAATGTCAATAATATTAGTTTAAGATTTGTGTATTTTATATTTAGTTATTACTTATGTAACATTTACCTTGTATAAGATAGAGGACTGAAGGGAGGAGGTAGGAGGTTTGTTTGTTTGTATTGTTAAAGAGTTTTCTCTTTCTTTCTTTCTTTTTTTTCTCTTTTTTGTATCTTTACTATTGTATACAAATGCGATATATTAGCAGTGTATAATTTGGAGTTGAAATTTTTTAAAAATAGTGTTCTTTTTTTCCTTTTTTCTTTCTCTTTTTATTAACAATTTAAATTTATTATTATGCCCTGTATTATCTCTGGGAAGTCCGGGGGGGAGGTGGGGAGGGAAGGGGGTGGGTTTGGGGGGGGGGAGAAAAAAACAAAAATGTTTGTACTTTATATTTAATATTTTTCTATTACTTATGTAAGTTTGTACTAATAAAACTTTTTTGAATAAAAAAAGAAAGAAAGTTGCTAAGTTAACAGAGCAGAACCAGCATCTCTTTCAAAGCCAGTATTTAAAGACTAAGGGATAGAATGGTTTCTACTTTCCAAAAAGTAATTGGCTCCCATTTTTCCATCCTTAGTAGCTTTTCTTTGCAGCCTAGCATTTTGCTGGATTCATTTCCTATACCAGGGGTCGGCAACCTTAAACACTCAGAGCCGCAAAGGTCCTAACCAGAAGCCCCTCGTTCAATTCTGGAGCCGACTGGAAGTCCAGTTCCCCTACCAGAGTCTCCTCCTAGCATGGTGTCCTTTTTCCTCTATCTGTCCTAACCGAAAGCCCTATCAATTGTGGAGCTGACCAGCGACAGGGAGCCGCAGCAGAGGGATGAAAGAGCCACATGCGGCTCCAGAGCCGCGGGTTGCTGAACCCTGTCCTATACCATAATGAGCTTTGCTTCTTTTGACTTACCAAGTTATGTGAGTCTAGTTACAGTCATAGGTAAATCTATATTTATTTATTTGTTAATCAAATTTATAAGATGCCCAACTCATAGCAACTCCGGGAGATGTGAAGATAAAAAATAATCCAAAACAAGGCAAACAAAACAAGACATCAACTCAGAGATTAACATAGCAAATGCATTAATAAAATTACCACAGCATTAGTTGTTTCCTAATTTCACACCTAAGGGGAAAAAACAGATCTTCAAGTCCATTGAAAGGATGCCAGGTTGGGGCAACTGAAACCTCCAGAGGGCAGGCTTCATGGCATAAAAAACAGCTCACCTAAATCCTGCCACATGCCACAGTCGTCCAGATAAAACAGTTGGATAGCTGAATTATGGGAGAAAGGCAGTCCCTCAAATAGCTGTCCCTATTCCACTAAGGGTTTTATAAGTCACATTCATTGTTCCTGGAAGCTAGAGGGGTCCTTGGTGCTCTCTGAGCTTGGTTGTTTCCTTGCAGACGTTTCATTACCCAAACAAGCAATAGCAATAGCACTTAGGCTTATTTACCACTTCATAGTGCTTTATAGCCCTCTCTAAGTGGTTTACAAATGTCAACATATCCCCCCCAAAAAAATCTGGGTCCTCATTTTACTGACCTTGGAAGGATGGAAGGCTGAGTCAACCTTGAGCCGGTCAGGATCAAACTCCTGACAGTGAGCAGAGTTAGCCTGCAGTACTGCATTCTAGCCACTGTGCCACCACGGCTATGGGTAGGTAGATAACTAGTGAACTAGGTAACTTCGTCAGTGTTAGCAAGGAATGGGGTTTGCTCTCACTTTATAGTCTAGTGCAGGGGTGTCAAACTCAATCTGGTTGTGGGTCGTGTCGGAATTTTGTTTCCCCTTGTTAGGCTGGGGTGGGCATGGCCTGGTCATTGTGGCTGACCGGATGGGTGTGGCTGGTCCTGGGATGGCAGGGGCCAGTCCCTTGCCATCTCTGGGATGGCCTGCAGGCCAATTCTGCGTCCTATCACGGGCCGGATCTGGCCTACGGGATGCGTGTTTGCCACCCCTGTTCTACTGGGTTATATTCTACTGATGATGTTATGTAATTTGGGTAATGAAAAGTCTGCAAGAAAAGAACCAAGCTCAGAGAACATCAAGGACTCTTCATTTCAACCTTGAAGTACAAACATTATCCTTTCCTGGAAGCTTATTCATAACTAGCACAGCTTGCACAGCCAAGTTATTACCTGTGCACCCATAATTGCCTGCTCTGCCATATTCTGGACCAGCTGCAATGTGTGAAATGCATTGTGGTACTCTACACAAGGGGATTGAAGCATGGGTGAAAAGAAATCCCTGGTCCTGGAAAGCATGGAATTGCAATGGATCAGCCCAGGATCAAAATGTAAATTTGGGTATCTCAACATCTCATCCAACAGCTTTATGTAGCATTTATAGGAGAGATGAGTGCATTTAGCCCTATGGAACCTCACATATTGGCGCCTCAGGCTTGACTGCTTTCCCCATCGACACCAACTGGAACTCACAGTCAAGAAAAAAAGAGAACCATACTCAATAATCAATTCTTCCAGGTGGCAATGCCCAGGAAAAAACTCACGTTATGTTCTAGAACTCATTGAGGACAATCCAATCCAAATTTCCTCAAATTTGTGTCTTACCACAACCTATAAACCCAGCCATTGTGAGTAAACTAGTTACTTATTCATTAAACCATGCTTAAAACAAACAAAACAAGATATGAATTCAGCTTTTTTTTCCCCTTGGTCATTTTGGTCATTTTTATGTTCTTTTTGTGCATGTTCTTTTTGTGAGGTTTGAGGTTTCTCATGTTGTTAGTTGAGTTTCAGGGTGTTTAGGTTTTCCTCTAGGTCTACTTTTTCTTAATCAGCTTCCCATTGTTGGTGCAAAATTGCTAAAGCAAAAGAGAGAGAGAGAGAGGGGGAGGGAGGGAGGGAGGGAGGGAGGGAGGGAGGGAGAGAGAGAGAGAGAGAGAGAGAGAGAGAGAGAGAGAGAGAGAGAGAGAGAGAGAGAGAGAGAGAGAGAGAGAGAGAGAGAGAGAGAGAGAGAGATGGAAGCAGTAAGGAAAACTGAAAAGGTCAGGAGAGAGTTAAAAAAAACCCCAAGCATTAAATGACTGAGGGAGCAAAAAAGGATTTGAAATTTCCTTCTACAGCGCCTACACCTTCTCCTATCCAGCATATCAACCAATTTACCAAGCACACTATCTACTTTTCTGTTGCTTTGTTTTAACTCTATCTGCAGTTGGTTGGAAATTTCCAATTGCAGGAAACTTTCACAGAGAAACTGTTCCAGAAGAATAATGCTAAAGGGAGAAAGAAAGCAAAAGAAACTGTTGGTGGAAAACCCAATATTGGAAACCAAGGAGAGTTTAAACATGATACAGGAATTGGAGAATGAGAGAAAGGAAGAATATTTTTTAGATTCCAATCAGAATGTCCCCCTGGTTTTGTTATATGAAACAGTTTCCTACCTGGGCCTTCCCTGCTTCTCAAAAATGTTCTCCTCCATACTCTGACGGCAAGTAGCTTAAATGAAATTTGCTTATCATCTAACAAGATACTAGCAAAATACAGGAGCAGTGTAAGATAACAGTAAAGAACATGTACACTGACGTTAGGAACCTTGAATGAGCAAACCCAGTTCTCTTGATACTATCATTCTTTTCTTCTCCTGTCAGGAAAATCTTTTCCTGTAAGTCTTTATTGGATCTGGGTATCAAATGTAGAAAATGCTGTTTGACAGGCAAGAGGAGGAGAGGAAAAGAATTTTCCTATGTTATAATTTTGCTTTGTACCTCTTTGCAAAGAGGGTGAAAGAGGTGGCACTTCTGTCCAAAAGGGCGAGGAAGTCTATCAAGAAGGATGCACCAGAAAGCTTGTATGTACTCTCACTGTTTTGGAGTAATGATCTAGGACAATGATGGAGAACCTTTTTTTCCTCGGGTGCCGAAAGCGTGCCCACACTCATAATTAAATGCCCCCCCCCATGTGCCCTACCCCCTGTGCATGCGCGTGTGACACTCCCCCTGCTCCCCCATTTCCCGACTTCTAGTGGGACTGGTAAGCCCGTTTTTCACCCTCCCCAGGCTCCAGAGGCTTTCTTGGAGCCTGGGGAGGGCGGAAATGCCCTCCCCTGCCCCCACGGAGGCCCTCCGGAGGCCAGAAACACCCTCCCAGAGCCTCCGCGCGAGCCAAGAATCAGCCGGCCAGCGCGCACATGCACATTGGAGCTGAGCTAGGGCAACGGCTTGTGTGCCGGCAGATATGGCTCCGCGTGCCACCTGTGGCACGTGTGCCATAGGTTCACCATCACGGATCTAGGATCTACAGAACAGACCGATTCTGTCTCAGTGAAGTCTCAGACACAGAAGATAGATTTATGTATTGTACTAAACCCTTATTGCACCATGTTTAAGAAACCATAGTCTCCTGCTCACATACTGTATAACACTAAGCCATAAATCATAGATACATACCACTTGCAGATCCAGTTCATGCATCACGCTGTGCCACAATAAGGGAACTCATCAACTGTAATAGCATACAATGAAAAAGGCCCAGTCTGAAATAGGCCTGAGAAGTTGGTCCACTTTCAATCCAGCGACCTTCCATGCTCTTATTCTGCTGGATGAAACTATATCTTACATTGCAGTTTTGGCAGCTACGGATGAAAAAAAAAGGCACAGATGCTCACTCCATAGCCTTAAGCTACCAGAGATTGAAGGGGGGGGTTGTTCCTGCCCAATACAGCAATTATATTTAGAAGCCATTGGCTTTGATGTCACTAGTCTGATTTGGAGACACTCTCTTTTTGTGTAGTTCAAGTGTTCTTCTCTTCTTGCCAGCTAGGCTTGTAGCCCAACAACCAATCAGCAGAATTAGCTGAGCTGCCCAGAGGCTGGATTTCTCTACTATTTGCTAAGCCAAAGCCTAATTTGACTCTGACTACAGACTAAAATGAGCCAAGAAAGCAGTTAGGGGATATTTGCTAGCTAACTATGGCTTTTAATCTTTGGAAAGTCATGACTTGTTCCATTTTCATGATGTTCCTCCTATCAATTCATAAAAGAGAAGGAAAAGACAACTACTTTTGGTCCTGCTGGCAACCATCTTCTCGCTACCATCATAAGGGTATTTCTCGCCACCATCATAAGGGTATAGGACAGTGATGGCGAACCTATGGCACGCGTGCCACAGGTGGCATGCGAAGCCATATTTGCCGGCATGCGAGCCATTGCCCTAGCTCAGCTCCAGCGTGTATGTGCACTCCAGCCATCTGATTTTCTGCTCGCACAGAGGCTCTGGGAGGGTGTTTTCATCTTCTGGAGGGCCTCCAGCAGGCAGGAAAAGGCATTTTCACCCTCCCCAAGCTCCAGGGAAGCCTCTGGAGCCTGGAGAGGACGAAAAACGGGCCTACTAGGCCCACCAGAAGTTGGGAAATGGGCTGTTTCTGCCTTCAGAGGGCCTCCAGGGTGGTGGGGGAGGCCAATTTCACCCTCCCCAAGGATTGAATTATGGGTGTGGGCACTCGCGCATGCGCGATAGCACGTGCGCACGAGCTTTTGGCACCTGAGGAAAAAAAGGTTCGCCATCACTGGTATAGGAGTAAGCAAGCAGCTTCCGTCAATACCTGTCTGGGCTAGCGTGACATATCCCAAGGGGTCCTTTTAAGTATTACTTTTTCTATGTAACAATGGGACAAGAAAGCCCTGAATGATTGCCAGCAGCATAATTTAAGGATGCAACTGTTCAACTATTCTTTCATTCTAATGTGTCAAGTACAAATCCATGAGATATTCATTCCCAGATATAACTCCTTTAGCAATATTACCCAGCAGACCCCACATTTTCTTTAAAAGCTTTAGCCAAGCATATCATACTAGTCTACTTTTGAAGCAAATACCAGGGATGCTTAATGCACATTTACAGTATACTTGCATTCACCCAGATCACTGAAGGCTTCAATGCAGCTTTGCTTCAAAGCTATGAAGCTGAGGAAAATGGGCATAGACATATCTATGGGTCCTTCTTGTCCTGCATTGGCATGCTGTAAGCCATCATTGCTTGTGTCATTTATGATATAGTTATCGTAGGCTTGGCCATGCTGGTGGAAAACTGTGAGACACTCCCATTGAAGGTCACCACAATCAGGTCCTATATAGATCACAAAGAATCCATCAAGAAACAACTTGGTAGGTCTTCCTTTTGCCAAGACTGTTGGGGATATGTAATCATTGTATAATACATCGTATAGGATGGGGAACATAACTTTTTAAAATTGTGCACCTGGTCTTAAATACTAGACTAGGAGATGTGTTTTAAAAGGAGGTGGTGGTGATGGAGTTAGCAGAGATGGCCAAATAGACTGCTTTGATTAAAGAAAAAAAATACAATTACCTTTGTTTCTACTTGGAAACCGCTTCTGGACTTTGTGCTTGAGGTGGGTACAAATGAAACTTTGATTTTGGGTTTTACCGATTAATAGGTTTGTTGTTAGAGAAATGGCTAGTTTATATTACTATGTAAAAGTAAAAAGTTGAGGTTTGATGTTACTGTCTTATTCTACTGCACCAAAGGGAGCTGGAACTCAACACCTTCTATTTATTTCTTCCCCTTGCCCCACAATTTTCCCTTCCCTTTTTCCTCCCCTATTTTCCTCCTATTTTCTTTTGTACTTTTATATTATATATTATAAGCTAATTTTTAAAAAGGAGGTGATGGGACAAAACAAAGTGACAGAAAAGGAAGAGCAAAACCTAAATCTAAATTAAAATATTACTATTATGATTATATTCAGAGCATTTATTTTACTCTTATGTCACATGAAGAGAGAAGTTTAAGTGCTGTAGTAGGAGGCACAGCAAAGGCTACTGTTGACCTGGGGCTGCAGATTCTGCACCACTTGCTTACTATATCTGCTTGTTCTTTTTTTTTTCTCATGATTCAAGCAAAATTGTTGCTCATTCCTTCATGATAAGGTCTACTGAATTTCTGAGAATATATCTCTATTCATACAGTTTCAGGACAAAAGCCTTCAGGAAATGGCCAGTCTAAGAATGCAGATATTGCTAGGGAGGGAAGTGGTCTGTTGTTGTTGGTTTTTTGTGAACATTTCCTTTGAGCTGTTCCTTAGCAACAAGGAAGCAGAAAGCCTTGATGGTAGTCTCTGCGTAGGAGGAACTGAGCCACGGGAAGATTGAGGGGAGACAGCTAATTCGCCTTCCTTGAAACATCGGAGAATCTCTGCTCCAGTGCAGTTTCTCTACCCAAGTTCAAGTGCTACTCCCTGAAGTGATGTTGGGTTATAATCATTGCTTTAAAGAAGTGTCACAAATTCAGAGGACAGTTGTTCTCTCTTGTTCCATTTCTGAAGCCAGTATTGCTAAGTAGGTCAATTGGTCCTCAAAGTAGCTGTGAAAGAAAGGTCTGCAGACACACATCAAAATAACACACACACTCTTAGGCAGTCACATTTTTTTCCTTGTCCCCAGACGGAGTTTAGAGTTAGGTCCAATATCTAAACCAGCCACCTTTAAATCAGGAAAGGGCACTGAGTATGTTAAGAACACCATTTCTTGTTCGTATTGATATTTATGGCTATAATTTTTCTTAGCTGCTAAAATTCTCTTCTCCGTCCCATGGGTAATATGTGTCTTCCTCAATTTGAGGGTTCTGTGCAGTATATTAGCTGTTCCTAGCACTGTACTCTTCCGGATAGAGAGCTTTGTTGTTTCTGGGATCTGTTGAAGCCACTTCTTCAGCTTGGGAGTCACTGCCACCATTGGTATGTATTTTTGTATGATGTCTATGCTGATTTTAATGGTTTTTATGATTGCTGTCCAGAATCGCTTGTCTGAGATAGGCAGCTATAGAAATTGGATGGATGGATGGATGGATGGATGGATGGATGGATGGATGGATGGATGGATGGATGGACGGAATATTCTGGGTTACATTAATCCAGTCAAGTGATGGTGGTGATGCAACCTGATCCAAACTGAAGCCTCACAGCTATTTTCAAGAGAAGAATTTATGTTGGGAAATCAGATCAGTGTCTAGTTAATCCTCCAGTTAAACCCCAAGTTGTTGTTTCCTTCTTTTCCCATGTTTAAATAAAACAATTGTTTGAAACTACAATTCAGATTTCCGCTTGGGAAACAATTGCTTTAAACAGAGCAATAGGAGCTAAGACCCAGTCCTCCCCATTGCCCAGAGTCAAGCTAAGCACATAAAAAGAATGTGCCATCCCAGTGGGATGACAGGCAACAGAAATAGATTTGACACAATCCATCATGTACCATCTCATATTTTCCTAAAACGGAGATAGTAAGAAAACCTACATAGACAGAAATATATGTGGGAGTGATTGCATGAATTTAAAAAATGTTTTATTTTTAAATGTATTAAATTTCCTCCTTGATTAGAGTATTATTTTCCACCTGATTGTGTGTCTGGTGTTAATCCCTGCTTATCTGGGTGTTAGCTGCTAGATTGGGATGTATTCTAGCTTTTTTTATTTCCTTCCTTGGTTTTTTTATTGTCTTTTTAAGATGTGTGTAAATGTGGTTTATATTATGTTCATTGATGATTGATTTAACTGAATGCCAAATTCCACTAAGGAGAAAACTACATCTCCACCAAAACTGGAAGTTTCCACTACTGCAGGGGTGTCAGACGTACATCATCACGGCAGAGTCACATGACGTATTGCAACTTTTTTCCCCTTTGCTAAACCAGGCATGGGCATGGCCAGTGTGTGACACATCCGGCCTGTGGGCCGCGAGTTTGACAGCCCTGCTCTACTGCATATAAATTGGAAGAACTGATGATGTCACATGGTTGAATAATGAAACTGAACTCTCCCTAGTACTGATGATATTACCTAGTTAAGGAATGAAACATCTGCAAGCAAACAGCCGGGCTGGTCTGCTCCGAAATTGCTCTTCAGTATCCCACCTTCGTCGCCAATGTTGAGTTCCAATACTGAAGAGTCAGGAGGCAGGTTAAGTGACAACAGCTCTTTATTGATTACAGTGAGCAAACTCCAGCAAAGCCCAGCCGGGTGGTTCCAGTTTAAATAGGGAGCCCCGGCTGGAAAGAACCAATCAGCACTGAGCACTTCTGATCAATAGAGCGGACCTGGTTGTAAACATCTCAGCTAACATGTAAATCCCAGGACACAACAAAATACCTATGTCCTTACATATAGTGCTGCAATCAGCTGCTCCTTGGTTTTTCTAAAAGATGTTTCACTCAGCCAACTGTTCTGCTTGCTGCTTACTTACACCCCCCCCCTCACCCATAGTGTTATAAATGAAAAGATTCTGCAGGCACGTCTGCTTTCATGCCATTGCCCATTGCATGTTAACACAGGCCAATCTATGCTCTTCCAATTTCTTTCTCCTTCTTCTTTTAAGATCCCATAAATCTACTTAATAGTTACATCCGGTGCAGAAAAATCAAAATGTCACATCAGTGGAGACGATTCAATTGAAGGCATATTGATTGTCGCAGAGAATATTCTCACTTTATTCACCTATTTAGTTTCTTCCCCTAGGCACATATGAATTCATCAAACATTGTCATAGCACATAATAACACTTGTTCCTGGGTGTGGATGTAACAGCTTGAGCTTTGTTCTGATTTCTCCAGTCAAATAGGAACCTCAAAAAGGAACCAACCTTTCAAAATGAACATGTCTGGGGCTCTAGTTTCTAAAACCAGATCATGAAGGATGCTTGCTCAGACAACTCAGATCAAAGAGATGGGAAGAATTTAAGAGAAAGAAAAATCCACTCAATGATCATGGAGATAAATCTTCTTAAAAGAAAATCCAGTGCATCAGGGTAGGCTATATAGCTACAAAATGGAGTTGAGAATAACTCCAAGATTAACTCACAGTATACCTTGCCTAAACATTGTAAGTATAAATCACACAAAGCTTTTGAGTTGTATGATATCTACCTTCAGATACATATTAATATGCAATCATCCAGGTGTTGCTGAATTACAACTCTCAGCAGTTCCAGCCAACTTGAGCAATATTGAGGGATACTGGCAGGAGTATTCCAACATCAATTGGAAAATGGCAATTTACTAAACGAGGCTCTGCCAATGTACAATTTTAGAGTCATTTCTTCTTTACTATAAATTCATAGTAATGCAAAAAAAGTACCTTTCACTTCTTAAGACCTTTTGCTTTATATTATTTATACTGAGAATAGAAAGCCAGGGTGCTTTTGTGTATTGCTGATCTACAACATGGCCAGTAGTGAGGAATGATGGATCATAAAAATGATTGTTCAGCAACATTGAAATATCCACACCTCTTCCCTTCTTGGTTTGTTCAGATGGCATCAACAGCTCCAGGATTTAGATAAGTATCTTTCCCAAACTCTCCTGGACATGGTGGGAATTAAACCATAAATTTTTAGGTACAAAGCTGGTGCTCTCAGCAAGCAGCTTAATGGCCTTTGTTGGTGTATTGTGTATGTATTGTGTACAGTATGTATTGTGTGTTCTATAGATTCTGGAATTACAAGCAGGCTTGAACATAAAAAGCTACTCTATATGTTGTGGATTGATTTAAAATTAGAACTTTCTTTATTCAAGGCCATTGTTGAGCTGTAACCAACCCTTGTTCTGTGCCAATTAATTTTAAATTGGGCACTCAGTATCTATTCTCTCCTCTGTACAATATTTAATTGACTTAGGCTGCTAATGGTTGGGTTCAGTTCTGCAAAAGTTTCACAAAGGCAACTTTTAGATATCACCCCACAAGGTCTCACGATATCAATTCTTTTGGAATCTAAGAGTATCATTAGAATGCTAATCTCCATTTTAAAGGAATAGATTGAGAGTTAGTATAATCTATTGATTAAAATGTTGGACTGGTACCTGGAAGACCCAGTTCAAATCCCCCCCACCCCACAGCCACAGAATCTCAATGGGTATCTCTGTGACAGTCAGGCTCAGTCGTACTTCACAGGGCTTTTGTTGTGAGGTAAAAAGTGGGAGGAACAAACAATGTGTGTGCTGCTTTAAGCTCCTGAATGAAAAACAATTATAAATCTAACAAGTAAATATTAATATACTTCATTGGTTTCCACCTGACAAAGCAATAAGAGAAATCAATCAAACAGGCAAGAAATAACAGACTTCTTCTTAAAGCAAGATAATTAAATCCTTGCTTTAATTTTACCTGTTTGCAATATCTGTTCATTTTTTAATGTTTTCATATCTCCTGTTGTGGGAGTTATACTTGAAGCTCCCAGAGATCAATCTTTTTGCTAAATAGATGTTAAAATTACCTTTGGTTTTAAAGTATGAGCTAACATTAACAGAACAGCATTATAAACACAGCATTTGTTTGGTTTTTCCAAATGTTTATTTACTTTACTTCTCATTTGTCTTCCAAGCCAATAACCAATTGCTTAAATCAGACTGGCCCTGTGCATCAGCATCCTCAACAAACCACACTAAAGCTGAAACAATTGACATGCAGGCAGTAACATCATCAAATACTGCTTTTATGTATTTGAGTTCCACAATCTGACAGAAGACAGCAATCCCAGAAGAAAAAGCAGGAGTCATCTACAACATACAATATAAGAACTGCAACAACCACTATGTAGGACAAACAGGCAGAAGACTGGCAGAACGCATCCATGAACACCAGCTGGTAGTCAGAAGACATGATGAAAATTCTTTAATTTGGGAAAATTAAATTGGGAAAATGTGACAATCCTAGACCAGGCCAAGTCTAAAAGTGCCAGGGGATTTCTAGAAACCTGGCACTCTGACAAATCATTAGACACATAAACATTAACAACATACGTATATAGACTATGCAAAAGGGACAATCAACCAGCCCAAAAGAGAACAAAAAGACTCCAGCACCTCTCCACCAGTAGTCAGCATCCCGATCAGCATAAATTAACTCCAAGGTTAACTTCAGACCAACAATCAAGTAAACCAGGGCTGTCAAATTCGCGGCCCGCAGCCAGATGCACCATGCATTGGCCATGCCCATGCCCAGTTTAGCAAAGGGGAAAAAGTCATGATAAGTCATGTGACGATGCCATGATGACACGAGTTTGATACCCCTAAAGTAAATAATACCCCACTCAAGAAACTGCCAAACAGCCATCAATAAGCAGCCCAACCAAAGAATCTCTAAGACCGCTCCCACCCACACAGACAGGCAAGTCACCAGAATATAAACTGACAGCAAACAGCACTCCTTACTAGCACTGATTATGTTACCTATTTAGGATAATGAAAATGTCTACAAGAAAACAAGCAAGCTCAGAATGCACCGAGGACCCCTGACAGAAGTGTGCAAGTCGGAGTTTGTTTATTTATTTTGTCAAGTACATGTTGGTAATATACATAGATAAAACATTGTTTGTATACATAAGATGGGTACTGATAAGCGGGAACATTAGGACAGGGACGGTAGGCACGCTGGTGCACTTATGCACGCCCCTTACTGACCTCTTAGGAATCGGGTGAGGTCAACAGTGGACAGTCTAAGGGTAAAGTTTTGGGGGTTTGGTGACGAAACCACAGAGTCAGGTAGTGAGTTCCAGGCATTTACCACTCTGTTGCTAAAGTCGTATTTTCTACAGTCAAGTTTGGAGCGGTTCACTTTGAGTTTGTATCTGTTATGTACTCGTGTATTGTTGTGGTTGAAGCTGAAGTAGTCATTGACAGGAAGGATGTTGTAGCAGATAATTTTATGAGTTATGCTTAGGTCGTGCCGAAGGCGACGTAGTTCTAAGCTTTCTAAGCCCAGGATTTCAAGTCTGGTTGCGTAAGGTATTCTGTTGCGAGTAGAGGAGTGGAGGACTCTTCTTGTAAAGTATCTCTGGACACTTTCTAATGTATTTATGTCTGATATGCGGTGTGGGTTCCAGAGAGATGAGCTGTATTCAAGGATTGGTCTGGCGAATGTTTTGTATGCTTTGGTTAGTAGTGTGATATTACCGGAGAAGAAGCTACGTAAGATTAGGTTAACAACTCTTGAAGCCTTTTTGGCGATGTTGTTGCAGTGGGCTTTGGCACTTAGGTCATTTGATATGAGTATTCCAAGGTCTTTGACAGAGTGAGGGTCGTCTGTAAGGTCTTGACTTTTCAGCTTGTATTTAATGTTCTGATTTTTTTTGCCAATGTGTAGGACAGAGCATTTGTTGGTTGAGATTTGGAGTTGCCAGATGTTAGACCATTCTGTCACAAAGTCTAGGTCTTTTTGAAGGATAGTAGTGTTGTCGGTGGTGTTGAAGAGTTTTACATCATCGGCGAAGAGAACGCAGTCACTTGTAATGTGATCGCAAAGGTCATTTATATAGAGTATGAAGAGTGTGGGTCCTAGTACGCTGCCTTGGGGTACACCGCTGTTAACAGGAACGGGGTTTGACAGGGCGCTCCCTATTTTGACCATTTGTTGTCTGTTTGACAGGAATGCAGTTAACCAGTGTTAACTGGTGTGTTAACTGTTAACTGTTAACTGTTAAGTGTTAACTGGAGTGTTGAGTGTGATGATCTTGTTATGCATTTTCACCGTTTTGCCCTCCACATGGGAAACTGTGGCCCAGTGCTAGTTAAATCAACTCTATCAGCATTATATGAATGGGTAATTCCATTCCCTCTTTCCTGGGTGTTTGTGTGCGCAAAAGATGTCTGAATGATGAAGCCTGTCATTGTTCCTTGGTTTCTGCCATCAACCAAATCTTCTTTATCTTTCAGAAAGAGATGTACTCTGGATGTGTTGGATAATGAATTTTGTTCTGCATTTCATGTAGAAACGCCTGAGGTTTAAGAATAATATGAATATACCGTAGTTTTTAAATACCATCCTGTTGTTTAAAGAGGTGTTACCTAATCATGATTAGTAAAAAAAAACTTGCCTGGGTTGTGTTAACCTGCTTGATTTAAGATAAACTGCACTTAGAATTTCTAAGCTGTCAATTGTTCAGTGTTAATTATCACTGCATACTATTTGCTTTGTAAATTTATATTCTAGCTGTAGCATTAACATTCATAAACGGTTAAATGCAGCCAATGCTAAATACTTTCATTATTATCATTATCATTCCCTCTAATAGCAAATTCAGGGGGTGAATGCTGACAGAAATAAAGTCAACATTGCCCCATTGAGAAATAAAATCACAACATCAGCATGCTACGGTTAGCCTCAAGGTTTGCAGACATATTAAAAAAAATATTTTGTAATTAGCCTAAGGACCAAAGAATCCAAAACAAACATTCTAATGAGGATATTCAATAATGACGGAATATTGTGTGACAGTTGGAAAAGAAAATCAGAAATCTGGAGCGGAGGTGGAAACAGAATGGGATATCCTGGAGAAGATCCAAGAATGGGAACACTGGTATTAGAAGGTGATATAATGCAAGAGATTTATATAGTTTTAACTCCATCCTTCCAAGAGCAAAAAGTTAGTCTGAAAATACTCTGTGTGTTTCTGAATACTGGAACTAGACATGTTGCATGAATTATATCAATCGAGTCTAAGATTGCAAACAATTGAAATACGAAACATTCCAGGACCTGAATTTTAAAAAGAAACCCCTAACATTGTCCTTAGTTTGGACCTGACTGTCATTTTAAAATGGCAATAGAGTGTCTCTTTTTTCACAATAACACTAGAACAGGAGTGTCAAACTGGCAGCCTGCTAGTGGATGCATCACGCGCAGACCACACCCACCCCAGTGCCGCAAAGGCAAAAAACATTGCGATCCGTTACAATACGTCATGTGACGTGATCGAGTTTGACACCCGTGCACTAGAAGAAGAGAAGGGAGGCAATGTTTGCAAACTTGAGATTTCTGTTGGGTCCTTCTGAACAGCAATCTGGGCACAGAATGGGACAACTTGGCAGAGCCAACTCACCACTGGACAACTCGCCATGGCCAATTCACCATGGGACAACTCGCTAAGGGACAATTTAACATTTCTATTTAATTGTTTAAAATAAATTTTTAAAAATTAATTTTTGCCATTCACATTTCATTCTGTCCTTTCTTTTGCATCCTTTCTTTAACGATTCTATTCCACCATTTCTTTAATATTAGTGTAACTCTTGTCCCGCAGTTAGTTGTCCCATGGCAAGTTGGCCATGGTGAGATGGGTGTGACGAGTTGGCCGCGGGAGTTGGCCATGGTGAATTGTCATAGACTTCTCTGGGCAGTATGTAACCATGTATTAGAAATTAAGTCTTGGGGGGGGGGTTCTTATAAGAATTGATCCGAATTCTCATTTTTTAAAATAAATTAAATGAAAAGATCTTAGCATGTGAACACGCAGCTTACAGTCCATAGGATTTATTCCTCTCAATATCCCTCTTTCTATAGACAGAATTCCCCAAGATTATGTCACTACACACACATATTTGGGTTCATTTGTGAAATATAGAGGTGGTTTTCTCTATCCCCACATGAGGTTGATCATTTCTAGGAATGGAGCTGAATCAGTTTGCAAGTTCAGGCAGGGATTAAGCATTTCCATTAGCAGCTGGTAGCAATGAAGTGCCTCCTGAACATGCATATATACAATACTTCCTTTTAATCTACATAGTCTATGTAGAAACAGAGCTGAAGTGGTGCAGTGGTTAAATGCTGCTACTGCAGGCTGACTGCTAGTTCAGCAGTTCAGCTGTTCAAATCTCACTAGGCTCAAGGTTGACTCAGCCTTCCATCCTTCCGAGGTGGGTAAAATGAGGACCCAGATTGTTGGGGGCAATATGCTGAACTCTGTAAACCGCTTAGAGAGGGCTGTAAAGCACTATGAAGCGGTATATAAGTAAAGTGCTATTGCTATTTGGGTTTGGGATTGTACAGCATGCTCACGGAAACTGCTTTTAAGTGGGAAAGAAGTATTTCTTTCTGGGCGGGAGGCAGGAGATTAATAGTTTCTGCTATTAATCTCCTGCCTTTCTCCTCTGTGCCTTTATTCTGTCTTGAAAGATTAAAAAAAAGACCAGTTCTGTTTCTGAACTGTTGGTTTGAAACGTCATGACGTCACAACCCTTCAGACTCTTAACCCTGCTTCTACCTTGGCCCAAACTGTCCTTCCTAACTGACAGTGGCCTTCGTGAGCATCGCTCTGGCTATCAACCAAAGCGATTGCGTGTGACCTCCAAAAGGGAAGCCATTGACTTTTACAAGGAAGGAAAAATGAATTTTCACTGGTCTCTTAATAGCTGGTCCAGCCTGCTGTGTGCATTGAAATCCAATGCAGCAGCAAATCTGTTCAATGACAGACCTGGGCAGCTAAATTTATGGATCTTTAAAATTATTTTTTTATTATTATTATTATTTTTGCACAGCTGCTGATTTACAATTCATAACCTGGATTATGTTATGAGTTCAGCCCTGCTGAGGTCAGTGTGCAATTTAGATTGAGAAAAAAAAATATTTGCAGGGCTTTCAATTCCCCTGACATCTGCATCAGTAAAATGGATCCCTTCCCTGGAGCACTGATGCCAACCATATACAGTAGAGCAGGTGGGGGATTCCAGAAAGAGAGTAAAATACTACATTAGAAAGGGGTTTTGAGATCCAAAAAAAATGGGGTGGGGGGAGGCAGAGAGTCTGTATACACCAGAGCTGGGGCTGCATTGAATGATAATCTTAAGGCCACACTGTACAATAGAACAGACTCCAAACGCTTACAAGGCACACGGGTTCTTTCAAAAAGGGGTTTACTGTTCCCCATATATGCAACTTTATTAGTGCATATATAGCATTACCATTTGTGCAGCTGTCCACTAAAAAAGCATACCCTGGAGATCTATATAAAATACACTGGCTGGGAGGAAAACTGGCAATGGAAAATTAGCTTGGTTAACTGATGTGTATTTAAAATTGCCCTCTGCTAACATAAAAACAAATTCTTTAAAGCAGAAAGAATAAAATAAAATTGGCAAATAGCTAAACTGAGTCGCATCACTGTTTAAAAGCTCACCCCTGCCTATTGCACTAAAGATACTAAATGCAGTTTCTGGGAGAATTAGCACACACAACACAAGCTTTTTAAAGTGACAAATGCTTCTTTTTTTTTCTTCCAGTTGACGTTTTGGAGTATACAAATGTATTTTAAAGATGTCGGCTATAGATTTCATAGCCATTAGGTTACACTTTGTTTTTCTTGTTCATCTCTGAGAACAACCGAATATCAAAATAACCTTCATGTGGACTGCTGAATTTTGGGAGCTGAAATGCAAGTCATTGTGAGGTTGGAAAGGTCAATGCCTTTCCAACCTCACAATGTTAAAGATGAATGTTAAAGATGAAACTCTAAAAGTCAATTCTTTGTACCTTTTATCCTATTTATCCTATCCTATTGATCACCAAGATGATTAGGAAAAGAGATAGCAAACAAGCAAGATCCTCTTGGATCCTTTTGATTTCTCTGACTGGAAGAATTAATCTGTCCCTTCAGCCTGCTTTCTTCTCTGTTCTCCTTTCTCCCACCATGAGAAGAGACAGCTCAGATGCAGGTTTTACACAACATGTTTACCACAGTAAACTGAGTTATGGTGTATTCTGTTCACTCCTGAGTATGACTGACACACTGAACCTTAAAATAACTACATGAGCAAGGCCAAAACATCACTGCTATGAGGAAGGCTGGCTTTTGACATGGCATGACATGGCATAGTAAGAGCCGAGATGGCGCAGCGGTTAGAGGCAGGTACTGCAGGCCACTTTAGCTGACACTGATCCGCAGGTCAGCGATTCAAATCTCACTGGCTCAAGGTTGACTCAGCCTTCCATCCTTCCGAGGTAGGTAAAATGAGGACCCAGATTGTTGGGGGCAATATAAATATACATTGCTTACTGGTGTAAACCGCTTAGAGAATGCTTGCACTGTGAGGCGGTATATAAATCTCACAAAATAAATAAATAGAATAAATTATGGAGATGAACTGGCAATAAGGGCTGGGTTCCTCCCGGTTCAGACCGGATCGCCCGAACCGTTAGCGAGCCGCTCATGACATCACTGTCAGTGCCGTTCCGTATGCACCGCCATCTTTTTCCCCTTCCGCAGCTTGAAAAAGGGCCCGCCCGCCCGAGGGTGAATGCTGTCCTTTATTTCTTCGCCTGAAGCACAGCTGATGAGCTCCTCAGCTGTGTTTCAGGCTAATTCCTGCTCCTGAGCATGCGCGCAAGTGAAATAGCACGAGTGGACGCGTGTGTGTGTGAGAGAGAGCGTAGCGAGCGTGCACGCGCAAAATGTCACAATGCGAACCGGTGGCAAAGGTAAGTGGAACCCACCCCTGCAATAAGGTAGCTACAATAGTCCTATTTCTTTTTTTGCCCCATTCTTGGTCTTGCTGATGATTCTTTGGTCCTACTTGTTATACAACATATCTGAAGTCTTCTTTAGAATAGCCAGCAAAGGGAGGGGGTTGATTGAATGGTAGCAATTGGATGTAAGAGAGGGAAGTTGTTTCCATTCTCAGTTCTCTAGTTTGATAGCAAAAAAGAAGATCCATATTGCAGTTTGGTAATCCTAGGCCATGAAGAAGAATCGATGATGGCAAATCAGTATAATCTATGTTAGTCTCTCTGGGTTCTGCTTAAAACCTAAAGTGACCCTTTTAGAATACAGGATACAGGATAACAGAGTTCTAAGTTACTTCTCTCCTTGATTAGTTTCCATCTGTTGCTTCTTCTGCCTTCAGGTGCTTTGGAGAATAGGTTGACTCCCTCTTCTTTGTGGCAGCCCGTTAGATATTGGAACACTGCTATGTCACCCCTAGTCCTTCTTTTCCAAGCATGCTTCTCACAGAGCCTCTTTAGCAAAATTTATTGAGATAAAAGGATGGGATTCCAAAAATTCTAGCAACTGAACTATTTTCTATGTATAATTCAATACATCCCAAATATATTCATGTGAAAGTTTCTTAAATTCTTTACCTTTGCCTTTCTGTAACAAACTAACAAAATGGTAGGTCTCTGCTGATAACATAGGATCGTACTGTAGATTGTTTACAAAACCATCTTTTAAAACTTCATTAGTCTGAGTACTAAACATTTCAGGCAGGGATGACAACCACTGGATTAATTAAGAATGGCTAGCACTATTTCACAAATTAGTGGATTCCAGGGGGTAGCTTTGTGCACTGTGACAAATTTTCTTTAATCTGTTCCCAAATTCAGTTTCATTGGATGGCCCAGTGTGATAAGAGAGGAAGCAAAAAAAAACCCCACCTACCCACAGGTTGTGTAATTTTTATAAATCTCTACCATATACTTTTTTTATTGGCTCCTTTTTGTATTCAAAATGTTTCCAAACCCTCCAGGTTTTCCTCAAGAGATCACACCAGGCTTTCCATTGGTTTACATGTGTTCAGCAATCCAGATCAAGAGTGAGGCATGTCAATTCAGCAACAGAACTGAATATTGTTTTTTTTTATTTATTTATTTTGTCAGCACGTGTACAAGATAACAGGTATGATATAAACATAAACAAAAGCAAAGTATGTATAGGTAAAAATTAGACAATAGGACAGAAGGACAGGGACGGTAGGCACGATGGTGCGCTTATGCACACCCCTTACAGACACCTTAGGAATGGAGTGAGGTCAATGGTAGACAGTCTAAGGTTAAAGTTTTGGGGGTTTGGGGAAGAAACCACAGAGTCAGGTAGTACATTCCAGGCATTGACTACTCTGTTACTGAAGTCGTATTTTCTACAATCAAGTTTGCAGCGGTTTACATTGAGTTTGAATCTATTGTGTGCTCTTGTATTGTTGCGGTTGAAGCTGAAGTATTCATTGACAGGTAGGACATTGTGGCAGATGATTTTATGAACTACATTTAGATCAGATCGAAGGCAATGCAGTTCTAAGTTGTCTAAGCCTAAAATTTCAAGTCTGGTGGAATAAGGAATTCTGTTGCGAGCAGAGGAGTGGAGGATTCTTCTTGTGAAAGTATTTCTGGACTCTCTCAATTGTATTGATGTCCGATATGTAGTGCGGGTTCCAGACAGGTGAGCTGTATTCAAGGATTGGTCTGGCAAATGTTTTGTATGCTCTGGTTAGCAGTGTAATATTGCCAGAGAAGAAGCTACGCAAGATTAGGTTGACAACTCTTAGTGCCTTTTTGGCAATGTTGTTACAATGGGCTCTGGCACTTAGGTCATTAGATATGAGTACTCCAAGGTCTTTAACAGAGTGAGGGTCATCTACAAGGTCGTGTCCTCCAAGTTTATATTTTGTGTGTGCAGAGAGCCACAAATGGCTTCCACCAGGAGAGAATCAGTAGCAGGTAGATTGCTGTGGCCAAAGGATTTTGCTTGCTAGCTGGAAACATCAGTCAACTGCACTTTCTCCTGTTTATCTAAAGTCACCTGTAGCTGTTGGATAATTTCTCTTTGCTAATGCAAAGATAGATCACTCCCAAGAAAGACATCTCTGTTGTTTATTCAGCAGACAGAAGGGGGTGATACCATAGGATTTGGAGAAGTGTGCTGTAGCCTCTTTAATCAAGGAGCAGCACCTGGAGAGAGTTTCTGAAGAGGTTTGATTCAGATGTAATCATAGGGAGGCAATAATGAACATTTCATTTGTTTTATTAAAAGAGCATCACCAAATATCCATGGGCAAGTCAGAGGTCTGACCTTTTACATGGAAGTCACAGCAGAATAAATCATGTAGCTACAGACCCATAATGGATTTGTTTCTCTCATAAGAAATACCGAATGTTAATAAGATATAACAGAATGTTTCCACGCCATTATAAAGCAAAATCACTGTGCTTGCTGCTTGCACCAGGACTTCCTCTACTTCCCGTTCTCTCCTGGGATCACTATAGCTCAGCTTTTTTAGAACAATATAATGAAAGTGTCAAGATCCCCAGCAAAGCAGCTGTGCTTGTACACACACAGGGAGACCACCTGGGGAGATCCCAAAGCAGCCACACTGAGCCTTCTGGATGACGCAGCTGCCTTGGCACTTGAAGAAGTGATAATGCACTTTGCAACATGCTCCTTCTCATGCTTTGCACAGGCTTCATTGCAGTGAAATTGCTGAAATATATTTAAGTGTATGTTAAATGGGTGTACATTTAACATAAGGAGTGCCACACTTTACAAAAGTAGCCTCCCAAATTTGCTTGTGATGCTGTTAAATCCTGTATATATTTGTTGCTTTCATATTAGTTTGACTTCAGGCAATCACAACATTTAAGTCCCTTCTGTTTTCATGGAAAGACTTTTGGAAGGGCTTTTGGAAATTGTGCCCTTGCCTCCTTGCTAGGGCTGAGAGAAAGTGACTGGCCCAAGATCACCTGGTTTTGTGCCTAAGGTATATTAAGCAGAAAGCCAGGTGTGGCTCAGTGCAATCAAAGAGGTACTCTCTCTCAGGGGTGGGATTGAACATTTTTAGCAACCAGTTCTCTGCCCTGTTGCTGGGTGGGCATGGCCATGGGGGCATGGCCTACTCAGCCTCCTGCACCACAGTGGGGGGGGGGTTGCCCTCCCTAGGCTCCGGAGGCTTTCCTCAAGCCTCTGGGAGGGCGAAAACGGCCTACCCGGGCTCCGGAGGCCCTCCAGAGGCCGGAAACAGGCCCGTTTCCAGACTTCTGGTACTTCCGGTAGGCCCATTTTTCACCCTCCCAGAGGCTCTGCATGGGCCCTGCACTTGCCTCACATCGAAAATGGGCTGCGTGGAGACTCCTGGGGGGGAGAGGAGGGGGGTGGGGTCAGCCAGTCCTTGCAACTACCAGTTCAGCGAACCAGATGAAAATTAGCATCCGGTTCACTCGAACCAGTCCAAACCGGCTGAATCCCACCCCTGCAGAGTCTCTCTAGGTTACACGTTTATTCAGTGCTAGACAAAGATGGGCTCTACCATAAGGCTGGAAGAACTTAAGCAATTTTAATCAAGCATATGTAAGTTTCCCAGTTACATGCCAGGAACACTGCTTACAAGAGACAAAGTACAGAAGTTACAAAAATATTTGTGCACGCATCTTGTATTATGATCACATGTTCAGCTGCAAGCTTGTGATTACTTTATTAAAGTCTCCATAACTCTAAAGGTCTGTTAATGCCCGAATTGTATGTCTGTCATTTCAACATAAGATTCTTTAAAGCAATCATCATAATTATCAGAATCCTGGTCAACAGCAGGACCAGAACTTACAGTTTTGGGGTTTCTATCCTGGTGCTTTAACCACTGGGTTCAATCAAGTTGGCTTTAATATTTATACAACTTTTCACTTTGTGCATAATGACATAAACATATTTAACACATAAATAACACACCACATAATGTTTTGATTGATTGTGTGGACTTGATTATCTTCTATTACTAAAAGTTCAGAAACAAAATGAAAACTGACTTTGAGAGATCACTGCCCATCTAACAGACACCCAATAGATGCATCATTGATCCTAGTTAGTAGTTGAATGGGAGATTATCAAGGTCTCCTTGAATTACAGGCTGAGAAATTGAGGAAAACATTCAAGAGCAAGGCAATGGCAACCCATTTCTGCAACATACTAAGAAAAATAATATGCCTGTGAAGTACGTGTCACACTTTTTCGAAATAACTTTAAATAGTATCTTGGAGATTGAGACACCCATCAGGAACTTCTGGGTTCAGTTATTATTTCTGAATGAGCTTGCATGGCCTTAGGCAAATCATCAATTTATGCTGTGTGTGTGTTCAATATTGAAGTAATAATATTGACTAGTTATTTATTTATTTATTAAATTTCTATACTGCCCTTCTCTCTGATACAGTAACTCTGAGTAGCTTATAATATAAAAAAAGTTTAAAAGTGCCAGAAAACAATTAAAATTCAAAAAATAAATAGAAAAGCTAACAAAGGGAGTGTCATAAGAGCCGAGGTGGCGCAGTACTGCAGTCTACTTTAGCTGACTGTGATCAGCAGTTCAGCTGTTCAAATCTCACCGGCTCAGGGTTGACTCAGCCTTCCATCCTTCTGAGGTAGGTAAAATGAGGACCCAGATTGTTGGGGGCAATATAAATATACATTGCTTACTGGTGTAAACCGCTTGGAGAGTGCTTGCACTATGAGGCGGTATATAAGTCTCATAGATAGATAGATAGATAGATAGATAGATAGATAGATAGATAGATAGATAGATAGATAGATAGATAGATAGATAGATAGATAGATAGATAGATAGATAGATAGATAGATAGATAGATAGATAGATAGACAGACAGACAGACAGACAGACAGACAGACAGACAGACAGACAGACAGACAGACAGACAGACAGACAGACAGACAGACAGACAGACAGACAGACAGACAGACAGACAAACAGGATGATCAGTGGCCTGGTGGTGGAGATCTTCTCTACCCAATCAACCATCCAAAATATATAAAGCCAAGTGGCAAGTCAAGTCTTTAGGCTCTTCAGGAGTGTGTGAGTGGACTTCACTTAAATACTCCAGAGGGTGAGGACCATAACATGCATGCATGCATGCATGCATGCATGCGTACATACATACGTACACGTACACATACACGTACACACACACACACACACACACACACACACACACACAAACATGTAAAGCATTATTCCTCTCTCAATCTTTTATTAATGCACAAACAAATATATCTATATACCCACATCGGTGGCTAAAGGAAAAGTATCTGTCCATGATACAAGGATGTACAACCCGGATGTCAGCAACTTGCTTCAACAACCCTCAAACTTCATTTGGGGCAAAAGGTAACATCTACATCACTGCCCAGAATCAGAATTGTCCTACCCCATTATCGAAAGACTTAAACTGATATTAAAATGGAACGGTTTTTCAGGCTGAATTCAATGTGGTTGGGGTTTTTTTTTAATCTATCCTATCCAGTTTTTAAGAGTCGTAGGCAAAACCCATCTGCACCATCCCATATGGGAGCCTAAGAAAACACTTTCTCCTTTATCTTTCCCCAGTGGTAGAATTCTTCTCCCCGAGGTTATAATTTACCCTCACTCTCTCAATATTTAGAAAAAGTATAATGTGGCCTTTTAAAATGATATAGCAGTTTTATTGTCATCTTTAATGTTTTATTATGGTTTTATGGTTCGTTTTGTACAGTTATTGTTTTCTTTTGATTTGTTGTACCCTTCCTTGGTGGCTTCAGCACAAAGGTGGCATAAAATGTGAATAATACATAAACAGTCCTACAATCTTTGTAAAGCTGCTCTGAAATTCCAGTAATATATATGAAACACACACACACACACACACACACACACACACACACACACACACACACACACATTTGAATTGTGTACGCGGTGGATATCTTCTACAGAATCCATTATTGGGTATCCACTACACAACAGTAGTGGCTCAAGCAAAGACCAACATAACAATGCCCCACAGAAGAAAAAAACTTCAGTGCATATTGATAGCTGAATTCCACATCCCTAACACTACAGGTAGAGATCCAGTTTGAGGTAGTGATTAAGACACTGCACTTAAAATGGAGAGGCTGTGACTTGTAGCCCTACTATAAGCATGAAGCCAGCTGGATGACCTTGGGCCAGTTACTCTCAGAATGAGGCAAGGGCATACCTCTTCCAAAATCTTGCCAAGAAAACACCATACATACCTAGATTAGTCCAGGCACTCATCTGAAATCAACACTGTCTTGAAGGCACGAAAAAACCCCCACCTCTGCAGGTAAGCCCAAAGGATGGAAGGCCACAGTGTCAAAGCTGGAATCAAGATTTACAGGACTCCAAGGTTTACAGGGGCCCAATCAAAATGTCTTCCTAGTGGACTCTGTGGGAAGTCTTTTAGGTGATGGGAAACTGGACTTGACCTTAAGAGCTGAGGTGGCGCAGTGGTTAGAGTGCAGCACTGCAGGCTACTTCAGCTGACTGCTAGTTCAGCAGTTCAGCTGTTCAAATCTCACCGGCTCAAGGTTGACTCAGCCTTCCATCCTTCCGAGGTCGGTAAAATTTGGACCCAGATTGTTGGGGGCAATATGCTGAACTCTGTAAACCGCTTAGAGAGGGCTGTAAAGCACTATGAAGCGGTATATAAGTCTAGGTGCTATTGCTATTGCTATTATGGACGACAGCCACAAAAGGAGGCAGTGGGAAAGCCAAGTATCAAAAACAAAACAAAATAGATTTTAAAAATGTTTTAGATCATTAGAGAATGATTTTACAACATATACTGCCAGCTTCTTTTCCTTAGTTTAATGTAGTGCCCTTTTTCCCCCTGAGCAGAGATTGTTTTTTAAATAGTATCAATGCCACGTTATGCATGATCTGCACAAAAATCCCTCCCCGCAGAGACACAACAGAAGGAATTTGGACACTGAGTTTTCCTAACACCACCCACCCAATCCTTTACTGTTGTTTTCCCCAGCATTATATAATCCAAGCGTCCCTTGGATATATTTACCTTGATTCCTAGTCTTCTGGATAAAGAAAAGTAATTGCAGTATTCCTGTGAAAACTGGCTCTTTCTCTCTGTCCCTCCCTTGTCTGTCTTGAAATGGTTTTTGGAAAGCGGCTGGCAGCAAGGGGGGTACAGCTGCTGCTAACTTAACCAAATGATTTATCTTAAGGTTCATTGTGTGGGGAGCTGGGTCTGTTGGCATTTAATATTCATGCATATCGGGAAGCTCTATTAATCATAAAGTCTGATCATTTGTACAGCCCTTAATGTGCTTACATAAAGTTGTGTCTCTCTGCTCCTTTAGCCTCCCTCGTTCTATTCTCTGGGAAAACTGCAGCTTAGCCCTTCTACGCGCTTTAGAACAATTGTGTTTTCATTCCATGGAGAGGCAAAATAACACAGGCTGGAGCAGGTGCCCTCTTTGAAGTACACGTCACTTGCAGGAAACCAGGAATACAACATGTTGTGCAATGCTGACTGAGAAAAGGGAATGAATGTGAGGTTGTGTTATGAAAGGGAAACTATGCTAGTGGAAGGATTGACCTGAGCCCCCTGTGAGTTTGGGGATATAGTTAGCCCTTACTTGATGACTGCTCTGTTTAATGTCCGTTCTGTAGTGTGCCAGAAGGCCACCAGGGGCCGCTCTAGAAGCGGGAGAGTATAAAAGCCGGCTGTCAGGCAGAAGTTACCTCAGTTCCAGTTATGTGTATTCCGTGTTGCGTAGCACTTGTTAGAATAAAGAGTTGAACTTACCTCATCGTCTGGAACTCGCATCTATGACTGCACCCACCGCGATCCACTATATAGCACGTTCAAGTTACAATAGCGCTCAAAAAGTAATTTTACAACTGATTCTCACATTAATGATGGTTGCAGCATCACATGATCGAGATTTGGGTGCTTCACATTTAAGATTCACAGCATCCCACGGGCATTTAAGATTCACAGCATCCCACAGTGACATGATCACCACAGCTGGCTTCCAACAAGCAGAGTCAACAGAGAAACCAGCAGTAAAATTGTAAGTTGTGGTCACATAATGTCTCACTTAATAACTATGGGTGATTCTCTTAACAGCCACAGCAGAAGTAAGTCCATTGCAGTCATGTGATGCCTCACTTAAGAACAGCATCAAGTAGCTATGGAATTGTGGGTCCCGATTGTGGTTGTTAAGCAAGGACTACCTCTGTTATTTATTTTATTTATTTATTTATTTATTTATTTATTTATTTATTTATTTATTTATTTATTTATTTATTTATTTATTTATTTATTTATTTATTTATTTGTCAAACATGTATAGTAGTAATTTGTATAAACATAAGTAAAAAGTAACGATAAAAGAGGACAATTGGACAGTAGGACAGGGACGGTAGGCATGCTGGTGCGCTTATGCACGCCCCTTACAGACCTCTTAGAAACGAGGAGAGGTCGACTGTAGTCAGTCTAAGGTTAAAGTTTTTGGGGTTTGGGGAAGAAACCACAGAGTCAGGTAGTGCATTCCAGGCATTGATCACTCTGTTGCTGAAGTCATATTTTCTGCAGTCGAGTTTGGAGCGCTTTACATTTAGTTTGAATCTATTACTTGCTCGTGTATTGTTACGGTTGAAGCTGAAGTAGTCATTAACAGGAAGGACATTTTGGTATATGATTTTATTTATTTATTCATTTATTTATTTATGGTTTCTTATATGCCGCCCCACTCCCGAGGGACTCGGGATGATTATGATATATTATACTTCACTTATCATCATTCTTACAGTATTATTGTTCATATTTTAAAGACAGCAAGGATAGGAAGTAGGAGGAGGGAAGGAGAGTGACATTGATTGAAAACAGGCTTGACGCTCATGTTATACAGATTTACTTTGCTTTCTCTCTGGTGAACTAAATTTTTGGGGAGAAGGTTGCATACAGTAACTGCCTTCAGAAATCTGTAAAAACTTATATTAATTTGTTTGTTTATTAAATGTGTACATACTGTCTGTTTTTCCCTAGCAACTCTAGGTGGCTTACAGTAAAATTTTTAAAACACAATAAAATGTCAGGGGGGAAAATATTACAATACAACCGAAGTCCCCAGAAAGTATCACACAGTCCTATTGTGTGGCAATGAGATGAAAGTGGCAATGAGATGAAAGAAATATGTCCTATCCTCTAGATCAAAAAATCTCTTATAACTACTTTAACTTCTCTTAAAAGCTGTTATATGTCTCTAGCCCAAGGCTAATTTCCAACCTAAAAACAATTTATTAGATTTAAATCCCCCCTTCATACTAGGAGCTCATTCATGCCAGTGCATGAGAGAATCTCTCTCTTCATTTTGAGCCATTGCACGCTGCAGTCTAAGCTGCTTATTTCCAGTACTGGAAATCCCCTCTGTTTCTTAAGCCAGTCTCAGAAATTCCAACCCAATTCCAGTTGGCAGTAGGTAGCAATGGAGATAGGCTGATACTCAGTCTGGACTGTAGCAGGGGTGGGTTCCTCCCGGTTCGGACCGGATCGCCCGAACCGGTAGCGACCCGCTCGTGATATCAATGTCGGTGCCATTCCATGCGCGCCGGCATTTTTTTATTTTGTGCGAATTTTTCCCCTTCCGCAGCTTGAAAAAGCGCCCTTCTGCCCACCCACGGGTGAATTCTGACCCTAATTTCTTCACCCGAAGCACAGCTGATGAGCTCCTCAGCTGTGTTTTGGGCCCTTTTCTGCTTCTGAGCATGCGCGGAAGCCAAATCGTGTGAGGGGACACGCGCGCGAGCAGAGCAACCGTGCGCTCGCGAAACGTTGCAATGTGAACTGGTGGCAAAGGTAAGTGGAACCCACCCCTGGACTGTAGCCATCACATGACCTCACATCCAATACAGTGAAGGCTTCTGGCTTTTATGTGGAACAGTCTACCAGCTCCTACCTTTCTTTTTACAGATCGTTTCCTTCTCACTAGTCCCTCTATCTTGCCTTTGCTTCCCCAGATGTTCACACATGAATGTCTTGACCTTCGTTGCACATTATCTCCTTTAATACTAAAGTAGACTTGTCCCTTTTGTTTTTCTTCCCCTTATGTAACCATCATTCTTCTAATGCTATGATAATCAAAACAATAGGGGAACTGGTTGTTAATTTTAGGATTAGTCTTTTATTCTATACTGAGACTTATCAGATATATGGTAGGCAGTCTCATCTTTCTATGAGATTCAAACTGTAGCAATTGAATGTCTTGCTACAGATGTCTAATACATTGCAATATAGTCACGCACTACCTTCTGATGGTCTATATAAGAAAATATTTGCACAATGTGTAACATCTCTCTCTCTCTGTGTCTCTGTCTCTGTCTCTGTCTCTCTGTCTCTCTGTCTCTGTCTCTGTCTCTCTCTCTCTCTGTCTCTCTCTCTCTCTCTCTCTCTCTGTCTCTCTGTCTCTCTGTCTCTCTGTCTCTCTCTCTGTCTCTGTCTCTCTGTCTCTCTCTCTCTCTCTCTCTCTCTCTCTCTCTCTCTCTCTCTCTCTCTCTCTCTCTCTCTCTCTCTCTCTCTCTCTCTCTCTCTCTCCCCCTCCCTCTGGATGGAATAACAGAACAGGATAACAGAGTTGGAAGGGTCCTTGGAGGTCTTCTAGTCCAACCCCCTGCTTAAGCAGAAAACCCTACAACATTTCAGTCAAATGGTTGCCAAATCTCTTCTTAAAAACTTCCAATGTTGGAGCATTCACAGCTTCTGGAGGCAAGCTGTTCCACTGATTAATTGTTCTAACTGTCAGGAAATTTCTCCTGAGTTCTAAGTTGCTTCTCTCTTTGATTAGTTTCCATCCATTGCTTCTTGTCCTTCCCTCAGGTGCTTTGGAGACTAGCTTCACTCCCTCTTCTTTGTGGCAACCCCTGAGATATTGGAATATAGCGATCATGTCATTCCTGGCCCTTCTTTTCATTAAACTAAACATGACCAGTTCCAGCAACCATTCTTTATATGTTTTAGCATTTAGTCCCCTAAACATCTTTGTTGCTCTAGTCTGGACTCTTTATATGGTCCTGAAAACCTTGTAGCAAGTTCAGGCTCATGGAAATAAAGTAACCCTTGGTGTCAACTTAAAAAATTTGAAAAAGGAAAGAGAAGGTTTGCAGAATTCAGTAATGTGGGCAAGGGATGGGAAGCAAAGGGATAATATCTGGGCAAAAAAATTGAAAAATGCCCACTAGAATTTGTAAAACATGAGCAGAACATGAACTTCTAGGGATGAAGATAGTTCCTTGACTTAAGAGGCCACTACAAAATTATACAAAATGGCAGCTTCACCAATAAAGAAGTAGCAAGAAGACTTGCAGTCCAAGATGAAATGGCTGCCCAGGGCAGCAACTAGCTGGTGAAGAGAAAGGAATGTGCCAGGCACTGCAGCCAATGAAAGCTTGGGCTGCTATAAGGTTAGAATGAATCACTAGAGAGCATAAATTCTGAAAGGTTTGAGATGGCTCAAGTTGGAAAACAGCATTTTGAATCAAAGTTGGAAAACATTGCTGCAGGGTACATTCACAATCACGTGGGAATGGAAGATACCATCTGTCTGTTCTTCAGAAAGCAATGAAAGGTCCATACTGGTGATGAGCCAAGCAGGAATTATGGTTGTACCCACAATCTTCCCATTAACAACTCTGTAAGGTAGACTGGGTTGAGGAAAATTGGTGCAGAGACTTGAACCTCAGTCTCCTTTGTTCCAGTCTAACCTCTTAACCATTACACCAAACTCATTTTTCTATGTATAGAATATATGGAAATCAAAAGCCACTTGGGTTCATCTTTTATTTGAATTTAAATCTATTATAACCCATTCTTCCCATTTTAAAAAGCAGGCCATATCTTGTTTAATATCTGACTTGAGTTTCCCTACTAAAACCTTCCTCGCTTCAATTATTTGTCCTGGACTCCTCCATAATGACAGGAAAAATAAATTAGCCCAATCACCATTAGCATAATCATTTGAATCCATTTTACCTTCTGCTCTCACCATAGTTTTTTTTTTCCAGAATGTAATGTAAAGATTTTTCTACTCTCCCAAGGAGCTATTGCTTCTCAGATTCCTAATCTCCTTGCCTTCTCTTTTTTGGATTGTTTCCAATTTATCCAATTCCTTCTCAGAATGTGGATCTAACTATTGTTGTCAGGTTGAGGCCCAGTGCCAAGTAGAGCAAATCCACTGCCTTTCTTTGTTACCTCCCATGACTTTATTAGTGGCATCTGCTTTCTTGCCAGAGAAGAATGCCAGGAGAGGCAGCTCCATGCTGTGTGCACTGACATGTTGGTTTATCCACACATAAGAACAGCACTGCTGCGATGTAGCAGTCCATTTGCTCAGTAGTTCTGCAATGCTCTAGTGTCCTCTGGTACAAAACAGCAAACCAAGCCAATCTGTATCTCAGCCAGTTTGCGTGACTACACTGAAAACATGGGGTCTCTTCAGAACCATTACAATTGCTCAATCTAGCAGGTAGGAAGACTCTCCCTGAACTCTTGGCTCTTGTGCAACTGAAGTAAAGTTGTGGGCAATGCTCAGTTATAAATGAACCAGAGCAGAAAATTAAATTTTGTACCAAGTATGATGCATTCTCCAGAAAGTCATTTGAAATTTGACTTTTATAGGGGCAAGCAGCTAATGTGGTCCACCCAAATCTGCTTATTCCATAATATCACACACAATAAATTAATTAATATGTCCCAAGGATGGAACCAAATGTTTGTGCACCTTCTTTGAAAGACATCCATTTTGGTTTGTTCATTTATTAGACAATATTTGTAGCCCATTTATCATTAAATAATCCTAAGTAGGTAACAGGATATAAAATACAATAAAGCAATCTCACAAAACCAACAAAAGATCAATAAAATAAAGATCAATACAATCAATTGAACATTAAATGTCGGGATTTGGTCTTCAAAATACACCAGACCACAAAGAAATATTTGTCATGTAGCAAAGGGACGATACTTCAAGAGGAGAGAGGAATGCTCATGTAGACCTCCTCCTGATTCAAAGCCATCAGCTATTCTGCAGGATACCATAAGCAATACAATTGTTTGGTGATCATTATAACCTAATGGGCTTACAAATGATTCAGATAACCTAGCCCCAAATTCTTCAAGAATGTCTATGTTAATAGAGAATTTGAAGATGTTCCAATAGTATATGTATCAGTACAACCTTTCTATACAAATATAGTATATGCAGGACACAACTTTCCAGTCATGACCTATGCCACCTCTGAATTAGCTATAAATTCATAACAGATGTCTCTTTTCATGGTGGCTCCACAGACTTCAAAGATAATAAAGGGCATCTTTGACTAAATATATGATGTTACAGAGGAAGTCAGGTAAACCCTCATCTAGAACAAACTAACAACCCCATGATTGGGTCCTGGAACCACTCATCCACAGGTATGTTTCTGTTTCTTATTTATTTTATTTATTTATTTTGTCAAGTACATATTGATAATATACATAGATATAACATTGTTTATATACATAAGATGTGTACTGATAAGAGGGAACATTAGGACAGGGACGGTTGGCACACTGGTGCACTTATGCACGCCCCTTACTGACCTCTTAGGAATCGGGTGAGGTCAACAGTGGACAGTCTAAGGGTAAAGTTTTGGGGGTATTTTCTACAGTCAAGTTTGGAGCGGTTCACTTTGAGTTTGTATCAGTTGTGTGCTCGTGTATTGTTATGGTTGAAGCTGAAGTAATTGTTGACAGGAAGGACGTTGTAGCAGATAATCTTATGAGCTATGCTTAGGTCGTGCCAAAGGTGATGTAGTTCTAAGCTTTCTAAGCCCAGGATTTCAAGTCTGGTTGCGTAATTCAGTCTCAGATCAGCCTCTCATTCAATCCTCTAGGACAGTGATGGTGAACCTTTTTTCCCTCGGGTCCCAAAAGCGCATGCGCGCACGCTATCACGCAATTGCGAGTGCCCACACCCATAATTCAATGCCTGAGGACGAAAACGGCCTCCCCCGCCCCCACAGAGGCCCTCTGGAGGCTGGAAACAGCCCAGAGGCTTCCCTGGAGCCTGGGGAGGGCAAAAATGCCCCCCGCCCCCCTGGAGGCCCTCCGGAAACCTAAAATGCCCTCCCAGAGCCTCCGCACAAGCAGAAAATCAGCTGGCTGGTGTGCACATGCACGCTGGAGCTGAGCTAGGGCAATGGCTCGCGTGCCGGCAGATATGGCTCCGCGTGCCACCTGTGGCATGCGTGCCATAGGTTCGCCATCACTGCTCTAGGACATGACACTAGTGAAAAGCAATCTTGGACCTTTCCTAATTCAAATATATTAGAAAAAATAGAACTGGGTGATGATGTCTATATACTGTGACTTCATACTTCAGAACTCCTAAAGGCTACTCCAAATGGCTTCATGTAGATAGCATTTTACGATGGGGACAAAAATGTCTTCATTAGTATAAATGAAGAGGCATAAAAACACAGTCACTCGATGCTCCCTCTGCATCTGGATCTGCCCTCATAAATGTGTGTCCTCGTTGGAAAAGAATGCCACCAGCTCCTAACTCATGGATGCAGTTCAGAAAGATACCGCAGTAAATGCTATCAAAGACACTGAAAGATGATGCAAGAGTTCATTTTGTCTCTCTCCTGAAGATCATCCATCAAGAAGGCACTCTTGACAGGGAATTGAACCCTGTTGAGGTTATCATTTGGTTTCTTCTTTTAACTGTCGCTCCCATTGTATTAAGGAGACTGCCTGAGAATGTTAATTACATTTCTGTTTTCTCAATCACAGAGAAAAATCTTACTTTCTGACTTACCGTAATTTTCAATGCATTTTACTGCAGAAGTCTCATTACGAAGGATCGGTAGAGTCTGAAAGGGAAACTGTCATTTGCTCTGTTTTGTCAATTCCTAAATTAAGAAGATTTCAATAAAACGAAGAAGCTGTAAGCTTCAAAAAGAAAGGATTCTGGCTTCGGGCAGCTCCATTAATCCATAAATTTCAGATATTCATTTGGCATTTCATTTCATTTGGCAATATAATCAAACTATAATGTTGACAGATTAGCTTTCCTTTGCCGGTGCTTCCTACTTAGTTGTTCTTGTTTTGGTATACAAAAATGCTGCTGGAATATACACTGTGTTGATATCAGATAACCCCACTTTCATGGTCTGCATCAGAGGGACTGATAACCATCTAACTGCAGCCAAAGCTGGCCTGGCCTTAGCCTGATCTGCTGTGACTGTACATTGAGATTTGCCTAGACGTGTCATCCCAACTGTGCTCCATTCACTCGGGAATAAAAATTATCCTCCAGTAGCCCAAGCAAGACTGGAGCAGGAGGCATCATCCAGAAGGAAGAATGGTGGTGCTTATCAGCTGTTAGTCTCTAGGAAGGGGCATCACGAATGCTGCTTTCTGATTGGTGCACAAGAGAAAAGAAGAAGGTACCCAGCAGGCATGTTAAAAGAAATACTTTTATTTCTATGAGATGCCAACACTGCAATCCAGGATTCAGGTAGTTCCGAAGATAGAGAGACGAAATATCATATAAGCACTGGTTTAAGTGCAAAGCTTCAAAGAGGTGCTTCATTTCACAAAACATAGCATAAAATCACTCTTTTGAAGCAGCTCAGCGAATAAAAGCAGCGATCCACTTCAAAGGGAATGAAATCTGATATCAAATGCTTCTGAGCTATGTCGTAAGTGTGATGGCTTTTCTGGGTTGTTATACACAGGATACAATTTTCCAGCTTGACTTGCAGCTTTATGTACACTGTAGGTAGGGGGCTAGAGCGGTATGCTGCCTTTAACAATAGGCGATAGCAATGTCAACTTCTTCCTCTATGGCCTGCCATTCTCTGTGGCACTGTAACTTACTGTTTCTAGCCTGCTTCTGTTGCCTCCTGTTACCAGCAAACTACAACCTAAACATAACTGAGTCTTGCAAGCAATTAAATGATCCTTCCCAGGAGCAGCCAAATGTGCCAATCAGTTATGTCAGCCTTCACGGCATCCGACAAAATCTAGACATCAGAAAGCACTACCCCCACAAGAGCGAAGTCAGTGGTCCTGTCAGAAGCCAAGATCTGCTGAAATGCCCCATCTGCTGACACCTGCTGAAGTCAGTAATGAGTCAGTCCTTCCCGGGAAAAGGTCCAGTTTGCCAATCGGCTGTACCACCTCTCTTGCTCCCCCCCACACCCAATAAAATCCAGTAACCACAGATAGCAACCTACAATGTAGGGGTGGGTTCTAGTTTGTTTTATTGCCAGTTCGCTCAGGGACGCACTGCGGGGGCGCATGCGTGTTGCGCGCTTCACGCATGCACAGTACTTAAAAAAAGCTTTTGCGCATGCGCAGAAGCAAAAAACAAGATGGCGCTGCCGAGAGAACCATTTCGGGTTTGTGGCAGGTCTGGGTCGCTGCGGGTTCTAGCGACCCAGGCCGCCAAGTTACTACCAGTTCTATAAAACCGGTCCGAACCGGTAGGAACCCACCTCTGCTACAATGTGATCACTCTTCAGGTTTTCGTGTTGAAAAATGTGTTTTAAATTAGTTTTTGAAAGTCTGTTAAGCTAGAATAGAATACTTTCTGCATTGGTTCAATGCAGCTTCTCTTAGGATCTTGGATGGACAATTTGGAAGCTGCTGCGCCATGGCATCTACAGGAAGGGTAAAGGGTGGTCCGATGGAATAAAGCCCCTCCCCTTTTCTAAGTGCATGATGGCATCACATCTAAAAGGGGTGGAGCTTTTGTCCAATGCCACAAATGCTGCTATGTTTTCCTCATCTTTGCTATTTCTATCTTAAAATTATTGCAGGAAACCTGAAGATATCCAGTAAAACATGTAAAAGTTAATGTCCTCTAAAGGCTCTTGCATCTCATTTATTTTTCATCCCATTCTGTCAACAAACAAAACAGCAGGTGTTTAGATGCTTCCCCATTATAGACTATGGTGTGGTTTTTTTTCCAAATCTCAAATTGAATGAATTCTCATTGAATCCATTCTGATCGCAAAGCTGAATCTAATCACACTCCTTTCACAACTTGAATCTCTAATTCAAATTGAAGCAGGGTTGATTTGTACAGGTTTCATGATTTACAAGTGGTAGAAACTTATGATTTGAGCTTCAGGCTCCGGGTCTAGTGAGAATGGCCAAAGAAATCACCACTGATTTAAAGACCCATCTGCAGCTTTCACGGGGTAAAGGGTCCCTGAACAGAAGAAAAGAATAAATTTTGCATAATGTGTTATTCACGGTACATTATATAAAGAAACCTCTTTCACTTTTGAAGACTGAAATATGGTCAATCTGCCAGAAGTGCTACCTGATATGCTTTAAGAGAGGGCAGCCATCCAACTTGGAATCTTCTCCGTGACTATTCATTTTTAAAAAGTGCCCATTCATAAGTATCTTCATCCACCGAGTCTACAGACTTTTAAGATGACCAACTCTTAATATCAAAGAGGTTCTCTAAACATCTGGAGAGGCGATTCAAGATTGTTATTGAGCTATGGTGGCGCAGTGGTTAGAATGCAGTACTGCAGGCTACTTCTGCTGACTGCCGGCTGACTGCAATTTGGCAATTGGAATCTCACCAGGCTCAAGGTTGACTCAGCCTTCCATCCTTCCGAGGTGGGTAAAATGAGGGCCCAGATTGTTGGGGGCAACATGCTTACTCTAAACTGCTTAGAGAGGGCTGTAAAGCATTAAGAAGTGCTATATAAGTCTGTTATTGCTATTGTTGGGGGGGGGGTCTCCCTATATATATTTCTGCAAAAAGTCTTCAGGTACAATGAGAATGAAAAAAGTTTTCTATCTGTAACAGATCAGTGGTTTCATAAAGACATCATAATTACAGGCCCTCAAACAGGGGACATTGCCGTGCTTTTGAATGGTGGCCTCCTTGCAAACAGAATTGGTTTATTTTTTAGATTTTCAGATTTGATAACATCCTCTTTTTTCCCAAAACCTTTTACCCTGCCATATATTCTTCATATGTGTGGGAGGCAGGCTCTTACGCCAATTATTGTTGCCTCACAACCTACACCTGTAGGCCATTTTTGTGCATGCAGAGCATACTCTCTTCCCACTGTATGTATTTCAGTCTGATTTTATTCTGAGTGAGTGTAAAATTATGTCTTGCTCTGGAGAAATCTGAACAAGCCATGATACCATCTCGATTGGAAGTTAAGAAAATCATGACAACATTTTGTATGATTGTTCAATCTTCTCATCAGCAGACTGGAATATAATCAGAGATGAAAAGAGAGAGAGAGAAAAAGACCAATAATCTCTTATTTGGTATGCTATGAGGGAATGGAGAAAAGCTAAGATTTAATCTTCTGCGTGCTTATTTGGGAGTTAAGTACTCATTATCTTGCTAAGAATCATTTCTGCCTGAAGAGGCCCTGGATCTGAGATGGATGGACAGATGGATAGAGATAGACAGACAGACAAACAGACAGACAGACAGACAAAATAGAGTACTCGTCAACCTGTTTGAAATCCTGTTGTCTTGCACACCTGTTTATTATTCCATTCTCAAGCTCAAACAGCTGGTTAGTAGAGAGGCAAACAGACAGACAATGATAGTGTTCTGTCCTTGCTACATGTTAGTCTGTGTGCATCTCGACATGCAGCTAAACCCACCTATCCTCCAATAAAACATGCCATGTGTGTAGATCTGAATGCTTTATTAAAAGAACAGGATATGGTGAAACTGGGGGAAACAGGAATACATACAATGAGAACCAAATACAAGATAGATAGACGCTATTGAGTTACTGCTGAACATAACAATTAATAAATGCAAGCAATTTAAATCTCACCAGCGATGCTCTGTGTGTGGGATGTGGGTTTGTCCTTGGGTGACCATGTGCCACAGATTAAGATGGATTCTTCTTTGTGCTTCTGCCTTCTCCAAATGCTAAAGGAAAATGGAGTCTGGCTTCCCAGTGTGCATTTGGTTTGAGAGTGCGGGCTGATGGGTTGGGTCCAGTGATGAAATCCAATTTTTTTTACTACCGGTTCTGTGGGCGTGGCTTGGTGGGTGTGGTCTGGCTTGGTGGGCGTGGCTTGGTGGGCATGGCAGGGGAAGGATACTGCAAAATCCCCATTCCCTCCCCACTCCAGGGGAAGGATACTGCAAAATCTCCATTCCCACCCCACTCTGGGGCCAGCCAGAGGTATTTGCCGGTTCTCTGAACTACTCAAAATTTCCGCTACTGGTTCTCCGAACTACTCAAAATTTCCAGAACCTGCTGGATTTCACCCCTGGTTGGGTCAGCTTCAAACAATATATTTGCTATTTTGTCTCTCCAGCCACTATATGGGGCTAGAGCGCAACAACAATATATAAAAGTTATATGCTTGGGCATGACAGATAGTTAGCACCAACTATGGTAAGAATGGCAGACTGAATCTCAGTAGGAGGCCATGGAGAGGGTTAGAGAGGAGGCATGAAAGCTGATGTTGTAGGAGTTGAGTTTCTAACTCAATCAAAAAGGAGGCAACACTCTTCAGGGGCAAAGTCAAGATGAATCTGGCTTCCAATACATCATTCTTGTGCTGAAGGAGGAAGAGGAGCAAATGCCCCAACCGTATTCATATTGCAGCTTGGTTCATTAATGGACAGGCTAGGAACTCTTCCTGCCCAACAACAACTACAATCTAAGCAAACCTATACTGCCAGTCCCTCTCCAAATTTTCAGAAAAGCTTTCCCCAATCCTGTCCAGAGATGGCAATAATTAAATTTGGAGTGATCTGCATGCAAAGCATATGCTCCAATTTGTACCATTAAATGAAAGTCCCTCCCTTTTAGGAGAAGCACTCCACAGATGGCCTATTAATCTGAATACTAATCAACAGCAAGAGAACCTGGTTTGAGCTTCCTTTTTTTCCCTCACTGAGCAGAAGAAACTTGGCATTTGGTTGCCTTTCCAGAGTTTAGCAGATGAATACCTCAGTAGTGTAATTAGCTAGAAAACAGAAGGCCTTCTCTGCCGAAGGTGGTTATTCCACAAGCATTAATCAGGATGTACAACTCTGAGGTGGCTGATGTCCAGGTAGCCTCCTACTATGACCACTATGAAGAATATAGTTCATTATGGTGTGAGAGTGATTGTGCCATACCGGCCTTGGCTATCAATTGATCCTATTTTGTTATATTGCTTTTGTTTTAACGTTGATTTTAATTTTTATTAGTGCACTCCGCCTAGAATCCCAGATTGTATTAACCCAGTAAATAAATAGGCCAGGGTCTTATTTATCTCCTGGGCCTGTAGAAGAGGGAATCAATCAGCATTCATCCATGTCAAGCGTTATGTTCAAACACAACGGTCCTGAAGTTTTTTGTTTGTTTGTTTTTAAATGGGCTTTCTGGAAAAAAAAAAAGGTTGAAGTGAAGTCTCTAGAGGAAATGTGTTTGACCCGCTCCCCACTTCTCGGCGGTTTCTCCTCCGTCTATGAAAACCAGTCTATAAATGATTCTGTCGAGCCTCGGGTAGCTGGCAAGGCCACGGAAGCAAGAATGACAGGAATTTCAGACAGGGAGTGTTAATGCCAGCCTGGGGTAAATGCAGAAACCTTGGAAACTGTCAGAAGAATTTCCCAGTATCAGTTATAGTGAGTGAATGGAGGCAGAGTCTCTTTGAGGCACTTTTCCCCACCTGCCTCAGCACCTGGACTGAGTCACCTTGGCTGAGATAATATTTCAACTGACTCTCTCCCTACTTTCCCTGCAGTGTCTCAGCCTTCACAGAAATGCAGCACAGGAGGGGGGGGAGCTTCTGCGGCTGAACCATCTGCACCCATTTTTAACATACAGGGGCAAAGTTGCGCTGCAGCTACCCCAAAGAGTTGCTGCCAATTAAAAGGAAAGATTCGATTTGTTCTCAAAAAAGGCTTGGAAAATAGAAAATATTCCAACCTTATATTTCTATTTAAAAATCTGAAGAATTCTGATCTTTGTTCAGTTTCTGATCCTTATCGGAGAAGAGCAAATTATGTCAGAGATGCGGGGATCAAAAAAAGTGAATATGGCAGCCACAATTGTGTGACTGGCACCTCTCCCCTTTTGAGCATCTATCTTGCATATACAGACATTAAGACTAGAGTGAGGCTTGGACTGTTCAGGCATAGTCACCATCTTGACTGCTTTTGACCCTGTTAGGATTCCTCTATACAAGTAACACAGTAAAGTCCAGACTTATGGAGGAACAGCCAGTTTCTTATATACTTACATAAGTGGGCTTTCTCTTTACAGAGTAATTATAGGAGGCCTTCAAGTGATGCTGTAATGTCAGAGGAAAAAGTGGGGCAGAAACATTTTGGCCCATTTTTCAGCAGATGTAGAGGTTAGGTTATAATATGGAGATGTGGATTGATGTACCTTCAATATGCAGAAGATATCCAGCTCTTCCTCTCCTTATTATCCTTATAGGTGAAACATTTGGCATTCTGATCCAGGGCTTGGGCAAAGAATTGGACTGGATGAAGGCCAGACAAGATGGAGATGCTATTTGTAGGTGATATATTTGTCCAGCTGAGTACTACCCTGGCCAATATTAACATATTATGCTAGTTCTTCACCATCTACAGTGGCTCTGACCCAAGTTACCAGAAATAGTGCTTTCTCCCATACATATCTAATAAACCCTATGATCGAGGCTCCTAAATGCTTTCTGAACTTGATTGTTTTCAAGTTTTCAATGATCATTTCATTACCAGTTATTAGATAACATCATCCATGCTAGTAGAGAGTGGGGTTTGTTCTCAGTTTATATTCTAGTGGCTTGCCTAAGTGTAGCTCACAAAATTATCTGCCACAATGTCCTACCTGTTAACGACTACTTCAGCTTCAACCGCAATAATACACGAGCTCACAATAGATACAAACTTAATGTAAACCGCTCCAAATTTGATTGCAAAAAATTCGACTTCAACAACAGAGTTGCCAATGCCTGGAACACTTTACCTGACTCATTAGTTTCTTCCCCTAACCCCAAAAACTTCAACCTCAGATTATCTACCATCGACCTCACCCCATTCCTAAGAGGTCGGTAAGAGGCGTGCATAAGTGCACAAACGTGCCTACCGTTCCTGTCCTAATGTACCCATATATTCATACCTCTTTTACTCTTATTCATGCTTGTAATATCACATATATATTCAATCATGTTTTACTGTTTATACTTTGCTTATAATCATATATGCTTGACAAATAAACAAATACAAATACAAATACAAAATTCTTGGTGGTTCTTTGGTTGGGCTATTTACTGCTGGCAGTTCTTTGATTTGGGGTATTGTTTACTTCTTGTTGGTCTGTGTTAATCTGTGCTCATCAGGGTGTTGATTGCTGGTGGGGAGATATTTTGATCCTTTTGTTCCCTTTTTGGCTTAATGAGTGTCTCTTTTATATGGTATGTAAAAGTTGTTTATGTCTATGTGCCTTTGGATGGCCGATTTGTCTGAGTGCCAGGCTTCCAGAAATTCTCTAGTGTTCTGGGACATGGCTTGGTCTAGAATGGTCACAGCTTCGCAGTTGAAATTATGGTTAAATCTGTCTATGTCTTGTGAAATAAGAGAGTTTTCATCATGTCTTCTGACTGCTAGTTGGTGTTTATGGATGTATTCTTCTGCCTGTTTGTCTTACGTGGTGGCTGTTGCAGTCTTTACATTATATGTTGTACATGACTCCTGTTTTTTTTCTTTGAGGCTACTAGGTCTTTTGGTTTACTTAGGATGTTTTGGAGGGCTGTAGTTGGTGTGTGTACTATGCTGATGCCATGTGGATGAAATAATATATTGGTGGTTTCTGGGGTGTATTTGATGTATGGCACTGTTATTCTTTTTACAACCCTTATGTTGGTTGTCCTATATTGGGTTGGTCAGGCACTTTTTGATGAAGTTGCATGGATATCCATTTGATTGGAAAATGTTGCATCAATTATCTCTTTCCTTTTTCTGATGTTCAGGATTGCTGCAGTGTGTTAGTGCTTGTCTAAATAGTGTTCTTACACAGCTTCCCATGTGGGAGGTTGGGTTATGAAATGTCTGCAAAAAAATATTGAAGCTCAGAGAGCACCAAGGATCCCTCATTTCAACCTTGAGCTACAAATATTCTCCTCTATCAAGACCTTAAGATCATCCAATGAAGCCCTCCTTCAGATTCCCTCAGCTAAGGAGGAAATTTAACCTCTAAATTTCAGCAGCGCTGTTTGAGAGAGACTGCTTAGAAGCTCCTTGTGGCTCTCTGGCTGAGTTCAGACCATCCGTTCTTGAAATGCTTTAAAAAGTAAAAGGAATCCAGAAATGAAGGCCCATGGTGCTGTTACATGCAGAAGGATGATGGCCATACAGTCTGCATCTCTTCCTGCTTAGGCTGAGTTTTTCAAAGCTATTGATAGACTATTTGGCTGACACATGACAACTCTCACAAAGTTTCAGAGGAACAGTGATTGCAGTTTTTCTTTCTCAACAAAATTGAGTTCTATATTAAGAAGCTATGCTGCAGTACATTCCCAAACTGAAAACCCTTCTTATTTATGGTGCTTATGATTTTTAAATCAATCTTTCCCCCCCTATGTGGCAGGATAGTGTAATTGTCCTAATTAGATAGGCTTATTTTGATGAGGGTTTAAAAATAATAATCAAATTTCAAATGACATTTGCTGTACCCTGCCTCTTCTTACGGAAGCCTTGGTATAACTTAATCTGAAAATTATGTATAAAGGAGAGAAATTACCATAATATTCCCCTTGCAAAACATCAACAAACCTGGCTTGCTTGATATCTTATGCTTCAGTGGAATAAAAAGCCAGCAATAGCTTAGGAAATTTGGTGTTTCCTTAAGGATACCTACATTTATATCCAGGTTCAAATAGAAATAAGCTTGAGGAACAGAAATGGCTTCTCAAAGCCACACATTTATATAGGCTAAATGTACTAGTCACTGTTCACTCTAACAACATTCCCAGGTGATCAGCCTCTCCATCTCTCTATCCTTCTAAATCCAGTTTAAGACATAAAAATTGATCAATTATTTCCAATCATTTTTTTTCTTAGTCTGTTTCAGTTAGATCAAGAATGAACAATGTGGGAACAGCTTTTTGAGTCAAAACTGATGGAATTAGCCCTTAAAGAAATATTGCAAGGCTCCATCATGGCTTACAGATGTACAACTCTCTTTTCACATGGTTGGTGTGTGTGTGTGTGTGTGTGTGTGTGTGTGTGTGTGTGTGTGTGTGTGTGTGTGTGTGTGTGTGTGTGTGTGTGTGAAATAGAGACTGAGCAGTGCTGGCAGAGTCAGCAGATCAAGGCTCAAAATTGTACACAGTGTCTTCAACAGAAGATAATTTGCAACTGATGCAGGACTAACAGGAAATTTTGCAATAGCAAGAACTTGCTTGCACTATCATCTTGTTAATGGGTAGCTCATTTTGCTTTATTGTCAGAACTGCACCTGTATCTGGAAGTACACTGAGTGTCCTGATTTTTAAACTTTTATTTTCAGACCCGGCTAAACAGAACAAGCTTTAAAATAGTTTAGCTGTTGTTAAATACATAGAGAAGTAAGATATTGGTACTTGTAGAAATGGGGAAAATGACCTGCTTGGTCAGAGAACAAACTTTTTGGAAAGACTGGAAGCCTTATAAATATTTTTTGCTGAAAGAAGAAAAAAATTGAGGATTTAAAGACTAAGAAAGATGATGACTAAATGAAGGAGTGGAGGGGCTTGTAAAATAGGTAAAAGGGACAATGAGAATGTAAATATCTGTTGAAAAAGAAATAGCAATAGCACTTAGACTTATATGACGCTTTACAGTGCTTTACAGCCCTCTCTAAGCGGTTTACAGAGTCAGCATATTGCCTCCAACAATTTGGGTCCTCATTTTACCCACCTCGGAAGGATGGAAGGGCTGAGTCAACCTTGAGCTTGGTGAGATTTGAACTGCCAAATTGCAGTCAGCCAGCAGGCAGCCAGCAGGCAGCAGAAGTAGCCTGCAATGCTGCATTCTAACCACAGCGCCACCATCATCTATATGTTTCTTATCTTTGGCTTTCTTTTTATTTTCTTGCACTTTTCTGGGTGTTTTTTTTTCTATTTCCTTTTGGTTTGTTATTATTTGAAAAAAAAAATAAATATTTTTTTAAAGGAGAGAAATCTGTGAAAAGATTTGTGAAAATGAACATCGATATAATTGTTTCTAGTAACTTACCCAAAAGCACATGGCTTGGTTCTATTATTTGGAGCCACCCCTAAAGTGACATCCATGGGCTTCATCCCAAGAAACAAATTTTAGGTTCCCCCAACAGTCCACCATCTTCTCCCTTACTCAGAATTTAAACCATACTTGCAAAGCGATTCAAGAGGAGAAATGGATGCAAATTTCTCACAGGTTTTTTTTTGGGGGGGGGGGATTCTACAAACTTTTGTAACCCTTTCACTCTGAAGGTATCCTTCAGCAATTGGGCAATCCAAGTTATCAACGTTTGAATTTTTTTTTCAGGAGCATCGATACCATCAGCTTTTCTGAGAAAACATAAATAAACCATGCCTTACAAATATATCTTTGGATTTCAAATAATGGTCGTGCTTCTTGATTTGGCAGCTGGGGATTACTCAGAGAAGTGAGCATCTGTTTACTATGGTTCATCTCTTAATCTGCAATGTTTCTCAGAGTGCCAAGGACAAAACTTTGCATAGTCTTCCCACAAAGCATGAGCTCTTGGGGAAATGAGCAGCTGCCTTCCCTGATAATGCCATGTCCTAAGTCTGCATGGAAGTAGCCAACAGATAGTATTTCGGAGTATAAGACGCACCAGAGTATAAGACGCACCTTAGTTTTGGGGGAGGAAAATAGGGGAAAACAATCTGCCTACCAGGTATTCATCTGGCTAGCGTCCTTAGTCTGGTCAGCTTCAGCACATTATTTTATCCCCTGGTTAGGACTTAAAAAAACCTTCTTCTGAGAGAGTAACAACGAAAGAGCATGCAAGCCAGTAAGAGCTGGGAAGATCGTTAGCACCTGGTTAGGGCTAGAAAAAAACTTATTCGGAGCAGCTTCAGCACATTATTTTATCTCCTGGTTAGGACTTTAAAAAAAACCTTCCTCTGAGAGAGTAACAATGAAAGAACCTGCAAGCCAGTAAGAGCTGGAAAGATCGTTAGCACCTGGTTAGGGCTAGAAAAAAACTTATTCGGAGCAAGTAGAGCAATGAAAAAAAAACCTGCAAAGACTTAGGGCTGGAAAAACATTCTTCGGAGAGAGTAACAATGAAAAAGCCTGCAAGGTAAGAGCTGGGAAGATCGTTAGCACCTAGTTAGGGCTGGAAAAAAAGCTTTGAAAAAACTACATTCAGAGTATAAGACGCACCCAAATTTTCAGCCACTTTTAGGGAGGAAAAAGGTGTGTCTTATACTCAAAAAAATACGGTATATAGTTGTATACATTAAAGCTTGTTTTCTGCCAACAGCCATGCTGAACATGAAACTGTTTGCAGAAAGTCAACATGGTTGGTTAACCAACAGGGGATAAGGCTTACCCATAGATTTTGGATTTTGAGCTACTGGCTTTTAAACTACTTCTCAAAACAGTCATGCAATTCCACAGAGCAGCATTCTGAATGGCATACATGTGCTTTCCATTGCTCTGCACGTATTCAGTGGCAGTTTATCCTGCAACACGTGCAAAATCCTAATATCACACCTGCTTTGTTGTTGCATCAAGATTAGAATTTCTGAGATGGAATTGGAAAGAGGAAGCGCCGCTGTTTCTTGGGCTGAATGATTAGTTGAGTCCTTTGAGCTCCATGAACCAGCACTGAACTTTCTCAGACATGTGATCCTAGGAGTTCCCGAGGTTCTGGAGACATCTGTCTCCTGTTATGAAGGCCACTTGTTAAATCAGGCTTTTGTTTACACAGCCAATAAATATAAAAGGCTAATGTCTCTGAAGATAAATAGCCCAGGAGATTGTAATCCATTGAAGTCCAACCTGGGTTATTAGTCAAAGATAAATGCAATAGCGAACTGTGGAAGGGCATGGGAAGGAAGCCTTGGTTCCTTCTAAGCAGTTTGAAGGACAATGAAGTGTGATATTGTGCTGCTCAGTGCAGCAATCAGCAGCAAAAGCACAGCATAAAGCATTTCAATCCTACTTTAGCCCATCAGCCACTAACGAAGATAAAGCTGTTCAATTTCCTAGCCCTGCTGCAGATGAGGAAACAGCTAAGATTGCTCCTAGGGCTACAGATCCTGGTTGGACTCTGCTGAATGGCAAAACACAGGTCATTGCTGGGTGACAAGCAGTAAGATTGATAAGGGAAGTCATGCACATGCCGTGGGTATTTTGCGGTGGAAAGAAAATGACATAGCTATCTGGCTATGCAGTCAGAGAGTCACTTAATGCTGAAGCACACATCGAAATGTGTGCCTATATTGTGCTTGTGTGACGTATTGCTCAAGCAGACATATGTACTTTCATGTTTACATGCACCTACACCTCCCCTAAAGGAAACCAGGAGCACCTAGAGAACAATAGCAATAGAAGCAATAGAAGACAATATTTAAATATACAGCACTTAACTACCTTCTATCAAAACTGATTTTAACAAATATATTTGATAGCATTACATATCTATATAGTATATACAATAACATGGCAGAAGAAGGGATGTAGAGCAAGGCAAGACCTTGATCCATGCTGCATCTGGCATGGTAGCACATCTGGTTTCCTTTAGCGGGAAGAGTAGGTTCATGGTAGTTATTCTTCTGCAGAAACCTAGTGTTACATACGGCCATACGTGATTGAAATTTGCATACCCACTGCTGATTGGCTGTTGTAGCGGCGGGAGATTTCAGCTGCTGTCAGTGGCTGGCCGACTACAGGGAAGCCTTTAAAAGCGGCTTCCCTGCAGCCTGCCGGCATTCCGTTTACTTTCAGCTACTGTTGAATAAAAGGTGCTGAACTGTTCCTACATCTCGCCTCTTCATTTCCCATGCAATCTACCACGTAGCATAGATTTTTTTTAAAAAAAGAAACTTATAAAGACTTTGAAATTGATACACAAAATTGTTCATCAATCCAGGTGTCACTGAAGACTGAGAATGGGGTATATGTGGGATTTCTGTTTTCCATCCTTAGGATTGGAAATGATGTGAGGATTTCTGCACACGAGAGCCTCTGTTGTTTGTAGACCAGGGCTGTCAACTTCACAGCCCGTGGGCCAGATGTGTCACACACTGGCCACGCCCACACCCGGTTTGGCGAAGGGGGGAAAAGTCATGATATGTCACGTGACGATGCCATGGTGACGCGAGTTTGACACCCCTGTTATGGACAGTTGCATAGGTTTTGCATTCAAATGTCTGCAAATTTTAACATTCTGATTAGGGGGTCCTGAAACAGCAAAGCACAGAACAGGAAATTAGATTGACCCATCAGCAGGCAGGACATGCACCTCCACCAACAGTGGGTTGCTCCCGGTTCTAAGAACTGGTAGCGCCGGCAGCGGGAGGCTCCGCCCACCTGCCCAGGACGCTTCTGCACATGCGAGCGTGCACACGAACCGGTAGTAAAGGGTTTTAGAACCCACTACTGACCTCCACACAATGTGCTGTTGGAATTTGGAAGTTGTCTGTATCGGCTCATCTGTATCCCTCTGCAACTATGCTTACTCATCAACCCCTTTACAGAGTAGGTATGCAATGATGGCTACAGACAGTTGCAAACACCTCTTAATCAGCCTTGGATGGGATGCCTCTGTTCTCATTCCTGCATTTAAACAATACCCAATCCTTAATGCCAGCAGGTTCTATGGCAAGCTCTTCTACTCCAGTTCCCACTCCTGCCCTGCCCTCCTAGTTCACTAATCTCCCAAGCTCAGAATCACATGAGGCTGTCACGGCAGCTGAGTTTCCTTTTATCTTTTGGGATTCAGGAAGGAAATCCCACAACCAGGTTCAAAGCCCCATTCTCCAGAGGAAAAAGTGAGCTAAAGAGCCTTTGCAGCTCAACATGCTAATGAAATGCAATTAAAAGAGAATTCTGTTAATCTTTCTTCGCTCTCTTCTCTTTTGCTCCCTTCTGAAGTTAATAAAAGCTTTGCTGATGATCACTGATGAAACCAGCTTTTGTTTCAGTCTCTTCACATCTCAAGTGCCTGAAGTGCAGCTGCCTCAGATCTTGCTCTAAAGTTCCAGTCAGTGAAGACATTGGGGTACACACTGGGAAGGAATCCCTCTTAAAATCTGCCAGTAGACAATGAGGAACTCATAAAACTCCACTAATGTGTTTTAGTGGAGAGCAGTTTGGTGTACTGGTTAAGGCATCAGACTAGAAACTGGGAGGCTGGGAGTTCTAGTCCCACCTTAAGGAGCCATGGTGGCGCAGTGGTTAGAATGCAGTATTGCAGGCTACTTCTGCTGACTGCCGGCTGACTGCAATTTGGCAGTTCAAATTTCACCAGGCTCAAGGTTGACTCAGCCTTCCATCCTTCCGAGGCGGGTAAAATGAGGACCTAGATTGTTGGGGGCAATATGTGATTTGTAAATTGCTTAGAGAGGGCTGTAAAGCATTATGAAGCAGTATATAAGTCTAAGTGCTATTGCTATTAAGCATGAAGCCAGCTGATCTCCTTGGGCCAGTCACTTTCTCTCTGCCCTAAGAAGGGGGCAGTGGGAAACCCCTTCTGAAAAACCTTGCCAAAAAACCTGCAGGAACTATTGATCCAGGCAGAATCAACACTGAGTTCAAGGGCACCAAACAAACAAACAAACCCAAAGTATGTTTTAATGCAGGGGTGCCCAATCCCCGGTCCATGGACTGGCACCGGTCCAGGGCATGCCAGCAACCGGATTATACGAACAAGCGAAGCCCCATCCACAGGATGCAGGCAGCATGCGAAACCCTGCCCTCTCCGGTCTGTGGAAAAACCTTTCTCCGTGGGACCGTTCCCTGGTGCCCAAAAGGCTAGGGGCCACTGTTTTAATGCATACCTAAGATTATTCAAGAAAGTTATGTTTAATAAGGGGAGATGGTTTATGTCATAGACTAGGAAATGAGAAGAACTTATGCAATCTCTATGTGTAGCCAGTAATGAGCCTGTGTTGAGACTAGATATAAGGGAACTAAGAACAGACTGTTTTGGGTAGGAAATGGTATGCTGTTATGGAAATCACCATAGAAAGCTGATAGATTACATGTTCTTGCCTCAGATTTTTTTTTCTGTTCAATCATGGCCAATTCTCAGAGACTGCCTGGACCAGACCCTGCAGTTTACTTGGCAATTTTTTTCCCCAAGTGGTTTACCATTGCCTCCTTTCTAGGACTAAGAAAAAGTAACTTGTCCAAGGTCATCCAACTGGCTTTATGCCTAAAGTGGTGTTGTAAGGATTATCCTTCTGGGTTCTGTTCCAAGTGGGGGGAAAGACACTGGAAGCATGGTGACTGCTTGGAAAGATGGTTTTAATGGTGGAGAGCAGGACCACATGGGGATCACATGCCTTGAAGAAGAAGAGAAGGGCTGAGATGCTAGAGTGTCTGAGTTTTATATCCTCTGTTGGGTCCCACCTTAAGAGTTTCCTGTTCCTGTGTAAGAAATGGATCCCATTGGCTGTCAGACTCCCAGGGGGCTGGGTTCTTAGCTAACTCTGTAGGCTTTGTCTGTGTCCCAGGCTAGTTTGAGTGCTGGCTGATGCAATCTTCCCAGGTGCCATGTGGTGAGTTTCTGTTTGCTAGATGGGTCTGCCTGAAGGGGTAGATCTTTGTTATGTAGAGTAGACTGGCCCAGGCTATTAACAAAGGTGGGGGGAATGAGTGAGCTGGGTCCATTCCTTGATGGCACATTGACAAAGGTGGGGGCTACTAGGAGTGAGTCTGTTTCCTGCCTAAAAGCATGTTTCTCCATTTTCTCATCCAGGGAAATATAATATTCTGCCTTTTTAATATTTTCTAAAATATTTTATTCCTCTAGGAGGGGGGTAGGTGCTAACTTCCTATAGTGGGACTAGAACTCCCAGCCTCCCAGTCTCTAGTCTGATACCTTAACCACCACACCAAAATAGCTCTAACCTTAGTCTATAAGTACGTTTTATACTGTAGAAACCCATTATCCAGTGAGCCGCTATTAAGGAAAGTAAATTCTGGATAAAACTAGGACCACAGAACACCCATACCATTGTAAGAGTGGAGGACTCTCTGCTTCCCTCCCTCCCTCCTCTATACCACCAGCCCTTGTGGGTCCCTTTTCAGTTCTGACCAGAATCGAATTGTGTTTCCACTGTTTCCCCCCCCCCCAATTGAGAAAGATGGCTTTACATTGTTAGATTTATTGTCTGATCTCCTTTTATGTACTGAATTCCTGTCATCCCCATCTGCTCTTTTTATGACTTTCAGGGGGTTGGGAATATGATACATACAGTGCCTTAAATCCTTGCAATTTAATCTCATTGCGTTTAAACGTTCAGCATAAATACTGAAAATAGAGCTTCGAAAGTAATATTAAACGTGTGGAGTCTTCTTTTCCTTCAACTTTAGGTAGGGCTGTGGGTCAGAAAGTAGAAGCCAGTTTCACTCTCTTTTTGCAAGCTGCCAATTTTAACAGTTTGGGATGACAACTTAACGGGGCCCCGTCTCCTTCAGAGGAAACTCCTCCTTCCACCTCCTGTTCTTACAGCTTTCCAGTTAACAATGAAGGTTACAGTTCTCAGCAGTTTGCCTTGACAGCTCCAAGTCTACAACTCTCTGAGAGGAATACATTCATCTGCCGTTCCTTAGTTTTGAATCTGAAAAGCGAAAGGTGAGGCTGCAGAAAAAGATGACACCTGCCACATGTGTCCATGAAAGTCAAGAGAGTTGCCAATCACTGCCACTGAAAATCAGCTCTATGTGCCTCATAACCCTCTGCTCCTTGCCCAGCAGCAATCTTATCTGTGCCAGTCTGTGGCCTGCTGGATGGAAATGGTTCTATTGTGAACAAGATCTGTCATCAGCATTCACTTACTTGGCAATGATCCCAAATTCTACTATTCAGCCATTTCAATATGTCCCTTTAGGGGCAAAGCAATTCCTTTACTTCACTTTCTCTGAAATAACAATTTTTTTTTATTATTATTATGATTTTGCAGACATTTAATGCCAAGCATCTTTCAAACAAACATCTCTAAAGAGCTTCACAGAAAACTGTTTATAAAAAAATACATTCATCCATCAGTAACTAATATACTAAATACAAAAAAAACCACCCTAAACTAACAATGTAAACTTTTTCAGGCATGGACTGAATACAATATTAGGCTCATCCCATTTCTTTATTTATACTTTAGTCTTTTTTTGCCCAATCCATTTGAGAATTGAGTCGTCCTTTTTATTATTTTAATGTAATACTTGTGAATGTAATATAAATGCATATACATAGGTAGGCATTTGGGTTTGGAAGAAACAAGCATGTATTGCTTGCGCTTGGACTACTGCAACGCGCTTGGACTACTGCAACACGCTCTACATGGGGCTACCCTTGAAGAGTATCCGGAGACTTCAACTGGTGCAAAATGCGGCTGCGCGTGCTGTGGTGGGTGTGCCAAGGTACACCCACGTGACACCTATACTCCGCCAGCTGCATTGGTTGCCCATCGGTCTCCGGGTCCAATTCAAGGTGTTGATCACCATCTTTAAAGCCCTCCATGGCTTAGGATCAGGATATCTTCGGGACCGCATTCTGCCTCACACTTCCTTCCGACCGGTTAGGGCCCACAGAGTTGGCCTCCTACAGGTCCCGTCGGCCAAGCAATGCCCTAGGGGGAGAGCCTTCTCTGTGGCAGGCCCCGCGCTCTGGAACCAACTTCCCCCAGAGACCCGAACTATCCCCACTCTGCTGGCCTTCCGGAAAGCTGTCAAGACATGGCTTTTCCTGCAGGCTGGGGGTAGAGCTTAATCCACTCGAGCTCACCCCCAAGTATGTATGGTTGTTGAGTGAGTATTGGATGATTTTAAACATTGTGTTTTTTAATTTTTATATCTGTTTTTTAAATGTAATATTATGAAATTGGTGTCTTGTATTTTTCTCTGTTGTACGCCGCCCTGAGTCCTTCGGGAGTTGGGCGGCATATAAGAACACCATAATAAATAATAAATAAATAATAAGTATTCAAAATTCAAAATAAAAATCTAAAGATAGACCTGAAGCAGAAGAAGCCTTGTCTTGGTTGTTTTAAAATACCTCTTGATTCTGTTCCTCTAGGAGTTTGAGGACTTGCTACAGACATAAATGCTAATTGGGCCCAAAGAAACACCTCCTGTAGTCCATATAGTACTCCATCAGCTCAGCCAACTTCTACATGGATAGTGATCAAGTTTGTGAAATAGGATCAATGGTTTCACAGCCATCCCAAGCTCACATCTATAACTAGCATCATTGATTCTGTTTCCAGAGAATTATTTGTAAAATTTGTTTTTAAAGCTGGTCTGGGAGAAACAGAAGTAAAATGAACACAATGACCTGAGGAGTATTTGAGTGTGGCATAAAGCAACATACAGATAGTCCTCGACATACAATCGCAATTGGGACCAGAATCTCGGTTGTTGAGTGAAATGGCCATTAAGCCCATGTGATTGCTTCGCTCAACAACTGCAATCCGGCACTCCCAGTTGTGGTTGTTAAGTGACCTGCCAAGTTGTTTAGTGAATGGAGAAAAAGAGGTGTCTGCCGAGTTCAGCTCCCTTCTGTGTGCAGAAGAGAATTCCTCTGAAGAGATGCAAGAATGGAACTCAGATTGGGGTATGACCTTCAGTTCTACCAGAGGAGTTCCCTTTCCCTTTTTGCTCTTGAAGGGTTGCCTCAATCCATGGCTGAGATTTCCTCCTGGGTGAGACTCCTTCCAACAGGCAGCCCCTTTTGCTTTCAAAGAGCTACCTGCAAGGAGGGAATCTCAACTCTGCGGCTAGCAGCAGCTTGCAATCTTCCATGCCAAGTTCTCTATTGACCGTCTGGGGAAACTAGCAAAGAAGATTGCACATGGCAATCACATGATTGAAGGACACCTGGCAATTGGTTGTAAGTGTGAGCAGGTTGCCAAGCACTCAGATCATGATCATGTGACTGCAATAGTGGTGGTGCAACATTTTGTGAGAGGAAAAAGTGCACAATTTTAGACCATTGTTAAATGAATGGTCGTAAGTTGTAGTTTGCAAATCCTTAACAACAAAACAGGATTTGCAAACTGTTTCATTTGTTCTATTAAGACAAAATGACATTGTCCTTCATACAGGAGGTACAAATGTGACAACAACATATGTTTTGAAAGCAAAAGTGCCATGCAGAACAACTTTAGATTTATGGAAGTAGAAGTGTAAGCCATTTTTAAAGAAGTATAATTCCCTTTTTTTTAATGGAGATAAACACACATTGATATACACTTATAAACATAGGCTTCGTTCTTATATAAAACAGGTAAGGCACTGCTTCCATTGTGAATAGCAGGAAATACACATTCATAGGTTTTGGCTTCATTCTTCTACTCTCTCTCCTTCACATTCATGGGTGAATAATGCCCAACCTATCAGATATTGCAGAACTACATTTCCCAGCATTCCTAAAAAGGTTAACCAGTGACAGATGTAAATATAGAGCAGCAACATATGGAAAACCACATGCTGTGCATTTAGGTATAAAGTATAGAAATGGCCAAATGCCAAACATTCACTAGAAGATGAGAAGGTGCCGAGGTGGCCCAGCGGTTAGAGGCAGTATTGCAAGCCACTTTAGCTGACTGTGATCCACAGGTCAGCTGTTCAAATCTCATCGGCTCAAGGTTGACTCAGCCTTCCATCCTTCCAAGGTAGGTAAAATGAGGACCCAGATTGTTGGGGGCAATGTAAATATATACATTACTTAATGGTGTAAACCGCTTAGAGAGTGCTTGCACTGTGAGGCGGTATATAAATCTCACAAATAAATAAATAAATAAATAAATAAATAAATAAATAAATAAATAAATAAATAAATAAATAAATAAATAAATAAATAAATAAATAAATAAATAAATAAATAAATGTGTTTTTGTTTTTTTCCTTAACTGGAAGCAGTGCACAATTGGATATCAACTGATGAGGAGCATGAGATATATTATATTGAGAAATATGGATGTTTAGCTTCTTCCCTGGAAACAGTTCTGACTTACAGCTGTTCTAGGTCAAGCATTACTTCTAGTGAAGAAGTTGAAAAGCCATCTCTTACTTAGTAAACCTTCCCCACTGCCATGTTCCTGTTCTCAAAAAGGAGAAAAATGGATAGAGAGAGTGAGCTGATGAACAATACTACAAGGATAAAGCACAAAATGGATCTAAACCCTGTTTTAAAAGGGTCTGGGTGTAAAAAAAGAAAAGAAAAAAGAATGATGCTTTTTCCTGTTTCACACATTGTAAAATTTTCCTCACTGCTAATAGATAGTTTTTTACAGAATCAGACATATATATTGTACACTTTCATTCATACACCCATGCTCCCATATACACCCACACACTTCAATGACCATCTAATGGCTTCTTCAGAGGTGAGTCAAATTCTTATTTTCTGGTAATTGTTTCTGCATAATGCCATTGCCTTTTTTCCTTCTGAGAAGATAATTGGAAATAATTTTTTAGAAATATTGAGTCAGAGAGTGAAGTTGTGCATTATTTTTCCACATGTCCGTATCCTCCCTGTCTAGGAGCTTAAATCTCTGAATTAAGAAGATAAATGATGTCTCTGATGCAGATAACAAGGGTATAATTGCTCTTCCAAGTATGTTTCCAAGTGGGCACCCTGTTGTGTATTAAGGTTAAATAATTGTTTACTCCAAGGTCCATTATTCTGAGCGGGAAAAGGGAGCCCACTGATTGGTTGAACCAGCTGACAGCCCTGTATAAAAGGGAGAGCAGTCAGGCTGGTTCCTTTGCTGGATCTAACTGTTACACAATAAAGAGCTGTTAGTCACTCTACTATCTCCAGCCTCGTCAGTACCAGAACTTAACACACCCTACTTTGAGAACACGGTTAGGGTTAGAACTTAGAAAAAGAATTCAGATATGGGCATCCTCTGGAACAGGGGTGTCAAACTCGCGGCTGGATGCATCACCCCCCTCCAGTTTAGCGAAGGGGAAAAGTTGTGATATGTCACATGATGACAATGTGTCATCGCGAGTTTGACACCCCTGCTCTAGAAAAATATTCTGGTAAATGTTGTTTACTATCTTGCTTGTTGGATACTGAATGTAGTAAATGCTTCATGTAGATTAAGGAGACATAATGAATTACTGTGGGTTTGTCAGCACCATTGTTCCTTGTCCCTGGTGTTTTCTCCAAGAGAGGATTGGAGATGTTCATCAGGTTAGATCTACAAAACATGTGCATGGCAGAGGCTCAGAGAAGTGTAAAACTGATCCATTTCCCTGATAGCACTGGCAATATTTGTTTGGATGAACAAATTCAATGTGTTTTTTGTTCTTATTTCTTTCCAGTTTTAACATCGGATGTGCTGGAACACAAATAGTAGATATTAGTTGCATACTAACAAATGCAAAGTTGGATTCTTCATATCTCCATAGACCTGGAGTTATTTTCTATGCTCTGGGGTTAAAATAAAACTGACAGACACAAATGTGGCAGAAATAAAACAAAGTAATAACCAAATTTAAACCAAGTAATAACCAAAAGTCAACATGGGTTTGTCAAAAACAGATCATGTCAAACTAATCTTTGACAAAGTGACAAAATTAGTGGACCAGAGGAATGCTGTCGATATAATTTATTTGGACTTCAGTAAGGCATTTGATAAAGTAGACCATAACCTACTACTTGATGAAATAGAAAAATGTGGGTTAGACAGCATCACCACCAGGTGGATTTGTAATTGGCTGACCAACTGCACTCAACATGTAGTCCTCAATGGAACTGCATCTACATGAAGGGAAGTATGCAGTGGGGTACCCCAAGGCTCTGTTTTAGACCCAGTATTCTTCAACATCTTCATCAATGATTTGGAGAAGGGGATAGATGGGGTACTCATCAAATTTGCAGACACACCAAGCTAGCAGGAATAGCCAACACTCCAGAAGATAGGCTTAAGATACAGAAGGATCTTGACAGACTTGAACATTGGACGCTATCTAACTTAATGAAATTCAATGGTGAAAAAATAAGGTTCTACATTTAGGCAAGAAAAACAAAATGCACAGGTACAGTATATGTGGTACCTTGCTCAATAGTGGTGACTGCGAGAGGGATCTTGGAGTCCTAGTGGACAATCATTTAAATATGAGCCAGCAGTGTGCTGCAGCTGCCAAAAAAGCCAACCCAGTTCTAGGCTGCATAAATAGAGGGATAGAATCAAGATCACGTGAAGTGTTAATACCACTTTATAATGCCTTGGTAAGGCCATATTTTGAATACTGCATCCAGTTTTGGTCACCACAATGTAAAAAAGATGTGGAGACTCTAGAAAGAGTGCAGAGAAGAGCAACAAAGATGATTAGGGGACTGGAGGCTAAAACATATGAAGAACGGTTGCAGGAACTGGGTATGTCTAGTTTGATGAAAAGAAGGACCAGGGGAGACATGATTGCAGTGTTCCAATATCTCAGGGGTTGCCATAAAGAAGAGGGAGTCAAACTATTCTTCAAAGCGCCTGAGGGTAGAACAAGAAGCAATGGGTGGAAACGAATCAAGGAGAGAAGCAACTTAGAACTAAGGAGAAATTTCCTGACAGTTAGAACAATTAATCAGTGGAACAACTTGCCTCCAGAAGTTGTGAATGCTCCAACACTGGAAGTTTTTAAGAAGAGATTGGATAACCATTTGTCTGAAGTGGTGTAGGGTTTCCTGCCTAAGCAAGGGTTGGACTAGAAGACCTCCAAGGTCCCTTGCAACTCTGTTATTCTATTCTATTCTAAATGCACAGAACTAACCCTAGTCATTCCATGTCAATTTCGCTTCCTTATAATTGTCAAGATTAGGGATGGGGAAGAAACATGCTTAACCATATCTGAATGTTAACTTACCTAAATTTGTATCTTTTATCCAAGACAAGAATTGAAATTCAGTTATCTCTTGAAAATGGCCATTCTTTGACAGTTTCAGTGTGATTTTCACTAATCATTTTACAATGTATATTCTGAAACAGGCTGTATAGAAATTTATATAATTAAAAATAATACATGTACTATTTTAGGGAGAGTTATTTGCAAGAAATATATGTTTATTAAACAAAAATGCAAAGAAACGGATAAATCTGGGGAAATACAGACCAAAATGCATATAATCTATTGAAAAATAAAGCTAAAATACCAAAATTGACAGAAAAATTAAAACTGAGAGATCTAAATCCACCTATCCCTAGCCCCAATGAGATTTTCTCTGTCTACCAGGGGTGGCCAAACTATGGTTCTTTGAGGACCTGTGGACTTCAACTCCCAAAATTCCTGAGCCAGCCATGCATGCATGGCTAGCTCAGGAATTCTGGGAGTTGAAGTCCACAGGTCCTCAAAGAACCATAGTTTGGCCACCCCTGGAAGCAATGGTCAGTTGTGGACAATGTCTGCAAGAGGAGAGAGATCCCTCATTAATTTGCCTAACTTGACAATATTCTTTAGTACTTTTCTGGTTGATGTCATGATAGATAGCCTGAAGTTCAGGATTCCCTCCCACATTGGCAGCAAGGAATAGTGCAGGATGCTATAAATTTCCCCCAGCAGATCTGAAAGGAACCAGAATTAGCAAACTAAAATATGATTGAACAACTATCTGATGAGATGTGATTTTAGTTAACTGGCATTCACTGCCTGGTACCTTTTTTCTTGAGTCCTTACAATTGATACATCCTAATATGAATAATCTCTTATATTTCACTTAATGAGCCAAAGCCTGCAGCAAAACTGAGCTTTTCTTTGGCTCACTCTTCCCAGCCTCTGCCTCTATAACAAGGCAATTGTGGACAGTGACTTTTTCCCTAACCGTGGGCCTTGCAAAGATATTGGCAATGCTCTGAAGAAAATTGCCCAGTTGGTGTGGCAAGCTGTTGCGTGGAGACAACCACCATGTGGAGTGTTTTGAAATTGCCTCTATGTTTGCACCAGCTGTAATAATGCTAATAGTATAGAGGTGAAAGTTTGCAATAGCCTTCAAAAGGAGCTACCTTAATAGGCATTGTTTAATAGGCAACGACTGTTGTCCTATTTTCTTTTCAGTTGCTGTAATCTGCAGCAGAGGCAATGAATGTTTTACAAAATGTAATTTTTTTGTCTTCCCGCCTCCCATTTTTGTAAGAGGTGAATTATCCATTATCTGGGTTTTGTTGATGCACTTTTCACCCTGCCTGCTTCACTTTCATGCTTAAAGGGATGTTGTTCTATTGATTTCTGTTGGAAGCTTCCAGCACACATATTGAAGCATATTAAGTGCCACAATGGTGGCTTTCCGATGTTTTGGGGCAATTTAACTGTTTTGGAAGATGCAGAAACATTAGGAGGAAATGAAATGGTTGGCAGGTGACTCTCCACCCTGCCCAACCTGACTTTTCTTCTCCTATTCTTCAAAATGTAGCCAGTCCTTTCATATTTTTACTTTGCCAATTTTCAGCAGAAAATCAAGGAAGATGACCGCTGAACATAAGAGCATAGAACAAAGAAAACTAAAGAACAAAAGACAGCAGCAAGCCCTCTATCTATGGGAGACAAAATTCAGTGCATCTTTGCCAAAGAAAAGCAAATAACTGATTGCATCAAGCAATTACTGGGCATTGTGGTCCAAATCCTCGGATGACGTAGGTACAGAGGCACCTACACTGTCTTTAGGAAACTCTTTTCTTTCTTTCTCCATATTATGGCTGTTTAATTGTGCCAAACTCAAAGAAAGGCAGGAAAGAACAAAGTTAATGCTTGTAAAGAGAATAGTGAATGACCTTGAAGGACAGGACCATGCTCCCAAAGCAAGGGTCAGAGGGGCATGAGTCTGGGTCAAGAAAATAACTTTAACAGATTAACAGAGTTGGAAGGGACCTTGTAGGTCATCTAGTCCAACCTCCTGCCCAAGCAGGAGACCCTACACCATTTCTGACAGATGGCAGTCCAGTGTCTTCTTGAAAGCTTCCAGTGATGAAGCTCTCACAACTTCCGAAGGCAAGCTGTTCCATTGGTTGATTGCTCTTACTATCAGAAAATTTCTCTTTATTTCCAGGTTGAATCTCTCCTTGTTCAGTTTCCATCCATTATTCCTTGTCTGGCCTTCAGGTGCTTTGGAAAATAGCTTGACCCCTTCCTCTCTGTGGCAGCCCCTCAAATATTGGAACACTGCTATCATGTCTCCCCTGGTCCTTCTCTTCACTAGACTATCCATGCCCAGTTCCTGCACCTGTTCATCGTATGTTTTAGCCTCCAGTCCCCTAATCATCTTGGTTGCTCTTCTCTGCACACTTTTTAGAGTCTCAACATCTTTTTTATAGTGTGGTGACCAACTTGAAAAAGCATTTCAGACAAGCCTAGTTCACACAATGAGGGAGGGGAAAAACATTTAGACATGCAAGATTCTGTTACTGGAGTTCTACAAATACAGTAGTACCTTGATACTCAATGTTAATTGGTTCTGGGAGGCATGACGGTTCTAAAAACCACTATGTGCCAAACAAACCATGTGATCCTTTTAGCCAAGAAAAACTTTGTCTGGCCTTTTTCCTATGTCTGTGACCTTCCCAGCATGGCCAACTTCCTGTCCACTCTCAACAGCCATCCCCCTCTTCCTTTTCCAGCACGCTGAATATCAAAGAAACTACGAATACCAGGACAAACATTTTCACATCAAAATGCACTGAGTACCAAATTTGATGAGTTTTGAAGCAGTCGAATACCGAGTTACCACTGTAAAAGTAGCCCTGACCAATGTGGCATTGATTCCTTGTAGGGCTGACAGTGTCCCCTTTTTTGAAGCTCAGATGTGTGAAATAAAATCAGAAAATTATGAAAAGTGTTATTTTGATACTTTAACCCCCTAATAAATGGGGAGTCCATAAGTTCCAGGAACCAGGTTATCAAAGAATCACACAGGAGTCATCTCACCTCCCATTGTTATTATTTATTTAACAACTTTGCCTCTATTTATTTATTTGAAAGATTTATATGGCTGCCCATCTTAAGCAAAAGCAACTATTAAGGTTGTTGCCAATGGGATGCCTCCACCTAGGTTCAAGCTGCAGAGAAATCATTTGCCAATCCCTTTTGTGGGAACTCAAAGAAAAATAAAATGATTGTTTCACAAATATATTCATTATTCAGATAATGATGGTGGTGGTTCAACTGCTTTGCAGAAATCAAATACTTAAAACAGAAAAACCCCAACATCATTTTCTTCATGTTCGTTTACACTGGAGTAAATCTTAAACTCTGTATGGTGACCTGTTCGTGTCTCCATAGCAGGGACTGGTGTTGGCACACTCACATGTACTCCATGTCAGCTTCCTTTCTCCGTGATACCTTTGATGCTGGCCTCTTGGTGGTGGCTTGCAGTCTTAAAACAATAGGGCTGTAATTATTTATTTATTTATTTATTTAGTGTTCTTCTATGCCGCCCTACTCCCTGAGGATTCAGGGCGGCGTACAACATTTTAAGGAACAACTAAACAATAAAATTATTACCGTATTTTTCGGAGTATAAGACGCACCTTTTTACCCTCAAAAAGAGGATGAAAACTTGGGTGCATCTTATACACCGAATGTAGCCCCACCCAGCCACCCCCACCCTTTGGCCTCTGCCTGCCAGCAATTTACCTCTTTGAAGCAAACGGCAAAGCACAAGAAGAGCACAAGAAGAGATGATCTGCCTCCCGATCTACAGCCACGTGGTAAAATGAAACTGAAACTACGGTGGCTGTGATGAGACATATTGCTGGGAGATAAACTGCTGGCAATATTAGACTGCTGAAATTGAAAGAAGGCAAGATAGAGCTCTTGCCTCACAATCAAGAGGTTGTGAGTTCTATCCTAGGTAGAGGCAGATTCTGTTAATATGTTATTTTGTTAAATGTTTGTAGAGTGTTCTAATTATTAGACTTATTTTTTAAAGACTGCTTTATTATTGTTCTAGACAACTTAACAAAATGAAGAAGCTTTTTAAAATAAATGCTTGCTCTGAAGAGGCCCAGTGCTATTGTATCTTCTTTTAAATAGCAGAGAATACTTCCAGAAAGCCACATCAATTTTAAAGATCTGTAAAAGTATAATCTGAAATGTCCTGTTTTAGTATTAAGAATTAGTATTAAGTATTAGTATTAAAATAAGCCAGCTGAGAAACCCTGACTTAGTCATGTTTGGAGTAGATGTATTTAAATAATTAGGAGGAGTTAGTGTGATTACATTTAAGAAAACTTTCTGGGATTAATATACTGCCATAATGTACATTTCTCCAATCCTTTGCCATTTCTATGGGTCAGGCACACATGCACAGAAATACACAGCAAACAGTGTATATTATCTGTGCTGTTTGCTGTTTGCTGTTTGCTGTTTGGCAAATTGCTGGGAGGCAGAGGCCTTTTTTCCTTGTTTTCCTCCCCCAAAACTAAGGTGCGTCTTATACTGCGGTGCGTCTTATACTCCGAAAAATACGGTAAAAACAATTTAAAAAGAGTTTTAAAAAGACATACAAAACCATGCATACATGGGGGAAAGTTGTCTCAAAATCACCCCGCCTGCAGGAAGAGCCATGTCTTAATGGCTTTTCGGAAGGCCAGCAAGGTGGGGATAATTTGGATCTCTGGGGGTAGTTGGTTCCAGAGAACAGGGGCCCCTACAGAGAAGGCCTTCCCCCTAGGCCCCGCCAGCCGGCATTGTTTGGCTGACGGGACCCGGAGGAGACCCACTCTGTGGGACCTAACCGGTCGAAGGGAAGTATGAGGTAGGATGCGGTCCCGGAGGTAACCTGGTCCTAAGTCGTGTAGGGCTTTAAAGATGATGATCAACACCTTGAATTGCACCCGGAGACCAATGGGCAACCAATGCAGCTGGCGGAGTATGGGTGTTACGTGGGTGTGTCTTGAGACACCCACCACAGCACGTGCAGCCGCATTTTGCACCAGTTGACATCTCCGGATACTCTTCAAGGGTAGCCCCATGTTAAATGTAATGTTAAACAGGCTGGCCATCTTCCTTCCTGAAAAACCATCTCTCTGGTCTAGCATCCTCAAACTTCTCCCTGATTTCTGCTGCCACAGCCCATGTGCTTCACAACTGCCAAATCTATTTGCCACTTCAACTCTGATCCTCCTTTCTCCGTTCTTCCTACTCCACTCAGCTCCTATGTCCACATTATCTACTGATAGCTAGATGTTTCTGTAGATAGCTGCCAATGCTTGGGTTTTCATTCCTTTATTGCCCGCTGTTGAGTTTTGTTCACCAATTAATTATGTCTGTTTATTGCAGCTGTCTAACGCTCCTTTTCCTGCCAAATGGTTAGGGTTAGGGTTATTGATCAACTGGATGACAGTTACCTCTGTATACATTATGCCATACTTACAACAAAGATATTGTACCAATCTGTTATCTTTCTGGACATGAGGTATTAACACTAGTGGCAGGCAAAAAAAATCCTTGCTGAGCATACAGATAATCCTCGACTTACAATCACAATGCAGTCCAAAATCCCCATTGCTAAGCAACACAGTTTTTAAGTGAGTTTTGCCCCCAGTATGTGATCTTTCTTGCCACGGTTGCTAAGTGAATCACTGCAGTTGTTAAGTTAGTAACACAGTTGTTAAATGAATCTGGCTTCCCCATTGACTTTGCTTGTCAGAAGGTCACAAAAGGGGATCACATGACCCCGGGACGTTGCAACCGTCATAAATATAAACCAGTTGCCAAGTGTCCAAATTTTGATCATCCAATGCTCCACAGTGATAAGTATGAAAAATAATCGTAAGTCATTCTTTTTTCTTTTCATTGTACTGTGTAACTTCAAATGGTCACTAAAGAAATGGTTGTAAGTTGAGACTACTTGTATACACTTGCTGTACATGGAAAAGGCCTTCCATTCTTTTTCTAAAATCCTTTTCTTTAAATTGTTTTTCTTTCTTCCCTCTTTTTCTAAACACTTTTGTGGGGGGAGGGGAATCCACTCTGCCTCCCATTTGATCTTTTGGCCCAACTGTTGCTCTTAGCTCATGTCCTTTCCCTTTCCCCATTCCTTTTAGCCCAGGGATGGCAAACATTTTGGGCTTGGTGTATTGAAAGTTCAGAAAATGCCTAATTTGACTCTGCTGGCATGTCACGCATGCACCTACCTGCTAGGGGTGGGTTCCTACCAGTGCGGTCTTGCCTGTTCGTCGCCGCAGAACCGAAGAAGCCGGTGGCGTTCGCGGCGCGGGGCTTCCCCCGCCCGCTTTCCCCGGCCGCCGGGATGCCGCCATTTGCGTTCTTTTGCCCTCTGCGCAAGCAGAACACTTTATGCATGCACAGAGGGCAAAAGAACGCAAATGGCGGCATCCCGGCGGCCGGGGAAAGCGGGCGGGGGAAGCCCCGCGCCGCGAACGCCACCGGCTTCTTCGGTTCTGCGGCGACGAACAGGCAAGACCGCACCGGTAGGAACCCATCCCTGCTACCCACACACAATTCTCTATCTCCCACAAGCCCCTATCTAGGTCACCCTGACACTTTGTAGACACTGTAGAGACTGGCAGTGCCATGGCTGGGCCTGGAATAAAGGCCTGGACCTCAACTTTAGCCCTAGCACCACTGCTACCACTCAAAAAGATCACCTCACACCAATTTCCAAAATGGCTAAACCTTTGGGAACAGCACAATTGGCTCCACAGTCCAGCTTCCCCAAGATCTGCCATGTACCACTTACCTTCAGGTGTTCTGTTTTACTGACAGGCCCCTGCAGCCTAGCTGAGGCTAATCTGGGTTTCACGAGGCCTTCATTCTTGAATCAGAGAATGCTCTTCCACGGCCTCTGCTGCCTCCCCAAAACACACAAAAGCACACCCCATTCTCCTACGTTATTTTGGAGGCTGCAGGGGCCATGCTAGAGCATGGCCCTCTCACATAATTTCCAGAGGCCACGTAAGAGCACATTCCACTTTCACACAGCCTCTTCAGCTTTCGAAAATCCTGCAAACACATGCCACATTCTCACATGACTTCTGGAAGTTCCAGAGACCGTGCATGAGCATACCCCGTTCTTGCATGGCCTCTTAACAATCTCTAAAAATCACACAAGAATAGATTGTGCTTTCAAGAATAGTTGTTGTCAGGTGTTGGTGAACACTCGTGTGTCACAGGGGTGGGTTCTGGTTTCTCCCGCTGCTGGTTCACCCAGAGATGTGCCATGCGGGCACGGGCGCACCGCACATGTGCATGCGCAGAAGAAAAAAAGAAGATGGTGGCACCTACGGCGCCGCCAAGAGAACCAGTTCAGGGGCGTGGCAGGCCTGGGTCGCTGCTGGTTCCAGTGACCCAGGTTGCCAAGTTACTACCGGTTCTTTAGAACCGCTCTGAACCGGGAGGAACCCACCTCTGGTGTGTCACCCAAAATGTGGGGTGGGCCATCCCAGATTTAGCCTCTCTACTCAGTTTCCATTTCAATTTTCCATTTGTTTCATTTCTACTGTTTTAGTTCTTGGGAAAAGGCCCACTTGTCCTTTTTAATTTTTGTTTCTCTTCTTTCTTAATCCCTTGCCACAAATTCCATTGGCACCAACCTTTTATTCTGTTTGTTAGCCCCAAATTCTAATTACAACCAGAAGACTGTGTTAAGATGCATTGATATTCCATTGCCAGCTTTTTCTCTCTCCATTAATAAACATATTCCTTGTTTAAGAAGTGTGTGTGTGTGTGCATGTGTGTTTGTGTGTGTTTGTGCATGTGTATGTGTGTTCAATCTGAGACTGAAAATAATGGCTAGCATTTTGTGGGAATCTGGTCTGTGAAAAGATAGGTCACTTATCAAAAAAGGAGTTCAAGTTGGTTCGTTGTGATTTATTCTTGATAAATGTATGCTGGTTTCTACCAAGTAATGCATTGTTTTCTAAATTGTCATATACTGGCTGCTCAATAATTAATTTCATATTTTTCCTGGTATAAATGACAGGTTGATCACACTGTTGTTTCCTTATTCCCCCCCCCCTCTCTTTTTAAAGATTAGAGCAACATTTGCTCTTGCCAGACCTACAAAATAAAGCAGGCTAAGAAACCAATGCCATATCGATCAGTACTGCTTTTATTGTAGCAGTTTTGGTCACCACGATGTAAAAAAGATGTTGAGACTCTAGAAAGAGTGCAGAGAAGAGCAACAAAGATGATTAGGGGACTGAAGGCTAAAACCTATAAAGAACAGTTGCTGGAATTGGGTATGTGTAGTCTGATGAAAAGAAGGACTAGGTGCAGTAGTGGGTTCTAAAACCCTTTACTACCAGTTTGTATGTGCAGAAGCGTCACGGGAGGGTGGGCGGAGCCTCCCACTGCCAGCACTACCGGTTCTTAGAACTGGGCAGAACGGGGAGCAACCCACCGCTGACTAGGGGTAACATGATAGCAGTATTCCGATATCTCAGGGGTTGCCACAAAGAAGAGGGAGTCAAGCTATTCTCCAAAGCACCTGAGGGCAGCACAAGAAGCAATGGGTGGAAACTAATCAAGGAGAGAAGCAACCTAGGAGAAATTTCCTGACAATAAGAACAATTAACCAGTAGAACAACTTACCTCCAGAAATTGTGAATTCTCCAACACTGGAAGTTTTCAAGAAGAGATTGGACAACCATTTGTCTGAAATGGTATGGGGTTTCCTGCCTGAGCAGGGGGTTGGACTGGAAGACCTCCAAGTTCCCTTCCAACCCTGTTATAATTATAGTTATAGTAATAGAATCTTGTAAAACTGAATGTGCTTCCCCCTGCCTCTCTCTTTGTCTTAACAAGAAAAGAGTCTGAGTTACTTTCTTGGCCCAGACTCAGCCCCCTTTTATCTGTGTTGATAGCATCTCTTCCTTGTGTCCTTCAAGGCTATTCCTTCTGCCCTCTGTAGCCTTTATCTCAATTATATGCCTATAATTTCTCAAAAATAACAAAAAGGAGCTCCAAGATGACATCCACAATCTTTTTCAGAAGTCTTGGATGTAATTGATCTTGGAAAGTTCAGCTCATTCATGTTGCCAGGTGCTTCCTAAGCATCTCTTTATTATCAAAGATGGTCAGTCCCTCCATTTGTCACTTGTTCTGCTTAAGTCCATTTGAATATACTGTATGTCCCCTTTGGGGAGGGAACCAGAGGTGATATTCAGCCGGTTCTATCCGGTTCGGGCGAACCAGTAGACGTAATCACGTCCCACTTATCCACGTTTTCGAGGCTGTGCGCATGCGCGGAAGCCTTTGTACACGTGCGCTCACATTTGCGAACCAGTAGGTAAGTGAATACCACCCCTGGAGGGAACCAAAGCAAAGTAAGACCTGGAGCTCTGCCCTTTTTCCATCACTTGTGATGATTCTACTACACTTACTAGCAGCAGCTCCGCTTGAAAATATTCTTTTGCACTTTAATTGGCCTCATTTTTTTTGTGTAGATATTTGTTATTAACTGGTTAACCTTCTTGATGAGTGGGTGGTGCCCACCTTCCATTTTCTATATGTCCCCTTTTAACTCAAAATCAGGTGAAAGCTCTCTATGAAAGCTCTCTATTCATTCTCTCTATGAATTCAAGGTTGACTCAGCCTTCCATCCTTCCGAGGTGGGTAAAATGAGGACCCAGATTGTTGGGGGCAATATGCTGACTCTGTAAACCACTTAGAGAGGGCTGTAAAGCACTATGAAGCGGTATATAAGTCTAAGTGCTATAGTGCTATATCAATTTTCCAAGCTCTGCTGAAATGTACACCTAGTTTTTTTTTTCTTGAGAAGTTCCTAACTTTCCTGCATTCTATGTGAATCTCTGGCCATGAAATCCCAGATAGTACATTAAATGTTTTGCATTTGCTGCTCCTGAAATATAGAGTGCATGTACAATAAGAACCCAATTTCACTTTCTGTATTACCATGAATCCCAAACTGACATTATTCCCTTCCTCCCAAATTTCCCACTCATTTCTTTAATCAGCTCTTTCCAATCTTAGGCTCATATCTAGGAGAACCAATCCTCTGGTCTCTACTTCGACCTTCTTGAATCAGTCTACAAGACCACTGAGGACTTTTGAAGACCTTGGAGTCCTGACCCAGTTGGTTTTCCAACAGATGTCTAGGTAGTTAAAATCTCCCATTATTATATTATTACTATGAACTGCTTTTATGAGCCTGAGCTAAGCTTTAAGCTCATGGGCTTTCCTCTCCTCTATCTTCCTTCTGCACTTCTAGAAGGACTTTGGCAAGTATAATTTGACTCTTAAAGAATCTTACCTTTCATGAAAAAGAAAGCTAAACTCCGCGGAGGTCTTCTAAGCTGCAAGAGTGTGAACGAAGCTATCTGCTTAAATTGGTGAAGGTTTTAAGACATTTTACACCAAATTTTGACAAAGGATGACAAGTACCTTTAAGACATTTCAGATTTTCACATTTTTTTAGTCAGCTAGATACAGTATATGGAGGTACGGGGAACCTAATTCTCTGAGCAGCCTATGTAAGATTAATGGCTGTATCAAAAATCCACCAGATTTTTGGGTTAACTCCTTCTTGCTTAAAAGTCTGTGCTGACCAATTGGCCCCCATCTTCACACAAATCTTCAACAAATCACTAGAGATATGCCATGTTCCTTCTTGCTTAAAATGCTCCACTATCATCCCAGTGCCAAAGAAGCCCTCCATCAAGGAACTGAATGACTACAGACCAGTTGCTCTAACATCTGTAGTTATGAAAACCTTTGAAAGGCTAGTGATGTCCCATTTGAAAACCATCGTGGATCCACTGTTAGACCCCCTGCAATTTGCATACCAAGCAAATAGATCAACAGATGATGCTGTTAATATGGCTCTGCACTACATCCTACAACATCTTGAATCTCCAAAGACCTACGCAAGGGTCCTCTTTGTAGACTTTAGTTCAGCATTCAATACCATCATACCGGACATTCTTCTAACTAAACTAAATCACCTGAACACACTTGTAAGTGGATCACAAGCTTCCTAACAGACAGGAAGCAGCAGGTGAAGCTTGGCAAAATCACATCAGATACCTGTACAATTAGCACAGGGCCCCCCCAACGCTGTGTGCTCTCACCACTTCTCTTCTCTCTATATACCAATGACTGCATCTCCAACGCTCCATCTGTTAAACTACTGAAGTTTGCAGATGATACAACAGTGATTGGTCTCATTCTAGACAACGATGAAACCACATAGACGGGCGATTGAACAACTAGCCTCATGGTGCAACCGGAACAATCTGGAACTGAACACACTCAAAACCATAGAAATGATGGTAGACTTTAGAAGAAACCCTCCCATTCACCACCTCTTACAATACTAGACAACACAGTATCAACCGTAGAGACCTTCAAATTTCTAGGTTCTATCATATCTCAAGATCTAAAATGGACACCTAACATCAAAAACATCATCAAAAAAGCACAACAAAGAATGTTCTTTCTGGGCCAACTCAGGAAGCTCAAACTGCCCAAGGAGCTGCTAATACAGTTCTACAGAGGAATTATTGAGTCTGTCATCTGCACCTCTATAACTGTCTGGTTTGGTTCTGCAACCCAACAAGACAGACACAGACTTCAGAGGACAATCAGAACTGCAGAAAAAACAATTACTGCCAACCTGCCTTCCATTGAGGACCTGTACACTGCACGAGTCAAAAAGAGGGCCATGAAAATATTTACTGACCCCTCACATCCTGGACATAAATTGTTTCAACTCCTACCCTCAAAACAATGCTATAGAGCACTGCACACCAAGACAACTAGACACAAGAACAGTTTTTTCCCGAATGCCATCACTCTGCTAAACAAATAATTCCCTCACCACTGTCAAGCTATTCACTAAGGCTGCATTACTATTACTATTAGTCTTCTCATGGTTCCTATCGCCCATCCCCTCCCACTTATGACTGCAGGACTATAACTTGTTGCTTGTATCCTTACGATTTATATTAATATTGATTGTTTCCTGATTTCCTTTTTGTACCCTATGACAATCATTAAGTGTTGTACCTCATGATTCTTGATGAATGTATCTTGTCTTTTTATGTACACTGAGAGCATATGCACCAAAGACAAATTCCTTGTGTGTCCAATCACACTTGGCCAATAAAGAATTCTATTCTATTCTGTTCTGTTCTGTTCTGTTCTGTTCTGTTCTGTTCTCTTCTATTCTATTCTATTCTATTCTATTCTATTCTATTCTATTCTATTCTTCTCAGTGCTATTTTGCAACGCAGTAAATGAATATTTGCTGCCATGCAAATGACAGCAAATAAACATTTTTTTTAAAAGGCTAATATTGGAAGATTGCTAAGCCTTGCAAGCTTTCTGCAATCTGATCATTAAGATTATGTACAATTTCATTCAAGAATGCCAAATTAATCTGTCAGTTTTTGTCATTCTCATCTAACTCTTATATTATCTCATGTAGAAACACAATTTTAGGTGGTTTTACATTTTTGCCATATTATCTTAAATATTCAACTTGAATAAGTTAATACTGGAGCTCTGTGGATACTATCTAAGTGCAACATAGATAATTTTGCCTTCTTCTAATTTATACGAATAATATGTGTGGTAGAGTTGCAGGAAAGAGGGGTCTTTCCCGTGTAGCTAAAAGACAAATCAGTCTGGAATGCTTGGTATGCATGAAGAGGCCCAAAGTGGACCCTCCCTAACCTTCCACGAGGCATATCTAATTGTTATGCAGATTGTGCTTTAGTCTGGCAAGATTCCTGTCTATGGAATCCTGCAACAATAAAGAAACTTCTCTGAGTAAATTACTGTGTCATTCTTGCTTCCTTGCACCTAACAATGTATGCAGAAGGGCATGACTTAACAAAGAGTTATTATTATTTATTATTTTATTATTATTTATTTGTTTGTCAAACAAGTACAAGATAGTAGATATTTGTATAAACATAACATAAGCAAAGAAGTACAGATAAATGAGGACAATAGGATAGTAAGACAGGGACGGTAGGCACAGTGGTGCGCTTATGCAAAAGGAAGTTTGCTTTTCAGAATTTGTTAAAGCATTTATCTGGTTTCTACAGAACAGTTCAATTTGTTTCCAAACTTTTCCATTCCTTTTACCTCTTCTGCCAGCATTCATATCTAGAATAGCTAATCCCCTTATTTCTTCTTCAGTCTTCAGAAATATGGATCAATCAGTAAAACCACTTTGGTGACTTTGCAGCCTTGGCTGCAGCCTTGGATAAGTTGGTTTTCTGACAGATGTCCAGATAGTGGAATTTTTCCATCCCTACCATGTCTCCCCCTTCCTGAAAGTTCTGTAATCGTGTGGACAACATCTGCATGGCCAATTGTTCATTCCCAGCATTTTTCTTTCTCTACCTGGGCCCTGTCTTTTGAGAAGAAAGATTGAAGAAAACCTCACCTTTGTCTTCAGTCTTTTTCCTTCCTGCCCAATACTTCATAGCACTTTATAGTGTCTTCAAGGTAGCACGGCTGTGTCATGTCTTCCCGTGTGGATCAATAGAAAGGGTAATTGTCAGTGGACCTAAAGTTTCTTTAGAGACTTTCTGCCATATCTTGAATATGAATCCTAGAGAATCATCATACTCCACTTAACAATCTAGGCAGCAGATTGACACTTGGGTATTTCTTAGAAAGCAGTCTGGGGTCACCTCCACCCATTTCTTTTCTGCTCTGCAAAGCAGAGGTAGGAATGTTTCCCATTGCAAATCTCTAAAGTTCTCCTCCTTAAACCCTGAGGTTTTGTCCACTTGTCCAGCTGTTCTTTGTACAGTGGTCCAAAAACACCATCATCAAAGAGGCCTAGAATTCATCCTGAAGGCTCTTTGTCAACCCTACAGCGGACCTGGCTGAGGCCATCTTTGTGGCTTCAGGGTTGCCACAAGGCAGAAGAGGGGACAGGGAGGGGGGAATAGTTAGCTGGGGTTTTGCAATCAAAACAAAAAGTTTTTCCTGTGGGAACCAAGGTCATTCCAACAGATGGCTGGGAGAGGAGGAGTGAAGTAACCAAGCAACCAGCCAGCACCTTTATTGGACAATGTGACTGATGACTTGGGGGAAGGAGGAAAACTTTCACTTTTAATCAAGTGAAAACCGTGAGAACTTTCAGAGTCAGTTTTCACCAGTTGTGCCAATATAATGTATCCAATAAATTTTCTTTGAGGAATCTACCTGCCTCAGAGTTCTGCTTTCAATGAGTGCATTACTTGGACTGGTGACATTCTTCTTGCAAAGCTTCAGCCTTTATGCTACATGGTTTCATTTCTCTCTGTCTATTCCTCCTGGCTTCTTGCCACTATTGTCCCTTCATAAATGCTTCTTATATCTGATTTAAGAATTCCTAGTCGTCGTTGGTAAGCTGCAAGTGTAGGCAGTGTTGCTTTTAGACCTTTCATCTTCTCTTCCAGGGAACAAAAATAATATCCTTGCAGCATATGTGGTTTTTGTCCTCCTTGGGGAGGAAAACAAATATTTCATATCTTCTCTAGGTCACAAGAGAAAGCCCCTCCATCTCTTTGTTCCTGTAATGAACAAAAAATAAATAAAAATAAGTGCCTCCCTCTTGACCTTCTCTCAATTAATCTACCAAGTCCTACTTGCTGTCCTTGTTTGTCCACTCAGTAAGTTTGCTGTTTGGAAGCTCATTTCCTTATATGTCTCTTGAAGCTGATTCAGCTGAGGGAGCAGGGCATAGTCAGCAGCTCTCAGTCAGCACCCATTGCCCTCCCTGGCTCTGCTTCTCTCTGTAGCAGTGGCCCCCAACCTTTGGGGCACCAGGGACTGGTTCCATGGAGAGAGGTTTTTCCACGGACTGACAGATCAGCTCTAACAGATTAACAGAGTTTGAAGGGACCTTGCAGGTCATCTAGTCCAACCCCCTGCCCAAGCAGGAGACCCTACATCTGCCTCTGCCTAGGATCAAACTCACAACCTCCTGATTGTGAGGCAAGAGCTCCACCTCTAGGCCACAGCAGGGAGCGTGATTTCACATGTTGCCTGCATCCTGCAAATGGGGCTTCACTTGTTTGCGTGGCCAGGTTGCTAGCATGTCACAGCTCGGTGCCAGGCCACAGATCGCAGGGGTGGGGGGCTGCTCTATAGCCTCTTCTCTTTCTCCCCTGTTAAACTCCTCTTTGTTGTCCCTGTTTGTTTACTCATAGGAGTTAACGTACTGTTCTTATTGTTAAAAATTACACTGACACCTTCTCAGAGGGATTTTATCTTCAACTTGACAGGGAACTCTTGATTCATTAAAAGCACATGTGTAGGCCCTCAAAGTAGGCCTAACTGGGAAACAAAAGACATGAAGATTAATCCTTAATTTTATTATAGGGTCATAGTAACAGAATCTTGAAAGTCTGAAAGTGCTTCCTCTCTCCCCTGCCATTACTTTCCCCAAAACTAGCATCTTCTGAGATGCTTTCTCCATAAGGTGACCAGATTTTTTTTTAAGCTGGACACCATTGACGGGGGGTGGGTTTCTAGGGGAGCCGACATTTGAGTTTTGCCCTCTGCGCATGCGCAGAACGCTGTGCGCATGCGCAGAGGGCAAAAGAACACAAATGTCGGCATCCAGGTGGGGGGGGGAGGCGGGAGGCCTTTCCTCGCCGCCCGCCTCCCCTTCGGGAGCCGGCAGTGGCTTGGGCTGGCTAGCTGGCAAGCGAGTGAGCGGGGCTGGCTTGGGAAGGGGAGCAGCCTGGAGATGGTGCTCCAACCCAGTGTCTCTTGGCTCTCCTGCTCCCCCTCCGCCAGCGCTGGGCTGCTGGAGTGACAGGGGGAGAAAGGAGATCAGGAGGCGGCGGCGGATCACAACAACCCCAGCGGCAGCTCCAGGCAGAGAGAGAGAGAGAGAAGCAAGCGAGCAAGTCACTCCGCCGCACGCGCTCACGAACACACACACACACACACACAAGCGCGCATACAGGGGCAGCTCCCCGAGAGGCCGACACTTCTGCAGCGATGCCAAGCTGCAAACCCCTCCCCTAGCCGCCGCCACTCCCAGCCCAGACACTCCGCCTGCTACGCTTACTGTTGCTTTCTGCCCAGGAGTCCGGAGCGGAGCCGAAAGGTGGAAGCCGGGGCGCGCTTCCCTTCCCTTCATGGAGCCCTTTGGCTAAGGTGACCAGACATCCCGCTGTTTCTTTTCAAAATTTGTTTGTTGTCGGGCATTCTTTCCAAAAAAGCGTGGGACGCGGGACACATGCTTGAAAAGCGTGTCTGTCCCGCCAAAAGCGGGACGTCTGGTCACCTTATTTCTCCACCCTTAGATTTTGTTTTCCCAGACTGTTGTTGGGCTACATCTCTTCCTCCTGTCTCCCACAGTTATTCTCACAGTCCCAGTTCCTAATAAGGAAAAGTTACTGTTTATTTGCTTTCATTTGAATGTTTATTTGCTTTCATTTGGGTTTTTTACTCTGTCTTTCTTCCTGCAGCTCATTGCTTGCATATGCAGTACTTCCTCCTCCAAACTTTCTCTCCACACCCACAACCAAATCAGAAAGGTTGTGCTGAATGATCACCACTGGACCAAAGGCTCTAAGTGATGGATAAATGTGGACTTGGATCTCTCCAGTCCAGGTCTAGCACAGTACCAGGATATCATACTGGCTCTTACATGTATTGTAGGAATGGTTCTTCAAAAACAGCAATCTGATGTGCAAATTATTGAATGCTTGTTGTAAAGCAATAAACTGAGATCTATTAGTAAATTGCAACCCATTGTTTGATATCATGTTGATTTGCAAACGATCTGCAAAGTTGTCCCATTTCTAACCATAACAACTATTCAAAACTATTAGGATGCTAAAATGAAAAAATGGGGGTAGGATGATATGCAACACCAATAAAGGATATTTATTTGAAAGGAATAGAATAGAATAGAATAGAATAGAACAGAACAGAACAGAACAGAACAGAACAGAACAGAACAGAACGGAACGGAACGGAACGGAACGGAACGGAACGGAACGGAACGGAATGGAATGGAATGGAATGGAATGGAATGGAATGGAATGAGCAAAACTATGATACTGAAAATGCTCTTTAGCTGAGAATGTGGTCAGAATTCCCATAATTTAACTTGTATGTTTTCTCTAAAACCCAATTATGCATACAGCTTTAAGCAAGCTGATTGTGGATTGCACAAACCTCTCTTGACCCATGAATTAAACAAATAAGAAAGTGTCAGAAAACAAAGTAGTGTATGGGAAAGTAAAGGCTGCACTTGGAAACAAATTGAATTATTCGGCATAGGTGAAAAGTTATATAGTATAAAAGGCACTAAGTAGTTATGTAGTTCATTGTGTCACTTTTGTTAAAAACAAAACAGACTAAATGCAATTAATAAATTACTCTATTAAGTGTGTATTACAAATTAACACTGATGAAGTACCATATGGAGGCAGGATGAGTGGCTCCATGGCATTTATTTATAAATATAAGGATTAGTGTATGTTTCGTGCTCCTGGATTTTTTTTTTCTTCAGAGTTCTTATTCTGTAAACAGGCATTCTTAAAAGATCCACTGTCCAGAATTTTTAATAGGAGCTCTAAGATATAGAAAAACAATGTCCCAGAAAATATCTTCTTTGTATTCATATCTCCGTTTCATCAACAAATGTACAAAAATGAGAGACCGCCCCCTTTCCACATTTGTCTCAAACTGTCAAATCAAGAGGACAGGTGTCACCAGGTTAGACTTCCAATAGCAGTCTTCCAATATTTAAGGGGATGTCACAAAGAAGAGAGAGTCAACCTATTCTCCAGAGCACTTGAGGGCAAGAAGTAATGGATGAAAGCGTATCAAGGAGAGATCCAACCTAGAATTAAGGAGAAATTTCCTGACAGTGAGAATGACTTGCCTCCAGAAATTATAGGTGTCCATTGCTGGAGATTTTTAAGAAGAGATTGGGCAGTCATTTGTCCAGAATGGTATGAGGTGTCCTGCTTGAATATGGGGTTGACTAGAAGACATCCAAGGTCCCTTCCAATGCTGTTATTCTATAATTTTGTAGGTCATACTTAAGATGTTCCACAGTTAATCTTTCACAGCCTGATAACCATCAATAATCCTTAAACCAATGCTTTGTATAAACTATGTTTATTTAGTGATACTTTCAAATAAGAAGGAATTACCACATAAGAACATTTGTTCTTTCTTTGCCATTTTTTACTGAAACAATATTAAATTAAGCCATTCTTTACCTGGAAATATCTTAGCCTAGAAGTAAGTTCTCAAGCCTAATGGAGTGTTATTTATCTTTTCTGTTGAATATGCACAATCAGATTTGGTAAAATCAATATCCATTTAATTTTTTTAAATCAATATCAATTAAATTTTTAAAAAACTATTATTCCAATTGTTAATGCACCTATTTTATATATGATTATTTCTACTAGCTAGATTGAAATATGTTTCCACCATATACTTTTATTTAATCTTTATTTAGAATTTAACCTTCAGAACTTTTTATATCTACAGTATGCTTCCCAATTTTGATTTCTTCTAATGGAGGAAGTTAAATTCTCCAACATTCAATTTCCTGCACACAGTTTTATTTGGCCCAGAATTAGCACTGCTACAATATTTGAAAATTGATATTCTGGTTGTGATACCAATAATCAATTTTCTTCTTCTTTTTACCCAAATGATGATCAAAGCAAATATTTCAAAGAGTGAAGAAGCTGGTTGCTTTGAAAAGGATTGTTGGGGTTATATATATATATATATATATATATATATATATATATATATATATATATATATATATATATATATATATATATATATATATATATATATATATATATATATATATATATATATATATATATATATATATATATATATATATAGTACTGGCAATTCTGATTTGAAGTTTATCCATTGGGATAGGTACAGGTTGGGAAAGGTTAACATAAGCAGTATGTGATGTACAACATAAGAGATATTTGTGAAGTTTTCCTACCAGTCAGAAAAGGAAGAATGTTTTCTGCTAGACAGAGAAATTCCCCCTCCCCCCCCACTCCATTAATGATTCAATTTGATGAAATAGAACAATTTGCTTTAGAAATTATTTCAAAGAAAAGAATTTTAGAGGAATTCCTCAGGAGTAGAGTGTGGTTTTCTGAGAAGGTGGCCAAAGGGCATGGGTGAAAATCCTGACTTACATTGAACAATGATTTCTCCAGTGGTCAATGGCCTCTCATATTGTGATGCAACCCCTAAACTTTAGTACATGTGTTCCAGACTAGAAGCACGTGTGCTATCAGATTTATGAATCGGCCAGCTCTCGAAGATGCCCACAACTGCATCTCGGAGCTCCCAGGCTTCTATTAAGTCCTAAGAGAAGACATCCTCAGGGTATTCTTCCTTCCATTGGCCTTTCTCAGTAGCAAAACTTCTACTGTCAAAAAGACGGAAAAAATGTAGAAGAAATTCTTCTTCCCCCAGAGATTTCAGCCACCCATTTTCTCTTCTCACAAATTGAGTGGAGAATTTCAAAAGGCTATTTGTGCTCTGTTACTAGAATTTCTACCAGAAAATATTTGCAGTGAACAATCTCTTCTCCAGATCAATTTCCAGACCAATGTCAACCAACTAAAGGGAGGAAAGACAGAAGTTCCCTCCTGCAATCCATGGGCCCATTCCTAGAATACCCCCAATGTTAGAAATGTATGACTTTCAGTAGCTGTCTAAAATATAAGAAGATTCAGATCTGCAACAGATAAAAAACTATAGATCGATTTCTCTATTGAATGCTGATTATAAAATATTTGCTTCAATAATTGCAGAAAGACTAAAAAGATTGTTAAACCAGTTTATACATTCAGATCAAAATGGCTTTTTACCTAAGAGACAAATTAAAGACAATATGAGAATAATCTTAAACCCATTGGAATATTACGAAGCACATCCAGAGAAGCAAATGGTGTTGGCCTTTCTAGACGCACAGAAAGCATTTGATAATGTGAACTGGCAATTTATGTTAACACAGTTAAGAGACATGGATTTTGGGGAGAGGTTTATTAATATGATTAAGGTGATATACTATAAACAGAATGCAAAGGTGATAGTAAATGGAGACATGACTGAGAAGATCAATATTAAGAAAGGTACAAGACAAGGATGTCCCTTGTCCCCACTGCTATTTATAAGGACACTGGAATAGAAATATTAGACAGGATGCAGAGATAAAAGGCATGGAAATAAAATAGATATTCAGATTATTAAGAAAGTAAAATACTTAGGAATTCAGTTGACAGCAAGATGTGTAACAATTAAGGAAGATAACTATTATAAATTGATACAACAAATTAAAACAGATTTGGAAAAATGGAAAAATCTGCAACTATCGTTGATAGGAAGGATAGCTACAATTAAAATGAATATATTGCCGAGAGTATTGTACTTATTTCAAACAATTCCAATAAAATTGGGGTGGGGAATACTTTGAGGAACTTAATAAAACAGTATTAAAATATATTTGGCAGGGGGGGGGAGCAAGAATTAGCTTTAACGTGTTGCAGGATTCAAGGAATAGAGGAGGCTTTGGACTACCTAATTGGGAATTGTACTACCAGGCTGCAATATTAACATGGATGAAAGAATGAATTGCATTGAGACATGGAAGACTATTGACTCTGGAGGGACATGACCTACAACTGGGCTGGCATGCTTTTTTGTGGTATGGGAGAAGCAAAGTATATGGTTACATTCAAAAACATTACATAAGGAATGCACTATTGTTAGTATGGGAGAAAATTAGAGAACAACATTACTTGAGGATACCAGTTTGGCTTTCAACAATAGAAGCACTGATACACCCAAATGTTATTAACATGGATAATATTATTAGATATAAAGATATTTTGAATGGAAAGGGGGAACTCAAAACTAAACAAGAATTGAGCGATCAAGGGATCTTCATGGCATGGTATGCGCAGGTGCAGATACATTCTAGATATGAGAAAGATGCCAAATTATATGGTTTCTATAAAGAATCTACACAATTAGATAATATATTAACAGGGAGAGAAGAAAGATTAATAAAAAAGCTGTACTACTACTTATTGGCTATTAAATTGGAAGATGAACAAGTGAAGGAGACAATGATAGCATGGGCAAAAAAATTTGGTTACACAATAGAATTAGATAAATGGCAGAAATTATGGGACAGGAATTATAAGTTAACAATGTCAACTGCATATAAAGAACATTTGTATAAAATGTTTTATAGATGGCATTTTGCACCGGCGAAGTTGGCAAAGATGTTTAAAAATAAATCTGCTAAATCTTGGAAATGCCACCAGACACCTGAGTCATATTATCATATGTGGTGGACATGTGTAGAAATAAAAAAAATTATCATATGTGGTGGACATGTGTAGAAGCAAAAAAATATTGGACAAAAATACAAAGATGGTTGGAAAAGATGATAAAGCAGCACATTGACTTAAAACCAGAAATATTTTTGTTGGGGATTTTGCCCGAAACCTATAGTAAAGGGAATGCATATTTAATCATACATGTGCTAACTGCAACTAGAATTGTATTTGGACAAAACTGGAAGAGTGAAGAGATCCCTACTGATAAGAATGTGATTAGGAAAATATTAGAATATGTAGAAATGAATAGATTAATGCTGGCTATACAGGAGAAAGAACAAACTGAATATTATATGACATGGGAGCTATTTTATGGATGGTTGGAGAACAAAAACAGAACTTAGAGATAAATGGAGATCAGTGAAATATAGAAAATATGTTAAGACAGAGATGTAAACAATATGATGATTCTTATAAATATGACTAAGACTATTGTGTTTAATATTACTATTATATTTTTATTAGAAGATTTGTTAAGAGGGAGAAATGAATAGGTTTATTATGCTCATTATTATTATTGTAAGATTAGAGAATTAATTTCAATGTAATGAATACTGTAAATTCTGATTGCACAGAGATATTTGTACCCAGACGACACACCGTTTAATGGTAGATGAAATGTTTACATTTAAAAATGCTGGTCATGAAGGTGAGGAAAGGTTTACCCTGAAAGACATTGTGGTGTAATGATCAATCTGTTGGATTAGGACTGGAAAATCCCACGTTCTATCTAGACCAGGGATGGCCAAACTATGGTTCTTTGAGGACCTGTGAACTTCAACTCCCAGAATTCCTGAGCTAGCCATGCATGCATGGCTGGCTCAGGAATTCTGGGAGTTGAAGTCCACAGGTCCTCAAAGAACCATAGTTTGGCCACCCCTGATCTAGACCATTGTCTGCCATGACAACTCATTGTGATACTTGGATTAATTCACCCACTCAACCAAGCCTATCTCACAGAATTGTTTTTATGGGGATAACATGAAGGAAGATCTTCTTGTAAGCCTCTTTGGACTTCTGGAAAAAAGATAGGACATTAATCTGACAAAGCATCATAATCCCCATCATCCTCACAACCTTGCCAGACTATAAATCATGATTGCATGTGCCAAAAGTAATAAAATAAAATAAAATAAATAAAATAAAATAAAATAAAATAATAAAATAAAATAAAATAAAATAATAAAATAAAATAAAATAAAATAAAATAAAATAAAATAAAATAAAATAAAATAAAATAAAATAAAATAAAATAAAATAAAATAAAATAAAATAAATAATAAAAAAATAAAATAAATAATAAAATTAAATAAAATAATAAAATAATAAAATAATAAAATAATAAAATAATAAAATAATAAAATAATAAAATAATAAAATAATAAAATAATAAAATAATAAAATAATAAAATAATAAAATAATAAAATAATAAAATAATAAAATAATAAAATAATAAAATAATAAAATAATAAAATAATAAAATATAAAATAAAATAATAAAATAAAATAAAATATATAATAAAATATATAATAAAATATATAATAAAGTAATAAAATACAATACAATAAAATACAATAAAATTTTATTTATAAATAAATAAAAATTGCAGCCAGGTAATTTGACTTTTCATAAATTCTTTCATACCTGTAGTCCTGTCTCTAACTGAACACCATGAAACAATCAATGTTCACCTCCAGCTGACCAGTAGAAGAATGACAAAAATAACCAACCAGTGTTCCATCTCTGAGCTACTACATTTTCTGGGACAATAGCATTCTCTCCATCCTTACTTCAAGTTAAATCAAAACAATGAATTCTTAGTACCTGCCTAAGAACCTATGAGAGCAAGCATCCTGACTGCAAAGATGCCATTCCTGTGTTTTAGTTTCAAAAAAACCCTTTCAGTTATAGTGAAAGGATAATATGATGGCATTTGTTATTATGTAGAGAGCGGGAGAACGAGAAATGAGATGCTAAAGGGGATTGGAGGGAAGAGAGACACTGATGGTTGCTAAAGACCAAGACCTAGCTAAGGTACTGTCATATTGAGTCTTGCAGTCAGAAAAATTGACTTTTTTTCAATAATTGATACACCACAGTTAGTCAGATTAAATCAATTCAGTCGCAGGACAGAGACAAGTTTAGGGGATTCCCTCTGGAGTGATAGATATGGAAGCATCCTAACAGTATCTTTATTTCTTTTTTATCTGTTTTTCTTAACTTGTGGTTAGTAGTGTGTATATGTATTTAAGCCTAAAGAGAGACACAAACAATTGTTGTGGACCAGGGCTCTGAAGAAAGCAATAATACCATGGTCTATAATAATATTATATTGTATACGGTATATTAGGAGACCCAATTTGGTCTAGTAGCTAAGGCATCAGGCTAGAAACCGGGAGACTATGGGTTCTATTCTTACCTTAGGCATGAAAGTTGGCTGGGTAATTTTGTGTCAGTCTCTCTCTCTCTCTCTCTCTCTCAGCCCATTATTTCAAGAAGAGGTTACAAGCTGGTTGGTCAATTTCTGTTGCAATCAGTGGATCAACATTCAGATGCTTCAAATAAAGCAGGCTCTGCACAAATGCCAGGAAGAAAAAAAAAGATGTATATATTAGAATATAAACTTATGTAATTGGCACACAGGGAAGATCTTCCTATGTCGCTTTGAACCTATGGGACAAACTTTCTTGGGTGATGCATTTAGTCCTTTGGTTTTCTGCTTTCAAGAAAGGAGCTGAAACCTTTCTATTTGGACAGGCCTTTAGAATTGGACTAATAAGTATTCATCTAGTGTTTGTTTGTTACTTGAATGCCCTATGAATATGCAGAACATAAAGGAAAATAAATACATGATTGTATCATATAACAAAACTTCAATTTTCAGGATCCCAACTGAATAGACTGTGCATGCAGTGGGGAAAAACTTCTATTGTAATTGTAATGATGTGATTATGCCTGAGATGAACGTTTCATTGTTTTGTGCCTGCTATTTTGCATCAATTTTTGTCATCACGCAAATGATGTTAATGAAGCCATTTACATCATCTGTGTCATTTGCCTCACCAGAATGATGCGCTAATCCATTCAATGGACTTGGGGGAATAACAGATATCCCTTCCCTCTAATTAACGAGGTGGACAGCAAACAAGTCAAATAAATAAAAAAATATTTAAAATGAGTCTGTTAAAACAAAGTTTCGAATTAACTGGCAAGGTGAATTAACTTAAAAATAATGTTGCTAAATATAATTCAGTCATTATGGAAATATTTCAGATTGGTAAATAAATATTATATAATAAAATAACAGAGTTGGAAGAGACCTTGGAGGTCTTCTAGTCCAACCCCCTGCTTAGGCAGGAAACCCTACACCACTTCAGACAAATGGTTATCCAACATCTTCTTAAAAACTTCCAGTGTTGGAGCATTCACAACTTCTGGAGGCAAGTTGTTCCACTGATTAATTGTTGTGTCAGGAAATTTCTCCTTAGTTCTAAGTTGCTACTCTCCTTGATCAGTTTCCATCCATTGCTTCTTGTCCTGCCCTCAAGTGCTTTGGAGAATAGGTTGACCTCTTCTTTGTGGCAACCCCTTAGATATAAAAACTTTAAATAAATACTTCAAATAGAATACATATTAAATAATAGAACAACAATAAAACAATATTAATCTCCCAAACTGATGCCTCCAATCCCAAAATACATCAATAGTAAGCAATTTTTAGTTGGTTTTTTAAAAAATAATTGTTGATTTCTATAAATGAAGTCAACTGTACCCACAGGCAGGAAGTTTATAAAGATTAGGGTTATTTAATGAGACATTTCCACCTTTGGTACCCAAGCAGGGCAGATCCAACAAACAGAATCCCCAGTGCTAATTTTGAAGTGTGAGCAGTTTGAAAGAGAATCAGGAGGGTAATCACACTAGTTCCTAATACTCTTCAAGAGTGACTATGCTTGCTCAGCTGGTAGGAATTGTTACCCAGCAGCATTTCAGGATTCACAAGTTCCCCATTCCCGGTTCAGGATTTTGAAAGTCAAACTATCACCGAAAGTGAAGAATCGATGTGCTTTCTGCTTTGAGACCCCCGCAACATCCTTCTTGCTGTAACCCCAAAACATGGCCTACAAAATTGTTGTCTGCACATAAAGCAAGGCTGTAGTTACGAAGGCAACAGCAGGGGAAGGGAAAAAAGAGAAAGCAACAGCGGGGAGACTAAAGTGACAGGTTTCCTCGGGTTTTCTTCTCTCCAGGAAAGTTCCTTGCCTACCGAAATGAGAAAAGCCAAACAGCAGAGGTGAGTGCAAGGAACAGCAACCTCTTTGAATTCCTTCCAGGAGGCTACTTTTCCTACCTGATCTGAGAGAAAAAGAAAGAAAAAAGAAAACGTTGATCAGCGGGCAGATTCTCTTCTCTTCTGCAGCCAAAACAGAAACAGCCACAGAGGCACAGGGCCCATTGCCCAGATAGGGAGGTATAGCATTGTAGATTCCACCTGGAGCCCTACAAGTCATTGACTTCCCTCAGAGTCCCCTTCCACATGAATTAGAATGTTTGTAGAAGAGAACTTGTTCCATTTTCCATGAAATACATTCCTTTTCTGCAAGGTCACTTTGATCCAGCTTCAGCCTGCTCAGCAGAGCAGGCCAGCACCAAGAGGGAAACTGTTCTGCCCCAGCACGGAGCCCACACACACAAATGTCCCAACACAGTTTGTTTTAGTAATTAAAGCAAAGTCTCCTAATAATTTCTTAGGAGCGTAAAAAGCAAAAAAAAGGCAGAAGTTATTCTGTTCAGAAACCCAGCTGTCAATATACTATCTTAACAGCTGGCTGAAGTCCAAGAGGTAATTGGTAAGTCTTACTGTACTTGGCACAAGTCCTGGAACTAGAAAATGCAAGAAATAAGATCCATGCTGGAATGCAAACTGGAGTCACAGAAGTCAAGATTTAGAAGCTACGTTGTTTCCTGTAACTAGGCTCAGCGTGGTTAGGACATAAGTAGTCTAAGGGCGTGGCCAATTAGCCTGCAGCTCTACTCTCGAGGACACCACCTCCTGCATAGCCACTCTTGCCTTCTAACAGCCCTGCGTGCCCTAGCATCGAGAAGAAGAGGCTCCTCCTCTTCTTCTCCATCACTCTTGTGCACCTCACGAGGTGCAGAAGGCCCTGGTTGACTTTCAGCCTCTGGTACCAAGTCCTCTCCAACCTCCTCGCTATCAGACTCAGGTACCAGGTGCATGGGCCGACGGTACTGCACCACAATCACCTCTTGGTCCTCGGGATCCATGACCAGATGCGTGGGACGCGGGTGGGCCACAACAGAAACACCATTGTGAGGACATGCCATCAACATGCTACTAGCAGGCCAACTTGCCACCAGGCCTGGGGTGGGGTTGTGGGAGGGTGAAAGAGACTCCTCTAATTAGTGTAATTGATACAGAATATTTTTCCCTATCTGAATCTATCGAGCAACCTTGGGCCTTGCATTCTGTACAAGCCGAAATGAAGAAGATACTTCGCAAATATAGACAGATGAAATGCCCAGTTCCAATAATCAAGCAGGCAAATGGCGGAATATTGAGGTGATCAGACCATGCAACATTTACAGATGATGCAGAGATCTAAAACAGCCATTCCTCTCCCTTTTCACTGCTCCAGTTCCTCACGCTGGCAGTCCAACGCCAAGCTATTGATATAAGGTAGCGTATTTCCAGTCCAAATAGAAAATGATGCAAAAATTCAGGATGAAAAGGCATGTCAGATAATGAAGCGTGTTAGTATTTGAAGGTATAATCATCCAAAGAGAACAGCCTTTAAGATTTAATTCTTTAAAAAAACAATTCCTCAGGGACTGTTAAAGAAAAGCAAGCCCACTGACACAGACTCTACTCTTCATTTTATTCCCACAAAAGGAATAAAGAAGGAAGAGGAACAGCTTCACTCTGCTGGTTTCCAGAAAGCATCTCAGGACTCTTGGTTGCTGGAAGAGATCAGAATCCAACTTTAATTTCAAAATAAAATATGAGTTCTTCAAACAGCTTCCAGTGCCTGAGGGGAAACTTTGAACAAGATTTTATGCTCCTTTTATCCTGTAAGAAACTCCTGTGAAATTTAGCATGGATGCATAGGCAAATAGAACAGGGGGCCCTTTTCATCCTTTCTGCTTGCTTCACCACGTGCCATCCCATTTCCTCATTCAATTCTCATTTTCCAACTGTCAGCACATGTATTTTAATCTGAGTGCTCTCTACTAATTTCAGCAGAATAAAGAACAAGAGGCCAGAGAGAGAGGGAGAGAGAGAGAGGAGAATCTTGTCTCAAAATAATTTTATAGAGGCTTATTATTTTGACTTTGCTTCCTATTTCACCAGTTTGCCTTTGAAGACTTGAGCTCAGCTACTCTGTGGGATTTGGCTAAATGAAGGACAGGGCATCTTGAATTACATTACTTCTGGTTGGGTTAACCTCAACTCCAGCCGCCCCCAGTTTTAAAAGGCAGGTTTAATTTTTTCTTCCTTCCTTCCTTCCTTCCTTCCTTCCTTCCTTCCTTCCTTCCTTCCTTCCTTCCTTCCTTCCTTCCTTCCTTCCTTCCTTCCAGTAATAATAACAAATGCATTCCACAATTTGCACTCAGTCTTTAGAGGAACTCATGTCAATGCAAAGCTTTTCTTCCTGGCACCACAGTGGAAAAAGCAATCGTACCAACCTGAGGTGATAGAGGAAGAGAAATCAATTTCTAATGCACTTTGTTCATTGAATAAGGGAAGTTCAGCCCTAACCTGTATTTTTATATCTTCTATTAACTCTGTCAATTTCCCACTGTGACTCTAGTGTCTTGAATGAACACAACATACTGAGATGATGATGATGATGGAGGGGGGGAGGGAGGGAGAGGGGGGGAGGGAGGGGGGAGGGAGAGGGTGGTTATAAGAGGAAATCTCAAACCTCATGCAGATCCTCCTTCCCAGAAACTTCTTATACATTTCTAGCATATCACTTGAATAGCAGAGGGCAGCAGATGAATACTAACCTTCTTGTACAGAATATTTTCACCAATAATTCATTCTTCCTGGAGGCCTATTCAAGAAGAGACAGAGACAGAGACAGAGACAGAGACAGAGACAGAGACAGAGACAGAGACATCTTCAACAGAGAATAAATATATATTTAGACAGTCACTTCATGCCCTAGGCACCTCACAGCCTCACTACATGTGATTTATATGGGGCTGCCCATGAAGACCACTTCAATTGGTTCACAGTGCAATGGCATGAGGAGTAATGGACATTCCTCAAAATGCCTTTGCTTTGTGAGCTGCATTAGTTGCTAGTTTGCTTCCAGGTGCAATTCAAGGTGATGATCAATCACAATCACAATCACTCCACATACATATGGAAACATATGACTATTCCCCACCCCCCAATTACTTGTATAAGGATTATTCTCTATACCAGTAATGGTTAACCTTTTCGACACCGAGTGCCGAAACTGGAGCGCACATGTGTGCACGTGCACATGTGTGCACGCATGTGCCAAAGTGCCAGAACCCAGAAGAGAGCAGCTGGCCGGCGCATATGCACGCGCATGAACCCAGAAGAGCAGGTGGCAATGGCGCGCGTGCCCATAGAGAGGGCTCTGCGTGCCACCCCTGGCACACATGCCGTAGGTTCGCCATCATGGCTCTATACTATTCGTGTTGTCTTGTATTTTCTGTTATGGATTGCACCAGTAGAGGCTAAACCAATTTCATTGTATACATGATGTACAATGACAATAAAGGCTGCTATTATTATTAGTAGTAGTAGTAGTATTACTATTAGTATTATTGTCATCATCATCATCATCATCATCATCATCATCTATATGGTATAAGGCCTGGGTACTTGACCACCTGTCTCCCATTGCATCTGCTTGACCAATTACATTTTGCAGGGTTGGTGTATACCATGTTCCTTTAACTGAACAATATCACCTATCGGGTCCCCAGAAGTGTGCTTTCTCTGTAGCTGTGCCTACCATCTGGAATAAGGTTGCCCCTAAGATTGAGATGGTCCCCACTTTGCTGTTGTTTTAGAAGGGAGAATGAAACCCCTTGCTTCATCATGCTTGCCATATTTTCCTTATCTTTTACATTTTATTGTAATTTGTTGTTGTTGTTGTAGTAGTGGGCCACCTAGAGTCTCTTCTGAGTGAGGCGTTATGGTTGGCTACCTGTCTCTGCAAGCACCTCTGCAAGCAGAGACAGCACAACATTATTTATTTATTTATTTATTTATTTATTTATTTATTTATTTATTTATTTATTTATTTATTTATTTATTTATTTATTTATTTTGCTGTTCTTATATGCCGCCCTACTCCCTGGGGACTCATTAGAATAACAGAGTTCTGAATCAACAGTTTTGGAAGACAGAAATTTCTCAAAAGGAAGGAGAAATCAGAGGATCACCCCCCTTGCAAGGCGATCTCAGGAATTTAGTTTCTTGTGGTTGATCATGGGTGAAGCAGATTGGGAACCTGCTGCGGGGCCTTCATAGACATTTGACTGGCAAAAGCTTTGCCTTCTTAAACACTTTACAATTTAATTACTTTACAATCTAAGAGGGATACTCCGAATGGCAATGAAGATCAAAGCCACTCAGTGAGTTCCTTCTTTTTGAAATTAAGTGGGGTTGGGAAAGCCATTTTAAAGGATTTCATCTTAAAAGCAAAAGGCTTAACAAGATCTAAGCAAGTTTCAAATGGACAAAGGGGAAGTGTGTGTGTGTGTGTGTGTGTGTCACATTTTTTTTGCTGATTGATATATATATATATATATATATATATATATATATATATATATATATATATATATATATATATATATATATATATATATATATATATATATATATATATATATATATATATATATATATATATATATATATATATATATATATATATGGAGGGGGAGTGCCTGTGATACTAGTAAAATGAATTTGACTAATAGGACAGAGCTTCATAGGAATATTGATTGTTTATTTTTAAGGACATCGTGTAGCAAGATTACTATATGCACAGAGAATGAAAGATCTGACACTACTCACAACAGAGGAATGGTTGGTGAAGTTGACACATTTTGCTGAAATGAATGGATTGAGTTTTTTTATTTCAGAAAAGACATTTGCATTTATTGGTAACTGAAAGCCTCTTTTGGACTTTTTGCATAAAAATGAAAAAAAAAATCAACTTGTGATCTATGTAACTTTCCTTACAGAACCTCTGAGAATATACATCAATTTTCAGCCTTGACTCCCAGGATTTCAAATCTTAACCCTAACCCTAAACGTAATCCTACTTTCATTTTCATTGGCAGTGCTATTTTCTCATAATTTTACCCTGGTCCACAATCAAGTCTAAAAGAAAAGCTGTCGCCTGACCTGTCTTAGAGAACCTATAACAACCTATCTCACTTTTCATCCTGAACTTCAAGGAGACAACCCAAACCCAAACCCTAACCCGTATTTTTATTTTCATTGGCAATGGGTGTCGGACTGGCTAAGTCAGACCTGTGCGTTAATGACTTCAAGACACTTTCAAAAGTAAGGACTTCAGCTTTTAATCACGCTACAGATAAGAACTCAGACCATGCCCAACCCATTCAGGTCAGTCAGCTCTGAGATCATCCTCCTCTCAGTGCTATTTATGCAAAGCCTCACCATTCCCTCCCCCCAAACCACCATCCGGTGCTGTGAAGCCCTCCCCTCTCAGCTGGACATGGCTTAGATTGTCTCTTTCCGGTTGCAGCGTTTCTCTGTGCTTGGCTTTCTCGGCGTCTCATGTAACAGGGCGTTAATCACCGGCGTCAGGCATTGAACTGCTGATAAGAGTTTGTTTTGTTGGCAACCATCGATCCCCTGGTCCAGTGTCTCTCCCTCCCACCAAGGTGCATATGTCGAGCCTTGGCACGACAATGGGATTTACCCATGTATTTTGTCCTGGTCCACAATCAAGTCTGAAAGAAAAGCTGTCAGTGTGGCTTTCCTTAGAGAACCACTGAAAATCCATCTCTAACATCTGTTTTTGGACCTGACTCAAAGGAAACCTAACCCTAACACTACCTTTATTTTCATTGGCAATGGGATTTTTCCATTCATTTTATCCTTGTCTACAATTAAGTTCAAAAGAAAAGCTGTCACCATCACTTTCCTTAGAGAACATATAGCAATCTATCCTTGATGTAACTTTCATCCCTAACTTCAAGGAGACCTAACTCTAACCCTAACCCTGTCCCAAATCCGAACCCTGGTTTCTTTTTCATTTCATTTTGTTGGTATCCTGGTCCACAATCAACTCCTAACAAAAAGCTTTCATGTTTGCTTTCTTAGAAAACCAACAAGAATGTATCCCTAACATCTGTTTTTGACCCTGATTCCAAGGACACCTAACACTAATCATAGTTTCATTTTCATTGGCAATGCAGTTTTCCCACATATTTTACCCTGGTCCACAATCAAGTCCGAAAGAAAAGTTGTTAATTCCTAATGAAAAGCTGTCACTGTCACTTTCCTTCAAGAACTCATAGCAATATATGCTAAGATCTGTTTTCACCTCTGACTTCAAGGAGACCTCTGACTCTAAGGATAACCCTATCCCTAACCCAAATCCTAGTTTTGTTTTGTTGGCTATGAAATTTTCCCATGTATTTTATTGTGCTCAAATAAGAAATCCTAACGAAAAGCTGTCAAGTTCTCTTTCATCAGAGAACCTATAAGAAAAAATAGCAACATTAGCTTTTGGCCCTGGCAACAAGGAGACCTAACCCTAACCCAGACCCTAACCTTAGTTTCATTTTCATTGTCAATGGTATTTTCACCTGTGTTTTCACCTGGTCCACAATCAAGTTCGAATGAAAAGTTGTCACCATCACTTTCCTTAGACAACTAAGAGTTTTACCCTAACATCTGTTTTTGACCCTGACTCCAAGGAAACCTAACCCTAATCCTAACCCTAGTTTAATTTTCTTTGTCAAAGGGTCTTTCGCTTTTATTTACTCTCCTCAAAAAATAAATCCGAAATAAAACCTACCGCTGTCCCTTTCCATAGTGAACCTCTGAGATCAGTTTCTGGCCCAGAGTCAAAATAGGCCAAACAGTAACCTAACCCTAACCTTAATCCTAACACAAAGCCTAACCTTCATTTCATTTTCACTGGCAATGGAATTTTCCCATGTATTTTACTCTGCTCCCAAAAACAAATCCAAAGGAAAAGCTGTCACCAACGTTTTCCTTAGAAAACCTCTAAGAATCTAACACTAACCTCATTTTTTTGGTCCTGATTCCATAGCATCTATAACCCTAACAATAACCCTAACCATAACCATAACCCTAGTTTTATTTTCATTGGCAATGGTATTTTTCCTTGTTTTACTGTGGTTCACAATTAAGTTCTAACAAAAAGCTGTCACATTCTCTTTACTTTGTGACCCTCTCAGACTTTATCCCTATCATCGGTTTTAGGGCCTGACTGAAAGAACACCTTACCCTAACCTTATCCCTAAACCCAGTGTATTGATCTTTCACAAAGGGATTTTCCTGTTTATTTTATCCTGGTCCATGTTCAAGTCCTAACGAAAAGCTGTCACTGTTGCTTTCCTTAGCGAACCTATAATAATCTATCTCTAACATCAGTTTTCACCCCTAACTTCAAGGACACCTAACACTAACACTGTCCCTAATACAAATCCTAGTTTCATTTTGTTGGCAATGGGATTTTCCCATGTATTTTTCTGTGGTCCAGTAAAATGTCTGAATGAAAAGTCATCAGAGAACCTCTAAGAATCCATCCCAAACATTACCATTTGGCCCTGACTCCAATGACACCTAACCCTAATCCTAACCCAAACCCTAACCCTAATATCATTTTCATTGGCAATGGGATTTTGCTCTACCCAGGTTCACAATCAAATCCGAAGGAAAATCTGTCAATGTTGCTTGTTTGAAAGAACCACTAAGTATCTATCCCTGACATTAGTTTTAGGCCCTGACTAAAGAGACCTAATCCTGACCCTACCCATAACCCATAACCCAATCCCTAACCTTAGGTTTATCTTCATTGGCAATGGGATTTTCCCATATATATTTCAGTGCTCCACAAAGAATTCTTAACAAAAAGCTACCATGTTCTCTTTCCTTTGAGAACCTCTAAGAATCAATCTCTAATATCAGTTTTTAGCCCTGACTCCAAGGAGACCTAACCCTAATCCTAACTCTAGCTCTACTCATAACTAAGGTGACCAGACGTCCCGATTTTGGCGGGACAGACCCGCTTTTTCATGATTTGTCCCGCGTCCCGCCCGTCCTCTAAAAAGTCCCGATTTTTTGAAAGAATGCACGACTAGGGCATTCTTTCAAAAAATCGGCCTGAAAGGGCGGCATGCGAGATTGGGGGGAGGAGTTAAACTTTCGGCGGGCACTGGAGGACGGTGAAGAGGCACCTGATGCAGCCCCGCCCTCTCGAAACGGCCGGCGTCGCGGTGGGCGGGGCGGCCCAAGGGAAGGAATTGCATCCAAGATGGCCCTCGGGCCGGCGCTGGCTCAGCCGGCCGGGGCCGCCGCCACAGCCTTCCCGCCGCCGGGGCAGCCGGGACTGGGGGCCCAGCCGCAGGGGCAGCAGCAGCAGGCCTTTCAGCTCGGCCCGGCCGTGGGCGGCGTTGGCGGCGGACGTGCGTCCCGCGTTGACTCCTCCGGTGGCGGCTGGAAGCTGGCGGAAGAGCCGGTGTCAAAATTCACACCGGCTCTTCTGCCAGCTTCCAGCCACCGCCGGAGGAGTCAACGCGGGACGCACGCCCGCCGCCAACGCCGCCCACGGCCGGCCCGAGCTGAGAGGCCTGCTGCTGCTGCTGCTGCCCCTGCGGCTGGGCCCCCAGTCCCGGCTACCCCGGCGGCGGGAAGGCTGCGGCGGCGGCCCCGGCCGGCTGAGCCAGCGCCGGCCCAAGCTGAGAGGCCTGCTGCTGCTGCTGCTGCTGCTGCTGCCCCTGCAGCTGGGCCCAACCTGGCCGTCCTCGAGTGCCTGCAGGACGTGCCGAGGTCAGCGGGCAGCGTGGGACCCCCGGGCGGGCGGGGGGGAGGGAGGAGTAGAGCCAAGAGACGCTGGGGGCTGCTCCCCTGCCCAAGCCACTGCCGGCTCCCGAAGGGGAGGCGGGAGGCGAGGAAAGGCCTCCCGCCTCCCCCCCACACCTGGATGCCGACATTAGCCGTCTTTTGCCCTCTGCGCATGCATAGCGTTCTGCGCATGCGCAGAGGGCAAAACTCAAATTGCGGCCCCGCCCCCCGCCCCCCCATGTCCCGCTTAAAAAAAAAATCTGGTCACTTTACTCATAACTGTAATTTAATTTTCTTTGTCAATGGGATTTTCCTTTTTATTTACTCTTCTCGTGTCTTGAAGAAAACCTGTCACTGTCCCTTTCCTTAGAGAACCTCTGAGAATCTAACCCCTGATATTAGTTTCCAGCCCAGATTCAAAGTAGACCAAACCCTAACTTGAACCTAACCCTAATGCAAACTCTAACTTTCATTTATTTTCACTGGCAATGGGATTATTTATTCTGCTCCAAAAACAAGGCCAAAGAAAAGCTGTCACTGAAGCTTTCCTTAGAGAAACTCTAGAGCAGAGGTCTCCAACCTTGGCAACTTTATGAGGTGTGGACTTCAGTTCCCAGAATTCCTCAGCCAGGAAGGCTTGCTGAGGATTTCTGGGATTTGAAGTCCACACCTCATAAAGTTGCCAAGGTTGGAGACCTCTGCTCTAGAGTACCTAAGCCTATTCCTTATCCAACCCCTAGTTTCATTCTGTTTGGGAGGGTGGGAGACAGATTGTTAATTTAGGGCTTCTGATTATTTTATTCCATTAAGACACTAGAAATATCCCTACAATTTTACTAATACAAAGAACAAAGTTTCACTTTTTCCTGATGTTCTTTTTTCATGAAATCTCTGTATTTTACTTTAACACCAGGGGTGGGGGTGGGGAATCTGTGTAGGAGCTAATTGTTATCCCTTTTAACATGGACCTGGGGAAGGAGGAAAGGTGATTGTCCAGCCACAGTTTCTTTCTTTATCCCTGAAGGTTGGCTAGATTTTTTGGAATTAAATGCACTTAGCATGCAGCACACTGCTTTCAACAGCTTTCTGAATGTCTAGGTTTATTACCCGTTATGTGACTGTGAATAAAACCTGGGCTACTACAAATTTAAGTCAGTCCTGTATAAATAGCCTTCCAAACAATGAATGCATTGGGCTGAAACATCGGTCACCCTGAACTTAGATAATTGAATCACAAGGTCAAAAGAAGCCACTGAAGCCATCAGGTGCAAGAATTCAGAAATATCCACTGTTTATTTACTTATTTATTTGTATCCTGCTTTTATTATTTTTACAAATAATTCAAGGCAGCATACATATCCAATACACCTCCTTCCCCTTATTTTCCACATAAGTTCCACAACTTACCTCACATTTTCCACATGTGAGGTAAGTTGGGCTACTGAGAGAGAGGGACTGGTAAAATAATTAATAAAACAATTAGTTTTACTGTTAGGTTGTTTCTCCAGAAATTCAGCCCTAAACTGCCTTAGGGCTGTGGTAATTTGGAATATTATTTCATGTTCTGCATATTAGGATACTAGAAAAGAGCTCTTGATTATCTTCTGTGTGATATATGTGTGATATTTCTCCAGATACATGAAACAGTTCCTCTCCAGACACATTATTCAGACTATTCCCTCTCTCTGCAAAAATATTAATTGTAATTCCTGATCATCCCTATCCTGAACCAGGTCCTATTTGTCTAAATTCTTCTTAAAATGTGACTTTTAGAACTGGTCATAGTATTCAATATGAGAATCTCCCATTTAAATAAAAGTAGTGAGACACTATGCCAAAGTCACCCATTCAAAAGCTATTAATTCTGAAGGAAGATATCCTATGGATTGCTTTGATGGTACGTGGCTTAGGACAGAGCCAGCCCTATTATTAAAGAAAAGAAACTAGCAGCTCAGGTGGCAGAAGCTGAATAGAAATCATGAGATACTTCCACCCCCTTATTATTGCTTCTGAGTTTCCAAAATATTCCTCTCTCTTGATAAGCAGAACAGGATGTAGCACGTGGCTTGTCTTGAGCCATCTCAACAAACCTGCTCTTTAGCCAGGGGTGAAATGTTACTGGTTCGGGCTGGTTCGCCTGAACTGATAGTAAAAATGCTACCGGTTTGCCTGAACTGGTAGTAAAAAATGCTTTAAAAAGTAAAAAAAAAAGGTTCCAACGATCAGCTGTGACAATCAGCTGTGCCGTGCGATCGTCAGAACCTTTTTTAAAAAACTTTTTTTTAAGATTTTTTTTACTACCGGTTCTGGTGAATAGGTAGTAAAAATGCTTTAAAAAGTTTTTTAAAAAGGTTCTGAAGATTGTGGGCACAGCTGATTGTCACAGCTGATCATCGGAACTTTTTAAAAACTTTTTTTAGCACTTTTTAACTACCGATAGTTAAAAAATACCACAGAACCAGTAGGGAAAATTTTTGAATTTCACCACTGTCTTTAGCTATAAAGAATATTGTGCCGTCAACCAGTCTAGTCCATTTCTGCTCAAGGAATGCAACTCAGTGTCCTGAGACAACCCTGGTAGGATAGTTGTGAATTGTTGTTGCTTTTTCATATGAAAGAGCAAGCAAAGAAAGGGGGCTTGACAGCTGCTTCTCAGCACTGATGGATGTTCTTTGTCAATTGAAGGCACAGATAAGGCAATGGCCTCGAGGCCTGAGTTCTGAATACTCACTCTTCAGCATCAGTGGCCTCTAATGCAGTTGGTCTTGCCTTGCCTTGCCATCTCAAAAAACAAAAACAGAAATAAGGAAAATATGCCAAACCGGCGAGTAGAAAAAAAAAGGGTCTTCCTTAACTGCTGGTATTGGTAGCAAGCTCCATGCATATAAATGGACAGGACTTTTCCTCATGCAAACTCTGTATATGGCACCAGTTTGTTTGGGGGAACCTACATTTAGATGCCTACAGGTAAGTGATGGGTACAAATAGCTTCTCCATCATACGAGGAATACTATCTTTAAGTCCCCACCAACATTGTATGATGAAGTTGCCTGGATGTAATAAAATCCTAATCATTCATATAGAGTAGTGGCTCTCAATTTGTGGTCTGCAGAAACACACACACACACTGGGGGGGTGATGTCATCACAGGTGAGTCTGCGAAGGCTTGAAGAAATGTTTTGATTTAAATCTAGAGTTAAGTCTTAGGGCAGGGGTGTCAAACTCGATTTATTGAGGGCCGCATCAGGGTTGTGTTTGACCTTGGGGTGGGCGTGGCCAGCTCAACATCACTTGTGTCGGGAGTACCTGTGTGGCCCGAGCACTCTGTATCACGGTGTGATTATTGTCAGTTGTATGTATATGCAGGGAGCTGCATCCCTATCTATTATAATGGTACATTCCTATCACGTGATATAATATTCTTGTACGCATGTGTGTATTCCTAAATCTCCATTTCTTCCCTTCTTGACTTGGCTCTCGACTGAGAAAGTCGCATTTTATAGCAGAGATGTAAACAATCAGAATTTATTGTTTTTGTACCAAAATAAATATTTTAATTAGACTTTAAACTTTGGCTTTATTTCTAAATGTTTGAATTCCAGGAGAAAGATCTATTTCGCCTCTGTGAGATTAATTCTCACTTCGTCACTCTGCCAGCAAAAACGGCTCCTGCGCTCTGTTTTCAGCTGTGACAGCCTCCTGCAACCCTCTGCCAGTGAAAATCGAGCTCGGGAGGACTGCCCACGACCCTCCCAAGCTCCATTTTTGCTGGCAGAGGCACCATGGGCCAGTCCTTCACTGTTTCCAGGGTGGCCCCTCGGGCCAGATCTAAGCACCCCATGGGCCGGATGTGGCCCCCGAGCCTTGAGTTTGACACCCCTGTCTTCAGGCCATGGACTATAGCAGGGGTGTCCAACTCACGTCATCACGGCAGTGTCATGTGACGTATTGGGACTTTCCCCCCTTCGCTAAACTGGGTGGGGGCAGGGCCAGCAAGGGGCGCATCCAGCCCGTGGGCCGCAAGTTTGACACCCCTGGTCTATAGCAACAAAAGATATTTAAAGGGGCTCCGTGGTGAATAAAAGGTTGAGAACCATTGCTCTCAAGCAGGGGTGTCAAACTCACGGCATCACAGCAGCGTCACTTGACTTTTTTCACCCTCGTTAAACCAGGCATGGGGGTGGCCAGTGCATGATACATCCGGCCTGTGGGCCGTGAGTTTGATACCCCTTCTCTAGAGTATTCTTGTTTAATGGTGCTTTTTCTAAGCAGAATTTAGTCTTCACTGCTTGAGGTTCCTATAGTGGTACGTAGGTATATACAGTATTTATTAGAAGAATAAATGGGTGGACTTTGAGCCTCTATACAAACATAGATATAAATATTAAACAGCTAATATTAATGCATGGCTAAATGGTATTTTTCTCCCCCCACCCACCCCATGCCTCTCTCCTGGCATTAAAAGAAAGAAAGAAAGAAAGCTTTCTGTATGCCTGAGGAGAGTTTAATTGTGCATAACACAAATATGTCTGCCCTCCAGGGGTGGGTTCCACTTACCTTTGCCACCAGTTTGCATCATGACATTTTGCGTGCACGAGCATAGCGAGCATGTACGCACACGTCCCCTCATGCAATTCTGCTTCCGCACATGCTCAGTAGCTATAATCAGCCTGAAACACAGCTGAGGAGCTGATCAGCTGTGCTTCGGGCGAAGGAATAAAGGTAAGTATAAACCTGGGAGCGGCCCTTTTTCAAGCAGCAGCAGAGGAAAAAACTTCCAAACAGTAAAAGATTTGGAAAAATATTCAAAAAAAAGATGGCGGCGCCCACGGACCGGCACCGACCGCTGACATCACCAGCGGGTCGCTACTGGTTTGGGCAATCTGGTCCGAACCGGGGGGAACCCATCCCTGCTGCCCTCATATATGTAAACACAGATATGAGTGAATACCCTTTCCACAAACAACGCTTCTGGCTTCCGCAGTTGGACAATAAACTGTGTTAAACACATGGCTTGTTTCCAGCAGCTGAGGGTGACTCTTTTATTTGTAAGTGGCTGGCCGCTGAATGACCCACTGTCTGGGAAGGAAAAGCTATGTGGGTTCATACAGCAAAATGTCACTGAAAGAATATATTTTATCTAGCCCTGGACTAAGATTGAGGGACTATATTGAATTGGGAAAAGCAGCATCAAGATTTTGATACCACTTCGCTTGTCCATATCTATCTCTCCTTAGCCATCCAGAGTTTTTGGAATGGTTGTGGTGTAGTTGCAGCCAGATAAAGAAATGCTTTCAACTTCTCAGGTGGTGTGTGTGTGTGTGTGTGTGTGTGTGTGTGTGTGTGTGTGTGTGTGTGTGTGTGTGTGTGTGTTTGAGAGAGAGGGGGGAGGGAGAGGGAGAGGGAGAGGGAGAGGGAGAGGGAGAGGGAGAGGGAGAGGGAGAGGGAGAGGGAGAGGGAGAGGGAGAGAGAATGAATGAATGAATGAATGAATGAATGAATGAATGAATGAATGAATGAATGAATGAATGAATGAGTGAATGAATGAATGTAATAAAATACAGTGGCTGACTCTCCTGTCCAGGCACAACATTGCAGAAAGTTTGGGAGATGGGCTCCTTTCTTTGGATTTCACCCTGAAAAGAGATCAGATTCTGCATCTACAGCTTCTGACATTAAGCTATGATGTGGCTATTTCCTTCCTTGATAGCATTGGCTTTATTTTGGCCAAACCTGGAATTATGCGGTGGGGTACTGCCCAGCGTGAAGTATTCTGCTGAATCAATACTGCCATCCACAACCTCCTCTGGCTTATATTCACCACTTGCTCTCCTTCCTATTTTGCTAGCACACTCCATAGACTCTTTAACCCACCCCACTAGCTCCCACTTGCCATCCTTCTCTCTGCTGGCTTGCACACTCACCTCTTCCTTGCCTACCACCCATTTGTCCCAATCACTCATTCTGGGGAACTTCTGTCACATCAGGAACTCAACGTGTCCCCTGGATTCCAGGAATTATGGCACTAGCCTTATTTCAGGCTTTCCCGGGCTTATTTCCCTCGGGAGTAGGGCGGCATATAAGATCCAATAAATAAATAAATAAATAAATAAATAAATAAATAAATAAATAAATAAATAAATAAATAAATAAATAAATAAATAAATAAATAAATAAATAAATAAATAAATAAATAAATAAATAAATAAATTTCAGGAACTCAATGTGTTCCCTATTTCAGGTTTGTATTATAATCAAGACTGCTGTTCTGCAATGAATATGCAATAGAGTTATTCATTTATTAAATGTATGAGTTCACTTGACTCCATTGTGAATCTGGGCAGCATATGATATTAAACCAATGGAATATTAAAACAATGGAATATTAAAACAATGGAAAAGTGCAAATAAAACAACAGGCCTCTAGGAAAAGAATCCACAAGCTCTAAAAAGACACACAGAGAGAGACAGACAGACAGACAGACAGACAGACAGACAGACAGACAGACAGACAGACAGACAGATAGATAGACACATATACACATACACACACATACACACACCTCTAACTCAGGGTCTGGAAGACGAGTCAGAGCTCTTTTCAATAAGATCAAGGTAGGTGCTGAGGCATTACGACAGAGAATAATAATCAGATGACATTACTTTATGGATAGGAACTGAAGTGTACCAACTCTGCCTGGTTATACAGCACAAGCAGAAGCTACAAGTGACAGACAGTCTTTCAGATAGCCATGTCCTATTTCGTGAAGGACTTAATAAGTAATAACCAGCACCTTGGATTGTAAACAGAAAATAAATGTGGCAACCAGTTCAACTCATTAAGCATAATGATCCATAGTAGGCATAATATCCATAGTGATCCAATGATCCATAGGCATAATATGGCATGTTGCTGACTTCTGGAGCAACTACAAGTCGGTCCAGAATTATATTCAAAGGCAGATCCATATATAGCTCATTGCAATAATCCAGAGGTAAGGTGACCAAATAATGAATGACTGTCCAAAGAGTCCCTAAGAGGGCACAACTAGAACACCAAATGAATTTGTGTAAAGGCTTTCCTAGTAACAGTTCCTCAAGCAGAAGCTATGAGTCTAAGAGGTCCCCTCGATGGCTCACTAGTCCCAAAGAGGAAACTACAATCCATTCAAGGTGAAAGATGCAACATTTGTGGTCTGGGTGATTCAAATGCCCATGATCAGGGAGAGAAGATACATATAGTCAATTTGTATCTAGTGGTTAAAAGCCAATTTAGTCTAGTGTTTGAGGCACTAAGCTGGAAGAGGAGACTATGAGTTCAAAGCCCACTTTAGCCATGAAAACCAGTCTCCCTCCCTCCCTCCCTCCCTCTCTCTCTCTCTCTCTTTCTCCCTCCCTCTCTCCCTCCCTCTCTCCAACCCACCTCACAAGGTGGTTGTTCTGAGAAAATAGGAAAATAGGAGGAAGGGATATGTTCACCACCTTGTGATAAAGTAATAAAAGTAACAAAGGCAGGATACAAATAAATAAATAAATATTGGTATAGTTGCAGGCTCATTCAGAGTTAGGTCTTCTCAATATCCCCTTCTGTGGAGCAGTTTGTCCTCATACATAAAGACGACAACCTTTTTCATGGGTTTCTGCACAGCTGTGAAAACACAATTCTTAAGTATGCCCTGGTGGCTGATGCCACAATCTAATGTTGTTTGTGTTTTCTGCTGTTAAGTATGTAGTGCTCAGAGCCAGTTGGAATGGAGTAGCATAGAAATGCTACTAACAAATAAATAATTTCATCGCTAGATATCATTCCACACATTTAAGCATATTCTTCTCACCACATTGGCAGGCAAGCAAACAAATGAATTCAGCTTTACAATATTGTGGCCCTGTGGGCAAGACCATGAAATACCCTTTAAGGAAAGGATTACCTAGAAACAAATTCTCATTGAATTCTGGGATTTTTCCCCCCCGTAACTTACATCACAAATTTCTAGTAGTACAAGGGAAGTAGGGGGACACGCCAAAGATTGTGTACGAACCAAGTCTTTGTGCAGTTCAAGGCACCTTTACATTTTTAATATCTGGTTCTTTCAACATCAGACAGGGAGGGGTCAGGGCTAATAATGATTGGGATCATAGGAAGTAATTGGAAAAGAGGTTTGTAAAATATTTCTTGGCTTGCTAAAGTGCTAAGGAAAATCCTTCCCCCGAAGCTAATATTTGCTTTGAAGGGAAGAATCTTCCATTGATGTCAGCATGGACTTTTCTTCCAAAAGGAAATATCGGCCAATTGATTTTTCACATGCCCACAATATGCAAGGAAATGGCCAAGAGCTGCTTCAATGCAAAACACCCAGTGGATCTTATGGGATGCAGCATGTCTATATTCACCAAGAGAGCCACAAGTCTCACAATATATATGATTTATTTAGCGTATGGCTGGTCACACACAATATTAAAACACTTCATTTTTACAAATTAAAAACAGTTAAAGCAGTAAGAAAAACCTAAAAAGGAAAACAGAAATAACATTTCAAAGCTTAATATCAAGTTTGGAGATCCAGTCAGTAGCTGCCGTTGTTGTGCAGAGGAAGTCCCTACAGTCTCCTGGATATCTTCTGTTAGGGCATTCCCTCACTATATGCTGAATAGTCTGTCGAGGAGCCCCGCAATCACATTGTGCTGAAGGTGTCTTTCCCCATTTATGCAAGGAGTCAGCACACACCCCACGAGTTGTTCTAATTCTATTATATGTCACCCACATGTATCGGGGTAGGCCAAATCCTGGAGGTATACTACTAGGGCTAATGTGCCCAGAGACATCTTGGGGGGTGCAGCTGTTCCACGCCTCCATCCACTTTTGTGTGATACATGCTCCAAACTGCCCTCGGGACAGTATTCTTCCTTACAAATCTGACTTTTCTTCCCTCTGATTGCATTTATGCTGGTTCCTTCAGGTTAGTATGACCCCCATGTACTCCAAATACACTGCGTTTCAAAAAAAAACAAGTATAACAAAGATTGTGGAATAATGCTCAGGGAAGATGCATTCGATTAATACAAACAAGAAAAATGAAGCAGGGATTTTACTATCCCACTGTCAAAGTGACCAGAAGGGGTGGTTGACCAGTCCAGTTTGTGAAATTGATTAGAATGTGGATAGCCTGCCAAGGGGAAGAAAGCATCCATATCTTTCTGTTCCCCTGGCGAATTCTTTAGCAGGCCGAATTAATTTCATATTTTTAAAAAGTGCAACAAATACATAGGAATGATGCCCCAAACCCATGCATCCCCATAAACAGAAAACTATACATAGATAGCTTGCAAATTTCTGTAGTAACTGAAATGTACAAGTGAAGTCTAATGAACCCTCAAAGTAAGGAGTCTGTCTATAAAGGTATAAACTCCATCCAACCCATATAGCGGTTTTGTCTAAACGTGCCTAACTGAGGAACAACTGAATTTCAAAACTTCTGTTATTGTTGCGGGGTTTCAGCATGGAAGGGACTGTGTTACAGATCTTGTTCTCCTCCAAATTAGGATTTCATTGATTACTCTTTAATAGCTGGTATTTGCATTTGGAAACCTGTGCAAATAGGTACATATTAGGTCTCTGTCTGACTAAGGATGTTTTGTTTTGTTCTGTATTTGCAATGGGATCTTTGTTGCAAAAAGGCAACACAAGATAGCAATAGCACTTAGATTTATATATCACTTCACAGTGCTTTACAGCCCTCTCTAAGTGGTTTACAGAGTCAGCCTATTGCCCCCAACAATCTGGGTCCTCATTTTACCCACCTTGGAAGGATGGAAAGCTGAGAACCTTGAGCCTGATGAGATTCGAACTGCCAAACTGCAGGCAGCTGGCAGTCAGCAGAATTTATTTATTATTTATTATTTATTTATTATTAGGTTCTTCTATGCTGCCCTACTCCCTAGGGACTCAGGGCGGCGTACAACATTGTGCAAGAACACTAAACCATAAACAGCGATTAAAACAATTTTAAAAGATTAAAAGAGTTAAAAAGAAGACATTCACCAACATACATACAGGGGGAGATCTCGGATAGAAACTAGTCTCAAACCCCTGCCTGCAGGAACAGCCATGTCTTGACAGCTTTCCGGAAGGCCAGCAGGGTGGGGATAATTCGGATCTCTGGGGGAAGTTGGTTCCAGAGCACGGGGGCCCCCACAGAGAAGGCCCTGCAATGCTGCATTCTAACCACTACACCACCATAGCTCAATACCTCATATAGGCAAAGAAATGATGGCGGACATAAATCTTTGGCATATCACTTCTCACTGGCTCCCAATATTCCCAGAAGGGGTCTCGGAGTAGCCTGAAGTGAAGCTACATGGCTGCTTTGCTTTTAAAAGAGAGGAGGCTATGTTTTGCACATGGTTATTAAAAGAGTAGTCTGTATTGCAACTGTGGGTAGAAATATTTAGATTCTAAGTGTATCTCCTTTGGACACCATTTGATCTGGTGAAGCTCTGAATTCTATAACAAAAGAAAGCCAGTCACAGCACCTGAAACCCGCCAGCTTTATTGTATTAGCTACCTAGAGGTGCAATGCAGTATGTGAAATTGTAGGTTACAGATGTTTCTCTGGATGCTTCAAGGGACTTTTCTAAAAGAAGGGACTTTCTAAAAGAAGCATTTAAGGGGAAGATTATTAAATGTTTTTGACTAAGATGCTATTAAGCCCTGCTTATCTTTTTCGGCAGATAGCTTTACTCTTTAAAGGACTGGAAGAAGACCCTGCCGATTTAATTCAGGGTAAGCTCTCATATGTGAAACTCCCAGAGGCATGCTGGGATGAAGAAACCACCAGAGGCCCACAGGAAATAGGAAAATCAGTAGTACGCCATACCTATCTTTAGCACAGTTTATAGTACCCAGGGGCTTTTGTAAGGCAGAGAAGAGAAGGGAAGGAAACACAGCCTCCCTATATTAGTAAAGCTGGAGAGTGATATTTAGAAAGAATGTTAAGAAGTCAAGAAAGCCAAATTGAGTAGTAAAATTTAAATGCTAAAAGAGATGAATGGTGCGTTCCCTTGTCCTAGGAGTGTGAAACTTCTGTTGGCTTAAGGGAAGCATCAGATGATTTCATGGCCTCTCAAAGGCTGCATTTCAAAGGTGGCTGTTCCCGTAATACTTTGGGGTGGTGGGGATGCAAGTTTTAAGACTCCTGAGTACAAGGAGTCCAGTCCTGGCTTACAATTATGGATCCAGCCCAAGACCCTCCCAAGTCATGCAAGAGACAGAGAGAGTTGTCACAAATGAAACAGAAAGCATTGCCCTTAACCTATGTTGGCTGGAGAATTCTGGGAGCTGAAGTCCACAAGTCTTAAAGTTGCCAAGTTTGGGGACCCCTGTTTTAAGGGATAAAAATAGGCTTTTCTTTCTCTTCAAGGGTTGATCTTTCCCATACCCAAACCCTTCTCCTCACCAGTGCAAGAAAAAATTATAGAATTTTTTGGCCTCTCTGATTCAAAGAAGGGCTCTAGAAGCCACACCAAAAAAAAACTGCTTGTGAATGCAAGGCAGCCTCCGGGGGGGGGGGGCTACCTTTTGAATCTCCACCTTAAATAATTATTACACAGGACTCCTTGTACTCAGAGCCTATGTCTTATGGGCCACTTTTAGTCCATGAAGTTTCTGTCATTAAGACTCTATCTCCCAAGGGCAGAGAGGTTGCCCTTTTAGGGCACTTGAACTATTTTCAATTGAAATTGAGCCAAGAAAAGATTATATCTTATGAGGAGAAAAGGATGCTGGAGAGAAAGAAAGAACTCAGTCTCAAATCAATCTCAGGACTTTTTAATGAAAGACAGGACATTCCTACACCCAAACTTGTAAGGAAGGAAGGAAGTGTCAAAAACCTGTACCACTGCTGTTAAGTGTTGCACTCACATGAGCTTGTCCACTCAGAGTGTGAGCCCGCCTCACTTTGGTTTTGGCTATGGGTTTGCCTACATTGTTCTTTTTTTGTAATAATTTTTATTAAGAAGTATATTAGACAGATAAAACTAATGCAAACTACAAAAAGTAGAAAGTATAAAAATATATAAAAAATAAAAAGTACAGAAGGAAAAAAGCAAAAGCGAAAAGAAGACCCCTCCCAGCAACTACTGTATAATTAACATTAACAGTTTATCACCCTCTCTTAAAGTACAACCAACCACCTCTTCATCCCATATACCCATGATGGAAAACCTATGGCATACGTGCCGGAAGAGGCACGCAGAGCCATCTCTCTGGGCACGCTAGCCATTGCCTGTTGCTCTTCTGGGTTCCGGCACATGCATGCGCGCCAGCCAGCTGGTCTTCGTGCATGGGGAGCACCGGAAACCAGAAGAACAGCCCCCTGGCATGCGCATGCGCATGCCGGGAAGCTGAGCTTCTGGATTCTGGCACGCGCATGCGCACTGGCCAGCTGGTCATCGTGCACAGGGGAGTGCCAGAAACCAGAAGACCAAGTGGCCGGTGCGCCAGGGAGCTGCTCTTCTGGTTTCTGGTGCTCCCCTGTGCGTGCGCACACTCCTGTTTTGGCACTCAGTGCCGAAAAGGTTCGCCAACACTGCCATATACCATCCCATTTTCTATAAGCAAATCTTTAAAGTCTCATCATGCCATCTTAATTAGAAAAAGCCCATTAAGGGTTAGAACTAACAACATAACTATGGTTATGGTTAGGTACTACAATTGGTACAGAATGCAGCTGCGCGAGCTGTGGTGGGTGTACCGAGATACACCCACGTAACACCCATCCTCCGCCAGCTGCATTGGCTGCCCATTGATCTCCGGTCGCAATTCAAGGTGTTGGTTTTGACCTTTAAAGCCCTACATGGCTCAGGGCCAGGTTACCTTCGGGACCGCATCCTGCCACATTCCTCCCTACGACCAGTGAGGTCCCACAGAGAGGGCCTCCTCCAGGTCCCGTCTGCCAAACAATGCCGGCTGGCGGGCCCACGGGGGAGGGCCTTCTCTGTGGGAGCCCCATCTCTCTGGAACCAACTCCCGCCAGAGATCCAGACTATCCCCACCCTACTGGCCTTCCGCAAGGCAGTAAAAACATGGCTCTTCCGGCAGGCGGGGTGAAGAGATGATTCCCCCAAGTATGAATGGATTTTTAAAATTGTAATATGTTTTTAGATGTTATTTTAATATGTAGTTCTAATCTCTGCTGTAAGCCGCCCTGAGTCCCACGGGATTGGGCGGCCTATAAGAACTCTTATAAATAAAATAAATAAATAAATAAGTATGATAAACTATATCTAATACACAATAAGCCCACTATGAATCCTTCTTTTTGCATTTATTTCACATTTTCTATTTAACAAACCCACCTATCTCATTTCTTCAAATAAAGCAAACTTTTAAAACATTGTCATCCAGTCCTAGTCCACATAGGTCCACTGAACTTTACCAGAAATAGCAAACCATCTATTCTAAATGTGATCAAATAAACTAGCTCTGTAATCTTTTCCTTTTCTCATAACAACCTTTAGTTTCCTCAGAAAATATTCAAGCATCTGTTTTGTTTTTATGCTCCCTTTGTCTCGGCTCACAAAATTTTGGGCAACTTTTACAAGCCCCTTTTGTAGATCCAATATAAGGAGGTTATCCATATCAGTCTTCATATTCTCACCGTCTCTTCTCACAAAATCACTGACAACTTTAAAAATCCATTTTGTAAATCACATATAAAAAAATGATATCTACATCATTCTTCTGGTTTAGTATTTGTATGTCTTTTTTAATTGTTAAAACATCAGCAGGTTTCACTTGCATAGCCAACAACTCATCTTTTTGTGTATCTACCATTTTCTTTTTCCATCTGCTTACATATTTTTCAGTCTCCAGTTAAATCATTTTAACTTTATTTAATAAAACTTGTTCCAATTCCATAACATCATCCAGTCTATCTATCATGGATAACTTTAAAATTATTTTTTGCACCTAAAAATTATATATATCTCTCTCAAATCCATTGATACATTCATTTTCATTTGGTACCCTCTAGTGACCAATCTTCAAAGTTATCTTATCAGTTATTTGTTTTCAAATGTAACTATAGAATTTTTTGGGGGGTATCTATTTAATTAATCTCAAAATCTTAATTCAAGTCCCTCTAAACCCTTAATCCATTTAAAACTTTCTAAAATCATACTCAAATCCCCCTTTTGGTTTATATTCCAGAAAAAAAATATTTTTTACAAAACCTTAAACTCATAATTTTTTTTCATAAAGGATTGAGGGCGGGCGGGGGGATCACCTAGTAAATATATTAGCATGTGCAATTCTGAAGGTTCGCAATGTTTAAAAAGCAATTTAAAAAGGAAAAAGAAAGTAAGTAAAACCAAAAGTAATTAAGAAGTGAAATTTGGTCAAACCTTGAATGAGGTTTGAGCTATCAGCTCGGTAGATGTAGTGGAGTACTGAAGGATAACGGGAAGAGAAAATAATCAAACAAGAGAGGCAGGATCCCCAGTGGGTCAGCTATCAGAAGAAGACATTTAGAAAGGACTCACCATAATTGTTCAGACGGTTAAAAGTGGTGATGGGAAGTTTGTCCCTTTAGACTTGCAAGATTCTCTTAATGTAGCCTTATAATGAAGTAGATTTAGCTCACCTAGTCATGATTCTTGTCTGATTTACCCAGGAGAACTGATAGTAATTCCAAATTAATCTTTGAATGTATAAAAAATTATTCAGACTGGATGGTAAACACAAAGAAAACATAAGGGAAGGGAAGAAAAAATTACCTTGGATCCTACCCCACAAAGTCTGTTATTATCTCTAGTTGGCGTTCCCAATATTAAATGTGGTCTAAATTAGATTAGATTGAAAGGTGCAAACCAAAGAGAACTAGCAAATAAATAAGATGTTTGTTCTTCAGCCAAGAATAAATTGTGGGACTCTTTGATGAACAACATCTTGATATACAGTATAATCACAAAATGGTGGAAGAATCCTCAGGGTTTTAACAAGCTGAAATAATAATCTTACTGTGATGGGTTCGTGTTGCCAGATACACTTTTGATCAAGTACTTTTGGCTCCTTCAAACAAGATCTGCACCAAGAAAAACTTTCTTCCAGTGATCCATTAAATCATTGGCAGCCTTCCACAATGATGCTACCCAGATGCATTAGACTACTTCCATAATTCCCAAATAACCATGCTACTGAAGTTATATAGAAGTTGTAGTAGAACATTGCCGGAAAAGATGGAATTAACCCTACATTTATAGAGTTTAGCTGGTTAACAAGGACATTTCTTTTGTCAAATATCAGGATGGTCGAAGAACCTGCCATACTGGATGGAAAATGATACTGTTGTACACCTCTACTTTCACTAATTGCACTTCTACCTTTCCCATTGGAGCAATTTTCTGACTGATTTTTAATCATTCATTTCCTAATGAGATTTTTAGCACATTTCCCTCCTTTCCCTGGTAATTAGAAAAATCTTCTGTCATTGCTTTTCCCCTCCTCCTTTTCTAGACTCCCAGCAGGTTGGATTTTTAATCTAATCAAGGAGTTGAATCTTTCATGCTGGTGTCAAGGCCCTTGTTTGTGCTTTCCAGTCACCTAGAAAGGCTCATGCATCAAATCTCAAAGCAACCATCTTAATATTCTGGGCCTCTCGGCTGCTCTGTTTACTAGGCAAGTGAGGCACACCAGCATGATTTTACAGGAGATGGCTGGTAGGATTAGCTCCTAGCACTGATAGGGATCATGAATGCTCTGCTTCTAGAACTGGAGTTGCTGGTTTCAGCAGTTGGCTCATCAGATGTCTCTTTTGGAAAAGACAGCTCCACTTTTCTGTCACCTAAGAGCCTCTTTCCATGACTTTCAGGTCAGTGAGATAAATCCACGTTTTCAAGAAGTTCAGCACTGCAAGATCGTTCTTGTTTGCCATTCATTTTTTTACTTTTATTTTTTTTATCTTGCCTTTATTAATTTTTTGCAAATACAGTAACTCAAGATGATAGATAGATGATAGATAGAATTCTTTATTGGCCAAGTGTGATTGGACACACAAGGAATTTGTCTTTGGTGTATATGCTCTCTGTATACGTAAGGAGAATAAAATACATTCATCAAGAATAAAAAGATACAACACTTAGTGGTAGTCAAGGTTACTAATGAGCTATCAAATCGTACTAGGAAACAAATAAAAACAATATAATTGAAAGATACAAGCAACATGGTTATAGTAATAAGTGAGAAGAGATAAATACTAGTAAGGAAGAAAATAATAATAGTAATACAGTCTTAGTAAATTATTTGACAGTGATGTGGGAATTAGTTGTTAAGCAGAGTGATGGCGTTCGGGAAAAAACTGTTCTTGTGTCTAGTTGTTCTGGTGTGCAGTGACCTATAGCGTCATTTTGAGGGTAGAAGTTGAAACAATTTATGTCCAGGATGCAAGGGGTCTGTAGATATTTTCACGGCCCTCTTTTTGACTTGTGCAGTATACAGGTCTTCAATGGAAGTCAGGTTGGCAGCAATTGTTTTTTCTGCAGTTCTGATTATCCTCTGAAGTCTGTGTCTGTCTTGTTGGGTTGCAGAACCAAACCAGACAGTTATAGAGATGCAGATGACAGACTCAATAATTCCTCTGTAGAACTGTATCAGCAGCTCTTTGGGCAGTTTGAGTTTGAGATGGGAAACATACCTAATACTCCTTCCTCCTCCTATTTTCCCCACAATAACAACCCTGTGAAGTGAGTTGGGCTGAGAAAGAGTCACTTGCCCTGCCCTTTTAATCATGCTGATAAAGAACTACTTTCAGGAAGATGCTACTTGCATTTCAGAGGACATTCTTTTTAGTATTACTGGAGACTTGCCTTGAGATGCTATCCATGATGCCATGGGAAAATGTTGTTCATTTATGAGAACATTTTTCCATTACCATCACCTTAAAGCTACCCAAGTTCCTTCTTTGCTATCGTAGGCAAAACTAAAATAACATGAGGTGCTAAGGATTTGACTTCTTAGTTCTTCCTTAGACTCCCAAGACAAACTAGTGTGTGACAATTGTTTATGGGCAGACTCAGATATCTCCCAAAAACATTCACCAAAGAAGTTATTTGAAAACCATTCTAAAATGAATTTCCAGAGTTAATAAGAGAATAGGGAAAAGAAAGCAGCGCCATAAAATGAACTTTAGAATGATGGTCCATAAAGCAGCCAAAACTCACCCAGCACCTAAGAAAGAAGAATTTGGTTTTTTTTTTTAAAGAATAATAGTAAAATAAGTTCTACTTACATGCTGAACCAATATTATGCTGGGGGAATAAGATCTGCAAATGGATATTGGGCAACAACAGCTGCTCGGGTTATCTTCTTCCCTCTTGGAAAATTCAAAGACAGAGGAAAAGTCAAGAATATATTTGAAACTTCTTAAAAATAATTAAACTTCAAAAGTTTAGCCAGCTGGGGAGATTTTGGGTCAGTCACTCTCTTTCAGCCCAACCTACCTTACAGGGTTGTGGTGGGGACAATAGGAAGAGGAAGGTGCACTGGGTTTACTCACCAAAGTATTAAAGCCGGGATGCAAATAAATAAATTATAGCAATCTACCAAATCCCATGCATATAGTGTTGTTCGATTTTTAGAGTGAGATCAGAGAGAAATAAAAAGTTACAAGTACATCCATTTTGGTCTTTCTGCATTTAATTTCCTATTTGCATAATGGTAGAGCCACTATTGAGCCGTGCACAATGTGCCAATGGCTCAATATGTTATGCAAAGTAGCAGCTCATATATCTGATGACATTCTTTCCAGATCATGAGAGCTTAGGCCAGTCTTCTCTGCCAAGGGTCACTCAAGTACGTTGAGCTACTCTATCATCCGCCTGAACACTTGGGCTATTGGTTGGAAATATGAGAGCATTTGGGAGGCCCAAGGTTGGAGAAGATTATACATTTCCTCTGCCTGTAATAAAATGGTAGGCAGGTCCGCTTGTGCCATCAGTGTTCACTCTACCCTCTGCTGCAGTGAGTCAGTAATGGCTCTTGTGATCATTTATTTCTTCCGTCCTTCCCCTCTCCTCTGCAGAGAGAACAATATTTATATTGTTCTCTCTGCAGCTTAAAAGCTGTATCTATCCACGCAGGAAGAATCAAGTTACAGAAAGGTTTTAAGTGAAACACTGCTCTAAATATAACATGGACATTCAAGGAGATGATAATTGAATATCCATCATTGAGATCCCATAAAAAGTAGACAAAAGACAAGATAGCCATCTGTAAAGGATAATATAGAAGGGCACTAAAAATAGTTTGATAGCCCCACCCAACATTTCTCCCAAGTCTCAGGCTTTGTGAAAGCATCTGTGTCTGCAGCTTCCTTGAATATCTGACCTTCCCATTATCTTACTTTCCACTCACCCTGCAGTAGTTTAAGAGACATCTTAATTTCATCTGCCCTCCATCAGCTGCTGACCTGCCCCATCTTTGGTGCTGTTAGCAATAGCACTTAGCACTTAGACTTATATACCGCTTCATAGTGCTTTTACAGCCCTCTCTAAGCGGTTTACAGAGTTCAGCATATTGCCCCCAACAATCTGGATCCTCATTTTACCGACCTCAGAAGGATGGAAGGCTGAGTCAACCTTGAGCCTGGTGAGATTTGAACAGCTGAACTGCTGAACTAGCAGTAGCCTGAAGTGCTGCATTTAACCACTGTGCCACCTCGGCTCTTATAGAAGTTCTTATGGAACTTCACTGGTCATCTTCTACACTGGGATAACACAGCATAAAAGAACTACAAGAAGAAGACATATGAGGTGTTTTCTAAGCCTTTGATTCCGTGAGAACATTTCCTAAGGAAGCCATTGAAATACTACCAGCAAACAATGGGTGGGGAGGAAAAAAATGCATTGCGGTAATTATGTCCTGTGGTTCCCATATTCCAAAATTAAAGGTTACACTCTTTCATCCAAGAATGGATGGAAGTAGAAAGACGGAATCTATCTTTGTAACTTGCTAGGTTGTCCTGATATCCTGCCATAGGAGACAGTCATCCTTTCCCTGGCTCAGAATTGCAGGTGCTTGGTCCAAGGTTCACATTGATATTACAAAAGTGCTTTCTTGCTTTTTTTTGCTGGCAGAACCTTTGCCTGAGCAAATTGAGATTCTGCAGCTTGCTCTATATTTATCATCATCACTGAAAAAGACATCCAGGGGTGACCAGGAACTCTGGAAGGCATTCAGAAATGTTACTAACAAACAAAGAGGGGGAGGAGGAGGCAAGGCCACTCGGATTCTTTAAAATGGTAGCTGCATTGCTCATACAGCCTTTTAGATACCGAACCCAATCCTTCCTGAGAGAGGCAGCTCTACAGCCTGAATTAGGCTGACTACACAAACAAAGAGGTTTTTTTGGCCTTATCAGTGCCTTAGAAAATCTTTTGGTCTAGGTCTCAAAAGAGAATTAAATGCAGAGCCTCCCTCAGCTTCTATACATCTCCAGTATCTAGTAAAAGAATAAAAGAATATGTGTAGCAATATCCACACATTTAGCCATATGCCTTTAGACAGACCACTGATTTGCTGTGGTATAAAACAGCTTTCTGTGTCTCGGTGGTCCTCCATTGCATTTACATCACTTTCCTGACACAGTTTTTTTTTTAAGCATATCTTCTGCATACAAGGAAACACAAGAATACTGATGAACCTTTGGTTGGGAAGGCAATATAGCAGCTGATTGTACTTTCCAATCAGTGGCTTCCTCGTGCAACCTTATCCTTATTCATATTTATTGGGAAACAATAAAAGTCCAATAAACATCCCTTTCAATAAAATACCTGGATAAGTGTTACAGAGCTGAAGCTGTCACCCATTAATCAACTAGATTAATCAATCAAGGCGTATTTTAATCAACTAAAAATACATCTCCCATGAAGAGCGTGGAGAATTTTTCTAATGTTCATTGTAGCTGCCATTCGAAATACAAAAACAACCATTTAAAAATGGCAATTAAAAGAAGCCTGTAATTTAAAAGCACAATGAAGTTTTACATTCTTAGGTTGACACAGGAGGGATTTACCTGTTCTAAAATGGAATTTGGTGATACTTAGGTATGTAACTTCCAAATACAAAGAAAGTATGCTTTTCTCACTTAAAGGTAGTGTTATAATTATCTGTAAATGAATGCAGTTAACAGGAATCGTGTGATAGGCAAATCGAGTTTCAAGACTACTGCACAAATTATCCATTTGATTTAAAACAGTGAATTAGGTTGACTACAGAAATGAGGAACTTCTGCTCCTCCCAAACGTTGGGCAACAACACCAATATTATTGTGGTGATGGACATCACAAATTGTAGTTGGCAATATCTTGGAAGTTGGCCATCATTGCACTATTCTGTAGTAAATAGCCATAGCAAAAGCACTTAGACTTATATACCACTTCACAGTGCTTTTACAGCCCTCTCTCATAGCCATAGCAATCATCTCTTTCTCTTACTTCCTTTCCCCCCCCCCCACCTCCATTCTTTTCTGGAAATTCTATCTCTGGAATTGCTACTATCTTTTATCCATCTCATCTACTGTATTTCATCTTTAATCTACATTTACAATAGTATAAAATGCACACACAGGGAGAAGGACAGTGGTGGGTTCCTACCGGTGCGGTCCACTCTATAGCACCGGTAGCGGCCCGCTGGTGACATCACAGTACCGGTGCGGTTGGTTGCCGGTGCCTGGGCGCCGCCATTAAAAAAAATTTTTTTAATTTATTTTCTTCTGCACATGCCCAGAAGCCGAGCTTCCGGCACTGTGCATGCGCTGCCTTCCTACCCCACAGTGAGTCCAAGCAGGGGAGGATGGCTGAGGGAGCGCGTGAGACGCTGAAAGAATGGGCGGCAGGAGCTATCTCCATTCCCCTTCCTTCAGCAGTCCGAGAAGCCATGAACGTGCGGTGATGATCCCAGGCATTTTCGTATGTTCGAGGCTTCTCGAGCTGCTGAGGGGAGGGGGAATGGGCGGCAGGAGCCTAGGATCATCGAATGGGAAGAAGCATTCAGGCCGGACAGAGCCTCCTAGAAGAACCGCTGCCGCGGTCTTGCTGCTCCCGCTGCGGGGGGCTGCATTGCGGGTGGGCAATGCCCCCTGCTTCTCCGGCCGCTGCCAAGCTCCCGAGGCCCACGCCCACCCGGTCACATGGCTGGCAAGCCACACCCACAAAATAAGCCACACCCACAGAGTGGTAGTAAAAAAATTAGGAACCCGCCCCTGGAGAAGGGCAAGATAACAACATAAGACTTCTCACACTTCTCATTATACCCAAGTATTTCAAGGAACAAGAACTCTAGTCCTATCAACTAATTGCAAAAGTTGTTATAATGATCAGTAGCAGAATCCAACATTGCTCCTCTGATATAGGGGGGAACAGTCATCCACATATACAAGACAGATATACCATATGTTCTGGATAATTCATCACATGCATGTGTGTTAGTTTCCAATCCTATCATGAAGTGAGATCATCTAGAACAGTGGTTCCCAACGTGGGGCCCACGCCCCACAGGGGCACAATTTGATTTTTAATGGGGGCAATTGGAACCTTGTTTAAACCAAGTTAATGGCCTTTTAGGCTTCCTCCATGTGAGTAGGAGTTCACTTTTTGAATAGTAAGAAATATATGTCACCGGGGGGGGGGGGCATCAGGATTTTAGAGATGCTTAGGTGGGGCATGGCCAAAAAAAGGTTGGGAACCACTGATCTAGAATAAACGAATGCACAGCCGTATGCAGGAAAGTCTTCTCAGTACATACATCTGCTCTATATAAACGAATGTTTACCCTGACTTGATGTTACAGAAACAATATGCAGGAGCAACATCATCACTGCTGCTCCAAGGATGAGTATAACTACTTTTGTAAAATCTGAATAGGGATCTTAAAGTATCTGTTTTCAAATGCTATACTGGGTATTCTGGAATATACTATTCCAGAACTTTATTCCAAATGGTAAAATTGACCACCCATTCACCAATCTCAGCTTACAGAAGCAGACTTTTTTGCCAGTTTGCTCAGGATAGTGGAATTATAATGCACCATCTCAGAGTGATAAGTATGTCTATTTTTTGTGCTTCAAAATATTCAAAATATGAAAAACAAATATTCTCATTCCTTCTAGTATAACATTTGGAGGAAAAAAAGAAAAAAAGGTAAAAAAAAATAAAATAAAATGGTGATGGCACATAGTTATGTTTATGGCAGTTATCCTGTAGTTTGCTTACGTATCCCTTATTTTTATCCCTAACATTCAATATGTTGAAATAGGCAGGAACTATGTGGGGGGGGGGGTGAGGACTTTAAACCTATGTCCCTCTCCATGGTGCTGAACGGAATGTACAGTATTCCTTATTTAGCTTGCAATATACAGTACATGGAATGGAATGGAAGGGAAGGGAAGGGAAGGGAAGGGAAGGGAAGGGAAGGGAAGGGAAGGGAAGGGAAGGGAAGGGAAGGGAAAGGAACGGAACGGAACGGAACGGAACGGAACAGAATATACTTTATGTCCCTCTCCATGGTGCTGAACGGAATGTACAGTATTCCTTATTTAGCTTGCAATATACAGTACATGGAATGGAATGGAATGGAATGGAAGGGAAGGGAAGGGAAGGGAAGGGAAGGGAAGGGAAGGGAAGGGAAGGGAAGGGAAAGGAATGGAACGGAACGGAATGGAATGGAACAGAACGGAACAGAATATACTTTATTGGCCAAGTGTGATTTGACACACAAGGAATTATTTGTTTAGGACAACGGTCTCCAGCCTTTCTGGCTTTGCGGACCGGCAGGGGGAGAGGAGAGGGGATGGTTCTGCATGAGGGGCAGGTGACCGTGTACATGTGCAGCTCCATTACCACAAGCAGTGGGCACATACACCCATCACTGACACAAATGGAGCTGTGCATGTGCACTCTCACCCACCGCTTCCGCAGTATGGTTCCGAATGGGCCACGACCAGGTACTGGGCTGCAGCCCAGGGCTTGAGGACCCCTGGTTTAGGATGTAGCCTTTGTTTATCTGTTTCCAGGTACAAGACTGATAAAACAAAATAATTTCTGCAACCAATCCTCACATTTATGACCTTTGCAGGTCTGTAAAGCAAAAGGAAGCTGAAGTAACATCATAAAGATAGGCACAGTTTCACTTAGCAGTCACTTTTCTTAACAGCTAATTTAGTGGTCCCAATTATGTTGCTAAATGTAAACTATCTATATTCTATAGTGGATTTTTGAGTTTGGATTGGAATAAAATCACTGTAAGGCAACCCTAACCCTAACCCCACTGAGGCAAGTTCATCATATACTCACACAAAATATATTCCTTATCTAGTTTCCTCTCCTCATACTACTATTAAAAAAATAGTATACACCATGCCATAACTGTCAATACGGTAATTTTTTGTAAACCAAGAGATTAAGATGCCAACATGGATTGCTCAAAGGCTAATTTTTAATCCCGTTCTAATCCAGCAACTATTGCCCAGATTTTTACTAAATCCTACACTATCTACTCAGCAGGGGTGGGTTCCTACATATCTCGCTGTTGGTTCGCTTCCTCACACACCGCATGGGCATGCCTTGCGTATGTGCATGCGCAGTGCCAAAAAAGCCAAAAAAAAGCCAAAAACAAGATGGTGACTGCATGCACAGTGCCAGAAACTTGGCTTCTGTGCATGCTCAGAAGAAAAAAAATTCAAAAAAAAGATGGTGGTGCTCGCGGACCGGCACCGACCGAACTGGATCAGTGACGTCATCGTGATGTCACCAGTGGGTCACTACCAGTTCGGGCAAACTGGTCTGAACCGGGAGGAACCCACCCCTGTACGAGGGCGCGTCACCCGTCTCCCTCCAGTCAGGTTTATTGTTTTATATGTCTTGGTAGCGTAAAATAGTGCTCAGAATAGATTTCTGTTTAATTTTCTTTTTTTATATCTCCCTGACCAAGGGTAACGCCCTCTGTTTCACTTCTCTCTCTCCTTAGAGGCTTGATTTTACTGCTACAATATCTCTATGCCCTGCAGAATGGCTTAAGATATGCTTTATGTGAGAAATAGAAAGACTTGGACACGTTTCCTGAACAAACAAGAAAACAGTTTATTTAAATACAAACTTCTCAGTAAATGTCAAATAAATTTCTTTCAGCCACAACCAGCTATTCAATTCTTTTACACCTTTTCTTCCCCTCAGAGACTTTACTAGCTTTCCTGACTAAATCTAAGAAAACCCAGTTCTTCTTTAGATTCAGGCCTATAGATTAGAGCACGTTTCACCGTTTATCTCTATCTACAAATAACACAATATATCAATCAATAAAGTCCCCTGACCCTGGCACCTGCTTCCCACAGAACTCTCTAGAGCCTATCTTCTCTCCTGTTAACTTCCCTCTTGGACAGTTAAACTCAGGCAGAGATTCCTTATAAACCTTCCCTCTTGGAAGTTACCACAAACAGAGCTCTCCTCAGCTCTTCCACCTAGGCCTTTTATAGTTCCTGGCCCTGCTATCTATGATCCGATTGGCTGGCTCCTTATGATGTAATCTATCCCCCCTCCCTTCTGGAGAACTGGGATAAACGCCTCCCCCTTTCTACTTACCATACATTTAAAAGCTGTTTGGCTCCATACTTACTTGTGTATACAATTCCTTTTAACCACACTTTAACTTTATACAACAACTTAACTCTTTTACATTCAGTACCTGTATGTGGGCACCACACCCTGCTACTCAGGATTAAATGCTAGTGAACCCAATGGGACATTGTTCCAAGTAGAAAAGCTTAGGATTTACATTTGATTTTTAAAGTTCCAGAAAGTTTGTCTTTTTGTACTACTAAAATTAAAGCTTCTTCTGTAAATTAATTAATTTATCCAATACAATTTCAAGACCTTTTTGATAGCATTAATGGGCAAGCAGAGTTTTGCACCCAGATGATAAAGTAGGTCAATAAAAATCGATCAACCTGATGGTCAGTTACAGTTGGTCCTCTAATGAAAATGAGTCCAATTTAATGCTGTCCTAAAGTTAGAGTTTTAATGTTCACCAAGTTGATAATTTGGGATTAAAGTTAGGGGGGGAAATTGGCCAAGACAGGGACAATGTGAGAATGAACTCCTCTATACCAGGATGAGAGCCTGAAGATCATGGGCAATCTTCTCCAATATGGCATTGTCTAAATATATTGGGATTAGAATTCCATCATAATATCTTGGGATTCTGGGATTTGAAGTCTGACTACATCTGGAGGACATTAAATTGGAGAAGGCTATCCCACCACTAACAGCTCAAGGCAGTTAAAAATAAATCTCTCCAAACAGGAATTACTAAATCTAGCTCCTAGTTTTCATGTGCAAAAGAACAAAAAAAGTTCATTTCAGTGTATCCAAGCAAGAAAATATAGAATCATCAAGTGTTTTTGTCTTCCCTGGAGAAATGTTGCAACCTTCCTATTTCATACACAGATAGAGAAAGTAGTCAAAAGAGTGAACTAAACATCCCAAGCTCTTCCACAAGCATTTTGCCACTTGAAAGCACATCCTCCAAAAGAGTTCAGGTCCCAGGGCACTGTTGAACACATTATGATCCTAGCATGAAGTGGAATTGAAAAATGTTTTTAAAATATTAAACTACTTGTTCTGTCCCCACGGGTATGCCCCCCAAATAAGATGCACAAGAAGGAATTGGGAACAATATTCTTTTTATTGCAAATAAATTCTTAGCCAGAGTTGAGTCTTTTGAAACGAATATCAGTCATTTACAAAGACTTTCCAGTATTTGGCTAGAGTCTCAGAGAGCAATTAAGGAATGTTATCTCACCTCATGGAGGTTTTGGCGGAAATCCAAACTCTCATTAATCACAGGAAAAATGTTAACTGTTGATAATCCGAGCTGCAGATACAAGAGCAAAATGCTGAAACCACAGAACGGAGTTGTTCTCTGCAACAAAACCCCTCGTGACAGACCCTTAAATACCCTCAGGGCGTGGTCAAGCCCTGCATTACTACTCACGAGGAAGCCTCCTCCTGATTAGCCACTCATGTCTCTTTGAGAACCTGCGTGCTCTAGCATCCAGAAGAGCCTCCTCCTCTTCTCCTGAGTCACTAATCTGAGGAGATGCATCAGGTTCTAATTGTTCGCCAGCCTCTGACCGTCCTCTTCACTCTCCGTCTCTGGTGCCAGGAACACCAGTCTTCTGTACTGCACCCTCACTACCTCCGAATCCTCGGGATCGGCTGCTAATTGCACTGGACTCGACCTGGCCACCACACTACTAGTGGAGGATAATTTAAAACTGCTGTTTAATTTTATTAGATCCTCGGAGTGGTGGTGGTGAGGAGGAGGAGGAGGAGGAGGAGGAGGAGGAGGAGGAGGAGGAGGAGGAGGAGGAGGAGGAGGCAGAAAATGCATTTGATATATGTTAAAAATTGTAACTCTATGCTGTGCATTTTATTTTTCTCATTAGTTTAGCCAAGACCATCTCTGTTTTAAAAGCTACTGATTTTGATGAGTTAATAACACTCATGAATTATTTTCATAGAATTGTATGACCACTCTGACTTTAAACAACATTAACACAGAAAAAGCACATTCATTTCCCAAGTTAAAATAGAGCTGCTTTATTAACCAGGCTAGGTGTTCATTTGCAATATTCATAGTTTTAAAATGGAACAAACTTTCTTGACTTATTGTAGCTAATAACTCTACCCTCTACAAAATTGAGAGAAAAATTAATGCAATTTGACTTTGCCAACTTACCACTTCCAAAACCGCCTCTGAATAACTGAAAGCATAAAAATATATAAAAATCTATTACGTTTTCAACATTTGTTCCAATTTGCTTCAATTAAACTGGGAAAATTAAACTGTTGACATAGACTGAGATACTCGATATGCCATCTCTAAAAATTAGCCCAGACAACCTTGGATTGTCTATATTGATAGCAAGTCACTACATAAAGCCTCTGATGTAAGTTTTTTTTAGCCTTTTATTAAGATAATGGGAATTAAACTCATTTAAACATTGCCAAAAATTAGAAAATTAATAAAAAAAAATTAAGGCACAGATTTGGTCGTGATGTTTCCATATACTCAATTGTATAGAAATAAATATTAATAATGATGAGATAGCAACAGACTTTCAAAAAGAAGGCATATGGAAGTTTCTAAACCTGTCTAAAATAAAACCCCAGAAGTTAAGAACAAATCTAACAGGGCTCTGGCTGCTTTCAGATGAGGTTTTGGAATTGCTTCAGAATCAGTTCTGAAACTGTGCATCTGTTTGTGTTCACTACCATTTATCCAATTTATTTCTAGCTTATCCTTTATGCATTTGAAATTGCATCAAATAACTCTTCCCATTTGAAAATATTATTGCCGTACAAAATTAGTGAGCAGGCAATTTTCCCATCAATACAAAACCTTGCCTAACTGCCTCTTGCATTTCAGCCAGCCTCTCCCTCCTAAAAGTTCAGTTACAGTACCATTATTTCAAAGTGCTATTATTACACAAAGTGTCATAAATGTGACAATGAGGTGATGTCTTGGCAGCCTTGAAGCTCTCCCTCATAGCAACTTCTCAGATTTTTAAATTTAATTTTTGGTGGGGGGAAATCACCCAATAAATGCATTCAGCACATATTAAAATGGATAGGATAGGGCAGGGGTCTCCAACCTTGGGAACTTTAAGCCTGGGGGAATTCTGGGAGTTGAAGTCCCCCGGGCTTAAAATTGCCAAGGTTCAAGACCCCTGGGATAAGGCACTGATTGGAGGGGAGGGAGAGATCTCACACTCTCCTGTTACCTGGAGAGAACACTGAATACCTGAGTTTTCATCAGTAAAAACAATACCAAGTCAACTTCAAACTATTTGATAGTATTGTGGATTGATAGTATTGTGGAAACCTCCTATGTTTAATATCAGTTGTGTAGCACATCAGTTGTGTAGTAGAAAAAATGTCATGATCCAAGCCTAGGACTTCTCAGCTTACAGGAATTTTTGGAGTTGGAAGCTTGGAAGATGGGGATAAATCAGCTCCTACCGAAGATGCTATAGACAGTGAGGGATAGATATTTCCAGAAATAATGTGATATTTTCCCAGTTAAGAGCTTTGACCTCAAACCTTTTGGCCATGTCTTATCACCACCATTATAAGAACAAATATGCTATAGAAATTAAAGAGAAACAAGTCTTGCCTTCCAATGAAACAGAGGTGGGTTCCTCCTGGTTCGGACTGGTTCACCCGAACCAGTAGCGACCCACTGGTGATGTCACGATGACATCACAGAACCAGTTCGGTCGGTGCCAGTCCGTGGGCGCCGCCATCTTTTTTTTAAAATTTCTTTTGATTTTTTTTTTAATTAATTTACTTTTTCTTCTGAGTATGTGCAGAAGCCGAGTTTCTGGTACTGTGCATGCGGTCACCATCTTGTTTTTGGCTTTTTTAATTTTTTTTAATTTTTTTCGGATTTTTCGGATTTTCCTCCTGTGCAGGAGGAAGCGAACCGGCAGCGAGGTAAGTTAGAACCCACCCCTGCAATGAAACTTTCAACCACAAAAACTGCAGATCTGCTCTCATAACCATGAGGGAATTAGGAAAGGCAACATACACATTAGATTTGAACTGAGGAAGCTTCTTGGATGAGAAGCAAAACATCTTCAAGGAAAAACAAAGAAAGTCCAGTTACCTTTTGAAAAAGCACCTACCTGGATGAGTGAGAATCTCCATAGACATACACATTAGATGACTGTCAATATTTTTATAGCATGTAGCAATTGAGGAACACTCAGATGTCCTCATGCTTATCTCTTCTCTTTGGAAAAGCCCAAGGAATACCATTATTTTATAGTGCTCAGAAATCATCAGCATCCAAGTGGCCCTTTCAGAAAAGAAGGGTTTTATTATCTCCATCTCTCCCTCTCCTCCTCCTTTTTTCTTCCCAGATTTTCATGTCAAGAATTCTTGTTCTTCTCTTTCCTTTCCCGTCTTTCAAATGGCAGCTCAGATTCAATTGTGATTAATTATAATGACTATACATTACTTATGTTTTCTATGCATTACACTGAAACCACAAGACAAGACAAATATAGTACCTTCCCATGTGTAATTTAGATCCTTCAGACTTGTTAAGATTGTATTTTCCAGAATTTCCTCATGTGTGTGTGTTTGTTTGTTTGTATACAGTATATGGCTCATTTGTATATATGGCTAGCTGATGAGAGCTAAATAGCTTGAAATAGATCTATACTAGTCTCCCTTTATTTCTTTATCAGTAAAATGTTTATATACATATATATATATATATATATATATATATATATATATATATATATATATATATATATATATATATATATATATGTATATATGTATGTATGTATGTATGTATGTATGTATGTATACATACATACATACATACATACATACATACATACATATGTGTGTGTGTGTGTGTGTGTGTGTGTAGGATTTTTTGCTGAAAAATGATATATATATATAACATTCAATACTGCTGTGAAGATCCTCCCTCCCTCCCTTTAAATTTATATTGTACGTTTGCTTTGATTTTATATATATATATAAAATCATATATATATATATACGTGTGTGTGTGTGTGTGTGTGTGTGTGTGTGTGTGTGTGTGTGGATTTTATACAATAATCAAAGCAAACATACAATATAAATTTAAAGGGAGGGAGGGAGGGAGGATCTTCACAGCAGTAAATATATATAAACTTTGCAGCAGTTGCAAATATATTTGTTGTCTATTCGCTCTCTTTAAGGTGACATCATAAATCATGATGATTTTTTTAAAAATCATCAAATTCATAAATTACCAGTTCATTTTTTTTTCCTGTTTTCAACAAAAAGTCCATAAAGGCCTTCTGGTCATTAATAAATGTAACTATTGTCTTTTCCCTAATAAAACAAGTCAATGTTTCCATTGCTGTAAGTTCAGTCATTTTCATCAAGTACATATCTCCCGGAATTTCCAACCACCCATTGCCCATGTAGCAATTTTAGGGACTTATAACCTTATCAATAGGACACCAGGTTGGAGAAGCCTGTCCCAAACTAAAAAGTATTAAACATGAGAAGATTAAAGATTAGCAAGTGTTACAGCTCTATTCCCCCTGTTGTTTTTGCATTCAAGCCCCTTCCATCATTCCTGATCAGACAGAAGATAATTTTGTACTATGAAGTGCCATCCCAGGTATACCTATACACTCTGCCCCATAAAATAATGCAATTTAGGACGTGGTACTTAAAGTAACAAGGTATCTCCCTCCACTCCCCTTTTAGGGTTTCAAAAATGCAGCATAGTTTCTCTATGGATATGAATGAAATGCATACTTGGCAAAAGCAAGCTGCATTCAAATGTGCCCAATGTTATTAAGAAGATGTTGGATAACCATTTGTCTGAAGTAGTGTAGGGTTTCCTGCCTAAGCAGGGGGTTGGACTAGAAGACCTCCAAGGTCCCTTCCAACTCTTGTTGTTGTTGTTGTTGTTGTTGTTGTTGTTGTTGTTGTTGTTGTTATTATTATTATTATTATTATTATTATTATTATTATTATTATTATTATTATTATTAACTCCAACTTACATCCTCCTCTAGCATACGTCTAAAGCACCATGAATTCAGCAAACAGGCTTTAGCCTGCTTTTCACAGAGGTAGAACAGAGGGATAGGAAGATTATGTGATTTTCCAAGTCAGACAAAAGTCTTTCTATTGAAGCGTCTAACTACCCGTACACAGCACATATTAAAGTATGCACAGCTATTTAGGCAGACCTGATTAGAAGATCTTCCATACTGAGAAAGCATTTCTGCAAAAAGAAAACCCGGATTAGGAGTGTGCAGTTCCATTTCTAATACAAATGAGAGGAGCAGGAGAGAAGGAGGGAGGGAGGGACTGAGTCTTTCAAACGGTTCGTATCATTTAATTTCAGATTTATGTACCAGCAATTTACCCATAAAGGAACCACTAAAGAGCTTATGTTTGGATTCCTAAAAACTGACAACACATTTTAAGAACCAGTAAAACAACAATGAACAAAGCAGAATTTACTAAATTTGAATAAAAACATTTTACTTGTTTCAAGTAAAATTGTTTTCCAAGCTTTTACCAGAAACGGGCCTCATAAGCCGTTGAGAAGCAAATTTCGCAAAATGGACAACACACTTTTAAAAGAAAAAGCTCTTTCAGACATAGGAAAGGAGAACCCCGTGGAAGGAAGAAAAGTTGTTTCATTCTCGAAGCCTCCTTTGTCTGAGCAATTCTTTGTCCCAATTTCTGACTTTCTTCTGTTCTTGACAAAATAAAACTTTGCCACACCAGATAAGTGCGGATGAGTATTACATTTAGTTTTTCAAATCGATCAGGGGGTGTAAAGGCCTCTCTATAAGCTTTGTCCTTTAAAAATCTCATCACAGCTAATGGGAGCATTCTACAAAAAGGCTTTTTTTAAAAAAAAAATTCTTCGGCACTTCCTGGAATGACCAAATACAGCAGAATTTCTTTCATTTTCATCTCATACCAATTTTTTTTTTTTTTGTCATTTCAGATAAACAGAAATCTGGGGCAGACAGTTTTGATGTTCCTAGCTCAGAATCTTTAAGGCATCTGAAGATCAGCTTCCTGACAAAACAAAGAAGAAACAGTAGCATAATGCCAGGTTTGTTGGGAGCAATCTATCAAAAGTCAAGTTAGAAACCATCTGTCAACTGATTTCTTCAACTTACTATCAGCTCTTCTGCCCATTATTTATTTCAGTCCATTTCAGGGTTGTTTTTTGTTTGTTTGTATGTTTGTTTCTGAGCTGTACTAATGACTTCAGTATATATGCAGCATCAGTGAGCAGATCCAAGTGAAAGTACCTTGACTTTTAATTTTGCTTTGGAATTGAGGATCTTGAGATTGCTGGAGGAGTCTTCAGATTGCAGCTTGGAGAGTCTTTTTTAAAAAATGCCAAAAGTTCTCCTTTTATTCTCCCTTCTTTTCATACAGATCACTCCCCTTTAACTATGAATGTTTTTCGCTAACATAGATTCTCATCTACTAGAAACCCTCACGCCTACTTTTTCCTCTCCCTTCCTTCTCTTTCCCCTTTCGCTTCCTTTATTGTTCTTCTCTGTTCCTCTTTAGTTGCACTGTTCTTTGTGTAGAACAGCAATTTTTTCTTCTTCATGTTGCTGTAATTATATTTACAGAAGGAAAGATTCTGCATCAGAATAAGAAAGTACCGGTAAGTGCTAGAATATTCTCCCAATAATAATTTTTCTAGAATTTTTCAAATAAAGCCCATTTTTCTATACCACTGTTATCTGGAAAATATAATGGAATGGAAAATGAAAAATACAACTCAATGTCATGTTCAGCTATTGATGAAACTCTAATTTTACTTCCAGTTTGCTATTATACACCATGAACAGATTTACTTCAATTTCAGGTCCAATATTTTTAATCAAATCTTAAAGGGGTCAAAATAATAGTTCTTCAGGTTGGGTTGGGTTGGGTTGAGTTGAGTTGAGTTGAGTTGAGCAATTTTTTCATTAATCAGTTCACAACATTGGTTAAAATGGGTTTTAACTAGACAGTTCCAAAATGTATATAAAATATGCTCTTCTATACATATCACATTATATACCTCTGCAATATACACACTTATCATATATCTTATTACCAGCAGAAATCATGACCTGCATAAATAGATTAAACTCAGATACTGATTTACCTCTCTGTCTCTCTCTCTGTGTCTCTCTCTGTGTCTCTCTCTCTGTGTCTCTCTCTCTGTGTCTCTCTCTCTCACACACACACACACACACATACACACACACACACACTTATAAGTATATATGCATTTAATATGCATTATTAATACATATTATTAATATATGTCGTGCAGTATATACAACAGGATCAGTCTGTGTGATCCTACACAGTTACTGGGCTCTCTTATCAATTTATCTAATGAAGAGTAAAATTACTAGTGTATTTTTTGTTTGCAATTCTGTTATATTTTCCAGATAACTGATTTCTTGAATATATTAAGATGTCTTGACCAGTTATGAAGCTTTCTAGTATTCTACATTATTTTGTTTCCCTAAGTTGATTGTTGTTTAGAAAAAAACACTGGTGTCAACATCAATAATCCAGGGGGGGGATCATTTGCATGTTGTATAACATATTTGGTTTTTTCCCTTCAGATAGGCCTTCCATCCTCCCAAGAAGGTATGATGAATTTTATAGAACTCAAAGAACAATCTTTCTTGCCATTTTGTTAAGTTCCCTCTAATTGTATGTAGTGAAATATGATTTTTAATGCCCTAGGTCTGTTCTATTTTTTTCCAATTATACAGTTTATGGCTAGGAAGACTTTAAATGTCACGGATTACTTCGAGGGGCTTCCTTTTCAATTTTCCCAATATCAGCATTCCAAGATCAATAGAGAGGTCAACCTTTCCTGGAGGAAACTCCTTCTCTCTGCCTCTGTCTTTCTGACATCATTGGGAGAGAAGGTTTCCAATCTATCCTCAAATTGTTGAGATGGCATTCCATCAATCTTAAGATTATAATATATATTTTTTCTTTCAGAAAGGAATCAGTCATTCAAGCAAGGCTAGTTTGGAAACTGGATAGGATATTTGAATCTTCCTATAGCTTTTTCCTCTCTTCCTATTTAAATCATAAATGGCCTTGGATTTCCTAGCCCAAATGAACTGTAGCAACATTGGATTATGCCTCTTGAGCTTTGAGAAGAATGTTTTGGAATGTTTGGAAGACAAAAGGTCCAGAGAACCTCTCTCCTATCAACCAGAGTAAGGTGACCTCCTCAGTAATAGATCCTGAAGGAGGCAGCAATACTAGCCTCCACGAGCCTCCTAACCAGACCCTTCCTTTGAAAGAAAAGCTGTATGTTTATCAGCCCATTGAGGTAGTCCAGACAAGAAACATCAAGCATGAGAACTAACACTACCCTTATGGCTAGGTTACCCCACACCTTTTATGGTCTTTATGAGCCAGGAAACTAGGGATAGCTCTTTCTGAGATGTTTGCCATGCCCCCTATTCTTTCTGTGGGGTAAGCTGCCTCTTATCTAACCATTGTGTCAGAGTGCGCACAGTGTGACTATGTGAGACAACCCAGGAGCAAATATAGTAAACAGAGGTTTGTATTTAAATAGTGGGTTTATCTACAACGAATATATACATACATGTACTTTAGTCAGACCTCAAACAAATAGCAATCAGCAATTACAGCACGGAAGCAGAGAGAGAGAGAGAGAGAGAGGGGGGGGGGGAGGGAGGGAGGGAGGGAGGGAGGGAGGGAGGGAGGGAGAGGGAGAGGGAGAGGGAGAGGGAGAGAGAGAGATATGCACCAGCAGGGCCTCTTCTTAATACAGGCTCTTAAAGTGATATCAGCCCAAAAACCTTGCTGACTCATTCCCAGTATTACATCATCGCAGCAGCTGGTCAGCTCTTAAATCATTAACATGACACATTGACTTGTCTTATCTAACTATCACCAGGTGCTGATCATTATTTGAGAAGATTCGTGTGGGTAGGCATTTAGCAATAAGTTAAAAATCATTTAAATTGAATCTTCACATTTGGAATTTATCTTTTGCACCTGACAGTTCTGATTGTCTCTCCCAGGCTCTTCTGCCTTCAGTTGAAAGAATTTTTTTTTCCTTCAGCGGAGCTAAGCTTTGAGTTCAGGAAAGTGAGGAAACCATAAGCCTCTTCACCCTCACTACAACTTCTTGCTCTTCCACCACAATCTTTCCCTTTCCTGCAGAGTGTCTCCACTTCACATTTGTTACTCTTGCTCAGCTTTTTGTCATAAATGTGTACTCCTGGCTTTGGATCCTAAAAAGGAATAAGAACAACAACATTGGGGGGGGGGGAAGAAGCAGCAAATAAAATTGGTAGTCAAGTAAAAAGAATCATACATTATTATTTTAATAAAGGGTATATAACCTTTTGGGCTGGCAGTCATGTTTGGAATGTTGAAATTATATCAAAAGCACCTTAACAATGTTTTTTCCCCTTTTCATAAAATAGTTGTTATGATGACCCTCTTTTTTACAAGAAGGTAAACTTGTTCTGTGGTATTGCTTATAGGTGCACAGGGTGTTCTTTCACAACCTACTATACTTTTGTTTTGAGGTGTGTGAGCAGCTGGCCACATTTTTAGACCTAGCTCTGAGCTGCAGCCCTTTTTATTTTCCAAGAAGGCCTAAAGAGGCCAAATCAGATAGGATGAAAAAACTAGCCTGTTTATTTTCTGTTTTAATAGTAGAGACCCAACACATTTTCTTCTCTAATTACTTTCCAAGAATCCAGGTTCTTTAAAAAGGCTTATTATTCTATCCATGCAAAAGTAAACTTCTTTTATTTCAGTCAGGCTGTCCAACCCAAGCCAATTTTTTTCCCCTTCATTCTTTCTTGCTGGTCTGGAACTGCGGAGGAATCTGATTCTCTAAATCCACACTTCATCCCACCTGCCCAGCACAATTACATGGATCCTGTCTCCTAAGAAAATGTATGTGCACACACAATTACAAATGAAACAAACGGAGTCTTCCAATGCTATTTGTCTTCATTCGGCCAGGATGGTACTGGACACGAGAGAAGTAATTGCTATCTTTCCTCCCTCCATCTTCCTCTCAAAAAGAATAAGACTAAGCCCCTTGGTAATGTTCTGCTCATACTGAGGCAACTTCAGCCAAAAAGAACACTGATTCTTCTTGCTGCTGTTTCAGCTGGATTGCCAATGTTGCCTGCGGTTTTGTTTAGTGTTTTTGAAGCCTCTTTGTACAGCAGCAGACGGTGGAAAGGATGTAAAATGGCACTAATAAGGGAAAGGCGCATCTTAAAGATAGATAGCTTATTTATTTCTGAAGGGAAGAAGGTAGAAGAGAGTGGGTGGAATCACACAGAAGAAGGGGGTTTTATTTTCTCTGAATTTAGAAACATTCAAACTGGTTTGGTAGAGGGGATTTAGAAAAAAAATCCACAAGGAAAAGTAGAAAAATGAAATGTTCTCCTGTACTTTGCAGTCACTGCAATATGCAAACTTGAGCTGGACACTTGGATGATGTTGTGATTGGCTCAGAATACAATTCCTTCCACAGGGGTCATTAGGATTATAGCATACAAATAGGCACGAGCAACCTGCGACCCTACTTTTTTTTTTTTTTAGCCTCCTGGAACACCCTCTGATTTCAGTTGTTCAAAAAAAAAGAGGCCTGCAGTTTCCAGCCGTGTCTTGAAACATTGTGGTACTCGGCTACAGAACATAGCAATAGCACTTAGACTTATATACCGCTTCATAGTGCTTTACAGCCCTCTCTAAGCGGTTTACAGAGTTCAGCATATTGCCCCCAACAATCTGGGTCCTCATTTTACCCACCTCAGAAGGATGGAAGGCTGAGTCAACCTTGAGCCGGTGAGATTTGAACAGCTGAACTGCTGAACTGCAGTGCTGCATTTTAACCACTGGACCACCTCGGCTCTTCATACTTTCATCTCAACATACTTTCATCTCAACATACTTTCATCTGTGTGCTCCAACTCTTAAGTTCAAAGCTCAGCTATCAGCCAGTCATGTGACTCTCCCAGCGAATCAGAAAGAATGGCAAATTACACATCCCATCCATCACCAGCTGGATATCACTGCTCTTACTACAGCATGGATGTGGCCACCTCCCTCTACAGCCGGGATGTCAAACTCGCAACGACACGTCATCACGTGATGTATCACAAATTTTTTCCCCTTCGCTAAAATGGGGGGTGGGCATGGCCAGTGTATGACGCATCCGGCCTGCAGGCCGGGAGTTTTACGCCCTTGCTCTACAGCTACACCTACTGTTGTTCATACACCAGCAAATGTGTTGCATCGCAACCACCATTTTCTCATCTGCAACAAATACTGCTAACTATAGTGTTTACTACTAATGGATTGATGGTCCTAAATTTCCTTAGAGTGGGACAGCAGAATTCCTTATAATATCTTCCACTACAATAATTGAAATTAATCAGGAAAATGGAATCATAATATATTAGTACTTGTCTGGGCTCCTGTAGGAGGAAACACAGTGTACAAATTATCAAATAAATAATGGGATGTGTAGCTTAAGCATATAACTTGAAATTTTGAATTTTAAATTAATTTCACCGTTAAAGCAACATTTCCTGCTTTTGCCAAAAGCATCAGTAATTGAGTGTTCTCTGGGATCATTCTTACTCAGAAAACCTCACTGTATGAAGTAGGGTCTCTCACAGTCCTGAAAACCAAAATGGCCTAAAGAACCACTTAAAATTTTGATGGGCAAGCCAGGAAGAGGAGGAGAAAGAATCAGGAGCTGCTTTTATCTTGGGCAGAATACTGCTTTGACCAGCCATGACTCAAATATTTGCAACAACAAGATTAGAACAATTGGAAGGAGAGCTAGGGGTGGGTCAGGGAGACTCCATTTTAAATCTCCAATCAGGCCTGAGGTTTATAGGATGATTTTAGGACAGTCGTGGTCTCTTGGCCCAACTAACACCATAGGGCTGTTGAAATCATAAAAGTATAATCTATACTGATAGAAGAGTATATTTGTAGCTGAGGGTTGAATTACGGGGTCGTTGGTGCTCTCTGAGCTTGGTTGTTTCCTTGCAGACATTTCATTACCCAGCTAGGTAACATCATCAGTGCTAGAAGTGAGTGAGGTTTGTTCTCTGTTTAGTGGCAAGTGGCTTGCCCTGTCAGTGTTGGCGGGAGTGTTCTTGGTGGTTCCTTGATTAGGCTGTTGTTTACTGTTAGGCCCATAGAGATAAACAACATCTACACACCATTCAAAAGAGACAGTCAAAAAGCCAGAAAGGAAACAAAAAGATCAAAATCCCTCTCTGCCAGCAATCAATACCCAGATAAGCAGAGATTAACATCAAGATTAATATTAAGACAACAATCAACAAGCAAACAATACCCTAATTAAGGAACTACCAACTCAAACATGCTAACAGTAAACAGCCTCATCAAGGGACCACCAAAAACATTCCCACCAACACTGACCAGGGCTAGTCCCATATATATACTGTATAAACAAAGAGCAAACCCCACTCCCTTCAAGCTCTGATAACGTTACCAATGGGTAATGAATCTGCAAGAAAACAACCAAATTCAGAGCGCACCAAGGACTCCTTAATGTATACTGTTTGGAGGAAAGGACTTTGAAGAAAAGTGAAACATGAATCTAGCATGTAAAATAAATGGATCAAACATCTGGCATCTGTACAATGGCATATCTTAGTGTTCAACATTCAAAGAAACAACTCTAGCATTCAATAAAGCAGAACGGAGACTGCTATACCCAGCTGGTGCTGTTTCTTTAGGATGAAAAAGTGATACAATGCTTATATTGTCCAATGTATTCCTTCACTAGATTTATCTCAGTCTATCAGGACTGCGCGCATGTCTATTCTTCCAACAGGATAGAAATGTCTCCTTAAAAATCCTGATAGGATTTTGAGATTGGACATAATTAAACATGGATTAGGTGAGCCTTTTTAAATTGCAATCATTTGCTGCAGGAAAAAGATGGAAAGAAACCGTGGTGTACAGATACGTTTTCCATATTGTATTGCTTTAGAACAATTCAAAGCAAGGATGCTGGCATGTAATTGTGGTAATTTGTCTTAGATATTAAACTTTGATAGTTGGTTATGTATATATATATATATAATGTCTTGCACAGATCAGGGGACTGATTTATTTGATCCCATAGTTTTATTGTGATCAGTCCAAATCCTAGAACATAACCTAGAATATCTGTGAAGATGGGGGAGAGTGAAGTACACCTGTTCAAGTTGGTCCTGCTTCCTATTTGCATTTAATAGTCAACATTCTTCCAAAATGATATGACTATAAGGGCAAAGGGTCTTGCAAAAGTTATATTAATGTACAATCCTCTTCCCCCTCTTCCCACACAGTCAACCTGATGGCTGTTCAGTCTTGTAGAATGCTTGTTGTTGTTGTTGTTGTTGTTGTTGTTGTTGTTGTTGTTGTTATATCTTTGTTTCCAAGAAGGTTGGATTTTCTACTGACGGGATGGAACTGAGCCGCAAACAACTCTTTCTTATTTTATATATGCAGTTTTTCTGTCTCTGCTTCTGCTGTTCACGGGAATATTGCATTCAAATTGTAATAAATGTTATTAAGATTCACTACAGGTAAAAACTGCAGAATACCCAAAGCAACAAAGTAATCTTAAACAATGAAAAAGCCAATTTAAGGCAAAAGCAGAGGGATAACGTCAAATTAGACATTTAAGGAATATAAACACAGAGGCAGCCTTTTTGTGACTTGGGCGGCAATGGAAAACAACTTATCAAAATGTGATACATAATTCCGTAGAGAACAACTGAGAAACCATTTCCTGCATGGAAATGGTTGTGTTGAGAATCATGACCTCTAGTGACTAAAGTCTAATATAAATGCTCCAGTTATTGCGCACCATGTTCAACTATCTCTTTGGTATACAAATATTCCTCACATTTAGACAAGTTGAATACTTTGAATACTTCCTCATTAAAACGTATGTACTTGTGCATCCTTTTGAATCTGCTCATATGGTTCTTCTCCCTTTTGCTGATGTCGAATGTGAATGCTGATGTGGAAAACAGGAAAAGTTTCCTCTCCTCTTCTTAAAATCTATTATCACTCATAGATATACTAACACCACTCACAATGCAGATCCACCAGGTTTGTCCCTCTCTGTCAACCGATCAGTTGGGAAGAAATCACTTGGTTTCCTTCTGATAATAACAGGAAGGAACCAGCAATGCAATTCCTGCCAACTGGTTGTTTATCCTAATGTATTGGCCAATCAAAAAAGTGGGCAGAGCTCCCCTCAGCCAATGAGGAAAGAAAGTAGGGATTCCCAGCAGCTTAATGAGCCACATGTTTTCAATACTTGGCTTTGAAGCCACAGCCACTCATTCATGTTTTACATCAAGAAATGTTGTCGTAATTCCAAATTGGATGTACACTTTAATATAAAATGTAGATTTTATTTCGCATAAGCACCAAGAATGACAACTCCTGTCTTTTTCAGGATTCTCTTCCAGGAAAAATCAGCTTCAGTGGCTCTGTGAATGGCTTTTTATCCACATTCTAAAAATGATCATCTCATTCTCTAAAAGCTTAACCTTTGTCTCTAGCAAACCTATTATACAAAATTGCTATTCTTTGGTCAAGAAGAGCATGAAAATTCATCTACAGAACAGCCCGGTTTCTGCTTTAGCTCCTTCTCCAGCCAGCAATCGTATCTTTCAAATGAGTGAAATAAACAAGAAAATCAGGGTACAGATTTATGGCCCTGGCTTATGGAAACAAAGAGACACAAATGGAATCCCAATGGCAATGGCTAACAGCAGCTGTAAAGGCAATGGAGGAACACTGAGCCTCCATGTCAAGCATTAAAGGCTTTATAGCAGGCTGGTAAAATTTGAGTCCATCATTGTCAGCCTTCTGAAAGGCCACTCCATAGGAGCAACTCAGTTGCCATGAATATTCACAAATCAACCTTGGCACCTACTACAGGCACTTCCAGATAGATGCCTTTGGCTTGTGTTAAATTTTATATTTTACTGACAAAGAAATAAAGGGAGATTGTATAGATCTATTTCAAGCTATTTAGCTCTCGTCAGCTAGCCATACCCTTCTGGGATTTGAACCCGGGCTGAATCCCAGAAGGGTGTGGCTAGCTGATGAGAGCTAAATGGATTGAAACAGAACTATACTAGTCTCCCTTTATTTCTTTTGTCGATAAAATATAAAATTTAACATAATATAGTTTTTCGCGAAAGGGACTGCCTGCGAAGGCTCCTGAATTGGGGCTGAAAGGCGAAAGTGGAAGCAGTATGCTCTGTCCCATATTTAGGTAGACCAGGTTGTCCTGATTAAAAAAAACACTATTTCTCCCCTTGTATAGTCAACAAAGCTAGGAGAGCCCGTGGCTTAGGGGTTAATACATCTACCTAATATGTAAGCAGCCTGGGTTTGAATCCCAGAAAGGTATGGCTAGCTGATGAGAGCTAAATAGCTTGAAATAGATCTATACTACCATACTACCATACTACCATGTTTCCCTGAAAATAAAACCCTTAGACCCAGAGCTGGGATACAGGAGGTTATTATATGGCTAGTCTCAGGAATAGCACTAGCACTGATTCTTTGCTGAATGGCAAGGCGCAAAGTATGAACCTTCAACCTTCACTTCACATCCCTGGAATGTTGAGAACTGTTTGCTGCGATGCAAGCTTTGACCAAAAGGTCCAAGTATCTGCTAGCAGCTGCAAAGCATCCACAAAGTGTGAGGAGAGATTAACCTGGAGATGTCTGGGTCAGCAGCTTTTTACCAGATTGAAGATTTGACTACATGACTCATTTGCCCACGTTAGGAACTCCATGTGTAAAATGAACTTCAAACCCCTTCAAAAGTCCTTTTCGCTAGTATTTCATGAGTGCTTCTTGGCTAATTGAACACCCATGCTCATTTATGTGTTCTTTTAAGGTATAACTTAATTATAATCCTGCCTCAAAGCTAAAGTTCCCTTGCCCTGTGCTACAAAATGGGCCAAGATGTACAACCTCAAAAATACCTTCAGTTCTATAAGTCAACTTAAGTGCTTGATAAATCATAGTAAAAAGTTCTGACTTCAGTGGATGCATTAGCCTTCCCTTGTCCTTACTGCAGTTCCATTAGGCTACTTATACGGTGTCATTCAGATATCACAGCCTACAGAGAAGATGGTATGAATGATGGTTAAGAAACTGTGTCAGAGAATCTAGTGAACCCCACAGACTGACAAAATTTTAGTAATATAAATTTACAAACATTACCAGGCAGTTATTGATCTTACGTATCTAAGCGGTCCATCATGGGCAGGATAATACAATGTAACAAATATGCAAAATAATAGTTCATTAACCTAAATTACATCAATAAAGTTCAAAACCTAATGAAACACACAGCCATATGCATGCACAGTGTTTGCATAATGTGCCCTTTCTAAGCCAACATTGCTTTTAATTCATGGCTGACTTTTATACCCAGCACTATCTGTGTCTTGAAAAAAAGAAAATATACAGCACAGAAGAATCTCAGAGCAACCCTTCTGCCCTTCCTGTAGAATAACATCATCTTACCAAGGACAGGCAACTGGGAAACAAAACAGCTACAACCCCAGGCATTTCGGACTGTGGCCCACTACTTCACACCAGCCCCAAATGTTACTCAGTCATGTTTCATTCATCTTTTCAGAAATGAGGCTGCATCCCTGCACTAAAATCTGGAAAAAGCTAGAGAAAACATTTATAGATTTTGATTTTATTAAAAAAAAATGCCTTGGGAACTGCCTGCCCTCTATGTTTGTACCAGAGGAAAAATGGGTAGCTGTCACATATTACCAGTAGCACTACAGATGATAGATTTATAGCGCAACCACTTGATTCGCACCTAATGTTAAGCCATAATGTCATGTTGTTTGTTTAGTGTGATCTGCAAACCCACTAATGATGCCATAGAGCGAAATGCAAACTTATTATGACATATTTATATTTGCAAATCAGGCTTCTATGGTTTGTTTGGTAAACTATGGTTAAAAATCCTTGTCAATAAATGCATGTTTATTTCTCATTTATGGTGCAGTTTCCCCATTTCAAAGCCTTTCAATTGTTCAGAAGAAAGTATCAATCAATAGAGCTGGAAGGGACCTTGGAGGTCTTCTAGTCCAACTCTCTGCTCAAGCAGGAGGCCCTATATACCATTTCAGACAAGTGGCTGTCCAGTTTTCTTTCCGTTTTCTGTCTTGCCTGTCTCAAATACTTATTTTTCTCACAGAAAAAGCCATTTCCCTTCTTCAAAACAAAGCATTCATTGCCGAGATGGATTCCTAGGTCTGTAAAATGTGGCTCCTTGACTGTCACAGTTTGCTATTACTTTTGACATGAATTCTGAGAAGTGATGAGAGGGGCTTTGCAGCAGAAATACTTGCTGCTGCTAGCCTTAGTCTTGGCTTCAGATGTTTGGGAATGGAAAAGCAAATATGCCGTGAGTGCAGCTAAATTCCCAATAAAAAAAATTTTACTTCCACCTTTCCGATTCCTCCTTTATTCTTCCTTTCAAACAATCCACCTCATCCAATGGTTTTTAAAGCAAGATGTGAATCAAAACCTAGTGAGAAGGATTCAAAATGTTGCTTTTGATCAGCTTGAGGTATATACAACAATCACATCAAAATATACTGTATACTAGTGGTGGGTTCCTACCAGTGCTGTGCGGGACGCCGCACCAGTAGGAGCCCTGCGATGACGTCATTTTTAGGCGCTTTTTTCTGGCTTCTCCGCGTCCTGAGCTGTTGGAAAAAAGCCCTTCCACCCGGCCTTGTTTTATGGATGGAACGCGAGTTCATTTCTGCGCATGCTCACGATGTGCACCATTAGTGAAAATAACCTGAACCCTCCGCTGCTGTATACCAATCTATTACCATACAACTAGTCCTGTTTTGGGAGAACTAATTATATTTCAGCATTTCCCCAATATGCCTTGCACATCACACGGACACAGTGAACATGCATTTTGTAGGCAATGGCATTTCATACTGTCATGTCATCCTGGTCTTTAAAATGTTATTACCGGTATCTGTTTATAGTTTTATGAGTCAGTTTAAAGAGTCAGTAGATTAACATGCAGGAGTGTCCAGGGAGTGGGAGGGAAGATATGTTTGACCTCCAAAGGGACCTGAAATTTAGTTGTATGAGAAGATTGTTTTGTGGTAAAGAAAAAGACACTACAATCACAGATTACAATTCAACCATGCTGAAATAGACCAAGAATTTCAATTAGAATAGTTTTGTCCAGCTTTTTCCACTAGCTCTATAATGTTAAATCCCTTTATAGAATATCACCCATATTTTAAGAATGCTTTCTAATATGTCCCACAAGATACAAGTAACAATGGTGGTACTAAATCTGCCCTTCAGTGGAGTTTCCAATGCAACAATCACTTTTTTTTCCAATTTATAAAAAAACTCAAACAAGTTGCAGAGTAAGGTTGTAGTTATATCCACATCTTGATTTTCCCAGGGTGGAGGTTGCATGGCTGAAGGGAACTTTGTCCAAGTCCCAATCAACTTTGAGGGGTCTCTGAATTTCTCAAGTGGTTATTCCTCAAGTATGAGCAACATTGCATATTTTTTAATCCTGCTGATTCAACCCTCTAGCTTGGCAGCTTCTGCCTTGCTCCTTGCAATTATGCTCCAAAATTGGAGGCTGATGTCACTGGGAAAAAAATCCAGTGGTCATTTCTGCTGGGGGAAAAACCCTGGTTTGGTCTAGTGCAGTGATGGCGAACCTATGGCACGCGTGCCATAGGTGGCACGCGTAGCCATATCTGCCGGCACGCGAGCTGTTGCCCTAGCTCAGCTCCAGCGCGCATGTGTGCACCGGCCAGCTGATTTTCGGCTCGCGCGGAGGCTCTTGGAGGGCATCTTAGGTTTCCGGAGGGCCTCTAGGGGGCCAGGGGGGCGTTTTCGCCTTCCCCAGGCTCCAGGGAAGCCTCTGGAGCCTGGGGAGGATGAAAAACGGGCCTACCGGGCCCACCGGAAGTTGGGAAATGGGCTGTTTTCGGCCTCCAGAGGGCCTCTGTGGGGGCAGGGGAGGCCGTTTTTGCCCTCCCCAAGCATTGAATTATGGGTATGGGCACTTGCACGTGCGTGACAGCGCACTCGCACGTGCTTTTGGCACCCGAGGGAAAAAAGGTTCGCCATCACTGGTCTAGTGGTTGAGGCACCTGGCTAGAAACTAGGAGACTGTGAGATTTAATCCTATCTTGGGCACACAGTCAGGTGGGTAACTTTCGGTTGGCCACACTCTCTCAACCCTAGGAAGAAGGCAAGGGCAAAATCACCTCCAAAAATCATACCAGGAAACTGCAGGGATTTGTTCAGGTAGTTGTCAGGAATAAAGACCGGCTCAACAAATTTCCTTTAAAATCTACTGAAATTATGGCAATTCACTAAAATTCCAATAATTCATTTGTAGATACTTTTCAGGAGAAACTTCTCTTTTCACCACAGAGTTCCAAATAAACCAATATAATCACACTGAAGTACTCTGTTTGTTGTGCGTTGCTGCTGCTGCTGTTGTTGTTGTTAGAAAGCCTGTTTGGTACAGTGGTTAAGGTCTGGCCTAGAAATCAAGAGACTATGAGTTCAAGTTCCACCTTAAGCATGAAAGCCAGTTGAATGACTTTGGGCCAGTCACTCTCTTTCAGTCCAACTCACCTCTCAGGGTTGTTATAGTGGGGGGGGGGGAAATAGGTGGAATAGATTTGTTTTCCATCAGTAAAAATCCACAGGAAAACCTCCATATCTGAAAAGAAGGCATGCTACTGAAAATTGCATATACACAGCATTAGTTATATTTTTAAAAACAGCTTACATCCACAGAATTTACATTTTAAAAGCCTGTATCAGAGAAATTTATGTGTCAAAGGATAACCCCCAAGATAATTTGCATTAAAATAATTCTTGGGCAATTTACATTATCAGTTATGTAAATTAAGAAAGTTGCACGTAAAATATTAGTGTATTAAGAAAAACTGTAAAGCTAAACAGTGACAAATTTTTACCACAGATTTTTTTTTCAAAAAAGAAAAAAACATCAACCAGATTGGAATATTATTTTACCAATGTGAAAAATTAAAAGGATGTGTTTTTTACTGACATATACTGTATATCACTGACTTGTTAGTTCTTTTTCAGAAGAAGGGTGTGAATAAAATGGAGAGAGGCAGATCCATATGTAAGTATCAATCTGTTAAGAAGAGTTGAATCATACGTCTTCCCATCTTAGACTAAAACTTAAGATAGATGAACTCTGAACAGATTTGTGACCCCTAGAATCTGAATAGGGCATTGAGATTATCTACATTTGGCTCCAAAAATGGTCAACAGTTTGAAGACTGTGCATTGGACAAGTCTAGTAAATACCAGAGGCCAACCTTATTCTTTGTCTCCTCTCTTTCAAGCTGCAGGTTTTGCAACCAAAGCTTCCTATAGAGGACGTTACTTCCTAACAATCATGACTGTTGATCCACCAGTTCAGTATTCTCAGTGTTAACTAACATCAGTTCTCTAGGTTCAAGGCTGGTGCTATTCTCACACCTATCTAGAGAAGCCAAAGACAGAACTAGGACCTTCTGCAGCCAAAGCTTGTGTCCAACCACCTCAGACCCTTCACAAGTAATACATTGCAAAAGCGAAATAATACATCTTCCAGTTAAAGGCTCAAGGTTAAGATGCCTCTCCCACTCAATCTTTCATGGAGACAGGTGGGTATAGAGGCTGTGGCTCAGAATTCGTAAGATGAAACAGGCACCATCTTCTCCCAAAGAAAAGGCGATCAGGATGAAGTAAAGAATATACAGCAAGGAAATACTCAGGGAGAAAATATAGAGCAGGTATTACAAAGATCAAATGAAGCACTGTTGTTGTTTTTTATTAGATTAGATTAGATTCAATTTGATTGTTGTGCGCCAGAGTCACTTATAAATTTGATGAATGAATGCATGAATGCATGAATGCATGAATGAATGAATGCATGAATGCATGAATGCATGAATAAGCAAGCAAGCAAGCAAGCAAGTGTAGGATGTTAGTACCCACCCCCTCCTAGAAAAATGAAATATCCTAGGAAATATTGAAAAAGGAAAGAATATGTTTCCCTGAATGAGGAAAGGAGAAACATGTTTAAATACAAAGCAGCTTCCTGCAGCTCCCTGCCCCCACCCTTTGCCAATGGGCCATTAAGGACTGGGTCCAACTCACACATTCCTCTCACCTAGCCTGGAGTCTTCTACATAACAAAGATTTATCTCCTTCAGTCATACCCATACTAGGATTTGCCCAAGGCCCTTTCATTCAGCCAAGCCTGGGACAGACAAAAGCCTATAGAGTTGCCACTGCATGGCCTCCTGGGAGCCTGACCACCAATCCGTGCATTATATACACAGGAACAGGAAACTAAGAGGTGGGACCCAAGAGAGAGTATAAAGCAAGGAACTCAGCATCTCTTCTTTCCCTTTTTCTCTTCACCCACATCTGGAAGCATGTAATCTACCTTTTCTGTACAGGGGCGTATGCCATGTGCTCCTGTCCACCATTAAACCTTCTTTCCAAGCAACTTTCATGAATTCAGTGTCTTTTTCCCCAATTGGAACTGAACCTAGAAGGATATTCCTTACAATACAAGCAAGCTCTAAAATACATTCGGGGAGGGGAGGGGACATGTAACCTGCAAGGCTCTTGAGAGATTTATGGAACATGATTTATGTTTTCAGTCAGGTTCTCCCCACCCCACTTTTAAAGAAAGAAAACTATTTAAAATTTAGTGGCTGCATTTGTGCAACATGTTTAGCTTGATTAATTTTATCTTGGTTTGAGTGTGTGTATGCGCACACACGCACAAAGCAATAAAATAAGTTATATCAGTAACCCTGTTGTACAATCCCAGTCAGAGGGAAGATAAGGGGGACTATATCTTTGAGGTTATTGCCCATAGTTGCTGTACGATATTAGTTCTTAGTGAAAGGTAAGACTAGATAATGACTCAGAAAGTGCAACGCCCCCTTTTTTTAAATGCTTGGTTCCTTAATAAAGTGACCCCACTGGATGGCACCTCATTTAAGACCAAGAATGTTACGGATACGGACCATGATCCGTGACTATGACCTATAGTTGAGACTCTGTGGGGAAAAGCTGATGAATAGATAACAGATAACCAGAGTTGGAAGGGACCTTGCAGGTCATCTAGTCCAACCCCCTGCCCAAGTAGGAGACCCTACATCTGCCTCTACCTAGGATTGAACTCACAACCTCCTGATTGTGAGGCAAGAGCTCCACCTCTAGGCCATAGCAGCTGGGTAGTTTGACAGCAGGTGATTGCCTATTCGTTTGTATGGTGCTGTTGGTTCTGTATTTTTTTTTAAAGCAGAATGCAATCAGAGGGACCTGTGGCCTCTCCAGACCAGCTTTTGAGCCCATTCTTATTCCTCTGAGCAAGCCTGCAAACTGCTAAGACCTGCCTGCTATTGAACCTAAATCTGACTAATTGCCCCTTAAGCCCTTCCACTGCTGCTGAGGCTGCCTTGTCCTCCAAGAACGCAGCAGCTAAACAGCAGGGAAATCAACTTTGGCTGCCACCACTTCCAATCCAATTTCTAGCAGCATCTGGACCTCAGCATGCCAGAGATGTGATTCCACAACCCAAAGCAAGTCCTAATTAAAAGCAATTTCTATGTCATATCCTGTTCGCCACCATATGCTGTCACCATTTGCTCACTTTTCACGATGTGTGAGCTTCTGGGGCTCCGTTTTGACGTCTGCCACTAACCCTCCCCTTCTTTCGCTGCTGCTACTGGGATCTTCCTAATGCTCTCACTCCGTCTAACTCTACCTTCGCCTCCTCCGTGGGGGGGATTAGCATTCAGCATCTCCTCTCTAATGGGCCCTTTTCATGCCAGTTTGATTTTATTATTATGCCAAGAAGCTTGCTTAATTCTCTGCTGTCTTTCTTCTGCACTGTTGATTTACACTGTTAGTGTTTTAATTATACAATTCAGCACTCCTTAAAACATGAAAAACTGCTCAACTTTTCAAGCAATTAAAAAGCAGCCGAGTATATCAAGCAATCTCAGACGAGATAAGTAAATCACACAATTAAAAAACTTGTTTTGTCAAAAGAAAATTACAAAAATACTCTCCTGGAGGTTCTTTTAAGCAGAAAAATGCTCACAGAGAGCAAAATCCTTTTGTTCTCTGACCTTTCAAGCTATTTTAATTTTGGACATTCGATGGTAAGCTTGTAGGGCTCTATTACTCACTATCCATAAACACAAATAAAATGGAAAGTCCTTGCAAAATCATGGTACAGAATAAAAACACTAGAACTCCAAAATGTCAATGTTTTCAGGCCTGTCGGATTGGCAGCAGCACACACTTCATTATTTTTGATGATTTGCCTATTTATGTATTTTGTAGCACATATTTACTTTCCTTCCTCAATCCAAGGATTGAGTAGAGTACACAAATATGATATAATAACCTCACTAAAACTGTTCTCAGCCTATTAAAAACAAAAAATATAAAATTAAATGGCACCTACAGTTAGGGTGTGCTTTGACTGACACCTTAGCTAGGTTTGTTTGGATCATAACAAAAGATAAGGAAAAACCTGGAAAAAGTTTTTCGGCCTCTCAGCTGCAATGCCCAGTCTCTTTGCAAATTCTGCTCATCAGTGTGGGATGTACATAAAGTTTGTTTAGAGTTGGAAGGGTTTTCTTGAAGGAAACACATATACAGTCAACATTTTTGGAATCAAAGCCATTCATCCTGCACACACATTGTACTCATTGTGGTTTGTTTCTAGCTCAGTGTGATAGGCAAGTATTTGGAACTATTGTTTGATGTTGGTTGATTGCAACAATAGCCTAATAAGATATGTAAACAGCAACTTGTTATTTATTTGTAATTGTATTATATTGGATTATTTTTTAACTCTACCCATGTTTGTAATAAATAAGTAAGATACAAGGTAACAGCAGTTGCAAAACAAGGAAAACAAACTAGGAATTGGCCAATCAACCCTTGATGCACAAAAATAATTTATCTATCAGTCATTTGAACATCACCTGAACAAAAATTACACACTTGTATCAAAGTATCAAAATTCTACATCCAAAAGTACAGGAGAGAGAGAAAGAGAGGGAGGGAGGGAGGGAGAAAGTGCCTTAAGACAGGGGGGGACTTTATTCATACTAAATATGAGCTACATAATCCAATAAGGTTGCACTTATTCAGGAGAAAATCTCACTTCAATGGGATTTTCTTCAAGGTAAATGGGTTTAGTCACATTCAACATTACATGACTCTAAACCAGTGGTCACAGAAGTGAAGAAGCTTCTTGGATGAGAAGCGAAATGTCTTCAAGGAAAAACAATGTCCAGTTGCCTTTTGAAAAAGCATCTTTGGGACAACCATGACCTGGATGACTGAGAATCTCAAAGTTGTTCCCCATGGGCCATGTGTGGCCCCACAAATCATTTACTAAGGCCCCCAGTATTTTGCTACACTGCCTGGAAAGATCAATGGGCCAAGCACTTCCTAGATACACAGTCTGGACAACAACCAGGTAGAATCATACCAACAACTCTCCTTAGTCCACCCAGTGTGTCTATCAGCAACAAGGGGCCCTGGTTAGCCAGGCCACATAGCCAGAGCCTCAAGGCCTTTGGCACTGATCAGTCTCATTGTCTAGGAACATTGCCTACTCTCTCTTTGTAACAGGTGCTGCTTCGGATGCAGCCCTGGGCTGTCCAAGCATAGGGAGTGGAGACGTTTAGCTTAGCTAAGAAATCCAGGGTAAAAGAGGGAGGGATGCCTAAGGGAAGAAGAAACAGGCATCCAAAGATGAGGGATGAATCTGAAAAAGTGGGAAAGAAAGCTAGCTAGGAAAAGAAGGAAGATTTTTTTGAGGAGAAAAGAAGAAAAGAAAAGAAGATACTTATTTTGCTCAACAAAGAGAGGAAAAAGGAAAATGGTTTTTAGACAGGTTTTGTGGGATAGGTTTCCTAACTTATACCATTCTTAGATATTTAATTTAATTTAATTTAATTTAATTTAATTTAATAAACGTTCTTATAAACCGCCCAATCCCATAGGACTCAGGGCGGCGATATGATCTTGAAAGCATATATTATCCTTAGTAATAAATCCAAATACTGGTATTTTAGCTAATGGAAATCACTGCCAGCCAAGTAGCCAAAATGAAACGGTTCTGTTTCATAGTTCTGTTTTGCAAGTAGCTGTTTTGCAATAAAATGCTCTTTATTTACTATATTTAGGTTTAATGTTTGACCACATTTTCTTTACTTACTGGAGACTTTTGTTTTCCTCAAATCCTGCTACGCTGTGTCTATATGCCAGTAGGGTGTTCTTGGGAGCGGAATGGGATGACTCGCCACAGTCAACTCGCCACAGCCAACTCACCGTGGGACAGCTCACTGCGGGGCAATTCAACAATTTTATTTAATTATTTAAAATAATTTTTAAAATGTTTTAATTTTTGTCATTCACATTTCATTTTGTCCCTCCTTTGGCATCCTTTTGTCAGGCCGAAGCCATCTTTGATTGGAGACTTTGGCCTGCCACACAAGAGCTGAAGTGGTGCAGTGGTTAAATGCAGCCACTGCAGGCTGACTGCTAGTTTAGCAGTTCAGCTGTTCAAATCTCACTAGGCTCAAGGTTGACTCAGCCTTCCATCCTTCCGAGGTCGGTAAAATGAGGACCCAGATTGTTGGGGGCAATATGCTGAACTCTGTAAACTGCTTAGAGAGGGCTGTAAAGCACTATGAAGCGGTATATAAGTAAAGTGCTATTGCTATTTATGCTTTAGAATGTATTCTTGCTGTGGGAACTTGGGAGGGGCTGTTGCATGAGCGATGTAGACATGTAGCCATAACAAATTCCTTTTAGGTTTTCAAGGTCTTCCTTTGTTCAGCACCTGGCCGGAAGATGATGGGAGTAACGGACACGTTGGCAAAAGACGACTGGTCAACGTGATGAACTTGTGGGTGTGGGAACATGGGAATGAACTTCAAACTGGGTGGAGAAACCCTCGTAGCTTTAGATTCGGGTGTCTCACAGATGTGCCAACATGGCTCTATTAATAAATTGGGACTTTAAGGAATACTTTGCCTCGGACTCTGATTTAGTTTTGGATGCTATTTGGAACCCTGACACATTTCTTTAGTGATTCTATTCCACCATTTCTTTGATATTGTTATAACTTTGGTCCTGCAGCAAGTGGTCCCATGGTGAGTTGGCCGTGGCGATTTGCCCTGTGGTGAGTTGGCTGTGGCGAGTTGGCCCTGGCCAGATGAATGAAGAACACCGGAAGTGTACAATAAAATATACTCTCAGAAGAGTCACCCAAACTATGAAAATCATCCCAGCTTTCAAGCTAAAGCAAACAGACAACTAAATTGGACAGCAGCGATATAGAAAAAATGCCGGCTGCAAAGGCATCATTTCATACTGTGCCGGAGAAAACAATGGTAAGCCATTCCAGTCCCAAATGTGCTTTTTCACTACTCTGAGGACCCTGAGGATGCAGATAAACCTTCAAGTGCTTCAATGACCCTCTAAAAGTGTGCAAATGACCAGCTGTCTGCAAGGAATTTTAAAAAATCCTTCCATTCCCCACTGTCCTGTCAGAGCTGAAGAAGCTTCTTGGATGAGAAGTGAAACATCTTCAAAAGAAAAAAAACAAGAAAATCCAGTTGCCTCCTGAAAAAGCAGACAACCATGACTTGGATGACTGAGAATCTCTACAGACTTTAAGCCATGGCAGTATTTTAGCAAAAAACAACAACAACATGTGGATAGACGATATGCAGTGATTGATAATACATGTACCAGATCCCCTCAGGTATGATAACTTTTAACATGCTCATGAGAGAGCCAAAGATCCTTTGGACTATCAATGGGTTCACAATGTAGCTAGAGTGAAGACTTGGGATGCATAGTTGTTGATGTTGCCATGCAGGAAAACAAAATCCAAATTTGCAAAGGCAAAATTACAGTAGGAACAAAGAACGTACAAAGCATGAATCTGGGAAAACATAATCCAGAAAAAGAAAGATAGAGTGAATCAACTGCACATTGATACGCTAGGCTTCAGAGAACTGAACTGGAATGGGATTAGACAATTTTAACAGATTAACAGAGTTGGAAGGGACCTTGTAGGTCATCTAGTCCAACCCCCTGCTCAAGCAGGAGACCCTACACCATTTCTGACAAATGGCAGTCCAATCTCTTCTTGAAAGTCTCAAGTGATGAAGCTCCCAAAACTTCCGAATGCAAGCTGTTCCATTGGTTGATTGTTCTCACTGTCAGAAAGTTCCTCCTTATTTCTAGGTTGAATCTCTCCTTGATCAGTTTCAATCCATTATTCCTTGTCTGTCCTTCAGGTGCTTTGGAGAATAGCTTGACCCCCTCCTCTCTGTGGCAGCCCCTCGAATATTGGAACGTTGCTATCATGTCTCTCCTGGTCCTTCTCTTTGCTAGACTATCCATGACCAGTTCCTGCAACCGCTCTTCATATGTTTTAGTTTCAGTTTTCAGATTTCAATTTCAGACAGAATATCACTGTTTACTACTGAGGATATGAAAAACAAAGAAGCAAAAACAGTACTTTGGTAGAGTGCAGTCAATGACTGAATAATATCAATTAGATTTCATAGCCAGCCCTTTAATATGGCAGCTTTACAAGTTTACGCTCCTACCACTGATGCAGAAGAAGATAAGGTTGATGAGTTTTATGGTCAAGTTCAATCTGAAATCTACAGAATATTGAAGCAAGAAGTGCTGCTTGTGTTTGAAGATTCAAATGCCAGAGTTGGAAATAGCAAGGAAAACAAATCTTACTATTTCACAGATATGAAGCAGAAGGAGATTTTAGCCGTTTCTGCCAACCCAATTATTTCTTCATTGCTAACGCACTCTTCAAACAACCCAAACAACATACTGTATATGAATGGATATTGTGAGATGGAGTACAAAGAAACCAAATTGACTGTATTATTGTTTCAAGGAGGTAGATGAGCTCAGTTAGAAGGAAATGGTTGTGGAACATATCACTGACTGCTCATATGCAAATTCCAAATCAAGCAAAAGAAACAAAGCCAACCAGTTTCCTCATTATAATCTTCAGCAAATACCCACCCTTTTCAAAGAGAACCTCAGGAATCACTGAATCACTTTAAATAGGAAACCTGAAGAATTAGGAAATGAAACCTAAAACATTATTAAGGATGTATGTCAGGGGTGTCAAACTCGATTTCATTGAGGGCCACATTAGGGTTGTGTTTGACCTCGTGGGGGTGGGGGTGGGTGGCCAAGGTAGGCATGGGCAGCTCAACTTCACTTGTGTCGCAGGTGCCTGTAGTGGCCCGGGCACTCTGCCAGTGAAAACGGGCTCCTGAGCTCCGTTTTCGGCTGCGACGGCCTGCTGCAAGCCTCTGCCAGTGAAAATGAAGCATACAAGATGCTTAATCTCATAAGGTGGCAAAATAATTCTTTTTAGGATCATTCAAAACAGATTTAGACATTTACCTAGAGAGCAGGATGCCAGATGTTCAAACTGGCTTTAGACAAGGCTAAGGAATAAGCTATATTACAGGTAGTCCTTGACTTACAACTACAAGTGAGCCCAATATTCCTATTGCTAAGCAAGACAATTGTTAAGTACATTGTATCCCATTTTATAACCTTTCTAGCCACCATTGTTAAGTGAATCACCACAGTTGTTAAGTTAGTAAGACTGTTGTTAAGTGAATATGGCTTCCCCATTGACTTTGCTTGTCAGAAGGTGACCAAAGGAGATCACATGACCCCAGGACAATGCAACCCAGGGATAAAATTCAAAATTTTTCCCTACCAGTTCTGTGGGCATAGCTTGGTGGGCATGGCAGGGGAAGGATACTGCAAAATCTCCATTCCCACTACACTCCAGGGGAAGGATACTGCAAAAGCTCCATTTCCACCCCACTCCAGGGGAAGGATACTGCAAAAGCTCCATTCCCATCCCACTCCAGGGGAAGGATACTGCAAAATCTCCATTCCCACTCCACTCTGGGGCCAACCAGAGGTGGTATTTGCCGGTTCTCCAAACTACTCAAAATTTCCGCTACCGGTTCTCCAGAACCTGTCAGAACCTGCTGAATTTCAGCCCAACCATCATAAGTATATGCCAGTTGCCAACCATCCAAATTTTGATCACGTAGCCATGGGGATATTGCAACGGTCACAATATGAAAAGCAGTCATAAGTCACTTTTTTCAGTGCTGTTGACACTTTGAATGGTCACTAAATGAATTATCGTAGGTCAAGGACTATTTGTGCTGCTGATGCATGCTGGACAGTTGAGAAAGCCACTAAATACAAAAAAAAGTAAACATGTCTTTCATTGACTATAGAAAGGCCTTCAGTTGTGTGGATCCTGTTCAATTGTAGGTTGACCTTAGGAAAATGGGAATCCCAAAATATTGCCTTGTCTTCATAGTAAAATGTCCTCAGGTAAAACCCATAAACAGGACTGAAAGCCATTGTCTGGATAGAATACAGCAAAGGAGACTCCAGGTTAGCAAAAGAATGAAACCTTATTTCTCCTTGTTTGTTCAGCCTATTTAAGAAATGTGCACATAGGAAATGGATTAGAAGAAGACACACGTGGTTTAAAAACTGGAGGGGAAAAACATCAATCATTATAATCTGTGTTATGCCGGTGACACGACTGCGATAGCTGAAAATGTAAATGATTGCAAGCTTTAGTAATTAAAAGTCAAGGAGCGGAGTGAAAAAAAATGGGATCAAATATATAGAAGACCGAACTAATGACAACAGATAGAGCATCCAGCCTTAGAATTGATAATGAAGATGCAGAATTGATGCATAGCTTCTGCTCTTTAATTAATAGTAAAGGAAACATCAGTCAAGAAATGTGCCACAGACTAATGTGGTAGATACAGTAACATGGCTTTCTCCCTAATATCAAAAGGTTTGGGAAATATATTCAGATGCCATGATATTTCTATGTCTACAAAGATTGGAAATGGTCTTTCCTATGATACCTCTTGAAAGCCGAAGTTGGGCATTGCAGAAAACAGGACGGAAATAACATGGATGCTTTTGGACTTTGCTCTTGGAGAAGACTCCTAAGAATATCATGAATAGTTAAGAAAACAAACAAAGGAACATAGTACATATCAACCCAGAGTTTTCACTCAAGGCACAAATGATCAGATTTGAACTGTCGTATTCTAGACTCCTTATGCAAAACTCTCTGGATAAGTTTTTTATGCTGGGAAAGGTGGAAAGAAAGAGGAGAGGACAACCAGGAGCAAGATGGATGGCATCAATTACGGCAGTGATGGGTGCACTTTTGGAAGATCTGAAAGGCCAGACTGGGGCAGATCATCCTGAAGAAGATCTATCTGTGTGATCACCAAGAGTTGACACTGGCTCAATGGCACATAATCAATCATTCAAAGACTTTTGTATCAATGTGTGAAAAGGATTCAGTGTTGTAGCCCAGTAGCTAATGAATTATTCTTCATGATGACTTGAGTTTAAAATCCCTGTTCTAGTCTATGGTTTGTCTAACCATGTTTTATTGAATAAACCACAGTTGGTTTTGTGATTTGGCAGCATTGTTTGCCAATGTTGAAAAATACATTTCAACAGTCCACCTGTAAGCGCTTAGAGACTTTGGCAGTTTCCATCTGAATGGTTAGCTTTCAAATAAGAGGGTGGAGGGGAAATTGTTGCTCTTGGTACTAATAATATTTTCCACCTTGCACCTGCTCAGTGCTAATTCCACATGATAATGCTGATAATACAACCATTTTGCAATCTTGTAAAAGCAATATGAGGGTGTTTCCTGTTCTGAATATAGGAAATATACACATTCATCTATCATGCTTATTGAATGAAAGGTCAATCTGCCACACGCACCATAGAACAAAGCATTTTAAGCAAAGCCTACTTAGCTGCAAATTGAACATCATGCTTAGCATGATAGGAAGAAGACCAAGGCAGTAGCTCTGGGCAGTATCACACTACCAGATGCCAAAGAGCTGGAGCTGCACTATCAAGCACTGATCCTTGGCTCTCAATGGAGTGGTAGGTCACGTTATGGAATCTATATGTATAGCAGGCCAAAATGCTAACGCAGAGACTAGAATCTGCTTTATGGTGGAAATCAGGTGGTTATGGAAGGCCAATCTCGTATCACAATTACAGTGAATGTGACATAGGTGACACATCTAGTGACATAAATGCAAATATAAGTATGGTAACATTTGCAACGTTTCCTCTCCAAGGAATACTCCTATCTCATGCAGCTGAATTTCTTAGCTAACAAGTGTTCTCCTTCTCCAAGAACTTTTCACAGTCTCTTCAGCTTTTGCCAGTCTTCCGACGCAGGCCTCTGACATCTGCCTATCAATCCACGTTGGGCAGCTTCTGAACTTCTAGCAGGTGTCCTTTGAGCAAGAGTGAGTAAGTCACCATCCAAAAAAGCTATGAACTTTTTTATCTTAAGATAGTGGCATGGAAATTCCCCTACTCGTTTCAATGACTTACTTCCATATCAGCGACCTAACCACACCATTGAAAAGAAAACCAGACTACTGAAAGCTGGCCTTGGATTATCTCAGTACAACACACAACTTATACAGCCTTTCCTCAACGGGGGCAGCTTCCAAATGTGCGAACTCCATTTAGCAATAGCACTTAGACTTATATACCACTTCATAGTGCTTTACAGCCCTCTCTAAGCGGTTTACAGAGTTCAGCATATTGCCCCCAACAATCTGGGTCCTCATTTTACCGACCTCAGAAGGATGGAAGGCTGAGTCAACCTTGAGCCGGTGAGATTTGAACAGCTGAACTGCAGCTAGCAGTCAGCTGAAGTAGCCTGCAGTGCTGCACTCTAACCACTGCGCCACCTCGGCTCCCCAAAGTTCCCCAAATCTTTAGCAATGGTTCTGCAAACTGGGAAATTCTGGGAAATGAATTCCACCCATGCAGAGGAAGCTTGATTGGAGAAAGTTACCCTTAGTTTAAACCTCCCTCTTTAAGCTATGTTCACATTCAGGGTCAGCCAAAACCTTTTGCTGCCATGGGTAGAACAGAACATAAGTGTATAAATGATCCCATCACACACTTCATTGCCAAGTTATCTTGGTACCAGAAGCTAAAAATCATCTCTCTTTCTTCCTAATAGCAAAAACATAATTGTAACAAATAAAGCAATTAGCCATCTCCCTCCTTCCCTGACACTAAAGTCATCCAACTGAGGCTGTTTCAACTGTGTGGCAAATGGACTGACTCTGCTCAGGATCCTGGTCTCCTCTAAACATCACCATTGTTTTTCTACTGGTCCTCAAAGTAGAACTGCTTGCTTTGGGATTTCTTGCTTGATTTAGTTCAAGGTCCTCCCTTTAGCTGCAAGAAGATGCAAAGTCCATTTCTGATGCCAAAGCAAGAAATGTCTGAATGGGGCCAGCTCTCTGGACTTTATTTTATTTATTTATTTTTGTCAAGTACGTGTTGGTAATATACATAGATATAACATTGTTTATATACATAAGATGGGTATTGATAAGCGGGAACATTAGGACAGGGACGGTAGGCACGCTGGTGCACTTATGCACTCCCCTTACTGAACTCTTAGGAATCAGGTGAGATCAACAGTGGACAGTCTAAGGGTAAAGTTTTGGGGGTTTGGTGACGAAACCACAATGTCAGGTAGGGGGTTCCAGGCATTTACCACTCTGTTGCTAAAGTCGTATTTTCTATAGTCAAGTTTGGAGCAGTTCAATTTGAGTTTGTATCTGTTGTGTGCTCGTGTAGTGTTGTGGTTGAAGCTGAAGTAGTCGTTGACAGGAAGGACGTTGTAGCGGATAATTTTATGAGCTATGTTTAGGTCGTGCAGAAGGCGACGTATTTCTAAGATTCACAATAATGACAACAGGAAGAATCAACCTGCCATATTTTCCTAATGAAGCAGAAGATCAAAGAACTGCAAATGTTTCTCATTTGCAGACTGATCCTTTTACTCTCCCTTTAGCTGGTTTCTATCGTGCATGCAACATGACGAAGACAAGAGGTCAAAAAATGTCAGAGAGGAAATCCAGTGGTAAAGCCAGACATATTTTTTTTCTGCAGAACGCATCGCAGGATAAAAGACAGTAACTCTGAACGTGTATCAGCTCTGAGCAACCTGTTTGGGAATTATTGCAGACACTTGCTTGGTCTAGTCTACAGGACAGGAGTGTTCTATTTTAATGGGGTCCCATTACCTTAACCTCTTCCCACATTGTTCTCCATAAGAGAACAATGTGGGATTGTTGACTCACTCTTGATAAGTGAATCATGACATTAGAGCTTATCAGGAAATTGCTAGAAAAGAAGAAACAAAAGAAAAGCAAAAGTTGAATTATGAGGCTTTGTTTCTCCTACCACCGGCCCACCCCCAGCCCCCCCCCCCAAAAATTAAAAAGCCAGCAGAGGAGGTAATTTGCTTCTTTATCCTTATTTTTAAGCCTGCTTTAAATAATGCAAAGAGCTCTCCTCTCCTGAAAGCTCATTTAGGCAATTGTAACAGGGACTATATTTAATGTAAATGGAACGGGTGAAACCAGAAGGATTTATGATAATAATAACCCAAGGGTAATAACGTTGGTTTAGGTCACATATCCAAGGAGCAAGGGATTGAAAAGGGACAGACGATTCAGCTCCAGGATAGGAGCCAACCAGAGGGGCTGTTCAGGAGTTTATTAAGCACAATGCTCTTATACAGACTTTTGAAAGTAGTCACTGCACCATTGCTTGTCATGCTTTACAAGGTGTGAATGTGAAAGCCTATAAGAGACCTTGTCCTGAGGTTGTATCCCCAAATCAAGGAAGCACCACCTGTTGAATCACACTCATGCAGTCTTCCAGTACCTTCTCGTAGCTGCAATATGTAAGTTATTTATTGAATGAGTGAAAGAACGGAAGGCTGAATTTTTAGGCTACCCAACTTCAAAACAACTCTGGGTTGCATTACGAGATTTAAAAAAAAATACTATGTAAAAACAACCATTGTCTGAGGGACAATATAGCATCAAAGCAGAGCTACTGAACACAAAGCAGAGCTACTGAACACATTCTTCGCATCAGTCTTCACACAAAAGGAAACTGCAGCTCAGCTACCCAGCAACACAAATATAAAAAACAGATTTGAAGCAAGACTCAATCTAAGCAAAAATACAGTAAGAGATCACCTATCTGAACTTAACGAATACAAAGCACCAGGACCTGATGGATTACACCCCAGAGTCCTAAAAGAACTAGCAGAAGTCATTTCGGAACCACTGCACCATATCTTCCACAAATCCTGGAACACAGGAGAACTCCCCGAGGACTGGAAAAGAGCTGATGTGGTCCCCATCTACAAAAAAGGTAAAAAAACAGACCCAGGAAACTACAGACCAATCAGCCTAACATCAATACCTGGGAAAATACTGGAAAAAATAATTAAAAACCAGATCTCACATCATCTAGAAACAAACCAAGTAATAACCAACAGCCAACACGGATTTGTTAAGAACAAGTCATGCCAAACCAACCTCATTTCATTTTTCAACACTGTGACCAAATTAGTAGACCAGCGAAATGCAGTAGACATAATATACCTGGACTTTAGCAAAGCATTTGACAAAGTAGACCACAACCTACTCCTTCATAAGCTAGAAAAAAGTGGGATAGACAGCTACACAACCAGATGGATTAACAATTGGCTGACCAACCATACCCAGCGAGTAGTCCTCAATGGCTCTAAGTCCACATGGAGAGAAGTAAGCAGTGGGGTGCCACAAGGTTCCGTCCTAGGCCCAGTACTCTTCAATATCTTTATAAATGACCTAGATGAGGGAATAGCAGGAGAACTAACCAAATTTGCAGATGACACCAAGCTGGCGGGAGTAGCAAACACCCCAGAGGACAGACTCAAAATCCAGAGGGACCTCGACAGACTCAAACACTGGGCCCAAACCAATAAAATGAAATTTAACACAGAGAAAAGTAAAATTCTGCACCTAGGCAAGAAGAATCAAAAATACACATACAAACTGGGCGAAACCACACTCAATAGCAGTGATTGCGAAAGGGATCTCGGAGTCCTGGTAGACAGCCAACTAAATATGAGCCAGCAGTGTGCAGCAGCAGCCAAAAAGGCCAACACAGTCCTGAGCTGCATAAATAGAGGGATACAATCAAGGACCAGAGAGGTACTAGTACCACTCTATAAAGCCTTGGTCAGACCACACCTAGAGTACTGCATCCAGTTTTGGTCACCACATTACAAAAAAGACATTGAAACTCTAGAGAAAGTGCAGAAGAGAGCAACCAGGATGATAAAGGGTCTGGAAAATAAAACATACGAAGAGCGGTTGCAGGAACTGAGCTTGGCCAGTCTAGCGAAGAGAAGAACCAGGGGTGACATGATAGCAGTGTTTCAATACTTGAGGGGATGCCACAGAGAGGAGGGGGTCAGGCTGTTCTCTATGGCACCAGAAAGCCAAACAAGGAATAACGGATGGAAGCTGACCAAGGAGAGATTCAACCTGGAAGTGAGGAGAAACTTTCTGACAGTGAGAGCGATCAACCAGTGGAACAGCTTGCCAGCGGAGGTTGTGAGAGCCCCAACACTTGCGACCTTCAAGAGGAGACTGGACTGCCATCTGTCTCAAATGGTGTAGGAACTCCTGCTTGAGCAGGGGGTTGGACTAGATGACCTACAAGGTCCCTTCCAACTCTAATAATAAATCTAAATCCTACCATGATACCCTAACTCACAAAGGTTTACCCAAACATTTTAACCCAAGATTTGGGGATAAAATCCAATCTGTAAAGATTGCTGAAAGGCAAGCATAGGAAGGGGCCTTACAAATCTCCAGGTAGATACTGCTCCAAAGGTAAGGTGACCAGATTTTAATATTTGTAAAGTGGGACACCATTGACGGGGGGGTTTCTAGGGGAGCAAGACGGGAGGGGTCCGTCTCTCTTATCTCGCAGCCCATCCACGTGAATAAAGGTAGAGACACAAATCCAGGATTGCTTTGCTGCAGCTTTGTGCACCCCACCCCAAACACACACCCCCTCATTGCAGCCCTTACCGCCGCTCTCGCTCCCTGCCTGGCTACAGATTCCGCCTGCCTTCCCGAAGCAGTTCAGTTTTGTTTCGTGGCGGGAGAAGGAAGAAAGCGGGCAGCGAGAGCGGCAGCCTCTTCCAAGCGCAGGCCTGGCCCTATACCCGCCCGAGGGGCTGCTGCCCACCCGGCCACCAGCCGCTTCCGCGCCGCACTTGCTTGGCGGGACTTTTTTGAAACGCCGCGGATGCGGGACAAATTATTAAAAAGCAGGTCTGTTCCGCCAAAAGCGGGACGTCTGGTCACCTTATCCAAAGGGCACTTGTTGTGACAGAGAAGGCTCATTCCTAAATCCCACTAGATGTCATAGTTTAGTTGACAAAACCTAAGACAAGCTGACTCTGTTGGAGCTCACAGACCAAAAAGACAGGGCACAGCTGGTCTGTCAAATAGTTAAGGCCTATGCTACATAGAGATTTATAAAGTCATAACCAAAACCTAGAATCGCATGCCAAAACCACCTGGCATAAATGACCATAAGCAAGTCAAACATTGCGCCATATTTATAGATATTCTAAGGAAGCCATTGCAAAATGTATGAAAAATGCATTTATTTATTCATTTGAATTTGGCAGAAGGTACAGTACTTATGGATTCTAAAACAACCATTTTGGAAGCTTGTGACAGGTCAGCAGATTTCACATTGACAAATATGCCAGATCTGGTAAATTCAAATTCTCTTTTTTTTAAAGAACATTCTCTGCAAACTAGTTGACTGAATCAGCTGTAAATCTGTACCAAGCCCAATTACATCTAAGGCCATAAACATTTTTAAATTAATTTCAGTGTCAATTACTGTAGGCTGGTGCAGGAATTGTAAAATCTAGAAGTCATGGCTCAGAAAAACATTGAAATCAAAGAGAGATGAAAAAGGCACAGTCATTGACTCTCCTCAAAATCCTCATTTCTGAATCCGTACTCCTTCCATGCTCCAAAAACCTGGTCAAAGACTGAAACTTATCTCAACCTTATTATAGAGATAAAACTATTACATAAAAAGGGAACTGAGGCACAAAGATCATCTTAAATAAATGCATTAATATAATACCTTCTTCTTAGGTTAGAATGGCACATGATCAAATCATTATTTTTTTTGTAAATCATAGATATGCAAGAACCTATGGATTATTATTTCTGTCTTGCTTACACATTTTGTTTTTTGGGTTGGCTGACCAACTGGGTATTTTTCCCTTCTTGTTGCCATGATCACATGCTCTTTCTTTGAAAGAAAGGAATTCAGGGTAAACAACAGGGTTCTTCTAGTCCAGGGATGTTAAACCTGTGGCCCGTGGGCCAGATGCATCACATGCAGGCCACGCCCACCCCTGCTCTGCGAATGGGAAAAGCGTCGCAAAACATCACGCAAAGGCAACGTGACGGCACGAGTTTGACACCCGGCGCGAGTTTGACACTCTAGTCTTTTTTGTCATCATTAGGTCAGCAAACCACAAGCTGGAAGCAGAGAACAAGTGCAAATGGAAGAGAATATATATGTAGCTCAGGGTTGAACGGTGGAGTCCTTGATGCTCTTTGAGTTTGGTTGACCATCCTAGACCAAGCTAACTCCAAAAATGCTATCAAATTCCTGGAAGCTTGGCACTCAGACAAATCAGCCATCAACAGGCACATAAAGATAAACAACATTTACATGCCATTTAAAAGAGACAATAAAAAGCTAAAAAGGAAACAAAAAGAGCAGAACACCTTCTGGCTAGCAATCAACACCCAGACAAGCACAGATTAACACCACGCAAACAATCAAGCAGTAAACAAAACCAAATCAAGGATCTGCCAACTCAGTCAAATAATCAAGTAGTTAACAAAAGCCCAATGAAGGAGCTACAAAGGTACTAATCCCAAAGGTGCTTTTTCAGGAGACAACTGGACTTTCTTGTTTTTCTTTGAAGATGTTTCGCTTCTCATCCAAGAAGCTTCTTCAGCTCTGACTGGATGGTGGGGAAATGGAAGAATCCAGTCAGAGCTGAAGAAGCTTCTTGGATGAGAAGCGAAACGACTTCAAAGAAAAACAAGAAAGTCCAGTTGCCTCCTGAAAAAATACCTTTGGAACAACCATGACCTGAATGACTGAGAATCTCCATAGACATTTACCAAGGTGCTACCACCCCCCAATACTGACAAGGCAATCCACTGTATATAAGCAGAGATCAAACCCTACCGTCTTATAGAATTGAAGGTGTTATCCTAGAGGGGTAATGAAACATCTGCACAAAAACAACCAAGCTCGGAGAGCACCAAACAGTCTAGAAAACAAGTGGTTAAATTCCACTGGTTTCAGTTCACTAATAGGTACATTTAGGACATTGAGGGCTAGAAAATGAATATGCTAGAGAAATTACTAGCCTTAGATCTTCCCGTTGGCATTTCATTTTCAAGGTGCAAAGGTTTCTTTTGTATAAAAGAGAAGCAGTGAATCATGTCGGCCCTGATCTGCAGTCTGAAATGGGGGTCTCTCTTCCTCCAGACAGAAGGTCACCACCTTGTCTGCTATTTTCAAGATCAATGCTTGAGGGCCAAACTAGGCTGAACAGGCAGCAACGCCCAAGGGACAAAAAACACAGGACAAGAGTCTTGAAACCTTATCCATCCTTTACACAACTCTCTGCCCTCCCCAGTCATGTGGCAGAGATTTTATTTATTGTGTGGAATATTATTTTTACAAGGCAGCTAACAATGAGGAATTACAAACAACCCAACAGTAGTAGAAAGAGAGTAACATATCATAGGGAAATAGTACAGCCAATGGCATATTTAAAATAAATCGGCCCACATAAATAAGACGCACACAAGTCTTCCCTGATGCAGAACTCCATTATCTTCTGTCACTACACAAATATTTTCAACCCTGTATACATGGAAACAATAATCCATAATGTAGCGCCACCCAGATAACCTATATTTTATCATCCTGGCTTGAAAATTTCCTTGAATGAAAAACGATTGGTCTGGATGTTGTAGGAAGCAGAAAGTTATTCCCTCAGTCAAATGTGTAATAAGGGAAGTCAGAGACTGTAGACCCAGGACTCATTCCCAATCTTTCAAACTATGGTTTAAATGTCCAGATCAGTAGTGGGTTCTAAAACCCTTTACTACCGGTTTGTGTGCACGCTTGCGCATGCGCAGAAGCGTCCCAGGAGGGTGGGCGGAGCCTCCCGCCGCTGACGCTACCAATTCTAAGAACCGATCCAAACTGGGAGCAACCCACCACTGGTTCAGATGGGTTATATGAAAGAAGATTTCATAAGATCAGGTTTTGGTGACTAAATAAAGTTTTTTTTAATTATTATTTCAAAGATCTTCTCTTCCAGGAGAGAGAATAAATAGATGGTGAAAGTATTGCAGTGTTTGTACAGTAACAACCAGAGAAGAAATGATCATGGGTAATGTAAGCACTCCACTCCCATCCTCATGGCGTGTAATCTAAATCATCCTCAGTGTCTAGAATAACACCCCCACAATTTGGTACTCTCCACATACGTTTGATTAAAACTCCTGGAATTCCTAGCCATCATCTCCTCATCTGGAAGGCATCAAGAGTTGAGGAAAACTGTGCCTGCATAAACAGATATGACAGTAACTTCATTCTGGTGTAATTCCATGCTGCAATAAATGTATTCAGTCCCTGAGTAACAATAGAAGAAATACTTAGATTAGCAATAGCAATAGCAATAGCACTTAGGTTTACTGTATATACTGTTTCATAGTGCTTTTCAGCACTTCTAAGTGGTTTACAGAGTCAGCATATTGCCCCCAATAATCTGGGTCCTCATTTTACCAACCTCAGAAGGAGGGAAGGCTGAGTCAACAGTGTGGTGTGTGTGTGTGTGTGTGTGTGTGTGTGTGTGTGTGTGTGTGTATACCCACACAACTCATAACCAATCAGTTAACACCATTATAATCCGTGTATAAGATCTATGAATAAATAATCATAATAGAGTAGAATTCTTTATTGGTTAAGTGTCTCTGGACACACAAGGAATTTGTCTCCAGTGCATAAGTTCCCAGTGAACATACAAACAACAAAAAATATACTGTAATCATAAGATACCAGTGGAGAAGGTAGTAGAAAAGATAGGAAGGATAATAGTAGTATTTACATGGGTAAATACTCTTAGACATAAGACAGTACTGTGGTAATTAGTTATTTAGCAGAGTGATGGCATGGGGGGAAAACTGTCCTTGTGTCTAGTTGTTTTGGTGTGCAATGCCCTATAGCAGGAGTCCCCAAACTTGGCAACTTTAAGACTTGTGGACTTCAACTCCCAGAATTCTCCAGCCAGCTTAGCTGGCTGGAGAATTCTGGGAGTTGAAGTCCACAAGTCTTAAAGTTGCCAAGTTTGAAGACCTCTGCCCTATAGTGTCGTCTTGAGAGAAGAAGTTGAAACAGTTTATGTCCAGGATGTGAGGGGTTTGCAGATATTTTCTCAGCCCTCTTTCTGACTCATGCAGTATACAGCTCCTCAATTGAAGGCAGGCTGGTTGCAACTGCAAAGCGTTTTTTTTTTTTTTTTGCATTCGTCCAGCTACCACTTCTGAATTACAACCAATCTGAAAAATACCCCGAACAGATGTTCCTCACATCTCCTGATTTGTAATTGCATCCTCTGTGTACACAAGAGTGTACCTCCATAGTACACCCTTGTACACAGACACACACGCTGAAATGCACACAACATCCACCTACCGGGCCAAGGGTGTTCAAGCCTTCCATGAAATCTTTAAAAACCCTTCTGCTCAATTCTTAGAGTTCATCCACAAAGCTCGTTTGATAGATGGTTGCTCCAACTGTATCTCTTCTCGCTTTGACAGGGAGCCCACTGATTTCTTTGCTGTGATACTTCTTTGCATAACCCAATTTCCCAAGGATGTGACATTTAAGTATAAATATTCCTAATGTCAGGCAATTAAAAGAAGGGAGGAGAGGATCTGCCACCTTTCCAGGGTTGCAAATTATACCTCGCTCCTGCCCCCAGCTTCATGGATAGAGCCAAAAGATTACAGAGACTGAATTAAAATCAATAGCATACAATTTCATGAGCTATCTCCTCCATGGCATAGCATGTGAATGGAGGAAGCAGCTGCTCTGGCAGCCCAGGAGGGGAGAGAGAGGATACCGCAAGAACAGCCCGGGAGCTACAGGCTTCCGTAAGAAAATTGCAGCTTTTAATCTAAATTTGATGAAACAAGTGTTGCCGTTGGGCACAGACGCAGAGCTGAGAAGCATGATCAAGGGCGTGCGCTCACTCACTCGTGTGCATGTATGTGTATATTAAATATATGGGAAAGAAAGTGCAGGGCAAAAAGGGAACATACTTCAAATAACAAGGGAAATGGTTAGCCGTATTCCCCATTGAGTGAAAATATCTGGTTCGGAGGGGGATTTTTTTTAATAGATATAAGAGCTGTTGGTGTTGGTAAGGAAGAAGAAAGCTGTTGTTTTTGTTTGTTTGTTTGTCACAGTCTTCTGCAACACATACATAAGCCTTTTTTGTCCCTCGTGTGCCTTTGAATTTCAGCAGAATGGGTGAAAGCGCAGAGAGAAATTTTTGACTGAGATCATTACAATCTCACAAGAAGAAAGAATCAGCCTCATTGTTTCCTCCAGTGATTTTAATAGAGAAAAGAGATATTGTGGATACCCGTGTTATTCTAGCTTTCCCACCCCCAGCCCAAAATTCTGCATGGACAAAGTCGCCTTTCTTTTGTACAGAGCACTGAATAGTCCCACCGTATCCTGACCAGCTGTTATTTTAAAAATTGGGCCTGAAAACATGTGTGGAATGGATGTCTACATACCAAGGAATGTGTTTAGATATCTGTTTAATGCAGTAGCAGACAATCTGATGCCCTCCAAATTGATAGAAGACTTGCCTGATGGGATTCTTGGCTGCCTCTGATGGGAAATAGAATTCAAAGTATCTGAAAGACCCCAGATTATTTGCCTTAGTTTTAATGATGAAAGTTGGAAGAAAATAATAAAACCTCAAATAGGCTCTCTCTTCCAGACTTTATGGGCTTGTTTCTAATTGGTCAAGAGGATTAAATTCTAGCAGGCCAGTAAAACTCTGGTTTACCAGTAACGCAATTAACAACACTGCTGGCTCTGAAAATGTGTTGTCTTCCATAGCAAGCCTGCCCCTTTACTAATGTTAGAAGAGCTGCCACAAACACCAGTTTGGTGTAGAAGTTAAGGTGTTGACTTCGAAATTAGGAGAGCGTGAGTTCCAGTCCTACCTTAGGCATAAAAAACCAGATGGGTGACTTTGGGCCAGCCCCTTTCTCCCTTAGCCCTGCCTACCGCACAGGGTTGTGGTTATAAGGAAAATAAGAGGAGGAAGGAGTATTATATATGTTTGCCGCCTTGAGCAATGTTCCCTGTAAGATCAGAAAACGGTGTGCGACAGTTAGAAACTGCCGCACGGTGTTCTCTTTTCATGTGCGTGGCCGCGCAGGCACGCAGCCTCTGCCATTAGAAAATGCCGCGCGAAAGTTAGAAACTTCCATGCGGCATTCTCTCGTTATGTGCGCGGCCGCGTGGCCACACAGCTTAGAGGGAACAGTGGCCTTGAGTTACTTATAAAATAATAAAGATGGGATAAACATTTATTATGAGCCGCGGTGGGGCAGTGGTTAGAGTGCAGTACTGCAGACTACTTCTACTGACTGCCGGCTGCCTGCAATTTGGCAATTCAAATCTCACCAGGCTCAAGGTTGACTCAGCCTTCCATCCTTCCGAGGTGGGTAAAATGAGGACCCAGATTGTTGGGGGCAATATGCTGACTCTGTAAACCACTTAGAGAGGGCTGTAAAAGCACTGTGAAGCTATATATAAGTCTAAGTGATATTGCTATTGCTATTAAATAGATAAATTCAAAAGAAGGAAGTATCCAGAACATCCACATGGATTATTTACATCTGTGATCAATAAAAGGACTAAGCTGGCCAAGATAGAAATCCAGTGTGGGAACACCAGGATTGTGACATTTCTGCCTGTCTAGCATGACAGAGCATGAGAACCAGTTTAGTCTAGTGCTTAAGGCACCAGGCTAGAAAGCAGGAGACCATGAATTCAAGTCTTGCCTTAGCCATGAAATTTGACTGGGTGGCGTTGGACCAGTCACTCTCTTGAGTCCAATCCAGCTCACAGGATTGTTGTTATGGAGAAAATAGGAGGAGGAATATGTGTTGGATATGTTCACTCCCTTAGGTTGTTTGTAAAAATAATAAGGATACAGATTGATGATAGATAGAGAGAGAGAGAGAGAGAGAGAGAGAGAGAGAGAGAGAGAGAGAGAGAGAGAGAGAGAGAGAGAGAGAGAGAGAGAGAAGCAGGCAGGCAGGCAGATATTCCCTAACCACTCTGTTTGGGACTTGGTGGTGAGTGCACTCAGCTGGCTTCCTATAATCTGGGAAACCACAAATTTGAAATGTGTCCGCCTGTTGTTTTGATCAAATATATTTCAAAGAACTGATAAACTTCATTGTTTACTACGGAACATTGTGGCAAAGGGTCACTTTGTACAGACTTTGTTCTTTGCTATTCCCAAAGTACCAAATCATAGCAATAGCAATAGCAATACACTTAGACTTATATACCGCTTTAAAGTGCTTTACAGCCCTCTCTAAGCGGTTTACAGAGTCAGCATATTGCCCCCAACAATCGGGGTCCTCATTTTACCGACCTCGGAAGGATGGAAGGCTGAGTCAACCTTGAGCCTGGTGAGATTCGATCTGCCAAATTGCTGGCAGCCAGCAGTCAGCAGAAGTAGCCTGCAGTACTGCACTCATTAAAATTAAAATTAAAATTTTGATTACATCTGATCTGTAAGCAATCTGATCTGTCCCTTCCCAACCCAACTTTGATTTTCCTTTGGTGAATTCATTTTTCTGATGAACTGACTTCAATTATCCTCCTCTGAAAAACACTGGAAAATGTGAGGAGGGAGATGCAAATCCACATCTTTTCAGGCTAGACCCCACATAAACATGAAGAGTCTCCTGGGTTAGATCTAGGCTGTCTCTAGTTCAGCTTTTTGTTTCACACAATACAAGATGCTGCAAGAAGGCACCCAAGGAGAGCAAGTAAGCAAGATCTACCAGCTGATCATTCCTAGCAGCTGGAATTCAGAGGCATGCAGAAGTGATCAGCAGAAGTAGCCTGCAGTACTGCACTCTAACCACTGCGCCACCACTGCTCATGCCACTTGCATTAGGCAGTTATATAAAGTCAAGAGGTGAATGCTGAAATTCAACAGCCAACAGGTATACAAACTACAAGTTGAGGGAGAAAATCCCAAAATGTTGACTTTATCACTTGCTTTAAGACTTAGCATTCTAATTGACTAACCCTTCCATTCTTTATCCCACCAGTCCTTGAAATATGCCAGTCCTTACTTAGTTGAGGGGATCAGTTTGCTGGCTGTTAAAAAGGCCTTGAAAAATATTTTATGTTTTACCGTAAACCACTGCAAGACTTCAGCAGTCAATATTCTTATCTGTCCAATAAATAAATGAATAAGTGTTCCAAGCTTCTTAGAAGTCATGGTCAGTGATATGATGTTGCTCTCCAGTTTTCTTTGGATTGTTTTGTTGTTGTTATTGTTTCCCATAAGACTATCAACCCTCTTTCTCAATGCAAGCAATTTCATAGGATTGTTGTGGGAATTGGGGGTGAGCCCCTTGAGCTCTCATAGAAAATTGTGATATTTGCACAATGAAATGAAGTTTAAAGTGCAGCGAGGTCAGGTGGATCTGTAACCTCAAAGCAGACAAAACAAAGTTGTGATGCCCTGCATGAGAACTACAGAATAATATAACTGACCAGTTAAAGAAAGTGTTCCTTCCCAAGACAGGTTCACACTGATTTGTCTAAAGCTGAGAAAACAGAGAAGTTAAGAGAAGTTAGTCAAAAGCTTGTGGGGGCGGGATGGAGGAGATGAAGTTGATGGAGTACAGCAACAAGGCCATAATCCTAAAATGTTGTATATTAAACCAAATGTTTGCACAAACAGGGAATATTAGTATTCAGCCTAGCAGCGCTGCCCTTGAATTTCCTGATGAAATAAACAAGACTATGCACATACAGGCTGTTCAAATGTAAATTGGATGGATAAACTTTGGGTGGATGCATAAAACTCATCCCTGGGTCTATGGCCACAATCTGTTTCTAGGTCTCCTCTGTGCCTTTCTTCTCTGTACAAAACAAAAGAGCTGTGTTAATTACCTATAGAATCATAGAAGCATACAATTGTGGAGTTGGGTGGAACCACAAGCTTCATCTAGTTTATCCCTCTGCAACATGCAAAAATCCAATTAAAGAAAGTTTTTCTGTAGACTTAATAAAATTTAGATAGCTGCACCTTGTATCCGTTATGTCTGGTCCTAGTTTCTGAGACAATGGAAAGATACTTTTTGGACATCTTCCAGATTCTCCAGCTTCCCTTTATGTATCTGCGTACAACTAATATGTCACACGGAGAGGTTCCCTGAGGATTTGCTCCAGCATGTTTCCAAAAGCTCAGAAGACAAAACCGCTGGCCTTGGTAACGAACCTAGATTAGATCCTGCAATTTTATCCTGGGACACATATATTCGCCTTCATTTGTAATATGTCTTCTCTCAGGCTTCTCAATTCCAGACTGAATAATCCAAGTTCTTTCTGCCAGTGCTCATAGTACACATCCTCAAGTCTGTGTATCATCTTTGTTGCCATCTTCTGAATCTGGCTCTGATTATGATTACAATTGTCATCCTCAGCCTAAATCAATACAGTGCACGATGAAGGCCTCTTAAAATTACACCACACTGGTTCAATGCAGGTTGGTAGATAACAGTTTTTAGCTTCCCAGACTAAGTCAAGAGGGAATGACTGTCCCAAGTTCAGCTACCAACCCAGTCTGAATCTTCTTCCTCCAAGCCTAGCTGTTTAACCATATTAGATATCAGCAGAGCAATTTCCTTCTAGAAATATGGTAACTATTCACTCGCTTGTGAAAGGCAGCTGAGCATATGGAAGTTGAGTTAAGAAATGCAAAGGTAAACCCAGTGAAGATTCTTTATTTCATATATGTCAAGACAAGGATGAGTAATTTTCAGGGACAAAGCATTAAACAGATGGGACAGAGATACATCTACAGATAGGCATCGCATCATATGGATCATCATACGTATGGTGCTCACCCATCCACACAACCTCCATTCATTTGACCCCATGCTTTCACTTATGAGCACATATGTAGCCATACAATATGCACAATGTAAATATGGATTCTCTTATGTCCACTTGTTCCCTCGGTCTTGACTCAGTCTCTGGAAACTTATCCCTCTTTCATTCTCTTTCTCCTTCATTCTTTTTTATTCTTCTACAGTTACCAGAACTGTTACTTCTCGTCTTTCTGAAATTGCTGGTGTTCTTTGCCAGGAATTGCTGACATTCCCTATTGTTGGTCATACATCCAAAAGTGTTTTCCAAGTCGTAGTGTCTTGGGAAAGACACTACGAGACACTAGCATAACTTCAAGGTCTGGTCATAAATCTCCTTTTTCAGTGTCGCTGTAATTTTGAGCAGTCACTGAACGAGCAGTTGGTAAGGGAGGATTATCTGTACCTATGTATATATAAAATAGAAATGCATACACAGAGAGACTTATTTCATTTCTTCACAATAATCAGGGAAGATAATTCATTTCTATAGAAAGCTAGTTTGCAAAGCCAATGAATATTTAATATTTTGCACGGAATATCTAAATATCTAAAATCAATTCTAAATGCTGTTATCAAAAACCAAATATTATTATAAAGCCAAATTAATTTTGGAGCCCTAAGGGTAGTTCAAGGCTGTACATTCCAGTGTCTATTAGTAACCAGCAGTAATAAACAAATCTTTAAATTAGTTTCTTTGATAAACATGTTGCTTTAAATTCACACTTCCTAAAAACCTGAAAGAACTTTTACTTGTTTAATTTGCTCCGCACATTTGTAACATGACTTTTCAGCTCGTAGGATTGAGGTCTGTGCTTAGAGCAGAAACATTCATTATTCAGATATTGCCAAGACAAACTCATTCTCTGAAAATTATAATGTTTCAAAATCTGGTTCTGCATACAAGGGAGCAGTACCTTTCCAACCTGGTGTGTCCTGATATCAGAGGTGAGGAGGATTTGCAATGCAGGTACTCCTTGACTTACAACCACAATTGACCCCCAAATTTCTGTTGCTAAACAAGACAGTTTTAAGTGTTTTGCCCCATTTTATAGCAATAGCACTTATATACCGCTTCATAGTGCTTTACAGCCCTCTCTAACCGGTTTACAGAGTTCAGCATATTGCCCCCAACAATCTGGGTCCTCATTTTACCCACCTCGGAAGGATGGAAGGCTGAGTCAACCTTGAGCCTGGTGAGATTTGAACAGCTGAACTGCTGAACTAGCAGTAGTCTGCAGTGCTGCATTTAACCACTGCACCAACTCGGCTCTTTTATGACCTTTTTGCCTCGTTCGTTAAGCAAAACACTGCAGTGTTAAGTGAATCATGCAGTCGTTAAGCAAATCTGGCTTCCCCCATTGACTTTGCTTGTTTGGAAGCTCGCTGGGAGCGTTACAAATGGTGATCACATTACCCATGGACAGTGCAACTGTCATAAATACATACCTAGTGCACAAATTTTGATCTTGTGACCATGGGGATGCTTCAATGGTCATAAGTCACTTTTTTCAATGTCATTGGAACTTCAAACAGTCACTGAATGAATGTTGTAAGTCAAAGACTACTGTACACAAAATTTTGGAATAATACTTCCAATGTATCTGGAAGGAAACTTGCTCTCCAATTGATCTCCTTGCTTGGAATTAATAGCAATAGCAATAGCACACTTAGACTTATATACCGCTTCACAGTGCTTTACAGCCCTCTCTAAGCGGTTTACAGAGTTCAGCAAATTGCCCCCAACAATCTGGGTCCTCATTTTACCCACCTCGGAAGGATGGAAGGCTGAGTCAACCTTTGAGCCTGGTGAGATTCGATCTGCCAAATTGCTGGCAGCCGGCAGTCAGCAGAAGTAGCCTGCAGTACTGCACTCTAACCACTGCGCCACCGCAGCTCATTAAAATTAAAATTAAAATTTTGATTACATCTGATCTGTAAGCAATCTGATCTGTCCCTTCCCAACCCAACTTTGATTTTCCTTTGGTGAATTCATTTTTCTGATGAACTGACTTCAATTGTCCTCCTCTGAAAAACACAGGGAAATGTGGAGGGGGGGGATGCAAATCCACATCTTTTCATTCTAGACCCCACATAAACATGAAGAGTCTCCTGGGTTAGATCTAGGCTGTCTCTAGTTCAGCTTTTTGTTTCACACAATACAAGATGCTGCAAGAAGACACCCAAGGAGAGCAAGTAAGCAAGATCTACCAGCTGATCGTTCCTAGCAGCTGGAATTCAGAGGCATGCTGCCTTTGATTTCACAGGTTGCATTCAGCCATCAAACCTGACGAACCATTACCTTCCCTGAATTTGTTTGATCCTTTTTTTAGAAATATGGGTGATGACATCTAAAATTGTCACCCTGACTGGAGACCAGACAGGAAATACAGCCATATAAACTAATTCTACTTTATCGTAAAGCTACATTAAGAGAATCTCAAAAGTCTGAAAGTACAGTTCTCTCTCTGTGTCTGCTTTACAGCCTGAGAAACTAGGAAGGGTTCCTTCTGAGCCTCTTGCCTCCCCCACTGTCCAGCTGCAGACTACATTGTCTCTTATCTGACCATTCCCTAAGCAGCTTTTCTGGATTCAGTCTCCCAAGGTCATTCTCACATACCATTACAGCAACAAGCAAAACTCCAAAATCTTCTCCCGCAACTAACATAGGGGCGGAATGTACACGAGAAAGTATTTCTATTTTCTTTTTAAAAAAATTTAAACTTTGTTTTCTTCTTAAACAGAACCCATGCTACAATCTTGAAAGATAAAGATAGCCTTTCATATGCAAAATACTAAAACAACAAGAAAGATCATTCCCAAATGTAAAGATTAGTTAGGAAATGTTGTTTTGAATTAAATGCGACTTCTTGTTTTTCTGCTCAGAGAACCAAACCTGACAATAAAGCTGATAAAACATCAGGACTATGAACTCAGTGAGCAGCTCATGTTTTTATATGACGAATTCTCACTCTGCTGCCATGGACCCGGAAAGTGAAAGGCATCTTTTTAACAGTTCTAATTCATTTTCCACAAGTAAAACTCCATACATCTGGATTCCACAGGCTCACATTTAAGAAAGTACTGATGATCTGTTTAAGAAGGAAACATATCAGGGGTGGGTTCCACTTACCTTCCCTCCTGGTTCGCATAGCAACAGAAGTGCATGTTTATCTTCCCTACCGGTTCGCATCACGACGGAAGAGCTCGCTTCGCTTGCGTGCGCACCTACGTCACTTCACAGAAATGACCCTCTGCGCATGCGCAGAAGCCTTTGTGCATACGTGGACAGTTTTTTTGCAAGCCGCAGCAACCGGAGGACCGGTTCAGGAGCGTGGACCGCCGGTCATAGCTGCCGGTTCGGCGAGCGGCGGCAAATTTCCGCTACTGGTTCTAAAGAAACGGTCCGAACCAGCAGCAGCCTACTACTGAAACATATCCTGATCTTTATATTTCAGAGAATGGGGTCAATATTTCCTCTGTTCTTTTTTTTAAAAAATCCTACCTCATAAACTTCTTATCCAAGCATGAAATGGCAAGTTGTGAATGTATCCTAATTGATTATTCCCTCCGCATATGTGTCCCGAAAGCAAGATTTATCAATGTAATCCATCCATTCATAGATTTCACTTCTAGACGTTCAAAAGAGGCTGAAATAGTGCTGGAACTGCAGCAAAAAAAAAAAAGTCATGTTCTTCCCCAAAAAGAAGTATAAAGACGACAAAAGGAAAAAGAGGCTTGTTTTGGTACCAGAACAACTGAAGCCTCCCTAGTGAATTTGGTTAGGATATGTGCTTTTGTCTTTCTCATATCTGCAGTACTTTGCAGACTTACAGTATTAGATTTTACTGATAAATATTGTTGGTCCAGTAGAAATACTTTATCAGATTGTTGCTGAAGGTATCAAGGCTGCGTTTGTATGAAAAAAAAAGGCACTCATCATTAGATACCTGACTATTATTCACAAGTGTATAATCTTACTTCTGTAATATTAATGTAATATCCAGACACGAGTTCATTTCTCATGTCATTTACACAAAGTGGATTACTTTTGTCTTCACGTTCTTTGTTTTCTAGTGAAAGGATAGTCCTTTCAAAGGAACCGAGTATCTAAGAAGAATTAGAATACTTACTGGACTTGAACAGGCTGCTTTGGTTAGATAATGTTCAAAGGAAAAAAACAATCCCATAATAGGGAACAGGTATTTCAGAAGCTGCTAAACAACCTTCTTCAGGAATAACCACCCAATATATTAAAGTGGACACAGTTTGCTAATTAAAGAGTTGTTTGTGCTGTTTTAACTGCATTTATATTGATCTCTTAATAAGAACTAAAGAGGAAATGAGGTGAGGTTATTTTAAAAAGGCATTTTTTTTTCATGTAAATGCAGCCTTACACGCGTGTGCAGAGTCATCTTAAAAGCTTTCCATGGCTAATTTCAGCTTTGGTGGAGATTCTTCTCTATGTATCTAATTAAATTCTGAGTGAAATTAGCATCTCTTGCATTTTGGGGTCTCTGGAGCCCTATGGCGGGGGTGGGAGGAGAAGAAATTTGTAAAGTATATTTGTATGGATCCTTAGCAGATACCATTCCCAGATTCACTGAATAGAAATAGCAGTTAAACTAGTTTAATTACTTTGGGTTTCAAAGACATCCCAAAGATATGTAATGAAGCAGTCTATCCTTCTGATGAAGCTCTGGATGTCCTATGAGTTCCCATTCGAAAAGTTCAGATTTGGAAGACCTGAAATGGTTTAAAGATTTCTCCAAAATTAATGAACTTACATACTGTAGTTTAGAAGAATTGGAGGGTTGGGGAATCATATTAATCCTTGCTTTTTTTTTCTTGGCCTAAATTCAGTAACTGGAATAATAACCAGCAAGTAAGGAGCAGTAAAAGCAAATGTTGACAATGCATACCCATGCACTTATAATGAGAAGAAAGCCCCATAGTGTTCAATAAGATGTAACACCTGGGAAGTATGTTTAAGGCTGCAGCCTATATTTAGCTATTCCAATTACATCCCACCTTTCCTCCAGGAACTCAAAGGCAGCACTTTTTATTCTCTTCCTCCTCCCACTAATCACACTTCACTATTTTATCTTTGCAACAGCAAGCTTATGAATAAGGTAGGGCAAAATAATTCAATAATAATTTAGTTAAATGCATCAGGGTTGTGACTCTGGGTGGTGCGCATAGAGTTAAAAACCAAACAAGCAAATACAATGAGAACAAAAAAAATTAAAATGATGGCTGAAAACAAACTTGACTCCTCCTCCCATCAACTTCACTCACCATTTTATCACAGCAAGTATATAAACAGGGCTGGGCAAAATAATTCAATACATGATTGATTGATTGGTTGGTTGATTGATGCATTTTTAATCACATTGTAACTGTGGATGGTGCACATAGGGTTAAAACCAAAAACGATGGCTGAAAACAAACCCAGCTCCAAAGAAGACAACCACACAAGGATGGGCTCACCTAGCCTCCAGAAGCCATGCCTGAAGGAATATCAAGGTCTTCAAGGATTTCTGAAATACTAGCAGGGTTGAGGTTCATGGATCTCAAGAGGCTTGGTGCAGATTCCTGAGGGCAAATGCTGCAACAGAGAAGGTACATTTCCTGGATCCCACCAGGTGACACACTTCAATAGATAGGGCATGCACATTCTGCTGGATTTAGTAGGACTGGATGAAGGGCGGTCCCCCAAATAATCTGGTCTCATGTCATGCAGGGCTTTATAGGTGCAACAGCATCTTGAATTGCCCCGAGAAGTCCACCGGAAGCCAAGGCAGCACACAGAACCGTGGTATAACATCTTTGGACACTGGCTCTTTGGTTGTAAATCAGAGATGAGCACCACCCCCTAGAATCAAACATGACTGGCAGTGGAAACCTTTGCCTTTTTTTAATCAAGAGAGGATCTGAAGCCAAGTCTTTGATGTTCTGGTTGGACAACGGGATCTAAACTTTCCTAAACCTCACAAATGCTTACAATTAATCCACTGAATTGATCAGAAGGCAATTCTCAGATTGGCTTTGGCACAGACTCAGAATTACCCGCTAAAAGAAATTGCTTTTACCAATAACTTGATCATAATTCTTTCTCTACTCTTTTTGTTTTGTTTCTTTTAATGCATACAAATTGTTAAGAACACAGATTCCAGGTTCAAAAAACAGCTGGTAGGTTTTTACTAAGGAATAATACTGGTTAATTTAAGCTAATGGCAGCTTTTCAACAGCCCTGGAAATGCTAACCCCAGACCAGTGATTGGTGCTGACACTTTAGATCACCATCTTACAGCTAAAGTCAAACAATATGGTACTCTGGCTTTGAGCTGCTGAAAAAAGTAATAATAGTGTTTATATAACAATTGGAGCAGGATGTCCTGCTCTCCAATTTTCACACAGTGATTAGAAGAATGCACTTCTTTGCAGGAGAAAAAAACAAGTTTCCCTCTCTGGTAACTTAAGCAAGTATCTGGAATCTATATAACCAGTTCAGGGTTAAAGGAAGGATGGGCAGCTTTTTTCCAGAGAGTTTGATTATTAAAAACCTAAACCGCCAAGAGCTGGAAGAAGGCCAATGGTGACAGTTCTCGAGAGTTGGGCAGCATGCAAGTTTAATTCATCATCATCATCCAGAACAGAACTCAAATGTTGAGCCCTTTCAGGAGGAGTAAGGTTACAGGGGACATAAAATTCTATTATAATTTTGTCACATCTACTGTAGCTTGCTTCTGTAGCACCAAACTAGTCTTACCATTGGATTTTACTGGTGGGATTTAAGGAGTTCCCTAGCCACAACCAAGACTGAGGAGTGGCACATAGACCATTGGATTGTCAGTCTTGACCTAAGGCACAGCTATTCTTTCAGCTTCGAATTAGTATGTAGGGGTCCTGGAAGATTTACTTGATCAACATTTTAAGTGTCTGTCCTCACTCATAGTTCCTGGAATAATATGAAGATAGTAACACCAAACCACACATTTCTCAAAATGATACACTCAATAATGCATACCAAAATGTTGGAGGCTATCTTGGAATTCTGGAAATTGTAGACCAGGGGTGTCAAACTCAAGGCCTGTGGGGCGGAGCCAGCCCACGGGGCAGAGCCAGCCCACAATGTGGTCAGGTACGGCCCGCGGGGCTGTCCTGGAAAATGTAAGGGGTTGGCCCGCGTCACTTCGGCCCAGTCTACCCAATGCGAAGAGGAAACATGCTAGCAGTTTGGGGAGTGGCATCAAGCTGGCCATGCCAACCCAGTCAGCCACACCCAATGAGTGGCATCAAGCTGGCCACACCAACCCAGTCGGTCACGCCCACCCAGCCCCCCAAAGTCAACCACAGCCCTGATGTGGCCCTCAATGAAATTGAGTTGGACTGGATTGGATTGGATTGGATTGGATTGGATTGGATTGGGGCAAAGCAGATGAAGAATTCAACATGTAGTGGCATTCTTGACTTTTGTGCAAAGCCATGCTAAAAGTAACTTTATATGATTAACAGCAACCTAAAAATTTCAAAGTGAAATAAACTTTCACAGTCCATTTCATATGAGGTAGAAAATTAGTCTATGGTGTTAATTGTAAGGCTGCAACCGAAATCCCTTTTGCTGCCTTTATTTTCCTGGAAATGCTGTGCAAATGGACTTTACAACAATCCAGTTTTTCCCCTATTTAGAAAAACAACACATATTCTGCAGATTTGCTGCTGTGACTTGCTTTCTAGCTCACTCTATCAAGAGTTGCAAGCCATTCGACCACAGGATCTCTGTGTGGGATGATATTCAGAGATTATTTGGCACATCATAGCATTTATGATGGACCATTTCTGGAAAGTTTGGACCATTCCTCATTCTTTTGTACAATATATAATGAAATGAGAGAGAAATATTAATTTGGATTGTCAAAGCATATTTAAAATGAAGGTGATCAATAAAAGTGAAATTCCTTCTGGCTGATTTAGACAAATAAGTTACCTTCAGGGAAGCTAAATTTGCAGCAAGATCAGGATATGAAAGAGATTTATAGAAATATATGCCATGGACTATAAATGATTTCACTCATGAGCATTTAGTAACCACATCTCCCTCCTCAAAAGTTATGTTTTTATGTAGTTATTATCAAAATATTTTATGTAGCTATGTTTTGTTATATATTTTAAATGATGTATTTATTATCTGTTTAGCTAAACAATAAATTGTTGATTGATAGCTATTTTTTACTAAGTAATGCATATATCTGGTTAAATTAAACGATACACATGCCCGCACACATACAGTATATACAGAGAGAAAGAGAGTGAATATGATTTCACAACCAATTTGCTGCTGTGGGTGCTACAGGAGGTTTGATACAATGCTTTGCCAAAGCACCATGTCCACTGTTGTGATTTGGCTTGATCTGAAGCCACCTTGCAGTGAGCTAGATCAATTAATGTTTATCTTATCCCAGTTTTTCTCAGTGTCCTATGTTGAACTTTCCATCTCTAGGGTTGAGTTCTCCAGAGCGGCTTGTAGAGGGAGCAAATTGGATCCATTCTGTAAATATGCCCAAGTTATTTCAGCTGTCATTTTTAGATTTCATCAGCGGTTGTTGCCTGATTGCAACACTGCTGATGGATGGCTTCATTTCTTATGCCGTTTATCAATAAACGGCATAAGGATCCTACAGAAACAGTGAGGATCTTTGGCTATAGAAACATCTGTGATTCAGTTCCATATAGTAGCAGTGCAATATCACTAACATTTTTTTTTTGTTTATATAGTAATGTTAGGCTTCTACCATACTCACCAGAAGTGTGAACCAAAAGCTGCAGTGGCAGCATTAATTCAATGTTTCAAGCAAACTCTTAGGCAACCTTGTTTTTCTTGTGCTATGGAGCCAAGATATGTGAAATATTGCCCATTTTGCGAAGTCAGAATTTATTTTATTTATTAGTTTGTCAAATATGTACAAGATAGCAGGTATAAGTATGAACATGGACATGAACGAAGGAAAGGAATACAAATAAATGGAGACAGTAGGACAGTAGGTAGGCAAGCTGGTGCGCTTATGCATGCCCCCTTTACGGACCTCTTAGGAATGGAGTGAGGCCCATGGTAGACAGTTTAAGGTTAAAGCTATGAGGGTTTGAGGATGTAACAACAGAGTCAGGTAGTGCATTCCAGGTGTTGACCACTCTGTTGCTGAAGTCGTATTTTCTGCAATCAAGTTTGAAGCGGTTTACCTTGAATTCACATTCAATCTACCTTGAATGTAAAATCTACCTCTGAAACGTAGAAGAATACAGGTCACATGCTGTGTAGCAGATATTTCTGTGATCAATTATTGCTACTCCCAAGAACAGTGGTGTCACTTTTTATTATGTAAGACCTGCAATGAAAGATTTAGGAAAGACTCATCACACTTTCTGATTGATCAATACAACTGTCACAGCCATGTAAAGGATCATGCAGGCTTGTGATATTTTCCTAGGAATGACACATTAGGAACCAGGAGAAATCTGTCGACATACTTTGATTGATGAGGAAAAACTTGTCAAAAACTATCAAACTGACTGATTTGATAAAAAGTTCTTGGAATGGAAGGGGGTTGAAAAGAACAAAAGTTGGGAATGATCTTCTAAATCCTTTCACGGAGATGGGCAGCCATTTGTTAAGTCACAAGGGAAGTCTTGAGGCGTAAGAGTTACATGACTAACTTTTTTTCCCATTGCACTCCCCTCTCTCTATCTCCATCATCTCCTCCTACTTTCTTACTCTTTCACTCCTCCTCTACCTCTCTCTACTCCTTCTCTTCCTCCCCTTCTACTTCCTCTTTCACCTTCTTTGCCTTCCCCTGAGTACTCTTTTTATACTAACTCATCTTATGTTTGACAGACTGATGATAAAATCTCAAATTTAAACTCATCATGTCTCTTCTAAAAAACAAGAGAAATTATTATTATTATTATTATTATTATCATCATCATCATTATTATTATTATTATTATTATTATTATTATTATTATTATTATTATTATTATATCATTCTTCATGTATAATACTTTGTTCTAGGTATATGCTGCTAATTCCATCTTACCTCCAAAAAAAAGAAAAAAAAGAAAAAAAGAGAATCTAATTTTGTCATCTGGGATATTCACCAGTTAATTTTCAAATTATCCTTCCAAATTAACCGCTATTGATTTAATTTCCAAGATACCGTATTTTTACCGTATAAGACGCACCTTTTTACCCCCCAAAAGAGGGTGAAAACTTGGGTGCGTCTTATACACCGAATATACACCCACCCACCCCCACCCTTTGGCCTCTGTCTTCCAGCAATTTACCTGTTTGCAGCAAACAGGGTAGAGCCTGTTAAGACAAGCAAGTCCTTAGCAGCTTCCCGATCCCCAGCTGATTTGCCACGTGCTAAAATGAAACTGAAACTGCAAAGAGGCAAATAGCTGGGAGAGAGACGCAGATTTTTATTTTCTGCTGAACTAGATGCAAGGGGGTAAGTGAATAACTATAAATGTCTGTAGAATGTTCAAATTATTAGACTATTTTTTTAAAGACTGCTTTATTATTGTTCTAGAGCCAGGGGTCTCCAACCTTGGCAATTTTAAGACTTGTGGACTTCAACTCCCAGAATTCCACAGCCAGCTTTGTTAGCTTTGCTGGCTGTGGAATTCTGGGAGTTGAAGTCCACAAGTCTTAAAGTTGCCAAGGTTGGAGACCCCTGTAAATCTAGACAACTTAACAAAATAAAGAAGCTTTTTAAAATAAATGCTTGCTCTGAAGAGGCCCAGTGCTATTGTATCTTCTTTTAAATAATAAAGAATAATGTATACTTCCAGAAATTTTAATTAATTTTAACAGTTCTGTACAAGTATAGTCTGAAATGTAACAGTGTCCTGTTTAGTATTAGAGTTAAATCCTGACTTACCTTGGAGTAGATCTATTTAAATAATTGGGAGGAGTTAGTGTGACTACATTTAAGAAAACTTTCTGACATATTGTACATTTCTCCAATTCTTTGCTATTTCTATACGTCAGGCACACATGCACAGAAACACACAGCAAACAGTGTATATCATCTGTGCTGTTTGCTGTTTACTGTTTGCTGTTTGGCAAATTGCTTGGAGGCAGAGGCCATTTTTCATTGTTTTCCTCCCCCAAAACTAAGGTGCATCTTATACTCCGGTGCGTCTTATACTCCGAAAAATACAGTAGTTACTATTTCTCCTGCTTCTTAATTTTAAGCCATATTGCTTCCTCCACTTTTTTGGTCTCTTTATTCATCGTTTATGTTTTTTATCTTCTATTCTATCAAAACTAAATGCCCAATTATACATTCCAATTTCTCATATTAATCATCAAAATTCTTCCTAGGTTATTTCCACTCAATTAAATGTTCAACTCTTGAAATAAAAGATTTTTAAATTTTACATTTGAACAAATCTCATATATAAAAGAATAATACACAATCATAATATACCATTTTTTAATCCTTAACATTTAGAATCATTACCATTATTTCTAATTCTATGTTTCCTGCATCAATACAGATATTTAATTAAATTAAATCAGAAAATTTATCTAACCATTATCAATTCATCCATCTCTTATATTTAAACAGATCAAAAAGAAGAAGAAAAAGATAAAAAAGAAAGAAAAAGAAAGAAAAAATCCAAATCATTTAATTTTCAATTCTCAGCTTAATACATTTAAAGGTAGTAAACACATAGTATGCCTTTTAAATTTTTAACATTTAGATAATTTGCCTTTAATAATCATACTTGGAGAAGGAGGCTCTACACACGGTCACTCATGCCCTTGTCACCTCTCGATTGGACTACTGTAATGCGCTCTACATGGGGCTACCCTTGAAGAGTATCTGGAGACTTCAACTGGTGCAAAATGCAGCTGCGCGTGCTGTGGTGGGTGTTTCAAGATACACCCACGTAACACCCATACTTCGCCAGCTGCATTGGTTGCCCATTGGTCTCCGGGTGCAATTCAAGGTGTTGATCATCATCTTTAAAGCCCTACATGGCTTGGGACCAGGTTACCTCCGGGACCGCATCCTACCTCATACTTCCCTTCGACCGGTTAGGTCCCACAGAGAAGGTCTCCTCCAGGTTCCGTCAACCAAACAATTTCCCAACTACTTCCATTTTGTATATATATTTCCTCCATCCCCATTTCCTTAAATTCTTTCCCTTCTTTCATTTACCTTTATACCTTCTTATTTTCTTATATGCATATAATGTATATAATCTTATATTCTTATATGCATATAAGAACACAAATAAATAAATAAATAAATAAATAAATAAATAAATAAATAAATAAATAAATAAATAAATAAATAAATAAATACCAATAAGTTCTCATTTCCCACTCCATTTTTTCCCTTCTTAAATCTGTATGTATCTAGTTTTTCCCATTCCTTTTTAACTTGTTAACTTGTTAACTTGTTAACTTTATGCATTACAAAGTCCTCTTCCTCAATCTGAACATAATCATTTTAATATCTTTATCTTTATTATTACTGTTAACCTCAGTGGAATCATTAAAAGTTTCAACATAATCATTAATCAGCATTGCATTTTCAATATTCTTTCCCTTTTCATCATCATATATAATATTTTCATCAATCTTCTTATCTTCATCTGTTATTTTTTCCATTGTTTTTTTTATTTGCACTTCATTCTTTCCTTTTTCAAGTGTTCCAATTCCAAGAAATCTTCTAAGATCTTTAAAAATATCTTTCAAAAACCCAGCCAAATCTTCATAATCAATTCCCTCCATGTTAAGATCGCAATTCTCAAGTCCAAAGCTTAAACAAATTTAATCTGTCATCAGAGTTCATTCAAAGATACCACCAATTCTTAATAGTCACTAGTCTCCATGTCTCAAAATCGTACATTCACTTATTTTCACAGTCCATCCAGCTGCTAACAAAGATGTATTTCACAGCCTGTTATAATCTACAAATTTTTATTTTAATGATTAAAAAACCAATTCCTTCTGTTCTTTTGTTGTTAACTTCTGTTCATGTTCATTCTTATCCAAGTCAACCCAAACACTTTCTTTCAAACAGCAACAAGTTTGCAAACTGCTTTAGATTTCCTCAACTTTCAAAGAAGTTTTTCTTATTCAAGGTCAACAACTGTCCAAACACCCACAAAGAAATTCCATCATAACAGCGATTCTTCCAGTCACCAGATGGCATTCTTCAGATTACTCCACTCTACCTTTCCTGTTTTAATTTTCTGTTTTTAATCAGTTCCAATCTTCAAATTGTTTCCTCCAAATTTATTTTCCAGACTTCTTACACCTTCACCAAATCTTTAAAGCAAAAAGTCCAAGTCTTTAATAGTTGGGCTTTTAGTTACAAATCCCTTTAATTTTGTTACACTATTGTATCCACCTATTAGCAGCAGCTCCTTGATTTCCGGCCTTTCTGTCCCCCTTTTTATATTAGAATTTTTCTTTTAGTCTTTTCTTGGCAATGTCACTCACCAATCTCTGTCTTCTTCAACTTTTCCAACACATAACTTTAAATTTTCTTCCTTTCTTCTTCCCAGATGACTCCAAACTCACCACTTCAATCTTGCCAATGTGATCATCGTGGCTAGCGACGGCATTTAAGAGCTGTCTTCCAATCACCGCTGGTCGAGAGGACAGAGCCAGCTCCCTGTGGGTTTTGCAGCCCCCCCAGTCCACCAGCAGGCACCCCTCTTTTTCACCACCCCTCCAGGGTGGTTCTGACCTAGTCCTAACCAGACCAGGTCCCTGGACGGCGCAGATATCAGGGCTTCCCCGCGGACTGTGGGGAAACTCCATGGCACCGTAGCGTTGGCCACGCCTTCTCTCCTCATACAGGAAAATATTTTGAACCTATACTGGTTATTTCTGATCTCCCAGGGGTGTGATCAGTAGTGGGTTCTAAATCCCGTCGCTACCGGTGTACGCACAACACTTCTGCGCATGCGCAGAAGCATCCCGGGTAGGTGGGCAGAGCTTCCTGCCACCGCCGCTACCAGTTCACTGAACCAGGAGCAACCCACCACTGGTTGATATGTTGTGATCAGGCAGTATTCCAGGTACTGTTTCTGAGGTGAGATTTCTGGCCAAACAAAGTTAGAAAAAGCATACTACACAAAATAGTAGTAGGATTGTTCAGTGATAGGAATTATTAAACATGCTTTCATCAAAATGACTTGAGGGGACAGAACTCCCATCTGGCAAATTTTGTACTCATTTTTTAATTAAAAACCCATCAGATTAAACCTTTCAGCAAGTGGAGATTGCATACTGTGTAAACAAAATAAGACAGCTATGAAGTGTCTTCTTTTTCTGTTTTTAAGTATGATCTGCAGTTAGGTGTCCGGGACTGGATACTGGTTCCTTGACATCAGACACTCTATAAGAAAAACTAGATGCACCTCTATACAGCCTGAAAATAACTAGGAATTTTCCAGCAGTATTGCTCCTTGGTCTCAAATAAGAAGAGGAAACATAGAGTTTCAAATGGAATGGAATAAAATGGTATTTTTAAAATGGTATAAAAATGTGACTCCATTCTATACTGATAGACATGGAATTGGGACCATTGCATTATCATCTACATAGCATCCATTATAATCCTTATATTCTTATTCAGCAAAGAACCGCTACAACTTTATTAAGAAGCTTTTGGTTTTTTTTCTAATTCTGCCTATATTCTATCTAAATCTATTTGACATTGGAGACAAATGTCTCTTAAATAGTTCATGTTTGCAGTCTAACAATAAAGAAAACTTGGGGCAGGGGAGAGGGTGAAATCCAGTAACAGAAGATTCCTTTCTACTAGTTTATTCTCCTTTTATTTTTATATTTAGGGATTTTCACAGTGAACACGCTCTACATGGGGCTACCCTTGAACGCGCTCTACATGGGGCTACCCTTGAAGAGTGTTCGGAGACTACAATTGGTCCAGAATGCACCTGCGCACGCTATCGTGGGTGCACCCAGGTACACCCACACTACACCAATCCTCCGCGAACTGCACTGGCTCCCTATTGGTCTCTGGACACAATTCAAAGTGTTAGTTATTACCTTTAAAGCCCTACATGGCTTAGGACCAGGCTATCTTCGAGACCGCCTTCTGCCACACAGCTCCCAGCGACCGGTGAAGTCCCACAGAGTTGGTCTCCTCTAGGTCCCATCAGCTAAACAATGCTGGCTGGCAGGCCCTTGGGGGAGGGCCTTCTCTGTGGCTGCCCCGGCTCTCTGGAACCAGCTACCTCCGGAGATACGGACCGCCTCCACCCTATTGGCCTTCCGAAAAGCCGTTAAAACGTGGCTCTTCCAGCAGGCTTGGGGCCGTTGATCTCACAACTGTAATCCGTGAGATCCGGCCACAAAAGGATATGCATGAGTTTTTAAAATTGTTTTAAATTGTTTCAATGTTTATTTGTGTTTTTAGTATTTGCAATGTTGTTGAGCCACCCAGAGTCCTTTGGGAGTTGGGTGGCATACAAATCCAATAAAATAATAATAATAATAATAATAATAATAATAATAATAATAATAATAATAATAATAATAATAATAATAACAACAACAACAACAACAACAACAGAATTAAATAATAATAATGAGCATATGCAAATCAAACACAAAAGAGGAATCCACTAATTAAGGGATGTTGCATTAATATTGGCCTGGAACACGAGGCACAAATACAAGCAGGAACTTTTTAATAAAAGATACTGCAGTCTTGAAAAAAACTCAACAATATATTTTAAGTCTAAGCTGGACGACTTGTTAATGCAAGGTTGGAATATTTTTTCTTATATGTTTACAATAAGGAAAGATAGTAGCTGGTTCCTGTCAGTGGCTGGTTCCTGTCAGTATAAACAACTGAATATATCATGTAGTGAAAGAAGACATATATCTTATGTATAGAAAACTGCACGTATAGGAAAGATAAAAAGCCCATTGTTTTAGCTGTAGATAAAGAGACTTCTGCTTAGCCATAAATAAGGAAGTTTGCCATAACTTTAAGATAAGGAAGCATCTGTTTTAACAGAATATGAAAAGAAGATATTCATGCTAGGAGGGAGATATTCATGTTGATAGAGCAGAAAACTATTGTAATAAACTGGCGCACTTCATTCTATTAATAATGATTGGCTAAATTTTAAACTAAAAGTCACATAAAAAGAACAGAGACATAATCCCTTCGCAGAAAATAAGGGGATACAGCAATCTGGCATTAATTTAAATTCAGTACAGGCTGTGGAAGGTAAAAACATTAGGATTAGAATATGATGCTGCAAGTTGAAAGGGGCTGATGCAGTCATGTAAGGACATCTGGACTGGGACTCAGAATTCAGTACTGAGGCTCTTGAGGAATTCATGGAGCCTATATTTGTAGCTTTTTATTTTTGTTTGTTTATATTTTTATTTACATTTGTTACATCCACCCAGCTCCAATTCCATTTTATAAATTGTTCTAGTGATAGCAATAGCACTTAGACTTATTGTTATAGTGATAGCAATAGCACTTATAAAGTGATAGCAATAGCACTTATAAAGCCCATAGTGCTTTACCCCTTTGTCTGGGTGATTTACAATGTCAGCATATTACCCACAACAATCTGGGTCTTCAGAAGGATGGAAGGTTGAATCAACCTTGAGCCCTGTTCAGGATCGAACTCCAAGATGTAGGCAGAGTTCAGTTCTGCATTCTAACCACTGCGCCCCCAGGGTTCTTGATGAATTATGCTCATTCGTCCCTTTGATTTCATTTCAGAAAAACTACCCAAAGTGAGTGTGTGTGGGTCATTCCTTTCTTAATCTTTGAACTGACCCACCTCGAGCAACAGCATAATCATGGCCAATGTGAAGTTGCAAGACAAGCCATGAGGAGGACAATGGAAAGCCAGAATGAACCCAACTGCTGCTCAGCTCTCTTGGCAGGGTGTTAGAAAGAGCAGCTGGGAGTCCTTAATTCACAGCTGACTTCTTTTCCTTTCTGCTCGAATGCCCAGAATGCAAAAGGCAAAAACAGCCATCTCCAGTTGAGCAAGAACTTTGCAGGAGCCAAGCAGGAGATACCCAGCCTCTTCTATGGGACCTCTTGGATCCCCTCCCCATCCAGCACTTTCTGTTGCTTGCAGTAAAACCCCAACCTCCAGATAACTCCATAACTGCATCCCTGGTGGGACAAGAAAGCAACACTAACCAGGGCCCACGATATAGCAATCTTTAATCATTGCTTAGGAGCTGATAAGAGCAATATAAAACATCTTCTACTTAACATTGTATTTAGCACTGGATTATTATTCAGCCGGAAAGTGAAAGCGCTTGATGGAAGAAGCTCATTTGGAGAATGTAGTGGCAGTTTTTTTAATAGTAAAAATTATTTCTCATTACTAAATTAGTCTGGAAAAGCTTGGGCGGAGACGATGACATAGCAGCACAGGTGTTACAGACAGAAAGCTTCCAATTTCAGTCGCTGCAGTCTCTGTTACTGTGAAAGCCTTTGCTATCTGATCCTCACATTTGAAGCTATCTGGGACTAAATTTTCAAATTTGAACACACAAAGTTCATTCTTTGTTATTGAAACCAATTCCCATTTCTGACTCCCAACAGGAGCAGTCAAGAAGGACTTGAGCAATAGCATCTCTTCCCAAATTGCAGAAAAATGCCCGATGGAGTAAAATAACACGGGATCAAATGCAACAATTATCTCAGTGGATATGAGATAGTTTTGTGTGTTCCTACCTCATGTTCACTCTTTCTCTTTTTCCAAAGCTCCCAGGGAATTTTCTTCACTAAAGGACTACTGTATATTGGTCATGATCATAGCTAATCTTCTGACCTAGCTCCAAATCATTAGGGTAAGAAGGAAATGCAATATTGAAATTCTCTTTTCTCCACTGCTACTATAGATAGCCTTCTGATACCATAGTCCAGATCCATTCAACCCTTTATCTGACATCAGCTCTGAGAAATAAAGTGCCACATTTCAAAATGTTGGAACTCAAAATAAAGGGGGATGTTAAGGAGTTATTGTGCTGTTGAGCACATACACAGCAAAATGTGATTGTGGTTGTGGTGTTGCAGTTTGATATGAATGCTATTCAGTCAATAAACAGATATGTTTAATATTTACAAATAGTTTACTTAAAGTAGTAGCAAAGTTCAAATAGGAAGTCCAAGTCATACACAGTAGGCCGCCCAAAGTCCCCTGGGAGTTGGGCGGCATATAAATCCATTTAAATAAATAAAATAAATAAGTCAGTCAGTCAATGCGAAGAATCTTCTTCTTGCCTATCTTTGTTTTAACTAACAAACAAAGATTACAGCTAACAATAAAATCTACACTATCACAGATAGTTACTCTTTTCACAGCATCTCTTCACAGTAATTTCACACAGTCACAAAGTCAATTACTCAACAGTGAAGCAGCAGAGATAATCAGCAGAGAGAGTCAGCACTCCGGAAGACACCTTCAAACACACACACAGACAGAGCATGCGCTCTTGCTTCCTTATATAGTAATCAGCCTACAATTCATTTAAAGCAATATACACATAACATTGATTTGTGGCTTGTTCATATATTAGCAAACCAAATCGTTTGAACAGGGTTCTAACAGTTGCTAGGCAGGGTTTGCCAGAAAAGCATCCACCTTCCCTAAATGAAATATTCTCCAAGTTGGAAAAAAAAGTGGATTTCATCTAGCATTATTCCTTCAGAATAGATCATATACTGTGTTCCAAAAGGCAGATGAACCTGGGGAATAGTTATTCGTGCTTTCTTTTTTCTTTGAGACTTCACAAGAGAAACAAGAGTTGCATTGAATTATTCCAGTTAAGGCCTCATGTCAAAGGCAACACACCTCACAGACTGTGGGAAAAGGTCATTTCAGAAAGACTTGACTACTATTTAGCAACTAACATGAAAGAAGCCGCTCAATCTGCTGCCAGGTGACAAACAACCAGAGTGAGAGACTGCAGGCCAGGCTGTGCAACTCAATCAATCAATCAGAATAGAACTGGAAGGGACCTTGGAGGTCTCATGGTCCAACCCCCTGCTCAAGCAGGAGACCCTATACCCGTGATGGTGAACCTATGGCACGCGTGCCACAGATAGCACGCAGCGCCCTCTCTGTGGGCACGTGAGCCGTCGCCCTAGTTCAGCTCCACCGTGCATGTGCGCACGCCTCCCACCTGCCAGCTAGTTGTCAGGTCTCTGCCGCACATGTGCGGGGGCGGGGGGCATGCGGGGGGGAATGAGCATGCATGGGGGGCAGGGTGTGTGGGGGGGGTTCGTGCGCAGATGCACAGGGGAGCGTTTTGGGGGTTTGGGCACGCACACCCGCATTTGCACACACGCTTCGGGCATTCAGTCTGGAAAAGGTTAGCCATTACTGCCCTATACCATGGGTGTCAAACTTGATCATGTCACATGATGTATCATGATGTATTGCGATGTTTTTTGCCTTTGTGGAGCTGGGGTGGGCATGGCCTGCACGTGATGCATCCAACCCACTGGCTGCCAGTTTGACACCCCTATCTGATACCATTTCAGACAAGTGTTGTCTGAATTGTCTGCTATAATGTCCTACCTGTCAACAACTACTTCAGCTTCAACCTCAATAATACATGGGCAAACAATCAATACAAACTCAAGGTAAACCGCTCCAAACTCGACTGCAGAAAATATGACTTCAGCAACAGAGTGGTCAACACCTGGAATGCTCTACCTGACTTCATTGTTACATCCTCAAACCCCCACAGCTTCAACCTTAAACTGTCTACCGTGGACTTCACCCCATTCCTAAGAGGTCCATAAAAGGGGTGTGCATAAGTGCACCAGCTTGTTGTGGTCTGCCAGCGGCCTGCAGAGCTGGCAGTAGAGTCGGACAGTGAGGAGGCTGGGGAGGAACCTGGGCCAGGCCTGAAGTCTGGAGAAGGGTCGGTGCCAGAGGCAGGGATTCAGCCTGGGTGGTCTGTCCCACCTCCAGAACCTCCAGAGGTTGACATGAATGAGGCAGAGGAACAGGAGGAGCCTCTTCTCAATGCGCGCATGCGCAGAACTGCCAAAAGGCAAGAGCGGTTCCAGAGGAGAAGGACTACTCGGGAGTAAGGCTTGGGGATAATTGACCCCTCCCATAAGCTACTGTATATAAGTGGAAAACATGAAAGGGTTCATTGCAGGAAGCAACTCAGTTCATATATCGCTCTCGTCATTGCAACTTGGATTCAGTTTTGTTCCTGTTTAAACTTGCCAAGTTTTTCCTGAAAATTGGTCCTTGGCAGTTTGCCAAAGAAGAGCAAGGTTCGTGTGTGTTATCTGCCTTTCCCTGGAAGACTTTAGTCGGACTTGTTTTACTTTGTTTGGACTTATTATGGCTGATAATGACAATAATTATCAGCCGTTACAAATAAAAGAGATTTGTGAGACGCCGTTTGTGCCGTTTCATTTAATCAGGAAGCCTAGGTCAGAACACAGCGTGCCTACCATCCCTGTCCTACTGTCCCCATTTATTTATTTCCTGTGTTCATGTCCATGTTTATACTTATACCTGTTATCTTGTACATGTCTCTTCTTAAAAACCTCCAGTGATGAAGCACCCACAACTTCTGAAAACAAGCTGTTCCACTGCTTCAACTCGCACGTGGGCTTGTGCTAAATGAAACAAGCAGGGAGAGGGTGTGCCAAAATTTTCAGCATCCTACATTTTTAGGATATGAAGAACATTTGCCTACTGCAAATGTTCTTTGTATCCAGCATTTTGGCACATTATAGACCAAATTCAAATAATTCTATTTGTGCGGTTGCCGCAGTGTCAATGTTGTTACTAATTTGGTTTTGAAAGCCTAGAAAAACAAATGTTTCTTCTTGCTAAACATTCCCTGTGTGGGTAGATTGCTAGGTGGGTGGTTTGCTTGAGGCAAGGAAATAGTATGTGTCTCTAAAACCAAGTGGGTCTTATGCTTCTGCACTCATCCCCTCTCTGTTTTTCACTTTCTTCAGCATTTTGTTCTCTCTGCTCTATTTCTCTTAATTAAATAGCCCATCCCTTCCAACTGTGTTCCTCCCATTTTCTCCCAGTGTGCCTTGCCTCAAGCACCAATTCTTGACTCAGTGTCTCATGGTTTCAAAGCCTTCTTCTTTGTTAAGGCCTTCCGAGGACCTCTGCAGGACATCTATCAACATATTGCCCAGCCCTGTTAATTAATCTTTCCAAGATTTATATTAAGGGTGAGGGTGAGTCAAAACGTAATGCCATTTTCTTTATTTCAGGTGAAATTTTTGATAAAAATACCTGAAATTTTTCCCAGTTATAAATGATTATATCATTTACGTTCTGAAATATTTTGTTTCTTACTTTGCAGGTTTTTAGACTCGCATGGAAAATTCAAAATGGCTGCCCCCTTAGAGTTGCGTCAAAAACAAAGAGCAGTGATTGAACTCCTTGTTGCTGAGGGGGAAACCCCTGTGAACATTCACAGATGATTACAAAATGTGTTTGAGGACAATACTTTAGATTATAGCCCCATGAAAGAGGGTTTGAGAGGCAAACATTATTCCAGTGACGAGGAAGTTGAAACTGCGGTGAAGAAGTGGCTCAAAGAACAGTCAACAAAATTTTACAAGGCAGGGATACATGCTCTCATTCGAAGGTGGAACATTGCTATTGAGAGAAACGGTGACTATGTTGAGAAGTAGGGATGTGATCCACAGAGGACCAGCTTCATTTTGATGTATGCTACATGTTCCTGTGTTGGCAATTATACCTGTCCTAAAGAAAATGGCATTACGTTTTGACTCACCCTCGTAGTTACCTGCGAGAGGTGGAGCTTGTGTGACACTGCAATGCATGTTTAATCATTTTACCGTATCCTCCATACTCACCAGATTTAGCGCCTTCAGACTATCATCTCTTCGGCCCCATGAAAGAGGGTTCGTGAGGCAAGCACTATTCCAGTGACGAGGAAGTGAAAACTGCAGTGAAGAAGTGGCTCAAAGAACAGTCAACAAAATTTTACGAGACAGGGATACATGTTCTCATTCGAAGGTGGAACATTGCTATTGAGAGAAATGGTGACTATGTTGAGAAGTAAGGATGTGATCCACAGAGGACCAGCTTCATTTTGATGTATGCTACATGTTCCTGTGTTGGTAATTATACCTGTCCTAAAGAAAATGGCATTGCTTTTTGACTCACCCTCACATAAATTTACATTTTATTCTCTCTGACCAATTTTCTGTCAAATCTTCTAATTTCCACAGGTTTTCAACCTCGATATGATCAGCTGACTAATCAATCAAGCATACAGGTCTTTAAACAAAGGCTGGACGGTCAAATGTCAGAGATTCTCTAGTGAACCCGTCACCAAACAGCGCTTTGGACAGGATGACCTCTAAAGTCATCTCCAACTCTAGGATTTTATGGTTCCCGCCGTGCTTCTCCTCTTTTTCTAGCCTTTATGTTTCTTTACTAATTTCACAGCTTTAATCTTGTTTGTCTATGTAACCAGCTGCAACCTTTCTTTTTTTACATAATAGCCACAAATTGGAGTCCTTCCAGACTAAAGCAGTTGAATATATTTCATAAATATTTTTAATGCACTTAATCAGAAAAGGGTACGTTCCAACAGTTAGTTCCAAGTTACTAGCAATTCTTGGGAAATGAATAATGGCGCAAACATAAAACACCTGCAGTCTGCCCTTTTGCTGCTCAAAATCCAGCTCCTCTTCCTGCCCCTCCCCTCCATCAAATTGCATGCCATGTGCTCATTAATTGGATTACTTTCATGTGTTGCTCATAATTTATTCTTGGGTTGTCTCAATAACATAAGAATTATTCCCTACGACTATTCTATGTCTTCCTTTTCACCACCCCATTGTCTATGTAACATCTAAAGCAGGACTGTCAAACTTCCGGCCCATGGGCTGGATGCATCATGTGCTGGCCACGCCCACGCCCGGTTTAGCAAAGGGGGAAAAAGTCCTGATGACGACGCAGTGATGCCATGAGTTTGACACCCCTGATCTAAAGGTAAAGACCATAAATGGTAGGATATCACAATGCTAGAAAAATAGCTCTGCCTCCACCTAAGTTCATTGATAATAGCATAGCATAGCATAGCATAGCATAGCATAGCATAGCATAGCATAGCATAGCATAGCATAGAATAGAATAGAATAGAATAGAATAGAATAGAATAGAATAGAATAGAATAGAATAGAATAGAATTCTTTATTGGCCAAGTGTAATTGGACACACAAGGAATTTGTCTTTGGTGCATATGCTCTCAGTGTACATAAAATAAAAGATATATTTGTCAAGAATCATGAGTCATGATGTCAGCCATCAGGGATTGAAATGTGAATGAGCTACATATAGTAAGATGTCATCACATAATCAATTTTGTTTATCTAATCCAGGGCAGGAAACGTGTGACTCTTCTGTATCACTAAGCCACAATTCCTATCACTGGGCTTGCTAGACCAATGGGTAACTGAAATTCAGCTACCTCTGAAGGAACAACACCTTGCCCATTATTGATCCATGCTGTGCAAAGAGGAGACCAAACAGATAAGGAACAAGTTTAGCTGTTAATTTCTGTTGTGATTTCTAGTTAACGCCACATTAGAGTTCAACTGCAGAGATAACAGAATAGGTCAAAATGTTATGACACTATTTGTTAGGCCTCCTGACATCTATGTGCAGTATATTTTTTTCAAAGGAAGAAGGAAGGAGCATTCTAACTTGGTGGGATGGATAGAAGCAAATTTCACACACAAATGTTCGTTCTCTATCGATAAGCATCATGTTTTATATTTGAAAGTTCACCAACCTCAGAAAGCCACTCATCTCCATCTTACATGTTCTGAAAATGGTTGTCAATAGTAATAGTATGATGAACTAAATTTAAATACCGCCAAATCATTCAGACTCCCAGCAGCTTACAAGATTATGCCATGCAAGAAAAACACCACAATTAAGAAAAACAGGTAACAATAGAATATCCACAGTAAGGAGAAAAATACAAATTTAATCGGTAACCCTAATAACAGCAGAACATCCAAACAATTCATGAGGTGAAACCACAAAACAAAAGTAACAATATATTTTTTGCAAAATAAATAAATAAATAAACATGGCAAATATTTCTCAAAAGGGTAGAGTTCAACTAGGGGTGGGTTCCTACCGGTGCGGTCCAGTGCGCAGCTCCGATAGGGACCAGCCGATTACAAAATTTGTGCGTGACTGCTCCGGTACTGTCTTCACTGGACAGTCGCGTGCGTCGCCATCTTTTTTAAAGAATTTTTCAGCTTTTTTGCTTCTGCGCATGCGCGGAACCAAAATCTCAATGAAATATTGTGAGGGAACGCACACGTGCGTAAGATTTTGGCGAGATTTTGCTTCTGCGCATGCGCAGAAGCAAAATCTCACTGAAATCGCGTGCGCATGCGCATCCCTTGCAAGATTTCAGCGAGATTTTGCAGAAGCAAAATCTTGCTGAAATCAAAACGTGGAGATGCGTGCGCAGCGCACAGGTATCGGTATGTAAGCAACCCGCCCCTGAGTTCAACCCTTTGTAGTTTCCAGAGTGTGTGCTATTCCTCTTTCACTTCCTCCTTAACAGAGCATAAAGGGAAGACCAAGCAATTTTGAGGGGGGGATGGATTCCGTTGGGAAGTTTCTTTTTTCTTTTTCTCTTCCTCCCAGACATTGGAGTAATTTCTTCCAATATCTAAAATCTTTTGTATATGGAAATCCTCTGAGAAGGTCAAGCCCAAATTTAATTACCCTATAAGCAATTCAACATTCTCTTCAAAAAAAGAAAATAAAAATAAACAGAGCTATGGATAGATGGTAGTTGGTTTGGCTTTCAGCTTCTACTGTAAGTATGTGGATATAAAATGCAAAAGAAAGGGAAAAAATCTCTCTTGAATTCAGCTCCTGGTTGACTCCCTGAACACCTGGACTCCCTGGAGTTTTTGTTTTGACACCACTATGGAGAGGGTGTACTATTGCCTAGGGGCCGCAGTGGCTCAGTGTCTTAAAGACACTGGATTTGTTGGCACTGTAATAGTTTCAGCCCATGGCACCACGTGGCAGAGTGAGCCCCTGTCATTTGCCCCTAGCTCCTGCCCACCTAGCAGTTTGAAAGCATGTAAACATGTAAACATGCAAGTAGATAAATAGGTACCACTTTGGTGGGAAAAACTAGCAGGAGTTCCATGCAGAAGTGGGAGATGGTGCCAGACATGCCCGGATGTGAGGTGAGGTTGGCAGAAGAAAACCCGAATAACCCGACATCCCCCAAATGAGCCCCAGAGCAAAACCCTTCAGTGGAAATTCCTGATCCTCAAAATCAATGAACCGACTTTGGAGACTTTTATCCTGTTCCTCCCAGATTCTCCTTTAGGGAGATGTGGGGATGTCTTATGGACATGCTCATCCGACAGTCATTTTATGCGTGGAGGTTTTATCTTCCACCTGATGTTGGAGAGGTGTTTTGTTTTCCTCCAAACCAGGGCAAATGCAACCAATGATGGCATCTGAACAACCATGGCCAATTGCTGGCTACCTAAAATTTAGAGCTGGGTTTCCCCTTTGCCTCCAAAGCTACGAAGTTGGTTGCATGCTCAAACAGTGGCTAGGAAGAGAGCAGCGTAATTGGTGAATGCCTTCAACTAGTTTTGACAAAGTTCTGATGAGTCACCAGTTATTCTGCCCCAGCTACGGACCAGAGAAAACGTAGCACACACGCAGTTTGTTCAAACCTATATTTAATTGATTAACAACTACTAATAGACTGGCTTAGTAGTGTTCACACACAAACAAAACTTAAAGCAGTCTTTTCTTGAAAAAACCAGCTGTTACTTATACGGCATTAATAGCTGGCATAAGTCCATAAAGTCATAAAGCAAAGGGACTTCCGGTTTGGAGCGCTCCATCGCGGACGTCCCTTCGTTGGACGCCTTTCCGATCTTTGTTAAAAGCCGCCAGAACAGCTGTCTGGCAGCTTTGAAATCTCTTCCCCGGGCAAAGGGGAGAGATGAGAGCCTGACAGGTGGGGTAGAGCCCCCCCAGCGCCCTAGGAGCCATCTGGTAGGGCGCGAAGGGAGAGCTCCCCATGCAGCCTGTCTCCAGCTCCGAAGATCAGGAAACCTCCGTCTTTGCGGAGCTAGATGGAGTGACCAGCCGCTGCTTCAAGAATGGGATTTATAACTACATTTAAACTATAGAAGCAGACAGAGAGAAACAGGCGTGAGATGGGCAAGTACTGAAACCTCTTTTTTTCTTTTTTTTCAACTCCTGGGTAAGCTTTCACTTCGGCAAGGGAACAAAGGAAACAGAGTAACAATATGGCGATTGAGAAGTGAAAGTAACTTTCGTTTCCCCAGAGGCTTTTTTTTTTCCTCTCTCTCTTATGGAAACTTTTAACTTGGAAAAATGGTTTTTTCTTTCTCTGTCTCCTAACTCTGGATTAAAGTTATAACAGAAATATTTCCAATAATAAAAGACTACCTGATTTTTTAAACTGGAAAGAACTTTAACAGGCACCTGGCTTTCTTTCTTTTTCGTACTCTTTTGAAACACCAATGGCTTCAAAGTCTGGAAAGATTGTTTTGACTAAAAGAAATGACTATTCATCTGGATATATTTCTAAAATGCAATTTAACACTGAGCTAACACCTCCACAGCCTTTGACACCTGAAAATTTATTAAATAATTTAAAGATTATGAAACATGAACTTACTTTGGAATTTAATCAGAAAATAAGCGAGATAGACAAAAAAATGCAGGCTGCTTTGAAGAATATGAATCAACAACTCAGATTTGATGTGTTAGAGGTTTGCAAAGGTTTAGCAACAAATATTGAAGTTTTGGCAGAACGTATTGAAACAAATAAACAAGCTTTGGCAACCTCGGTGAATTACATAGACAAAATCCAAAATGATATTGCAAACTTTGAAAAAGACGTCTTGATGACACAGTTCAGATCCATGGAAGTTGCTATAAGGATTAGAGGTTTGAAAGAAGGATTATATGAAAATTTAAAAGGCAGGATGGTTGATGTACTGGATCAGGTGTCTGGAATTTCCAAAGTGGAATTGGCTACACAAATCAACAAAATATACAGAATCAATTCGTGGTACGCTAAACAAAAGCATTTACCAAGGGACATTGTCATATATTTTACCACAAGAGCTTTACGGAATAGAATTATACAAGCAACGTTTAAAAATAATCTTATGGTGAATGGTCAGGAACTAAAGATTTGGAAAGAAATCCCCTCTAAAATGCTTAAAGCCAGAAAAAGCTATACTTTTTTGATTGATGAATTTAAGAGATTAAATTTACAATATAAATGGGAAGCGCCAGTTGGAGTAGCAGTAAAATTTTCTGGAAAAAGATATCGGCTCAACACGATAAAAAAAGCTACTGAATTTTATGTCAATGTTTTAAAGGCTGATATATCCAAGATTCCAGAGGAAGAAGGTATGAAAATAAAAGAGGAGGAGGAGGGGAAGCCATCTTTGATGGATCAAAAGGAAATAGATTCAAAAACACAAAAGGAGTGCCAGAACCAGATAGCCGGGGAAAAGGAGATGGAGATCTGGGATCAGATGGGAGACGAGTCGACAAATCTGAATTTACTGAACTATTAAAAGATGAACTATCAAGATACAAAACGATGTGATGTTGAAATATATTGGACGGATAGAGATTAATATGATTGCATTTTTCCTTTTCCCTACTTAATGATTACCTATGCAATACTTAGCTAAGTTTTATATAGCTTTGAGGTTACTTTTAATGTTAATTATATTAGATATATATAGTTTGTTGAAAATTTGTTTATTCTTTTTCCCTTTCTTTTTTGTTTATTGAAGTTAGTAAGTTAATTTAGAATAATATTATGTTATTAATATTATGATGAAATTCAATATTTAATGATTACTTATGTAACATTTAGTCAAGTTTTATCTTAGAAGTTATTTTTAATGTCAATAATATCAGTTTAAGCATAAGCCTAAATGTGTAAAGTCTATCACAAAATATTAGTTTAAGATTTTTGTATTTTATATTTAGTTATTATTTATATAACATTTACTTTGTATTAGATAGAGGATTGAAGGGAGGAGGTAGGAGGTTTGTTTGTTTGTATTGTTAAAGAGATTTCTCTTTCTTTCTTTTTATTCTTTTTTGTATCTTTACTATTGTATACAAATGCGATATATTATTAGTGTATAATCTGGAGTTGAAGTTTTTTTAAAAAAATAGTGTTCTTTTTTTTTCTTTTTTCTTTTCTTTTTATTAACAATTTAAATTTATTATTATGCCCTGTATTATCTCTGGGAAGTCCGGGGGGGAGGTGGGGAGGGAAGGGGGCGGGTTCGGGGGGGGGAGAAAAAAACAAAAAATGTTTGTACTTTATATTTAATATTTTGCTACTACTTATGTAATTTTGTACTAATAAAACTTTTTGAAAAAAAAAAGTCATAAAGCAAAGATAAGTAATTAGTCCTGGATATCTCAGGAAGCTTACAGAGGTTGCCAAGATGCCTGAAATCAGTCCACAAGAAGTAAGCTAAAACAGATAAGCCGAACAGAGGTTTTCCAAACAAGAGGCACATGAATGAACAAACTATCAAATGAGTTGTTTCCTGCAGAGTTTTTTCCGTCTTCATCATTCCTTAAGTAGGCTTGGGGAGTGGCCAATTAGTCCCAAGTCTACGCCCGAGGAGACCTCCTCCTGAGTAGCCATTCCTGCCTTTTGGCAGTTCTGCATGCCCATGCATTAAGAAGAGGCTCCTCCTCTTCTTCCTCATCACTGATGTGAGGTGCTGGAGGTTCCGAAAGCCCTGGCTGAACCTCTGCCTCTGGCACCAAGTCCTTGCCAGCCTCCTCACTGTCCGACTTGGGTGCCAGCTGCACAGGCCACTTGCGCATCACCTCATCGACCTCGTCTCGGACGGGATCCGCTACCAGCTGTACAGGCTGCTGGCAGGTGACAACACCAGTAGGATTTTCCCATTGATATTTGGTGGATATATTATAGGTATATCGGTATAGACTTACCTCCACTCATTTAGTGATCATTTAGTGAAATTACAACATCACAGAAAAAATGACTTATGACATTTTTCACATTTAACAACCATCACAACATCCCTGTGTGATCAAAATTTGGACACTTGGCAACTAGCATGTATATCTCACAATTGCAGTGTCCCAGGTAACAACCGTGTTACCAACTTAACAGCTGCAACCAGCGGTGGGTTGCTCCCGGTTCGGCCCGGTTCTGTGAACCAGTGGCGGTGGCGGTGGGAGGCTCCACCCACCCACCCGGGACGTTCTGCACATGCGCAGAAGCGTCGTGCGCGAGAGAACCGGTAGCAACAGGTTATAGAACCCACTACTGGCTGCAACGATTCACTAATCAACAATGGCAAGAAAGGTCATAAAATGGTGCAAAAACCCCTTAAGAATTGTCTTGCTAGGCCACAGAAATTTTGAGCTCAGTTGCGGTGGTAAGTCGAGGACTAACTAAATAGTCATAAGATGGGAATGAATTCGTGGTGAAGTAATTTATGGTGCTTTTCAGAAATGGTTGCAAATGTACGAATGTAATCAGTGCTGTCTAATAGTGTTTGTGTGAATTTAATTCTTTTGGGGGGAAAGTGGGGTGCATCCTAATACTCTCTTATCTAGGAATAAGCCTCATTAATTTCAGTTGGACCCCATAGGCACATATAGGATTGCACAGTCCTAAGAGTAGCAATTTAAACAAATCTTGTATAGAAAACAAGTGTGTTCGATTGATGGTTTTGTATGGACTAAAGGAAAAAAGGGTGAGGGTTGAAAGAAACAGTTGTATTATTTGCATGGAGAGTTTATTGTAAAGGGAACTGCAAATGTAGGGCAAATCCATCCTCTTGCTCTCCATACTACTTTAATGTTTGTCGCTTATGCCAACTTGAGAGGTCAAAAATAAGGAGTGATAATTGCTGCCCTGATCCAGATTCTGTATCAACAACGAATCCTTATTCCACCCAAAAGGATAAGAAAGTGAGGAGAAAAACCTGTACTATTTTTGACTATTCCCCCACCTCCATTCTGCAGAGAAAGAGGGTACTGGGAGTGCTGTCAAGCTGTAGAGGAAGGAAGGAAGGAAGGAAGGAAGGAAGGAAGGAAGGAAGGAAGGAAGGAAGGAAGGAAGGAAGGAAGGAAGGAAGGAAGGAAGGAAGGAAGGAAGGAAGAAAGGAAGGAAGGAAGGAAGTGTCGGAGTGAGAATTAATCTCACAGAGGCGATGTTTGATCTTTCTCCTGGAATTCAGACATTAGAAATAAAGCCGGAGTTTAAAAGTCTAATTAAAATATTTATTTCGGTACAAAAACAATAAAATCTCATTGTTTACATTTCTGCTATAAAATGCGACTCTCCCAGTCAAGAGTCAAGTAAGAAGGAAAGAATTGAGATTCAGGAATGCACACATGCGTACAAGAACATATCAATCACGTGCTCAGGAATGTACCATTATATTAGATAGGGATGCAGTTCCCTGCATATACATACAACTGACAATAAATCACACCGTGACAGGAAGCAAGGAAACAAGGAAGCAAGGAAGCAAGGAAGCAAGGAAGCAAGGAATCGGCCCAGTTCTCCTACTCTGATGTCATGGGAACAATGGCCAGCTTTTAAAATGATACATACTCTCACATCAAAATCCCCTTATATTTACTTGAGTAGGTTTGCTGAGGAGCAGCTTCTCAATTAATGTTCTTTCCTTACTTTGAAGTACAACTCTGGGGAGACATTGTACTTCTTTTGATAGTGTCTTTTCAGCAGCATTGTCCACCTTAATTTGGTTCCTATAAAAATTGAAAAATGGCCTTCAAGGCCTTCCAGAGAAAGAAGCTGAAAAGGGTTTTTTACTCTGTCAAAGATAATGAAGTCAACATGGATGCCTTGTTCGGTCAAACTTACAAGAAAAGTATTGTTTTGAGGCTTAAGAGAGAGACTGCAAGTCCAAGGAAAGAGAGGAGCAATTAATTCCAACCCAAAGTGTGACTAGAAACCAGAGACTTTCATTTCCCAGTCCAAATTTGGTGAGAGAGCTATGTGTTTGTAGATAATCTGCTCATGTTCAGTGATCCCATCACAGAGTTGGCCGTGTTCTCTGATAAAGTCATGCTTTCATGCCCTGAATGTATAACACATCAGGAGACTGTCCTTAAAGCCTCTTGCTCCTTTCTTTCATTTCTGTCTCCATGGAGCAGCACAACAGCACAATTGCTTCACAACACAACACAACACACCAAGACATAACTGGCTGTGAGTCAGAGAGTTATTCACCACATTTTGGGGACTTGTGCTAAAACAGTTACCCTATTTAAGATGAGAGAGTTGTGCCTGTTCCAATGGCCTAGGACAGGGGTATCAAACTCAAGGCCTGTGGGCTGGATCTGGCCCACAGGATGCTTAGATTTGGCCCTCGGGGTTACCTTGGAAACAGCGGCCCTCCCAAGCTCCATTTTCGCTGGCAGAGAGCTGCAGAAGATCATCGCAGCCAAAAACAGAGCTCTGGAGCCCATTTTCACTGGCAGAGCGCTCGGGCCACCACAGGCAGCCCCGACATCAAGCTGGCCACACACACCCTGGCCACACACACTCGGCCCCGCAAAGTCAAACACAACCCTGATGTGGCCCTCAGTGAAATCAGAAGTTTGACGCCTCTGGCCTAGGACATGTGTTAAGTGCATGCCAAGGAGTGATCAACTCATCTCAACATCTCACTGCTCTGCAAAATGAAATGTGAGTTTGTATTTTAGGGAATGATTAATGTGCTACATGCTGTCTGATGTGGTTCCTAGAACAAGAATTCTACATAGGACTTTCATGTGAGTTTCATATGGTTCAGTCCAGCATTTCCATGCTCTGCACTGAGTCTAAATGCCATTTGTTGGTTGTAGCAAAATATGCTGCTTGAAATCTGCTATTATACTTTATAAAACACAGTTCATAGCTTAGTTGGTTACATAGATATAAACAGTTGTGACTTAGTTAATAAACGATAGTTAAGCAAATGTGACTTAAAACAATACACAAACCCAGTCACTGACTCACTGCTTTGGTGATCAATTTCTCTAATTAAGAAACTGTTGAAGATTAGTATGAAGATTAGAAGAAAGGTAATTTCAATCTTTTTTCACAATTAGAGGGGACCAATGGATTCTCCCAGATACATAATATCCCAGATATTACTGTACTGGTATGCTCATACTGGATGAATCAGTGGTTCTTTCATATCTATTGACACACACTGACACCTAGTGGCTTCTTGGGCTCTAAGTCTCAGTTCTAAGATATACCGTAGCTTTCTAAATTTCATCTCTGGGAACCTTTTTGGATACAATAAAGCAGTGATGGCGAACCTTTTTTTCCTCAGGTGCCGAAAGCGCGTGCGCGCCTGCTATCGCACACGCGCGAGTGCCCACACCCATAATTCAATGTCTGGGGAGGGCGAAAACAGCTTCCCCCCCCCCCGGGAGGCCCTCTGGAGGCTGGAAATGGCCCGTTTCCTGACTTCCGGTAGGCCCAGTAGGCCCGTTTTTCGCCCTCCCCAGGCTTCCCTAGAGCCTGGGGAGAGCAAAAATGCCCTCCCCCGCCCCCCGAGGCCCTCCAGAAGCCAAAAACACCCTCCCAGAGCCTCCCCATGAGCCGAAAATCAGCTGGCCTGTGCACACATGCGCCTTGGAACTAAGCTAGGGCAACGGCTCACGTGCCGGCAGATATGGCTCCGCGTGCCACCTGTGGCACGCGTGCCATAGGTTCACCATCACTGCAATAAAGGATCTGATTTTGATACCCAAGCTTCTTAGGCCCTTGAATTCCAGTTTGTGTGAAAGGCAGGGGTTTACCCAGTACTAAAAACCAGCATCACTTTTAGATTAGGGAGATTTCCAATGAAATATGTTTTTAGATTCTTATGATTTTTGTGGACACCTAAATATAAGAATCCTTCAAAGGTCAAAGAAGACAGAAACAAGATTAAACACGATCTTCAGTTTTCCCTAAGTTAACACACAAAATAGTGGCCTCCCGATTTAGGATAAACATTTAAGACAGTGTTTCTTAAACTTTTTTTTTCCTCAGGAACTTTTCTCACTTTTAAAAATTATGGAGGACTGCAAATGACTTTTTGTTTGTATGGATTACATTTATCAATATTTACCACATTAAAAATTAAAATTGATGCATTTGCTGCCACTGCCGCTTCTCATAATTGTTTGATGGGATTTAATATTGTATTATTTTTCAACGTTGGCTGGCAAATCGTTTTGATTTTGCAGACCCCTGAGAGGGACTTGGGGAATCCCCAGGGTCCTAGGACCAAACTTTAAGAAACATTGGCTTAAGAGAAGAATGGAAAACTTGCAGCTGAACAATAGTTCCCAGGATCCCACATATCTGGCCTCTCATAGATGGTTACAAAGAAGATCTCTGCATCACCTCTAGTGCTACTTGTTATTGATCCAGAGATTGAGCAAATGCAAGTTTACCTAATTTATCGGGTTAATGTCAGAGTTCCAAGTAACACCCCCAACAAAAGAAAACTCCAAGACTTGAAGTTCCTCAAAGTTCCATTTTATTAGAGATGTCATATTGGCACATCTGGGAAAACCCGAATCTGAAAGCTTCCGGGTTTTCCACACCCAAAAGAAAGTCCAAGTCCCTGCCCCAGCACCCACATGTCCATCATATTGTCCAATCAATGCACTGTTCCAACAGGAGATGCCTCCTAGGAACACCCCTCCAGGTGCAGGGCAGAGTGACCTTGACTCTCGGAGAAAGGAATGTTTTTTTTACTATAGTTCCCCACTCACACAATCCCCCCTCCCAGTTTCCCACAGCACTAAATGTGGCAGGTCTGAAGATCCAATGCTCAATATGGTTTCCAGGCCTGACAGTTACAACTTTTATTGTTCAACTCTGCACACTCACTTAGATGTACATGTACAGGTACCTCTATGGGTAGTTTACATGGCAGCCATATTTTTTAAGAACCATTCCTTGTGAGTCTTTGTGAAGATCTCCATTCTGGCATTCTTCCACTGACTGTGTAAGCTGAAATCTTCTAGAATAAACCCTTCTGCCTCTAAGACATGCCTTGAATGTTTCTTATTTAGCCATACTTTTGTACCTATACACTCTTACCTTCACACAAATACATGGCACCAGATAGAGAATAAGTCTCTGTGAATCAAAGAACAAATCAATATGTAACATTGGTAACCCTAGGGTGACACTGGTTGGGAATGCTAGCAGGGGTAATTAAGCAATATCTGAAGGACCAAAAGTTACCCATTACTGATTTAGGAATATTCAAAATGGATTGGGATGACCTAATATGATAACATCCATGTGGTTTGAAGGAGGAGGGTAGGAAAACTGCTGAACTTTTGTTTTGGGAAAGATTTCTAATACCATGCACAACCAAAAAGCCAAACCAGTGGATCATCAAACAAGTCAACTCAGAGTGCTCACCTAAGGCAGAAATGACCATGCTCAAATTATCTGACTTCGGACACGTGTCAGGCTGTTTTCCAAGACACCAGAAGGCCAGACAAGGAATAATGGATGGAAGCTGACCAAGGAGAGATTCAACCTGGAAATAAGGAGAAACTTTCTGACGGTGAGAGCGATCAACCAGTGGAACAGCTTGCCTGCAGAGGTTGTGAGAGCTCCAACACTTGAGACTTTCAAAGGGAGATTGGACTAACATTTGTCCGAAATGGTGTAGGGACTCCTGCTTGAGCGGGGGGTTGGACTAGATGACCTACAAGGTCCCTTCCAACTCTAATAATCTGTAAACATGTGAAGACCCAGTTCTATAGAGAAGGCTCTAATGCTGGGAAGGATGGAAAGGAAGAGAAGAAGAAGAGGTCAACCCGCAGCAGGGAGAATGGATTCAGTTACAGTGGCAAAGAATACATTGTTGGAAGACCTGAAATAACAGGTTAGGCACAGCTCTTCACAAAGAAAATCTATCTATGTGGTTGCTAGGAACTGAAAACGACTAGATGGCACATAAGCAAACAAGCAAGCATAAGGTTAGTCCTCGTGTGTGAAGGACAGTAAACCTGGTCCTACACATGATAAGAGACAAAGGAGTAGGGGGAAAGGGAACCAGCTAGCCTTTTTTATTAGAGAAAACATATTTCTTTTTTAGAATTCACTTGGAATTTGCAAGCCAGACATTGCCTTTAAATATATGTGTAATCAAACTGTAGAGTGAGAAAAAATGCTGCAAGCAAAAGAGCAGATATCTGGGGAGAAATGCCTATTATTCAAAGGTACTGTCAGCATTAACCGTATCTATCGAATGTTTTCCTACCTCGTTCCAATAGATGAAGTTTTGCAGTATCCAGATTGGAATCACTTACTGTGAAACCATTCATAGCAGTAAACAATGTATTCACATTTAAAACATTCATTGGGTGGGTTACTGTGGAAGGCAGAGCACTTCCCTTAATACACTTGCACATCCTGATGGAAGGAAATCCAGCAATGAATGAAGGGTCATTTCAGCCGTCAAACATCAGCTGCAAACATCTGGTTACCAGTTCTGTGTTGCAGGAAATAACATGGGCTTTATCTGATCCACCAAAGAATTGTTCAAGTTGGATATAACTCTCATTCTTTCATAGTCTGCCTAATTAATTTATATGCATTTCTATGTATGACTGAGTAAATGCATCTACAAAGATTGTTGGATGAGCAGGCGCAAAAACAGCCAGGGAAGTGATTAAAGCCTGGGAAATAGGTCCCCCAACAGTCAACCGAGTGCTGCTTTACCACCAGCTTATTAAGTAGTTAGAAGGTGAGGGCTTGGCAGCACAGGCAAATGACAGCCAACAACTTAACAGTCAGCCCTCAACACCCAAATCAACATCACATGCAATAGGCATCATATAAATACCCCACATAGAATAGCCCAAAGCACACACTCTGCTAGAGAGAAGTTCCCTGAAGATGGGCTCCAGCACAAGTCTAAAAACTCGGAAGACAAAACCTCCGGTCTCAGTGACCAACCCAGATTGGATCTTTAGCATTATCCTGGGACATGTATATTTGCCTCCCTTCATGAGTAAATGCTATAGAATTCGGTAAAACTTTATCTGAGGAAGTATACAGTACATGAATGGTCAACCTATTCTACCACAGAACTCACTATAAGTATGATACGGTTTGCAGCCAAGAGCAATTTTGCAAACAGATGGTCCTGGGAATCAGCCCTTTCTAAATTACAACCATTGTCCTAAAATGGGCAGGGATGGGAAGCTTTGTAATAAATTGGCATTAGCACCCCCATGCTGATGAAGCAAGTGGGAGAAAACAGGTTTGTTAGATTCGCGCGGGAATGAAGGAGCAAGGCAGAGGAACAGTTCAGCACCTTTATTTCTCCAAAGCTGAATGCAATACAACTCTGGCAGGCTGCAGGGAAGCCGCTTTTAAGGGCTTCCCTGTAGCCTGCTGGCCATTGACAGTAGTTCATTTATCCCGCCGCTAGATTAGCCAATCAGCGGCGGCCATGCAAATCTGTGCTCCGTATGGCAGTACGTAACAAGGTTTAATTCTTGGTCTCGGTCCAAACCTTTAAGAATGAAATCCAAGGTGAGGCTGTTAGAATTTATGATTCTTCCAGATATTCTGCACATCCATATCAGTTTTAAGCTCTCTAGTAAAACTGTGAAGCTTGCTCATATTTAGGTGTCCTTTAGATCAATAAAAAGTGAGGGTTAAGACTGGACAAACCTAATTTATGGAGAGGAGATTTTCAGCGTGCTGGGCCTGAAGTTTGGGTTTGTCTTAGAATGGAACTGCATTCACCTTTTCAGAGGAGAATTGTCTGGCTGAAGGTATCTTCTAAATGATGGATTGTCCGGTCCAAATCCACTGAAAGGAATACAATTATCTTCTGGACAGCAGACTGAGCTAACTCCCCTGGTCACAGTGGTCCCCACTATAATGAGATTCATTGCATTCTTCTTTATGTCACACTATTTGTGTTTAAATTTGCATCTCTACAAATTAACTGCCATATGCAAACTACAGGCAAAGCTGTGATCTTGTGTGTGTGTATGTGTGTGTGTTCCTTTTTTTGTGCCAAATAACAGGACATACTTACACTGAAACCCCTTTTTATGGAAATTCCAGAGCTTTTCCACACGTTGGAGTTTAGCATTTGTCATGTGGTAGCACTGGCTCAGCTGACACTATATGATTCAGATACTGTCCTAACTCTAAAACCCTTAACCAGATAGAGATACATTTCTGTGTATTCACATATACATGCACAAAAGAAGACCATTGTTAAATGCTGGAACTTAACTCTGATTTCTCTTTCAGCCTCGGATGACTTGTCTTTTCCTCAAAACCCATTCCCAAGATTCCACTAACAAGGGAGAAGTAATTTTGACAGGTCACCTTTAAAAACACCCATTTTATTTTCGTTTTTTGTTCTTGAACTTTTCCAGGCTCTGATTTACAACTGCTTTGTGCAAAAACCCCTACCCATTAGTGATACAGTAATGTAAATGTGTTGCTAGCCGAGAAAAATGTGCAGTGAAGTGAGGCATGGAGCACTGGTTGCTGTGAGAGGTAATACCAGGGTGACTTCTGTCCCCCTCCCTTTATCTCCATTTGCCTGGTGTCAGGGCAAGGGCTCTGCAGCTGCTGGCATCAGATTAAATGCAAAAGAGGGGGTATAAAGCTGCGGGTATAAAGACAGAAGAACAGTGCCATCCAGTCCTCCCCCTGAACCATCTCTGTCTGCTCAGCCTCATCAAGAAGAAATTTTAAGCCATTAAAATACAATAAAAGAGAAATTAAAGGTAATCGCTTTGTAAATTATAACTAATGGAAATATCAATTGTGATTTTTATGATCAGCAGGAGCGATACGCAGAGCAGCCCAGCTGCAGAAGAGAACAAGGAGCAGAGGACAGCCACACATTGGATCTGCACTGATCTCCCAACGGACCATCTGCGCGAGGGCCATAGGTCCACCTAGAGCCTGGCAAACTCGCCAGTCTTTATAACCAGACCTAAAAGATCTATCTGGACCATTCACAGATGGGACCTTTCAGTGCCATTGTTGTTGCTGTTGCTGTTGCTGTAAAGGGCACGTTGTAAACACTGTGCTTGAAATAATCCCAATTGAGGCATTAATTTATGTGTTTATTTATTCTAGATCTCCTTCTATTTAAAATTAGCTCAGGAAAGATACGTTTGAGTCATAAAAATGTAAAGTAGGTAGGAGGAATTCATAATTTCCACCAAAATTGTGTGAATAGTGTTTGTTTGGGGTTTTTTTTTTTCAATTGAAGAAACAATTCCAGAATTGGAGTAGGGTGCATGTGTGAAAAGAAGACATGAAAACTAAACCTATTTTCATAGGAACTACTTTCAGGAAAGTGTTTGGACGGACCAAATGGTTTAGTAAAAGAACTCTAAAGTAGCCAAGAGTTGAAGAAGAGCATAAAGGTGAACTTTGCTGTGTAATGGTATTCTAATGACAGAAGTAGAAAGATTATCACATTTCAGCTTTCTGTGGAGGTGATGAAGCTGTTTACGTGGAAAGTATTTATTTGTGCTCCTGTAGCACCTTGAAACTCCCAATGGCTTATTAAATCAATTATGTTCTTTGGGTTCCTTTCCCAGAATGTTGACCTGAAGCATGCTTTCAAAATCAAAAATATTTCTTTAATGAAATTAGAGGGTTTCTTTAATGAAATCAGAGGTTTCTGCCATTAAACTAACATTTGTTACATGAAATCAAAAGTCCCTGAGAGCTACATGGTCATCGGGTTTTGAAATGACATCAAAGTTTCTGCTATTTAAACTAGATTTTGCTGCGTGAATCAAAGGCCTCTATTATTTAAGGTTTCAGGTGCTTGCTTTTTAGCTCATTCAGTAAAGCATCCAAACAACCAAAAATTCTTGAAAGCCAGTGTCAATCCTTCTGGCCCTTCTGGCTTGCAACACCTGTACATAATTTGCATGCTGGCCACCCCACCCCACCCCTGCTCTTTCCCACAGCAATTGATTGACCCAGAGACAGCTGACCAAATAAGTCACCAGACGGGAGAAATCCCCTTTGCACATAAATAAATATCTCCTTTATTGTTGTGAGGCAGCAAAGGGGTTATCTCTCTCAAAAGAGGAACCCTGATCAAAGCAAAACACTCATTTATATTTTGGCAAGCTTACAAAAGAGACAAGGCAAAAGCACTAATTGGTGACACCCTGAGGTAGGAGGAGAGAAAGTGTTGATTGGTGACACCCTGAGGTAGAGAAAATATTGGTGACACCCTGAGGTGGAAGGAAAGTATAGGTTGGTTACGTTTCAAGGTATCCTTTGCTGACTCATGTTTGTTCAGCAAAGGCTAAAGGACAGTTTCTGTCTAGGTGCTTTGTCCACGTGCAGTTAGACAAGCGTTAAAAGCACAATAAAGAGCCAAGGTGGCGCAGCGGTTAGAGGCAGGTACTGCAGGCCACTTTAGCTGACACTGATCCGCAGGTCAGCGGTTCAAATCTCACCGGCTCAAGGTTGACTCAGCCTTCCATCCTTCCAAGGTAGGTAAAATGAGGACCCAGATTGTTGGGGGCAATATAAATATACATTGCTTACTGGTGTAAACCGCTTAGAGAGTGCTTGCACTGTGAGGCGGTATATAAATCTCACTAAATAAATAAATAAATAAATAATACTTTTCCATTTCTTGTCTCTCAAATCAGGAGGGTAGAACATGGCCTTCTCTTTCCTTAACTGTGTCCTTACGATTCCTGAAAGCTGTGCATGTCTGTGGTATCTCATGATCCTTTAATCCTGAACATTTCAAAATATATATATATATTTTTCTTCCTAGACAGATGGAGGACATTGGGGCAAAAAAAAAGGACATATTTAGGGATATGCCAATCTTACAGAGGCTTGGAAAGAAAGAGACACAAAACTTGAAGAAAGAAGGAACTGAGAAGAGGACCAGGGAAACCTCAACTTGGCCTATGAAATAGGAGACGCCATATTCCCAGAAAGGAAGAAGATTGATTGTGAAGGAGGTTTTAGCAACTGGGGAAGTGCAAAGTATGGAAATAAGGACACCAAGAAAAATACTCAGGACTGGAAAACCTCTGATACATACCGGTAGATACTGATCAAACATCTTCTAAGCTAGAATAGACTTTTCTTTTGTTAAGCAGATAACAACGCTGTTGTCCTCAGTTCCATGAATTAGGAGTCACTTAATGCTTTGCTGAAAGCATGCATATCAATAGTCCAAGACTGAGCTCTTGATTGGGGTAGCATATAAACCTAAAGTAAGAATGTAAATGGGCTGTGGTGGCCTAGTCATTAAGATGCTAGGCTTGTCGATCAGAAGGTTAGCAGTTTGAGGCCCAAGTACTGCATGATGGGATGAGTTCCCATTCTTGCCCCAACTCCTGCCAACAGTTCAAAAGCATGCAAATGCAAGTAGATAAATAGGTACCACTTCAGTGGGAAGGTAATAAGCGTTCCGTGCACTTCGGCATACAGTCATGCTGGCCACATGGCCATTGAAGTGTCTTCGGACAACACTGGCTCCCTCAGCTAGGAAACAGAGATGACCATCGCCCCCTAGAGTCGGACACAACTGATCAGGGAAAACCTTTACATTTTTTCCCGTTAAAGAATGTAAATAAATGCATAAATGTATGAGATGCCCACATGCGCTTTAACGGAAGTTAAGCTGAAGAGTTGGCATTGACTAGCTAGAGATTTCTCATCACATCTCCCCCCAGGAAAGAAAACACAGGCATCAAGATCCACAGGCTTTCTGCCATATGAGCTACAGAATGGAAAGGCCTCCAAGGAGCTGTAATTCCTTGTTCTATGTTAAACAGCTTTATTTAATAGGCTTGCAACAACAACAACAGAAAAGGTAGATTTTAGTGAGTTATAAACATCTCCCTGGGTACGCAGCCATAATTATCATTGTTCACTACCAATCTATCTTTCTAAGCATGCGGTTGTACTCCTTATCCTGGTGATGACAGATTCAGGTCTGCAGCCTTTGGGCATTTTACATCTGCACTGGACCCAGCTGGTCAGGTTGCCCTGGTAGCCAAAATTACACCCTCCAAGGAGAAACTGCAGCTCTTCCTCTCCAATGAGGATCTGCTTGCCAATTATCATTTGTGCTTTTGTTACTCAAGACAAGACAATGACAACACGCTTTCTACTATAAGAGGACTGTGGAAAAAGCTACATGCTATCCCCAGATATCACCAATTTTTGTTTTAATAGGATGTAAAAAGTAAAATGAATATGTATGTGAGGGGTCCTTGGTGCTCTCTGAGCTTGCTTGTTTTCTTGCAGACATTTCATTACCCTAACTAGGTAACATCATCAATGCTAGTAAGGAGTGCTGTTTGCTATCAGCTTATATTCTGGTGTCTTGCCTATCTGTGTGGGTGGGGCTGATCCTAGACCAGGGGTCAGCAACCCGCGGCTCTGGAGCCCCATGTGGCTCTTTCATCCCTCTGTTGCGACTCCCTGTCACAGGTCGGTGCCACAATTTTGAGAGGACCTTCCTGTTGGGGGGGGGGAAGCACGGCGCGCCAGGAGGAGACTCTATGGCAAGGGACGGGTTTTCCAGTCAGCTCTACAATTGATAGGACTTTCAGTTAGGACAGGTAGAGGGAAAAGGACGCCGCGCTAGGAGGAGACTCTATGGTGTGGGAACCGGACTTCCGGTCAACTCCAGAATTGAACGGGGGGCTTCCAGTTAGGACCTTTGTGGCTCCTGGTGTTTTCTTTTCTGTGGGAAATGGGTCCAAATGGCTCTTTGAGTGTTTAAAGTTGCTGACCCCTGTCCGAGACCAAGCCAAGTCCAAAAATGCCAGGGAATTTCTAGAAGCTTGGCACTCTGTTCTGACTAGCAGAGCTCAAACAACAGTGGAGGAAAAGAAAAATAAATCATTTTAAAAAAATAAACCATGTTTCTAGATAGGCAATTGCATAGTTGAGAAATGCTTGCAAAATCCTTCTAGGAGGCTGTGGTTTCAGATGAATAGAAACCATTTGTTTTTGCTTTTTTTTGCATTTGTAAAATATCTATATAATGCATTTTTCCTATTTTGAGACCTGCTTTTCTCATCAAGATTTCTTGATGTAATGCATTTCAACAGCAATTATGTCATCTCTTTCAATTTTTTAACTGTGTCATAAAACAGAAACATATATAGACTTTGCAAAAGAGACAATCAACCAGCCCAAAAGAGAACAAAAAGACTCCAGCATCTCTCCACCAGTAACCAGCACTCAGATCAGCATAGATTAACTCCAAGGTCAACTTCAGACCAACAATCAAGTAAGCAATACCCCAATCAAGAAACTGTCAAAGAGCTGTTAGTAAACAGCCCAAACAGAGAATCCCTAAGACCGCCCCCCACCCACAGAGACAGGCAAGACACCAGAATATAAACTGAGGGTAAACAGCACTCTTACTAGCGCTGATGACGTTACCTAGTTTGGGTAATGAAACATCTGCAAGAACACAAGCAAGCTCAGAGAGCACCAAGGACCCCTCATTTCATCCCTGAGCTACAAACATTCTCCTTTATTGAATATGTATGTGATTAAAGGGTAATCGTGATCATAATATGTAATTCTAATTAAGTGTAAATGAAAGCACTTTAAGCTTTCTTAGCTCCATTTGTATCTTCTTGGAGGTCATCCTAGACTAGAGCATATCATTCAAAGACCAAATACATCCCTCACCCAAGAAAAAGCTAAGCACCCCTTCCTTAAGGCAAAATCAAACAGGCCTCATTATGGCTCTGTGTGAGGCCACTGAGTTCAACAGAGCTTATTGTATTTCCCGAAGGGATGGGCAACCTATGATCTCCCTTATTTATTTACTTATATATTATTTAATTTGTGTCTCGCCTTTATTATTTTACAAATAACTTGAGGCAGCAAACACATCCAACATTCCTTCCTCCTCCTGTTTTTTTCCCAAACTCCTCTATGAGGTGGGTTGGACTGAGAGAGAGTAACTGACCCAAAGTCACCCAAGCTGGTTTTAATGACTAAGGCAGGACTTGAACTCAGAGTCGCCTGTTTTCTAACCTGGTGCCTTAACCACTAGAGTAGACCAAATTGACTCTCAAATAATATTGGCTAATCAAAGGCCATGCTGACTAGGGCAGATGGAGTCAGAGTTGACCATATCACAATGGTTCCATGTTGGTGTTTCCGTCATCTGTAGGATTGCAGCCTGAGATTCTCTGAAGATCTGGTTATATTTATCCTTTGATGAATCTTTGTTGAGAGGTTTTTTTTCAAAAGACCACCTCACACAATGATTCAAGGATGTAGATAAATTCATGGTAATTCAGACTAAGGAATTAGATCAAGGTCATATTCAGAAAATGTGTTTTTTTAATCCAGAATAAAGCTCAGATGTTTTTCTATGTTCTGGCCTCATTCCTTTTGGAAACTCTAAATTGATGCTATGTATGGGGGTAAATGCAATTTTTTTTTACCAGTTCTCATTCAATACAATGAACAAGCACCTGCTTTTGAGACTCTTCTCTCTTAAACAAGACAAAACATTTGGTAAATTCTTATGGGAGAAGCATGTTATTTTTGTGCTTATTTCATTACGAAGCAGTGGCTTACCAAACACAAGGTTGTGGGCAGGGGTGGGTTGCTCACTTACCTTGCTACCGGTGCACTGCGCACGCATCACCACATTTTGTGCATGCGCATGCTCACTACGCGTGCGCGCCCCTCGTGCGATTTTGCTTCTGCGCATGCGTGGAAGCAAAATCGTGCTGAAATCTCATGAGGGGATGTGCACGCGTGATTTCGCTGAAATATCTCTCTCGCACATGTCCCCTCGCAAGATTTTGCCGCGATTTTGCTTCCACGCATGCGTAAAGCAAAAAATTGCCGGAAAATTCATGAAAAAAGATAGCGGCTCCTAGGCACCAGCAACCGACCGCACTGGGTTGGTAGCCTCTTGATGACGTCACCAGCCTGCCACTACCGGTGCGATAGAGTGGACCGCACCGGTAGGAGCCCACCACTGGTTGTGGGAATGATCTAACCTGGGCCAAAAGGGGGTACATTGCAGAGAATTTTAACCAACCCAACTAAAAGTGCTCATTAGGCTTTTTGGTGACTTGAAGATCAAAAATGACCAGGAAGAGCCTCTTACCTTGGCTGAAGATGCCAAGGAGGCTATTTGTGTTGTACGCCGCCCTGAGTCCCACGGGATTGGGCGGCCTATAAGAGCGTTTAATAAATATTTGGAAGATTGGTGGTAGGTGTGGAGTCGAGTTGCTGATGTCAGCACACTATTGGCAATCAACAGTGCAGTGCAGTGAGCGAGAGGGACCAGAGTAGACTGGTGGTTATGTGGTTGTGCTAGTCTGGAACCTGCAGCTGCTGTTCAACCCCCTGATCCACTCCAGGTGTCAACATACAACAGATATGCCACTGTACAAGGTATCCAAGGGATATGTGTGAATGCAGACATCTACAGTAGTGGTCTCGACTCCTCAAACCCCTTGGATTTACCAAGTCCAGCTCCCAGATTTCCAATTAAATTCCAATGAAATATATTCCTGAGAGCTTTTTTTTCCCATTTGATTGTTTCAGACAGGGAGGTAGTGCAGGCTGCCAGGAAGACTTCGGATTGATGGAAAATATGTCTAACCATAAAACACTCTCTGCTGTTTCTAATAAAATAGGCTCAGAAACATCCCCAGGAGGGGGGGAAATTATTATTATTTTTAGAAATTGCAAGGCAAATTTCAATATAGCCCTACTCTGGATGGATGTTAATATCCATAGTACAGTTAATATAGTACTTAGATCCATGACAGCAGCTTGAAAAAGAAATCCGAGGGCCTACTTACCTGAGGGGGCCAAGAAATCTGAGGTCTTTCAGAATTGTATTTAGGCTTTTAATGGTGCTCTTTAAAAACTGATAATGATATATGATAATTTTCCAACCTTCTGCATGATGGAGATTGTTAGGACTTAATTACTGTAAATGTGTACTTGACATAATTGCTGAAAGCTGATGGCTTTGTAACAAGCCTGTAGAATCCAGAGTAGTTGCAATGCATACATGGGGCTGGCACGTGGTGGTGCAATGAAAGGTCAAGGAGACAAGGAAGGTCTGGGTTCCAATCAAGATAGCAAGTGGTTCGGCACCTTTAATTTTATAAGTTAGCATTTATTCTGCCTGGAAGAGAACTACAGCCTACTGGACCTGGCCTTCCAAATTGTGGAATTTGAGAGTATTGAGAAAGCTCCATACACTCATGAGATTCCATTCTCTAAAACATTAGCCTTCCTGAAGACAGGAACTCCCTTTGCACAAGGAACATGGGAAGGAGTGTGAGGAGAGATGCTGGCTCTGGGACTGCTTCAGTGGTGGGTTCCTACCAGTGCGGTCCACTCTATAGCACCGGTAGCGGCCCGCTGATGATGTCACAGTACCGGTGCGGTCGGTTGCTGGTGCCTGGGTACCGCCATTTTTTTAAAAAAAATTAATTAAAAAAAATTCTTCTGCGCATGCCCAGAAGCCGAGCGTCCGGCACTGCTCATGCGCTGCCTTCCTACCCAACAGTGAGTCCAAGCAGAGGAGGATGGCTGAGGGAGAGCGTGAGACGCTGAAAGAATGGGCGGCAGGACCTATCTCCATTCCCTCCCTTCAGCAGTCCGAGAAGCCACGAATGCGCGATGATGATCCTAGGCATTTTCGCATGTTTGAGGCTTCTCGAGCTGCTGAGGGGAGGAGGAATGGGCGGCAGGACCTATCTCAGTTCCCCTCCCTTCAGCAGTCTGATAAGCCACGCCTACCTGGTCACATGGCTGGCAAGCCACACCCACAAAATAAGCCACGGCCACAGAGTGGTAGCAAAAAAATTAGGAACCCGCCCCTGGACTGCTTGTTTGTTTGTTTGTTTGTATCCTGCCTTTATTACTTCACAAATAATGCAAAGCAGTGAACATTATCCAACACACCTTCCTCCTCCTAGTTTCCCCAGAACAACCACCCTTGTGAGGTGGGTTGGGCTGAGAAAAGAGTGGCTGGCCCAAAGTCACCCAGCTGGTTTTCATGGCTAACGTGGGACTAGAACTCACAGCCTGGTGCCTTAACCACTAGGCCAAACCAGCTCTTAGCTTTTATAGAAGATACAACCTTTCAGTCAATGAACTCCTCGAGAGCAGAAGGACATCAGGGTAGTAAAAAGAATAATAATAATAATTAATTCCAGTCAGCCTAGCCTAGCAAAAGGTCACTTTAAAAACAAGTATTAAAACAGATATTCTCGTCTAAATCTTGTCTCTGCCCAAAACCTAACCTTGAAGATAGTCAGGAAAATGAATGATCTCCTCCCTGGTATTTATAGGTTCACCTACAGATTGATTTTTGTTTTTTTCCCTTCCCTTTTTCAGTAGCCTCACAGCAGCGGACTGACAAAAACACAAACAAAACCAGTATCAGTTTCTTCCAGGCAAAATGAGAACTTACAAGGAAGGAGGATTGGTTGATGACAGCCTGCTGAGTTGATGTGCATGATCTTTTGTCCTTTAGATTGCAGAGCTTCAGAATGCCCTTGAAGACTTAAGACACCCACAACATATAAAGGTATTTTGAATCTGAACATCGGCAACAATCCAGAGCATGCTCAGAAACCACCACCACTCCCGAGAAACACACTAACCAAGTCAACATACAGTGGTACTCTTTCGTATTTCCATCATTTGTATGTAAACTTAGGCACAGTGATACACACACATGTATAAACACATTCCTGGATTCCACTGGCCATTTTTGTGAAGGTTATATGAAGTATTACTCCATCCATAGGAATTCCATGGAAACTTTTTGAATAGCTTGCCTTCCAGAAAGTCATGCAATGGTATGATGAGCAGGAAATAAAAGAATCATCATCTATTCCTTTAGTTTGGGCTGTAGAGTCTGCCACTGGCCAGAGTGTCTCTTCATGCTACATATATGTGCATGCTATGAGCATGCTATGCACAGCCTCATAGCCAGTGGATCCTGGCTGACCAATCTGCAGCTCAGCAATGTCATTCTCCTCCAGTGTGAGCTGTGCTCGGTGATAGCTCAGGAACTGAAAGGGGCAGCCAGGCAAGCCAATGGACTCTGTCCCAAAATCAGTCTCACTCCTGCCCTTTGTTTTCAGCTCCTAGGTAGCTGGCTGCATGAAGCAAGGGCAACAACATCTTTATCCACTTGTACAACAGGGAAGAAATTCTCTTCCACCACTGGGAACTTCCTCATCAGCATACTCACCCACCATGATGCAAAGGTGAATATGAAGAGCAACAGGCAAGGTATTTCAAATGAAGCTTTCGTCCAAGTTTTGTCCTCCCACTTATTTGACCAGCAAACACTGGCATTTATTACCTCTTTAACTGGCCTAGGCCTCCAGCCATAGTTTTTCAACTGTATATTTGTTTATTTACATATTTGCTTGCTTGCTTGCTTTATTATCACATCTTTATTGTTTTTACAAATAATTCAAAGTGATAAACATATTTGGCACACCTTCCTCCTCCTATTTTCCCCACAACAACAACCTGTGAAGTGAATTGGGCTAAGAGACTAGCCCAAGGTCACTCAGCTGGCTTTCATGGCTAAGACAAGAGTTGAACTCATGACCTCTTGCTTTTTAGCTTGGTTCCTTAACCACTAGACCAAACTGGCATTTTAGAGAGAGGGTATAATTAGAAAATGTACCTAACAGGTCCTAAACTCAGGGAACCAGAAGAAATACCTCTGCCCAGAACAGCCTCCTTCTATATCTGCAATGAAGCATTCAAAATATATATTTTGATTCCTACTGTTGTAAGGAATATCCTTCTGGGTTCAGTTCCAAGTGGGGAAAAAGACACTGGATTCATGGAAGTTGCTTGGAAAGAAGGTTTAATGGAGAACAGTGAGCACATGGCATGAGCTCCTGAACAGAAAAGGTGGATCACGTTTTCAGATGTTGGGTGCAGAGAAAGAAGGGTCGAGATGCTGAAATTTCCTTGCTTTATGCCCTCTCTTGGGCCCCACCTCTTAGTTTCCTGTTCCTGTGTATGTAATGCACTCTGATTGGTGGTCAGACCCCCCCCTAGGGGCGGGGGTCTTAGCTAGCCTTTTAGGCTGTCTCCCAAGTTTGTTTGAGAGCTGGTGATTTTCCAGGTGGTAGAGGGCTAATCCTATCATGTCCCAAGGGTGAAGGTCTTAATCCCATCACCCTGGAGCTGAAGGGGGGGGCAGGGAGCTGCTTTGTATTTAAAACATGTTTCTCCTTTCCTCATTCAGGGAAACATATTCTTTCCTTTTTCAATATTTCCTAGGATATTTCATTTTCCTAGGAGACGGGTGGGTGCTATCTTTCTACACTACTATACATAAATTCTTTCAAACTAGCTTTTTTTTTTTACCCAGAATGGTTCCCTACTATACAAGGATGGGCAATTTTTTTCTGTCTGATCATGATTCAGCAGTTACTGAGAAAGTGAGCTAATTTTATATGGTGATTAGCATTATAGTGCATCCCAGCAACTGATTGATTAAATTCTGAGGTAGTTCCTATATTGGTTATCTTGTCTTATGTTCAAGGATGTATGTGTTCTATTTTGGATTGCTCTTTAATCATCATAATAAATTGATCTAAATCCATATACAAATCTCTGCTCAGCCCTGACATTTCTTTGGTAATCACAGCCTCTCTATCTAATCTCCCTACAAGGTGTTTGTGCAAATGGAACCAGAAAAAGCTTGTATGTAGCTTGTCCTGAGATTCCTTCAAACAACGGTGGACAAAAAATGTAATCATTCAGCACTGATGACCTCTTTCCCCAGTATAAACATCAGGGAATCATCCAATTTCCTCTATCTTATTTAACATCAGCTTTTGACTACAGAACATCAAATGCAATTGCCTTCCATAAGAACAAGACAGCTGAATAACTTTCCTTATCCAAATCTCAATCTGGAATTGGATTTTAGTTAAAATTATCACTCTTTTAGGACAGCAGACATCTCCTCCCAATTTATTCCAACACTGTTCAAAAAGGCTGGTGTCTTTTTTTCTTTCCTTTTTTCTTTTTCTTTTCTTTTCTTTCATTTTCTTTCCTTTTTTTGGTTCTTCTTTTTGCCTTTTTTTAAAGCTTCTTCATATCTACACTATTGGAGTTTTCTGTGGAAAATCATATTTAAAAAGGGAAGGCAAAATACTTCTATTTTACAGAGATTATGCTTCTCTGCCTCTGTTTTTAATTTTTTTAATTTTTATTTTATTTTTGCGATTCTTATAGGCCGCCCTACTCCCTGAGGACTCATAGAATTTTCTCATAGAATAGAATAGAATAGAATAGAATAGAATAGAATAGAATAGAATAGAATAGAATAGAATAGAATAGAATTCTTTATTGGCCAAGTGTGATTGGACACACAAGGAATTTGTCTTTGGTGCATATGCTCTCAGTGAACATAAAAGAAAAGATATATTTGTCAAGAATCATGAGGTACAACACTTAATGATTGTCATAGGGTACAAATAAGCAATCAGGAAACAATATTAATATAAATCTTTGATCCAAAGCTAAGAAACTAAGATTTAAAAAACACACACATACAACCACCTCATATTGTGTGAGAGACTGTGTAGGATTTTTTTTTTTTAATGTCAAACATTTCAGCAAAAGTTGAACATTGGTGACCAACAACAGTTGGGGCAGTTTACATGACTAGATGGGGCAAGAAAAAGAATCCTCATCAAGTTTTGAGTTCAGTTTGTGGGCAACTTATTTCAAACTATGCATCCTTTATTTTACTACTGATGTAGGTTTACAATATGTATAGTTCAAATCACTTTTTTCATCATGAGATATTGAGGTTTTGGTTTAAGAAGGCTGTAGACATGCAGTAGATAATACACTTAAACTCAAACTTGTCACCACGAGCCTAAAAAATGGCCTAGTTGCCTTATTCATCTTGATGTCCTTTGGATGTGTTGTGCTAAGTTCCTATTTCCCATTATTATACTGGTTGGCAAAGATGAAAGCACTGGGGAGGGAAATTCAACCATTAAAGTAAGCTTTGAGTCAGAATCTATCTACAGTAGGAAGTATACTTTGCTCAAATTTGAGCTATAGTTTGCAAGTTCAACCTAGAGGGGAAAAAAAGATGAATGCAGATACTTCTTCATTTAAAAAAACAGGAAATTTGGGGGCTATAAGCACCATTGGAATTTTGGGATCATATATTATGGGTATTAGCTGCCCCATTGAATATCCCCATCATAAAACATTCATTTAACAGGTAAGAAATTGGTGTGAACCTCAAGCTTTTTTCAGCTTCCAGAAGGTTGCACCCTAATTTATTATGTTTATGCTGGGCATGTGGACAGATTTCCAAAATACCTGACTGAGGCATCCACCATCATTATTTTCTTAGAATATTCTTTCAAATATGCCTTTTAGCTTCCTCCTCAGAATTTTCATTATATGACCTAGACATTGGTATTTGAACATAGATCTTTTTAACATTTATATTTTATTGTGTTCTATTACTCTAAATGAAATGTTAATAGATATTGTTAGTCTGTATATAGTATGCTATATGATAAATAAATATTTAAAATTAAATTAAAATACCTTTATAAATAAAATTAAGCGGGAGACAGAACATGATGGATATCAAGAGTTGTTCCATGAATTGGATATTGCTTATTTGTGATGGAAGGGAAGGGAAGGGAAGAAAGAGAAGAGAAGAGAACTGTCACAGTGTGATTTATTGTCAGTTGTATGTATATGCAGAAAGCTGCATCCCTATCTAATATAATGGTACATTCCTGAGCACGTGATTGATATGTTCTTGTACGCATGTGTGCATTCCTGAATTGCCATTCCTTCCTTCTTACTTGACTCTTGAATGGGAGAGTCGCATTTTATAGCAGAAATGTAAACAATGAGATTTTATTGTTTTTGTACCGAAATAAATATTTTAATTAGACTTTTAAACTCTGGCTTTATTTTCTAATGTCTGAATTCAGGGAGAAAGATCAAACATCACCTCTGTGAGATTTATTTCTCACTCCGACAAGAAGAGAAGAGAAGAGAAGAGAAGAGAAGAGAAGAGAAGAGAAGAGAAGAGAAGAGAAGAGAAGAGAAGAGAAGAGAAGAGAAGAGAAGAGAAGAGAAGAGAAAAATTGTGTGTCATGTCCTCTAAAAGGAGATCCAGAAAGAGAAATTATGGTAATTTAGGGCAGATATTCTGACTGCCCTCAAAAAAAAAGAAATATGGCTTCCGGTTCCGGCTCCGACGGCGTCGCTGGCGCTCTTTGCAGGGCGCACCTCCGATCTTCTGTAAAAGCCGCCAGAACAGCTGTCTGGCGGCTTGAAAATCTCTCCCCGGGCGAAGGAGAGAGATGAGAGCGAGACAGGTGGGGTAGAGCCCTCCTAGTGCCCTAAAAACCAACTTAGGGCGCGTAGGGTAAGGGCTCCCCAGGTAGCCTGTCAGCTGCTCCGGAAGATTGGAAGCTTCCGCTTTTAAAGCGGAACAAGATGCCGCGACCACCGCTGCTGCTTTAAAGGAGGTACAATTAATTTAAAAATACAGAGAGCAGCCAGAAGAAGACAGGAGTCCTGGAGGTAATAGTTTGTACTTTAACTCCATTCCTGGGTTTTTAAGATGGAAGAAACAAAGTAACTTATTAAGGAGTGGCAACAAGATGGCGATTGGCAACTGTGGTGTAAAAGAGAAAGTTATTTTTGCTTTGTTACCAGCCCTTTCCTCTGGAAACCTTTGACTTGAAGGATGATTTTTTTTTCCCTTTTTTTTTCTCTTCTTTGGAATTAAGTTATAGTTTTATAGAAGGAAAAATCTAAATGGCTCTGGACTTGGAAAAGAATTTTCTTTTTTAAGTAAAGGTCTGGGTTTCCTCTTCCTCTCTTCTTTGTCTTTTTTTTTGAAAATATTGAAATGGCTTCTAAACTTGAAAAGACTGTAGTGAATAAAAGAACTGAGTACTCCTTTGATCATATTTTAAAGAAACAACCTATGCCTGATTCTTTAACACCTGAGACTTTTTTTAATACCCTGAAACTTTTGAAAAATGAGTTAATTTTAGAATTTAATTCAAAACTTGCTGAGATAGAAAAAAAGATGCAGGCTGCTATGGAGAAGATGAATCTACAATTGAGAACGGATGTGGTGAAAGTTTGCAAAGGATTAGCAGTGAATATGGAAATTTTGGAGAAGGATTTGGAAAAAAATAAGCAAAATATAACAATTTCAGAAGAATATATAGCCAAGGTTCAAAATGATATATTAAAATTGGAAAAAGAAGCGATGATCTCTCAATTTCAACAGATGAAATTTGCTATAAGAGTCAGGGGCTTGAAAGAAAAAAAATTTGAAAATCTGAAAGAAAGAATGACAGAGGCACTGGAGCAGGTGTCTGGATTGTCTAAAGATGAATTGGCTACAAAAATCGATAAAGTATACAGAATCAATTCTTGGTATGCAAAACAAAACCACTTGCCAAGGGATATTGTAATATACTTCACTACCAGAGCTTTGCGAAACAGAATCATACAGGCGACTTATAATAAAAATCTTCAGGCAAATGGTCAAGAAATAAAGATATGGAAAGAAATCCCTGCCAAGATGCTTAAAGATAGAAGAGAATATTCGTTTTTGGTTCAGGAATTAAAAATACAAAATTTACAATATAAATGGAACGTACCAACAGGAGTAACTGTAAAATTCTTGGGAAAAAGATATGGACTAAATACAATAAAGAAAGCTACAGAATTCTACATCAATGTTTTAAAGGCTGATATTTCTAAAATTCCAATGGAAAAAGGCATGGAAATAAGGGAGGAGGAGAAGGGAAATCCGGATATATGTGATCAAGAGGAAATAATTTCGATGATTCCAAAAGAGTGGCAGAGCCAGACAGATGTTTATGACGTGGATAAGGAGACAGAGGAATGGGATCAGATGACAGCTGAAGCGACAGATTGGAAATGACCAAAGGACAGATGGTGTTGAAACTTATAGGATGGTTGGAAAGATGAACAAGATTGTAATCATTTTTTTCTTTATATATATATATATGTTGTATTAATATTGTCTATTATTGGTATTATATTTTATTTCTAGATTGTTTTTTAGATATATATTATATATTTTGGAGTTACAAATTTGATATAGAGTATTTCGTTATCAATAATTTGGGGACCTGAAATATTAATATTGTTTATTGATGGTATTTTCATATCAAATATTTTGAAGTTATAAATTGGATATAGTGTAATATTTTGGTATCATTATTTTGAGGATATAGGGATTAAGTTTAAAAATTCAGAGGTATAAAGAGTTGGTTTTTATTCTTTTTATTATTATTATTATATATTTTGGTTACTATTTTTAGTATAGTAGATAATATATACTCTGAGGCGATACCTTAAGGTATAGGAATATTGTTATGAAGGTGTATTTTACGGTTTGAGGTTCAGAGGAAATGTTATATATATAATATTATGTTATTAATAAGTGGGTGGATTTTAACTAAGTCTAAGGGTGTTGAAATATAAGGGGTTAGCCAATTATTATTGATATATATATTAAATATTGGGAAGTTAATACTTTGGTATATTGTAAAATTATGCTATTAATAATGTTTGAGTTATGACTAAATTTAGTGTATGAGGTTCATCTTTGTTTCTTTTTTATTTGTTATTTTGCTTATTTTTGTTCTTCACTTGTTTACTTTCTCTTTAATTTTTAACATTTTGAATAGTTTTAATCTGGAGTTAAAGATGCCGATAAAATGAGGGATCTAAGAAATTATTTTAATTTAATTTAAATTTATGTTATTGAATACTATGCCCTGTACTTTTTCTGGGAAGTCCGGGGGGGAGGGGAGGGAGTGGGTTGTGGGTAGGGGGGATGGGGGGGAGAAAATTGATAAAAATGCTTGTACTTTGTACTAATAAAACTTTTTGAATAAAAAAAAAAGAAATATAATGACTTGAAGAAAGAATTTGGATAATTGGATGATTTGGGTGATTTCCAGAACAGGATGAGTGCTGCTTATGTTTGGGGTGCTACAGGTGATACATTACATCCTAAGTCGGTTGACTGATGGCCTGGTTGGAGAAGAGACTGACACCTTGCCAATTTAGAATTGGTAAAGCTTTGCTCCTCACAAAGGATGTTCCATGTCCAGCCTGAGTGTTAAGCTGCCAACATCACAACTTAATTAAAGGAAAGGATGCTGCTCCTCATTTAATAGCTGAGCCACAGGAATCAATGTAAACAGTTCTTTTCTTTTCTGCCCTATATGTACAATGTTGAAAGCTTCTCTCAGTCACACAGCAATTAGTCTCTTGTTATCCGAAGCTGGCCATTACTCATCATCTTCCATTATGATTCCTTTAAAGTTAGCCAGCTCATCTTCTTTTCTTTCTCCAGTCAAATTCTGATCAGCATTGTCAGGTAAAAGTGTTTTCCCCACACAATTATTTTTCTGTGGGAGACAGACTCTTCTTATCCGAGCTTTTTTTTACAGAGTTTGTTCCCATTCTGAATGGGAAAAGATGATTAAACCTATTGATTTTTTTAGTATCTACAAGTTCTGTGCCTTGTCCTATGAAGCCTCTGAAATAGTTTGTCTCTACTTAGTGCGGATTCAATTGTCCTTTTGAAATTTTGGTGGCCAACAGTGATCATTCATATGATTTGCTTATAAACAATCCTTGTTTACTTATCAGGCTTTATGCCAAGAGAGAGAAAACTTTCTTTTAAACCAGCCACTATGTATTTTTTTTAAAAGGTCTTTTAAATCTTCTCACCTTGAAGATTGCAGTGATGCTCCAGTAATTACTTTTTGAATGTATGGGCACTGTTTTAATTACCTTGACCTGTTGTGTCTGATGCTGTATAGTAACAATACCAGGCTGTTCATCTCATCCTATTTATTCTCTGTTGAGAAGCATGCAATCCCATAAAAATAAAGTAAAACAAAACTGAGACAAAGCAAAGCAAAAACTTTGATTAGGGTCTTGTTTTCTACTTGATTGTTTGTCTGGTGTTAATCCCTGCTTATCTGATTGCTGGAGAATATGTGTTCTCATCTGAATGGAAATCTTCCAGGAATTCCCTAGTGCTTTTGAAATTAGTTTGGTGTAAAAATACTAGGGACTTTTGGCAATTTGGCATTCAGACAAATTAGCCATCAACAGACACACATAGAGATAAACCATATTTACACACCTTTCAAGAGAGACAATAAAAAAGTTAAGAAGGAAACAAAAACACCAGAAGCATAAAGTGGTGAGTGGATGAAGAGGAGGGAATAGGCACACAACCTGAAACTTAAGACACCAATCTTAGTTTGATTGGTTTGATTTGATCTCTCAGTCTTTCTGATGAGACTTTATTAATCTGTTTCAAGATGGCATTAGCAATTCATAGTTTTATATTATGTCCATCCTGGACTAATCTATACTTCGTAAGAACAGAATGGAAGACAGGTATAGCCTGCCCAGATCAGAATTGTCCCTCCTTCCTCACTGTCCTTGTTGTAAAATAGAACTCTCTTCCTGAAAGATGATTACACAAATGTCCCTTTAACCTGGTTCATGTGGAGCTATTTCACATTTTTAATGATTATTTATTTAAAGGGACTTTTCCATCAGTAACTTGTTCTAGATTTTGCTCAGGTCACTGTGATTTATTAGCTCTGTTTTCCCCAAGAGTTGCTCTTCTTCCTGACTTCCTTACAACGTGTCAGGTGCTTATCTCCTTCACCTTCTTTTTTTTTAAAAAAACTTTTTTTTTAAACATCCATCTGGCAATTGCCATGATTGGAGAGTTTGCAATACTAAATGCATTAATGGCATGACAGCTCTATCGATTTCCTTTCTACCTCCACATAATGCAAGAGATATACAAGCCGATAGGCTTCCCCTCCACATCCCTTGCTCTCAGAAGGGATAGTACATTTTCCCGTAGCTCATGTTCCCTCTCTCTGTCACATTTTGATAGATGGGATGATGCTATCTCTCTTAGACTGAAGACGGATGCTTCCTTTTTCCAAAATAATTCCCCTAGATGTGAGAAAGTGTCCTCGTTTCCTCTGCTGATGTAGGCTAAGTGGTCACAGTTTTAGAGTCTTGGAAAAGGTCAGATACCATCTCCATCTCCTAGCTGAAACTCAGCAGGCTCTCTCTCACTTACATTAAAGTGTTTTTAGAAAGATGTTTAATTTTAACTTAATCAAGTCAAGGTCACACAGTGTGGCATTCTCCCTCCCCACTCGGAGTTTCACTAGTGTAATTGCAGAAAACACTCTGTTTAGCTGCAGGAATGGTCAAGTAGAAAGGTCCCTGATGCCACCTACCAGCCATCTGGGGCTGCAACCATTGTTGTATTGACTCAAACTGTACCAATCAACAGCCCTAGGGCTAATCCATGGGTATCCTGGCAAGAGATCATTCAGGAACCCTTACACAAAATCTCTGAACTAATGTTCTGTTTCTCTTAACCTCCAGTTTAGCATGAAATTGAGCAACTGAACTGGCACAATGCTGCCTTTTAGAGAAAGGAGAGAATATCGCACTGTGGGAACATGTGGTGATATTATCATAGACATGGTACCATGCAATTGTTTGGATGCGAGCAGCTTTGGGTCTATATTATCACGGCAAAGTAAGTATTCATACAGGTAGTTCTCAACTTACAACCATTCATTTAGTGACCGTTCAGTTTTACAACAGCCCTGAAAAAAAAGTGACTTAGACTGGTCCTCACACAACTGTCTCAGCATCCCCATGATCATGGTGATCAAACTTGACAATGGTCATGATTTATGATGGTTGCAGCATCTGGGGTTATACGATTGCCATTTTCGACTTTCCCAAAAGGCTTCTGACAAGCAAAGTCAATGTGAAAGCCAGATTTGCTCAATGACGGAGTGATTCACTTAACAACTGCAGTAATTCACTTAACAATCACGACAACGTGCTTAGCAATGGAAATTCTGGTCCCAATTGTGGTCTTAAGTCAAAGACCACCTGTATGTTATTTCAAAGTAGTTAGTCCCCAATTATTTTAGCCCCCAAACCTTCCCACAATGAACCACAGGATTTTATATCTGTATTAATGTTAGATAATCTGAAGGTACATGATGTAGGGTTTTTTTTTCTGGAATTTTTCCCTATAGCCCCTGGCCAGATATGGCTCATTATCTTGTCAGCTTCTCCTCTAACACCACATTTGGTCCAGTCTGTTCTGTTGACAAGAATTATCCTGCTGATGGAAAGAAAGAATCTGGAGCACATCTGCATTAATTCCTTCCAACATTCTTTGGAGTTTAAAGGACTAAAAACAAGCTAATTCAATTACAGCAGCTATGGAGAAAAGGGCAGAAGCCTATGATGAGATGATCTAGCCAAGTTGATGACAGCACACGTTCCTCAAATCTGCCTAGCACTCTATCTGAAACAAAAAGCACATTCCAGATTCTCCCACACTGAACATAATCCAGCACCGTTAGGCCCTTAAGTTGGTCCAAGCCTTGCCAAATATTAATCTTCCAAGTCTTTAAAACAAAAGATTGAAAAAGTGTAGCTACCATATTAAGATGTTTTTCACAGGATAGGAGGAAATACCTGGTGGACCGGGGGTGAAATCCAGCAGGTTCTGACAGGTTCTGGAGAACCGTTAGTGGAAATTTTGAGTAGTTCGGAGAACTGGTAGCGGAAATTTTGAGTAGTTCGAAGAACCGGTAGCGGAAATTTTGAGTAGTTCGGAGAACCGGTAGTGGAAATTTTGAGTAGTTCGGAGAACTGGTAGCGGAAATTTTGAGTAGTTCGAAGAACCGGTAGCGGAAATTTTGAGTAGTTCGGAGAACTGGTAGCGGAAATTTTGAGTAGTTCGAAGAACCGGTAGCGGAAATTTTGAGTAGTTCAGAGAACCGGTAGTGGAAATTTTGAGTAATTCGGAGAACTGGCAAATACCACCTCTGGCTGGCCCCAGAGTGGGGTGGGAATGGGGATTTTGCAATATCCTTCCCCCAGGAGTAGGGTGGGAAAGGAGATTTTGCAGTATCTTTCCCCTGCCATGCCCACCAAGCCATGCCACACCCACCAAGCCACACCCACCAAGCCACGCCCACAGAACCGGTAGTAAAAAATTGGATTTCACCACTGTGGTGGAATAAAAGTAACCGAAGCCAAAACATTATCACAGCTGTCCTAAGCCTTCCATATATGTTCATATAAGAATCTAGAACCATTAGAAGCTGTACAATCAGGCTTCCTAAGGAATTTGGTCTTGGTTCCTCACTGTGTTCCTCACTCAAGATTCAGGCTGAAGCTGGAATTGTTCCGATCAAAAGCCATACCCAAATTTCAACCCAGGTTGTCTTGCTTCTTTGACTCTTCAGACAAATCCCAGACTTCTTAGCAAAAATTTATCGGTGCCGCCTGAAGCCATTGGGGATTCTGCCCCAATGTATTGATTCCAGTGAAATTTGATCAGGCCAACGCATCTTTCAAAGCAATGTGGTATGTGCCACAAATGTGGCTCTGCAAAATGACCTCAGCCAGGCTCCACCATATGAAGACACCAAGTGTTCCTCCTGCACAATACCTTTACAATATTGTCCCATTCCCCCACCCCAAAGGTGGGTTCCTCCCGGTTCGGACCAGTTCTTTAGAATGGGTAGTGGGAATTTCCCCCCGCTCACCAAACTGGGAGCGATGGCCGGCTGGCCACGCCCATGAACCAGCTCTCTTGGCAGTGCCATAGGTGCCGCCATCTTGCTTTTTGCTTCTGCGCACACGCAGCTGTTTTTTGCTTCTGCACATGCGCAGAAGCCGAGTTTTCAGCACTGCGCACACGCAACCACGTGGCACGCAATGTGGCGCGCAATGCGGAACGCGGCCACGTGGCGCGGGAGGAAGCGAACTGGTAGCGAGGTAAGTTAGAACCCACCCCTGCCCCACCCTCACCCCCAATCACCAAAATATATATTTTTTTTGCTCGCTGTAATATCCTCCATTCTTGTCTCTTAGAAGGAAGATTATACAACATACTGTGGCTCTTGATGTGAGGGAGATATTGAAACTATGGGTTATGCATTGCTGTGTTGCTTTTTTTATAAAAATGTGTGAGAAATGTACTCTGGTTCTCTATCAAAACTCTGATTAAACATAAACAACTCCTCCAAGTGAGATAAAGCTGAACCTTAATTAGACTTTTATCACTCAATACATTTCTCTTTTTCCTTTTCATTGTTTAACCTCCCCCTTCCCCTGCCGTTTTCCACTTCTTTTAAATATGCAAATACCGCTCTATGTTTTATTTTGCTACTTGTTTGCTATAATTGGCAGACCATCAGAATCTTACTCCCAACAAATCGTAGCAGGCCTTCAGCAAATGTAAAGCTTAATATACGTTAGCATAGCTTTATATTCTCTTAGTGTTTTAGAAATTTTAACATTCTTATCTCCTTTTAGGGTTATCTATCATAGTTATTTATAGCATTTAGAATATTTCTTGTAAAATCCTTTGCAGTTTTACAGGATTCTTTTGCATTTGAATTCATGACCTCTGCAATTTTACATTAATAATTTTATCTTTACCTTATTTGAGTATATCAATATGACTTTTTATTTTCATTTCTATTTTGCATAATTGTTATTTGTTCTACGCCGGCCTGTGACTGAAATAAAATTGATTGATAACTTCTAAACAACTTCAAGCTTTACCAAATGTCACCAGAAGCTGTGATTGCTTCTCATGACAAAGATCATATTAAACAGCATTCACTTTGCAGTTGGGAGATGTTGTTTCCAAAACAACCACAACAACAAATAATTCTTATGAAATCTCTGTATCTCAGCTTTAGTTCCAGATCTATAAGATGACAGAGAAGAGAGAGGAGGTCTAATTTAGAGGCTTCAGTAAGATAAGGAAGATATACTCAAAATGGAAATTATCTGAATTTATAAATGTGTTATCCATTTACATTCATTATCACCCTAGTAATCCTGAAGCAAGGTGCAAAGTAAGATCGGTAACATAAAATTACATTTTATGTCGCGGATAATAATTAGGAGTTCTGTGAAAATCAAATGCTCATCTTGAATTCTTCACAGTGTTGTGATAGGGGAGGAGTTATTCATAGTCAGAGAGCTGCTAAGGAAAGATTGCCTTTCATAATATTTATATAGGTAGCCCTTGACTTACGACCATAACTGACCCCAGAATTAGGGTCGTAAAGTCGAACCAGTTAAAATGTGACCCAGTCCAGTTTTACAATCTTTTTTGCAGTGTTTGCTAAGCAAACACCACAGTCGTTAAAGCAAATCCATTGTAACCAGGGGCGGGGTCCTAATTTTTTTACTACCACTCTGTGGGCGTGGCTTATTTTGTGGGCGTGGCTTGCCAGCCATGTGACTGGGTGGGTGTGGCTTGTCAGCCATGTGACCGGGTGGGCGTGGCTTCTCGGACTGCTGAAGGGAGGGGAACTGAGATAGGTCCTGCCACCCATTCCCCCTCCCCTCAGCAGCTCGAGAAGCCTCGAACGTGCGAAAATGCCTAGGATCATCACCGCACGTTCGTGGCTTCTCGGACTGCTGAAGGGAGGGGAATGGAGATAGCTCCTGCCGCCCGTTCTTTCAGCGTCTCACGCGCTCCCTCAGCCATCCTCCCCTGCTTGGACTCACTGTGGGGTAGGAAGGCAGTGCATGACCAGTGCTGGAAGCTCAGCTTCTGGGCATGCGCAGAAGAAAATATTTTTTTAAATGTAAAATTTTTTTTAAAAAAAAATTACGGCACCCAGACACCGGCAACCAACAACACTGGTACTGTGACATCACCAGCGGGCCGCTACCGGTGCTATAGAGTGGACCGCACCGGTAGGAACCCACCACTGAAATTTGTAACCAATTGCCTTTTCTGCCACAAACCAGAAGGAAACACTGGTTTCCAACAAAAAGCATTGTAAATCGTGGTCACATAGAGTGAGTTAAGCTCATTGGGGGTTAAATTCACTGGGGGCTAGCCATCTCTACTGGCAGATGATCTTGGTTCCATGATACGCCAGGTAGTTGCACACGCATAATGATTAATGACAGTCTAATAAGCAATTCCTAAGGTGAACATGATCCCTGTGCAAGCCAAGCTGGATTGCAACTATGATTAGTCTCCCTTTGGGGATGGATTGTTTTTCATTTCCATTTTTCTTCCTTGTCCACTTTATTTCAAAGCTGTATTCAGGGTGCCCCCTTGTGTTTTATTTTTATCACTACGTACGTGGCTCTGCTAAAGGAATTGAGGAACAAATATATACAAGGGCACGCAAATAAACCAAGGACACACAGGGACTTTGCATTAGCCCTACCTTTCTTTCTCCTGCATAAAGTAAAGGCGGGTAACTGTGGATTATTGTCTAATTTCAAAAGGCCTGTCAGTTCAGGTTTCTGACCCAAGCCCTCTGTCTTGAATCCTGGCCAGAAAGGGAGACCATGGTAAAAGAAGGAAAAGAGGTAGGATGGACTGCCATTGCCAGATAGCCTCCAACAGATCATCCTTGAAAGGATACAATAATAAAAAAATCCCTCATTATAAAGATGGACAAGGTAGATGTCTACGGTTATAAGCTCAAGTATTCCAAGTATTTTTACTACTACCTCAGTGCAAGACGAACTGATGTGCAGAACATGCTTCTCTGTGGATAGGTAAAGATGGGGCAAGTGTCCATTTTATCTACGGAGGCCCTTCCTGAAACAACTGCCATTTCTGATGGCCCAAAGATGCTCATCACTCTAGCAAATGTTAATAAATGCAATTACTACTTCAACTTAATGTATATAGAGGCCAACATAATAGATACTGTATAAATCGATAGAGCAAAACATGAATGCTGTTCTATATTGATTTTTCTCAGGAATTCAAGTCACAAGTAGATCCATTTATATTTAAGCACGGAGATCTGGGAGTTTATAACTGCTGAGAATATGAAATGGGATCGTGCCAGTTTAAATTTCACCTCAGCCATAATTTCTCTCAGTTTCTTCAGTAACCCAGCCCTAAATTCTTTCTGCAATTAGGGAGGGATTATGTCCATCATGCTAAGCTTCAATCAGGGTTGCCAAGATCAAATGTGTGAACCACTCTGAATACGTTGCCACATTAATGTTGTTGCTATTGAAGGTAGTGCTTTTTAGCAACCACAATTGGAATCAGCAACTTGGTCATTAAGTGAAGCAGTTGTTAAGAGAAACCATGACTGTACTTGAGCGTTTACTTCCTCCTTCTTTTGCTTTACAGACCTGTGAAAGCCATAAATGTGAGGATTGTTTGCAACCTTTTTTTTCATTTCTGTCATAACTGCAAAAAGTTGCTAAACAAGGCAGTCATTAGAAGAGGACTATCTATGCAATTATTGTAGAGGATACAAATATTTCACAATTTCTGATTCAGTAATTAGGAATCCAATCCCAACAAATCTGGAGAGCACTAAGATAAAGAAAGCTGCACTTACATGTGATTCATTTTCTACGTTACCATTATCCATTCCCTTCAGTGCCACGGATTTTAATGCAACAGTCCCTTTCTGAGATCCCTTGGTTCTGCCCAATCAGGCGGTGCGATATGCTCCTTTCATGTTCTGCTCAAGTATCATATACGGTAATCAGGAAGTAAAGGATTCTGGACCTAACAACAGTAAGGACTTTGGTTGATGTTCATCATAATAACGTCTGTTGGGTTGTGCACAAAGGTAATTTTGGGAGAAGAGGTGGTTTGATTTCCCTACTCTCTCTATAGCTTTTATTAGTTATCAGGCAACATGAGTTAAAGAAAGAAAAGAAAAAGATTAAATGCACTCACATATTGCCGTATATTAGCAACAATTTATTCTGGTTGGTTTTATTCTACAAGAAGGCAATCACAGGTAAATTTAGGATTATATAGAAGCACTCTGGCTGGAGAAGGAAAACCTTACATTTTCAAGACTAGGTCGGTGTTGGAGAGAATATTTTTCCCTCCTTCATATCTAGGGTGAAGCCCCTGGTTTGCTTTCTTCTAAAACCTTCCTCCCCCCCCCAAAAAAGGACCATTTTTCAGGCATGTAATTATTCATATTATACCCACCCCAAAGGGGTGCAATGGCTTAGTGGTTAAGACACTGGGCTTGCTGGCTGGAAAGTGTATAGCCTGGGTTCAAGACCTGAGTGCTACACAACAGGGTGCCACATTACTTGCCCCAGCTCCTGCCAACCTAGCAGTTCGAAAGCATGCAAATGCAAGTAGATAAATAGGTATCACTTCAGTGGGAAGGTAACAGAATTCCATGAGCCTGAGCTTATAATCATGCTGGCCACCTGATCACAGAAATGTCTGAGAACAACACTGGTTCCCTCAGCTAAGAAAAAGGGATGAGCACCGCCCCCTAGAGTTGGGCAGGATTGGTCAAGGGAAACATTACCTTTACTTTATCCACTCCAAACCTAATTGGAATCAGTCCAGTTCTAGAAATCAGTGCACATACTAGAACCCAGTGTTCTTCCATAGCTTCTTGATGTAAGCTCCCTTTGTCAAGAATGTTATCTTTGTGGTTTTTGCTCTGCCTAAAGTCTTCAGAGTTTTATCCCACTCCATGAGTCCTTCGGGAGTTGGGCGGCATATAAGAATAACAAAATAAAATAAATAAATAAATAAAATAAAATTCATTTGTACACCCTTGTATTTTGCCATTCTACAGAAAGCCCAATATAAACTGGGTGGAAGATAATAAAAGATAATAAAATAGCATGCATAATATGCAAATTTGTAGGAGTCTTGTCAGGCCAAATCGTCATCCCACTTTCATTTCTCAAACTAGATTCCTCAGTGGGTGCTCAGTCCTATTCCTTTGTCATCCATTTTCTTTTATTCCCCAAGTTTCCATGCTCTTTCAATCCATTCTGACATCTCCTTCAACTCTACATCAGGTCTGACAGGTTCTTAGAAATCCTTCTGCCTGCGTAATTTTTCCATCATAGGACAGCAGAATCTCCGACTTACTCTCTCATAATCCTTTCAGAATGGGTATAAACTACTATGGAAAACCTCTTTTCTAAGGTGTATTATGTAAGTTTTCTACAATACATTTAAGGATCTGGTTGGTCCCCATTTTTCTCTGGGGAGAGAGAAACCCCATAATTACTTTGCCTCTGAAGCAGTGCCACCATCAAAATTTCTCAGGTCCCGCTGCCGTTGCTGATTCCCTCCTGTCCTCAATTACCTTTTGCTCTTTTTAAGTATAAGAGCTAAATTATAAGTATAAAGTTTAAGTATAAGGGCTTTTTCGGGAATGGTTTCTGTTCTGCTTCTGATTTCTGACAAGACAACGAAAACTTTTTTTTTGTCTTCATGGTGGTGGTTGCTTAATTTTTTATGCATTTAATCCATGCTGCTGCAAATTATACCCGCGCTGCTGCTTTTCGTAGCCTGCGCATTTTGCGCTAAATTCGCAGGTAGGAACAGTTCACAAGCAAGAATATTCTCTAAAGCTTCTAGTTGTACGTATATACAAGACTGATTTGACACCTACAATGCGTACGGTATCCCTGATACCCAGCTACAAAGTGCTTACAAGCTCCACGCAATTCCACTCCGACACCGCCGGATTCGAGCTAGTTTTGCCTCGCTTGCTATTATGATCTTCCTCGGCCACCGTAGCTTAAGCTCCAAGCAGGGTTTAACTACCCGGATGCGGAAGTGCTTGTTCTTTTCTCTCCCGGGTGGTGTTGCTGTTGTTTCGAGCTTCTCGGTAAGCAGCGGTTACAATCCGTTGGCATCCGTGGAGAATCCAGGTGGGGGCAGCTGGGAAGAGGGCGGAGGAGGAGCGTTAAGGTGCCGAATGTGTGACCGTGAATGTTTGGGGAGGGCGGAAAAGCGGGGGCGGGAGGAAAATAAATCGGCGATTGGAAGCCCCTATTCCCGCAATTAACTCGCTAACTCTTGACGATTTGTTTTCTGTTCTGCAGGCAGCTGCGGCCAGAAGCCCTCGCCATGGTAAGCGGCGGATGCTCCTGAATCGGTTGTTGTTTTGATGATGCCAAAGTGAAAAGAAGTCTGTTGGAAAAAGATACAGAGAAAAAGCCTTTTCCCGCGAAGGGCATTTTGATATTGACGAATGGCTAACCTTATTCATGTTCCGTTAATGTTTACATGTGTTCCCGTACTTCGTTTTCACGTTTTAAACAAACCAGGCGTAGTTTTATTTGTGTGGGTTTTTTTACATTGAGTTAAATTTAATATATGGAACAGAAATAAAGTAAGAGAAATAGTTTGATCCGATTTCTCTCTATTTCCATTCCATATATTAAATGCAGCAAAACTGGGAGGGGGGTATTCTAGGAGAATAGCAATGGAAAGCAACTAAAAAAAAAGTAAGTTTTTAGATGTAGCTTGGCTCTTAGTACTACTGTAAGGCCATGTGGTTATTCTAGATAAACCGTGGACGTGGTTAGCCATTGCCTTCTTCCAGGATATTTTTTTCAACTTAGCGATCCAGTCTGTATCTGTAGTATTTCCTGGAAGTTTCCCATCAATGTAGTAACCCAGACTTGAGCCTGTTTAATATCTGAGCCCGGAGGGGTTAATATAGCCACAAAGAAACCATCCCTGCTTGCTATAAGGAAAGTGTATGAAAGGTACCGTACTAGTACTGGGGGAGAAGAAACTGGAAGAACACAAGTTTGGTGTGAAAATACAGGTAGTCCTCAAATTTGCAATCATTTGTTTCGTGACTACTTGAAAAGGGTGATAATGACCGTTTTTCACACTTAAGACCATTGCAGCATCCCCATGGTCACCAATGTTCCCTGTAACATCAGAAAACGGCGCGCGGCAGTTAGAAACTGCCGCGCGGCGTTCTTTTTTTATGTGTGCAGGCGCACAGCCTCTGCCATTAGAAAATGCGTGGAAGTTAGACAATTCCGTGTGCCGTTCTCTCATTACGTGCACGGCCGCGCAGCTTAGAGGGAACACTGATGGTCACATGATCAAAATTCAGGTGCTTGGCATTTGGTTCATATTTATGACGGTTTTGCAACCTGACATGCAAAGTCAATGGGGAAGCCAGATTCACAATAAAACAGCTGGGTTACTAAACTTAACAACTGATGTAATTTCCTTAACCCCTGTGGCAAGAAATGTTGTAAAATGGGCAAAACGCACTTAACTGTTTCGCTTAGCAACAGCAATTTTGGGCTCGATTGGTTGTAAGTCAAGCACTACCTGTACTAGCTTTTTTTGAAACATGCTGCTTTTGATTTGAGAGCTTTGCTGGATAAAAGCAGAATATCTTCCTTTGTGCTGTAGCTAGATACTTCGATGCATATGGCTGTTGCCTGTAGATAGAACAATTAATCAGTGGAACAGCCTACCTCCAGAAGTTGTGAATGTTCCGACACTGGAAGTTTTTAAGAAGATGTTGGACAACCATCTGTCTGAAGTAGTGTAGGGTTTCCTGTCTAAGCAGGGGGTCGGACTAGAAGACCTCCAAGGTCCCTTCCAACTCTGTTGTTGTTGTTATTATCTCAGAATAGGGTAGAATATTCATTTTGGTAAGTTTCGTGCCACTTGCAAAGGGAGATGGAAATCTTTCACCAACTTCTGATTGATCTTCGTCACTTTACTTACTCCAAGTTATGTGAAAGGTTGGAATTACAAAGGCATCTAGAAAGTCTTAATTTGTATACTAACCGAAGCCTGTCAATCCATCAGACTTTCCAATTCTGGAACAACAGGGAAGGGTTAAAATTATAGCTTTAAGAAAGTTGTAGCAGTTTCAACAAATGTTCCATATGTGATCCCAGCGAGTCTTTTCATAGGGATGGACTGGGTTTTTTGACATGTGTTTGAAGATACTCCACTTACCTTTAGTTGTCAGGCCTGTTTTCTCCCAAGTGACCCTTGCCTTAAAAACAATTTATGATGGGCATTTTTATTGGAAAACTGCTAGGTTTGCTTCAAATGGCATTCAACCAATCCCCCTGTATTCTCTTCAGGAGAAATGGGATGGGGAAGTAGGCTTGTCCAGATGACAGAACATGATTTCTCAAAGTCGTAGGTGAGCAAGCATAAGCAAGATTAACAGGCAAGAATTACATAGACAGCAGTTAGATGTCTTTAATGCTAGTATTGGGAGCAAATATGGAAACGGGGGAATTTCCAGGCCCTCGTTTATTAGCGAACTCATTAAGGTGAAGCAACTCAGAATATTGTGAAGAGTTTTCCAGATTTCTCTCCTGCACTAAGTTACAATTTATAAGATAAGATACCAATATCTCTCATAGTCACTGGGTTGTTATGTCTTAACATTCATTGAGCAGTCCTTGGTGCTCTCTGAGCTTGATTGTTTACTTACAGGAGGAGTGTCAAACTCGCGGCCTATGGGTCGGATGCGTCACGTGCTGACCCCGCCCCTGTTGGGTTTAGCGAAGGGGGAAAAAATCCCGATACATCACGTGACACCGCCAGTTTAACACCCCTGACTTACAGGATTTTCATTACCCAAACTAGGGAACATTATCAGTGCTAGCCCCAGTACTAGCACTAATGATGTTCCCTAGTTTGGTAATGTAACGTCTGCAAGTAAACAACCAAGTTCAGAGAGCATCAAGGACCCTTCATTTCAGCTCTGAGCTACAAATATTCTTCATTGCTAACATTCATTCCTGTCTGCTTCCTTATATCACACTACTTTTTGCTAAAAATGAGTTCATAAAGTTTACAATTTTCTATTTAATAGAATGGCTTGGCAGAAAAGGAAAAGTTGTTGGGCTGCCGGAATAAAATGTATTTTCACAATGCACTAGATGCCTGACTCATGTTGATTCTTGTATTTATTATAGCCTCGAAAAATTGAAGAGATCAAAGATTTTCTGTTGACTGCCAGGAGGAAAGATGCAAAATGTGAGTACCAATTGGGGCTCTTTGCTTCTTTTTCACTAATTATAATGGTTGTGTGATTTAGTCTTGTATTTTAGTTTATGCTGAAAATATATATTCTTTAATATTAATTGTGAACACTATCAACTTTTTAAAATGTTCCGTAGCAACCTAGGTCTTGTCCAAATACTGTATTTGGAGAGCCATGTCTTAGTCATGCATTCTCTTTCCCTCTGTCCATGTTTTAAAAGCAATGGCACTTTTTGCCCACACTTTTAAGTGATGTCTCTGAATATTTTGTCATATATAAAACATAATTAAGTAAATGATTGGAAGCTTAATAGTGAAACATTCTCCAAAGCAGTTTTAATTTACATCATTTAGAGTCATTTAAAAACCATAAAGTTTTGTAGTAGCTTTCATTGGCATTACTTAACCATGGTAAATTTCTAGGGCATTATAATCAGCTAAGAAATTGCCATTAAACATATTTTTATGCATGTTTGATTTTAGAAACATTGGGAATTCTATTATGCTTGAATCAAAGCTTTTCTTTATAATGGTTTTAAAACTTAGAAATGTACTGCAGAACTGCATGCAAGCTTGTGAGCCCTTTAGAAATACAGTAATCCCTCGCTATATCACGGTTCACCTTTCACGGTCTCGCTGCTTCACGGATTTGCATCGTGCATTGTGTTCTGCATTCTGATTGGCTGATTGGTAAAACAGCTTGCCAAGAGCAGTGAAATACACGTGAGGCCAGGGGTGAAATCCTCCCATTTCGCACAGCTCAACAATCTGGTGGGGTTCGCGGCATGGGGCTTCCCCCACCCGCTTCCCCCGCCCACCTGGATGTCGGCATCTGCGTTCTTTTGCCCTCTGCGCATGCGCAAAGCTGAAGGATTTCGCCTATCACGGGTTCTTTTTGGAACGTAACCCCAGCGAAAAACGAGGGATTACTGTATCCATAATTGAACACTTGATGGAAAAAGTACGTAAATCGTTACATAATAACTAGTGATGTTTCCTGAAGCAGCAGTGATTTCAGCAAAGGGATTCCTGTCCCTGTTAATCCTGTGAATTTACTTGGGGATATTTTGGGCTCTTCCTCTTTATAGAGTTATTTCAACTCAATGATGATAGATACCACTTCGGTGGGAAGGTAACAGTTTTCCATGCAGTTTGGCGTATAGCAGGGGTGTCAAACTCATGTCGTCACGGCGGTATCACGTGACGTATCAGGACTTTTTTCCCCCCATTTGCTAAACCGGGCGTGGAGTTTGACAGCCCTGGCTGGCATATAGTCATGCTGGTCACATGACTGGCTGGCTTCCTTCAGCTAAGAAACAGATGAGCACCACGCCCAAAGTCAGATACAGAGGAAACCTTTACCTTTACTTTACCTGAAACTGTTGGCTTTAGGTCATGCTGCAATTCATTTGAGTTAAAATCAGGAGTTTGATTTGGCCATACCAAAGCGCAAACTTTCTTTTGCTTCAGCCATTCTTTGTAAATATGCTTGTGTGTTTGGGATCATTGTTGTGCTGCATGACCCAAATTCACTTACGTTTCAGTTTATAGGTAGATAGACCCCTGTAGAACTTCTCAGTATAGTCCAGACTCTTTCCCTCTTGATCCCGAAAGTGCAGAGCAGCCCCAAATCATGATCGTACAACTGGCATCTGATTGGGATGAGAATCATTTGCAGAAATATGATTGTTTTCTCAAAATATGACATTTCTAATTTTCCCCCCAAAGTTCTACTTTTGAACCCTCTGTCCATCGAAATTATTGCAGTAACTTATTGAATAGTTCCTTATGGAAGACCCATGAATAATTTCACCGGACGTTGTAAGAATACAACGGCAGGAGTTGGGCAGCATATAAGAATGATTAATAAATAAATAAATAGCCTACAGATCTTTTGCCATCATCCTGGATTCTTTGTAGTATCCCAGTGTATTGTATTCCTGGAGCAGTTAAGTTTAGCTTACTCTTAAGCTAAATCTTACTCTTAAGATTATTCTAAGGTTTCACATATTTTCTCTTAATATAGTAAATGTTGCCTCAGAATGTTCCTTAAAGGTATAAAGGTATAGTGCAGTGATGGCGAACCTATGGCACACGTGCCACAGGTGGCACGCAGAGCCATATCTGAGGGCACGCAGGGCGTTGCCCTATGTCAGCTCCAGTGCACATGCACGTGCTGGCCAGCTGATTTTCGCTCTCCCCACGGTGAAAATGGGCCAACCGGAAGTTCACTTGTGTGCTCACCCTCCGCTTCCTTTTCACTGTCAGAGGTCTTCAGGAACTTCTTCAGCTTTGGACAGTTGTAGCCAGGCCTCTCACATCTCGGCCCATTTTTTCTGCAGCCGAGAAGGCTTTCCTGAAGGCCTGTCTAGCCGATAACAGAGCTTCGGATCGATCCGGAGTTCTGTTATCGGCTACACAGGCCTTCAGTAAAGCCTTGCCGGCTACAGAAGAAATGGGCTGAGGTGTGCGAGGCCTGGTTGCAACTATCTGAAGGTAAGTAGTAGGGCAGCTCCACTTCCTTTCGTTTCCGAACTTCCAATTGGCCCGTTGGGCCATTTTTCGCCGACCCCAGGCTTCAGGAGGCTTTCCTGAACCCTGGGGAGAACGAAAAACAGTCCAACGGGCCTACTGGAAGTGAGGAGGCTTCAGTGAGGCCTGTGTGCATGCGCCGGGGGGTTGTGCGCATGCGCAGGGCATTGCATTATGGGTGTGGGCGGGCACGCGCTATTGCGCACGCACACACCCTTTTGGCACCCAAGCCAAAAAATGTTCGCCATCACTGGTATAGTGCATATTATTGGGGTATAAAATCTACCTGTACCAATAGGCCTTAAGTCAAGCTGATACCACATTGCTGGTCACAGTATTGCAGGTTTACAGATTATTCTAAAGGGTTCACAGATTTTCTCTTAACACTGTAAGCCTTTACTGTAAAGATGTTAGTGCTTGTTATTAGTAATAAAATCACAGAAACTACCGTATTTTTCGGAGACGCACCTAGATTTTAGAGGAGGAAATCAAGGAAAAAAGTATTCTGAACCAAATGGTGTAATAATATATTATTTAATAAAATACCAGTGTAGCAGAATACTTTTTACAACCATGTATACTTTTTGCAACCATGTACACTTTTTACAACCATATATACTTTTTACAAACTTCAAGCTTGACAGCTTTAAAGCTAGTGGACTTCAACTCCCAGAATTCCTCCTCCAGTCATGCTAGCTCAGGAATGGGAGTTGAAGTCCACAAGTTTTAAACTTGCCAAGTTTGAAGACCCTTGCACCCCTAACCCAGGGGTCTTCAAACTTGACAGCTTTAAGACTAGTGGACTTCAACTCCCAGAATTCCTCCTCCAGTCATGCTAGATGGGGTAATTAGAAGGCAAAAACACTCCAGTTTTTGCAAAAAAACGGCTTGTTTTTTGCTCGTTTTTTTTCCCCAAAAACAGGGCATGCAGAGGGTTTGGGAAGCCTGCAGAGCACTCCTAGGGGGTGTGGGAAGGCAAAAATGCCCCCATTTTTGCAAAAAACGGCCTGTTTTTCACAAAAATGGGATGCGGGGGCGGGGTTTTGGGAGGCCAAAAATGGCTGTATTCGGTGTATAAGACACACCGACATTTCCACCCTCTTTTGGGGGGCAAAAAAGTGCATCTTACACTCCGAAAAATACGGTAGTTTTTGGCTTGTTTTTATGTACTTTTGATATGTATGAGTCTGTGACAAGTATTAGCATCAAGATTATTCCAGTATGGTATTTAAACAAGAACATTTTTAAAAAGGTATGATAACTTAGTTCTACTTCACAAGTGTCTCTGTCGTCATGAGATAAAGTGAATGTAATAAAATGTTATGTCTCAAAATTACATTGAATTGTTCGTTACTAGGCAGTTTGTTCCTTAGTATAATCAATGCATAATGATAACCCTGATATTTTTATACAATAGCTGTTAAGATCAAGAAGAATAAAGACAATGTAAAGTTCAAGGTGCGTTGCAGCCGATATCTGTATACCCTGGTCATCACAGATAAGGAAAAGGCTGAAAAACTGAAGCAGTCCCTACCACCAGGTAACTGACTTTATAAGTGGAATTGTGCAACATGCAATAAAATTAATAGTAAGCAAATAGTCCCACATTTTAGTCAGTTGATCCTTATTGCGAGTTTTTAGGTATATAGTTTTGCCTATTTGTTTTTTCATAAGATGATGGGTATTCTAAGTGGGTCACTCTTTTTGCCAATCCTGTCTCACAGGATACTATATAATATGCTCTGAACACCTGGATAAAAGGCAAACTATAAATATAAAATGAAGTTATTATGTATTGCATGTGGAGAAACCCTGAACATTTGGGGCACTGGGCAAGTTTCAAAAATTAAATGATTACAGGCTTCCTGAAAATAAACATGTGAAGAAATAAAATCAAACTGGCTTGTATGAAGAGTTAACTTTACATGCTTAAGGATGCTGTGACATCAGAGTGAGGATACTTAAGTGATTCATTCATTTTAACCGATCAAAGAAAATTGGGAGCCCCCACCTAACTTCTCCTCAATAGATGAAAGTAGGAGGCCACCTTGAGATGAAATTACAGAGCCTGGCAGATCGGCTATAAGTTCCTCCTTTTAATGTCAAATAATCGATCCCTCCAAGAAGTGAGAAGGGGAAGCCAGCAAAGTCGTCATGGGTAGAAAAAACAGCCCTTTAGATATTTTAGTTGTTAATGAACTTTGAATATCATTGCCAGCAATTTAAATTGATCCTGGAAACAATTTAGATAGTCCTATTTTCCTAAATGGAATTTCTCTAAAGAACCTGGATACAGCATTCTGAGTCATTGTTATTTCTAAATATTTTTCAGCTTATTGCAATCCTCCAGATGTGGAGTATTAAGGCATCAGTTATTCTGACCACATCTCTCTCTAGTGACCTAAGCTGGATGAAGGCATTCCCAATTACAGCTCTTGTCTGAGGTCAAAGCCAAGTGCAGGGAAACTGCTGAGCTGTGAACCTACATTTGCTATTTTATCCAGCATTGATTAAATTGTTATTCCAAAGTCAGCATTACTAAATAAAAATGCCTCTGTCACAGTTGAGTTACTCTGGTGATTTGCTTCATATCCAGGCATTGGTTCTGGATCTCTTGATCCAATTCTAAGGAGGCTGTAAAAGAATCAGTCTGAATATTATCTGTATTTTGACACAAACTGCAAATTCCAGGACGATATCTTCCAAGTGTTTTCTGGAACTGTCAGATGATATGAATAAAATTGAAACATTTAGGCACTCACTAGTGACTGATAAATTGAAAGGCCACTTTCTTCATTCAACAAGAACCAAACTGTGCCTAAAACTGATTCGAAATTAATCCTAATCTGCAGGTATAGTGGCTTAAAATTGAAAGGCAGTTTCACACTTTAAAATGTTTAAAAATTGAATCTCTAAACTGGCTGAAGTTACTTGATACTGCTGTATTAATTAGGCATTATCTCTTAGAAGGACAGTGTTTTTCCCCTGAGAAGAAAACTATAGTTAAGGAAGTTTAATTTCCATTGATTTCAGTCAATGAGTATAGCATATCCTTTCAAAGTTAGTATTGTATTGTAAACTGAATTACTGTGCTGTTTGCTTAACAAACAGAAATATATTTTCCTTGTTGATATCAACATGAAAGTTTGCTTTTAAGGGATAATTCAGGTTTAATGAAAACAATAAATCGGTGCTTAGTTCATGTTGAAAATATAGGTGACTGAACGAAATGAAATTATTCCAGAAAGCAGTAGTTTTATAGTAGATTAATCCAAATAATACATATTTTGTATGAGCACCAGTATTGTTTCAGAATTGGCAACAAGGTGGGTAGGGGGGGTTAAACATACAGAACAGATTTAGAGGGAAATGACTGAAAAGCAGTGTAATGAATATCCACCAAGGGATGTGGCAGATGGGAGAGTTTTGAGTTTTGCAGCAGATACAAATGAAATGTCAGCCTAATAAGCTAAGCTTTTAAAGCCCTGTGTCTAAATGTCACTTGTGTAGCAGGGAATATTGTAGAGCTGGGAGGCTGCATTTAGGCCATCAAATTCAACATCTCTGCTGGATAGAATAAAGAGATGCCGTTTTGAAGAAGAACATAGATAATTTTAGATGTTTAGTGACATTTATATCAAGCCACCAATTAAAAACTAGCTATGAGGCTGCAAATTATGCTCTTAGGAAGGTCTCTTGCTCAGGAAGGTCTTTCAAAGTTAGACAACTTATGTTTGGGGAAATGGTTAAAATGAATGTTTTACAAACAATAATGAAAATATTGTCAGCTTGCTCTTCTTCAGTATGTGTTTCTCTTTGTTCTCTAGGTTTGGCAGTAAAAGAACTGAAGTAAATCTGTCCTCTTTTGAATTTGGCCGGTGGATTGTAATAAAGAAATGAACTTTCTCTCTTGTCAGTGTCATATTTTTCTGCGAGTAGCTTGGCAGGAAATATAACTGGCCTAGCAGACATTGACCTTCCATAGTGTGAAATCAATAAGCATAGACAAAAACGTCTGTTCTTAATTTTGAAATAGGATTGATTTGGGTACTGCATTGGGCAGATCCCACCTGCAGTTCTGGTCTACAGTGGTTACAGTTCTAATGCACGTGAGATGACCTCTTGCAAATACAATTCTTGAATATTGGAATAAGATGCAAGTTGGCATGAAACCTCCTTAAGTACCGTATTTTTCGGAGTATAAGACGCACCAGAGTATAAGACGCACCTTAGTTTTTGGGGAGGAAAATAGGGGAAAACAATCTGCCTACCAGGTATTCATCTGGCTAGCGTCCTTAGTCTGGTCAGCTTCACCACATTATTTTATCCCCTGGTTAGGACTTAAAAAAACCTTCTGAAAGAGTAACAATGAAAGAACCTGCAAGCTGGGAAGATAGCACCTGGTTAGGGCTAGAAAAAAACTTATTCAGAGCAGCTTCAGCACATTATTTTATCTCCTGGTTAGGACTTAAAAAAACCTTCTGAGAGAGTAACAATGAAAGAGCCTGCAAGCCGGTAAGAGCTGGGAAGATAGTTAGCACCTGGTTAGGGCTAGAAAAAAAGCTACATTCGAAGTATAAGACGCACCCAAATTTTCAGCCACTTTTAGGGAGGAAAAAGGTGCGTCTTATACTCCGAAAAATACAGTAACTTCTCCAAAGCAGGCATATTTTAGATGTATTGGAAATTTTAACCCAGTGCATCTGAGTAGGCCAGGCTAGGAAGACTGCTCTAACAGATCAAGATCAGGAGGCATCTCTGTGTCACACTTGCTTTTTGAAAGCTGAAACACGCAATAATAGAATTGTCAGTATATGCATTCTGTCTATAAAAGTATGCAACCCTGCAGAGGGGGTATTAATTCATTCCAGATCTTGTTTTGAAAGCCTCTTGTTGGCTCTAGACGGTGTTCATGAATAATGCAGGGGATGGTCTTCAGTATATAAAGAGTATGTTTCCATCGACCACTGCCAGCTTTCTTCCCATAGCTAAACCTTGATTCTAACTACTGATCATCATGGCAAGCAGGAGTTCTAAATCTTATAATTAAGAGATGCATTTTAAGATACGCTGTGATGCCCATAGGCGCCAATGTACCTACAAATAATTTTCTTGCAGCTGTCTGACTTCTTGCTGTACAGAGGGTTTTCATATCTTTTAAAATGGAAAACGGGTGTGCTATGGAGCTTATATGCCTCTAGCATTTTTATTTCCAAGAATGCTTTGATACTTATCGAGCCCAGAGGCGGAAAATAAAAATAGCAATGCTGTATTTCAAGGTGTGTCTGCTTGTCCGGAACAAAGATAATGGTAAACTCAGATAGCAGAGTCTTGCAGAGGAAGAACATGTGGGAGATGTTTGTCTATTGGCTGCCTGAAAAACTGTTCAGCTGAGATGAAACTTCAGTCTTCATGCTAGTTTACCAGTGAGGTTTTAAGTTAATGATACTTCAATATCCTTCTAATGTCCACTGGAATTCCTGCTTGCCATAATTACCAGATCAGTGGTTAAGACCTAGCTGCTTATAAACATTTTCTTGAAAACTGGGTTTTTGACACTGGATTACAAAAATAAAATGGGATTTAGGGAAAATTTGTTTCAATGTATTTGTTACATTTCTAGATCATTACAAGCATCACGCAGTACAACTGTCATTTAATGTGTTGCCTAAATTATAAATATTCTGTGTCAAGAATGCAAAAGACTTAATCAAACCTTAGTTTGCTGGCCATACAGCACTGATGTGGATGATAAGATTTTCATAGGGCGTGTCTGCCAAATTGTAATTTAATCCTAGAGTGGTTTTGTACCTATCTAATGAGATGGTTAAGAAAGGTATTAGACTGGGATGGCTAGATTCAAGTTCCCACTCAACTATGGAGCTCACTATTGTTAAATTGTTTGCTCATAGCCTAATTTATCTGACAGGGTAGTTTGAATAAAATGAGAGGTGATACTCCTCAGACATACACACAATTCTATGGCTTCAGAGGAAACAAGATACAAAATACAGTAAGCACTAATAATGGCTTTCTAAGTCTTTTTTCTATTTTTGAATATAAATCCTCCAGCAGGTTAATTGTAAAGATACAGACAGGCTGGTAGCCGAGCAGCGTTTTGGTTAGAATATGGTACCGCTGGGTATCTTAAGTACAATATAGGTTGATAACTTTTCTGCCACAGAAAATACAGTGATGCTTAAATGTTTGCCAGCCTTTTTGAATTTCCAATATTTTTGCATAAATAGGACCGAAAAAAATAATCTGTCTCTAGACATGTCCTCAAAACCAGATTAAGAGAACCCAATTAAATGAGTAAAATGTTGTAGTATGAATATAAGGTGTTGTTTTACAACAAATTTTCCTTTGTGAATTATAACAACTTGCAATATATAATGTTATTTGATGGCTCATCATCATCCTAGGAGGGAAAAGAATAAAAATCCCGTGCCTCAGAATTGTAATTTTATATATTCAGCATTACAATTATGGCTGCTACCATCCCATTAATAAGAAGCCCCTAGTGCAAGTTTTATGAGATAAATTTCTCAATATAAAAATATAAGAGCCGAGGTGGTGCAGCAGTTAGAGGCAGTACTGCAGGCCACTTTAGCTGATTGTGATCCGCAGGTCAGCGGTTCAAATCTCACCAGCTCAAGGTTGACTCGGCCTTCCATCATTCCGAGGTAGGTAAAATGAGGACCCAGATTTTGGGGGGCAATATAAATATATATTGCTTACTGGTGTAAACCGCTTAGAGAGTGATTGCACTGTGAGGCGGTATATAAATCTCACAAATGAAATCTCATAAATACAGGTGGATATTATAAAATCAAGCAGGAAGATAATGCATTGGAAGCTTCAGCTTCAGCTACAATTCATATCCGGTCACTTCACTTTGGTCTCTAATTGACACTGACACAGTGGCAGTGCTTCCTACTGTGTATTGTTCTACGCTAGAGAATTGTTTGTCAGAAAAAGACAAGAAGCTTTTTATCTGCCTGTGAAAATTAACATTTGTTGGTTGTGCTCATTGTTCCAGTGGTAGAAGTGGATGGAACACTTTATGCTGCATAGGCATAAAAAGAGTAGCAGCAGAGGATTTGTCAGCCCTTCAGGAAGAGATGTTAAATATGGACTTCAGTTACCATTTTCTCTAAACACTGTTTTTAAATTAAGCATCATTTTGAGACATCCTTGAGTAGCATTTCTCCCGTCTTGTGTATTTGCAAAAAGACTGAGATAGCAGAATTATCTCCTTTTCATCTTTAGTAGTGCAGCTGAAGCAGACATAAACGTGCATTAAATGTTCTCTGCTAAGTGAGAAGAGCTGTTACGTGGTTATGCTGATTTGCAGTGATAAATGGAAAATCTCTTAATTTCATTTCACAATGGGACACTACGAGCCTTAAAAATAAGCAATATACAGAAAGATTTCTGTTACGTACTTTTGCCTTTTCTGTCACCACTTCATGTAATTTTGCCTGATTTTCATATAAGCATATATAATTTTGATGTCTCCCATTCCCTCTCATAGCATTGTTTATTAATAATTGCATACTTGGAAGTTTTTTTTAAACTCCAGTAGTTTTTTTAATGGATTTTAAACAATGAGTACAAATAGTGGTTTTGCTGCTATCTCCACCTAATTGAAGGAGATTTTTTCCTGTGAAAAGAGTTCAGCTCATGAAACTTGGGGTCCAAAATATTATTCAGAAAATCCACTTAAAGTGGAGAAGAAACTCAAGTACGTAGCTTTGTCATACCAGATTTTGTCTTCACTAACAATAAATGCATGGTATTTTGGGGGAAATAACTACTTTTTAAAACAAGTTTGACATCTGAATTCAATGCGTTAATCTGTGCATATTAACCCTTCAGACCATAGAATATATTTTTGATGAATGTAAGCTTTAAAATTTGTCAGTATATTCCTGTACCCCGGAAGAATTCTATGAAAATGGAACACATGCATTGGCATAGGTGGCATTTTATGTCAGACCACATTAGGCTACAAAAGAATACAAAGATACATGAACTGACATGCACATCAACAAGACCAGAGGTTGCTATAGTTAGGTTCAGAGGTAATGACAAATCTTGGGAGAAAATCATGGCTGTTGCACAACTTCCTCATTTGCTCATCTACTACTGCTTGAACTGATTTGTAGTTTTAGTCTATAGACAATAATCAGTTTGTGCAACGTGAATGTAACATGCTAAATCAGGAAGGAACATTCAAAATGAAAGAATAAGCCTGAAGGATTCAGGTTCTGCTATTATTTTTAAACAAGCCTGAAGTATAATGGAACATAAATCCTACAACTATGCATGTAAAGACTCCTTATCTAGCATCATAGGATGTAGCATTCCAATCGTGTGCTAATTACCATTCCCTTGAAAGGACCCTTCAGTTAGATGTTAAAGAGTAATTGCATCAGGCTGGAAGTCATGACCTCAGACTGGAAAAGCTTTGGGATTTATACATTCTATTAACCAAAGAATATAAATTCTTGGAAGATATAAATACAGACCATTGGTACAATGATTCATAAAGCCTACAAAGAATAGCCTGTTAAGCTGTCTGGTTAATTTCCTCTTGTTCCCCCTCCAAAATATTCTCTTTCAAATAGAAGTTTTGCAAAAGCTTTACACACATACAATTTGCTTTAAGCAAGTCTTTAAATGCCAAGGAAGTTCCTTTTCACAAGTTAAGACAGGTGCAGAAAAAGCATATTTGCACATTAGTAGAGTAATTCTCCTTTGAAGTGGGAGAAAATATGATAGAATTGTGAAAAAATCCTCATTAAGCATAAATTGCTGCTCAGATTTAAGCTATTTAGATAATAGGAAATTAATTGTGACTTGCTTCTTAAGCATAATTTAAATCTTTTTTTCCTGCATGTTTAAAAATAATAAAATGGATAATAAAAGAATGTTGGTTTAGTAATATTCAAAGATATCTCTGATCTTGCCCAGTGTCACAAGTAATTTGTACTCTTCTTCCTTGCCAAGCTATCCCTTGATATCATTACGCATCCAGGTATCTGAAACACATATCTGATAATCTATCAAATGAGTTTGTTTTTGTTGTAAACAGCAGGTTTACCCAGTTATCTTCCTTGTCACGATGTGAATATTGTCAGTTGTGAGTATATGCAGGGTGATGCACCCCTATTCTAATATTATGGTACTTCCCAATACAAGCAGAACACGTGATATGATATTCTGCGCATGTCTATATTCCTAATCCACCATTAATCACTTCTGATGTGCCTTCCCACCTGGAAGGTTGTGTTGCGTAGCAAAATGTAGATTATTCAGGATTTATTGTTTTTATATTGTTTTGTACTGAAATAAATATTTTCTATTAGATATTTAATCTCGGTTTAAGTATTTGAATTCCAAGTAAAAAGATCCAGCATCGCCTCTATGGGATATTCTTCCCTTAACATGGTAGCAATCGGACGGCTCGAACTTTATCTCAAGTTAACATTCCTAGAATTGTGTTGTACAATAATTAAGGATAATATTCAACAGTATTTTATAATTTAGTTCTATTAATCTATCCAGGGGTGGTATTCACTTACCTTCCCTATCGGTTCTCAAATGTGAATGTGTGCGCAGATGTGCAAAGCCTCCCGCGCATGCGCTTTACTCATGTGCGCGCTTTCCACGCATGTGCCCTGCCTCAAAAATGTGGCTAAATAGGACGGCATTACATCCGGGCGGGTGGTGGACGGGCCCACCCACAGTCATCGCTACCGGTTCGCCCGAACCAGTCTGAACTGGCAGAATCTATCCCAGGATTTATATGTGGTGCTTCATAGTGGAAAAGTTTGTTCCTCTCCTTTTGACAACCTATCAGGCTTAATTTATTATCTCACTAATTTACTATCCTTAAAGACTACCTGGAAACTGCAACCAATCCAAATGCAATCTCAGACTGTGACTTAGAAAATTTGTCGTGGTGGCACAGTGGTTAGAGTGCAGTATTGCAGGCTACTTGTGCTGCCTGCCGGCTGCCTGCAATTTGGCAGTTCAAATCTCACCAGGCTCGAGGTTGACTCAGACTTCCATCCTTCCGAGGTGGGTAAAATGAGGACCCAAATTGTTGGGGGCAATATGTTGATTCTGTAAGCCGCTTAGATAGGGCTGTAAAAGCACTGTAAAGCAGTATATAAGCCTAAGTGCTATTGCTATGTCAATGTACACTTCTTCAAGAGCTGCACCATTTGTTTCCAAGGTCAACTCAGTTTGATAGTGTACATCTTTCATGATTCAGGTTCTGGCTATCTGCCGGGCCAGCTTCTCTCACCAGTCTAAGATCTAACTTTACGAGAAGAGCCCTCCACTCCTCTACTCGCAACAGAATACCTTACGCAACCAGACTTGAAATCCTGGGCTTAGAAAGCTTAGAACTACGTCGCCTTCGGCATGACCTAAGCATAGTTCATAAAAGTATCTGCTACAATGTCCTTTCTGTCAACGACTACTTCAGCTTCAACCACAACAATACACAAGCACACAATAGATACAAACTCAAAGTGAACCACTCCAAACTTGACTGTAGAAAACACGACTTTAGCAACAGAGTGGTTTTATGCCTGGAACTCACTACCTGACTCTGTGGTTTCGTCACCAAACCCCCAAAACTTTACCCTTAGACTGTCCACTGTTGACCTCACCCGATTCCTAAGAGGTCAGTAAGGGGCGTGCATAAGCGCACCAGCGTGCCTACCATCCCTGTCCTAATGTTCCCTTTTATTAGTACCCATCTTATGTATATAAACAATATTATATCTATGTATATGACCAATAGGTCCTTGACAAAAACAAAAAACAAAAAAACAATAAAAGGATGCAAATGACCAGCTGTCTGCAAGGAATATAAATTCTTCCATTCCCCACTATCCTATCAGAACTGAAGAAGTTTCTTGGATGAGAAGCGAAACGTCTTCAAAAGAAAGAACTAGTCCAGTTGCCTCCTGAAAAAGCACCTTTGGGACAACCATGACCTGGATGACTGAGAATCTCTACAGACTTTTGTTTATTACAATGTTAGTTTACATTATTGTGCTTATACTGTTGTGTAATCTACAGAATACAGAATAACAGAGTTGGGAGGGACCTTGGAGGTCTTCTAGTCTAACCCCTTGCTCAAGCAGGAGACTAGGGGTGAAATACTCCCGGTTCAGACTGATTCGGGAGGACCGGTAGTGGACATGTGGCCTAGTTCGCTGAACCAGCAGCGACAGTTGGCTGGCCACGCCCCCGAACCGGTCCCCTGGTCGCCACTTGCTCGCCCTGCCCTGCCCAGTCTCTGCTCTGTAGCTTGCCTGCCTGAAGCGCTGCGCCCCTGATCTGCCTGCCAGGTAAGCCTGCGAAGTCGTGGCCTACCTAGCTGGCCCTGCCCCACCCACCATCCCAGCCTGCCTTCCCTACTCCATTCCCCCCCGACATGCTTGCCTGCCTTCCACGCGGCCTTCCCGGTGTCCCCATGGCCAGGCAGGCAAGTTGCAGAGACTGGGCGGGGCAGGGCGAGCGACCGGCGACCAGGGGACTGCCTGTCCCGCCTCACTGTGGGGGATTTCTTTTCACTCAAAGCAGCCTGAATAATTATTAATAATTATTCCACTGATTAATTATTTAGGACATTTCTCCTTGGTTCTAGGGAGTTCTTAGTTCTTATTGTTCTGTACATTGCTCAAAATCACACTTGGCACAGCAGCATATATGTCCAGTAAAATAAATAAATTTCAGTGAATCTGTACATTTCTAAAATTAGATTACTATAAAACTAGATAATAGAAATTACAATTCCTACTATACTCCTTCAGACATATTATGCAAAAACCTAGCTCTTTATAAAAGGCTCTAATGCTGGGAAAGGTGGAAGGAAAGAGAAGATGACCAGCAGCCCCATTATAGTAGTGATGAGTACACAATTGGAACACCTACATGACCTGATGAATAGATTGTCATGAAGAAAATCTATGTGGCTGCTAGGAATCGAAAATGACTAGATGGCACATAACCAACCAACATGCAGGTCCAGGTATTCCATTCTCGGGGAACTGCACAGTTGCCAAGCCTTTTAGGAAAGTACTCTCCAGTAAAAGACCAACTCTAAAGAAACCACTTAAGGTCAATTTAACTAAGTTGTGTTGGCCTGCATTCATTTTCACAGGTACTTTTTCCAGAAGTCAAAAATAAATTTCCTGCAGGAAAGAAGATGGCTTAAATGAAAATGAATTGGCCTTTCCAGCTTTCCTCATTCCATTAGTATCCATTGACATGTTATTTTACCATTGTTTGTTTTTACTGAATATCAGAATGGCAGCAGACAATAGTAACTTTGGTTGATTCTGTGCCCCTTCTCCATCTCCTTTGGCTAAATTTCTATAGATGAATGGGCAGCCAGTTTGATGAACAGACTAGACCCAGAAGATCACTTATGTATGGTGCTTAAATAAATTATGAGATTACTGCCCTTCTTTAGTGGAAAGTGCTTCCAAAAGGCAGCTTAACACTTACTGCATAGCAGAATAACCCAGTCCTACACACAAAATTTAGCCTCTTGTTCATAGTGCACATTTCAGTAAGCCCTGATTATTATTTTACTTCTGTCTATAGCTTTGAGTTAGCTTGATTTGTATGAGCAAATAGGGTTGTCTTCATAAAATGTATCTTCTTGCAAAGAAATGTCTCTTATAGTTCCTTTTAAATCTATTTTTCATTTATCCTTTCACTTATCATAAGACAGAAGAACAAATCTCCTTTTACACAGTTACAACAGAAATGAAAATAGTGCTGCTTTGATGGCTACAGAACCAGCCTTTAGGTTCATTCTTCACTCTCCTCTTCAAATTTATTGTGAGGAGGCTAAACATCTGACTCTTGTTGCTGCTGTACAATTCTGTAAAACCCTATGTATACTGATGGTGCATAAAAAATAATGCTGTCGGTGATTTAGAAGCAGTCAGATAAGCTTGTCCTGATTGATGTATGCACATAACTGTATGTGTATATACATGCAGATCCAGCTGAATCTCTGTGCAGTTTATTCATTGAAATTTTAAAAAGTTCTTGTAGAGATTGGGGTGCACACAATACACCAAGTAACACAATGGCCTTTAGCTTAATATGATGGATGTATCCATTGTGCCTTAAGTGTTTCAAGAAGGCTCCTCCAGTTTAGACATGGAGATGACAGGCAGCAGTCATATAAATTATCTGTATTGTATTACATTTGGAATTTTTAAAAATTTAAATAATTAAATACAGTGAGGGGCTACAACTGATGAAACCTGGCCCACTGAGGGATAGTCAGCCTGACCTCTTACTGGTCAGTTCAGAAGCAAACAAAGAATATGAAGAGGACCTAGCAGTGAATAATCAGCATCTTTTCTATCTTGGTTCATGGGGGGAAAACAAGTTGTTTAGCTGTGTCTGCAAATTCTCCTTTTCCTTATACGCATCTCTGTCCATAGTTCAACCTTGTTGCTGGGGCTGATACCACAGACAAGCTGTGTGGTGAAATAGTTGGGCCCGATGGGGAAGAGGTCAAAGTAAATCCTCATAGAAAAGGTAAATGGAGTGTAAGGGTTTAAAGGTAGTCCTCGACTTACAACCATTCTTTTAGTGACTCTTCAAAAATACAACAGAACTGAAAAAAGTGACATGACCATTTTTCACACTTACGACCATTGCAGCATCCCCTTGGTCACCTTGTCAAAATTTGCACGCTTGCCACCTGGCATGTATTTATGAGGGTTGCAGTGTCTTGGGGTCATGTGCTCACCTTTTGCGACCTTCTGACAAGCAAAGTCAGTGGGGAAACCAGGTTCATTTAATCACATTACTACCTTTACAACTGAGTGACTCAGTCATAAAATGGGCCAAAATTCACTTAACAGTTGTCTCATTTAGCAATGGAAATTTTGGGCTCAATTGTGGTAATAAGTCGAGAACTACATGTGTATATCTTCTTTCCTTCATGGTTTCATGGTATTTATGACAACACAGTGAATCATGACAGAACAAGCTAACCAGAGTATACATTTTTCAGATAATAGAACATATTCTTGAATGAATTAAAATGGGTTCTTTTTTGCCAGAGCCCTTTAAAGAATAAGATTAAATTATTCCCACTGCATTCCATGCATGCGAGAAACAAAAAAAAACTTGTTATTAATATTAATTATTATTAAACATTCTAATTTGTTTGATTGAAATATTTAAAAAACGTGATCCATTTGATGGTTTCAAATTCTGCCTTCTATTTCAGAGGGAGGGAGTGGCAAGAGCAGTAAACCCCCCCCCCCGCTCCTCCCAAGCACATCCTCCTTGAAATACTCCTGTGCGATCCTCATAACTTGGCATGAGTGGGTTTCCCACGAGTGAGGATATCCTTCAGGCGGGAGTGGGGGAGAGCCTTCTTCCTTTGCGCCTGGAGACGGGCAAGTAAACCGAAGGCATACCGAACCCTTGTGCCCCCCCCGACTGACAGGAAAATAAAAAAGCCCCGAGCCATAGAAACCCTTTGAGCACCGTCTCCGACATCCTGCAGGGGGCGTCGCCTGCAGCCCTTAAAGCTTCCGCGCCCTTTGCCGCTCGAAAGAAAAGAAAAGAAGAGGGGGCGGGGCCTGGCGGGCGAGCTCCGCGAGGCGGCACGCGGGAGGCAGGGCCCCGGCCGGCGTGCGGAGTGGACCGGCGCGAGCGGGCGCGAGCGGATCCTTCGAGGGCCCGGTGCTGCAAGCAGGGACGGGAGCGATGTTGCTGGTGGCGCGGGCCGAGTATCTCGCGCCCTGGTGGACATCGTGGCTGCACGGGCTCCCCCATTTGAGCTTCAGCCTGCGACCCGTGCCCAACGTCTTCCGCCCGAGGGACGACGACTACCAGCAGGTGCGCTTTCGCCCGCCGCCTTCGTGGCCTCGGCATCCTCGGCCGTCCCTGACTTTTGCATGTCCTGCTTTGCCTCAAACCGGAGGCTGCACGAAGCTTCGGGCGTTTGCCGGCTTTTCGTATTCCCCCTCAGGATGTTCTCCAGATCTGCGTCCTGGTCTTGTTGTCCGTAATGGAAAACCGGCTGTTTGCTTCCACCCCTTTGGGTCTCGGGGCTTCAGCTAAGATCTTGAAAGGGGAGCCCTGGGTTTCCCTCCCCAGAATCGGCGGCGTTCGTGTCGGTAATATCGTCCCCCTTTTTTGGGGGGGGGACAAGAGATCTTTAGCCAAGGGACCTTCCAACTTCCTTCCCTCCTCCTCCCTTTCCGTCCACCCCCGTGGTTTCTTTGCGCCGATGAAGCCCTCGTGGGCCTGCCTTGCTCCCCGACTATAGACCGAGGCGGAAGGTTTGGAAATCCAAAATAATTAATATAACCCTCTTTGTATGATTCTGGCTCTACCCAGCCCGGCCGGTCACTGAATCGTTCCGAGAGCGGCGACGCGATTAAGCGTGGTGTAATCTGGAGTACTTTGTGCCGGGTTGGGTTGTTGGCTTAGTTGAGTAATGGTTCTGATTTCCTTCCTTCCTTCCTTCCTTCTGGCGTGTAACGTTTTGCCGTTTTCGCATTTCTGGTTGCTAGGGAATTAGCCCTTTCTGCTTTGATGTTGGCATAATATCCTTACGTTTATTTATTTATTATTATTATTATTTATTTATTAGTGAGATTTATATACCGCCTCATAGTGCAAGCACTCTCTAAGCGGTTTACACCATTAAGCAGTGTATATTTATATTGCCCCCAACAATCTGGGTCCTCATTTTACCTACCTCGGAAGGAGGGAAGGCTGAGTCAACCCTGAGCCCTTGAGATTTGAACAGCTGAACTCAAATGATCACAGTCAGCTAAAGTAGCCTGCAGTACTGCTCTCTAACCGCTGCGCCACCTCGGCTCTCTTACGTTAAAATGCAGTCTTTGGGATTCTGTCATTTAAAAAGGTGGCGGCAGCTGAGCTTTCTGTCGGCTGCTTTAAAACCAGGTACCCATCGATTGTTACAAAAATAAATCAAAGTGTATCTTATCTGGATGAAATGTATGTTAGAAACCCTTCTGGGCGGTGGACTTCCTCTCTCAGTTTTCCCCAGTTGGGCATCCTTTTGGTTCTTTCCTCCCCCCTGTCATCTTGCTGCCTAAGTGGGTCCATAAAATTGGAAGGATTCTTGAAGATGTCTGATTTGGCTCCTGCTCTATGCTAGATCTATAATGTGGGATAAAACGACGATTCTTAAAAGATGGCCCTCCACTTTTTGATATATGGAAACCTTGAATCCATTGTATATTGAAGCAGGCTGTGTCTTGGTCAGCCAATTCTTTCTTGACAAATAATTAGTCCAGGATTTATTTCTCTGCATCTTCAGTCATTGGTTCTAAGTGTTGCTCTGTTCTATGGAGGTCCAGGGATCAAAAGGATAGTCATGGATAAGTCCTAGTAAATCAGAGACACTATAGGCAAAGAGTTATTTGGACAAGTTGTGGGTCCTAACTTATTACAATGCAAGTAGTCCTTGACTGACAACAATTAGTTTACTGACCATTCGAAGTTACAATGGCAGTGAAAAAAAAGTGATATATTTTTCACACATTGCAGAATCCTCATGGTCATTGTGATCAAAATTTGGATGCTTGGCAACTGACATGTATTTAAGACAGTTGCAGTATCCCAGGGTCATGTGATCACCTTTTGTGACCTTCTGACAAGCAAAAAGAAGAGCCAAGGTGGCGCAGCAGTTAGAGTGTAGTACTGCAAGCTACTTTAGCTGACTGTGATCAGCAGTTCAGCTGTTCAAATCTCACCGGTCAGGGTTGACTCAGCCTTCCATCCTTCCGAGGTAGGTAAAATGAGGATCCAGATTGTTGGGGGCAATATAAATATACATTGTTTAATGGTGTAAACCGCTTACAGAGTGCTTGCACTGTGAGGCGGTATATAAATCTCACAAATAAATAAATAAATAAATAAATAATAAATAAATAAATAAATAAATAAATAAATAAATAAATAAATAAATAAATAAATAAATAAATAATATCAGTGGGAAAGCCAGGTTCACTTAACAATCATGTTGCTAATTTAACAACTGCAGTGACTCACTTAATAACTCTGGCAAGAAAAGTCGTAAAATGGGGCAAACCTCACTTAACTGTCTTGCTTAGCAACAGAAATTTTGGGCTCAGTTGTGGTTGTAAGTTGAGGACTACCTGTATTGGATACAAGATGCGGTCAGACAAGGAGAGAGGTCACACTCCAGGCAGCAGCTGTTGCTATATCCAAGAAAACAAATTATGGTAGCCGTTCTTAAAGGAGTATTATTTCCAGTAATCATCTGAAGCTGAGTGCCATAAATGCCCCAGCCACCCTCTCCCCCTGGCCAAACTGGTGCACATCCTGTCCTACAGTCCCAAGAGGCTATTTCTCCTAGTGTGCCAACCCTGGAATCTGGTGCTGCTCTGCTGAGAGACAGACAGCTGATTAGGGATTTAGAGCTGCAGTGTCTGAAGATGTTGATCCATTGGTTTCACGGCATGTCCTCAACTCTGGGTCACAACAGATAACCTGGTTCCTGATTCTCACTTTCTTGACATTGCTTCTTCCAAAGAAGAACCCAGGGCACATATGACAAGCAGACTGGTTTGAAATTTTGGGGATCTTTTATGTAATTGGTCTATTTTCTATCCTCCAACTCATCACACTCCAGAAATCTTCACACACAACCTAGAAATCACTTCTTCAGGCTTCTTCAGCACCCGGATATATCATTTTTACCTGGTCCTGGAAATGTAAACTCATTTAAAATAGTGTAGACATTTCCTTTCCTGTCTATTCTGCTGCATGTAGTGTATTCTAGAGAGCCCAAATGTATATATTGGAATTTCTGCTACTTCTTGAGATTGGTATTATAGGCATGCTAAAATTATACTATTATATCTTCATAGTTCATTCTGCCAAGCAGATTGGCTACTATCACTGGGGAGGAAATCAATGATTCCTTTGCCAATGAGGTAGTGAAGATTGACATATAACCGAATTGCCCACAGATTGTATAGTGTTTTTAGGAGTTGATGTTGAATTCTTTGATCTGCACTTCTTGGTTATGAATTTATGCCTCACAGTATGACTCGGGGGATAAAGCAGGTCAATGTGTTTGGCTCCACTTTGTATCACTTTGTGAAAATTGGCCCCAGATGGTAGATTCTCAAGGAATGACCCGTAAAAGCAATGCAGTTTGTCAATCCTTCATTTAGATCCACTGAAGGAGGGCCTTAGAGGGCTTAAATTTTATCCATCTTCTTGTGTAATTTGCTTAGCAGACTAAGCATTTTATTTATGAGAACGTAGATAGGCACATTACCATATATGCCATCAAGTCCAGACAGATGAATTTTCTCCATGACGAGCTGTCCCTGACCTGGTCATTTAGGTCTTCTTCTAAAGATGTACCAATCATTACTCTGACTGAGTCCATCACCTGCTCATCCTGTTCTTCTCTTTCTTTCCACCTTTTCCAGCATTAAGGCCTTTTCCAGAGAGCTAGTCCAGAGAGCTAGCTAGGGTAATTTGAACCTGATCATTAGTGCCTTGAGTAAGAACTGTGGGTTGCTTTGTTCAATGATCCGTTTGCTTGTTTTCTTGACTGACCGCGGTATTCTCAGAAGTTTCCTCCAACATTCAAAAGCATCAATACTCTTCCTATCCTGCTTTTTTTACATCTACTGTTTCACTTTAAGAAATGGACATTTTATCTATTTCTTTGCTACCTTGCATTTGATTTTTTTAAAAAAAATACAGATAACTCTTACAAAATAAACATTCAAGCAATATTACTAATTTTACTGTCTTCAGTATGTATTGTCAGATGCTTACTGGAAATCCAAATATATTCTAAATATATCCAAATATATATAAAATAGCCATGTTTTTCTTTTAAAAAGCATATAGGACAGTGATGGCGAACCTATGGCACGGGTGCCACAAGTGGCACGCGGAGCCATATCTGCCAGCACGCAAGCCATTGCCCTAGCTCAGCTCCAGCGTGCATGTGAGTGCCCGCCAGCTGATTTTTGGCTCGCGCGGAGGCTCTGGGAGGGCAATTTCGGCCTCCGGAGGGCGTCTGGGGTGGCAGGGGGAGCGTTTTTGCCCTCCCCAAGCTCCAAGAAAGCCTCTGGAGCCTGGGGAGGGCAAAAAACGGGCCTACTGGGCCCACTGGAAGTCGGGAAACGGGGAAGTGGGGGGTCACGCACGCACGTGCAGGCAAGTGGGGGGCTTTGAATTATGGGTGTGGGCACGCACACACGTGCAATAGTGCGTGCGCGCACTATTTCGGCACCCGAGGAAAAAAAGGTTCGCCATCACTGATATAGGATCTCAGCATTGTTGGGACAAGATGATTTTGGCCAGAAGAACCATGAATTGTTCATCAGTGTTCCTTTTGTGTTTGACTCAATGTATCTGCTGTGTTCATTTTGTACCATTACAAATACCACAGCCATCTAATGTCACAAGCAACTTTGTACAATCAGCTTTCATGAATAAACCTATGCAGGAGATTAAATATGTATCTCTATATGCATGTATCACAAAGTCCTTAGAACCAATTGACGTAGTAGTTAAGGCACTAGGCTAGAAATCAGGAGACCAGGAATTCTAGTCCTACCTGAGGCCCAGAGCTGGCTGGATGACCTTGGGGCAATCACTCTCCCTCAGCCTTAGGAAGGAGGTAGTGGCAACCCACAACCAAATTCTTGTCAAAAAAAACGTGAAGGGACTTGTCCAAGCAGCCACCATGAGTCAACACTGACGTGAAGGGGCACACACAATCAGAGGTGGTATTCACTTACCTTCCCTACCGGTTTGCAAATGTGAGTGTGTGTGCCCGTCAGCGCATGCATGTGACCTTCTGCGCATGCACTTTAAACATGCATACGGCTTCAAAACATGCAGAAATAGGACAGCATAGAGCCTGGGCGGATGGACCTGCCCACCCGCAGGTCGCCACTACCGGTTCGCCCGAACCGGTCCAAACCGGCAGAATACTACCACTGCACACAAGAGTCTTCACTGTTTGTAGTAAAGCCGTTTACCTACCAAGAGCAAGTTTTGACAGTGCTGCAACTTTGCCTGGAAAGCCTGATCAGGCTGTTTTTTTTAATTGAATCTCCTCCCAAAATTTACTTGCAATCTCTGAAGGTTTCCTGACTCATCATTTGAGAATCCCTATATTTTGATCTCGGTTTTTCAAACACAGAGTGTTATTCTAACCAAAGTTCTTTTCCTAAATAGGTTGTTTTCATCAGGAGACAAATTGATAATGAAAGTTTATTTATTTATTTATTTATTTTGTTATTCTTATATGCCGCCCAACTCCCGAGGGACTCAGGGCGGCTTACAACAAGGAGAAATACAAGAATAAACAAAAATTACATGAGATTTAAAAACAAGTACAAAAATTTAAAACAGTTATTTAAAACAACAACATCCATTCAACACATACATACTTGGGGGGTAGGCTCAGGTGGAATTAAGCTGTCCCCCCCACCTGCAGGAAAAGCCATGTCTTAATGGCTTTTCAGAAAGCCAGCAGAGTGGGGATAGTCCGGGTCTCTGGGGGTAGTCGGTTCCAGAGCACGGGGCCAGCCACAGAGAAGGCTCTCCCCCTAGGGCCCGCCAGCCGACATTGCTTGGCCGACGGGACCTGGAGGAGGCCAACTCTGTGGGCCCTAACCGGTCGGAGGGAAGTATGAGGCAGAATGCGGTCCCGAAGATATCCTGGTCCTAAGCCATGAAGGGCTTTAAAGATGGTGATCAACACCTTGAATTGGACCTGGAGACCGATGGGCAACCAATGCAGCTGGCGGAGTATCGGTGTCACGTGGGTGTACCTTGGCACACCCACCACAGCACGTGCAGCCACATTTTGCACCAGCTGAAGTCTCCGGATACTCTTCAAGGGTAGCCCCATGTAGAGCGCATTGCAGTAGTCCAAACGCGAGGTGACAAGGGCATGAGTGACCGTGAGTAGAGCCTCCTTCTCCAAGTATGGCCGCAACTGGTGCACCAGGCGAACCTGTGCAAAGGCCCCCCTAGCCACAGCAGAAAGATGGTGGTCCAATTTTAGCTGTGGATCTAGGAGGACCCCCAAGTTGCAGACCTGGTCTGAGGGGGTCAGTTTCGCACCCTCAAAGACCAAGGAGGGGTAGTTGTCATGAACCTTAGGAGGCAATATCCACAGCCACTCAGTCTTATCGGGATTTAGTCTGAGTCTGTTCCTCCCCATCCAGATCTTAACGTCGTCCAGGCATCGGCACATTACATCCACTGCCTCCCTGAAGTCAGACGGGGTGGTGATGTACAGCTGGGTGTCGTCAGCGTACTGATGGAAACACACCCCATGTCTGCGGATGATCTCACCCAACGGTTTCATGTAGATGTTAAACAGGATGGGCGAGAGAACCGACCCCTGGGGCACCCCACATAATAGGGGCCTAGGGGACGATCTCTGCCCTCCTGCCAACACCGACTGCATCCGATCGGCGAGATAAGAGGAGAACCACCGTAAAACGGTGCTTCCCACTCCCAACTCGCCGAGCCGATGCAGAAGGATACCATGTTCGATGGTATCGAAAGCCGCTGAGAGGTCAAGTAGCACCAGGATGGAGGAGTTCCCCCCATCCCGGGCCCACCAGAGATCATCCATCAGGGCGACCAAGGCAGTTTCTGTACTGTAGCCGCGCCTGAAACCCGACTGATAAGGATCTAGATGATCTGTTTCATCCAGGAGCTGCAGAAGCTGAGTCACCACCACCTTCTCCACAACTTTCCCTAAAAAAGGTAAGTTGGAGACTGGACGATAGTTCTTCAAATCAGCTGGATCCAGGGAAGGCTTCTTCAGGAGGGGTCGCACCACCGCAGTTTTTAACGACTGCGGTACGGATCCCTCCCTCAAAGAAGCGGTGATCACCGCCCGGATCCAGCTGCATGCCACCGCCCTGCTGGCCGAGACCAGCCAGGAGGGGCACGGGTCCAATAAACAGGTGGAGGTACCCATCGCTCCCATAGCCCTGTCCACATCCTCGGGAGAAACAGGCCCAAACTCCTCCCACAAAGATGGACTAGGACTGGCCCCTGTCAACTCTATGGACTCTGCCCTGCCAGAGTCCAAGTCCAACCGAATCTGAGCGACTTTATCCGACAGAAACTCAGCAAATTCCTCAGCTCTGCCTTGCAAGTGTTCCTCGCTCCCCCCTTTTCCAAGGAGGGAGCGAGTCACCCTAAACAAGGCGGCTGGACGAGAATCTGCGGACGCAATAAGAGCGGAAAGATAGGATCATCTTGCCGCCCTTATCGCCACTAAATAAGATCTGATGTAAATTCTTAATAGTGTTCGGTCAGACTCGGCTTTCTTGGTCCTCCAGCGGCGCTCCAGACGTCTCTTCTGGTGTTTCATCTCCCGGAGCTCCTCGGTAAACCAGGGAGCTTTCCGGGATCCACTGCCACGGAGAGGTCGCTTAGGCGCAATTCGGTCTAGAGCCCCTGATGCTGCGGTGTTCCAAGCAGCCACCAGGGAGTCAGCCGAATTGTGTACCAGGGTTTCAGGTATTTCCCCAAGTTCCCTCTGGAATCCTTCCGGCTCCATTAGGCGCCTGGGGCGGAACCACCTAGTCAGTCCTGCCTCCCTGCGGGGGAGGAATGGGGTCGTGAAATCCAGCCTCAGTAGGAAATGATCTGACCATGACAGAGGGGTGATGACTATGTCCTTTATCTTCAGATCATCTCTCCACTGCCCCGAGAGATATACTAGGTCAAGCGTGTGACCACCCTCATGAGTCGGACCCTGGATTACTTGGGTCAGGTCCATGGTTGTCATGGAATCCATGAACTCCTGAGCTATCCCAGAGGTTTCGCCAGCAGATGGCAAGTTGAAGTCCCCCAACACCATAAGCCTGGGGAACTCAACCGCCAAGCCGGCTACTGCCTCGAGCAGCTCAGGCAGGGCCTTACTTACGCAGCTGGGAGGCAGGTACGTTAAGAAAAGGCCCACCTGAACCCCTAAGTCCAACTTCAGAAGGAGCGCCTCACACCCAACAATCCCCCTCCTCTGTGATTAAATCACGTATCAGGGGGGCTTTGTTGATAATTGACCTGGCGTTAAGCAGTAACATCCTGAGCCCAGGGCCCTGAGAACCCTGGTTGCCAGGTATCCGGGCTGAGCAAGGTGGAACCAAGACAGAGGGGCCGGAACAAGGGATCGCTTGTAGACAGCGAGGTCTTATTCCCCGAGAGCGGCCCTCCCCTCTGCTCCCGCCATATCTGCCTCTTCCCATTATGACCGAGATGGTCCGGCTTCCCATTATGACCGAGATGGTCCAGTTCCTGTAAATGAGGGTTTTTTCCCCCCTCATTGGAAATTGCTGACCTAAATGTAGGGGGTGAATACCCTTTTGTCCTTTTTATACACCACATTGATTGAATGCAGTGCTATCCATGAGAACTGGATATGTTTCACCATGGGGTGAGAACAGGGGTGGGTTCCACTTACCTTTGTCATCGGTTCGCATCGTGACATTTCGCGCATGTGTTCCCCCCATGCAATTTCACTTCCACGCATGCTCAGTAGCAGAATTTAGCCCGAAACACAGCTGAGGAGCTGATCAGCTGTGCTTCCGGCAAAGAAATAAAGGTGAGTATTAACCCGGGGGCAGGCGGTAGGGCTCTTTTCCAAGCCGCGGAAGAAGAGAAGCCATCCAAACACGGAAAAAAATCACCAAAAATTCCCAAAAAAGAAGGCGGCGCCCACGGACCGGTACCAATCGAACCGGATCCGTGACGCCATTGTCCTGTCACCAGCGGGTCGCTAATGGTTCGGGCGATCTGGTCCGAACCGGGAGGAACCCACCCCTGGGCTAGAATCATGATTTCGATCCTTTGCATAGCTTATATTGTACTGCCTTTGCTTTCACTTTTCAAAATACCATGTTGGAGATTTGTGGCTTGTGGGTGAAAATTTTCCCATTGTATGGACAGGCCTGAAGAATTAGAACTGGATTAATTGAGTCCAGGATTTTGAATAATTCCCATATAATTGAGACATGCACATCTCTAATATGCCGGGAGCTAGTGCCACAGATGGCAAAGAGAAGTGTCATCAAATAGATCTGGAGGGGAAAGAATCAGAACAGTGGAAAATGGATGCAATTGTATTTTGTTAAATGGCACTCTTTAGGTGATCACCTGGAAAACCATCTAGTGAAATTTATATGCAGGAAAGCAAACACTGGCACAAATGACTCTAACCTATTTTATGGGCATACTATAGCAACTTTTATAATAGTGAGAATTTTGGATCTGATTATGGTTAAAGCAAGAATTTAATAAATGTTTCCTGATGCCTTTTTGTGGTAGGTTTTCAGCGTCTCTTGCTCCTCCATAAGTATCTCCTGAAAGAGAGGGAAATAATTTGTGAAGCAGCATTTGATACAAATTCAGGAAAACAGATGTGCTTTTTTGTGGTTGTTAAAATAAATAATAGTTTCTATTGTTCCAGAACAGTATACTATAAATGCAAAAATCACCAGTTACAGTTTATTGGCTATCGAGTTATGGATATGTTGTTTATATAATCTGGAAAAAAACCTATTAAACCCAAAGGATATATAATCTGACATTTATACTGCAAGATGTTCAGAGGAACATTGCAAGCATGTCATCTTTAAAAAGGTGATTGGCATTTATTTCTGACGTAACCCAGAACATGATTTCAAGATGTAGCTGTAAAATATTGCTGCTGATAAGAAACATAGTTTAGAAAGAATGTTTTTGTGTGCAAGTCTGAAACTGCACAATGAAATGTCACTAAATGAACTGTTATAAGTCAAGGACTACTTGTATTAATGATAGTTCAAATAGGCCCATTCCAAAATGATTTCTGAATTGTGCTTTAGAATTAACCCTTATCAATATTAATCATAATTCCTACTCAGGTAATTTGGGAAGCTTTGAGTAAATTAGAAGCAAGTCCCTTATCTAAATTATGTAAGTTTGAGAAGGAGCTTTTAAACCCTACATTTATTGCAGCTTCTTTCAATTTTGCATATCACAACAAACTACAGCTTAGTATTTATTTTATTTATTTATTTATTTGTCAAACATGTATAGGATAGTAATAGTTTGTTTAAACATAAGTAAAAAGTAATGATAAAAGAGGACAATAGGACAGTAGGACAGGGACGGTAGGCACAGTGGTGCGCTTATACACGCCCCTTACAGACCTCTTAGAAACGGGGAGAGGTCGGCTGTAGACAGTCTAAGGTTAAAGTTTTTGGGGTTAAATATTTTATTATATCCTGAAGATTTAGAAACTATTAATAGTGTCCTTAAAATTATCATGATTTTCCAAAACGATTGCCATATTGTATGTGATCAACAGTATTATAATTACAAATGAAAGTTTATTGGTCTGTTGTTTTCAAAATGTCTGAATTTTTCATAGATATAAACTGAGAGTTTCTCTGTATTTTTCTAATGATATCCCATAATAAAAGCTGAACTTTTCTGTGGACAAGAATGTAATATAAGTAAATGTTTGTTTTTCTCTTAAACCTTGACTTCAGAGTTTTTCAAATAAGGAAGCATTTATTTTTTTAAAAAAACACAAACCAAACAATAACACAATAAAATGAGGAAAAGAACACACCCAGGCAATAACCATCCAAATTTCTAAGAACTGTATGTTTTAAAAAGCAGGTTTAGAACATGATGGGAGAGCTGATTGGTCTCTTCTGTCTATTGTCCAAATAATGTATCTAAGCATATTATGGTATAAAGAAAGAATATATTTTTATTAAGAATTTTAATTCATCACAGCTATGAACAAATTTAATAACTCTTCACTCCCAATAAAATGGAAGGAAGCTTTGGATGATCCAGAATTTAAATGTATTTCTTTCTTAATGTCTCTAAACTTAATTAAAAACATTAATAAAAATATCTCTCTCTCTCTCTCTCTCTCTCTCTCTCTCTCTCTCTCTCTCTCTCTCTCTGTATGTATGTATATGTATAGTATATATATGTATATATATGTATATGTATATATGTGTATGTATGTGTGTATATATATATGTATATGTATATGTGTGTGTATGTATATATATATATATATATATATATATATATATATATATATATATATATATATATATATATATATATATATATATATATATATATATATATATATATATATATTTTCAAGGATAAAAATACCTATAGGTATTTTTTTATAGTACAAGAGTTGTACACTTTGCAACGTATAAGTGACAAGAAAAATATTAGATTTTTTTTCCCTTTTGAATCTTGAAAAATCACATGATTATACTTTAGTTTAATTTGACTCTTCAGAATGTATTTATTTTTCTAGACATGCCAGGTTGGCTGATCTATTTTAAACCTTGGTAAAAGGCACAGTTCAAAAAAATTGTGAGGAGGTACAAGGGAGAGGCACAAAAGGAAGAATCTTTTTAATTATGCACATCTGCCTGCATTGTATACCCTGACTCCAAATAGTTATAATTTCCAGTTTCCTTACTTCCCCTTTCCTCTGGCCTTTGTCAAACATTCCATCTAATAAACAGGACAGGAGAAAGAATTGCTTCTCCTTTTTTTCTAAAGCCACCGTGAAGGCTGCATACTGCATAGGGTTTTCCTATGTCTTTATTGAATCAAATAAATTTTAGTCTGAATGTCTCCATTTTCAGTATGTAATCCTCATGCAGACCAATTTATGTGAGCTCCTAAATGTCAGATTTCAGGCCCTCTTTTGTATCACACCACATTTCAGTCTGTTCCAAGCCAATATGTTCATCACTTTGTGTGGTAGGATTTGTATAATGCAGTGTTTCCCAACCTTGGCAACTTGAAGATATCTGGACTTCAACTCCCAGAATTCCCCAGCCAGTATTCGCTGGCTGGGGAATTCTGGGAGTTGAAGTCCAGATATCTTCAAGTTGTCAAGGTTGGGAAACACTGGTATAATGCATTAGCCATAGTTTGTTTTAACAATGGTGTTCTGAACAAGTCTCAATGGTCTGGCTCACTTTAAATTCTGATCTTATGCATAATGTTAAACCCTGAATTAGAGGTGAAATCCTGAGGCCTAATGTCCCCCAACAGTCGATGGTATAACCTCCCAAATTCCAATACAACTGAACTAGAATTTGCAACGCAATAGAAGGTAAACATTATTCAGTACCTAAGTAGATAGTAATCATAAAGGCTTTATTTAATTATAACTGAATACAAATTACTGTCTTGACATTGCCCACTACTTTCAGAATATGGCCATTGAGATGCAATTAAATGCCAAGTATGGTCCTCAGCTGTAGCTGAGTAGCTGTAGCTGAGTAGCTGTGTTCCTCTGCAATCAGTCTTGGTTTAACAAGTCACATCAGTTGGGTTGATACTGATACTAATCTACAATCAAAGTTGGGAGTCAGTATGCAGATTATATTCCAGTGATACAGTGAATGACATTTCTTCTTTCTCGAGTTAACAAAAAAATAGTGCGAATTCTGATTTTCTTCCTTCTTTACTGAGACTAAGAATAAAAAAGCAAAGGAGAGAAAAGTTATGGCTCAGAATTTATACATTTCATTGGTAGGTTGAATATTTCATTTAATGGTGCGTCATTGTTCTCTTACTGAGGTTTGCGGTGACTGTAAGTTTAGGAAAGAGAGAGTGAGTAAGAGATGCTGTTTGCAAAATTGGTCTTGTCCTGGCTGATAATAGATAGCAGTACTATTGCTTTGCTGACCATGCATTAAAGGGCATCCTGCCAAGATGAGACTGAGCAGTCATTTATGACCATGTGAAGTTGGTGGCCTGGGAAGGAAGGAAGTAGAATGATTTCTTCTTCCTCCCACACTCCTCTGACCTCAGGGTTGGAAATTACCCAAGGAGAAGCAGATACTGTCCAGGCTGTGGATTGTTGCCTCATAGAAACCTGGCACTGTTTGGCTAGATTTACGCCAGCAAAGAAGTGAACAATGGTGCATGGCACAGCTGCCCACTTTAGGGGATTTTTGATGTTTGTTTCTCATCTCAAGAGCACTTGATGGTGGCAGGGAAATGTGTATTGCATGCTTTTCATTGCAGGCAAAGGATTGTAGGCTATGGGGCCAGTGGTTGCCAATTACAAGCCCCTGTTCACATGATCAAGCATCCTTTGTCCGCTGTTCTGATTCTGGCAGGCTATTACACTCTGCAAAGGAATATGTCTCCAAGATGTGCATTGTTAAAAGTAAAAGCCTTGGTTTTCCCTCCCTAGCACATCACATCTTATTAAAATCTATAGCTATTGTCAAGTCAAGTGATTAGAGCCTTGTAAACACAAATTTTTGTTTTGTTTCACGCATGCTCGTATATCTTGCAGTTCCATCACACCCTGCATGTTGACCCCTTGCAGTCCCAGAACTGGCATTTGATTGGCATGGGCATCTTCTGCAAGTAATGTAATTTCACACAGACCTCTAACCTAGGTTTACTTATTTACAAAAGCACTTTCTAGAAGAACTGATGTCGGAAAGGGTCTTTACATGCATCCCTGAGCATTATTAACCTTGGCCTTGCTGGTCATCTATCTACTCCAAATACTCTGCATATAGCTATGAAGAATCTCTGTATCAGATGGCAGCCTAGGTTTTGGTAGCCTAGCTGGACTTGATACAAGCCCAATTTCCAAGTGATGATTCTACTTTTGGTTTTGAAGATGTTGGAGCTGAACAATGATTCTAAATTAGCACCCTAAGTAATCAGAGTGTGAGAGATGTGTTTCTGAATAGACCATGGAAATTTCAGACACCACATCTCAGTGATTTTCCTTGGCATTGCAACATCTATACCAGCCCTTATCCCCCACATGGACTCCCTTCATGGATCTTTCTTCTTTTCTGCTGACATGGTTCCCATTCGTCTGATATGGAGAAGAGAAAGTAAATAAATGATTGCATTGCAATGGTTTAAAAATGTACTTTGTTTTAAAATGGAATAGAAGCTGTTCAGAATCCGATGGAATGGCTATGTTTTTGGATTACCATCTCTTTACAAAGAAAAAATCCCATAGAAGATTCTTTTCAGTTATTATTAGTTTTTAAAATACCACTGCCAAACTTTTCTAATTAAGACAGCTGATGAGTGAAGCTGACAAAATTTATGTTCAGTTAATTACCAAATTACAGTGCTTAAAAGGTGATTAATACATGTCTCTATTTCAGGGGTGGCCAAACTATGGTTCTTTGAGGACCTGTGGACTTCAACTCCCAGAATTCCTGAGCCAGCAATGCATGCATGGCTAGCTCAGGAATTCTGGGAGTTAAAGTCCACAGGTCCTCAAAGAACCATAGTTTGCCCACCCCTGCTTCTATTTCTACCCATCATCTACAGTATTTTTTCAAAATATGTTTTGTTGAAACATTATCACCATGCTATGTTAGTATATGTTCTTTTTAAAAAAAAATTACGTACGTTCAGTTATCACTTAAGTACAATGAGATCTTTGTCCCCTTGAAATGTTCTTGCAAGTGTAGATTAAGACCCTTCCATCTGGATTATTATTATTTTTTACTGCCACTTGGATTCTTTTGAAGATGGCCTGAAATATTTTAAAGGGAGGTGGGTTGACTTGAGTGATGTGGATCAAAAGGAAACAGTCATAAGATTACACATTCTTGTTATTTCCTGTGAGGAACTTTGAGATTTTCACACCCGAAGGCCCAAAATATTGCATTGAGCAAGAGAGAGCTTTTGTTCTTCTTTCACGTCGAATTACAAGTTTTTTCTTGCCCCAGAAAGCTGGCTTTTGGTTAATAAATACTTGTGGTTATTTTATGTTGGTGCTGCGAAAATATCTCTTTCCTCCCCAAGCGTACTCTTACAAATGCCTTTATTGTGTAGGGTCTCCTTTGACTTCCTTTGTCATCCTGGCTGATGTTTGTGCTTTTAAGGGATTTTGTGTGCCAGTGTTGTCTGCACTTCCCTTCTTCCCTTTGCTCCAGCATTCATCTGGAGGTGCTGAATGGGGAACCTGAGGTCTTAACACCATCCGACAAAGCATACTTCTGTCCTAATGGGGTCAAGAGATGGCTTTTGACAGCAACTAGGTTTCAGCAACAAAAAAAGCTGCTCTGGGTCCAAAGCAATCCTTGTGATTTAGTTTTAAACAAATTGCCTCTCCCTGGGGACTCCAGCTTGGCCCCTGTGTCATGCAAGGCTCTCTGTTTGACAGGCTTGGTTGATGAAAAGCAGCACCAAAGCCTCTGCAGTCAGTGGAAGAAAGGAAAGCTTTTATTTCTCTTGAGAGAACTGTTTTAATGCATCCATTAATACAATCCCTCTTTGCTACTAGATTAAAGAGTCCGCCCGAGTTGAGCGGCCAATACATTTAAATAAATAAAACAACTAAAATGTTATGTACCGTATTTTTCGGAGTATAAGACGCACTGAAGTATAAGACGCACCTTAGTTTTGGGGGAGGAAAACAAGGGGAAAAGGCCTCTGCCTCCAAGCAATTTGCCAAACAGCAAACAGCACAGATGATATACACTGTTTGCTGTGTATTTCTGTGCATGTGTGCCTGACTCATAGAAATAGCAAAGAATTGGAGAATTATGCCAGAAAGTTTTTTTAAATGTAGTCACACTAACTCTTCCCAATTATTTAAATAGATCTATTCCAAGGTAACTAAACTCTAAACAGGACACTGTTACATTTCATACTATACTTGTACAGAGCTGTTAAAATTAATTAAAATTTCTGGAAGTATACATTATTCTCTATTATTTAAAAGAAGATACAATAGCACTGGGCCTCTTCAGAGCAAGCATTTATTTTAAAAAGCTTCTTTATTTTGTTAAGTTGTCTAGATTTACAGGGATCTCCAACCTTGGCACCCTTAAGACTTGTGGACTTCAACTCCCAGAATTCCACAGCCAGCAAAGCTAACAAAGCTGGCTGTTGAATTCTGGGAGTTGAAGTCCACAAGTCTTAAAGTTGCCAAGGTTGGAGACCCCTGGCTCTAGAACAATAATAAAGCAGTCTTTAAAAAATAAGTCTAATAATTTGAACATTCTACACACATTTATAGTTATTCACTTACCCCCTTTCATCCAGTTCAGCAAAAAATAAAAATCTGCCTGTCTCTCCCAGCTATTTGCCTTTTTGCAGTTAGTTTCACTTTCATTTTCCCACATGGCAAACCTAATCAGCTGTAGATCGGGATACTGCTAGTGACTTGCTTGGCTTTACAGGCTCTTCCCTCTTTGCTGCAAACAGGTAAATTGCTGGAAGACAGAGGCCAAAGGGTGGGGGTGGCTGGGTGGGTGGGGCTGCATTTGGTGTATAGGACGCACCCAAGTTTTCACCCTCTTTTGGGGGTAAAAAGGTGTGTCTTATACTCCGAAAAATACAGTATTTCTTTATTTGGCTAAGAACATCTGGTCCATCTGAGTACAGCATTTTGATACTGAGGCCCCGGTGCTGGACCTTTGAGTTAATATCTTTATTGAGCTGTCCTTTATCTTATATTACAATGGAATGGCTGAAGGCTAATTGAAAAATCATTCTAAACATTAATAAAACCTAAATATTAGTTTCGGAGTGCATTTAAGCAGACAGAGAAGCGCTCATTTAATTTACCCAAGGATAGTACTCTAGAAAAATAAAGAGAAATTTGCTCTGATATTTGACGAATTGGTCTGCTTCAGCAACATGTCAAAGAAGAACCGTGAGGTCTTAAAACTCCCACGAAGTTCATACAGGGTGAATGCAGGTCTTTAGATAGCCAGATTGCAGACGGTAATAGCATTAAAGTTCAAATCCAGTGCCCTTCATTGAGATTAGAACAAGTGCACAGTTGGTACTGGAGAATGACCTAACCTCCCAGCAGCTTCATTCACACTTGCCTAGTTATTGCTGTCTTGCAATGATTGTTAACATGGAACATTGTTAGAAATGTTTTGCATTTCTGACTGCAACTGTTCTATATTGTCCTATGAGATTTGTAGGGAGGGACTGATCTCTTTTTTTTTTTTTCCCCAAAAAGTTTTATTAGTACAAAATTACATAGATAATAGCTAAACATTAAATAGAAAGTACAAACATTTTTTTAAATTTTTCTCCCCCCTAACCCACCCCTTTCCCTCCCCCCCTCCCCCCCGGACTTCCCAGAGAGAGTACAGGGCATAATATCAATAAAATAAATTTAAATTAAATTAAAAAATTTTGACTTCCACCTTATTTTTTTAAAACTTCAACTCCAAATTGTACACTAATAAAAATTCCTTCCTCCTCCTTTCAATCATCTACCCTTCACAACATTTCTTCACTGTTAACTAAGAATTAAATGATTATTACATAAATGATGACTAAGTATTAAATACAAAAACCTTAAACTTCATCATAAAATCAATCAGTATATAAATAACATACTATTACTGTATATCAGATTATAAGCACTAATTCCAAACTTTAAATAACCTTCCTCCCAAAAAAAAAAATGTTAAATCTAATTGTAATATTTTATAACTGGATAGATAACAATTCCAAATCTTTCTCACAATTAAATAAAACTTAAATTGATATTACACAAAAAATAACTAAATAATAATACAAAAACCTTAAACTTCATCATAAATTCTACCACTCTATTAGTAACATAATGTTACTATGTATTAAATTATTAGGTTCAAAAAAGTTCTAAATCTTTAAAAAGAATTAATAATACTTTGAATAAGCCCCCCAAAAAAAACAAAAGAAAAAAAAAGAATGCAAGAAGTAAAGAAAAGAAAAAAAAATTAAGGAAAGAAGGGAAAAAGAAAAGTACAGTCATAATGGCAACCATCTGTCCAATAAACTTCAACACTGCATCTTGTTGTATCTTGATGATGGTTGCATCTTTTTGTAACTTGATAATTTTGTAGTTGTCAGCTCGCCTCCCATCTGACCCCGATCTTCCATCTCCTTTTCCACACTGTAGACTGTCTACAGTGTCTACACACTGTCTACACACTGTCTGGCTCTGCCAATCATTTAAATTTTGTAAATCTGTTTCGATTTGAAGAGGAAGGGATGGCTTTCCCTCCTCCTCCTCTTTTGTTTTCATACATCTTTCCTCTGGAATCTTGGATATATCAGCCTTTAAGACGTTGACATAAAATTCAGTAGCTTTCTTTGTTGTATTAAGCCGATATCTTTTTCCCAGAAATTTCACTGCAACTCCTGTTGGTGCTTCCCATTTGTAATGTAAATTTAACCTTTTAAATTCATCAATCAGAAAGGTATAATCTTTTCTGGCTTTGAGCATTTTAGAGGGAATTTCTTTCCATATCATCAGTTCCTGGCCATTCACCTGCAGGTTATTCTTAAACGTCGCCTGTATAATCCTATTCCGTAAGGCTCTTGTAGTAAAGTATATTACAATATCCCTTGGTAGGTGTTTTTGTTTTGCATACCAGGAGTTGATTCTATATATTTTATCAATTTGCCTGGCTAGTTCTTCTTTAGACAGTCCAGACACCTGCTCCAAAGCTTCCACCATCCTTCCTTTCAAATCTTCATATAATCCTTCTTTCAACCCCCTGACCCTTATGGCAAATTCCATGGATCTGAATTGCGTCATTAACACCTCTGTTTCAAAATTTGCAATGTCATTTTGTATTTTATCTATGTATTCTACTGAAGTTGTCAAAACTTGTTTGTTTTCTTCAATGCGGTTTGCCAAAACTTCAATATTTGTTGCTAGACCTTTACATACCTCCAACACATCATTTCTAATTTGTTGGTCAATATTCTTTAAAGCAGCCTGCATTTTATTATCTATTTCACTAATTTTTTGGTTAAATTCAACAATAAGTTCATCTTTCATAATCTTTAAGGTACTTATTAAATTTTCAGGTGTTAAAGACTTTGGGGGTGTTAACTCAGTGGTAAGTTGCATTTTGGAAATATAACCAGATGAATAATCCATTCTTTTATTCAAAACAATCTTTCCAGATTTTGAAGCCATTTTAGTATTTCCAGTGGTGAACAAAGAAAAAGCCAAGCCTCTAGTTAAAGTTCTTTTAAATTTCTTTTAAAATTCTTTCAAATTCCAAAGCCAGATAGAATTTTATTTTTAAAAAATTGTCAGTTATTATTTAATCCAGAATCGGGAGACAGAGAGAGTAAAGCCAACTTTCAAAATCAAAAATTTCCATAAGAAAAAAAGCTGCTAGGGAAACGAAAGTTACTTTCACTTCTCCTCCCACTTTCTCCGATCGCCATGTTGTAGCCTAATAACTGTTACTTAGTTTCTTCCGAAGTGAAAATCAGCAGTGGAGTTGAAAGAAAAAAAAAATCTGTACTTGCCCTTTAAAATCCTGTCTCTCTCTGTCTGCTTGTTTAAACAATTAAATAGTTGTAATCCCATTCACGAAGCAGCGGGTGGTCACGGCATCTTGCTCCGCAAAAGCGGAGGTTTCCAAGTCCCCGGAGCAAGAGACAGGCTGGCTGGGGAGCCCTCACCTTTCGCGCCCCTGGCTGACACTTGGGGCACTAGGGGGGGCTCTACCCCACCTGTCCGGCTCTCATCTCTCCCCTTTGCCCGGGGCAGAGACTTTCAAGCCGCCAGACAGCTGTTCTGGCGGCTTTAACGGGGAAAAGGAAAGGCGCTCAACGAGGAGCGTCCGCGATGCAGCGATCCGGAACCGGAAGTCGGGAGGGACTGATCTCTTACAGCCTATCACAATACCCTTTTTTGTGAATTATATCCTCCAAGGTTTTTCATTCTTCATTGCAAGAGCCATGGTGGCGCAGTGGTTAGACTGCAGTATTGCAGGCTAACTCTGCCTACTGCCAGCAGTTCAATTCTGTCTGGTTCAAGGTTGGTTCAGCCTTCCATCCTTCCGAGGTCGGTAAAATGAGGACCCAGATTGTTGGAGGCAATATGACAACTCTGTAAACTGCTTAGAGAGAGTTGTAAAGCACTGTGAAGTGATATATACAGTAAATATTGCTATTGCTATTATTTTCTCAGTTTATTTCTGTGCTTCAGCTGAACTATTGTTTGGCTCTGAAATGAACATTTTCTTTATTTGATTTCCTCTAGGAATTGAAAGTAGCCTGCATAGCATTCCCTCTTCCTATTTAAAAAAAAATCCAGGGAGGAGGGGGATAGATTGGGTTGAGCACAAGCAAGTTGTCCAAAGACTCCAAGTGAGGCTATTGTTGGCCTGAGCCAAAACCCAACTGTGTTAGTCAAGACTATGAGTATCCAGTTGCCAAGACAAGGGGTACCATGTTGTTATGGACTTTCTCTAACATTCCTCTGACTCTCTTGGGTGACATACTGCTTTCAAACATGTCATCAGAAACTAAATCTACAGGGATATATTTATATGCAGAGTGGAAAGCACTGTGATTAAAACAGCAACACCTGTGAAGTTGCCATGCATATGTTTTCTGATAATGAAAAGTGAGAAAAAAATTTAGATTCAGTGGGTGGGCTCTCAACACTTAGGAAGAACAGCAAACTAAATGTGATAAGAGTTAAAACTTTCCCACTCTTATGATTTCCCAGTAAAATCTTTGTTTCCAAAAATTGCTTTGCTTAAAAAAATAATTAGCAACCTAACAAGTAAAGACAGCCCATTAGATTGGAACGTTTCAATATGCAAGGAGGGATAGAAAACTGGAATTTGTAAAGTATGCAAAGGCAATACAGCCTATGTTTAAAATAAATTTATGGGATATACCCCAACACTCCAAGCAACCTTCTGGTTAATTAGACCATTGGAAAATGTTCCTAAAAAGCTCTTGGAAAATCTTTTTTTTTCCTGAATACTCCACATCTTTCAAGAGAGGCTTGAAAAACTTGAGTATATATTACAGTCACTATGAGCTGTTGCCCTAAATAGCCTCCATGTGATTAAGAATCTGCACTTCACCTGCGCTCTTAGAAAGCGTGTGCTATGTTGTAACGGTAAATGCATGTACAGTATACATGCATAATACATGCACACCCCTCTGATAGTGATATCATGGCAACAAGGCTGAAAGTTTAAGTTTTGAGACCTGTAATCTTGCACTGGAAGGCAAGTATCACAGCTTCCTTGTATTAACTAATAAAGTCTGGCCCGATAGTTTAACTGGTGAGTATGTGGAAAGCTGTTGCAAAGTCTTCCGAGCTCTTTTTTGGAAGAAAGGTACGGTAGTATAAATTCCATTAATGTCCTAAATAGTTTTGATATAAATACCCGGAACAAGGAAGCATTTGAAAGAGAGTGTAGGAAGCTGCAAAGATGCCCAAGATGCTGTCATAAAGTATATCCACAGGGAAGGGCATTAGCCTTAGCAATTTAACAATGAATGAAAGAAAGAAGGCAGTGAGCAGTTCATTATTCTCAGTCAGCTAGATTACAGGTAGTCCTCGATTTTACAACAGTTCATTTAGTGATCATTTGAAGTTAGAACAGCACTGAAAAAAGTGACTTATGACCATTTTTCACACTTACAACCGTTGCAGCATAACCCCGTGGTCACATGATCAAAATTCAGAGGCTTGGCAACTGAGTCGTATTTATGACTGTTTCAGTGTCCTGGGGTCATGTGATCCCCTTTTACGACCTTTTGACAACGTCAATGGGGAAGACACTTAACAACTGCGTTACTAATTTAACAATTGCAGTGATTCACTTAACTGTGGCAAGAAAGGCCGTAAAATGGGGCAAAACTCATTTAACAAATGTTTCACTTAGCAACAGAAATGTTGAGCTCTTGTGGTCGTAAGTCGAGGACTACCTGTACTGTGCTCTGGGGAGTTGCAGCCCACCTGTCAGGGAGGGCAGGTGTACTTCTCCACTATACAATAACTTCTGTTACTATAGATCTCTATTTGTTGCAAAACTAGATTCACCAACCATTTGTAATGTACAAGTAGTGTGAACCTATCTGCATTACTACTTAAATGCATAATTGGCACTGATCTTTTTATGTCAGCTGTGGCATCCCATCAGGAATATTTCCCAGCAAGCCCTGATGATTCCCATATTGTCAATTGTAAGCAGAGTCAGATGTGTGCTCATCCCCTAGTTGGGGATGCTCAGTGTCTCCCTTGTAAGGGAAGTAAGAAGTATACGGTCTATTACAGTCAGTGGTGTGTTTTTTTAACCACTATATATAACAGACTCCCACAGAGATCCGTCTGGCAATGACTCTGGCATCATTCCATAAGGCTGCTAAGATAAAAGTTTTATTCAGGGCACTTGGAGTTTGATGTTATGGTGTTGTAATTGATTATATTGGCAATCTGGTTGTTATTTATTCATTTTATTGTATTATCCTGTGCCTTGATGTATTCTGTTAATTATGTACTGATTCATTTGATGTAGTAAAATATCACAGTAAATTATTGCAGATTAGGGGAGGGAGGGAAGAAGGAAGGAAGGAAGGAAGGAAGGAGGGAGGGAGGAAGGGAGGGAGGGAGGGAGGGAGGGTGGTAAATACAGGCAAACCTTGACTTATAACCATTCGTTTAGCAACCATTTGCATTTACAATAGCAGTGAAAAAAGGGACTTACCACCATTTTTCACACTTACAACTGTTGCAGCATCCCCATGGTCATGTGATCGAAATTCGGACACTTGGCAACTCTCATATTTATGACGTTTGCAGTGTCCCAGGGACATGTGATCACCTTTTGCAAAGTTAGTGAGGAAGCCATTAACTTTGTTACTTTGTCAACAAGGGTGTTACTAACTTAACAACTGGAGTGATTCATTTAACAACTGTGGCAAGAAAGGTCATAAAATGCAGTAAAACTCACTTAACTGTCTTACTTAGCAATGGAAATTTTGGGCTCAATTGTGGTCGTACGTAAGTCAAGGACTACCTGCAAGGAAATGCAACTTCTATGAAAAAATATAGATCAAGGTGGAAGGGTGAGGAAAGGACTGGAAATCATGAAAAAATGTTGTGCATGATGGGCCAAGTGTATACAGGTAGTCCTCAACCTATGACCACAGTTGAGCCGAAAATTTATGTTGCTAAGTGAGAAATGCTTTAAGTGAGTTTTGCCCCATTTTACGACTTTCCTTGCCACGTTTGTTAAGTGAATCATTGCAGTTGTTGAGTTAGTAACACAGTTGTTAAGTGAATCTGCTTTCCACGTTGACCGTGCTTGTCAGAAGGTTGCAAAAAATGTTCATGTGACTCCAGGACACTGCAACTGTCATAGATGTGAGTCAGTTGTCAAGCATCCAAATGTAAATCATATAACCATGGGGATGCTGCAATGGTCATAAGTGTGGAAAAATGGTCATAAGTCACTTTTTCCAGTGCCATTGTAAATGTGAACAGTCATTAAGTGAACTGTTGTAAGTCGAGGACTACCTGTACATTCTGCATAACAGTTTAGTATCTTGTTCAAAGCCTTCAAGAGAAAGTAAATCAACTGAGTCAAAATATATCTTGTTCCTAAACTGCATTATGCAGCAATAAGGTTTTTCTCTGATCTTGGTGTTTCCATTAATAAAACATCTACTTTGTATAGAAACGTAATAGTGGCATAAGCTAAAACATTCCACATGCTTCATACCTATACTATATTGTAATAAACTATCTATTTCCAATAAAAGTGTGGATGGTGTTGAGGCCCACCAGCAGCCCGTGCAGCTGGTAGCGGATCCCGCCCGAGAAGAGGCCGATGTGGTGATGCGCCAGCGGCCTGTGCAGCTAGCACCCGAGTCAGACAGTGAGGAGGCTGGCGAGGACTCGGTGCAGAGGCAGAGATTCAGCCAGGGCCTTCAGAACCTCCAGCACCTCACAGCTGAGGAAGAAGAGGCTCCTCCTCTTCTTAATGCACGGGCACACAGAGCTGCCAAAAGGCAGAAATGGTTCCTCAGGAGGAGGTCTCCTCGGGAGTAGGCTTGAGGCTAATTGGCCACTCCCCTAGCCTACATTAGGGATGACAATGACAGAAAAAACTCTGCAGGAAACGCACCTGCCTTCGTGTTTTGAAAACATCTGCTCAGCTTATCTGCTTTGGCATTATTCTTACCGACTGCTTCTAGGCATTTTGCCAACCCTTGTAAGCTTCTTGAGATATCCAGGACTAATTGCTTAGACTTAATTTATGACTTTATGGACTTATGCTAGCTGTTAATGCCGTTTAATTAACAGCTGGTTTTTTCAAGAAAAGACTGCTTTAACTTGTGTTTGTGTGTGTCAACTACTAAGCAAGTTTATTAGTAGTCGTTAATTAAGTAAACATAGGTTTGAACAAACTGCGTGTGTGCTACGTTCTTTATGGTCCGTAGCTGGGGCAGAACAGATGGCAGCAAAGGTCCTGCAAAAATGGGTTGGCTTTTGGAAAAACTTTTAGACGTATTATCAAATGTTACCTTTGAAAGAAAGGCATGACTGATCCTGCTTTCTGGAACCAACTCTTCTAAAATATAAAGAGCCAACATTTTAATAATCACAAAAGATAGAAAGAGTTTTAGCAGAATATCCTAAAATTTCTATGGCTCAACAGATAATAACAGTGTATAGGCACCATATTGTGAGAGAAGGATGTGAGCTCTAACATGGTAGAACGAATTAAGGAACAAATTAAAGATTTCTCAGAAGCCATCCTATTTTTTTCCTGCTTAATTGGGGATTTTATTTGCATTTTAGCACTGCACTTTTCTTAATGTTTATTTATTTATTTATTTATTATTTTATTTATTTATTTGGTAGCTTTTCTATGCCGCCCTACTCCCGCAGGACTCAGGGCGGCGTACAACATTTTATACAAAAACTCCAAACAAAATTATTAAAAGCACTTTATTATGGCCCATTTGCAATCCTACAAATGCAGAATGGTTTATAACCCCAAAAATTGTTTCATACGATAAGAGAGGTCCATCTTTCATGTAGAGCATTTGGCTGGCTTCAGGCATTCTAAATGTAGTGTGCTTTCTGTCTGCAAAACTAAAACCACTTCTGTGTTACAGAGTTAACTGGATGATGGGTTGAAAAACATTTTTAAAAATCAGTAAATAGGCAGTTGCATCACCACCAGCCATAAAAGGGCCTTGAATTGGCCTATATTTGTGCAGCTATTAATGGTAAAGTTGCCTGAGGCATAATTACCTCTTATAGGAGAATGGCACTTCTTTTTAGGCACATAAAGCTTGTTAATGGTCATTTAGTTACTTATCCCTAGCAAGTAAGACCAGTTCTTATGATTTTGGAAAACAGCTGATGATTCTTAAATTTTTTCCCCCTTTCAACCACTCAAGTCACAGATGACTGATACAGTTGGGTATACAGCTAGTAGTGGCTAATATCTCTAATATTTGTGATTTGTGTTTATCACACATGCATATTTGCAAATATAATGAGCCTTAAGGTCTGCAATATGAGCATCTTTTATGAAGACCATGAGTTCTAGTTATGCCTTAACCCTGAAAGCCAGCTGGGTGACTTTGGGGCAGTCACTTTCTCTCAGCTCAACCCACCTAACTGTGATTATTATGAGGAAAATAGGGAGGAGATGAGGAGAAAAATGTGCTGGATATGTTCGCCATCTTGAGGTATTTGTAAAAATAATAAAGGCAGGGTAGAAATAAATAAAATAAAATAAAATAAAATAGGATCATTTTTAACCACCTGACTTTCCGAGTTTACAGGGATTTTTATTTAAGTTCCATGAAATTTAATTTGCCATGTTTGTTTAACTACCAGAGAAGTATAGAATAGAATATATATTTTTATTGGCCAAGTGTGATTGGACACACAAGGAATTTGTCTTGGTGCATATGCTCTCAGTGTACATAAGAGAAAAGATATGTTCATCAAGAATCATAAGGTACAACGCTTAATGATAGTCTGGGTACAAATAAGCAATCAAATCATATTAAGAACCAGTCAATATAAATTGTAAGGATACAAGCAACAAAGTTACAGTCATGCAGTCATTAGTTGGAGGAGATGGGTGATGGGAACAATGAGAAGATTAATAGTAATGCAGACTTAGTAAATAGTTTGACAGTGTTGAGGTAATTATTTGTTTAGCAGAGTGATGGCATTCGGGGGGAAACTGTTCTTGTGTCTAGTTGTTCTGGTGTGCAGTGCTCTATAGTGTCGTTTTGAGGGTAGGAGATGAAACAATTTGTGTCCAGGATGTGAGGGGTCTGTAAATATTTTCACAGCCCTCTTTTTGACTCGTGCAGTATACAGGTCCTCAATGGAAGGCAGGTTGGTAGCAATTGTTTTTTCTGCAGTTCTGATTATCCTCTGAAATCTATATCTATCTTGTTTGGTTGCAGAGCCAAACCAGACAGTTATAGAGGTGCAGATGACAGACTCAATAATTCCTCTGTAGAACTGTATCAGCAGCTCCTTGGGCAATTTGAGCTTCTTGAGTTGGCGCAGAAAGAACATTCTTTGTTGTGCTTTTTTGATGATGTTTTTGATGTTAGGTGTCCATTTTAGGTCTTGAAATATGGTAGAACCTAGAAATGTGAAGGTCTCTACTGTTGATACTGTGTTGTCTAATATTGTAAGAGGTGAAAGTATGGGCGGGTTTCTCCTAAAGTCTACCACCATTTCTACGGTTTTGAGTGTGTTCAGTTCCAGATTGTTCCGGTCGCACCACAAGGTTAGTTGTATATATTTGATATAGTAAATAAATAGCTGTTTAAGTGGATGCTGTAGCAGAATTTAACAATTTAGTTGGCGATTGCCAAATTTAAAATATACAGGTTGGCATGTGGATGAATATAGATCTTAACACATTTGATACCTTTTCTGTTCCTTTGCTTTCCAGTAGTTTAAGCAAGACAAATTCCAAGTGAACTTCATTTTAGAAAGGCTAGTGTTAAACTAACTTTATATGCTGTGGTGTGTAAGAAGTCCACTTGCTGAATCTTTCTATCCATTCTTTGACCATTTGTTTACAAGAGTCAAGTGATGATAAAAAGCAAGTCTTTAGTTCTGAAATTATGGTAAGACCAAAGCTAGAGATTAGCATTAGGGCTAGTAGCAATGTTTCCTCTAAGCTGCGCGGCTGCGCAGCCGCGCACGTAACAAGAGAATGGCGTGCGGCAGTTTACAACTGCCGCGTGCCATTTTCTAATATCAGAGGCTACGCGACTGCGCGCCCACGCACATGACTAGAGAACGGCGCGCAGCAGTTTCCAATTGCCGCGCGCCGCTTTCTAACTTTAGAGGGACCATTGGCTAGTAGCTCTGGTTCCAGCATCAAATATACAATATGTTTTGACTGGTGGCAGGAAAATGTTTTACTTGGGTTTTTTTAAAGCCAGAAACAGAGGCTTAAAGAATCTCCCCTTCTTGTCTCATAGTCCTTGATCCTCTTGGCTCTGACTGGAGTTCTCTTCTTGGGTCTCAACCTGGTTTTCCTTGGCATCTATCTCATCTGCCTATCTTGCTGCAAGAAGGAGGAGGAGTCGGAGACCAAGAAGCCCAATTCTTGTTGCATCACCTGGACTGCTGTGGTAGCTGCTCTCATGTGTTGGTGAGTTTTTTTCAATCTGATCTGTAATAAAGGTGGGGAAAGCTTTGAAAGCTTCCTTCAGTGACAGCTTTTAAAAGTATCCTCTATAAAAAGTTGTAACTCAACAGCCTTGGTTTCCTGAGGGCTGGTTCTTCTCAAGAAGTACAGCGTTCAGTTAAACAGTGGGTCCATAGGAAGACCCATCGGTCTTTTATTCTAAATGCTATAAATTCCCGCTGAGTTTTCACCTGTTCTTCTTGTGTAATAGTATTTGATTGGAGGGGGAAACTGAGGGTGTAAAATCGGTGTCCAAGGAAACTTTCCCAAGCTGTCACGGATTTGAAGTTACTGCAAAATATGATACTATTATTACCATAGCTTTTCTACTTCTTATTTTTTCTGGGATGGTAGGATAGATGGTTATTGGGAAAGGGAGAGTTCATAGCATATTATATACTAAAATTATGTGTTGTGTAAACAAAGAGCTCTGCTTCTTTTCCTCACCTGTTTAGTTTATAGTTTGAAAGGAAAAGAAGTGTGACAATAGAAAAACAAAGTTGCAAGGCACCTTGGAGGTCTTCTAGTCCAACCCCATGCTCAAACTGGAGACCCTATACCAGTGATGGTTAACCTTTTCGGCACCGAGTGCCAAAACTGGAGGAACCCAGAAGAGAGTAGCTGGCCGGTGCGCATGCGCGCAGCGGCCAGCTGCTCTTCCGGGTTCCGTTGTACACATGCGCACCAGCCAGCTGCTCTCTTCTGGGTTCCGGCGCTCCAGCTGGTCTTCGAGAACCTGAAAGAGAGCAGCTGGCCAGTACGCATGCGCACGACGGAACCTGGAAGAGCAGCTGGCGATGGCGTGCGTGCCATAGGTTTGCTCTGGCACACGTACCATAGGTTTGCTATCACGGCCCTATACCATTTTGGACAAATGGTTGTCCAGTCTTTTCTTAAAAACCTCCTGAATTGGCGCATCCACAACTTCTGACGGCAAAGCATTCTACTAATTAATTGTTCTGTCACAAGTTTTGATCACCAAGAAGTAAGTGGTCCAAGAAATAATGTTTATCTTGGGCATCTGACCTGGAAGATGAGCTCATCCATTTATACTCTTGATGGTGACAATCAATTCACCACAACCTCTCGATGCTTTCAAAGAAACTGTCTTCCCAATTCTATAAATGAAATGGTAATAATGGTTCACCTCACTGTCTTTCTGTTAGCCAAGTGCTTGATTACCTGCTCTTTTTCTCCCTGCTACTACCCATATAAAGGTTAGGGTCATTAGCTTCACTTCCATGCCTGACTCAGAGAAGAAGGCCCATTTGTAGGTGCCCCAAAGCTTCACACATAATTCTAGGTTTTGCTTTAATATTGCTGCGAAGTCTTATTGTGCTCCAATATTCATCTCCCTTGTAGAACATTCCAAGAGGCTAAAAGAAATCAAACAATGAAGGAATCTGTTTTACTTTTTCTTCCAAAGGATGGCATAATTGGGTTCCAAGGGTCACGTGACATTTGCATATAGGCTCTGAATTAGAGGAGAATGAAACTGGGAGCCTCAGGAAAGAGAGATTATATCTTCATCTCCTGGACTTGAATATGATCATCTAAAGGTTTCCTGTCTGTGTGAGACCGTCTTCACTATCCCTCTGAATGAGACGGTTATAGTCATAGACGTTGCACATGATAGGAAATCTTATCCTCATGATTAATTTAAAACAAGATATGAAAATGGGCAAGTGATCCCATCAATCCTTTGATAAAGCTAAGTGGTTAAACCAGGGGTATAGCATAGAATTGTCCGTATAAATAGGACCTAGTCTTCTTCAGCACCTGAACATCCATAGCAGTTAAACTTGGAAATGGACAACTGAATTCTGTTTTGCTCTGTTTAGGGAAAAGAAGATTTTCAAATGTTACATTACATGCCCTGCAAGATCAAGGAACATTTTGCCATCTTATAAACAAGACTATTTCTTATCCTAAACTTACATAGAGATGGGGTCAAGTGTTGCTTTCTAAATTGTGGTTCAAGGCCCAAGTGTGTACATTTGCAAAAAAAAAAAAACCCAGCACCTTCCAGTGCCTTTTGATAGTATCATTCTGTTTCCTTTGTACTGGGTCAGTTTAAATGTAAAACATTGACCAGCTGATCTTATCTTTACTCAGCAACCTATAAATTGGTGCACCTACAGTATGCCTTCCAGATTTGTCACTGATAAAGACACCTGGGTCACACATTGCCAAAAGGCATTTAGTTCATCTAAAGGCTACAGTTAAAGCTAATGATTAGGAAGAGTTGAACAAAGTCCAGACAGAAATAAGACAATTGTACGCCTTCTCCCCCTCAACCCGTAATCAACCTGGTTCTGCTAAACCACTTTTGCAACTTTCTTGATGAAAGCAAACAAATGACCAAAGACAGCCAAAGGAAGTTCATTTGTTATAGCTCACTGAACTTAATGAGTGTTTCTCTTCCTTTTTTTAATTAACCTTGTTTGTATTCCTTCCCTATTTCTGGAGGACTTGTTATGCATCTATGTTGGCTGCTTTGGACCAACACTAACCTGTGTGATTTCTTATCTGGAATGGCATTATACTTTATAGTAAAGCAAAATACGGAAACCCAGGATGAAAGAATCATGGAAGAGTGATGCACTTTGCAAGTAGTGGCAATCATTGTAAAGAAAGAATGTCTTCAGGATATGTTTAGTTACTTAGTGTTAAAGTGAGAATAAATCTCATAGAGGCGATGTGGATCTATTCTTGGAATTCAGACATTTAGAAATAAAGCCGAGATTAAAAGTCTAATAGAAAATATTTATTTCGGTACAAAAAACAATAAATCATGAATAGTTACATCTTGCTAATAAATTGTGACTGCTCCGGTCAGAGTCAAAGGCAGAAGAAAAGTAATGGAGAATCAGGAATGCACACATGCGCAGAAGATCACATCACATGTCCTGCTTGTATTGGAATGTACCATAATATTAGGATAGGGATGCATCACCCTGCATAGACATACAACTGGCAATATTCACTACGTGACACTTAGCAGCTGTCATCTCTTAAGTAGCAAAATAATAGGCCTTGCTGGGGTTGATGGGAGTTGTAGTCAAACATTTGGAGAGCTTCAAGTTGGAGAAGGTCTGTAGGTCTTTTGTGAAATTACATAAAGTGGCAAAAATTGTCCACTTTCATGGAAAGCTGATTTTTTGATGTTCTGTCTGACATTTCCTCCACATCACCAATAAGAAATAACCACTTTTTAAATGGTGATTATGCAAGCTTAATAAGAGCCAAAACATTGATCATTGATGTTTTAGAGAAAATACTCTTTTCTTTCATCATTGAATGTTTTTGTTTTTAATTACTTCATTTCTATGCTGCCCAGATTTGGTGTTTCAATTGTTAATCACATTTTTGCATAAAAACTGATAATAGATATGCCCTAAATGTATCTTGCTATTTGAGGCTTTCAAACAGTAGCTGGCTTCATACATTGCCATGGATTATTCTGATTATGTTTACTGAGTAATCACAGTGCCCAAATTTATATATTAACCCCTCAGGATTGATTCTTATTGGAGCAGCAGATAAAGCCTGTAAATATTAAAGTGTTGTGTGAAAACATGAACCCCATTAACATCTTAAATCAAAATCAAACAAACTATGGGGTAGTTGAGCACAGTAAGTAAACCAGGCCAGTCAAGTTACTTGTGGCTTTTATTGCTAATGTTTTGGTTTTTATTCTTTTTAAGAACTTGCAGTGTTAGAAATAGGCATTCTGCTTCACCATCTGGCTAACCTTAGCAACAAACACAGAGGAAATGACATCCACATATGTGCTTCGTATATTTCCTTCCATGTGTTTTCTGATGGGTTTCCATTGAATTCTGCTGGTTGCTCTTCTATAAACACTGTTCTCAATTAGACCATTCAGTTGCTTGTTCCAAGGCTTACAAGGATTTTAGTTCTTAATTGTTTGAGGGTCATCTGAGCCTCCAAAGGTGAAGGAGGTTTCCCCACCCCCACCCCTCTAATTCTCTTTGCTGAATAGAACTATCTGTATTTAGGAATAAACATAATGATTAAACCAGCATGCTCTTCCCATGACTTGCTTCCTTCCCCAGAACAGAGGCACGTGATTTCCAGACCTTCGGGCTGATTAAAAACTTTGCAAAACCATCTCCATGGAATCAGATAAATGTATGAACTTTGAACAAATAAGATGGGGAGGAAGCAGAGAAATAAAATACCTAAGTACTTTTAAATTCCCAGGATGTCTTGATTGCAGCTGCTTAGTGTAAGGAGCTGAATACCAATAGCTGGAAATCTGGTTCTTTGACTTTTAAATGAATAGCAAAAACAGTCTGAATGAAGTTATACAAATTATGCCATATACCTAACTCTGTCTTACTTTCTGTTTGCCATGTGCTTAGAAACATCAGTGGGAAGTCTTGATATATGATCAAACTGAAACTTGTATTTGGCATGAATCCTCTCTTAGAGTTGCTTCCATTGACTTGACATGTTAGATTTTAAATGATACATTGCTTTATAACATGCTATCACAATTTGTTTTCCTTTTGTTTTTGAGCTGGTCATTGATTGCTAATGTTTATTTGTTTACTCTATGGAGAGGAGAATCACAAGGGGTTTTTTTAGGTTCATGTTTACTTCTTAACCTACTTAAAATTGAGTGAACAGTTTTTATATCTATGTTACAGATATCCAGATAACCATTAGATGGAAGCAAAAAATTATATACATATTAATGTTTTGCTGCTATCTAGTGGTCACTTGGATTTTTGCAGTTCAAGTATATGATTCAGACTTGCCTTTCTATACGTAATGTGTGGATGACCTTGGGGGACAAAGGGAAGAGATGATGCCTAAGAAACAGACAATAAGGCTGACTTGCCGTATTTTTCGGAGTATAAGACACACCTTTTTCCTCCCTAAAAGAGGCTGAAAATTTGGGTGCGTCTTGTACTCCGAATGTAGCTTTTCCGAAGCTTTTTTTCGCAGCCCTAACGAGGTGCTAACGATCTTACCGGCTTGCAGCATTTTTTATTCCTACTCCCTCCCAAGTAGTTTTTCCAGCCCTAAGTCTTTGCAGGCTTGTTTTCATTCCTACTCCCTCTGAAGAAGATTTTTTTCAGCCCTAACCAGGGGATAAAATAATGTGCTGAAGTTGACCAGACTAAGGACGCTAGCCAGATGAATACCTGGTAGGTAGATTTTTCCCCTATTTTCCTCCCCCAAAACTAAGGTGCGTCTTATACTCTGGTGCATCTTATACTCCAAAAAATACAGTAATAGTCAGAGAAAGAAACAGGAAGGACCTGCCTAACTGGATAAAACAGAAGTGTGGTGGGAAGTTTGTACTTTCAGACTTACAAAAGTGTGTTAATGTATTTCTACAATAAGGTAGAATTAGTTCATCTAGTTGTGTTTTCTGACTGATTTATCAGGGAGAGCTGATATAAATCTTGCAAGTCTACATAATTCACCAGCTGTCATATAACCATCTTCTCTTAAAAGGGAAGGTTGGAGACCAAATGAAAATTATCCAATACAGTTGGGCAATGGACTGTTGAGTGGGTGAGCCACTGCCTCTTTAAAAGATTGTGGAACCATCCCCATCTCAAGAATTCACCACCATTAGCCAACCATGAGGAGCATGGATCTAATGCACAGATAAGCAAGCTGTGCATTAGTTACGAGTACCCTGTCTACCCTCATCAGGATCAAGCTTCTCCTAGATAACCAAGCCACACTGAACTCCAGCCACCACTGTAGGACCTGCTCCAAGGCTAGAGTACAATTTGGAGCAGAAACAACAGATGCCCAGCGTTTTCCTCACACCAGACTTGCAGATAAATCTCCAAGTCGGCTCTTCCCAGGAAGGCCCTATAATGATATGTGGGAATGATCTTGACCACGGGTGTCAAACTCCATCGCGTCACATGACGTATCGTGACTTTTTTTGCCTTTGCAGAGCTGGGGTGGGCGTGGCCTGTGCGTGACGCATCCAGCCCATTGGGCCACCAGTTTGACACTCCTGATTTTGACAGACAGGGTATAGGGTTAGATAAAAAGTAACTGAACCCACAGCAGGAATGTGGGTGGAGCAAGAGGCTCAGAATGTGGGTGGGACAAGTGTTTTTTCTCCAGTTTTTTAGGCTGCAAAGGAAACGGGGAGAAATATACTTTCAGATTTACAAGATGTCACCCTTACAAGGTAGACCAGACAGACTTCCGGGGGCGGGGCCATGGCGGAGCGAAGCTGAGAGGCAAACCGCTGCAACTTAGCTCGACTTTCTTCACTCAGACTGCCGAAAATTCGCAGCGTGGAGCCTCGAAGGGGTTAGCGCGAGGAAGGGGAACATCGGGCGAGACGGGAGGAGGTGCAAACCCCCGCCGAAGCAGATGGAAGCCCCAAATCTGAGCGAAGAAGAAACCAGCAAACCACGCTGGTCCAGAGGCATGGCCGCCTGAGCATACAGCAAGGAAGGAGAGAGATAGAGGAACGGCAAAATATTGGTGGATCATTGGAAACATCGGATCAAATTGGATTACAATTTTTGATTTTCGGAGAACATTCTAAAATAGAAGAGAACGATCGGCACCCTCGAAGGACAATTGAGCCTCCAAAAAAAAGAACTTAGCGGCGCCTTAGCGGAAAGGAGCGAAAGGCGAGACGAATAAAACAAAATTAACAGACTGCTTTAAAGGGATACGATCCAAAAGAGCTACAGATCTACGGGACCACGGGAAAAACAGTTGAGAGTGGAAAAAGGAACTTACGAGAAGACCACATTTGAAATACTATGAAATAAAAGGAGGAGGGGGAAAAAAAAAGGGAGAAAGAACAGTGACAAAGCAATCTTCCTGAACGCAGACATCTTGTATAGACTGTAAAACAGAAATAGAAGATTGAAGACTCCTTCCCAAAAAGACACTTGTAAGATATAATATACGATACCAGATCAACTTGAAATTGAAAACTTTAATTTATATATTGATTTAGTAATATTAATTTAGTAATATACTGATATTTAAACTTTAACATATAGTTATCAAAATTATTAAAGTTAAAAATAGTAATACGTGGATACCTAAATAATTAACTATCACTGTTATTATTATATATTAGTTTTCTTTTTTATGGAAAGTAAGAAATAAGAAATAAGATTCTTAAAGATATTAATAACAATTTATATTAAGATACTGAATTAAGTGAACTTATATATTTATATAGATATTTTTTTTCTCTTCTCTTCTTTTTTCTTTTCCTATGATTACTGAATACTAAACTATTTAGACTGTTTAGATTGTGAACTTACAAAGATAGAAATTGTTAGTAAATATTTTTGATAAGATAAGTTAAAAAAAAAAAAGAAGGGGAGGGAATATAATAACAATAACAATAATAATAAGCTCTTGACAGGTTTTTTCAAAAACAGAAAATTGACGTTCAAATGATTAACAATTAACCCTTCTTTCTTATCTCCCTATCTCAAAATACGAATAATATTCTCCAATACTTTCCTTTATTGTACTTTAATGAATTTCTGACCTCCCTTGGATTTTCTTAAACTCTAGAATCCTTTACTCCATTTCATACCCCCCTTTCTCACTCTTTAATAGCTAGTTTAATCTTTTACCCTCTACTTCTTACTCTAAGTATACCGATTATAGAGAAAGTATAACGATAAGAAGAGGGAAAAATATATGAAAGTGTGGAATAACTTTTTCAGCAGAGTGATCATGTCAACAACAACTACTGTAACCAAACCAATTAAGAAACCAATCCCAGTAACACCTTCAGCGACAGGGCAAAAACTGATCACAGAAATGGCAACTACTGAAAAACAAGGACAAACACCATCACTACATACCATGCAGGCCACACTAGACAGAATACAAGAATTCATGATGACACAGCAAGAAACAATGGTAAAAATGCAACAAACAATATTTAATAATCAGGAGCAGACTAATGAAAATTTTGAAGAAGTTAAGGGAAACATCAAAAAATTAGATAATAGAATGGAGGTAATTCAGGGAGTAGTAGCAAAACATGAACAACAAATAAAATATTTAGAGGAAAAAACCGACATAACTGATAAAAAAATAGAGGAAACGGAAGAATCACTAAAAACCAAAAACAAAGAATTGGAAGGGGCCATTGCCCTTCTCGAAATGGAGAAATCAGCATTCTACCTTAGGTTCCAAAATATACCAGAGGTGAAAGAGGAGGAGTTGCGTGATCAGGTAGCAGAAATACTAGCAGAAGCTCTACAGGTAGAAAAAGAAGAAATAAATAGACATATAGATGAAATTTACAGAGTACAAACAAACTTTGCCAAAAGACACAAGTTACCCAGGGAGGTACATGTACGATTCACAAAAAAAGCAATAAGAGATGAAATTTATAAAACTACGAGAACAGAACAAATACTACATAAGGAAAGAGAAATTAATGTATTAAAACAAATTCCCAAACGAATAAGAGAAAAGAGAAGGGACCTACAATACTGCACTGCAAAACTAATAAGACAAGAAATTCCTTTTAGATGGTTGATTCCGGAAGGAATCCTGGTGACTTGAAAAGGGAAAAAAATAAAGATAGAAACAATGGAAGAGGCAGACCAATTTATTGAAACACATTTAGAAAAAGAAGGAGAGAGCAGTGTAGAAGGTGAGGGACAAAGTCAGGAAGAAAAAGAAATGTTGGAAGAAATGGAGAGAATGAAAAGACAAGAGAGAGAGGGAGATAAGAGAATGAAAACAAAAGAAATAAGAACCGTGAGACAAACAAGAGCAACAAGTAAAAAATAAAATGCAAAATCAAATCAAAATATTTTCAGTTAACATAAATGGAATCAATTCACCAATAAAAAGAAGACAAATACTCAATAGACTACAGAAACAAGGTTCAGATATCACATGTTTACAAGAAGTTCACATTAAAAAAGAAGAGTATAAGTTATTACAGCAGCCCAAGATAGGTAATCTTTTCACATCCTTAGCTGACTCAAGGAAAAAAGGAATAGCACTATATATCAAAAACTGGTTAAGCCCCAAACAAATATATAGAGACACAGAAGGAAGAATACTTATGGTAGAAATCACAATTGATAAAACTAAAATATTATTAATAGCCATATACGCTCCTAATAATGGACAAAAAGAATTCTATACTAAATTATATCAACAAATTATAAAATTAGAGAGAGAAAACATCTGTATAATTGGTGACTTCAATGCAGTAGTAGATGCCAAAGAAGATTATAAATCGGGATCAAAAAAAAATTCTGAAAGAAAAATTTTACCCAAAAATTTCTTTGAAATCGTGAATGAATTTAAAATAAAAGATATATGGAGAGAAAGACACCAGAAACAAAACCAATATACATACTTTTCAAACCCACATCAATCCTGGTCCAGACTTGATATGGCCTGGTCAAATATAGAACCAATTATTAAAATAGAGAGTGTAGAAATAGAACCAAATACGTGGGCGGACCACAATCCCATAGTAATTACAATGAGAGGAATAAATAAGACAAGAAGGAGATGGATGATGAACCAGAAAATAATAAAAGAAAAAGAATTTAAACAATATATGGAGAAAGAACTAACTTTCTTTCTACAGGAGAATTGGAACGAAGATACATCTATACAAAACATTTGGGATACTATGAAAGCATATGTAAGAGGACTATCTATTGCTTACTCTATTAAAAAAAATAAAAATAAAAATAAACAGATTAAGGATTTACAAAACAGGATAGGGGAATTAGAACACAAATTACAAGAGACACCACAAGATAAGGAAATAAAAGAAGAAAAGGAATTAATTAAACACAAAATAAACCTGATAACACAAGAAGAAATCGCATTAAAAATTAAGTCAGCCAAACAGAACCATTTTGAACATGCTAACAAACCAGGTAGATGGCTGGCTTATAAATTAAGAAAAGAAAAGGAAAAAAAAACAATACAACAACTAGAGGATTCGCTAGGGAAAATGTAGTTGGCAATAGAAGAAAAAAAAGAAATAGCACGAGAATATTATAGAGAACTATACAGCAAAGATACTATACAAATCCAAAATATACAAGACTATTTAAAAAATTCTAGTATAGCGCAATTACCAGAGGATATTAAAAATAAGATGGACGAAGAAATAACACTGATTGAATTAGAAAAAGCAATAAAGAACCAAAAAAATAACAAAACCCCAGGACCGGATGGTATTCCAGCAGAGTATTATAAAGAATTACAAACGATTTTAAAAAGTATACAATTAATTACATACAATGAAGTACTAAAAAAAGGAGCAATTCCAGACTCATGGACAGAGGCACTAATAACAATCATCCCCAAAGACACCAATACGAAACATAAGATCCAGAGTTACAGGCCAATCTCGCTGTTGAACTCAGATTATAAAATCTTTGCCTCCATAATGGCGGAAAGACTTAAAAAAACGCTTACTAAAACTATACACTCAGATCAAAATGGTTTTTTACCAAACAGACATATCAAAAACAATATCAGAACAATTATAAACATTTTAGAATATTATGAGACTCATCCAGGGGAATCCATGGCACTCATATTCCTAGATGCCCAAAAGGCATTTGATAATTTAAACTGGGACTTCATAACAAATCAATTAGATAAAATGAATTTTGGAGAAAACTACATAAGAACAATTAAAGCAATATATTCAAAACAAACTGCAAAAATCCTCATCAATGGAGAAACTACAAAAAATTTTAATATAGAAAAGGGAGTTCGACAAGGTTGTCCTCTCTCCCCTTTATTATTTATATTATCATTGGAATCATTATTACAAAAGGTAAGGGAAAACAAAGAAATAAAAGGACTCAAGATAAAAGAACAGGAATATAAATTGCAGGCATTCGCAGACGACATGGTTTTCAATATAGAAGAACCTCTAGAGGTAGGATCAATTTTACTAAAAGAAATTAATGAATTTGGGAAAGTAGCAGGTCTAAAAATTAACAAACAAAAAACTAAAATAATAACCAAAAATCTGACAGATACACAAAATAAGGAATTAGAAAGGAAATTAGAAATACAAATTGTAAAGAAAATAAAATATTTAGGAATCAACCTGTCAGCGAAATGCACAACAATAAAAGAAGAAAACTATATGGGAATTTTAAAACAAATTGAAAAGAAACTAGATAACTGGAACAAATTACAAATATCTCTAATAGGCAGAATTGCAGCGATTAAAATGTCAATACTACCTCAAATTTTATACTTATTTCAGACTATACCAATCAAATTAGAGAAAAAATATTTTGAAAAATTAAATAAAATACTAACCAAATTTATATGGGCCGGGAAAAAACCAAGAATTAAATTAAAATATTTACAACAAAATAGAAATCAGGGAGGGTTCGGACTGCCAGACTTTGAATTATATTATCAAGCATCTGCTTTAACATGGATAAAGGACTGGATACAAATCAAAAATAGACGCTTACTGGTATTAGAAGGTTATGATTTACATATAGGGTGGCATGGATTCCTCTGGGATGATAAACATAAAACACACTCATATTTTAAAAGACATAAAATCAGAGACTCCCTATTAGGAATCTGGCTTAGAATCAAAAAACAATATTATACTAAGATACCACCCTGGTTCTCTGGCATGGAAGCCATTACTTACCCAAACACAACAAACCTGGAAAAAATGGTTACATACGAAGAAATACTGGAAGAAGGAGGAGCCTTAAAATCTATATCAAAATTAGAACAGGGAGGAATTAAGATTGACTGGTGGCCATACTTTCAAATTAAGAACAGATTAGAAAACGACAAGAGGAAATATGGAATACAAAAAACTAAATCAGAATTAGATAAAATCTTATTAGGCCAGGAACAAAAAGCAATAACTAAAATATATAAATTTCTTCTAAAAAACAAAACACAGAAAGATATAATAAAGGGAAATATGATAAGCTGGACGAAAAATTTTGGACATGAAATACCAATTAATCAATGGGAAAAAATATGGAATCAGAACTACAAAATCACAAAATCAGTCTCATACAAAGAAAATTATTATAAACTATTCTATAGATGGCACCTCCCTCCAGCGAGATTGGCAAGAATGTATAAAAATCTACCACCAAATTGTTGGAGATGTCAGTGTAAAACTGGATCTTATTATCATATGTGGTGGACCTGTCCAAAAATCAAACTCTTCTGGAATAAAATCAAAAACTGGTTAACAGAAATCACACAACAAGACTTAGATATTAAACCGGAAATTTTCTTATTGGGAATCATCAACCAAAAAATGGAAAAAAAACACTACTATATCATTTTACATATACTAACAGCGGCAAGAATAACGATAGCACAAAATTGGAAATTAAATGATATTCCCGAGGAAAGCAGTGTAATCAGAAAAATTTTGGATTGTGCCGAAGCGGATAAGTTAACTATGGAATTGAAAGGAAAGGAAGACTCCGACTATTATGAAATTTGGAATTTATTTTACAATTGGTACGAAAAACTAAAACAAATATCATCAATGTAATAAATGTAAATATAAGTTAAATAAGACACATAGAAATTAGAATAAGGAATTAATAGAGAAAATAGTTATATTATAATAATATATATGTATACTATGATTTTACAAAATTGAAAGTGCCTTATTTCTTATGAACTATTATTATTATTATCAATACTATCATCAATATCACTATCGTTGTACTATTATTAATACTATTGTTAATATTAATATTAATACGATTGATTTATAAAATCTATCACATAAAAGACAAGATAAAAGTTGGAAAATACATAAAAATATATCGCTAACATATACTCGCCGTAGAACAAATTATAGAAATTAACAGCTCTATAGCTGTATGCGTTTTTTTATGTTTTGTAAATGTTTATATTGTACTTGTTAATGTCATAATGTTCTTTTTTTTTGTTTTGTATGTTTGTTTGTTTTTAAATGTAAATAACTTAATAAAAACTATTTTTTTAAAAAAAATAAAAACAAGGTAGACCAGACAAGAAAAAACACCAGATGAGCTAATTTTATTTTATTGAAAAGTTATATTCACATAATATTGCAGTCACATGTACATTTAGTGATCATTTCCAATAAAAAGAATGTATAGCAGTCGCTAAAGGAGAGGATGTGGTGTTTAAGGCCTTCCAGAAGAAGAAAATAGTCAAGGTCATTCATATTACTTGAGGTAATGCATTTCCTAAATTTATAGGTCTGACTTCTAGCCCAAACTGCTTGCATCTCACCTGGAGGAGGGATTCTGAACAGGTTCTTTCTAGACAATTAGTTGAACAGACAGAAACCTGCTTGATTAAGAGTCGCTCACTTAAGCTCCCACTACACTATAGTGGGATTTATAAATTGTGTCAGGAAGCCAAGTGGTAACAAATGCAGTGACCTCAAAATAGGTGCAATACTCCGTATACAATCCTGCCTTTAATCTATACCTCTGGTTTTATTTGGCTGTAATTTTGAATGCATATTGAAAAATGGAATAAATTGTAACTTGCAATAATGTAATAGAATACTGTATGTTTTGATTTTTTAAAAAGCCACACTCTTGGATGTGTTCAGAGTCAGAACAAAAACTAAAGTTGATTAAAGATACTTTAGATCAGCCGGGGAGAGGGGTAGAGAGGGGAACTGGGTTGCATGAGCAGTGGCCCGCCACGCACACACGCGTGCATGGCTCAACTTGGCATGGGTGGTAGGACCATGCACATGCATGCGTGCATGTGCATGTGTGCCGGCCCACTGCTCGCCAGCCCACCACTGCTCACGTGCCCCGGTTCCAAATAGGCCACAGCCTGGTAGTGGGCTGCAGCTCGGGGATTGGGGACCCCTGCTTTAGATTACATTAATTAATTACATTTCATATGATTACTTCCAAGTTCTTTTAATATTTTTTGTCTAATTAAAAAGTAACTTTTGTTGGCTCTTTGGGCTTTGTTTTGGAGGGCCTATCTGTTTCCTTATGATTTCAGATTACATGTTACTGGGATGAAATTACTTTAAAATATAAAGTAATTATAGTACAAAAGAGAGCCAACTAATTTTTTTCCGGGACGGGTGGGTGGGTGTTGGGGGTTGGAAGAACAGAATTTACTCCTCTGGTTAAAAATTGCCTCACTAAGTTACATGTCACTGACTTTGCGCATGTGAGATGTTATATGTCATTGCCAGCATGTGAGATGCATTAACCAAATGGTTAGCCCATGAGTGTCTCCAAGCCAAATATTGCTTCTTTTTTGTAGAAGAGTAGACAGATACTGCCAGGGATGCTTTCTATAATGGTCTGTAATCTCCTACAACATACTTCCACGCGGAAGCCTTAAAACAATGTTCCACATGAGGAATGTAATTCAAAGCTGGCATCAATGTTTAATGAGCAGGAGATAAACATAGCCATAGCTGAGTACTCTTCTGTATAGTTCAGTTGAAGAAATGCACATCAGCGTTTAGAAAGTACAGCCCATCTGAAACAGGGAAGCCATTAAAAAATAAAAGGAAAGCTGGCAAGCATGAATCATTTTTATTGGTTGAGGCATCAAGGATAGTTGAACAGGAGTCACAAACTAAATAGCTTTCCCGTATAACTTATTGCTAAGTAATTAACAATGACATTCACCATCCTGCATTTCCTCCATCTTCCTAAGCAACCAAGTTTTGTTCAGAAGCTTTGGACTTTCTTTTCTCTTCTGCACTTCTACCAAGGAAACTAGAAAGTGTAGAGTTACCCAGTTAAATTAGCCGCAATAGTTTTTTTTTTTAAGGAAAATTATAAAGATTTAAAAACTTGCCAGGCTTTATCCGTGCGCTTGTGTGGGGGGGGGGCAGTGCAGGGGGGTTGTGTGCATGCATGGGGGGGCAGCGTGGGGGTTGTGTGCATGTGCGGGGGGAGGGCATTGCATTATGGGTGTGGCCACGCTCACTATTGCATACACGCACCCTTTTGGTACCCGAGCCAAAAAAGGTTTGCCATCACTGCTGTATATCCTTCTTTCTTATTACATATAGTGTGGGATAACCCCAGCCCACAACACGGTGAAGCCTTTTAAGAGTAAGGTTTGGAAAGAACCAAGGAAGCATTCTGCACATGCATTTCCTTACCTTAGAACAAAATGTGTGCTCAAGACAAATATTTCAATTTGCAGTAAAGATGTATGGCAAAATAGAGCATGTTGGTTATTCTGAATAAACGAAAATGGTATGAATTAGTGAATGTTTCTCCCCAAACAGCATCTCTTTCCTTGGAAAGAAACAGTATTACTTATCACTATTAAAGCTTTACAGGAAAAATATTTTTAACCCAAAACAATTTTTTTCTGCAGTGTTTCATAACTTTTTGTAACAAAGAAGATTTGTTTTTTTTTAATCTTTTAACTTCAGTCTCTCAGTATTTGGATGCAAGCCACTTTACAAACCCATTTGTAAGTAATGGGAATGAAATGAGGTTAACCATCCTCTGTTGAATTAGCTGGGAATTTCATCTGTCCCCAATTTGATTCCAAAAGTTTTGGACTTCAACTTTCATAATTCCTGGCTGGCTGGAAAGTATGGGAATTGAATCCAGAACAGCTGGAATATTGTAGACCTTAGCCTTTATCTCAATTGTAAACTTACTGAGAACTGTTTCGGATGTAAGTTGGCAAGGTCCTACATTTACAATATCTATTAACTTTCAGTGGCTTAAAAATCCTTGGACTGAAAAGTGTATGTTCTGTTTATAAGAAGGCAACTGAAATAGACAAGCAAATTGCCTGTGCCTTTTCTTCCATCTATTTTGCAGTGTCTGCAGTTTGTACTAGAATATGTCATATATTCAATTCTTTCCGCTTTAAAAGCATCTTATAAAGGAACAGAACTGAACTGAAACCTGTCTTACAGTAGATTGCCTTACATAATACCTATAAATGGACACAGTGGATGTAAATGCCAATGAATCCCAAAACTGGAAGCTGATCCACAGGCAGGCTTTAGAATATTCTTTACACAAAAAGAGTTTCATGGGTGAGCAATCAATTGGCTACAAGTTTACCTATCTTAAAGGCAACACGGTACATATATCCCTTATATGTGCTCATATTCTAGGGATATGAATTGAATTGTCTTGAATGGGTAACGCTCCATTAGGAACATAGAGCAATTAGCCAAGAGTGCTTGAAGCGGAGGTGGTTGTATTGAGCATTTTGGAAATTGGTTGATTTGGGTTTTTGCTCAAAAACAGTGGTTCTCCTAGAAGGGGTAAGACAACACCTATTCACTCTAGATGAGTTCATATCACCAGGACCAGATGGATTATATCCCAGAATTCTGAAGGAGCTGGCAGATGTGATGTTGGAACTACTGAACCATATCTTTCAAAGACCCTGGGAACTAACAGAGGACTGGAAAAGAGCTGGTGTGATTTCAATCTTCCAAAAAGCGGGGTGGAATATCCAAGAAACTACAGACCAATCAGTCTCTCATCAAATCCTGAAAAAGATAATCAACGGATCTGCAAACACCTTGAAACAAGTAAAGCTGTTACTGGAAAACAGATAATTCCAGATAAACTTTATTGCATTTTTGACAGTAACTAAATTAGGGGACCAGCAAAATGCTGTGGACATTGTATACTTGGACTTCAGTAAGGCATTTGACAAAATAGATCACAGCCTACTTCTTGGTAAAATAGACAAAAGTGGGATAGACAACCACCAGATGGATTCATAACTCGCTGACCAACCACACACATGTAACTTTCAATGGAACTACATCAACATAGAGGGAAGCATGCAGTGGGATACCCCAAGTTTCTTTCCTAGTCCCAGTACTCTTGAGCATCTTCATAAACAATTTGGATAAGGAGATAAAAGGGGAACTCATCAAAGTTGCTGACATCAAGCTGAGGGGGAATAGCCAACACTTTAGAAGATAGGCAGAGGTGGTATTCAGCAGGATCTGACCAGTTCTGGAGAACCGGTAGCGGAAATTTTGAGTAGTTCGGAGAACCGGTAAATACCACCTCTGACTGGCCCCGCCTCCATCTATTCTCTGCCTTCCGAGTCTCAGCTGAGGAGGAAATTAGGATTCTACAGTAACCTTCCCCTGGAGTGGGGTGGGAATGGGGATTTTACAGTATCCTTCCCCTGCCACGCCCACCAAGCCACATCACACCCACCAAGCCACGCCCACAGAACCGGTAGTAAAAAAAATTGAATCCCACCACTGAAGATAGGCTTAAGATTCAGAAGGATCTTGACAGATTTGAACACAGAGCCCTATTTAATAAAATGAAATTTAGTGATGAGATCAGTAAGATGTTACACTTAGACAAGAAAAACCAAATGCACACATATAGAATTGATGGTTCCTGACTCAACAGCAGTAACTGAAAGGGAACTAGAAGTCCTAGTGGATAACCACTTAGGTATGAGTCAGCAGTGTGCTACAACTGTTAAAAAAGCCAATGCAGTCCTAAGCTGCATCAATAGAGGGATATTATCAAGATCACATGAAGTGTTAGTACAGCTTTATATTGCACTAGTAAGACCACACTTGGAATACTGAATCCAGTTTTGGTCACCCCAATACATAAAAGATGTTGAGACTCTAGAAAGAGTGCAAAGAGCAACAAAGATGATTAGGATCCTGGAGGATAAAACAAGGAACAGTTGCAGGAACTGAGTATGTCTAGTCTAACAAAGAGAAGGCCTAGGGGTGACTTGATGGCAGTCTTCCAATGTTTGTGGAGCTGCCACAGAGAGGAAAGGGTTGGCCTATTCTCCAAAGCATCTGAGGGCAGAACAAAAAGCAATGATTGGAAACTTATCAAAGAGAGCTCCAACCTAGAACTAAAGAAAATTTTCCTGACAGTGAGAACAATTACGGTATTCAGTGGAATGGCTTATCTTCAGAAGTTGTGGGTGCTCCATCACTGGAGGTTTTTAAGAAGAGATTGGACATCCGTTTTTTCGGAATGGTATAGGGCAGTGATGGCAAACCTTTTTTCCCTCGGGTGCTGAAAGCGTGTGTGCGTGATATTGCGTGTGTGTGTGTGCCCACACCCATAATTCAATGCCCCTACACACCCTGCCTCCCTGTGCATGTGCATGTGACCCTCCACGCTGCCCCATCCCCGCGCATGCACACATGACCCCCCCGCAATCCCACACTCCCCCGTTTCCCGACTTCTGGTGGGCCCGGTAGACCCGTTTTTGACCCTCCCCAGGCTCCAGAGGCTTTCTTGGAGCCTGGGGAGGGCAAAAAAGCCGCCCCCCGCCTACCCAGAGGCCCTCCGGAGGCCGAAAATGCCCTCCCAGAACCTCCGCGCGAGCCAAAAATCAGCTCTGTGCGCTGGAGCTAAGCTAGGGCAACGGCTTGCGTGCCGGCAGATATAGCTCCGCGTGCCACTACGCCATCAGGGGTATAGGTTCTCCTGCTTCAGCAGGCTGTTGGACTAGAAGACCTCCAAGGTCCCTTCTGATTCTGTTATACTGTCACTGTAACAGATCCAATTCAAACTTGGAGCATATTTGAAATGTTTAAACCCTCCTGTTTTGCACTCAAAGCCGATCTTTTCTATTCAAAGCAGAATGTTTTATATTTGATTTGATTTATATTTAATTTGAAACTGTTCGGATTAAAACCCTTTCACAGCTCCACTACCCAGTTCCCCTCAGACTCTTTGGCTCTCCCTCCCTTGTGCTGCTGTCTTGAATTACTCAGAAGAAAGAGAAAGTAATGAAGCTTTCTTTTAGCTGTTAACAGTTCACTGATTTCTTATTACGATTACATTAACAGTTAGCTGGCAGAAATTAGATTGCTTGGTGTCATGCCATTAATGTCAGCAGAAAACCTGCAGTCCTTTTCCACGACAGAAGCCAAGTGACCGTGTTGATCATCAGGCCATCATTCAGTCTTTTGGAGGACAAAAACTGTACGAATCGTAGGTAGTTCAAGTGCCCATCCATGCTCTCTGTAAAGCAGACCCTTTCTCATGTTGGCCCAATATGTCTCCGTTTCTCATCCTTTCCCTGTCATGTTCCTCGTGAAGCATTTCAGACAATGAACTGTTTAGAATTAGTATCTTTTGTACTCTCCTCACAGAATAAATGGAAAGTGGATGAAAGGAAACAACATTTGGAAATTGCTTTGAAGGGAGTAAAGATAATATTTTGGACTGCCGTGGGGGGGGGGGTTGCAATAGTGAGAATTATGAAAAGGATGTTAGGTGAATAATAAAAGTTTATTAACTTTATATGCCACCCAATTCCCAGCAACTGTAGGAAGTTAGCACCCACCCCTCTCCTAGGAAATGAGATATCCTAGGAGATATTAAAAGGTAGAAAATATTCTGTGGAACACATCTGGAAACATGCTTTTAAACAAACAAAAGACTCTTCTGCTAATGGGTCATTGGGGGCTGGGCCCAGCTCACATATTCCTCTCACCTAGCCTGGAAGTCTGCATAATAAAACCACAATAGGACTTGCCCAAGGCCCTTTCATTCAGCCAAAGCTGGATTAGACAAAAGCCAAGAGTTGCCCCAGCATGCCCCTGGGGGGGTCTGAGAGCCAATGGGATACATTTCTATACAGGAAGAGGAAACTAAGAGGTGGGACCCAACAGAAACTATAAAAACAAGGAACTCAGCATCTCTTCTCTCTCTTTTTCTCTTCACCCACACCTGGAACCATGTAAGCTACCTTGTCTGTACAGGGGCTCATGCCATGTGCTCCTGTCCACCATTAAACCTTCCTTCCAAGCAACCTTCATGAATCCAGTGTCTTTTTCCCCACTTGGAACTGAACCCAAAAGGATATTCCTTACAACACAACTCTGGGCGGTTTACAAATGGTTAAAACCGTTTAAAAACAAGGAAACAACAATGTACAGGTAGTCCTCGATTTACCTCCGCAATTGAGCCCAAAATTTCTGTTGCTAAGCGAGACAGTTGTTAAGTGAGCTTTGTCCCATTTTACGACATTTTTTGGCACAGTTGTTAAGCGAATCACTGCAGTTATTAAGTTAGTAACAAGGTTATTAAACAATTCTGGCTTCCCTGCTGACTTTATTTATTTGTCATAAGGTGGCAAAAGTTGATCACATGACCCGAAGGCCACTGCAACCGTCATAAATATGAGTCCGTTGTCATGCCTCTGAATTTTGATCACATAACCAAGGAGATGCTGCAATGGTCATAAGTGTGAAAAATGGTCATAAGTCATTTTTTTCAGTGCTGTTGTAACTTTGAACGGTTACTAAATGAACTGTTGTAAAGCGAGGACTGCCTGTACAAAGAAGAATAAAGACGGCAGAAATAAGGAAACAAATGGGAACAAACAAATGGGTTTCCATCACCCTTGGCAAAGGTCTTGGCAAAGAGGCCGGTCTTTAGAGCCTGAAGAAATGAAGTGAAAGAGTTTGTGGATGAAGAAAAAAAGAGAATTGGGAGCAGGTTCTCAAAAATGAGGATAATTATAATGATATTGTATAATGTATATGATATTGTATAATGTATATTATCCCCACCCTGCTGGCCTTCTGAAAAGCCATTAAGACATGGCTCTTCCTACAGGCAGGGGTCTGAGACAATTTTATATCCGAGATCTCCCCCTGTATGTATGTCGTTGGATGTCTTTTTTTTAACTTTTTAAAACTGTTTTTAAATAAGTTTATTGTTTAGTGTTCTCTTAAAATGTTGTACGCCGCCCTGAGTCCTAAGGGAGTAGGGCTGCATAGAAGAACCTAATAAGAAAGAAAGAAAGAAAGAAAGAAAGAAAGAAAGAAAGAAAGAAAGAAAGAAAGAAAGAAAGAAGAAAGTTTGGTGGAAAGGAGTAAAGAGGCATAAGCGAGGAGCCTTGAGGAGAGTAAACGTAAAAATTTAAAATGTAGAACTACAATCTGGGATGAAGCTGAAGGAAGAGAATTGTGGAAGGAATGGAGATTTATATGAAATGCGAGTGGTATAAAAATGGATTTGTAATGAATCCTATAAATGTTAATATTCCAGGAAAATGGATGAAAAGGCAATCATAATGAGTAGGCTGAAATTAATAAGGGGGCAGGTGTTTCTGAAGAAATGTTAAAATATGGATGTGGTTTGTTTATGGAGTGATTATGTAGCTTGTTTGTGTAAAAGGCTGCATGTGTGCCTGACAATTGGAAGAATGCTGTTGTTGTTCCCTTCTACAAAAAGAAAAAGTAGAAAGAGTGAATGTAAAAATTAGATAGAGATTAATTTCTTAACTGAGCCTGAAAAGGACTTCAGCAAAATTCTGATTGAGAAGTGATAATAAGAAAACTTGGAAAATGCAGTGTAGCTTTCTGCTTGGCAGAGGGTGTACATATTGATTTTTTTAAAAAGGGGGAGGGGGTATTCTTGTTTCTCCTTCTCTCATATGTGTAGAATTTAAAAAACTAAATCAGCTAAAAGCAAAGTATTTCATAGAGTGCAATGTGTGCTGATTATTATATAGAAACCAAACTTTAAAAAACACTCTTCTGCTCTTCTTTACTAAAATAGGTCTCTTTCAATTGTTGTATCTGACAATTGTTTCACATTGCTTGTCCTTTTCTTTGCAACTTTTTCTATGAATAGGCCATGAAGAGTTACCTTTAAAAAATAATGTGTGCACATTATATATATATATATATATGGGTGTCACATAGGCATAACCTCTTTACTTTTTCTTAAACAAGAAAATTGTATGTATTTAAGGTCAGATGTGAAATGTGTCCAAATTCTTGAATCCATCTGGTGCAATTTGGCTTAGGAAAAAATGTTTCTTAGATCAAAATGGCTTACTAAAGCCACATACAAAATAGATTTCCCACGATAATAATGGCAGACTCCAAAAATTATTCCCTTTCCCTAATAGGAATATCTGGGGTGGGATCTGTAATTTTAAAAAGTTGTATCAAGTGAGGATACCATGGCAAAAAGAAGGAATTTATTTAGGTCACTTTCATTATTGCATTGACTGAATGGAAGTTCCAGAAAGCTAGTTTCTCCATCTTTCCTTCTTTTAGCAGCTTCTAGGGATTTTCAGGGAACTTTCATGAACTCTATGACATCAGGGCTTGAATTGATTGATTGATTTATAAAATTTATATGGAGGTCTTTGATATAGTAAGTTGCTATTAAGCTGTTAGCTGTCATTTAGATACAGCAAGCAGGAGGCTCTGCCATTCAGAATCTAAATCTTACTATGGCAGAATCCAAAGCTGTCTTCCTGTGGGATACATGCCATTCCCCAGTGAGAACAATTTCATTGTGGGCCTACAGAATGAAATGTGGCATGCACTCTGAAATTCTCTTCTGCTTTTCCTTGGGTTAATCAAGAAGAAATCCACCCTCAGAGGTGAAAGTGCTATCATGATTTGTGTGATTTAATTATGGTAGTATTAACCCTCAATCTAAACACACAATCTGGGATTATGCTTGGATAGAGAAAGGTAGAATTATTTTCCGAAGTTCCTGTTGAATTTCCTGAAGAGTCAGATATTTGACCTGCAGGTCAAATAGGGTTTGACCTGCAGGAATAGCATTCCTTAGGCTAAGTGAAAGGAGTTAATCTACTCCCATTCACAACTATTTATAAATGACTCACAGAATAGTCAGAAATGATGTGCTGTTTTTTTTAAAAAAAATACAATGAAATAGTACATTTCATTAAGTAAACATATCAAGAATCTGAATCTGCAAAAATACTTAATCAGTTTGGCGTACAGAAGACCTTTATGGGGCTTCACAGATTCATCAGGCCTTTATTCCCATTTCTGTTTAAAAACCAAAACAAAATTATGCTGTTATTCGTCAGGGAAGGGGAGAATGAACATCCAAAGAAAGAAATTCAAGCTGTCCATTTCACAGAGTGAGAGTGAGGAATATCACCTTTTTTTTGAAAAGCAGTAATTTTTCCTATTAATCCATAACCTTGTATTAAATCTTTCCTATAATGGGGTGGTCTCTCTCTTCTCCTCTCCTCTCCTCTCCTCTCCTCTCCCCTCCCTCCCTCCCCCCCCCTCTCTCTCTCTCTCACACACACACACACACACACACACACAGAAGAGAGGAGAGAGACCACCCCATTACAGGAAAGATTTGAAGGATTTTTTTAAAAAAAAATCTCCTTTCAACAGATGGAACACCTTAATGATTTTCAGTCTTGGTGAACGTTGGTGATGCTGCTACCATCAAATGACCCTGATTTGTAACTTTTTCTTTTTACTAACATTTCTGTATTTCCTCTCTTTTTCTAGTGCGGCTGTTGGCATTGGGTTTTATGGCAACAGTGAAACCAACGATGGGATTTATCAGCTGATCTACGCCCTTGATAATGCTAATCACACCCTCTCAGGGGTTGATTCACTGGTAAGGCATCTCTTCTGAGGGGAACAGCCTTAGATGGATTTTATGGAGTGCTGGAAGTTGAAGCAGATATCTGAGAATAAGATTCCATTGGAATGGTCATCCATTAGAATAGCTAATACCAAGAGGCCTACCGTTGTTGAAGTCTCTTCTCTACTTCATAGGGTTAGCTTTCCTGCGAAGAACTTCTGGAAATTTTATATTGATGGCTCTAGAATCAGTCTCAAATGACCCTCTAGGAAAGCTTGATCTTAACATTTCTGGATAAGTTTTGGATCTTTTGGATAAGAATTGTGGCCATCTCACCAGTAAGCTTCTCCATAGGAAAAAATGCTACATAATGTCCACCTTCAGGTATTTGTTGTCAGTCAATCAGAATAAAGCTGGAAGAGACTTTGGAGGTCTACTAGTCCAGCCACCTGCTCAAGCAGGAGATACCACCTCCTAATGGTCACACCTCCTATAGGTGGGGGCCTTGAAGAAAATGTTCTCTGACTGGTCTGATCAAGCTGGCAGACTTGATCAAGGAAATGCATTATTTCATAGCCAAGTTGATAGCAATTTGGGCAGTTGTAAAATAAAGGGCAGATGAAGACAAGCCAACCTGAACAAATAAAAGAGAGCCATTGAGAAGAGTGCAGGGAGGAAAATTATAACTAAGTGGGTTTGAATACCCTTTACTTAAATAAGGCTTGCTCTTGAACCATTACAGGTGCTGAAATTCTTTGGCAAGGTTTTCACAGATTTCCTGCAATTTTACCTAAGTAGTTCATTCCTCTGGGTGAGGTGAAACTGACAGTTTGTACTGGACACAAAATTGATTCATGTCAACAGTTCCACAGTCTTTATCATTATATTTTTCCCTGAAGCTACTATCATCTGTACTTCAGAATGGCATAATGTGAAAGAGGTAGTTGCATCATTGTTAAGGAGTTATTGTGCTGTTAAGCACATACACAGCGAAATGTGTTGTAATAATGGTGTTGCAGTTTGATATGAATGCTATTCAGTCAATAAACAGAATATCTTTAATATGTACAAAATAGTTTTACTTGAATAGTAGCAAAGTTAAATAGGAAGTCCAAGTCATACACAGGTATTCAGTCAATGCGAAGTTTCTTCTTCTTGCCTATCTTTGTTTTAACTCACAAACAAAGATTACAGCTATCACTCAATTCTATACTATCACAGATAGTTACTCTTCTTTTCACAGCAATTCCACACAGTCATAAAGTAATCTACTCACAGTAAAGCAGCAGAGAGTCTTCAATCCGGAACACACCGTCAAACACCACTCACCACACTAAACCACACTAAACCACCAACCACAGTGAACCACCAACCACATTGAGCATGCTCTCTTGCTTGCTTATATAGTAATCATCCACAATGCATTTAAAGCAATATACACATAACAATGATTTGTGGCTTAATCATATATTAACACACCCAATCGTTTGAACAGGGTTCTAACAATCATATACTGTCTCTGTTGGATATAAGCAAGGTTGATAGTTTCCCTTTTTCCGGAAGGCATATCGGCTGCAAAAACGGAAAGTCAGAAATCTGAATTTGAGATTGGAAACGTTCACTTTGGTTAGTCAGTAAAATGGATTAAATGGACTTTTGTACTATCAAGAAATGCCTTGGCTCTGGTTAACTTCAGAGCAGTTATCTGAAGTTATTTTATTACTGTCAAAGGGAGCTGAGATCACAGTGTAAGGATTTGGGCTGAGATAACCCATGAGAACACATTGTGTGAGGAAGGATTGCTTGAAACAGAAGGGGAACAAAGAAGCATTGAGAGGGCCAAAAGGATATGAGTGAGTGAGTGGGAATGTAGCCATGGAGTGATGGTGACTTAACATCCTTCAAGTTGTCTCATACTGCTTTTGCTGTACGGCTATAAGATCCCTTTGGGATTGTCTGTAATTTTACGTATCTTTGCCAACGAATGTTATTGGAGTTTCATGTGGATCCCCATGACTTATAAAAGGAGTCTGAAGGAAGAAGACAAACATAGGGCCCTTGTTTCATTTATTTCATAAAGTTATACAAAAATGTGATGTTCTAGTATTGTTCACTGGGAACAGTAAATTCAGTTAAAGAATAACTAAGGCCAATTGTGTATCTCACTAAATAATCAGTGCTGGTTTGACTCAGCTCAATCCTAAATGAATACACTACTAACTTTGGCTCCCTCGTCACAGAGATCACCACTCAGATGTCTCAAGTAAGTCATGCCCCACTAAAAGAAATCTGTTAAGATTGCCATTTCAACAAAATTGTTGCCTATTGATTTGGGGTGGGAGGGAGATTTCAAAACCATTTCTCAAGAATTGAGACTCCAGACTCACAATCAGAAACAATTTTGCAAATAAGGAAAATTGAGGTAATAGTGCACTTTCTCAAAATCAGGCAAAGAGAAAAACTTAAAATTGTCCAGGAAATCAAGTGAGCCGAGGTGGCGCAGCCGTTACAGGCAGTACTTCAGGCCACTTTAACTGACTGTGATCCGCAGGTCAGCAGTTCAAATCTCACCGGCTCAAGGTTGACTCAGCCTTCCATCCTTCCGAGGTAGGTAAAATGAGGACCCAGATTGTTGGGGGCAATATAAATATACATTGCTTACTGATGTAAACCGCTTAGAGAGTGCTTGCACTGTGAGGCGGTATATAAATCTCACAAATAAAATAAATAAATAAATCACAAAAATGTCCTGAAGAAATTCAGAGATATGCAGGCATTTTTCAACTTGGCTAAATTTACTGTTACTGACTACTATCAGAGAAGCACTGAATGCAAATAGGATTCATGATAGTTTTAATATGTTGAGTGCTGTTGGTCACTGTGAAGAACAGTGTGGTTCTTCTCAGGTTTGTCAGAAAACCCCCACATGGATGACTCCCTAAATGTCTGGCAAAATGTTCTATGAACAAATATCAAAAGTAAAACTTCTGAGGTTACACAGATGTGTTCATGTCTAATAGAGGACTGACTGACAAACACTATGCTCCACAAGAAGAACCACATTTCGGCTCTCAAGCATGGAGGTAATCATGTCATGATTTGGGAATGGTTTACAGCTTCAGGGCTTGGATGACTTACCATTGTTGAAGAAAGGATACATTTCGGTTTGTTTCAGAGAATTCTACAGAATAATATCAGGCCATCTGTCAGTTAAGTGAATACGTCAGTGATCCAAACATACAAGTAAATTTACAAAAGAATGGATGAAGGACAACTAGTCAAAGAGAGAAGCAACCTAGAACTAAGGAGAAATTTCCTGACAGTTAATTAATCAGTGGAACAACTTGCCCTAAAAGTTGTGAAAGCTCCTGGAAATTTTTAAGAAGAGATTGGACAACCATTTACCTGAAAAGGTATTGGGTTTCCTACCTGAGCAGGGGGTTGGACTAGAAGACCTCCAAGGTCCCTTCCAACTTTGTTATTCTATTCAAATAATCGGTGTTGATAGGAGGTGGGAGACCCAGCCCTCGCCCACTGCTTTGTGGGGTCCCGCAGGGCTCGGTACTCTCTCTGCTCCTATTCAACATCTACAGGAAGCCGTTGGGGTGAGATCACCCATCACCATGAACTGAGATATACTCAGTTGTATATTTCAGCCTGTGGTGAGTTAAGCGATGCCGTGACCTCCCTCTCGCAGTGCCTGGAGGCTGTTAGGAGCTGGATGGGGAACAGTGAGTTGAAACTGAACCCTGGCAAGACCGAGAAGCTCTTGGTTTGGGGTTCTTTGGTCCAGGGAGAATTGGATGGGGTGGCACTGCCCCAAACAGACCGTGGATAATCTGGGGTTCTCCTAGACTCACAACTGCTGCTCGAAGACCAGATGGTAGTCGTGGCCAGAAGAGCCTTTACACAACTGCAGGTTGTGCGCCAGTTACATTTTTTCCTGGACTAAAAATCCCTACTCATGGTCACTCATGCCCTAGTCACATTCCATCTTCTTTTCCCACCAAACATACACAAATATGCATACATATACCATATCATCAAAACATCCATATATTTGGATATATTTCTATCCAAAATATCATAAACATTAGTTTATGATTGCTCCTTTTATACTTTTATCTCCAGTCTGTTTTCCTTCTATATTTCATACTACTCCCCTCCCTCTATCTCCCTCTCTTCCCTCTACCTTCTTCCTCCCTCTCTACCTCTTTCCTACTTCCCTCCTCCCTCTCTCCCCTTCCTTTCTACTTCCTCTTTCTCCCTCTTGTCCTTCCCTGAGTACATCTAATCATAGTCCATTCTGTGGTTAGCAGACTAGTAACCCTAACTTCATTCCAACATCGGAGCTATTTCTTAACCTTGTATCTTTTTATCTATACTTATATATTTAATACATTCTATCAGGTATGTCTACTATTATTCTAATGCTGCCTCCTTCCTCCTATTTTTGTCGCCTGGGTCTACCACCTCTAATTTTCAACTTTCTTGCAAATTAATCGCTATGGCTTAACTTCCAAGAACGTTCATTGTCTCTTATACCTCTTAATTTTAGGCCGTTTCCTTTCCTCTCCTCAATTAGTATCTTTACTCATCATTTTCTTTTCTTTTTCTTTTTAGTTCCATCATTTCTAAGTGCCCTAAATATCTCTCTGCCGACTTCTAACTCAATTTGCAACTCATTCTCTATGTTTAAACAAATATAATCCTTATCATTACTATTCCATCCATTGGTTAAACACTCTCAATTCCCCATAATAAAAAAACCAACTTATAGGTTATATAATCTTATATAAAGACCTCTACAATGTTAATTATACAAATCTTATATCATTCCTACATCAATAATCATCTAAATCCTTTCAATATTAAATCCAATTTGTAAGTTATACAAATTTTTTATAAAACGTATCTTATAGAAAAGAGTAGTATTTGTTCAGATTATGTTATTAATTCTAAATTCAATTTAATTCAATCCATCCTGTATCAATCTAATGTAAAAAAAAATTACCTATAAAAAAACCTTCTAACTAAATAATTATACTGATTAATTATATACCAAACCTATACACAACTGACATTGTTAACACAATTAAATATAATAAAACAATTCTAAACAAAATTCTATGATATTCCACCTTCAATCATCCATTCTCTTTTGATTTCTCAAATATTTCATTCTTGTAGATATTTCCCTTCCACCCCCATTCTATTAGTTTTTTCTTTTTCTTTCTTTTATTTTTGTACCAATAACTTCTTTTTCCCCAAACTCCTTTTCTTCCTTTTGAATTACCATATTTTGGAGTATAAGAAGCACCTTTTTACCCCCCAAAAGAGGGTGAAAACTTGTGTGCGTCTTATACACCGAATGTAGACCCAGCCACCCCCACCCTTTGGCCTCTGTCTTCCAGCAATTTATCTACTTGCAGCAAACAGGGAAGAGCCTGTTAAGACAAGCAAGTCATTAGCAGCTTCCCAACCACCAGCTGATTTGCCATGTGCTAAAATGAAAATGAAACTAGCTGCAAAGAGGCAAATAACTGGGAGAGACACGCAGATTTTTATTTTCTGCTGAACTGGATGCAAGGGGGTAAGTGAATAACTATAAATGTCTGTAGAATGTTCAAATTATTAGACTTATTTTTTTAAAGACTGCTTTATTATTTGCTTTGCTGACTGCTTTATTTGCTTTGCTGGCTGTGGAATTCTGGGAGTTGAAGTCCACAAGTCTTAAAGTTGCCAAGGTTGGAGACCCCTGTTCTAGACAACTTAACAAAATAAAGAAGCTTTTTAAAATAAATGCTAGCTCTGAAGAGGTCCAGTGCTATTGTATCTTCTTTTAAATAATAGAGAATAATGTATACTTCCAGAAATTTTAATTAATTAATTAAATTAATTAAGCTCTGTACAAGTATAGTCTGAAATGTAACAGTATCCTGTTTAGTATTAGAGTTAAATCCTGACTTACCTTGGAGTAGATCTATTTAAATAATTGGGAGGAGTTAGTGTGACTACATTTAAGAAAACTTTCTGGCATAATGTACATTTCTCCAATTCTTTGCTATTTCTATGGGTCAGGCACACATGCACAGAAATACACAGCAAACAGTGTATATCATCTGTGCTGTGTGCTGTTTGCTGTTTGCTATTTGCTGTTTGGCAAATTGCTTGGAGGCAGAGACCTTTTTTCCTTGTTTTCCTCCCCCAAAACTAAGGTGCGTCTTATACTCCGAAAAATATGGTAATTATTTGTATAGGTCTACCCTTAATTCCTCTTAGTCTCTTCTCCCTATTACCCCCCTCATTTTTTTATTGTTTCTCCTGATACCAATACTCCCCTCTTGTTTTTTTCTTGTCACTGTAAATCCCAGTGTAATCATTATAAATCCCAATATAATCATCAGTCTGTCCGTTATTGTCAATTTCCGTTTCATTTTTCTTGTCACTATAAATCCCAGTGTAATCATTGTCAGTTCCAGTATAATCATCAATCTGTCTTTTATTTTCAATTTCCGTTTCATTTTTCTTGTCATTGTAAATCCCAGTGTAATCATCAATCTGCGTTTTCTCTTCAATTCTCTTTTCATCTTTGCATTCTTGTTGTTCTTCATTTTCTTCATTTTCATTTCTTACTATTATTATTTCTTTCTTTATAATCCAGTTTCTTTTCTGCTTTCTTTCCACCTCTAATTTCTAAAAAACAATTTTCAAAGATGTATTTTAACATCCCAACCAATTCCTCATAGTCACACACCTCCATATTGTCCAATTCACAAAGTTCACACAAAAAAATATTATTAATGCAATCCACTCCTGTCAATCCAATTCAAAGTCCTCTTATCTTCTTTCACCAAAACATTATACCATCAGACACAATAACTAGTCTTAAGTTCTTTCAGACTCTTAGATGTCTTTTTTTAGTCAAGGTCAGTTTCCAGCTGTCAGCATAAACATGCTTCCACACCCTATTGCAGAATTTTCTTTTAACCAACAGATGACACCGTCAATTCCCAATATAGCAAAGTAGCTCTTTTTTAAAGTAAGTTACTGTATTTCTGTATTTTAAATCCACTTAGCACTTGTAAATTGTTTTCTTCAGGTTCTTATTTGTCCAGCGTTTTAATTTCCACCATGTCTATTATAAAAACATCCTCAAAGTTGGGCTTTTAATCCTGTACCTTTAAGTCTCTCTATGGTCTTTCAAATTGCTAGATAGCCTCTCCCTCCATTTTAAAACCTCTTTTTGTTGTAGTATTTTCTTTTAACCAGCAGATGGCGTTGTCAATTCCCAATATAACAAAGCCGCTCTTTTTTAAGAAGGTAAGTCTCTGTATTTTAAATCTACTTAGCACTTATAAAATGTTTTCTTCAAATTCTTGTTTTTTCAACACTTTACATTCCACCAAGTCTGTTAAAACGTCCTCAAAGTTGGGCTTTAATCCTGTTTCTTTAAGTCTCTCTATGGTCTTTCAAATTGCTAGATAGCCGCTCCCTCCATTTTAAAACCTCTTTTCTTCCCCTTTAAGTTTTAATTTTCTTCTTTTAATCGTTATATCGGCCAAGCACTCACCAGCTTCAGTACTTCTTCACCTCTCTCCAGCACAAATGCTTAGATCTTGTCACCCAGGCAATCAACGATCTCTTCAATCAATCCGTTTGTTTGTGACCGTCCCAGCTAATGACGACAAGGTCATCTTCTTCATCTGCTGGCCGAGAGGCTGGTGCCGGCTCCATGGGGGGTTTGCAAGCCCCCCCCCCAGATCCCAGACAAGTGCCTCTCTTCTTCCCTGCCCCTCCAGGGCAGATCTGACCTGAAACCATTGGTTCCAGGTCCTCCAAGCAGTTGAGATTCGGGATTCCCATGGAGCTTGGAGAATTCCGTGCCGCTGGGACGTTGGCCATGCCCCTTCCCTCGTCACCTTCCATCTTGGCTATTGCAACACACTCTACATGGGGCTGTAGATGAAAGGCATCAGGAAGCTCCAGTTGGTGCAAAATACAGCAGCCCACATGGTTTTGTACAGAGCTCGGTGTGCATATGTGTCACTCTCCTGCCAATTTGCTTTTGGGTGCAATTCAAGGTGCTGGTTGTCACCTTTAAAGCCCTTCATGACTTGGGACCAGGTCACCTGAGGGACCATCTCTTGCCGGTCACATCCACCCAACCTACTAGAGCGTGGAGGCAAGGAATGTTGTGGGTCCCGTCCCCCAAGGAGATACATCTGGTGGGATCCAGAAGAAGGGCCTTCTCTGTGGTGGCTCCCTCCCTCTGGAACATCATCCCTCCAGAAATTAGACTGGCCTGCACTCTGACACTCTTTCGGAAGGCCCTGATGATGCGGTTCTGCCATCGGGTCTGAGGAACCCAGAGTGGGATGGAGCCCATTAAATGGCTGGTATGAGTGTGTGTTGTTGCCGGGGTGGGGGCGAGGGGGGTTAATGTTTTATTATTATTATATTTTATTTATTTCTTTTATATTGTGTTTTTATTTCCTGTAAGCCGCCTTGAGTCGCGGTGAGAGAGTAGGCAGCAATATACATTTTCCAAATAATAATAAATAAATAAATAAATAAATTGCTTTGGAATGGCCAAGTCAACATGCAACCCAAGCCCCATAGAAATATAAGCAGCAGGACCTGGAATGAGTATATCATGCTCAAAAACCTTGAGATACTTCTGCATCTAAGCAATTCACCACAGAGTGAGCGAGCCAAAATTTCCAAGCATTAATGTGAAAGATAAAACACCAATTGAAAGAAGTGTTTGGTTGCAGTTAATGTAACTGAAAGTGGCACAATCACTTTTATCTAAGGGAGAGGTTTTTTTTCCATCTTGACCCCTGTAGAACACATATTTAATTCTGAGAATATTTGTTCGGAGAAAAAATACTTCACAATTCAGAAAATCTGAAGAGAACAGGTACTTTCTTATAGAACTGTACCTGTATTGACGAATTTCAGCAGCCTCTCAAAGGCATTGCTAAAGCTCAGGCATTTTGCCAGCATCTATCTTTGCATCTTCCTGCTGCAGCTGAAAATGCAATGCTAGAGCATTTCAAGTGGCATCATGCCCAGGAAAAGTAGCCTATCACCTGTGGTATCTGGGATTCATGCTTATTACAAGTTCCTCTGGAATTTTTGGCAGAGGGCCACAAATAAATAGTAATGCTTATAAGCTAAGCAACAAGAAGAAGCACCACAAGGTGATGAGATTGGAGAATGTAACTCTCATTTTCATTTTAGTGAAATCATGCTAAACAAACACTTGTTTGTTTGTATTTTCCTGGGTTGATGTTATATTTATATATCAAATTTAGAAACCGCCCACGTTACTCACTCAATTCTGCTTTTTGTTTCTTTTCCTGAATGCTAGTGGTATACTAAAAATCTGAGGAATAGATTATTATTGGGAATACAGTATGCCTAGACGTCTCCTCCTCCATTATTGATGTCTCTCTCACACACACTATGTATATACAAAAATAATAGTTTCACAAAACCTGTGTGTTTTTCAGTTGAGGAAGAGACACAAACCGGCCTTCTACAATATGGTACTTTCCCAATACATGACTTCTTGGCATGTTAGGAGTTCTACTTCATGCATCAGGATTGCAGAAAATTATTCTGTACCTTTACATGGAAAGCAAAGGAGATAACTTGAATTTGCTACTGTGGACAAATGACCAGCAATTTTCATGTCCATTTGTTGCTGCTTTGCCCCTCCTTTCTTCCTGGGTCTCCTTTCCCAATGTGCCTTTATTAAAAAAAAAATTGGATGGGAGGATAGCTGAAAAATGAGCCTGTGAACAGGTCCTGATGACTGGATAGATTTGGTTCATTCCAGTCCTATGGTGCTAATTTAACTTAACTTGCTTTTGAGAAGGATAATTTCATTATCTAGAATAGAATAGAATAGAATAGAATAGAATAGAATAGAATAGAATAGAATAGAATAGAATAGAATAGAATAGAATAGAATTCTTTATTGGCCAAGTGTGATTGGACACACAAGGAATTTGTTTTTGGTGCATATGCTCTCAGTGTACATAAAAGAAAAGATACATTTGTCAAGAATGGTTGTCATAGGGTTCAAGTAAGCAATCAGGAAACAATCAATATGAATATAAATCGTAAGGATACAAGCAACAAGTTACAGTCATACAGTCATAAGTGGGAGGAGATGGGTGATAGGAACGATGAGAAAAACTAATAGTAATAGTAATGCAGCCTAGTGAATAGTTTGACAGTGGTGAGGGAATTATTTGTTTAGCAGAGTGATGGTGTTCAGAAAAAAACTGTTCTTGTGTCTAGTTGTCTTGGTGTGCAGTGCTAGGTAGGGTTAGGGTTAATCTACTATTGTGAGAAGAGCCTTTTCACTGGGGATTTATGAGAACTGATATGTAATGCATCTGGAAGAAACCAGCCTGAGCAAAGCTGTTCTAGATTGTAATATGTATACATGAAGAAAGTTAGTCACCATCCCCTCTGTGTTGTCTTTATCCTTGGGGTGATGATTGCATAAGACAATTTGGCCTATCCAGATCAATATATAAATCAAGGTCATTGTGAACGTTCATTCTGCTGTACACGTGATTTGAAGCTATCTGCCTGCTGGTTCTCATAGGTCTGCTTGTTGTCTTTTGGCAGGTCTCGGGAACTACGACACAGATGAAAATAGTTCTGGAGCAGCACGTGGCCCGCCTGAATGAGATCTTTGCAACCCACAGTGAATATGTACAAACGCTCAAATTCATGCAGCAGATGGCAGGCAATATTGTGCTGCAACTATCAGGGCTTCCTGTGTGGAGTGATGTCACTGTAGACTTGTCCATGATTGCCAATGATGTCAGCTATGTAGAATATTATAGGTAAGTCAGCATGGTCATTGTAGCAAGAGACAAACATTGAAGCTCCAAGCTGGATGTCCTCTTCCTCATGTTTCCAACTCAGGATGACTCTTGACTGAGAAATGCAGAAAATGAAGTCAATATATTTAAGAGGCCCTCGGCCGGAGGAAGATTGAGGTCTCCTGTTAGAAGCTGTTTGAGCTAATCTAGAAGGTCTTGAAAGTTCAAAGGGATTTTTCCTTCAGGCCTCTGAGGCTACTAGAAAAAACAGTAGCTCCATAGTTTAATTGCTGGCTTTTCTGGGGGGGGGGGAGTGCCTGCTCTGATATCCAGCAGAATTATACCTGATCAGCAGAGATGATATCCTGTCTGTACCAATGGACTGACTCCTTACGATAGCACTTTGTGGATTTCATTGCACTATTACAGAGATAGGAATTCTTTCATTCATTTCCCCAGATTGTTGGGGGCAATATGCTTACTCTGTAAACCACTTAGAGAGGGCTGTAAAGCACGGTGAAGTGATATACAAGTCTAAGTGCTATTGCTATTGCTATTTATTGGAGATTTTTCTCCATTGAAAAATAAATCAGAAGCTCACACAGTTGACTGTTTTTAGCTGAATTAAATAACTTCTTTATAGTCAAAATAAACATATTTACAGTACCATACATTCTTCTTTACAGCAAGTTGAAAGCATACTTCTTACAGAGACCTCATACATAATGGAGACTTAATGGAGACTGGAAACCACACCCAGCCTTAAGCTTAATTCTTTGCACATGCTCAGTAGCACTTTACTCTCATTGGCTGACCTTGTTGCTATGCCTATTCATTGGCAAACCTTGTTAACATGGCTCTCCCAATCATGAATATCTTAACACTATTTTCCCTCCTTTCCTTTTACCCCTGATGGAATGGGCCTTAGCCTAAAACCTTTCTGACTTACAGCAAGATCCAGGAGGGCAGTGATTGGACAGATAGGAGAAGAAACTTCATCCTGACTGTTTTTGCTTAATTCTTTCTTTCCAGCATGAGACAGCTTTCTTTATTAAAAAATCAAATCAAATTATGTAGGTATATAAGAAAGTGATTAAAATGCTAACATTTCCATGATATCGTTGCATCCTAGTGGTAAAGATTCTGTATCGTGCTTAAGATTACAACTCAAGAGAGGTCCTGCTTCATCATGAAAAGTTGTATAGGCACCAACTTCAGAATGTCTCCATTTTGATCAACATGGTTTCGCTGAATATTTGTTATAAATGGAAGCAGAATTCTGATTGAATTAATGTCCACGCTTGAGTTTTAGAATATACGTGAGGTCAGGGTAAAGCTAGTGTAAAGTATCATCACACTCTGGAAATAAACATTGTTCTGCAGCAAACAAACTTGATTTATTTCATGGGCTGTTTCTCAAATTCATCCCATTTGCACATCTAATTTCTATACTTAAATTAATTTATTTTAAATAGATATACTTGCTTATTTAAATTGCTCAGAGGGCAAAATTAAGCCAGAACTGCCCTGAATGCTGAAAAGTGGGTTTTTTTCTCTCCCCCTATTCTTTCTGCATTCTCTTGGAGAAGTGAAATTGCACCAAAAGCTGAAGCTTGCCTGTGACTACCGGTAGCTCTTGGCCACACGTGAAAGAATTTTAATCGGATTCCAGTTTAGTTCAGGCACTAACTAAAATAGAGCAACAAATACAGATCTTGTTCTTCCTCTGTCTCTAATATTATTGAAGCAGAAAACCCCTGTCTGTGAATAAATCCATACGAAAATAGTACCTGCAAGGTCGGAACAATTAAAAACCTTTCCCTTTAGCAAAAATGCAGAAAGACAACTCTGGTTCATGTGCTCCAGGAATGAGCTACATGGATTATAAGGCAGTCGCATGCATGTGCAAGCATAAAACACACCGAGCATTGTGCAAATTGCATTATATCACAGGTGGGAGAATCCATACTGACCAGGAGGCACTTTAACATTAGCAAGCCAGATAACCACTACCGTATTTTTCGGAGTATAAGACGCACCTTTTTCCTCCCTAAAAGTGGCTGAAAATTTGGGTGCGTCTTATTCTTCGAATGTAGCTTTTTTCCAGCCCTAACTAGGTGCTAACAGATCTGCCCAGCTCTTACCTTGCAGGCTTTTTCATTGTTACTCTCTCCAAAGAATGTTTTTCCAGGCCTAAGTCTTTGTAGAATTTTTTTTCATTGCTCTACTTGCTCCCAATAAGTTTTTTTGTAGCCCTAACCAGGTGCTAACGATCTTCCCAGCTCTTACTGGCTTGCATGCTCTTTCATTGTTACTCTCTCAGAAGAAGGTTTTTTTAAGTCCTAACCAGGAGATAAAATAATGTGCTGAAGCTGCTCCGAATAAGTTTTTTTCTAGCCCTAACCAGGTGCTAACTATTTTCCCAGCTCTTACCGGCTTGCAGGCTCTTTCATTGTTATTCTCTCAGAAGAATGTTTTTCCAGCCCTAAGTCTTTGCAGGGTTTTTTTCATTGCTCTACTTGCTCTGAATAAGTTTTTTTCTAGCCCTAACTAGGTGCTAACGATCTTCCCAGCTCTTACTGGCTTGCATGCTCTTTCATTGTTATTCTCTCAGAAGAAGGTTTTTTTAAGTCCTAACCAGGGGATAAAATAATGTGCTGAAGCTGACCAGACTAAGGATGCTAGCCAGATGAATACCTGGTAGGCAGATTGTTTTCCCCTATTTTCCCCCCAAAAAACTAAGGTGCGTCTTATACTCCAGTGCGTCTTATACTCCGAAAAATACGGTAAATAGGATTATATCCAGAAATATATACAGTATTGCATTTTCTTAGCCAATGTAAATGGTTCAATTTACATGAATTTCACATTCCTCAAATTTTATCATGCATTTCCAACACATCTACAGATCAAATATTTAAAAACAGAGATTCTCAAAATCACCTTCTTCTAGAACGCACAGGCTCTAGAACAGTGATGGCGAACCTATGGCACGTGTGCCACAAGTTGCACACGGAGCCATATCTGAGGGCACATGAGGCGTTGCTCTATGTCAGCTCCAGCGCTCATGCCCGCGCTGGCCAGCTGATTTTCGGCCTTTTCAGCCGTTTTTGCTCTCCCCAGGCTTCAGGAAACGGCAAAAAATGGGCCAACGGGCCAACCGGTACTTCACTTGTGTGTGTCACCCCCAACTTTTGCACTGTCAGAGGTCTTCAGGAACTTCTTCGGCTTTGGACAGTTGCAGCCAGGCCTCGCACACCTCGGCCCATTTCTTCTGCAGCTGGCAATTCTTTCCTGAAGGCCTCTGCAGCCGATAACAGAGCTCCAGATCGATCCAGAGCTCTGTTATTGGCTACAGAGGCCTTCGGGAAAGAAGAAATGAGCCGAGGTGTACAAGGCCTGGTTGCAACTATCTGAAGGTAAGTAATAGGGCAGCTCCACTTCCGTTTCATTTCCAAACTTCCAGTTGGCCCGTTGGGCCATTTTTCGCCATCCCCAGGCTTCAAGAGGCTTTCCTGAACCCTAGGGAGAGTGAAAAACAGCCCAATGGGGCTTTAGTGAGGCCTGTGTGCATGCGTGGAGGAGGGGCAGCGCGGGGGGTTGTGCGCATGCTCAGGGCAGCGTGGGGATTTGCGCATGCATGGGGGCATCGCATTATGGGTGTGGGCACACGCACGCTATCGCGCACGCGCACCCTTTTGGCACCCGATCCAAAAAAGGTTCGCCATCACTGCTCTAGAATATAATGGAGTACTAGTTTAAAACTGTTCTATTGAATTGTTTTACTCACATCTTGTAAAAACCTTGTTTTCATAGAAACGCCTGAATGAAAAAACATGCTAGACTGGACCCTCGGGTTTTTTGGCTAGAGCCTCTCTTATGCAGGAGGTCAAAAAAAAATCACTTGTCCCACCCCACTCTAGGTGGGACTGCAGGCAAACTGCATTAGGCCAGCTCTTGGAATACCATGAGAACATTTGAAAGTATTCTTTTTGAGAAATAAAACCTTATAAGATAAATGCATAAGGTCCCCATATCCTCTTTTGCCCTTCTGTTTATTCCTTGCTTAGCTCATTCATCCTGTTCCCCCGGTTCGCTCTTACCTGTTGGTCGCTGCACAGCCGAAGAAGCTGGTGGTGTTCGCGGCGCAGGACTTCCCCCGCCCGCCTGGACGCCGGCATTTGCATTCTTTTGCCCTCCACGCATGTGCAAAGCGTTCTGCTTGCGCAGAGGGCAAAAGAACACAAATGCCGGTGTCCAGGCGGGCGGGGGAAGCCCCGCGCCGCGAACGCCACCAGCTTCTTCGGCTGTGCGGCGACCAACAGGTAAGAGCGAACCAGGAGGATTTCACCCCTGGTTCCCCCCAATTAGCTTTGTAGCTACCTGTAATGCTTTCTCCCGCCCAGTATTTGTCAGTTGCCATTTTGAAAGGAAAGTACAGGTAGTCCTCGGCTTATGACCACAATTGACCCCAAAATTTCTGTTGCTAAGTGAAACATTTGTTAAGTGAGTTTGCCCCATTTTACGACCTTTCTCGCCACAGTGGTTCAGTGAATCACTGCAGTGGTTAAATTAGTCAAGACGATTATTAAGTGAATCTGACTTCCCCATTGAGTTTGCGTGTCAGAAGGTTGCAAAAGGGGATCATGTGACACCCCCGAGACACTGCAACCGTCACAAACATGAGTCAATTGCGAAGCGTCTGAATTTTGATCACATGACCATGGGGATGCTCCTACGGTCGTAAGTGTGAAAACTGGTCATAAGTCACTTTTTTCAGTGCCGTTGTAACTTTGAACAGTCACTGAACGAACGGTTGTAAGTCGATTGCTACCTGTAAATCGCCAGCCTGCTAGCTTCAAAGTAAGTATAGCTTATTCCCAAGGAAGTATGATTGCAGTGCAGAAGTCTCAGCTTTTCAAATCGGTTTGATTCTGCTAGCCGTAAATGTCTCCCTTTGCATTTGAATGTCCCTTGGATATTAATGTCTCCCTTTCAGTTTCAGCAGTCTTCTTCAGGTCTCTAGAGGAGGAGTTTGCCCTTCACAAACTTGGATACCCATATTTTTCGGAGTATAAGACGCATCTTTTTCCTCCCTAAAAGAGGCTGAAAATTTGGGTGCGTCTTATACTCCGAATGTAGCTTTTCTGAAGCTTTTTTCCCCAGCCCTAAGGAGGTGCTAATGATCTTCCCGGCTTCCTACTCTGTCTTTGCAGGCTTGTTTTCATTCCTACTCCCTCTGAAAAAAGTTTTTTCAGCCCTAACGAGGTGCTAATGATCTTACTGGCTTGCAGCATTTTTTTATTCCTACTCCCTCCGAGTAGTTTTTTACCAGCCCTAAGTCTTTGCAGGCTTGTTTTCATTCCTACTCCCTCTGAAAAAGGCTTTTTCAGCCCTAACCAGGGGATAAAATAATGTGCTGAAGCTGAACAGACTAAGGACGCTAGCCAGGTGAATACCTGGTAGGTAGATTTTTCCCTATTTTCCTCCCCCAAAACTAGGGTGCGTCTTACACTCCGAAAAATACGGTAATTTGTAGAAATGCCATATTGTTGTTGTTCCATGGTTCTGCGGAGGTGTTGCCCCCAAAGCCTAAGAACAGTATCCTGCTTAAATTTCACCATCCCTCCTCCTGCCAAGTTTTCTCCAGGGATGTATGAGTTACCCAAGCATTCTCTCTCTTTCCCTTTTCTTTTTCTTTTCTCCAGATGGCTCTCTTACCTCTTGCTGTTCATTCTGGACTTGGTGATTTGCCTTATTGCTTGCCTGGGGCTGACTAAGCACTCCAGATGCCTGCTTATTACGTGAGTACACAAAGTCTTTCCGCAAGAGAGGCAGGAAGAAAAGGTATCTTTCACAGCCATGTGCAAGGTGCTCAAGTCTTTAATGCAGTCTGATGATCTTGGACCCTAAAAAGAGAGTCCTCCCTGAAGAAATACCACCTGGCAAAGGTCTCTGCTTGTGGGATTTAGGGAGGGTTTCTTAGAATTGTTAGGCTCACGTGGAAGGGCTCGAAGAGTTCCATGCTGCCTACATTGCATTCTATTGTACCTATCACAACCCTACCTGACTGCACTTTATGGATGAAAACACCAACCAGCAATTTTCCATCTGAATTTTAGAAACCGTTTCCGGAATGCACTGTAGTTGTGATATAGGATGTGTATGGCTTTCTCTTTTCCTCCTGTGAGTGTTCCTTTTCATTAGAGTGACCGCACCCAGAACAAGCAAATGCAACAAAATAAAAGGACAGAATAAAGGATAATAGTTTTCAGTGGGGATTGATAGTCTTTCCATAGATAGCTGCTTTCTTTTATGGCACAGCTGTTGTAGCATATAGCCAGCCCGAGTCTGCAAAAACTAATATGTTTTTCTTGTGTTTGAAGATCATTCTTCTGTTACCTCCCACTCCATATGGACTTTGCTGTTTCCAGTCAGGCTGGAAAAGCACACAAATTTAATATGAATGAACTTACCAGAATTGTAAGTTACAGGAAACTGGTTTCTTGGATATCTGTTCTAGCATCTGTTCCGGTGCAGATATATATATATATTCTCCCCCACCCCCCCAGGAGGGGATAGATTTTAATGACTGGAAGCTGTGCTCTGGATCAAAATATCCAGGACAATCATGCATTTCATCAGTTTGTGCAGATTAATTGGAACTGGATTCCAGGTGGTTAAATTCGGTTCCCAGTTGATTTGTCAAATCCCGGTTGATTCATAGGCAATATTCCCCGTGCATCTGGCTATGCTCTGCATCTCTGTGATAGGCATAATCAAGACTTGTCTTACAAGATGTTATAGGACAGTGTTTCCCAACCTTGGCAAGTTGAAGATGTCTGGACTTCAACTCCCAGAATTCCCCAGCCAGTGAATGCTGGATGGGGAATTCTGGGAGTTGAAGTCCAGACATCTTCAACTTGCCAAGGTTGGGAAACACTGTTATAGGAGCAAGAACAATAGCAATGTAAGCCTCTATCCTGTTACAGTACTCAGACCGATGGTGCAGAGTCTTGCTGTCACCTTTCTGAAGTCTCCTTTTGACTCTTTGTTGTATATTTTTTGCCCACAGGATGCTGTGCTGTGGACTTTTCACACTTTGTCTCAGCTGGGCTTCCTTTGCAGCCGATGTTTCAGCAGCAGTGGTAAGCCCGACACTTGAACTCGAGCTTTCTGTGTCTTTAATGTCAAACTGTGGTTGTTTTAAGGGCTCAGTGTACTAAGTTTACTGTGATGCCTTAGATCCCGGTCTCACTGACCACCAGAGACCGCCCAACTGTTCTTTCCAACTTTCCGACAGCTAAAAGTCCTGTTCATTTGGGGAGGCGTGTTTTGCTCTTCCTTGCCTTGCTTCCTGCAACCTTTCCTGCTTTTGTGTTTCCAGAATCATACCTTCTCATAGCACAATACACACTTAGCAGGAGGAATTTTGAGCAACAAGGACATTGTTTATTTAAAATGAGCAGAAGTCATCTTGAAGGTGTTTTGCTTGGTTTGCCTGCCTGCTCTGCGTCAGGCAGAGGAAAATTAATTTGCCATGTACCTTCAGCACTACCAATCTCATAAAATGCTCTACTTGTAAGTTAGTGGCACTTCTGCCAAGATTTCAAGGGGAGCTAGGAAGAGATTAAATGATTTCCTTTCTGCTATTTACAAACTTTGGTTACTCTAATTTTTTGACAGATGGGAGTATCAGAAAGTAAATTTCATCTAAGCATGAGATATTTAACAGTTATTGCAGCCTTATTATTGCTCTGGTTTCTTTGTTATCCGAGAAGCCTACTTTTATGAACATCTTGATTTTTTATGCATTGTTTTCATACAGATATAATTGGTGTACATATTCAACGTAGAAAAATAAAATTTAAAACAAATTCATATTCATAGGAAGCTTTAATATCTTAAATTCATATGCACATTATACCTGTGCAATTTATCCATTCATTTGGCAATGCTGGGATATGTAGAAACAATTTCCTAAGCCTCCTGCATGTAGCCTCCTTAAGTACAACTTCTAATAATGATAACAACTTCCTTTTTAAAAACATTAATTTTATCTTCTTTTTAAAAAAAATCTGTAATAAAAATTATACTAAATAAATAAATATTTTTTTTGCTTCTTATAGGGTACCAGTGACTTTTGCGTTTCCCCAGATAAATTCATTGTGAATATGACAAAAAGTGACCTCAGTGCAGGTAAAAATATTGCTTTTGCTATCATTTGGGTAGCGGAGGACAAACCCTTAAGTGAAAATTGAATGAAGAGAAATAAAACTGATGTAAACTTTAGACCCATCCCTGCATAGATAAACAACAGTATACAAATCCAGAGATTTTAAGGTACCATACTTGAATTGAGGGATAATGTGAATATTTATGTGGAAAGTGCTCAGAATCCTGATTGTGCTTTTCCAACCTACTTTGTGACTATGTATAGAAGGGTTAAAAAAAAAACAAGGAGCACACACGTAGATCCTAGTGAGACCTCTTTCGTTGGGCCATTCTAAAATTTACTTCTGATTTGGTAGCATGGAAAGATCATAGAATCAAAAAGTTAGAAGGGACTTTGGAGGTCTTCTGGTCCAATCTTAACAGTCCATGAACTGCCATCTTGTGAGAACACTGACCAAGTAGAGTTAATTTACCCCACAAGGGTCCCCCTGGCTGTTTGACGTAACAACTACCCCACTCTGCTTCTGCATTAAATTATCCTCCCCAAACCAGTTTAACGTATCCAGTGAACAAAGGCAATATGAGAATACTCCTGGCTATAGAATCTGTGCCAAAACATCCCTTTTGTTAATGTTTGCCGAAGTTTTGAGATTTTTTTCCCTTAAGCTAGGGACTCAGATTTCATTTTATTTCCTTTTATTAAGGTAGAACCACAGCTTAGCAGTTGTTCCAACTTGTTTTGAAGGATCGGCGAGAGAGGAAAGGTTAAGTAAGTTTAGTAGGGATAGGAGATTATGCAAAGTGACCATTTGCTAATCATCCTTGGCATTTGCTATGTCCCTTAACATACTAAGGCAGAACTTCAGATTAGTAAGGGAGATTGGTTTGAAAGAATCAGCAAATGTGGAAGGGTTAAGTAGGGATAGAGATTTGGTGAACCAATCATTTATTATTAGTTACCCTTGGCAGTTGCTTTTATACTAGTAGATGGGCAGTATTTATGAGATATGGTGTAAGATGTAGCTTTATCATTAACTAGCTGAATACCCGTGCCTATGAATACCTATGAAACTATGTGATTGGGCTTGATAAATTGACACTTACAGCTTGAAAATTAATGAGTAGTTACGATCAGCCTCTCCCCTTCTCTCCTTCAGGCTTGCCCCACAGAAGCCTCTCCTCTCCTATCCCCTTCTCTCCCTCAAACCTGTCCCACAGAAGCCTCCCCTATCCTATCCTCTTCTCTCCCTCAGCCTTGCCCCACAGAAGCCTATCCTATCCTATCCCCCTTCTCTCCCTCAGCCTTGCTCCACAGAAGCCTCCCCTATCCTATCCTCTTCTCTCCCTCAGCCTTGCCCCACAGAAGCCTCCCCTATCCTATCCTCTTCTCTCCCTCAGCCTTGCCCCACAGAAGCCTATCCTATCCCCCTTCTCTCCCTCAGCCTTGTTCCACAGAAACTTCTCCTATCCTATCCCCTTCTCTCCCTCAGCCTTGCCCCACAGAAGCCTCCCCTATCCTATCCCCTTCTCTCCTTCAGGCTTGCCCCACAGAAGCCTCCCCTATCCTATCCCCTTCTCTCCTTCAGGCTTGCCCCACAGAAGCCTCCCCTATCCTATCCCCCTTCTCTCCCTCAGCCTTGTTCCACAGAAGCCTCCCCTATCCTATCCCCTTCTCTCCCTCAGGCTTGCCCCACAGAAGCCTCCTCTATCTTATCCCCTTCTCTCCCTCAGCCTTGCCCCACAGAAGCCTCCCCTATCCTATCCCCTTCTCTCCCTCAGGCTTGCCCCACAGAAGCCTCCCCTATCCTATCCCCTTCTCTCCCTCAGCCTTGCCCCACAGAAGCCTCCCCTATCCTATCCCCTTCTCTCCTTCAGGCTTGCCCCACAGAAGCTTCCCCTATCCTATCCCCTTCTCTCCCTCAGGCTTTCTAGCCCTTTCTCTCCCTCAGGCTTGCCCCACAGAAGCCTCTCCTTTGCTATCCCATTCTCTACAGAGTTATTTTCAGGTTGGGTGGGGGAGTAGAACATCTAACTAATTAGCATCAGAGCATGTCAATAATAATATATAAAATACTAATGCTCTGATGGTCGTTTCAAAAAATCCTTTCTTAGCGAGCACCTAGAAGCCAAAAGGAATATACGTGCCAAATTTCAAGTTTGTACGCTTTATGGTTCTGGAGATTTCGTGATTCTGCGTGAGTGTTTTTCGCTTTTATATATATAGATGAAAGCTGAAATTTTTGCAAAGTAATACACTCATGGCAAGCTATGATTTATGTGGCACATGAAAATAGATATACTCAAATATTGCTTCTCATTCTGCTCATGTCAAAAGTTTGGCAAAACCTTTAGATACAAAGTTTTCTGCAGCATTACTTTTTCAACATACATTAGACAATGCCAGCATTGTAAACTGAGACAATCCATACAGTGCTATCTCAACTGGTGCTGAGCAGTGCTGACCCAGTGTGGTTTAGAAGTTGCTAAAAGTGTCAAACTTTAACCAACAACTAACTCTCTTCCTCTTGTACTTTGCTTTTGTAGAAATCGTACAGTACTACCTATATTGTAGACAGGGTCTGATCAACCCCTTTCAACAGGTAAGAGCTTGCTTGCCTTTGTACACCATTGGCAAAGGATCCCCCAATAGCAATGAAAAGAGAAACCTGGCTCTTTATTCCAAGAATTGGCTTGCTTTCAGTGATAGACAGAGAAAATTGGTGAGCATTACTCTCCACAAAAATAGCAATAGCATTTAGGCTTATGTACCGCCCCATAGCGCTTTACAGCACTCTCTGGTCTGTTTACAATCTAGAAGCATTATTTGCTTATTGCCCCCAACAAACTGGGTCCTCATTTTACTGACCTTGGAAGGCTGAGTCAACCTTGAGCCCGTTAGGATCGAACTCTTGGTGCGTGGGCAGAGTTTGCCTGCAATACTGCATTCCAACCACTGCACCACAGGGCTCTCCTTAGGTAAGGAAACATCCTTATCTGAACATGTTAGTCTCCTTAGTCAATCTGCAGCTATGGCTTCGGTAATCTCAGTAAGTCCTGGCAAGTTGGACCTCCACATAGAAGATATTAATTATGAAATGTATGTAAGAGAACCATTTGGTTCATTGGATTTCCAGGGAGAGAAAGCTTTCTGATATTTTGAATGTTGATGTAAAAAGAGTGTGGACTCACTCCTAGGTGTTGAAAGAGGATAGTATTTAATCCGTTTACAGGAAATCCTTGACTTACAAACATTAGTGCAGTGACCATTCAAAGTTACAACAGCAATGAAAAAAGTAACTTATGATCATTTTTCACTCTTACAACCATTGCAGCATCCTGTGGTCAAATGATCAAAATTCAGACCCTGGGCAACTGGCATGTACCGGTATTTATTGATGGTTGCAATCTCCCAGGGTCATATGATCACCTTTTGCAACCTTCTGACAAGCAAAGTCCATGGAGAAGCCAGATTCACGTAAAGCTGTATTACTAATTTAACAACTGCAGTGATCCACTTAATATCTTGCCACTTAATGGCCAGAAAGGTTGTAAAATGAGGCAAAATTCAGGTAACAACTGTCTCGCTTAGCAATGGAAATTTGGGGCTCGATTGTGGCTGTAAGTCAAGGATTACCTGTACTGCAAGTTAAGATTTATGTAGAAAAAAAATGGTTAATACCTTGTATAATGTGTTCTTTATTTGTAGGCCCTGACTATTTACCAGCGTTCTCTCACAACTATGCAGATCCAGATTCAGGGTCTTGTGCAGTTTGCAGTGCCTTTTTTCCCTACAGCCAAAGTAAGTTGCACAATGTTGTCTTTTCCTATGGAAGCAGGCAAGATTCTTTGGTGGTTGACAGGACACAGATGCCATGACGATACAGTAGCAGAGATACGTCTAGGACAGTGATGGCGAACCTTTTTTTCCTCAGGTGCCGAAAGCGCAAGCGTGTGAACTATCGTGAGTGTGCGAGTGTCCACACCCATAATTCAATGCCCCTCCTGCGCATGCGCGCATGACCCCACCTCCCCCCCATTTCCCAACTTCCGGTGGGCCCGGTAGGCCTGTTTTTCGCCCTCCCCAGGCTCCAGAGGCTTCCCTGGAGCCTGGGGAGGGTGAAAATATCGTCCCCCGCCCCCGGAGGCCCTCCGGAGGCCAAAAACGCCCTCCCAAAGCCTCTGCGCAAGCCGAAAATCAGCTGGTCAGCACACACATGTCTGCTGGAGCTGAGCTAGGTCAACGGCTTGCGTGCCAGAAGATATGGCTCCGTGTGCCACCTGTGGCACACGTGCCATAGGTTCACCATCACTGGTCTAGGATCCCCTGTAATAGTCTTCACTGATTTGGTGTCTCCAGATAATTCTATGAGCTTTACTCGCAACATTTCCAGAGAATATAAAGTTGGACAGAGTACTATAGCGACTGGAAGCTATTTTAACAGATGAAGTGAAATTTTATATGAACAGAAAAGAGTTAGCAATTGGGAGATCTATTTGTATATTTCAGATGTAGATGAAATTTCAAAGCCGCCTTTAGCTAGATAAAAAAGCCAGTTGCTTAACAAACTGGTTTTTGACCGGAAATGTCATCCAATGTTCTGTATAACATGGATGAGCAACCTGCAAACCATAGTAAAGGCTTACGATAGTTGGAGTCGAACAACATATGCATGGTCACATTTTGTCTGCCGTGTGAAATGAAGTGGAATATATTAAAGTTTGTTGCAAAATCAAAACCAGAAGCACACATAGATGACTGATTCAGCTGGAGTCAATAACTTCTTTATAAACATAATAATATATATATATATTTACAATACCATTAGCAGAGTTCTTCTTCAATGTAGCAACAGTTAAAAGTAAAACACAAACAGCTTCTAGTTCAGAGTTTAGAGAGGACAAAGAGCAGAGTGGAGACTGGAGCCACACCCAGCCTTAAGCTTAAATTCCAGTTTTGATTCTCTGCACAGACTCAGAAGTAGTTAGCTCCCATTGGCTGACTTAGTTGCTATGCCTATTCATTGGCTGACCTTGTTACCATTGGCTTTCCCAGTTCATGAATATCTTAACATAATATTGGTTTCAGAGGGTAGGTGGGTCTGTCCCCATAGGCTCCTCAGGTATCTGAGAAAGTTGTCCTAGGGCATTGTGAGAGAGATTGTGAGCAGGGGATGAAGCCATTGGTTTATCTGAGAAGAGGCTACATGGTCCAGATGTGAAAGTTGTGAGAAGAAAGTGGTTCAAAGAGAGTCCAAATTAATAACTTAATATAACTGTGGCTGACAGTTTTCAAAAATAATGTTATCTCAGACTAACATTACAGATACCTTGCTGAAAATTAGGTTGTCTTTGCTTCCTCAGTTTTGCCAGCTCCATGGGCTTTGACATGCATGCCCTTGAGCTTCCATATGGAGCTTTAGCAAAAGTATCTGAAATCCAGCAATGCCTCCGTGCATAAGCGAGATGACTTTCTGTGTATATCTATTGCCCACGGGTGAACAATAGGGTAGTTCTGTTTTCCTTTATTTTAGCGTTGAACCAAACGAGAGAGAATCCCTGGTAATAACAAATAGCAGTACCAAGAGAAGAAGCCATTTTCTTCTTCGTGAGGTTTTATAAAACCACTATAGCTCTAAAGTTATCCCTGTTTCTATAAAACCAATGCTGAGCAATAGTTAAATTAAGATCGGAAGGACAACGGTTCCAATTTGGAGTCAGCTCAAAAAAAGTCACTGGGCCATTCATCATCTCTCAGCCCAATTTGATATCACAAGATAAAATCAAAGAGGCGATACTGTGTATGCCAGCCGGGAAGGATAGGCTACGACTGCAATACCGTAGGGGTCTATTCACAGTGATGGCTGGACAGTCATTCTAGGTATGGTGAACACTGTTCCTTTTCCAATAGAATATATGCCCCTTCTCTGACGGCTTTTGCCCTTGCTGCAGAAAGACCTGCTTGATATACAGAAGTTACTGAACTACTCTGAAAGCAACCTCCACCAGCTGACTGCCATGCTGGACTGCAGGGGCCTTCACAAGGTAAGCAGCACATGGCACAAAGGTGCTTTGGGGACAAAGGTGTTCATAGCACAGGAGCAAGACGCTTCCTTTCTTCTTTCCCTCCCCCCCTTCCTTTCACTAAAGGATTACCTGGATGCCTTGGTTGGGATCTGCTACGATGGGGTGGAAGGCTTGCTCTACCTCACCCTCTTCTCTCTGATGGCTGCTGTATCCTTCTCCACCATCATATGTGCCATGCCTCGAGCCTGGAAACATTTAGCCAGCAGGTAAAACGGAATGAGTTTCCCAGGGATGCCACAAAGTCAAAATAATCTTGCTGATGACAGAGGGATGTTTTGAAAAAGGGATGAATAGAATAAAAGCGGGCGATTTTCTGCAACAACCAGAACATCAGTCTGATTTCTCCTTCAATAAAGTTGCAGAGTTATGAGGTGATCTCATTGTCCTGTCCTCATTGAGAGCTATGTATGTTGAAGAACTTAAAGAAGCATTCTAGAGATTATGCAAGTGGGAGATATTGACTAAATAGCATAGCATAAAGTTGTTTAGTAATGTTATGGCCACTTAATGTCACTTAACAGAATGCATTCATCGATTGTTGAATAGTTAACCTCTCGTGTCTTTCCAGGTTTCTCATATTCACCCTTAATTTGCTGAGAGAGGATGGAGAGAACAGTAAGAGGGGGAGAGAGTCAGACAATTCATCTGAGAGAGAAAAACACAATAAAAGAATATTCTCCACATTATCTAGCATCACGTATAGGCAGTAGGCACTCTCTAGCATTCCTTAGTTTTAAGCTCCCCAGGTTCACTCAACAATGAGATGGGTGGCATATAAATTCAATAAATAATACATTTCTGATCATCAAAACATCGATTTTTAGATAACTTCTGTATGTTCATTCTTCTTTCATTACCTAAAAGTGGTGAAGGAAGCACAATCAGTTCTTTCTGCTTCCCCCCCCCCCCCCCCCCGCTTCCTGATTAATACCGGTATGTGAACTGTCCCTTAGGGTTGGGTTTTCTACAGTGGAACAAAAGCTCTCTCTTTTTCAGATCCTATGGTTCCTTTCTTGGCCTCTGCTAACATTACAAAAGAAACCTTAAAATTAAGGGATACTTGAAGCAACTGAAATACCCGATCCCTCCAGGAATGAGTGTTACATCTTCTCACTTGCCACTCCGTTCATAACTATCCCCTGCTTTCAGATTTGATTTGATTTTCTAAGATGGACCGTTGTTGTTGTTGTGTTTTCCTTCTAGGGATCGGGATTATGATGACATAGACGAAGAAGACCCCTTCAACCCACAGGCTCGACGTATTGCTGCCCACAATCCCAACCGTGGGCAACTCCGTAGTTTCTGCAGCTACAGTAGCAGCCTGGGCAGTCAGACAAGCCTTCAGCCTCCTGCCCAGACCATCTCCAATGCACCAGTGTCTGAGTACATGTAAGTATGCATGGAACTAGTAGAAGATGCAGAAGTTAAGCAGTAATCAGTTACTTAAGCCCACATCCTCTCCTGTGAGGTTTTCAAGGTGGCAACAGAGATAGCCTCTGCTATTTGGTGTTCTCCATTTAACTTACTATACTCTGGTACTGTCCGACCCTGTTCAGATTTGTGCTGCCTTTTGTTGTTGCTTCCATCCTTCCATCTTTCTCTGAAAACCATCATGTTTTCCCATTTTGCCAACCTGTCAACCCATGTCCTCCATAGTCCTGACATCCCAGCCACGAGACCCAAAATCCAGCTTTATACAGCTGCCAGGTATTCAAATTCTAGCAATTGCCTTCTTATTGAAAGAAGACGGCCTTAAGGATGAAAAACGTTGAGAAACCCTACTCTTGAACTGTATGTTGGAGAAAACGTTTTTAAAAATAAAGCCTAGATGCAGTTCTTAAAATATCCCTAGAGAAGATGTGTGAAACAAGCTGTTGTCCTACTTTTTGCATCTTTTATTATTTGTTAATTACTGCAGTGTGATCCTTTAATTTAACACCAGAGGTTTTTTTCCCCCCTTGTTGAATTGTCATATACGTTTGCATGCCCTTTTATGAAAAGATCTTTGTTTAAATATATTTATTGGTTGGAAAATGCACTGACTTTTGATGGAGAAAGTATTGCCCATTTATCGTTTATAATTACAGATAAACCAACCCTTGAAATTTCAACCAAAATGCCATGAAAAATGGGTCACCCGCGGATAAGTCAATCCTTGAATTTTTAATCACAGCAGTGGACAGAAAATTGAAAGTGTTATGTCAGCATTTATAAAACTATGATTTTTAAGGCCATGACAGACTGGTCTGCAGATAAGCTGAACCCAATTTTGGGGGGTGTATTTTGAAACCCAAAATTCTCAGCTCATCTACAAGTATACATGGTACTTCCTTTTTGCACCTTTCTATGACTTGGCTTGGAAGGAAATAATGGATAGCAATAAAAAGAAAAATCGGGGGAATGTTTGATGTCAAAAAAGTCGAACGTTGTCAGAGTTGCGTAGGCCTTGGATGGGAGATTATTAAGAAATCCTAAGGCTGTAGGCTAGGCTAGAAGTTAAATCTTGAAGTCAACGACAACCATTTCCATATTTTGGTCAAGCAAAATACATGTACCTGTACATAAATTCATTAGGAACTTATTTTGACTCAAGTGAATCTTTGTTTTTCATCTATGCATGAGAAGATATACAGTACATGGCTACTGCCACCTTTTCTGTGAAAATCTAGTAACTTCTAGCTCCAGTACAGATTCTCTGGCCGTAGATGCCAGCAGCCACTAGAAAAGAGCATAGTGGGGAAGCTCTGGAGATGGTCCTGTATCCCATCTGTCACTATGCAGTTGTGTATTGTGTACAACTTAATCCTACTTTGGATTTCAGGCAGCTGTTGAACCCATATCTTCAGTATCCTCATAAGTTGTTAGTGTTTCCTTCAGGGAGATGGTGTTACCATTGAATTGCCTACTGAACTTGAGCGAGGTTTAACAATGGAAAAAAGTCCATTGGAGGAGAAAGTCCATCCAAAATGGTTGGAAGGAGATTTCCCATTTCTGTTTTCATAATTGGTGGAAACTATCTGGTCTCTCCCTTCAGTTCTCTGAAACGTTTGCTGCAAAAACTTAGAAATCAAAAGTGCTTCTGCTAAGGCAATCAAACAAGTTGTCTCTTTTCTGCCCAGTCATAGAGATGAGGAAGGGAGCATTGTGCTGCTTCCCTTTATGATTCCAATTTAGATAGGAAGACAGAGAGATTGTGCAATTTCCTTGCTGAGTGGTTTTTTTTCTTCCAGTTGTGACCTCAGAAGCATACCCTAGTTGCTGATTCCAGATCCTGGTTAAAAATGGTAGCTGATTCAAAACTGTTCTTTCGGATACTATACATTACAATCAATCCTCAGAGGGCAACAATGCTACCTAAAAACTAGCTGAGCAGAGTACCAAGAGGTTTTCACAGGCATATAAATTCTGCCATATGAAGAAGATTTGCAGAAAAGTTTGTTTCTCACTTGGAATATAGGGCCATGAATGCCCTGCACTATATTCATACTTACTTGTGATTGCACAGTTCAATGCAACTACTGAGTTGCCAGCCTTTCGCCTAGTAACCTTGATTACATGTCCAAATTCCCTACCATATGGGGATAATGGGAATGGGAGGCCCACATGTCTGAAGAACAGTTAGGAAAGGCTGCATTAAATTTTGACTTGATAAGCAACCAGTCATCATCTTATTCTTCTCATCCTCTTTCTCCTTTGGAGGATGTTGTAAAATAAACTTGGAGCATTTTATTTATTTATTTATTATATTTATTATATTTATTATATTTATTATATTTATTATATTTATTATATTTATTATATTTATTATATTTATTATATTTATTATATTTATATGCCGCCCAGCTCCCAAAGGATTCTGGGCGGCTTAACAACAGTAAATAAACATTAAAAACATCTTAGAGAAAACATTATAACATCTTAAACATTATAGACATCAAAACATTAAACATTAAAACAATTTAAAACACACATGCATATCATGGCAGGGCCGGATCTCGCCGATTACAACCGCGAGATCAATGGCCCCAAGCCTGCCGGAAAAGCCAGATCTTTACTGCTTTTCGGAAGGCCAATAGGGTGGGGGCCAGTCCGGATCTCTGGAGGTAACTGGTTCCAGAGAGCTGGGGCAGCCACAGAGAAGGCCCTCTCGCACGGGCCCGCCAGCCGGCACTGTTTAGCTGACGGGACCTGGAGGAGACCAACTCTGTGGGATCTCACTGGACGCTGGGAGCTGTGTGACAGAAGGCGGTCTCGAAGATAACCTGGCCCTGAGCCATGTAGGGCTTTAAAGGTAATAACCAACACCTTGAATTGTGCCCGGAGACCAATAGGGAGCCAGTGCAGTTCGCGGAGGATTTCTAGGCCTGAGAGGGGCAGAATGTTAACTGCTGTTCTTTTTGTCTGTCCCCTGGGTGACTTGCTGGATGTCCTTCCTCTCATACCCATTACACATAAAAGAAAGAGGGTTAGCATTTGCTATTGTTCTCAAGGCTCAGTTGTTCTTCGCAGTACATAGTGCTCACTGAATGTAGAGGAGTTTGTTCCAGAATGAATTCCTTCCCCACAGTGTTTTATAGATCAAGGAGACAGCTCATGAGAGCTGATGTAGCTTCTCCCAATCAGGCATTCTTCAGATGTGTTGGGAGTAACATTTGTATTTTCCTCAGCCAGCTGTATCTTTGACTATTGAACTAGAGATGATGGAAGTTCCCATCTAATGCATCTGGAGAGTACCAGGGCAAAAAAAGACTATGATCAGGGCATTTATGAATGCTTGCTGATTCCCTCTCTAAGCTATCTTCATGGTACTGCAAGGGGCAAAATTAATAAATGGCTCGAGATCCAAGTGCTGCTGCGTGATGGGATGAGCTCCTGTCATTTGCTACAGCTCCTGCCAACCTAGCAGTTCAAAAGCATGTAATTGCAAGTAGACAGATAGATATCACTTTGGTGGGCACATTAATGGGGACATGAAAGAACCCCCAACCGGATGTCCCCGAGCAACAGTGATGTCACTGGCTAATTGTTTCAACTTAGAAGCACCATAGGTGCTTCCGACACAAAGACAAGCGTGAATGATACCCCACGTATCCCCACTCCCACAGGCTTCTGCCCCCAACAAGGATCCCCTGCTACTGCAAGAATGTCAGGAACATTTCGTAGCCCATAACAGATTTCCTTTTAATAGATTGTCCTCCTGATCTGACTCCTCTTTACCTGCAGGAACCAAGCTGTGCTCTTTGGTGGGAATCCACGGTATGAAAACGTCCCCCTGATTGGAAGAGGATCACCTCCCCCCACGGTATGGTGGGCTCCGGAGGCTAAATCATTTCTATAACAAACCTTTTATTCTCCCCCACCCCCCACCCCCCTTGCTTTTACTAACACTCCTGTTCAATTTAACAAACACATTTTCTTTAAACACTGGGATGAAAAACTCTCCGGCTTTTGTCAGAAAATAAGAAATACTAGTTTATGGGATTTCCACACACACACACACCCCCACTGATGTTAGACATGAAGAAACAGGCAGTATATGATTTAAATGCAGGCTTTTCAATGGAACGACACTCCAGAATCTAGACTGCTATCTAAAGATGAAAATTGCTGCTGCAGCCCCACTTTTTGGAAGCTGGCTTTTTTGTTGTTGTTGTTGTTCCCATAATTGTTTTAGCTTTATCAATTAAGACACAATGTAGAATATATCTCCCAATGAGATGACATCTTTCTGGCTGGCTTCAGGCAGCTGTATAGCGAAAGAGCAGAAAACGTCATGTTGCATTGCATTGCTATTTGGCTGCTAGTCACTCTGTTGTGCGAGGCTGTGCTGCAATTCTTATCACACCGGCAGACTTTGGCTGTTGTTTCTATAGCTTGCGTGATTGTGTCATTCAATGCATGTTACACAGTTTGTATATTTTAGTTGGTTTTTTTTAGATTTTTTTTTAATCCCACCTTTATTATTTTTATTAATCACTCAAGGCAGCGAACATACCTAATACTCCTTCCTCCTCCTATTTTCCCCACAACAATAACCCTGTGAAGTGGTTTGGGCTCAGAGAGAATGACTGGCCAAAACTTACCCAGCTGGCTTTCATGCTTGAAGCAGGATTAGAACTCAGTCTCCTGGTTTCTAACCTGGTCCCTTAACCACTAGATTAAATTGGCTTTCCTCTGCATCTTTAATATTTTGTTTGTTTGTGGAGGCAAGAATTGCAAGTTTCTGTTCGTCTAGAAAATGAGTGGCTATCATTTTTTAAATTTTCTCTCCATCTTATTCTACTTTTATAAAATGTTTTTCTTCAAATATATAATGTTATAATGCATATCACTTTTTTTGTTTAATGTAAGCTTTTTTAAAAAAAAATCTTGCTTGTAATGCTTGTTTTGTTTTTCAATCAGCTGTTTTGGAGCTATATTGCCTTTTAAGGTGCTTGCATTTTTTAAATATCTTGGGAGGGATGGGGTATTTTCCTCCCCCCCCCCACTTTTCCATAAGAGATTTCTCTATGCTGTAAATATCCCCAAACTCCCAATATACAAATACTGTAGAATCTATGGACTCTGGGCATTTAAAATTGCCATTAGTTTGCATTTAGACTCACTGCATCCTTCCGCAAATTTGTTCCTTTCCTGAAGTGTTTCCATAAGTCCCTGCATTTGGTCTTGCTGATTGAAAATTCAAAGAACTCCCCAGTCCCTGCACATCTGGAGAATGCCATATTTTGGAAAAGTTTAGCAGAGTGGATTACGTTAACTGACAATGTCAAGGTTTCTGCAGGGCAGAATTGTGGAGAAAATTGCTGGTAATTTCAGGTTATTCAGTCTTCCCCATAACAATGCATGCTGCATATGGATTGAGTGTGGTGTTTCAAATGGGCAAAATTAAAAACCCTCTTGAGTAGTGTGGCTTCCCCAATTGCCTTCATGCTGAGAACCCATGCTGGGAATAACATTTTTTAAAAAGTTTATTCCAGACTTCCAGTCATGCGGATTTAAATAGTCAATAAGTAAAAACTCTTGAATTTGATGCGGTGAGCCTTCCAAATGGTCTGTTACTGTTATGGTTTACTCAGCTGGAGATTTCCTTTCGGAAAGTTCCCACAGGACAGCCATGTTTCCATAAAACATCAAACTAGCAGTGGGCTTTGAAGCCGAACAGTTTTAACAAAGCCTACAATTTTGGAAATTTACAATGTACTTCATCAGTTACAAGAAGTGTTCCCAAATCTGTTATAGGGAAGTGGAATGGGGAAATATTACAAAGGCAGAAAATTGCTGCCTTTCTGTAGTTGTGTGAAAGGTGTCCAGGGCAAATTTGATTGCTCCCTCCTATTAAAATATTGTGAAAAACTCATGATAAAGTCTGAGGCTCTGAAAGGAGAAGTTATTTACATGTTTATGCACAGATTTAGGCTTGGTAAGTATTGAAAAGGGTAATATTATCTCTTTCTCTCCTTATGTATGTTACGCATAGGACTAGCATTATATTAATTGATATCTCTTACTGTTTGGATTGCATTACTTTTGCATTCAGTTCTTGACTATTTCTTGCATGGTTGAGACCTAACTTCACTTGATCACATTCCCCCAATAAGCTTCTACTGCCAACTGAAGGTAATAGTGCATACCATGAACCTAGTTCTAGTTCAGAAGACTTCGTGTTAGTACAATACCAATCACCATGAAATTAAAATTAATTCCTTCCTTCTTTCCTTCCTTCCTTCCTTCCTTCCTTCCTTCCTTCCTTCCTTCCTTCCTTCCTTCCTTCCCTCCCTCCCTTTTCCAGGGACAAGTGATTCCCCAGATAGACAAATCCTAAGCCATTCACCATCATTCTGTATGGATGAACTTTGCATGCCTCATAAAACAGAAGTGGGTACATTTTAGTTCAGTCACTGGGATGTAAACAGCTGCCTCTTTCTAATGTCACAACTGAATTCTTGCATTCTGCATAGTCATGTGACATGGATTCTCATCCGATGTGTAAGCAGACTCAGGTTTATGTTGTAATATTCTAGAGAAATGGAAATTAAATCTATGCTTAAATGCAGCCCTGATTTTTATATGTATAATATTCTGAGAAATGTATATGCTTCATGGAGTAAATTCCCTGTGGTGTGAACTATTAAAATTAATATCATATCTACCTGAACGACGGAAAGCATATGTAGAGAGGCTGCCTGCTTGATGAATGATCAGGAAGATTAGTTGATATTTGCATTACAAGCTGCCACAATCCATTTTCAAGCCTAACAGTTGTTTGAATATTCAAGAAACTATTTCTAATTTGGGCGTTTAAATGTTGGGGCTATGCCAGTTTTTGGAGGCTTTAATCTCACTGTTGCAGATATTTTCTATTGCAAAAACCTCAAAGCTGATGGTAAAATTAAATGTAGCTCTTTTCCATATAGCAAATAGTCCAATCTGAATAAGATTTAAATGCCTTAAGGAAACACTTTCAAGTTTTATTCTGTTCCAGAAAAGTAGTCTGTGAATAATTTTCTGTGACTGGAAAGACACAACTTTCTCATAATAAATTCTTGCACTCATATATACCAATTATATTTTCTAAGCCTGCATTCTCTAAACTAATGTCCCCCAGATATCCTGAAGCTACAGCTAAGACAACTCACTACAGCAGCTCACCATGGTCAATTTGCCACGGGACAATTTGCCATGGCCAACTTGCTTCAGGGCAAAAATTTTAAATTATTTTAAATAATTAAATAAAATTGTTGAGTTCTCCCGAGTTGTCCCGTGACGATCTGGCTGCGGTGAATTGCCCATGGAGAACTGGCAACGGTGAGTTGTCCGCGGTAAGTTGGATACGGTGAGTTGTCCCATTCTGTAGTGGTGGCCAACCTTAAGCATACCATGCACCAATTTTTTCACAGACGACTTCAGATGCATCATACAACTCAAGCACGTTTTTTACCTTCTTACTTTCACGATGAAGGGAGGAAAAGGAATAACTCAATCACGCAATTCAATTAATTAATTTACGCCATTTCAAAATTTGACAAACGTAATATATATTTAATCTTGAATCTGTCTTTCAATCACTCTCAATACAAAAACCACACTAGTACACTCAATAAAACACTGCTTCAAACTCCACGCCACGATGGCTCACTCAGAACTGACTGACCATATTGAACGCTCGCCGCTCATTCTCACGTGACTTCAAACACATGATGTGTTATTAGTGTGCAGTGTTTGTGATCGTTTGAGCAGGAACACGCAATGGCAACACCGATAAAAATATTCATACGTTTGTAAACCCGCCTAAAGTAACATTTCACAAGTTCCATTCTAAGTTTCAGACACCGAGAAGTTGAACATTACCGAAGGCTGTACGGATTGACCTGAGATCACTTTGGTGTTGAACATATTAAGATGGATTCAGTTATGACATCTATTTAAAAAAAATAAGTAGGCTCAAGGATGCAATGCGCCACTTGTAATCATCCAATGCGCCATGTTTGGTGCATGCGCCACGGTTTGGCCACCCCTGCTGAGTGTACAGCAATGAGGGGGAGGGGATTTCTACAGATTGTAATTCCAACTCATTTGGCGGATACAGATTTAGGGAAGGTGTTTGTTCTCTAATTTTATTATAAGTCATTGATACAGTTAGGAAAAGTGTGTATATTTAGGCACACAGTTATTCCTTAGTCTATATTTCCAGTATGCGAGAAATTTGTGATCCCATTTGGTTCCTATCACTTTTTGGGTTGTCTGTATTAATAAACCCAACTCTTACCTCTACTCCTTAGAGGTCTTCTAGATGGACTAGGGAAATTAATAGGGAAAAGAACTTATCTTACTGTAACTTAATTCTATCATCTTCTCTAAAGCCTTTTCTTGATAATGGGACTGGACATGACCTGAAATGGTATAGTCTCCTGCTTGAGCAGGGGGTTGGACTAGAAGACCTCCAAGGCCCCTTCCTATTCTGTTATTCTGTTTCTGTTCTACTCTACTCCTTCAAGGCTTGCCTTCAGAATTTGTGGATGCTCCATCACTCTAAGTTTTTAAGAAGAGATTGGATGGCCGTTTGTCCGGAATGGTATAGGGTCTCCTGCTTGGGCAGTGGGTTAGACTAGAAGACCGCCCTTCTGTATTCTGTATCTCTAATGGAAAAGAAACTTTTTTACACTTTCTGTTGAATTTTTAAAAATACAAAGTTTAATACTGGTCTGATGTGTACTTTGCTGTTGGTGTAATCAACTCAAAACTTTCCTATGAAAAGTTCTCCTTTTTTCCATTACTGCTGTATCCCAATAGTGGAGAATAGCAGCTGGATGTTTATCCCAGTTTCTCATTGGAATCACAAGATCTTTAGGCCTTGCCAGCATTTGCTTTCTAGTTGCCTTTCTGTTGTCATTTCATCCCACTCCATCTCTGCTGCTAATGGTCAAGCATGTTCTTCTGTTCCTGATGATACAAATCATCAGCACATTTATTTCTGCAGTGCTACCGGTAGTAATTTATCTATGAGACTTTAGAAGGAATCTTAGTTGTTTTTTCTGTAGTTTCTTATCAGTAAAATCCTAAGCTTGTCGTTGAAATCACAATGTATAACTTCTCTCCCATTTTCTCTCCTCTCTAGTATTCTCCAAGTATGCGAGCCACCTATCTTGCGGTTAATGATGATTTCCGGCGACAGCCTAGCAACGAATTTCCAGCCTAGCACTCAGATCGTAGAGAAGAAACCACCCACGATGCTATAGTGAAACCCAATAATAACTGAAAGCACATAGACTGCTGGGAATAAGATTGCTTCCCTAGCAAACTGGTCAGGTGTTCAAAGGTGTTGAAAACAGATCAGCTGAAGAAAACTCCTGCTGGCAATCCAGGTACTCTTCAAGGATTATCCTGTGTGCTTGATTGGCAGCTTTTCTTCTTCCAATATTACGTCTTCCTCTGTTGCAGACCCAGGATGGTACCCGGATCTTCCATCCAATGAGCTGAGGGTAGGAGGTCTATTGATTTCCTGCTCTTTTCCTGTCACTACTGCTGTGGCCTCCCCAAACTTTGTTTTCTTATATTGGGGAAGCAGGGAGATGTGAAATTAGAATAAGGCCTGCCATAGGTTTGCAATTAATGCTATAAGTCCTGTTTCCTTTTCTTCTGCACCAACTTCGGGGCAGTGTTGTTCATCCCTGATAGGGCGGTTCTGTCTTCCTTTTTGTTTTATTAGGGCAGATAATAAGACCAGTACACTGTACAAGTAAAGTGAACACTTGACACATGGTATACAATGCTAACCTCAGAGAAATGGGGCAGGGGCTTGCCATGAGAGAAGATGCTCCTCACTTCTGAATCACATGCAATGCTGACAGAAGAGTGAATTTTTAGTGTCCTCTGAAGAGGCCTGTGCACAGAACTTACTGTTGGCTTGGCACTGTACCATCCATCATCCTTTTTGATAGAACCTGTTTGGTATTTTGTGATACAAAATCCATGCACAATATTACCACTTGTCACTCGCTCTTTTGCATCAAGAACTGACAGGAACTTCACCAACTCCTTTTATGGTGGCCTCAGGTATTATTTCGAACAAATGTCTTTTTTTTTTGTTCTGTTACATACTTTATTTGGTTTGCTATTTTTTTTAGTCTTATGTTTTATATTAGCTATCCAAAGAACATAATTTTTGTGTATGTTTTTATAGTTTTCTGTTATTAATGATTACACCTTTTTTATGTACTTTGCAAGCCAACTTCTGATTTTGGCACTGATTTCCCACCCACCCCAAAGGGGAATTAAAAGCAAAGGCAAAAATTAACCTTCCAAGATAATGTATTTGTATGACAAATGCTGATATATTCAAAAATACATTTTTCTTACTATATGAGGGGATCAAAAATACCAGGGAACATTGGATCGGGCTGGATTGGCTACTCTAATACACAAGTAATGTTGAAAAGGTGACAGTAGTTTCTTCCGAATAATGTCTTGCTTTCTCCATCCATGAAAGAACTGTAGTATCATGAAATTAGGAACTGTTCATAACTTTTATTGTTACTTGCACACATTTGGCTCTTGTAAGGGCAAGTCCTACCATTGGGCACAGTGAGGCAAGTTTCAGGTTCCCCAGATCAAGACTAAAGAGCAGTCCCCAGCTTCACACAGCTTGACAGGACTGCTAATCAGGCCTAAACTCGGCAGAAGTCTTTCAGACACTCAATCTAATTTGTTAAGATTCTTCCTTGCAAACTAGACTGAACCCAGACTGCTGTAAGCAGTCAGTTTCTCTCTGTCACTGTGAGAGTGTAGTTTCCTTCTCATAGCCACTGCTGTTCTTTCTGCCTTTCCTACTGCTTTTTATCCTGCTCTTCATGTCCTTGAAGTACCACAGTTGTTGACGTATCTGTCCTGAGAACTGCTGGCTCTCATTTTATCTCTGCTACCAGGAGCTGAGCAATGACAAAGTGTTGGAGGTTAAAACAGTGCCAGACAGTCTGTCCTTTGTCTCAGCAGCCATTTTCGACTACCAGTGTTAAGATTTCTTTTCCAGCCCAGTCACCATTTGTATGAGCAAATCACGGGCAGGAGAATACTGTCATATCTTTCCCTCAGGTAACAAAGATCTTGTGGGCTTTTCTGAAACAGAATCAGATTCTTATTATCTACTATTGGAGAAAATAAAAGAAATAATAACATTTGGACAGGTGGGATTCCAAGGAGATGAGAAGCACTGAAAGAAGGAAATCAAAGTACAGAAAGTCAAATTGAAGAATCAAAGCCTCTTACAGGTCTGATTTCAACTTTTGCCAAAAGCAACTCCTTTTAAAGTTAACAAGTTACATTTTCTTGCGTTATGCTTAAATTTTCCCAAATGAGCTAGCTTACCTTTTTCTACTTAGGCATAGTTGGAAGTGAAAGCAATATGTGAGCACTCTCTTGGAAACATAAAACAGGTGGGTTTCTTCAACTAAGTTCAAAGAACTCAGAATATCTTCACAGGCTGCTTGAAAATGCATGTTTCCAGTGGTATCAACCAGTAGTGGGTTGCTTCCGGTTCTTTAGAACTGGTAGCGGAAATTTACCGCTGCTTGCCAAACCGGCAGTGATGACCGGTGGTCCACGCTCCCGAACCAGTCCTCAGGTCACCGAGGCTTGCAAAAAAAACTTCTGTGCATGCGCAAAGACTTCTGCACATGCGCAGAGAGTCATTTCCGGGTGTTTTGTGTGACATGACGCACACTTCCGTCACGATGCGAACCGGTAGGGAAGGTAAGTGAAACCCACCCCTGGTGTCAACATAATATTTGGACGATTTGCACATTGTTCAAAATTGCCACTGACAGCCACTACAGTGATAACAACTGCAAAGGTAGAGAGTTGGCCTCCAAGATGCATAATGTGACATAGAGATTTTTAATTACTTGACAACAATTACATACTATATCTTTCTATCAAGGCTAACTTGTACCTGTCATGTACGGCAACATAATTTATATATCCATCTTATATGTGATTGGCTACATTTTTAAGGCAGAAGGAGAAGAGAATCTTAATTTTATGCTATGAGTAATGCTATTGATAACACTACAATTAAAACTGTGTTTTTTTCAACAAACAAAAAAATGCATGTGAATTAACTATCACAGGCTACTTCAGAGCTGTGCCTGATTTATATGTACTGACTGGGAAACAGATAATAAACACATACTAAAAATATGAGTTTCATTTTCCTGTTTTTTTAGTTTAGTTTGATTTCAGTTGTTTTCAATGCAGAGCTTTGTGTTTGGGATTAGTTATTATTAGATGTACTTTAAGTACTACAGATGGCAAAAATAAAAAAGACACACTATTAGTAGATGCACACATTATTTTAATTACGTTATTAAATAAAATAGTAGTACGGTATATGGTATGATAAATCTGAAAGAAAACCTGAAAATGCAAGCATAGATAAGCAGAGCAGATGCTTAAGAAGATATCTGCAGTGTGTGTAATTTATACAGTAATCAAGGCCTACCAAAAAAAGAATTGCCTTGATTTGGAAAATGGTATGCTAAAAAGTAGTTTAAAACTACAGTGGGCATAAATTAACAATCAGTAAGTCTTAACTGTCTTTCAGACTCAATTTAATATCATAATATACTTTGGTGACAATAATAGAACAGAATTATTCTGTTCTTTTATAAGAAAATTTACAGTGAACAGCAAAATTTGAATCTCAAATTGGAAATATCTTAATTATACTTCATGACCTTCATACGCAACTTCCTAATATTGAAGCTTCATAAATGCAATTTACTGTGTCTTAATTCAGCTCTCCAAGAGCCTCAAGTGTTACACTTTCAAAATGGACTCCAGTTCTCTTTTCTTAAAGCAACCTGGCATTACTTATTGTACTTACGGTAACTTTAAAAAAAAAAAAATCCCTTCCCCAACTGGAATGAGATGTGTGAGTTAAACATGTCTTTTGTGCAGTGGGGAAAGGGGTTAAAAGCAAGATCCTGTACAGTTTTTGTCCTGACTGTGAGGTCCAATAATTGTTGCTAAAAGCATAATGTGCAGGTGTAGTCTACCATCTAGCTTTGTCCAAAATGGACAATGTGTGATTAGTTTCTTGATGAGGACAAACCCCTACTACATCAACTGACCATTTTGATGTATTGATGGAATCCTTGGTTGGTTGGTTGCTTGCATTTCATTACCCGACTAGGTAACATCATCCGTGCTGTTGAGTGTGGGGTTTATTGTTTATACTGTATACAGTAGTTTGCCCAGCCAGTGTTGATGGAGGTTAGGGTATTGTGATGATGCTGACTGACACAATTACTCGATATAGTTTTCCCTGGACCAAAACATTCCAGGCAGTGAAAGTACATGTATAAATGTTTCTCTCCAAGAAAGGTAACCTACAAATACACTAGCTTTCCAGATAACAACCAGACTCTTTTTAATCTAAACAGTTTAAAATTACAACAGCACTGAAAAAAGTGACTTATGACTGTTTTTCACACAATTGTTGCACTGTTGCAGCACATGACCCATGGTCATGTGATCAAAATTCAGACGCTTGGCAGCTGACTCATATTTAACGGTTGCAGTGTCTGGGGGTCATGTGATAGCCTTTTGCAACTTCTGACAAGCAAAGTCAACGGGGAAGCCAGATTCTTTTAATAACTTAGGAACTGCTGAGATTCACTTAACAACCGTGCCAAGTTATAAAATGGGGTAAAACTCACTTAACAAATGTCTCACTTCGCAGCAGAAATTTTGGGCTCAATTATGGACTACCTGTACTGTATTTGGAGATAAGCAAACGAGTCACTGTTGTTATTTTTGGAACAATGGGCTTTTAAGCAGATGCTTCAATCCGAAAGAAGAGTTTCCCCTGACTGTAAAAGCTATCCTGGCATTAAATGAGTAAGTCTCAGTGTTTATAACTTGTATCAGAATATCCACAATAGTAAAGCCTTGGGGCTGCATTTCCACTAGTTTGGGCTTTGAGCTCACAACAAGAACATAGCGCTTTATACACATTATACACAACAGATCTAAGGCGCATGAAACACAGAGAAGCAGTTTTTTGATGTTGCATTGCTTAAGCTGATGCCAAAGCAAAATTACGTTTTCCAATGTCCAAAAGCATTCCTTGCCCAGAGTTTGCAATAAAATCAAGATACAAGTTGTATATGTGGAGTCCTAAAAAGAGACTCAGGCTTAATCTCTCTCGCCTATTAAAATTACACCAGCCCATATTTTCAAATAATAGATTCACTGTTTGGAATCCAGGCATCTGTGACTGAAATTAAAATTTTTCCAGGATTCAAACCTCAATTAATGTGATTCTTTTTCCAGAGATGGAGGCCATGGGAATGTGGTTTGGAAAGCAATTGTGTAAGGAAATAACAATACACAATAGTGCTAATGACAGCACTAATCAACTGATGTTTACACCCTTTGTTTTACTTTGAACAAAAAGCAGTAAAAAAAAATACCAGTCAGGAATAAGTTTTCCATCTAAATCTGAATCTCTCACAAGTTCTCTGCCATAATTCTCTGCCAGCTCTTTGCACCCATATTATTCATACAATAACAACAGAATTACAATATGCACATTTTAAAAAAAAAAAAATCAAAATCACAACTTATACTACACCTTGCAGGAAAAGCTCATTGAACATCCTAGCCCAGCACCCAAAGGATCAGCCACATCTTCAAAGCCTTCTTAAAAATAAAAACTAGCAGGGTCAGGATGAGTCGAATCTTGGGATGATGAAGGTTGAGATGACAATCTACTACCGTAGGTCATATAATTCAAAAGTCAATGTCAAGGCATTATCAATGTTCTCTACTTTGGTAATGAAACATTTGGGAATAAAACTTAAGTTCACAAACGTCAAGTTCCCAACAAGAATTTTTTTTTACTGTATTAGCTTTGCACACTTTCCACCCATTGACTCTGTCATGACACACAACATCTATCTCCTTGCAACCTCCAAACAAAGCTACTCCAATAAGTTCATTCATTCATTTAATTTCTATGGCTGCCCATTTCAGTCAGTGAAATGGGCAGCCATAGAAATTGAATGAATGAATTTAATGGAGTAACTTTGTTTGGAGGTTGCAAGAGGATAGATTTTGTCTGTGAATGGCTTACAATTCAAAAAATACATTACAATTAAAAATATTAAAACATTTTAAAACTATAAAAACACTAAACCAATCAAATACTAAAAACATCTAAATGAAATATACATAAAAGACCCATAGTGGCGCAGTGGTTATAATGCAGTACTGCAGGCTAACTCACTGCTCACTGCCAGGAGTTCGATTCTGAACTGCTCAAGGTTGACTCAGACTTCCATCCTTCCGAGGTTGGTAAAATGAGGACCCAGATTGTTGGGGGCAATATGCTGACTCTGTAAACTGCTTAGAGAGAGCTGTAGAGCACTGTGAAGTAGTATGTAAGTCTTAAGTGCTATTGCTATAAGAGCCAGGTATTTGGCCAATTAGTAATATAGCCAGGAAATATAACCAGGAAACAATGGCACATTTAGCACCCAGGGCTTGGAAACATAACAGGTTTTTAAGGCCTTATGAAAGGCTAACAGAGTTGGGGCCATTCTGATATCCGAAGGGAAGATATTCCATAGAGTAGGGGCCATTGCTGAAAAAGCTTGTCTTCTGGTCACAGCCAACTGATGTTCTTTAGCCTGATAGGATCCATAGCATGCCCATTCTGCTCAACCTGGTTGGACAGATAAGGACTCTTGAAAAAAGGTGATTATCAGTTATTTGTTAATTATCAATTATCTGTAATAAACTGTAGTCCATTCCAACAGCATTGCATAACAATGCAATGACATTCTGGCTTGTACCAGAACAATATACAGAAAAGAATATATAGATAGGGTTGTTGAGTCTTTGGTGCCCTCTGAGCTTGATAGTTTGCCTGTTTACTTCATTACCCAACTAGGTAACATCATCAATGCTAGTCCTGCACTCAGGCCCTGATGATGTTACCTAGTTGGGTAACAAAACGTCTGTGAACTATCAAGCTCAGAGAGCACCAAAGACTCCACATTTCAACCCTGAGTTACCGGCATTCTCTTCTGTTGGAATAGTAGTTATTTCAGAAATACCGTAGCTCTTTCTACAGAGAACAGCCCAAGTACGATGCCCTTGTTAAGCGGCACTCCACTGCTTAAAGTTGTCATTCCCCTACCGAAAAAAAAATCCAAGGATAACTGCAGCGTGAGACGAAATAATCAGACTCCGCGTTTCGTTCCGTTTGCTGAGGCTCGAAGGAACCTGACGATTTCTGCTCTTAATACATTTGTTAAAGGTGGGAGGATTGTGCTAATCATGAGTTCTGACCAGCATTGCTCTCTCTTCTGCCGCCGCTTGGTTGGGCATCATTTTTCCCTTCCATACTTCTGTGAGACGGAAGGGGAAAAGAATAAAACACATAATGAAAAGAACAAAACAAAACTACCGGGCTGCAATAATTCGGGCAAAGACCAAAAAAAGAAAGTGAGACAAAACGCCTGTACGCGTCCTAACATTTGCAATAAGCCTGGGCACTAAGCTGAAGGTAATACTACAAAATATCTGTGGTTCTTTTATCTGATTGTGCATTTTCCCATTCTCTGCTGTAAGAGCCTGAGCTATAGCGCTAAGGCACTCTGCACTTACTCAGAAGACATACTTCTTGCCTATAGAATCTGAGAATCTCTATTCTCTCGATGGCCACATTTTAAGAGAGGATTGATTTGGGCGGCGGCGGGGGTGGTTGTGATGTCTTGTTTCTCTTCCGCTTCGTTCATTCCCCCCCCTCCCAAACTAGGCTTCGCAGATGGTTTCTCCCTGCTTCTAAGGAAAATGAATTGTCGCTGTCACGTGACACCAAGGACCCGTTGCTAGGAGACGAGTAAACGCTTACCTCCCCAAGGTGGAATATTGGACTTCTTTGGGAGAAGAGCGGGGTAAGGAAGCGGGAACCGGGGTGGCGGGAGTTTGATGGAGGGTTTGATCCCGGAGGAGAAGGGAACAAGCTGCTACCTCCTCGCCACTTCTCCCACTGGGTTTCTTCCTCGAACCGCCACACGCGAAAACTCCTCCCTCCTTCCAGGGTTTTGCTAGCTGGGATGATCTCCAGAATCAGATCTTGTTCCTGTCGAAAGTTGATCCCAGGATGCTGATTCCAGTTTTCGTGTGATGGAAGGATTTGGATTCTGTACATGCTTAGGGGTACTGTTTTTATCCTTTACATTTATCAAGGATAAACACTAGCCTTCAACAAAGAAAATAACCAGAATTCAGTTTCAAGGGAGACTTAGCTCAAATTAAGATTTATGGAAGAATAAACCTCTGGTCCCGGTGGCCCACCTAGATTCGATTTTGTAAGATTTATATATTTTTTATTCACATTACCTTAGCTTCAAGTTCATTGCATCATGACAGTATCCTATAGTACCCACAATAATTAAGAAAAATAATACAGAAAGCTCAGAAACTAAAGAAATATATACTGCATGATACATATAGTTGCCCATCTCAAAATTGAGTCAGGCATTTAACAATTATAATGATTGAAATTCTAAAAAAAAACCCCAAGAAATCATTTGTCTGCTCTCTTGATTTTTTTCTTCTTCAGTAGCCTTCAGTCATTTTTTTTTCAGGACCAATTCTCTAATCCTCCCATTTCTTGTTCTGCTGTTCTTTTATCAGAGTTGCTCACCAAATACCCCAAATTTAAAATAGCTTTTATTGCCTACTACAGTACGTACAGTATATGAATCATGACTGGAAGTTCATGCTGAGGCAATTATGCCTCACAACATCAGATGCTGGTGAACAAAAACAGAGCCATTGCATCATTGCCATTTTGTATATTTCCCAAGGCATCTTTCTGACAGACCATGGCTGGAAACAGGATACTATTATGATTACAATAAGATTTTTTTTTAAAAAAATCCTAATCTTTCTTCTGTACAATTATACCTCTATCCAACTGTTAAACTATTTTTGCCACCTTTCCTTATCCTTTGGTCCTCAAGTGCATTTAAAGTTGTCAAAAAGAAGGGGCAGATGAGGTTTTCTTTAAAACTACTTAACCAACTGACAGTCACTGCATTAGCAGTAAGTGATGTTATGATGTCCCTTGAGAATGGGCAAAGGATGGAAGTTGGGGGCCTATTTATGATATAAAAGATGCATTGGACCTATTGGGGGATTAATTTTATTGCATTTCCTGCTGGAATTGGCAGGAAATTTTATTATTTGGTACTTTGGCAGCATGATATTGGAAAGCTCCAAGAGCTGAAAATATGGGGACCTAAGGCCTCTGCAAATTCAAATATTGTATTGTTCTTGATTATTGAACGGTACGCTATAGGAAATTGCCTTTATGCAATGGCTGTGAAGCCATAACTAATGCAAATGAAGCAGCATGGTTTTAATGTGTAAATCTTCTTGACTATTGGTAAGAAATGGGTGCCATTTGCTAGCAAATCAAGTTAAATGTTTTTGCATTAAGTTACAAATATTAAACATTTTGAGAGCATGATACCTGAAAGAACGTTTCATATAGGTCATCCCAATCATATGAGAAGGGGTAGAAAAACAACCCGTAAATATCCACTTCATATCAAGCAAAAAGAGGCCCTCTTGTTTTGTGGTTTCCATGTTTTTAGATAACATACAAGAAGTAGCATGGACTGACTTTATTATTTAGCCACATTGTAACTTTTAAAATACAGTATTTACTTACTTTCTATCTACATACATACATACACCCATATGCAGTTTATATATACACACATACCCAGTATACACACACACACATATATCCATATAATGTTTATCTTTTTTTTCTTTCCCTTGGGAGGTGGCATTCAGACAATGATAAACTATTTTTTCCTCACACTATTTGAGAATCATGATGAATTTGATGAACTAAACTACATTTATAGACATAATTTTTATGATGTTTTATTTCTATATTTCATTTTTATATTTCATTTTTAAAGTTTATCCACTGCTGAGCATGATATGTATGATATAACTATTTTGACAAAATAATTCCGGAAATTCAAGAATTTTAACTTATATGACATAGGTCTTTGAAGTTAGACTTTTTGAATACCTCAAGAAGCATTTTTTAAAGTATTGTTTAACTTTGTATCCTATATACTACAATGTTTGTATCAACTAGACAACAGATTTCAGTACCCAAGTGCCCAAGTACAATATTATGGCTTTTTAAATATTAACACTTTTAGTATGACATAATCTTCTGAAGATCAGTCTGTCACATATAGTAATGGACTTTCATCCCATGAAGTGATCCACCAAAAGTTATGGCTTAATAAACAGGAGATTGTGGAAGTTTTAATAACTGGGTAGTATTAATATAATAAATCTTCAAGTTTACTTTCCTCCTGGATTATGGACACATCCATAAAATTATTTTAGTAACAGTTCCAAAGTAGGTTGTTGCTATTACTAACAGGAAAACTAGTGATCCTCTCTGAAAAGCTTTGTTTTAAGAAACCTGTCCAAATTTGAAACTTTTTTCCCCAGGACTTTTAGCCTGATTTGCTCTTCTCCAGGACAAAAAAGTATTATTCCTTTTCATTGTTTCTTCCTTTGTTGTCAGGTGCAAAAGACCAGCTCCATGCATGCACTGTAGGTTCAATAGCTGATTTCTTGCTAAAAACCTATGTATGGGAATCTTCTCAACTAACAATCAGCACCTGGTTAGAGTTAGATAAGGGTCAATAGCACTGGGGGATGGGGGCTTAGTTCACTTGTGGCTACATAGGGATTCTAGGCTGATCCCTCTTTTCACTCTGCCCCCTTGCTTTAGCTATTTCTGCTCTGCCTCTTTTTTTATATTAGGCTAAAAAATACACTTGCTCAGCTGCTATCAAAATTCTTAATTTCCCAAGAGTATTGTACTCTTGTAAGTATTCAAGGAACATCTTTAAAGATATTGCATCATTATTTGCCAATGAAGTCATAATCACTATCCAGGTGATGCCTACAAATAACTTACTCTTTCCCTTGGAAATTGCTAGATTAATTGGTTCTCCAGCTGTTTCCTAGTAACAAAATATTGTAGTTTGACTGCTGGGGAAATACAAAGTTCAGAAATGTTGTCTTGGATGAAGATGCTCAGAGTGGTGGTGTGGCCATTTCAAATAGTTTCACAAAAATAGTCAAGATAACGTGCTATACTGATCTCCCTCATATCTGATCCAGCTTTTGCCATAACCTGAAGCCAAGCTTCCTGTACTTCAGTAATTGACAAATTTTGGGGTAGAAAATTCTCCAAGTAATACCAGAAAAACAGTTTAACATTTTTCTTTCATTTGAAGTGAGCAGCATGGAGATTGTCTATGTTTATTTGAAGAAGCGAAGTGAATTTGGTCGACAATGCAACTTTTCCGATCGGGCAGCAGAGATCAGTGTGGACATTCAGCCAGATCCAGCATTAGCAACAAATTTTATTGAAAGAGACCCCATTGATACTGGAGTGCAGTGTGCTGGTAACATGTCAGAACATGAGGTAAATTGCTTGATCTTGAATGAGTAACTTCTACAGTATATTTGTTTCTGTCTCAAAGGAAATCATCTAACAAGCTCCATGGCTAATCTCATCTGCATAATTTGTATAAACAAGAAATATAATGTTATTGTTCACCCACGCATGTAAAATTGATTGATTATATCCTATCGAGTTGTTTTCAATTCCTAGTGACCACAGATAGATTTTCTCCGTGTAAAAAGGTGATCTTTATGTACTGTAAACTCTGCCGACAGTACAATGTGAGTTGTTGTTGTTGTTATTGTTATTGTTGTTTTAAGCAAAAGGATTATTCAAAGGATAGGACCAGAAAATTCTAATCATTTATTAGCCTTCTTAATAAATAGCAACATTTTGCAACATTATCATCCAGAAATATGTGTTTTTCATCCATCTTCCATCTGATATAAATGTGCAGGTAATTTAATACCATTGATCAGCCCTATCTAGGCACTTCCTAGATATGATGGTTTTCCATAATTTCCAGATATTGTAGACTAATGCAGAATGGGATTGTAAGAGTGGTGTTCCACATATGTAGAAGTGTCCATTTGGAGAAACAGTTTTCATCTAGAAGCACTTTTCCAGGTGAAGATATCAGGAAGAATGGGAATGATGTAATATCTAGACTGGAACTCAATGATAACGAAGCCACATAGCTACCCTCAAAAACAGCAACCTCATAAATTCTTCCTCCCACAAGTAACTGTTACCATAAGTGTTGTGGCTATTATTCCTATAAGAAATGCCCTGTAAAGATGAGAAAGATACTCCATTTGAGAAAGTTTGAAACTATAGAAAAGAGAAAAGATGAGAAAGTCAAGGAGCTGCTTCTTTCAGTAGATATACTTGTCCTCTCCTGCATTATCTGCTGGATTTTGCCACCTTTATGTTCATTAAGAATATCTTTGAAAACAGAAAATGGTCAAAATACATTCAAGAGATGTAGCTTATTCTAACACAGAATTGAGAAGAATTCCATTTGTTGAGTTTATCTGCTATACTGTATATGAACAGGCACCCATAATATGGATATTATTTATTTATTTATTTTATCCAACTGGATTATTTTTATAAGTAACTCAAGGTAGCGAACACACCTATACTTCTTTTTTCCTCCTATTTTCCCCACAGCAAGAACCCTGGGAGGTGGGTTGGGCTGAGAGAGTAACTGGCCCAAAGTCAGCCAACTGGCTTTCAAAGTCTAGGGGAAGAATAGAATTCACAGCCTCCTAGCCTGATGCCTTAACCACTAGAACCACTATACCAAACTGCTGTTTTCTCTGTAAAATATAGATGAGTTCCTCTTTTAAGACCACTGCTGCTTGAATAGAATAGAATAGAATTGTTTATTGACCAAGTGTGATTGGACACACACTACAATAATTAAGAAAAAATATATTGTCCTCTACAGCTTTTAAACAATTGGTTTCACATGTTAATACGTTACTACAAAAAAACTCCATTATCATCCCAAGCTTGAACAAAAGCAATCACATAAGATTTCATTGCTTTTATATTTTCTCTTTTAGCATTAATAGTTAAGCACAATCATTGTATACTGTACATCTATAACAGAAAAAATAGAGAAGCATGTGCAAGGTTTACTTTCATACCATTAAGTTTTATACAGTCATAGAAAAGATTAAATCCAATCAAAGGTGGTATTTTCAGTCCTTACCAATTCTTACAGCTGACTATGGTTTCATGACATTTAAAAATGAGAGGATTTGTTGTGTTGTCCCTTATTCCATTTTCAAATGTACGTCGTGCAGGACTTTAATGCATTATGAAACTATTAAAATCTGAGAAGCAAGATCATAGAACTAACCAGCTCATTGATACTGTACACAAAAGCACAGAGAAACACAAATAAAATTCCTCTTAGAAGTATGCAGTACACATTCACTTGGAGGAACTGACTATTCGTTTTCCTCATTAGATTCCTTTCATTCATGTGGCTGTACATAGCCATGTACATCACATGTCTCTGGAGAGAACCCCTAGTTCTGTAGCCAAATACATACTTGGCATTTATATACGTTGTGCCAGATCTTATTAAAGAATCTCAGACTGGAAATGAAATAATCTTTATTTGACACACTCCATGCTAAACCCTCTGTGAACAGTTTCCAGACATTATTTTGGAAGGTCAGGTTCCAAAAATAAACAGCCATTTCTGGGTACAAACCTGCCTATAGAATATTAGTAAGTATAGTAATAGTAAGTATAAAGTAAGATGAAAGGCAGTTTTGATAATCATTGGTTAACAGATGTTTTTATATTTTTGCAATGTGTTGTATGGTTGTATCTAATATTTTCAGATACTTAATAATTCATTCTTTATACACTGCTGTTCCTTCTCCAGGTATGATGCATGGAAAATCCAATGAGCCATCAAGATGTTCTACTTGTGCTGCAACATTTATAACTATCACTGTAAAGCTTTGCTGTATGTGTATACTTCAAAAAGCAAGCAAAAGTACTGGTGATACAGATATACAATATGTCAGTGGTGTTAACTAACACCATTGATAACAGTTTTAGATCTGGAGCTTTTCATGATGAAATATAAAAACAAATAACCCCAATCCAAAGATAGCTTTGACTTTCTTCCGTATTAGGTTAACACAGAAAGGTTTGAAATGGAAACCCGAGGTATTAATCACTTGGAAGGTGGCTGGCCTAAAGATGTCAACCCACTAGAAATGGAACAGACCATTCGTTTCCGGAAAAAAGTGGAAAAGGATGAGAATTATATCAATGTCATTACACAGCTTGGCAGTGTAAGCATCTTTGATTCCATTTAGTTATGTATTGGTCTGTAAAAAAAAAACTTGAATATTGCCTTTTTTATTTTATCTTCTTTTCCATCTTTGTTCCTGTTACATTTACCAAATAATTACATGCTCATCCATAGATTGATTCTGTTGCTTTATTAAAATAGTTGATGGATCACTGCATCAAACAGAACAATGCCATCAATATCTATGAGGAGTATTTTGAGGAGGACGAGACAGCAGCAATTATCGATGAGGCACCATCAGCAAAAACTATTAATCTTTTCAGGTAACGTTTAAAAACATGTTTTCAAATTTTGCTTTAATCCAATCAGAGAAGCAGTTGCTAGAATGGTTGTTATAACTGTTGATATCATGAAAAAAAGCAGCAGACTGTTGTTCTAATATGTGTAGTGGACATTGATCATACTAAATTATCTAGACTGACTCTGTAGAATGCAAGTTACTTCAAATTGTTAGTTTTCTGGATAGTCTGAAATGCCATACCATAAGGATATGTGAGTTGGAAATCCTATTTTACTAGCAAATAATTCAAAGCAACCAAGTAAGATATAAAATGGCAGACTGAAGACTGATTCTTCATTTATCCTTCTTCCAACTTTTGATATAGAACTAAATAAAGTTGAAGAATCTCTGCTATTTCTTTTAAAGGTTAGAGACGCATGCTAATCTACTGTAACCAAAAAGTGACCCTATACAGATGAACAAACAGTAGCACAAGCATTTGTGAGGTCAGTTTTTATACATGCATGGAGCTCTCACAGATTGCAGACTGATTTATTTATAGATACAAACAGACAGCAGAATGTATGAGGGATAGAGAAAATTGTGAACAGTGAGAGATAAACCTTCCCTCAAGCTGAGCTTATTTCTTGGTGACTGCATGAATTAGTCCGTGTCATTCTCTTAGCAACGATATAGACCACCTACAGCCTTCTTTTATGTTTTTTTTTAAATTTACCATTCCTGATGATTCATCCTCCAAATACTATTAGATCTGACCCCGGTTAGCTTTTCCAGGTCAGTCAAGATCAGCTAGTTGCTGCCACTCAGATGGATTATGAATGAGGCCAGAAGAAAATGAAATGTAGAAAGAACAGATAGTAGCATATTAAACAGATTGTTTAATAGTGATAATCAATAAAATCACATTGATCACACACATTTTAGAAAAATAATAGCTTACTGGTCAAATTGCCTAGGTATTACCTCCAAGTAGGACAGGCCATTGTTTTTAATATTGTTTGCAAAAGAAAATGAGGGTACAAGGGTACCTCTTGCTTGAGAACTTCATATTGACATTTGGTTGCCAGCAGTGGGAGCATGGATCCAGTTATATTCTTGTATTGAAATGAAAGACTAATTGACACATACAGTGGGATAACTGTGCATTATTTTAATTGAGCTCCTAGAATGCAGAGCTGAAGCTTTTGGATAACTGTACTTCAGCTGTTCTATCCTTAACCTATAATTCAGTTGTTTTGTACTATAATCTCCTAAGGAAAGTTCCCTTGTTCAAGATAATTATATTAAACTCAGTTCGTAATGTTCTCTCTTACTGCTTTTTGAAAATTCCCATTTTGGCACCTAATTTATTGCAATAGAAAACCTCATATATATTTATTCAATGTAGACTACAGGAAAAAGTTGTTGGCAGCATACAGAAAGTATTGAAAAGAGTACATCAATATTATTATTTTATATGGCAGCATGATATGTTCAAGTCATGTGGTCTTAAAGTAATTAAATAATTTCTTTTCAGTGTAAGGATTTATAAGCATTTGGGATTTTAAAAAGGACATTTTAATGTATTTTTCCCCACTGAATGTACTCCCGGGGGGGTGTCTTTTTAAAGCATGATCTGCTATGATAGATGTACATGAAACACATTTCCCAGAGAAATGTCACAGTACAATTCATCTTAGCAAATGAATGCACCTTCAATGTGTATTTATTGGGCTTTTATATGAAAGGGACCCGAACCCGATTAAAAGAACTGCCACTCATCTCTCTTGGCACCCTGACCGAAGCCGGAAGTTGGCCGTAGCTTATTCCAACCTTGAGTTCCAACGGAGTTCAAAAGATATGTCCTACGACTCATATATATGGGACCTTGGTAAGTGGTGAAAACACTACTGTTATGATTTGTATACAGTATTTTAAAAAGTTATGCAGCTTTTTTATTTTATTTTATTTTTAATTGACTGAGCCATTCCTTCACTACCAGGAATGACTACTGTCTTCTTGTTATGGTTACCCTACCTGGTGTGAAGAAAGCAGACAGGAGGAAATATTTCTTTGTAACCAATGCTCCAAAAAGCAATAGGAGAGGCAAGGAGAGATTGGATCACTTCATCCCTCTTTCACAGCTCCATTGGAAGAAGGCAGGCCTGCTTAGAGGCTGATATCCCAATTTCCATATTGGGTACTTCTTTCGCTTGTACAAATGCATGTTACTTCTCAACCTGCTAATGATTTTATGGCTGTATATACAGACTCAGCCTTGACTTACAACCTTTTGTTTAGTGACCATCCGAAGTTACAATAACACTGAAAAAAGGTACTTACGATCATTTTTCACACTTATGACCACAGCAACATCCCTGTGGTCTAGCATGTATTTATGTTGGTTGCAGTGTCCCAGGGTCATGTGATAATTTTTTGTGACAAACAAAGTCAATCTCCATCCCATTCATGTTGGAGATACCATTTAAGGTGCTTCTGGGTTGAAAAGATTAGCTGGTGACGTCACTGTTTTCTGGGGGATGCCAGTGAGGGCTCCTTTTATGTCCCCATCAAGGAGCTGGAGCAAATGACAGGAGCTCACCCCACCACGCAGCAGCACTTGGGTCTCGAACACAGGCTTACTAACCTCCAATCTAGCGTCCTAACCACGTGAGCCACCACACTCCTAGCAAAGTCAATGGGGGAAGCCAGATTCACTTAACAATTATGTTACTAACTTAACAACTGTAGTGATTCGCTTAACACCTGTGGCAAGGAAAGTCATAAAATGGGGCAAAAGTCACCTGCCTTGCTTCGCAACAGAAATTTTGGGCTCAATTGTAGTCGTAAGTCGAGGACTACCTGTACTGTAAAAACTCATCTAATAAGCTATGCAAACCAGTCTCACCCTTTCTTTTCTGCCTTTTGAAGCACATTCATTTTTCAGGTGACTTTTCCCTATTTTCTTATGCAAGCAGACTGGGGAGCAGAGGTGACTGCCTATAGCACCTAGGAAGGAAAGATGAAATGTGAGAAGAGGAAGAATAAAATAAATATTTCATCCCTCATTTCATGAGAATTGGAAACTTAGAGGCAACTATGCTATGCTTGTTTCTTTTCTTTTTTTCCCCATATATCTATCTTTTTTCTCCCTTTTGTTAGAAATCCCCAATAAACCAGATATGGTTTTCCAGCCTGCTTCGCCTCTGGTTTGCTTAGAGTACAACCCCAAAGATTCACATATCCTAATTGGAGGATGTTACAATGGACAGATTGGTAAGGGAAATCTGATAATGAATGTAAAGAAAAAATAATTTTACTCTTGGTTGATGAATTGCTGAAAACAGGATGAATTGGCCCTATTTGATGTATCTATTTCAATCCAATCCTTTACTTATATGTGGCTTTTGACTTAAAGATGCCTCCTATAATGTTTGCCATGTTCAACTGCAATCACATTTTATAGAGTTATTGTTAAAATTAGGAATAGAGAAATGATTTTACTTCATTCTTCATAGATCTCCCCACACAATCAGTAACAGCCCAATGAGAAGGATTTCTGCTGCTTCCAGTTGCCAAAGTATATGCCATATAAGTTTCAGATAGCAAAAGTATTTCAACGCTGCATCTGCAGAAACCCAGCCTACATACATCAGAGAAGAGGAATTCTCTAATGCAAAAATTTTACAATCCTCTTCTTTCCTTTGCATCTTGTGTAGTACCTTATACGTATTTAACTCAGGATTTTTTTTCCTCTGCCATTCAAATATAGATATTTTCTTCTGCCACTGGTTAAATGGTACATCAGTTATCGAAACAAGTATTGTCTGAAACAAAAGTAACATTCTAGGTAAAATATTCACCTTGATCACATAAATTCTCTCCATCAGTGACAACTGTGTTTGTCCCATCTTGACATTGGTGGGTTGACTCAGCCTTCCATCCTTCCAAGGTTGGTAAAATGAGGACCCAGATTGTTGGGGGAAATATGCTGACTCTGTAAACCTCTTAGAGAGAGCTGTAAAGCACTGTGAAGCTGTATATAAGTCTAAGTGCTATTGCTATTTACTGTATTGTTTACTGCAATTTTAGCTGCAATTGTTTGTATTACTTGTAAGCCATTTTCAATTATTTTTATTTAAAAATAATTGCAGTGAATAAATAAAAATGAAACACTAATAATGTTTCTCAATTGTCTTTCATTATCCCTCAGCTTACTGGGACACCCGGAAAGGATCACTACCCGTGGAATTAACTGCAGTTGAGCTTAGTCATCGAGATCCTGTGTATAATGCTATCTGGCTGCAGTCAAAAACAGGAACTGATTGCTTCTCAGGCTCCACTGACGGACAGGTTATAATGAAGAAAGCTAGGCATAGATCATGTGGCTTGTCACAATTACCTATAACAAAATTGGTAGTCTTTGCGTCAGAAAGTAGGTGCAACAATGGTTCCAGAGCTCAGAGAAATAAGAGCCACTTTGGTGTGCAATGGTTCTTCACTCTGTTGTTTTAAAAATAGCTTGTGCACTTATTATTCATTACATAGTCTTGGCTAACTCAGTGACAAATGGCATTTGTTAATAATTTGATCTCAGCATTTGATGATAATTTGATAAGTTACCTACAATACCAGTATCTAGGAGAATCTAGTTGAGTTGTACATACCAAGAGCAGTAAATAAAGTTTCTGTGTCTTTAGCCATCACATATTTATTCAGCTATGGAACATTAAATTTTCACATAAAGCTCTGAGCTGGGAGACTAATATCAGAATTTAGATTTAAAGTAAAAACTAGGCTAATTGTTAAGCATATAAAATACTCTAGAATAATTGTAGGATATAAAGCCACGTTGGACATTTTAGGACATAGTTTTATACAGTCGATATTCCTCAAAGTTTAGACTGCTGAAAATGTGAATTTAAGTATATCTATGATGATAGTCATGTGGAAAATAATTAAACCAACCTTAAAAGCAATAGGCTACAGTAATTTCAGCTTCCAACCTAGTTCCAGATGGTAAAATTGAGTAAATCAATAGGTAGGTATAGGATAGCAAACAATTCTCATGCAATCACATTGTTGCCGCCTCAGTTTAAACTAACCACATAAACATGGACCAATTCAAGAAATCTAATAGCAGTTAACATGCATTTCTCTTTGGCCAGGTTTTGTGGTGGGACATTCGTAAACTATCTGAGCCCACTGAGACACTTGTTATGGATATCAGTAGAAAAGGCAATATAGAAAATGCTTTAGGAGCCATTGCATTGGAGTTTGAGTCAACAATGGTAAGTATTTGTTGGATATTCTCTGTGTTTCCTCTGAAATCTTTCATAGGTTCTTAGGCTTTGGATGCCAGTAGAACATCTATCATAATTCCTAGTTTGTAGTAAAAGCGTAGGTGACTAGAACAGGAAAGATATATATATCATCCTTGAGTGAAATTGCAATCATGAAAGCTCTATTCTTTTTTCCTTTGAAAAAAAAATAAAATTGAATTAAGATGGCATCAAAAGAAAATAAAATTATATAAACTGGTAGCAAATCATGGAAAATCATGATTTCGTAATAAGGAATATTGTGTTCATAATAAAGAATAGCATGTGTTCAATAAAGAATATTGTGTAATCTTGCAAAGCAAGATTAACCAAAAGAAGCATTGCAATCTAGTTTGGTTTGTCTTTGGTTTCCAAACCCTCCTCATTCAATTTGCCTTGTTCAGACTGTGATAGTTAAAACTAAAAATAACATAAGTGCATGATAGAACAATGCACCAATGAACTGGTATTGATTGCTTATGAGAGAAATATTGCAAACCTAAGGCTTTCAAAGTTATTGAAGGAAGATAAAATTACAATTGTATTTTTAAAGTTCTATTAAAATAACACACTATTAGAGTCCTACAAAACAATATGAAAAAGGTAATTTCACAGTGTTAAACATAATTTAGCAACAGCAATGTAAATTCTTCTTAATATTTTTTTCTGTCTGTTAGTATTGTATAGTCCAATATATTGTAGGAATTTAGTATTCATCCATGGTTGGGGGTACTATAAACTAAAATATATTTTACTTGTTCATTTTATTTATAAAGAAAGGCAGATATGTTATCTTCAGACATATATATATATGTGTGTGTGTGTGTGTGTGTGTGTGTGTGTGTGTGTGTGTGTGTGTGTGTGTGTGTGTAGGATTTTTTGCTGATAAATGAAAATAAAGGGAGACTATTATAGATCTATTTCGAGCTTATTTTGCTCTCGTCAGATAGCCATACCCCTTACTGGGATTTGAACCCGGGCCGGCTGCCTTGCAGTGCAGCAATTTATCCATTAGGCCATAGGCTCTGTTCCCAATCAGCTCTTTCACCAGGAAAGGGTTATATATGTTTTTCTGTCGTGTTATCCTGGTGTACCCAAATGTGGGAGAGAAAGCATCACAGCTTCCTTTTTTTTGCCTTTCAGCCCCGTCACAGGGACCATCCAGGCTGATTTTTTTTTTAACATAGCCGACACACTAATCTATATGTGTAGGATTTTTTGCTGATAAATGAAAATAAAGGGAGACTATTATAGATCTATTTCGAGCTTATTTTGCTCTCGTCAGATAGCCATACCCCTTACTGGGATTTGAACCCGGGCCGGCTGCCTTGCAGTGCAGCAATTTATCCATTAGGCCATAGGCTCTGTTCCCAATCAGCTCTTTCACCAGGAAAGGGTTATATATGTTTTTCTGTCGTGTTATCCTGGTGTACCCAAATATGGGAGAGAAAGCATCACAGCTTCCTTTTTTTTGCCTTTCAGCCCCGTCACAGGGACCATCCAGGCTGATTTTTTTTTTAACATAGCCGACACACTAATCTATATGTGTAGGATTTTTTGCTGATAAATGAAAATAAAGGGAGACTATTATAGATCTATTTCGAGCTTATTTTGCTCTCGTCAGATAGCCATACCCCTTACTGGGATTTGAACCCGGGCCGGCTGCCTTGCAGTGCAGCAATTTATCCATTAGGCCATAGGCTCTGTTCCCAATCAGCTCTTTCACCAGGAAAGGGTTATATATGTTTTTCTGTCGTGTTATCCTGGTGTACCCAAATATGGGAGAGAAAGCATCACAGCTTCCTTTTTTTTGCCTTTCAGCCCCGTCACAGAGACCATCCAGGCTGATTTTTTTTTTAACATAGCCGACACACTAATCTATATGTGTAGGATTTTTTGCTGATAAATGAAAATAAAGGGAGACTATTATAGATCTATTTCGAGCTTATTTTGCTCTCGTCAGATAGCCATACCCCTTACTGGGATTTGAACCCGGGCCGGCTGCCTTGCAGTGCAGCAATTTATCCATTAGGCCATAGGCTCTGTTCCCAATCAGCTCTTTCACCAGGAAAGGGTTATATATGTTTTTCTGTCGTGTTATCCTGGTGTACCCAAATGTGGGAGAGAAAGCATCACAGCTTCCTTTTTTTTGCCTTTCAGCCCCGTCACAGGGACCATCCAGGCTGATTTTTTTTTTAACATAGCCGACACACTAATCTATATGTGTAGGATTTTTTGCTGATAAATGAAAATAAAGGGAGACTATTATAGATCTATTTCGAGCTTATTTTGCTCTCGTCAGATAGCCATACCCCTTACTGGGATTTGAACCCGGGCCGGCTGCCTTGCAGTGCAGCAATTTATCCATTAGGCCATAGGCTCTGTTCCCAATCAGCTCTTTCACCAGGAAAGGGTTATATATGTTTTTCTGTCGTGTTATCCTGGTGTACCCAAATATGGGAGAGAAAGCATCACAGCTTCCTTTTTTTTGCCTTTCAGCCCCGTCACAGGGACCATCCAGGCTGATTTTTTTTTATATTTATTTTATTTTATTTTCATTTATCAGCAAAAAATCCTACACATATAGATTAGTGTGTCGGCTATGTTAAAAAAAAAATCAGCCTGGATGGTCCCTGTGACGGGGCTGAAAGGCAAAAAAAAGGAATCTGTGATGCTTTCTCTCCCATATTTGGGTACACCAGGATAACACGACAGAAAAACATATATATATATATATATATATATATATATATATATATATATATATATATATATATGTATATGTATATGTATATGTATATGTATATGTATATGTATATGTATATGTATATGTATATGTATATGTATATGTATATGTATATGTATATGTATATGTATATGTATATATATATATATATATATATATATATATATATATATATATATATATATATATATATATATATATATATATATATATATGATAAAATATTGTCTACCAAATCCTGACATGAATATAAACCACATGCTGTTTTAGACGTTGACTTTGCAAAGGAAGACTTTCAAGTTCATTTAAATAAATCTCCAATTCAGGCCTCATCATAATTTTATTTTATTCAGATCCTGCAAGGTTCTGTCTTCTAGTACACTTCACTTCCAGTAAATCTAAGCATCTGTATGGTCCAGTCCACTGCTCCCTCTAAGCTGCGCGGCCGGGCGGCCACGCACGTAACAAGAAAGCACCGCGCAGAAGTTTCTAACTTCCACGCGGCATTTTCTAATGGCAGAGGCTGCGCGCCTGCACAGCCGCACACATGAAAAGAGAACGCCGTGCGGCAGTTTCTAACTGCCGCGCGCCATTTTCTGATGTTACAGGGAACATTGGTCCAGTCTTTACTCAATCCAAACCTCTCAGGCCCTGTCCTTCCCACAAGTTTTTTGTTTACAGCATCAGAAACTAAGGATAGCAATATGTGTACTAATATCTTAAATCTCAATAGAAAAATGTTTTGACTATAAATTAAGTATGAAATATCTTATAATATTTTAAGGTTTTAAAGGTGTATTAGAATATATTAGCAGTATGATATAATAGTCCGTCATCTGAAATTTTGATTATCCACCAATATCTCATTGCTTATATTGGTTTTTTATATATCACTGTTATAAATTTTTTAATCATGTCCTTTTATTAGTATTGTTTTTTATTTCTTTCCTTTTGTTGACTTTTTTTAATTATACCGATTAAGTAAAAAAAGATATGCATGAAATAATGGATTTTAAAATCAGGAATAATTTCCTATCAAGAACTAAATAGAGCATTCTTCCCATACAGAGAGAAAAACTGTACAGCTAGTCCTTGACTTACAACTGTTCACCTAGTGACCATTCAAAGTTACAACAGCACTGAAAAAAGTGACTTATGACCATTTTTCACACTTATGACCATTGCAGCATCACGTGATTTACAGTCGGATGCTTGACAACCGACTCACATTTATGACGGTTGCAGTGTCCCGGAATCATATGATCACCTTTTGCGGCCTTCTGACAAGAAAATTCAATGGGGAAACCAGATTCACTTAACAACCATGTTACTAATTTAACAACTGCAGCGATTCACTTAACAAATGTGGCAAGAAAGGTCGTAAAATGGGGCAAAACTCACTTTACAAATTTCTCAATTAGCAACCTAAATTTTGGGCTCAATCGTCATTGTAAGTTGAGGACTACCTGTTATTCTGTAATTCAGAATTTTTGTGTTGTTTTCCTTTTTTCTAGAAATATAATATATAAACTATAATAAACCCAGGACACGGCAACCATTATAAATACATGCCAGTTGCCAAACATCCTAATTTTTAATCACATACTGTGGGGATCCTGCAACTGTCTTACGTGCGAGGACCAGTTGTAAGTCACTTTTTTCAGTGCTGCTGTAACTTGTAAACCAATGCTTGGTAAGTCAAAGGCTGCCTATATAAAAGAGGGAAATGCCTTTTGGAGATGAAACTCATAGCAGCAAAAGTGTTTAGGTAATATGGAGAACGAATGAAATATCAATTTAAAAACGTGCAGTTAGATGTACAATTTATTTTAATGGCATGGTTATAAATATTTTGTATATTTGTGGCTGTCAAGTATATCTTGACAGCCACGGTGTCAAGTTGTTAGGGCTTTATTGGGAGAGTTGACAAGTACTGAAGAACCTTGACCGAATGAGTGGACATTAGTACATAACTGCCTTCCTCTTTCAAAAAAAATGTGCATAGAAATATTTATTAAACTCAGCTCATACACCAGAGGGCCTTCTGTTCAAACATGCCTGTATACCGTCACATTATCTAACTTCCCTTGTTGAAGTCTGCAGATGACGGTTGAAAACTGCATAGTGGGTACCAGTTTTTCTGCAAATCCAACTGGCAACATATTGCTCATTTCCATGTTGACAAACACACTTTTTAAACACCGTGTTAAATCTCATTCCAAAGAGACTGGTACTTGAGGTGTGGGGAGGGAGACCAGTGATAATTTACCAGGGAGCTAATTGCTGTGGCCTTATCACTATAGCCAGTAGGAACAGGTCTCGATAAACATCTTTTTTCTTTTTTGTTACATGGTCAAGCAAGTCCCTAATCAAGGTGAATGTAGTTTTCTGAGAAATAGTAGGGTGGCTAAATTGATAAGGACATCTCTGTCCATCACACTTGCAGTCTTATTCTGTCTTTCTTTCTTTGTCAAATACACACACACACACACACACACACACACACACACGCACATGCACACGCACACAAATGAATGAGCAAACATACATGCACACAGGCAGGCTCCAGATCTAACATCAGAGCTTTGAAATAACGTAAGCTCATACAAAGTTCATAAAAGATTTCTTTTCCCCTGCATTGAAAACACACACACGCACACGCACACACACACACACACACACACACACACACACTCCATGCTTTGCTGCAGAATTATAAGCTGCCTATTTAGGGTAATAGACATAATTTCTGGAAACATTTTTGCTTCCAAAGTATGAACTTTATTTCATATTATTCTTTGAAAAGTATACTTGTATTTTCAATATCACAGAGCTTGACTTTCATATTAAATGGTTATTGCTGTATCCTGTTGTGAAGGTATCAAAATATTGTGGCCAATGCAGGTGAGAACATAACATAAATGCAGGTGTTAATTATGTGTACATCCTGTTCGTACACCACATGATGACCAGCTAAAATAAAATCATAGACCATTTTGAATATTATGAATGCCATGTCTAGACTTTGGTAATAAATTCTGCAGCACTGTTTCTGAAAATAATACTACCCCAGGGGTGGGTTCTACTTACCTTCCCCACCAGTTCGCATCACGACGGAAGTGCACGTTTTGCACACGTGCGTTTGCTTCGCTCGTGTGCACGCATCACTTCCTGGAAATGACCCTCTGTGCATACGCAGAAGCCTTTGCGCATGCGCAGAGGTTTTTTTGCAATCCGCGGCGATCGGAGGACCAGTTCGGGAGCGTGGACCGCCGGTCATTGCTGTCGGTTCAGCGAACGGCGCCAAATTTCCGCTACCGGTTCTAAAGAACTGATCCGAACCAGCAGCAACCCACCTCTGTACTACCCCTGTCTTTCTTCTCCATATGCATCACAGGCGAGCAGACTAGATGGGTAGATTGTTCCTTTTTAGGAAGTTTTATTTGTCAAACAAATAGAAGTTCCAAACATGTAAGTAATTTGTAACTTTTCATTGGCCTTCCACAGCCAACCAAATTCATGGTGGGAACAGAGCAAGGGATTGTAATTTCTTGTAACCGCAAGGCAAAGACACCTGCTGAAAAAATTGTCGCCACGTTCAGCGGCCACCACGGCCCCATCTATTCTCTGTCAAGAAATCCTTTCTACCCCAAGAACTTTTTGACTGTTGGGGATTGGACAGCACGCATTTGGTCAGAAGAGAGCAAAGAATCATGCATCATGTGGACTAAGTAGGTAACTCCGTCAAGCCATTATTTTTTAATTTAATTTATTTATAGTTCTTATTTCTTAACCGCCCATCTTCCTAGAAGAAGGGCTCTGGGTGGTGTACAATTTAATCAGTAAAATTATACATTACAATCAGAATAATTCAGGATTAATTTTTTTTTAAATTATAAAACATTTTTAAAAAATTAAAAGATGAAGAATTCCAAGATGGGGGATTAGAATATAGGTGCACGGGAGGGAGGTATTCTCATAGGGCCAACCATCCCTATGGTTGTGTCAGCCCCTGTGTCCCCCACGCAAGGCTACACGGCCAGGTTTTGACCCCTTTACAGAAGGCCAAGAAATTGGGGGCTTCCTTACCTCTGAGGGCAAGATATTCCACAATGCAGGGGCAGCAGTATAAAAGGCCCTCTTTCCTAGACCCTGCCAATAATACTGATAACAGAAAGCAAAAGGCAGGTAAAATATTTGTTTCACATACTTTCTATAAGAATATCAAAGAGGTCTTAACATTTTATTATTGCATAGATTTTTGTGGATCCCAGCCCATCTGTGATAAAATGGATTGAAATTCATTCTCAAAAACATATGTAATGATACATTTTTAATCACAAACGTGTTATTAGCATCTTCATACCCGAGGGTGAGTCAAAAAGTAATGCCATTTTCTTTAGGACAGGTACAATTACCAACACAGGAATATGTAGCATACATCAAAATGAAGCTGGTCCTCTGTGGATCACATCCCTACTTCTCAACATAGTCACCGTTTCTCTCAATAGCAATGTTCCACCTTCGAATGAGAGCATGTATCCCTGCCTCGTACAATTTTGTTAACTGTTCTTTGAGCCACTTCTTCACTGCAGTTTTCACTTCCTCGTCACTGGAATAATGTTTGCCTCTCAAACCCTCTTTCATGGGGCCTATAATCTAAAGTATTGTCCTCAAACACATTTTGTAATCGTCTGTGAATGTTCACAGGGGTTTCCCCCTCAGCAACAAGGAATTCAATCACTGCTCTTTGTTTTTGACGCAACTCTAAGGGGGCAGCCATTTTGAATTTTCCTTGCGAGTCTAAAAACCTGAAAAGTAAGAAAGAAAATATTTCAGAATGTAAATGATATACCGTATTTTTCGGAGTATAGGACGCACCGGAGTATAAGACGCACCTAGATTTTAGAGGAGGAAAACAAGGAAAAAAGTATTCTGAACCAAATGGTGTAGTAATATATTATTTAATAAATTACCAGTGTAGCAGAATACCTTTTACAACCATGTACACTTTTTACAACCATGTACACTTTTTACAAACTTCAAACTTGACAGCTTTAAGACTTGTGGACTTCAACTCCCAGAATTCCTCCTCCAGTCATGCTAGCTCAGGAATGGGAGTTGAAGTCCACAAGTCTTAAAGCTGTCAAGTTTGAAGTTTGTAAAAAGTGTACATGGTTGTAAAAAGTCTTGCCAAGTTTGAAGACCCTTGCACCCCTAACCCAGGGGTCTTCAAGCTTGACAGCTTTAAGACTTGTGGACTTCAACTCCCATTCCTGAGCTAGCATGACTGGAGGAGGAATTCTGGGAGCTGAAGTCCACAAGTTTGAAGACCCTTGCACCCCCTTGGCAAGTTTAAGACTTGTGGACTTCAACTCCCAGAATTCCTCCTCCAGTCATGCTAGCTCAGGAATGGGAGTTGAAGTCCACAAGTCTTAAAGCTGTCAAGTTTGAAGTTTGTAAAAAGTGTACATGGTTGTAAAAAGTCTTGCCAAGTTTGAAGACCCTTGCACCCCTAACCCAGGGGTCTTCAAGCTTGACAGCTTTAAGACTTGTGGACTTCAACTCCCATTCCTGAGCTAGCATGACTGGAGGAGGAATTCTGGGAGCTGAAGTCCACAAGTTTGAAGACCCTTGCACCCCCTTGGCAAGTTTAAGACTTGTGGACTTCAACTCCCAGAATTCCTCCTCCAGTCATGCTAGCTCAGGAATGGGAGTTGAAGTCCACAAGTCTTAAAGCTGTCAAGTTTGAAGTTTGTAAAAAGTGTACATGGTTGTAAATAGTCTTGCCACGTTTGAAGACCCTTGCACCCCTAACCCCTAACCCAGGAGTCTTCAAACTTGACAGCTTTAAGACTTGTGGACTTCAACTCCCATTCCTGAGCTAGCATGACTGGAGGAGGAATTCTGGGAGTTGAAGTCCACAAGTTTGAAGACCCTTGCACCTCCGTGGCAAGTTTAAGACTTGTGGACTTCAACTCCCAGAATTCCTCCTCCAGTCATGCTAGCTCAGGAATGGGAGTTGAAGTCCACAAGTCTTAAACTTGCCAAGGGGGTGCAAGAGTCTTCAAACTTGTGGGCTTTGGAGTTGCACGACCGTCAGCCGAGCGGATTCCGGCTCTAGAGCCACCCCAAACCCCCCACAGCCCGCGAGTGGGGCGGAAGAAGGGAAAAGCCCCTCTCTTCTCAGTTCCCCATCGGGCTGGGCTCCGCCAAAGGCTGCCTCCCGGTCTCGCAGCCAGTTCCCTCCTGAAGTTTCAAGGGCCGCAACTTGAGCTGAGCAGATCTGCGGCAAAAGCGGCGGCTCCTGGTTTTCCCGGCTAAAGAGCGCTCGCTAGAGAAGAGCAGCTGGAGAAGCAAGTGAGGCGCGGCGGCAGGCAGGTGTCTGGGAAGCGCCGAGGGTAGCATGCGCGTCCGGGATGCCCCTCTTTGGGCTTTCCGCTTAGGTGGCGGCAGCGGGCGCAGCAAGTCCCATCCCCATGCGCGTCCCCGGCGCTTGCTGTGGCGACGCTGTTTTCTCCGAGACCTTTGGCGCTGTTTTCTCCAAGACCTTTGGCGCCCTTTGGCCGACTGATCGGCCATCCAAGCTCCTCTTTCTCTTTGGTAAACTGAAGGTAAACTGAAGCCCGGGAGGGGGGGACAGACGCGCCTCCAACGGAAACTTCAGAAATTGCCCGGGATCGCGTTCTTCAAATCGCGACTCCCAGCCGGGTCTGTTGGCGTTCGCGGGGCAGGAATTCTTTCCTCGCTGCCGTTTGGATGTGCCGCACGCTCGCTCGCAAGCGGGCAGCGGCGGGGATTGAAGCGGAGCGGTGGCACCTCGAAAGGACTGGGGTGCTAGATTTCATGCTAGCTCAGGAATGGGTGGTGGGGGCAAGCAGCGGTGGTGGTGGCGGCGACGGCGGCAAGCAACAGCGGGGACGGTGGGGGCAAGCGGCGGTGGCGGCGCCGCGGGCGGCGGGGGCCAGCAGCGGATGGAACCGGCCGAAACTGCAACGCACGGAGGCCAAAAACCTCCGAAGGGTGGGGGCTGGTGGGTGGGTAGGGCTACATTCGATGTATAAGACGCACCCAAATTTTCACCCTCTTTTGGGGGGTAAAAAGGTGCGTCTTATACTCCGAAAAATACGGTAATCATTTATAACTGGGAAAAATTTCAGGTATTTTTATCAAAAACTTCACCTGAAATAAAGAAAATGGCATTACTTTTTGACTCACCCTCGTATGTGAATGCGTTTCATATAAAACGTAATGTGATATTAAATGAAAAGTAAAGTGGGGAACTGCTTGCACTGAAGGGCAAAATGAAGTAGTTCTTACATTTTGTTTATTTATCTAATGTATAGAGCTGCCCATTTCACGTCCAAGTGACACTGGGCAGCATACAACAAAGCTAAAACAATAAATATTTAAAATAATTATTGTCAATAAATATTAAAAGCATTTAAAAACTATAAAAACAATTACACGGGAATAACAAATGGAGGATGTCCGTAGTAATGCAGCCACCTCATTAGTTCCCCATCCTTTGGGGTTTCCAGGTCTGACGGCCTAACTTTGTTTTACATACATTCCTATTTAAAAAGGGAAGAAGGCATATTCCAGAGGCATTACATGGAGGTTCAAAGCAAAGTATCCAGCTTACGTAGCAAATGAAGAAACTATTTTTAAAAAATAGCCAATTTTGAGTTTCACTTGAAAATTCTTCATGGGTAGGAAACGGAACAGCGAGACCGGCAATTAAATTTAGATGGATTCTATCTGCCAAGTTAGATTTAAATAAAGAAATGCTTCTTTAAGTAAAAATCGCAAGCGTGTTACAATAACAAAGTGAAATCTGCAAAAATAATTAACACATTAATTGGAGTGAGAAAAGTGCTGGTAAAGAAGAGATAATTTCTATGTCTCACATTCCCTAATTTCTTTCTATTTCTGATACATTCTGCTTTTTCATCACTCCCACCCCTCATACTGTATTACCGTAACTAAAAAGAAAGAGGTCCTGTGTTAGCAGATGGTAGGTTGGGAGGAAAAAAAATCATATCACTTTTTTTTTTCACTGTCCCAAAACAGCTTCCCTTTTGTCTGGGCAGTAGTCATATAATCCTAATTATTATTATTTTTTATCAGAGTACATTCTGGGCTCAAAGCCATCAGAAGACTCCAACTTTGTATCTTCTGCACACTGGTCCATTGTCTCATAGGTTGACTGAAGCCTAATCCCTATGGCAACCATTTTTCAATCCTCTGTTTAGAAACCAGGCTGAGGGGTGTGGGGAGGCCTTCCTTCAAAATCAAAGCTAACCATTTTGCTGATTTCATGAATTGAAACTCGGGTTACAGACATTGAAATGCTTTGGATGAAGAACTTCTACAACTATTCAATCAGAAATGTTTTTGTTTACTGAAAACACACAGAAGGCTATTGTTTTATATAAATTTCAACACTTCCAATTAGAAAGAACTATGACGGCAGTAATGGTTTGCCCTTTTATCCAAACCTCTCCCCCCCCCCCGCCTCCACTTGGTATTACAGAATTTATTGGGTGATTGTTATTTAGCATGTTCTGCCTCATTCTCTTTCTCACTTTTCTCAAATCCACACACATAGATGATGCACATATGCACATACCATATATAGTTGGTTAGATGAAAGGATGAATGAATAGAATATCTTCCTCTTTTCTCCTGGGAGAGCAGATGACCCCCCCCCCCCCAAACCTGCATGTTTTTTATAAACAAGTTAAAATCATCTTGTTTAAATGTGCTTTTTGACTGATAGTTGACTTTTGTTACAAATTTTACCCTTTTCGTTTTTACACTGTATATTTTATCTTGCCGTTACTTACCGCAGGGTCTCTTAGGATTAAGGAGGGCTATATATATATATTGGAAATAAAGAAATGTCTATAAAAGTATTTGTTACAGGTAATGCTCGACTTACAACCACAATTGAATCCAAAATTTCTGTTACTAAGCGAGACATTTGTGAAGTGAATTTTGCCCCATTTTTACCACCTTCCTTGCCGCAGTTGTTAAGTGAATCTGGCTTCCCCAATGGCTTTGCTTGTCAGAAGGTCACAAAAGGTGATCATATAAATCCTGAGACACTGCAAAAATCATGAGTAAATTGTCAAGTATCTGAATTTTGATCACGTGGCCATGGGAATCCTGCAACGGTCATTATGTGTGAGAAACGGTCATAGGTCACTTTTTTCAGTGCCTTTGTAACTTCAAATGGTCACTAAATGAACTGTTGTAAGTCAAGGACAATATGCAAGCATTTCAAGCTAATTTTCAACGTTTACAAGTAGGATTCATGTACTTTGTACAAAAGGACTTACAAATTGCGGCTATCTTAAATGAATCCTTTGTAATAGAAGAGAACAAACGTTTACTTATTTAGAGTATTTATAGGCCATCTTTCAAAGTAGGATCTTCACAGGGAGACTAGCACAGAAAAAAATAAACAATATGTTTTCGGCAGATACCATATGGCTTATCTCACAGATGGATGTTGGAGCACAACTCGACCAGCTGTCTTCTTCACTACTAAGATGGATGGGACCCTTGATGTTTGGGACTTCCTTTTCAAACAAAATGATCCTACACTCCACCTGAAGGTAATTTAAGGACATGGAAAACAACCATGCATGCCTTGCCCCACGTGTTTCTGTATCCCGATCTTTTTGTTGTAAGATCTTCTCTCTCCTCTCTTTAAGTTTCATTAATTACAAGATTTCTCTGATTTGATGTATCAACTCATACTACTGAGGACACTTCGCTGGCTCCGTAGAGATTCATACCCACTACAATTGTTTCGATGCTGCTGTCCTGGCATGTCAATCACACAATTTGCCACTTTCTCATTGAGGCGAAATTTTGCACGAATAAAGGCAAATATATGTGTCCCAGGATAATGTTGCAGGATCCTATCTTGGTCAGTCACCAGGACTCAAGGTGTAGTCTTCCAAACTTTCCGACTCTGAAGATGGGCTCCAGTACAAGTGTGAAAGCTCAAAAGACTAAACTTCTGGTCTCAGTGAAATTGGATCCTGGAAATTTTGCAGACTAGTGTGCATCATCATAGCTGAAACTAGCCCTGATCCATATTTTAGTAAGGGTGTGCGTGGTTTAAAGTTTCAGTGTAAGACTGTTTGCAAAGAATAATAATCACCGTTGAAATAGAAATGCCAATTTATAAATCTGGTTTCCCCCCCCCCCCTTATTTTTATTTATTTTATTTATTAAGTGTACATGCCGCTCATCTTACTATCGAAAGACAATATAAAAATCAACTTTATCGAAGAAAGATATGGGGAGGGAAACCTCTTTTGTTTGACAATTGAATTAGAATAAGATCCGAGGTCTTCAAAACAGGTTGCAACTGCACTCTAGTAGTCAGTGCACTAAAGTCTAAAGTTAACAGAAAGTCAAATTCTAGTCGAATGTCAAGTCAGTTACCTAAGAAGTCAAGTCAGTTACCTAAGAAGATGGTGAATTATCCCTCGCTGGATATCTTCAAACAGAGACTGGATAACTTTAATTAGGATTCCTTCACTGAATAGGAAGTTGGTCTCAATGGCCTAAATGTCTCCTTCTATGAGGATTACATATATTTTATGCTAAGTCTACATGTTGCCTTAAAGATGTGAAAGAGTTGATATGGATTTTTTTTTTGCCTCCTGAATTGGTCTTCTCCTGCCAGGTTTGTGATGAGCCTCTCTTCAGTCTGCGTTTGCAGGATAATGGGCATTTTATTGGCTGTGGATCCAAGCTGGGCACAGTAACACTTCTGGAATTTTCTTCTGGCCTCTGTACTTTGCAACGGAATGAGAAGAACCTGACGTCAGCAGTGAGTATCTCCTGCTTGTCACAAATGGGCAAAGTGCCGGGCAAGCAAACCTCTGAGAACTGAAGTGAGATTGTTCCTTCTCTGGGTTGAATTCTAGTTTTCCATCTTTGTTCTCTATATCCTTATTTTTTTTAAAAAAAAGTATTCTTGTTAGCATAAATGCCACAACATATGATAATTTCTAGCAAATCTGGACTGGATCTCCAAAAAAAAAAAAGCTAACCAGAGTCAGAGCTGACTAATATTTGGAAGAGAAACAAACATTACCAGGCAGCAACGTTGACTTGGATGAGAGAATGGATTGAACTTAGAAATATAAGACTATTAACTTTGGAAGGTCATGATTTACAATTGGGATGGCATGTCTTTTTATGGTATGGCAGAAGCAAGATGCACACTTATTTTCAAAGACATTATGTGTGAAATGCACTACTACAAGTATGGGAGAAGATTGGAGATAAACATTATTTGAAAATACCAGTATGGTTATCAACAATGGAAGCATTAATACATCCAAATATTAGTAATATTAGTAACATTCTTAGATATAAGGATATTTTAACGGACAAGGGGGAATTGAAAGGGAAACAAGAAATAAAAGAACAGGGGATTGATTTAGACTGGTATACTCATATGCAAATACAAACGATATGAAAAAGATGTTGAACTATATGGTTTTTATTTAGAAATGACAGAACTGGATAAGATACTCACAGGAACAGATGAACACATAATTAAAAAAACATATAATTATCTACTCAGTATTGATCTAGCAGAAGAACAGGTAAAAGAAACAATGATAGCTTGGGCAAAAAAAATTGGTTATTCAATTGAGTTAGATAAATGGCAGCAGTTATGGGAAAGGAACTACAAATTAACAATGCCCACAGCATATAAGGAAAATCAATATAAAATGTTTTATAGATGGCACATGTCACCTGAAAAATTGGCAAAAATGTTTAAAGATAAATCTGCAAAATGTTGGAAATGTCATCAGTTACCTGGATCGTATTATCATATGTGGTGGACATGCCCAGAAGCAAGAAATTATTGGGTGAAAATTAAAACGTGGTTAGAAGAAATGACACAGCAACATATAGATTTAAAACCAGAATTGTTCCTATTGGGTATCTTACCAGAGAAATTTAGTAAGGAAAATATATACTTGATTGTACATGTGATAACAGCAGCGAGGATAGTATTTGCGCAAAGATGGAAAGCAGGGAAAATCCCTATGGAGGAAGAAATAATTAAGAAAATATTGGATAGTGCAGAAATGAATAGATTGACCTTGATACTTAAAGAAAGAGAGGAATCGGAATATGTTCAGATATGGGGGCAATTTTATGATTGGTTGGAGAAGAGATACGTATAGAGTAATATTGTAAAAAAAGAGGGGTGAAATGTTATAATAAATGAAATAAATATTAGGATATTGAGAAATAATTGGGGAGTAGGGAGAAGACACAAAAGATGCATGCAGATGATGCACTGATGGATTAATTATGTATTGTATGTTTGTCTATAAAAATTTAAAAAACTTTAAAGAAAAACATTTCCATCTTGCCCCCAAGGAAAAAAAAAAGGCTGTGTGGCTATCAGGTATCTAGTTCAGCCTGAGGAAGCCTTTAATGTCACTGATATAAACCGGCCAAGGTAGTCTGTTAATACTGTCCTTCAAAAGAGCTAAGCCACTGTATACAAGCAACAGTGTTTCATCAAATTATTGCTTTATGAGCCAGTAAGTGAGCAGCAGATCCCTTCCATCGATAGAGTGCTGCTGCTGGTGGAATACAAACGTAATATATTATTGGGACATGCAATTTTCCCACTATCTTCCTGTTATTGGTACCCTATAGAATAGAAGAGTGTTGCTATCACAATAACTATGGGCAGAACTTAGTCGAATGCCTTTCACCTGTAACAATGTGCATCTCAGATGTTTGAGCGGGAGACAAAGCGAGAGAAGATTCTGGAGGCACGCCACCGTGAAATGCGTCTCAAGGAGAAAACCAAGCTGGAAGGCAAGGATGAAGAGGCCAAAGAAGAGGTTGAGGAAGAAAAGCCACAGGAAGTTATGAAACGAGTGCATAAAGAGTTCTTCGATGTAATTGAAGGAGAACTCCGGCGCCGGGAGCGAGCTCAAGCCAAATTAAAAGTGGAAAAGGTAACTGTGCAACTGGTAACAGGAAGCTCGGTGGGATGTAGGGAAAGGAGGCCTTTCTGAGTGGCAGATGTAATGGGTACAAAACAAAACACCAAAAAAGGATGGAGAGTCTTACAAAAATATTTGTTGGGTGGTACTTATAATGTATTTAATTCCATTTCAGAATGAAGATGGGAAAGGCAACTTCCCAATACTGTAGATCAGGGTGTCACTTGTTTGGGGGCGCCTGTGGTGGCCCGAGTGCCCTGCCAGCGAAAACGGGCTCCCGAGCTCCGTTTTTGGCTGTGATGGCTTCCTACAACCCTCTGCCAGCGAAAATGGAGCTAGGGAGGGCCGCCCGCATCCCTTGCAAGCTCCATTTTCAGCTGCAACAGCCTCCGGCAACCCTCTACCATCGAAAACAGAGCTCGGGCTGAGCTCCATTTTCACTGCCAGAGGCACCGCGGGCTGGTCCTTTGCTGTTTCCAGGGTGGCCCCCTGGGCCAGATCTAAGCTATCACCTTGCGGGCCAGATCTGGCCTTGAGTTTGACACCCCTGCTGTAGATTACTGTATGATAATACCTTTTGCTTTGCATTTTTGCAAAGCAAAAGGTAGAACTCTACAGATAGTCATAGTTATGATAACTATTTAATTATTTTCTTGAGGAAAGATGAGAATGTGTATACATGTGGTCTTCGACTTATGATTGGTTTCTTAACCATTTGAAGTTACAACGGCCCCAAAAATAAGGTACTTACAAACCAGAGTCAAAGTTCCCCACTATTACGTGACTGCATTTTGGGCACCAAGCACCAGCAACATTTATGGCTATTTGCAGCATCCCACAATCATGTGACCACAATTTACTACAGGATTTTTTTGCCAAAATCCAGCATTTACAGTTTCTGACAAAAAAAACACTCATTGGTGACAATGGATTTGCTTAATGATTGTGGCATTTGCTTAATGATCACAGTATTCACTTAACAACCATGGTGATTTACTCAATGATCCTACAAAAAATCAGGTCAATCACAGGATGACTTGCTGATCAGCCCAACTTATGACCCTTATTCCGCGCTCAGTCGTAAGTCAAGGACTACCTGTAGATTGTGTTAGAGCATGCCCTCTGCATCAGAGGAATAACCTAACTGTGCAGGATTGCAGCCTAGAATGTTGCTATTTTCTAAGGGATCGTTCATTCCTCTTAAAAATTCATATCCAACCTCTACGCATTTCCACTTATTTCTCCTATTAAAGAGCAAATTGTTAAAACAGTAATAAAAATAACATCTTGGGCATGAAGAAACAGAGAAATTTAGTAGTGAGCAGTTGTATTAAAATTAAAAAGTTAAAATAAGTAAGAAAAATCATAACATCAAACAAACTTTCTACAGATTTGTGCAACAATCTAAAATTAATAATAGAACAGAAATCAAACCAACAGCAAGAACGGTGGGAGAGATATAATCCATGTAATCTATTGCTTCATCACAGTTGCCATCTTTTTTCTTTCTTTCTTTGATTGTTGTAATTGGGAGTTGGGAGACATACATATTTATAAATTATTAAATTATTATTATTATTAAATCATTATGTAATTAAAATCACACAACAAATCACTTTAAAGCTCAGAAGAACAGGATGCATTTTGTCCATTAGCAAAATATAGCATGATACCATCAAACAAATCTCTCTTTGGACAGAATTCTAAAATCAGGATGCACTCGGGGGGGGGGGGACCAGGTTTCCAATAGCCACCCTCCTGTGCTGCAAACATGAATGATTTACAATGATGATTTTGGCAACTGTTCATATGAGAGAAGATGGTCCCTCAGTGTCAAAGGATTTATAAAGTTTATAAAAAGCATCAATATGTATCAGCTAAAACTTCATCTCTCTCAGCAAAACTGGAAATACTTTATGTTCAATTATTTCTTTGTTCATTTGTTTATGCTTGGCATCTTTTGGAGTTTTAATTAAATCTATGCCTGCTTAAAAGCACCAAATAATGGATTGGCTGGATTTCCCGAAGAGTTAGTTCTGCAGTCTGGGTAATGTGTTCTTTAGGTCTCACTAAACAGGTCTAATTTAATTGGGGATCAAACAGGAGGAACTGCAGTCTTAAAATTCATGTGGGCGAAGGTACTCCTGTAGGCAGTGAGGTTCCTGGGAGCTCAGAGGTAACAAAGTGCTGTATATGAAGAAACATTTATGGATCAGTTTCATGTTACTTCATGTATTGAATTTCTTTATGTTTTAGGAGCGGGAGTTTGAAGACGATGACAATGAAGTAATTCTTCCTAAGGTTGGTATCCTTTTCCACGTTTTGTGACAAATCAGTCTTCCAATAACTGAGAACCTTTGCTGGAGATCGCTCCAAAACTTTGGAAGGGCACTATGTTGAGGCAGTATATAGATTCTGTTCATGATGTTTCAAATCTCCAGAATGATAATAGAATAGAATAGGAATAGGAATAGGAATAGGAATGGAATGGGAATACTTCATTGTCACTTTAAATGTACACTAATCAACATACCTTAAAATGAAATTTCATTGCATTCAGGTCTCAAAGGATAACCATTATGCATATACCCACATACACATACATATATGACACAGAGAAACATCACAGTCTAGTTCGAATGTAATCATATGCATGGCAAAAATAAAAAAGAAAGAAACCTGCGGATTTACAAGACGGATGGCATAGAGAACAAAACCGTTACAGAATCTAATAGTCCTGCTAGAAATACTTCGAAACCTCCTGCCAGGGGGAGAAGAGAAACAAACCGTAAAGTGGATGTGTGGGATCTCTAACAAAGCTTTGAGCTCTAAGTACATAGCACTTATAAGCAGTATCCTGAATGACGGGAAGCGAGCTTCCTATAATCTTCTCAGCTGTCCTTACCACTCTCTGTATGGACTTTCTATCTGAGGCACTGCTGCCACCAAAGCAAACAGTGATGCAGTTTGTTAAAACATTCTCAATCGTGGCTCTGTAAAAAGTGGCCAGAACAGGAGGGGAAAGATTTGTTCTCCTCATCCGACACAGGAAATGCAAACGAAATTCTTCACTAAAGAATAGAATAGAATAGAATAGAATAGAATAGAATAGAATAGAATAGAATAGAATAGAAAACAAGAGTTGGAAGGGACCTTGGAGGTCTTCTAGTCCAACCCCCTGCTTAGGCAGGAAACCCTACACCACTTCAGACAAATGGTTATCCAACATCTTCTTAAAAACTTCCAGTGTTGGAGCATTCACAACTTCTGGAGGCAACTTCTGGAGGCAAGATAACGTATGAAGAGACCAAGTCAGATTGTTAGTTATCTACACCCCCCGATACTTAATACTATTGACCACTTCCACAGCTGCAGCCTTGATACAAAGTGGAGTATGACTATGCTGTGGCTCTTTCTAAAAAAATAAATACATAAAATAACTACATAATTTTAGAAGACAGGCCGACTAACGAAATAATAAAATCTGCTTCAAGTAGAATCAACATACTATGTATCACCCTGATTAGGATACAGATTGGTATCAGTCAGTGGATATCTAGAACACAGGAGACAACCAGCACTGATGATGTTACCTAGTTTGGGTAATGAAAGGTCTGCAAGAAAACAAGCAAGCTCAGAGAGCACCAAGGACCCCTCATTTCACACCCTGAGCTACAAATATTCTCCTTTATTGGTACAGGAGACAACCATTTGGTAGTAGGGGAGGGATTAGGTTTTGTTGAATTTTCCTAAGCATGTGAGCAGGTGGGAGGAAAATAGTGCCATTTAATTTTACAAAATTGATATGTCTGCCCATACACATGTGTATATACAAGATAATACGGCTATATGTGCGCATAGATGCATATACTACTGTACATGTATGCGTTTGTGTGTACAGTTCAGACCCAATATCTTAACTGTTACACTAGATGAGAATGCTCTCTTATTCTCTCATAACTGGAAATTTGGTATGAATTGCCTTATAGGTAGTCCTCAACTTATGACCACAATTAAGCCCAAAATTTTTGTTGCTCAGCAAGACAGTTGTTAAGTGAATTTTGCCCCATTTTACAACCTTTCTTGCCACAGTTGAAACACTGCAGTTGTTAAGTGAATCTTTCGGTCATTAAGTGAATCTAATTCCCCCCCCCATTGACATTGCTTGTTCCAAGCCAGTTGGTGGTGATCACATGACCCTGGGACAGCGCAACTGTCATAAATACATGCCAGTTACAAGTACCTGAATTTTGATCATGTGACCATGGGGATGTTGCAACGGTCATGCGAAAAACATTCATAAGTCATGTTTTTCGGTGCCGTTGTAACTTTAAACAGTCACTAAACGAATGGTTGTAAATCAAGGATTACCTATACTTAGTATTGTTTCCATTCTGCCTATTAATATAGCCCCAGTGGTCATTCAAGTGTGAGCAGCACATTCAGCTAAGTCAGGTGGATCCATCTATACTCTACAACAGTGCTTCCCAACCTTTTTGTGATCGAGTACCACTTGGAGGTCCCGTACAGTCGCCGCGTACCACCTGGTTCCAGAGAAACTAAATTCGATCAGATATCACTTTATTTCCATAATTGTACTGTTCCTTTTTTGGCCCCGCGCATCCAGCAACTAGATTCTCGGACCGCTGGGACCAGGTGGGTGGCGTGTGGCAACAGTTGCAAATCGTTGCCAGATTATCTTGTGTTAGGCAGTAAACATTTTTGTGAAGTAAAAAATAACTAACTAAAAATCGTTCATGACCCCGAAAGTGTTCGCGTACCACCTGGAAGGCCCTCGCGTACCACTAGTGGTACACATACCACAGGTTGGGAACCACTGCTCTACAATATCAAAGATAGTATTATTTAAGGCTGCAGGTATTTCATTTTTCAGTGTATTGCTGCTCACATTTTAAAACAATTTTTTTAAAAAAGCTCACTTAAAAGATGATAAAAACATTTCTGGCTTCTAATTTTCTTTTTGTGGTGTGTTTTTTTAATGATGGAAAATTCAGAAAAGTTCGTGACTAATCTAGAACTCAAAACATGGTATTTCCTTTTGATAGGTCATTGTGATTAGTAAAAATTTGAGGAGGGAAATAATTCTTTTTCCCCCCCATAGGACGAAAAGGAAGAAGAGGAGGAGTGAATGTTGTCTTGCCTGCATGAAGTTTTCATTTCCTTTGGTTCCTTTACTTTCTCTCTTGTTATTTTTTTCTACATAAAAAGTACACTCAATAAAAGTAATAACATTTGTACTCTTTTTCTCCTCCATTTACTCTTAATGGGAACCAGCAAACTTAGCTTTAAATGTCTCTACCAGGGAAACACATTGTAATTCTCAATCTGAAAGGGAGAAAAAATAAAAATAAGCTGTAATTAGTCAATTGATCAGAAAGCATCCACATGAATCTACACCCCATGAAGTCCAAATGCATACACATACAAAATAGCAAAATAAGCTAGCACTTCTGAGTTGGGGTGGGGTTTGAGAAAAGAGCAATCTGAATATGAGTCAGCAATGTGATTACAATTGGTCTAGTTCAGGGGTGGACTCTAACTTACCTCGCCGCCAGTTCACTTCCTCCCACGCCGCACGAGCGTGTGCATGCGCATGCGCAGTGCCCAAAACCAAGCTTCTGCGCATGCGCAGAAGCAAAAAACAGCTTCTGCGTGTGCACAGAAGTCAAAAACAAGATGGCAGCGTCTATGGCGCCACCGAGAGAGCCAGTTCCTCTGCCCATATCTGAAGCAATGTTATGTCCTCAACTGTTTCAGTACTAAATTAGCATTTTCCCTCCTTAGTCATGGATGCAATCTGCCATAATTCATGGGCATTCTATCAATCATGAGGTCAGATGATCCTCCAAAGGATGGCACCATCCTAATTCCTAATGGCCAGTTTCCTTTTTCTCTGGACCCTGTGTATAGCCTTCCATGACTATTCTTGCCAGTGGGAGTGTCTGGATCTTTTCAGTTGGTTTCTTGTGCCCAGACTTGGCTTTGAAAGAGGATCAGCCCAACTAATGGATGACTGTGCCTATTGTATGTCCGCTGTGTGATACAATCGGAACATCTCACCACACTACAGAATGCCTTTGTGTTTGAGCACAATCTCATTATTAGTATGGCAGGTGTGTTCATCTGTGTGGTGGAACAGGAATCTCCTTAGATTATATTACACCACCCTTATCTGTCAGATGTTAAGTCAGTCTGCCATGTTGCCTTGTCGGGTATCCATTTCTTGTTTTAAATTTCTTTTCCCTGAATTAGCATAACTTGAGGGGATTCCCACTAGACCACTTGCACTAGGATAGGGAGACCTAGGTTCAACCATGGAAACTATGGGGACTTTAGACTAAATACAAATCTCTCTGTCCAACCCATCTCAACCTGAGGGAAAAATCAGAATTATGTGTATTGTGTGTATACCTTAAATTCCTAGAGCAGGGATTCTCAAGTGAAACTATTATCAACCATATACAGTAGGGTTCATGTGATTATTTTAAGTATTTCTCCAGAGCATCCTTATTCCACAACCACTACAAAAAGTACCAATATGAAATACTGAAAAATGAGGATTTCACTTGCCCCGGGCTTCTTTTCAATCAATACATTTTCTTGAAGAATATTCACGACCAGCAAGTTTGCCCTAACAGATATTGTTGTTATGCCAAGAGGTACATATAATAATTCAAATTCAAAATAACAATATAAACTTAATTTTAGATTACATTTTGGGTACAAAATCTATTTTTAAAAGCCTTTAAATCAGAGGAAGTGTACATATATGCCACCATAATCATCTTATTTGCCAAAAAGTGTGAACTCTCATGCTCTTAAGACCAAAAAAAAAAAAAATTAGAAAGGGGACTCTTGGCTTCACTTGATGTTCCCTGAATTCCCAAATATTTATTCAACCGAAGAAAGTTTGAGAAACAATGTATCAAAGGAAAAACATACTTAATGAAATTATTTTTAATGAACAAAAAAAGGACTATTGTAAACCATTCATCTTTTTCCCGCCAATTACAAATTAAAGCGCTCCCACCCGGAATTCCATCCCTTCACCGGAATCTTCCTCCGGATTTATGGGGCAAATAAGGGCGCCCTGCGCAGGCTAAGAGAGTAATTATGTTATCGACGGCGCCGTCAAACCTTCCCGCCTCCGGTTCCTGCACTGCAAAAGTCGCGCCTCGGAGACCGGGCGCGCTTTTCCCGGCTCGGCCAGGCGATCTCGGCCTTCCCTTCCACGCCGGCCGGCAGAGAGCGATGGAGAGCCGCTCAAACCCCAACTCAGCCAATGGTGCGCCACCGAATCAGCCGTAGGAAGTCTCCCGCGCACCCGGTTGTTGTGTACAGTTTGGAAAGATCTCCAGGGGACTGGAAACACCAGGAGGCAGGCGAGGAGAGGCTGCGGCCGGCCACCGGCAGATTCCCTGCACACCGGTCCCAGATGGAGGGCGGCGGCGGCAGAACTCTCTGAGGGGAGACCCAGCCCGGCCGCCCGCTTGCCAGCTGTCTCTCCAAAGGGAGGGTGGTGTAATTGGGTTGGGGGGGACTCCAGTCCCCGTTGAATGGCGGCGCCCAAACACCTGTCGTTGGTTTCGCGGGGAGATTTAATCTAGCTCAGAGCAGAACTCGCGTCCGACGAGATCCAGGAGTCCCGGGAATCTGGCAGTGCGCGGGGGATCCACACGTGCTGTAGCGTCGCTTGCTCGAGCCTGCCTTGTCTGGGCGACTTAGTTACCATCATGAAGGAGACCAGAGAGTCCAAGGATCAGCAGCTCACGGTGAGTGGAAGTGACTTCCCCGCCTCTTTCGGGCAGCAAAAAGAACCAGGGCAAAAAGCTAGGGGGCCCGGAGGGTGAGACCCAAAAGGATCGGACTCTTAATTCCCAGGATTCCCAGCCAGTATTATCAATAAAAGCAAGAAGTTGGTGTAGCTTGAGAAAGAGAGCGTGCAAAGCCCTTGCGGAACTATCGATTAGAAATTGGAGAGGAACATTTAACAGAGTTTTTGTTAAAACTGTTTTCTTCCATTCTAGTGCCAAGAAGAAACCACCAAATGCAGCAGAATGAAATTATTTGATTTGTTCGTTAATAATTACACGAAATATGAGAGCATATGGTTGTAAGGCTGTCTTCTGGATTTAAGGGACCTGTCCTATCTCAAGAGGGATTCTGGCCTTATCTGTTTCCATCAACACAGTCTGTCCCATAAATTGAAATAGCAATATACATAAAATTCAATTAAATCTTATGCCGTAGAGTGAAGTGGTCAAACTGCACTACAAATAATGCCCAGCTCAAGAGAATAATACTCACGTTTTCTCCATATTATGATATTTTGTTACCTAGACACAGTTGTTTGGATTTGTATAGCTAATCAATGCTCTCTGTCATTAGTGCCAAAGAAAATGGGAGTCAGTGACGCTCAGCTTCTTTGTTTTAAAGTTTTCCCTAGCTGGGCCTTTCAAAAATAGTGGATGTTTTCTGATCATAATTATGTGTTCATGGAATGTATGTTAATGTTAATTGTACAATTTTACCTTTATAAATTGATGCTCAGATAAGAAAGGGCTTTCCTGGTCAGATTCAGTGTTGCTGTCTTATATAGTTTATTATGTTTTGCATTTTTAGTACATATAGTTGAGCAATATGAAAAAAAGTAAAAGAGATTTCTACTCCTTGGAGCTTCCAATGTAAAATAAAGCAATTGTGAGAGGAAGCAGAATCCAGTAGAAATATGAATGGAAAGGATGTGTAGTTAGCCTTGATTGCTCACTAGAGTAAAAAAAAAAGTATAAATTGGAAATAGCTATCTCTTGCTGAGGATGTTGTTAGCTTTTTCAAACATGGTTTATAAGCTGTGTTGCATAATTTAAACCATTCAGTTACCTTTGAATGAAAGTTGTATGTAAATATTACACATTAATGTGCAATTAAACATTCAGTTCAAGGACAACATTTGAAAAGCTATTTTAAAAATATATTGCATTGGAATGCAAATCTATTGTATCCTTCCTTCCATCCTTCCGAGATCGGTAAGATGAGGACCCAGATTGTTGGGGGCAATATGTTGACTCTGTAAACCGCTCAGAGAGGGCTGTAAAGCACTATGAAGCGGTATATAAGTCTAAGTGCTATTGCTATTGTACTGGAGCATTGGAAGTGATTACTTTTGTCATCAGTGCTATGATGGGGATGTCTGTGGAGATTCTCAGTCATCCAGGTCATGGTTGTCCCAAAGGTGCTTTTTCAAGAGGCAACTAGAGTTTCTAGTTTTCTTTGAAGACATTTCACTTCTCATTCAAGAAGCTTCAGAAGAGCTGAAGAAGCTTCTTGGGTGAGAAGCGAAATGTCTTCAAAGAAAAGCCAGAAAGTCCAGTTGCTTCTTGAAAAAGCACCTTTGGGACTGCTATGATGGGTGCGTGTAGAGAAAAGTGTATGAAATAGATTTCAAAATGAAAGAAGACTCCTTAAAGACTCCTTTCAGAGCTGCCAAGGTATTTGTACAACAAGGAAGAAATCTTTATTGGAAAATGAACCCATCATAGAAATTTTCCCTAGCTTCACAAGAAATAGTTTAATTGTCTCTGAAATTATTATTATTTTATTAGTATTAATAAAATTTCTATGCCGCCCAACTCCCAGGGGACTCTGGGCGACTCACAACAAGTAAAAATACATATTCAAATCAAATAAAATCAAATAAAAATAAAAATAAAAACAATTTAAAAACATATTTAAAATACAATCCATTCACACATACATACATGGGCCGATCATTGGCCCCAGGCCTGCCGGAAAAGCCAGGTCTTAACGGCTTTCTGGAAGGCCAGTAAGGTGGGGGTAATACGGATCTCAGGAGGTAGTTGATTCCAAAGAGTCGGAGCAGCTACAGAGAAGGCCCTCCCCCGCGGGCCCGCCAGCCGACATTGTCTGGAGGATGGGACCTGAAGAAGGCCGACCCTATGCGATCGTACTGGTCATTGGGAGGAATGCTGTAGAAGGCGGTCACGCAGATAAACTGGTCCTGAGCCATGTAGGGCTTCCTACATGGCTCAGGATCAATAATGCCAAGGGATGTACTTTCTAGGTCTGGCCCCCTCATTGCAATTTTTGAACAACTCTTAACAGATACTATAGAATTGCCAATGGTGAGCGAAATTAATAGTTGTGGTTCAACAAATTTTGGATGATGGCCAGAAGTTCCTGGTTTCTACTGAAACAGCATGAGGAACAGAAAGCAAGATGCTTTCCATGGGTTCAGATCCTGTATGAAAATTCATCTCAGGATAACAGATAAAGCCCTGCTGATAGGACGAGGGAGTTGCGCTTTGGAGTTCACCCCTTTGTTGTCTGTATGGGAAACAGTGAACTGAAGTCACTAAATCTCTGGAGGCTTTAGAGATTGAATGGGATGAATCTTATAGGCTGACGTGGCTGTAGCTGGATATGTTGTTCCAGAAATGCTGCTGTCCAGGTGGTGTTTCCTTTCCTCCCAAGGAAAAAGCCTCTCATTGTCTGTTTGCGGCTACCTGCCAGGGCCTCAGAGAGACACAGATGATTTTCTCTCTTTAGTGATAGACGGACTCAGGTGAGGCACACTGGGCAGGGAAGAACTTGGGAGTTGAAGAAACTCTGCTTACACTTTTGGGCCTTGGATGGCCAGGGCACGGAGACCGAGGACTTCCATGCAGGTGCTCATTTTTCTCTCTGTTGTTCTTTGGCTATTTCACGAATTGTGAGATACCTCAGTCACTCATCCACCTTCTTGTGTTTTAGGTGGCACTTCGCATACGGCCAATCAGCATGGCAGAGCTGGAAGAAGGAGCCACACTCATTGCTCACAAAGTGGATGACCAGGTATTGTGAGAACCCTTGCTGATAAATGGGTAGAATTTAGTTGAGCCTCATTTTATGAAATCATCTTTGAAGCTAGAATTAACATGAATTTCAGGAAATGCTCCCCCTCTCACATGAGGCGGAAACACATTTCATTTGTTTAAAAACTCACATCAATGCAGTATAATGCAAGTCTGAAGTTTGAGTTCAGATTTTATACAGGAGCCGGCAGCGAGGGGAGGCATTACCATTTAACGTAAAGAAAGTTTGTTGGATCAGTACCCCCTCTTCTGAAAGTTATTCTGAATTCCAGAGATGAGGAAAGAAAAGGCATTCTATCCACAGAAAAAGTTATTCTATTCAGAGCTCAGAGTTACGGTCTATAATTTTTTTGCCACTGTCTGTGCTGGCAAGGCTTAACTAAAGCCCAGAGGCTGGTACTAGATTGCCGATCTCGGCATATACACGGAAATAAAAACGCCTTTATTATAGATCTCAGACTATGCAGCCATCTAACCTGCTGCTGTATACTCTGACTGGCAGCAACCAGGCAAATATAAAACAGCACATAATGGATCAAAGTCTGATCCTTTGAACTGGAGTTTCAAGGAAATAACTTGCCATCTGTAACTTTGAGAAAGTTTACTTTTTCCCAAGTGATGTGTTCTATGTAGCTTTCCTCTTTCGCTCTGGGTGGCTGTTAAGCTTGTTTGAAGTTCTTCAGAGCATGGATGTTAAAGGCTGATTCTCACTTTCTTCAAAAATTGAACTTAGCTAGTTGAGGTTCTTGGCCATCAAAGCTCTCGGAAATATATCTTATTAGCAACTGCTAAGTAGCCTTGCTCGGTTCCCATTTGCTGAAGTCAGGAGGGAAATTAGTATGTTGATTAAAAGGATATATTTTCCCTTCTCTTGAGAACTAATGAGAAGAGTTGACTATGATTGACCCAACAAGTCTGACTCCTGAGACCCAGACAGTCCCCTGCGGGAGCCACAATGTTGTATCTAGGTGCTATATTTGTTAGGGTTGAGAAATTACATCATGGCTGAACATTTGTGACAGATAGTTTTTGCAGTTTGGGGAAATGAGTTTTGTAAGTCTACTTTGTATTTATTGTACAGACAAACCCATTGTGCGTGTGCCATGGTATGCTAATTCTAAATCTCTTAAAAATAAGTGTCAACTGCCACTGTTGGATCTTATCAAACCACGGATCAATCTTTTTTAATCTTGGGGGAACCTGTTGCCTTCCCCCCTCCCCCATATCTAGCAAGCTAAATGAGGCAATTCTGACACAGTATTTAGGGAGGAGGGACAAGCTGAAACCCAGTTAGCACGAAGAGGGAAAATTAGACTAAACTATAATTTTAATAATTGAGATTAAATTATAGATTTTGTTTGAGTTATACATTTTTGGCTGGTTTTGTAGGTGCAGTGATAGATCAAAACAAAGAATATTGTGTATGCTGATTGAGTTCCTTGTAGAAGAGAAAGTGAGTTAGGCAGTTGAACTAAATCTTGTTATTTAAGAGTGAGAGTAGTTTTCTGATACATTGTCCACTGCAGAGGGCCAAAGCATTTTAATAATCTGCTACTGCTAAGATTTACAGGTCAAAACTATGTGATTAAATGTCTGTCTCGTAGAGGCAGCATGTCATATTACATAGTCTTACTACAAATATATACCGGTACATAAAATAACCAAAAATGGAATGGAATTAAGCAAAGGGAGCATTTTAAAAATCTAAAAGATACCAATAAAAGTTCCAGTTTCTCCAAACAGACCAGTCCTTTCTATACTCTTAGTTAGGCAATCTTTTAATTAGGAAAGTAGATGAATAAAAAACAACAACAACAAATAAACAGTTGATTAAATAAAAATGCAGGCAATTGAAAAAGATAAAAATTGCGCAGATGCATTAGGTGTCTTGGATTTAATGCTTTCAAAAGATAGCTAATTGCAGTTAGTGTTAGAACCCTGTTCAAATGATTGGGTGTGTTAATATATGATTAAGCCACAAATCAATGTTATGTGTATATTGCTTTAAATGCATTGTGGATGATTACTATATAAGCAAGCAAGAGAGCATGCTCAATGTGGTTGGTGGTTTATGGTTTGGTGTATTGAGTGGTGTTTGACGGTGTGTTCCGGATTGAAGATTCTCTGCTGCTTTACTGATGAGTAGATTACTTTATGGCTGTGTGGAATTGCTGTGAAGAAGAAGAGTAACTTCTGTGATAGTATAGAATAGAGTGATAGCTGTAATCTTTGTTTGTGAGTTAAAACAAAGATAGGCAAGAAGAAGAAACTTCGCATTGACTGAATACCTGTGTATGACTTGGACTTCGTATTTAACTTTGCTACTATTCAAGTAAAACTATTTTGTACATACTAAAGATATTCTGTTTATTGACTGAATAGCATTCATATCAAACTGCAACACCATTATTACAACACATTTCGCTGTGTATGTGCTTAACAGCACAATAACTCCTTAACAGTTAGCAAGAGGCAGAATAATGTAATATTATATTATTTTATCATTTTTCAAAGTTAAGATTTATGACTAGTGCAAATTATCAGTCATCAAAAAGGCAGCTGTTCTAAATGACGTCATCCAGATAGTTTATTTATTCATAATGGAACTACCACGGAAGAAATTAAAGATGGAGAATTGCCATGAAGTTTCAGTTCTAAACAATCAGAAAAAAATACAGTTTTAAAATTAATTGGCATGTTTATAACATACTTTCAGGCACATTGATGTATTCAAGAGGTTTTTTTTTTAATCGGAACAATATTCTGATTAGTTATAGCTTCCCATTGTATGTCCACACTGTTTGCCTAAGATGAAACAAACAAGTATGGGCTATCATGGAAATAATATTCATTTAGGAAATAATTAGCAAAACTGATGGTTTTTGAGGTAGCCCAAAGTTTGGGGCAAGTCTGAAAATAAGGAATCAAAGATAAATGGCAAATATCTAACAATTCCTCTAAGGTATTCAATTATCGTGCCTTACAGTACTATTTCCTTGGCTCTTTGACCAGTGTATGTGGAGGAGGGGAGGCAGTTTCTGTGACAACATTATGAAAAGAAACCATGTAGATCTTTGTTGTTGTTTTAAGAACAGGAGCATGTAGTAAAAAAAAGAGAGAGAGGCAAATTTGAACTGATTACTATAGTTATTTGTGTACCCCTATTAATAGTGTGAAGGGGTCACTTCTTATTTCTTAGAACTAAGGTTGCCATGGAGACAGCTTTCGCACTGCCCCATCCAGCTGAGGACAATGCTTTATGGACCATGGCAGCAAATTGTTTACAGGAGTGATTTGTCGTCATGACAATAAGGTATTGGATTCAAAACAGGGTTGGAATTAAGCAGTAAGAGGAACAACATCAGAATTGCTTCCGGGCCTGATGTCAGGCAGTAGATATACAACCACATCCCTGTCTGGAGCTGAAGTGCATTTCCTCAAGACTAATGCCTTTTGGTCTGGCCATGAGCCAGGATTTCATTTTAATCAGAAGTAATTTTCAGGGCCACAAAGTAAAAGTTACCAAGCAGTCTTTGTTGGTGCTTGCTAGCTTCATTCCAAGGTGTCAGAACACACTTAACACTATATCCACAATAGAAATTATTTCCAGTCAAGTAGTATCAGATTCCCTTTTCCAAATTAAGAAAATATGTTGGGCGTTCCTCAGCTTGGTCTTTCCATTGCTTTTTTATCACTATATCCACATAAAAAGAATAATTAGCCCTGTTCAGTTTATGATTATTTAAAAATATGATTTTTTTTATTATGCACATTGCCTCAGGTAAGATTAACTCAATTGCTCAGCTCTTTACATGTATTAATGTCCATTAACGTGCCTAAGTCATTTTGTATTCATTTTTATAAACACAAAAATGCCTTATTCCATAATTTGTTTAATTTTGGTAGACAATTGAGCCTTTTGATTAAAATATTTTTTAATCAAAGAATGAAATCAAAGAATGAAATCACATCAATTTAAGAAGTATAAATACCAAAGAATAATTGTTTGTTTTAGAAGCACAAACTATATCAGTTAATATCAAAATACAAACCTAACAAATTCTTTTCCCCCTCCCCAATAGCAGAAAAGATGCCCAAATTGGTTTTAATTAATGTTTATTTGTTGGTGCTCTTGTATTTTTGCTGTACACCGCCCTGAGTCCCTCGGGAGTTGGGCGGCATATAAGAAAACCAAAATAAATAAATAAATAAATAATTCACTCGAGTGTGCAAATACATTTATTTTCTTATTTTCATAAGAGTAAGAATTATTCATGTAAGTAGAATTTCTTAGGAATGTTTCCAGTAACAGGATCTAAAAAAGATTGTTTGTACTGTTATGTACTAAAAGTGCTAGTAAACAGAGCAACAACTCTGAAGTTTACAAAGTTCAGTTTACAAACAAAAGTTTACAAAGGCTCAGCATGTTGATTTTGCTGCTGAATTACGGCAATACAATTTCAGGCAATTTGGGAATGGGTTGGAGACCTTCCATTTCTACTTTTATGAGGAGACATTATGCAGTCAGAAATTGGTTATTTTGCCACCATATTTGGGTGATTCTGTCTCTGCACGCTGGGGGCGGGGGCAGTGGGGGGTGGGGGGGAGGTATAAATTGGATCCTACATGGCAACCGATTGTCTACCCCCAGGATATTTGCCTTCAACTAATTCAGCGGTTCCCAACCTTCCTAATGCCGCGACCCGCCCCCACCACGACCCACCCCGCCGCCGCCATTTGGGTCCTTTTACCCTCTGCGCATGCGCAAAGTGTTCTGCGCATGCACAGAGGGTAAAAGAACCCAAATGGCGGCGTCCGGGCGAAGTCTCCAGATCTGGGTGAGGTCTCCGCTCACTTCGCGTGTTGCCTCTGGGAGCTTTTCGAGCCCCGTCGAGAAAGGCGTGCGTGACTTCGGCAGGGCCGGGACAGGCAGCTGCCTGGAGAGAGCCATCCCCTTCGCAGAGTCTCTCCCGTCTACCTGTAGCATTCGGGCGAAGGGTATGGCTCTCTCTGGGCAGCTCCTGTCCCGGCCCCACCGAAGTTGCGCATGCCTTTCGTGACGGGGCTCGAAAAGCTCCCAGAAGCAACACGCGAAGCGAGCAGAGCTAGAAACCGCGATGCCCACGCTGGGATCTCCTGCCACCCAAAGGCAGGCAGAGGGCCAGGGCTCCGTCTGCGGCTCTTCTCTTTATCGGCTGGGGCGCCAGCCCTCCCCCCTCATGCGCTCTGCTCCGGCGGGGTTGATGCTCCAGAAAAGGGCCCCTGGCGGGGATAAATCCCCCCCGCTCCTAGCACGGAGGCTGCACCCCCCCATTTGTCTCCCGAAGCACGTGCAACAAAAGGACCCCCACCTCTGCTCCAGTTCCCTTGAGCGGGAGACCTCGGGCGCCACGGCCCCAAGGGAGCAGGAGGGAGTCAAGCTCTGCGGGGGTGGGGGCCAGACAAGCACGGGAGGCAGGGAAAGGCACTTCATCCGCGCCGCCTTCCCGTCAGTCAGAAGGGCTCTCCTGCGGACCTGTCCCTCGGCGGGGGAGGTGGGGGGAATCAGACACAAACGCCTCTCGCCGAATGGCACCTCTCCCGACCAATCAGAGGGCTCGGGCGAGTTGAGCCGATATGGCCAGCCTTGGGGCAGGGGGGGGGAGCTGAGGATGCCGGGGCGACCCCTGGGAAATGGTCGTTTGACCCCCAAAGGGGTCGCAACCCCCAGGTTGGGAACCGCTGAACTAATTGAAAGATCTATATCGTATCAAGTCCACTTTAGAATCCGAAATTGATAATGTTAAATAACTTCCCTCATCGTGTTTAAGACCTAGTATTATTCTTTTTGAGCTCTAATAGCATATATCAATCTGTACAAATCCCCTTTTGAGACTAAAATACAGAGATATTGTTAATATATTAGCAGAGTATTCCTTGTGTTACCAAGGTTGTGCATACAGAAACGTTTAGATTGAGATCAGTTGTGAATAAATACTCAGCCACACACAGATACACTAACTTGAATTAAACGTTTACTTTAAGAAATAGCATTTTCCTATAAACAGTCCAAAGTCATACACTTAATAGTCATAATGACAATCCAAGTATTATCCAGTACAAGTACATTTTAGCTATAATACATAACTACAACACAGAGAGAAATGCAGAGCATACATACTCTAGGCCTTGCTCTAATAAGAAGCAGAGACTACACTAAGTAGCAGAGACCAAAGACAAACAGAGAGGGACTCCCAGAGAAATAAGCTGTGAACTCTAGCTCCCTCTTGTGGCAGTCTGCAACACCTCAGCTAAACAGACATATCTGTTAAAGGCTAGACATATATTGTTCTATCCAATATTAGTTATGGTCAGAGACCTAACATTCTCCCCTTTGGGTAGATCAATATATAATACCTTACATCTTTAAACCATAGTTTTCACAACACTCTTTGTGTTTAATTGCACCTTGCGCTTTAGTAAAATGATCTGCAATATTCTGTTCAGTCATGCAGTATTCCAACTTAACCATTTTATTTTGAACACATTGTCTAACATTCAGATATCTCAAATCAGTATGTTTCGACCTTGTTTTCACAGCTAAACTATTAGCCATACTAATGGCAGATTGATTGTCTTCATACACAATAAATGGCTCCTGTACAGTAATTCCTATATCCTTTAACAATTGTTTATAATACACCAATTCTGTACACATTAATGATAAACTCGAGAATTCTGCTTCCATAGTGGATAAACTAATATGTTGTTGCCTAATAGATTTCCACCCTATTAAAGCATTACCCAACATTACCACTATACCTGATGTTGATTTGCGAGTCATGGCATCAGTAGCAAAACTTGCATCAGCATATGCAGTTAACACTAATTCATTTTTCGGTTCTAAATATAAAGAATAATGTATTGTGTGCTTTAGGTATCTAAGTATTCGTTTAGCTGCTTGCCAATGCCTTTCATTTGGTTCAGCATTATATCTAGCCAGTTGATTTACGCTGTAAGATATATCTGGTCTAGACCAATTACTCAAATATGAGAGACTACCAATTAGAGACTGATATATCTCCTTATCAAACACAGGACATTTAGTATCACTATTTGTAAACCCCTGATCCATTGGTGTCTTAGCAGTTTTACAATTCTCCAGGTTATATCTTTTTAACAATTGGCTAATCTTCTTAGCTTGCGAAATTTTTAATCCTCTATTTGTCTTCATTATATCAAGACCCAAATAATGTTTAATTTCTCCTAAATTTCTAATCTTGAACTTTCTTTGTAATTCAGAAAGAATATCATTTGCCTCTTGTTCAGTCTTTGTTATAATCGCTATATCATCTGTAAATAATAGCAACAGAGAAATCAAACCATCTTTCTCTCTCCTAAATAAACAAGGATCAGCTATACCAGCTTTAAAATCCATGGAAACTAATTCTTTTACAATGCATTTATTCCATTCATAACCTGATTGCTTTAAAACATAAAGACTTTTCTTTAATTTCCAATAATCATTTTTTCTATCATCTTTTAAACCTAATGGCTTTTTCATATAAATGGTATGTTGTAATGGTGCATGTAGATATGCAGTTTCGACATCTACATGATTAATTATGCATTTATTTTTAGCTGCCCAAACTAATGCTCCTCTCAATGTATTTGCTCTCAGACTAGGTGCAAATACCTCATCATAATCCTTATCTGATTGAGCAAATCCCTGAGCAACTAATCTTGCTTTATGGGTAACAGTGCCATCCACACCAGTCTTTAATTTATACACCCATCTGCAACCTATTGCACGCTCACCTGGTGGTAACTTTACATCTTCATATACCTCAAGATCCTTTAAAGATTTTAATTCCTTATTCATAGCTTCCTGCCAAGCTACCTGTTCCTTTGTTGGATACAGCTTAAGTTCATTATAATTAGACGGTTCCACATTAATCTGGCATACAATACTTGCCTGATATCTATCAGGTGGACGTCTCTCCCTAGTTGACCTCCTAGGCAATTTGGTACAAGTTGTTGGAATTTCCTCTTCCTTTTCCTCCCCTATCGAAGTATCTTCTACATCATCCATAGATGGTTCCTCTATTGAGGATTCTTTCACTATCCTATCATCAGTACTATTCTTATCAGAATCATCAGGAAACAATGGATCCTCAACAACGATACTATCTTGTTCCTTGTATTCTTGTTCCAGTTTACTCCATCCAACATGCTCAAGGAATTTAGCACTTGCACTACAATATACTCTAGTAGTACCTGGCTCCCAGAATCTAAATGATCTATGATTAGATTCATACCCTACAAAACATAATTTCCGTGCTCTATGTTGTCCCTTTCGCCTTACTTGTGTGGGAATATGCACCCATGCTGGTGCACCAAATGTATGCAAATAACTAAGATTTGGTTTCCTACCATACCAACGAGTAAATGGCAATTCACCAGTTGTTGCATTCACTACATTGTTCAAAACATGGTTAGCACACATTATAGTTTCACCCCAGAGCCTCTCTGGTAAACCAGAATCTGAAATCATGGTTCTAGACATAGCCTGTAATGTCTGACCTCTACGTTCAATATGCGCATTATGTTGTGGCCGAAAAGGAGCAGAACGCTTATGTTCAATACCAGCTCTCTTTAGCATATCTTCAAATCTCTTATTGGTAAACTCAGTACCATTATCTGTTACTAAACTAACCAGTTTCTTATTCATTTTTCGTTCAACAAACCTTAACCAGTTTACAAAATGCTGATATGTTTCTGTTTTTGTTTTCATCAGATAACAGAAACCATATCTAGAAAAATGATCAACTATGCTCAATATATAACAGGCTCCACCTAAACTGGGTTTCTTAGGGCCAATGAGATCAGCAAATACAACCTCTAATGGTTCCTTGGTTTTAAATCCATTTAACCTGTTTGCAGGAATTACCTTGCTCTTTTCCTGATTGCAAGCATTACAATTTAAATATCTTGCACAAGGTTTTAATTTTATACCATTAGATAACTCAACAGTTTTCTTTAAAATTTTGAAATTTAAATGTCCCATACGTCTATGGAGCAAATGAATACATTCATCATGAGGCTTCCTATTTTCATAAACTGAATTGGCCTTATTTAATGGACTATCATGGATAATGTATAAGCCATCATGCAATCTTGCAGTAACTTTTTTACCTTGTTTTTCAATTAAACATTTATCTCCCTGAAAAGTTACCACAAACCCTGCTTTTACCAATTCTCTCACAGATAGTAAGTTATTTTTAAGGTTAGGTACATATAACATTGGTAAACTTTCATTAATACATGAACAATATGCATTACCTTCTCCAGATACTCTCAATTTCCAGCCATTTGCTAATGATACATGCTGTTTACTTTCAGTCATATTAACAAATCTCTCTTTACTTTTAGTTATACACTGAGATGCTCCACTGTCTATTATCCAGATATCATGGCTTACATTTTTATTTGTACTTGATATAGCTGCACTAACATCATTATAATCTCTCTGCATATTACTAGCATTCTGCTTTTTACCCTTTTTACAGAATCTGGCTATATGACCTTTAGCCCCACAAGAATAACATTTCCTAACAATATAGGCAGTTGAAGACCGTTGTTCTTCCTGTGGTGGTTTCTCTCTCAGTTGTTTTCTATCTTGCCTTCTTCTAGACTCTTCTAACAGTCTTCCTATTATGCCAGTCAATGTCAGTTCATCTCTGGTCAAAACTTCCAGTGAAGACACATAATCATCATAAGAGTCATCCAAAGAAGAAAGAATAATATAAACTTGATGCAACTCTGAGAAAATCAGTTCTTTTTCATGTAGCTCTTGTAATGTTCTCTTCATAAACTCCAAATGAGCTAACATGTCACCACCTTTTAACAAACGTGCTCTGAACAGTTTACGTGTAAGGTGTATGTGCGCACCAACACTATCACGAACATAAAGTCTCTTTAAGGTACTCCAACACTTGGCAGCAGAATCTTCACCATGAATATGGACCAGTTGCTGATCACTCAGTGTCAGTCCAATAATACTAAGAGCCTTTTCATTATCCCGGTTAAAGTCAGCTATTTTCTTCTTATCTTCATCATTTGTTCGATCCCAAGCAGTTATATCAGGTGGATTATTAACCACAGTCCATAATCCTTCTTTACGCAAAAGTAAGCTGCACTTCATAGACCAGGAAACATAGTTAGTTCCATCTAACCTGGTTATCAGGGATAAGCTAGTTGACTGTTCTTGTGCCATTGTTAATTTAACAGTAAACCACAAGTTAGCTGTCTGAGTATGAAACTGAATATTCACACTAACTCTCAATATCTCTCTGGGCCCATAACCAGTGTTAATATATTAGCAGAGTATTCCTTGTGTTACCAAGGTTGTGCATACAGAAACGTTTAGATTGAGATCAGTTGTGAATAAGTACTCAGCCACACACAGATACACTAACTTGAATTAAACGTTTACTTTAAGAAATAGCATTTTCCTATAAACAGTCCAAAGTCATACACTTAATAGTCATAATGACAATCCAAGTATTATCCAGTACAAGTACATTTTAGCTATAATACATAACTACAACACAGAGAGAAATGCAGAGCATACATACTCTAGGCCTTGCTCTAATAAGAAGCAGAGACTACACTAAGTAGCAGAGACCAAAGACAAACAGAGAGGGACTCCCAGAGAAATAAGCTGTGAACTCTAGCTCCCTCTTGTGGCAGTCTGCAACACCTCAGCTAAACAGACATATCTGTTAAAGGCTAGACATATATTGTTCTATCCAATATTAGTTATGGTCAGAGACCTAACAGATATTCAGACGCTGTTAAAGAATTATTTATATCAGCATCCTGTAAAGGCTGAGTGAAAAGTGTATGCATTTGCTATTTTAGAAACCAGAAAACTTGGACCCTGCAAAAAGATACTTCAGCTGACTGAAATTGAGAAACGTCAATTGTTTCTCCCCCCCCCCCCAAGGGCTGCAGAATCATAACCAGGGATGAAATTCAAAACTTTTCCTTACCGGTTCTGTGGGCGTGGCTTACTGGACGTGGCAGGGGAAGGATATTGCAAAATCTCCATTCCCACCTCACTCTGGGGCCAGCCAGCGGTGATATTTGCCGGTTCTCTGAACTACTCAAAATTTCCGCTACCGGTTCTCCAGAACCTGTCAGAACCTGCTGAATTTCACCCCTGGATAACCAATGACATAACATGTGGATAGCCAATGTTTAAGCCAATTTTTGAGAATATGGGTGCTGGAAGGTTGTTTGTTTTTTTTGTTTTTTTTTGCCCAAATTAGGCACATTAAGTCTTCCAACAAGATAGAGCCAGGGTGGTCTACTGCTTAATGTACTGACCTAGGAAGAAGGAGACCTAGTTATAATCTTCCTTTAAGCACACACAAAAAAATGAATTGTGTGTTCTTGGGCTATTTACTCCCTCTCAGCCCAAATTAGCAGGCTGAAAAAACTCAGCCTTGCAACATGCCTTCATAAGCTTCACTATAAGAACTAGTTAACTTCAGTGCAAAATCAGCAGATTCTTTAACCAAACAGCATATTAGATGGTAAGAACAGCAGCAAGGTGTTTAACAAGCTCAATATTCCTACTTTAAATCTTAAGTAGTCAACTTCTTGTGATTATGACAGATAAAGAGAACGCAAACCACAAGTCAGGCCTTCTCTATGGTTGTCCCACCATTGTTGTTTTCAAGAAAGCAAAGATTGAAAACTCTCCTTTTTGAGTGATCACTTTTTCCCTGAATTGATGATGAATGGGAAGACATTTCAGCTATTTATATTGATCTGAGGATTAGATTTTTTACTGTGGATCATTATTTTATGTTTTAATATCAATTGATCTGGGCAATATAAAATTGCATAAATAATAAATAAGTGACCAAATGAGTGCGATGATTTGCTGTCAGATCGCAGTGGCATAATCCTGGGACATATTCGGAGTTGCAAAAGATATTATAGGCATCTGCAGAGTGGGACAAAAGATTTTAAAAAAAGGGAAGCAATGTTGCACCATTGCAAACTCCTCCTCTTCTGTGTATTCATCGTGACATCACATGAACCTATGTTCCAAAGGGCAGAGCTTGTGGATGCTTCTGGTTAGCATATTTAAGAGGTGAATCCTTGCCTAATTATCCAATAATGACACTTCATTCAAAACTCAGCTAGCTTGACAAGAAGGCTGCATTGCTAGAATGCAATATAAAATTTCATCACAAATATCAATGTGAGCTATCAGTTATATACCCTGAATATGTAGGTCTGTGGGTGTGTAAATTTTAGCATATTAAGATTAATCAATTATAATTATATAATCTATAAATATATAGTCTGCTTGGTTTTGAAAAGTTGTTTATATGGGTTAAAAGCTGCACCAGATTTTTGAAGTTTGCAGATAGCATATGGAACCTTTAGTTTCTCATAGTCAGCTCGGGGGTGGGTGGGTTCCGGTTTTCTTCGCTGCCGGTTTGCTCAGTGATGTGCCACGCGCACGTCCATGCGCAGTGCTTAAAACACAGTGCTTAAAAAAACAAGATGGCGCCACCTATGGTGCCGCCAAGAGAGCCAGTTCGGGGGCGTGGCAGGCCTGGGTCACTGCCAGTTCTAGCAACCCAGGCCAAGTTACTACCAGTTCTATAGAACTGGTCCGAACCGGGAGGAACCCACCTCTGAGTCAGCTACGACTTACTGGGCAAGAGACATTGCAGTGTAAATGAGCTGAAGTGGGAAGGAGGAACAGAAGTAGTTGCATGAATCCTTGGCCTCATTTTATTTATTGCCTGCTACAGCGTCCTTACTATCATTTTAGAGAATTGTCATGAGAATTGAATTACATGCAGTGAATAGAAATTAAGTCATTCTACTTTCTCTGGGTAGAAGCACTCATTATTAAGCCTTCACATGAAAAGATCAGTTTCTCCACCGCTCAGCCCTTTCTTTGGTTCCTTCCTACTGTTTGTTCGTGAAATGCAGGTGCCATACCTGGTGAGAGTGTTTAGCAATATTTTCCCTACCAAAGATGCTTTCTCTTTTTTTTCTCCTTCCATTAAATCATGTCAAATTATAGCACTTAGATAGCAATAGCACTTAGACTTATATACCGCTTCATAGTACTTTACAGCCCTCTCTAAGCGGTTTACAGAGTTCAGCATATTGCCCCCAACAATCTGGGTCCTCATTTTACCCACCTCGGAAGGATGGAAGGCTGAGTCAACCCTGAGCCGGTGAGATTTGAACAGCTGAACTGCTGAACTGCAGTGCTGCATTTTAACCACTGCGCCACCTCGGCTCTTAAAAATTCTCGGAGACTGCCTGAACAAGTCCCTGCAGTTTTCTTGGCAAGGTTTTTCAGAAGTGGTTTGTCATTGCATGCTTCCTAGGGCTGAGAGAAAATGATTGGCCCAAGGTCATCCAGCTGGCTTTGTGCCTAAGGTAGGACTAGGACTCATAGTCTCCCATTTTCTAGCCTGATGCCTAAGTTAACCACTACCACAAGCTGGCTCTTTCTTCTCTTTAACAGAGGCCTTTTATTCATTACAAAGAAGTGCATTATGCCTTTTCATGCAGCAGTGTTACTCTTGAAATCCTGTCCTTGGCACACCTGTGATGACAGAATGAAATGAACCTCACAGAACAATGTTTAGCTTCAGATGAAAACTAAAGCAGCCTTGGACCCCTTTATCAAGAACAACTCTCTCCTTTCCCTTTTATAGTCAGTTTGTGCAATTCCATCTCCCCTGTTCCAATGGCCAAGGGACCAATTGTATAATAATATTTGGTTGGGAATTTCAGCCATTCTCTAAAACTCAGCTGGGCTGCTTGCTGCCAAATTTTAACAGCATGTTTTTGTGGGGCTTGGGGACTCAAAAAGAAACTTGGTAGCTGTAAGTTATCTATGACTGCCTTTGTAGCACAAAGCCTATAACGAGGTATTCTGCCCAGCAAAATGTTCTACCTCCCTCTTTTAATATACATTAATTCATTCTCATACTTTAAATCAGTTGACGGTTATTGAAATGCTATTCAGTAGCTTTTAGTGTAAATAAGGTGGAGCTTTTGACTATTTAAAGTGATTATTGACTATAGCAGTTATTAGGCTATAATATATTGGGGAAGTCCCAGGATATCCTCCATAGTTTACCAGTTACATAATTTACCAGCTACACCTGTCCTCAGGGGTGGGGGGGTATAAGGCATTATACATCATTTGCTTCACATATCTGGCTTTGAATCTTCACGAGACGTGAGAATCCTTGTGAGGTATCTTTAAGTCTAAATAATATGAATTCAGGTTTCTACAATACTATTCTGAGATCTAACCACTATGTCCCACTGGTTAATTTGCTCTTGTGCTTTTTTAAACCAGCCTCTTTGCTCCCTGATATTAATGACTGCCTTACACAGAGTCCCTTTAAAGGCCTCTTGGAAATGGTGAAACCCAACCCAATGTTGCTGTCAAAGGCAATCTGATCTCTATATACACAAAGATAACAGGCTGTGCTCACAGGGTGTGGGGGGGAGGGGGAGACATGGTGACATCGACTATGTCTTTAGTAGCTGCTTCTATAGCAGGTATCCAGTTCTACTTCTCCACTGTTCAATCCTCAGTGAAAGCACTGAGTGTCTACTGAATATAGGCGTAGAATAGATTTCAACAGCTATTGGGGATATTACTGGAACAAATCTTATGATAAGAACCTAAGAATTCTATCCAAAAGATTTATTTATTTTAAATCTCATAAATAAATAAATAAGATCAGGCACAACCCTACAGCAAATGTTCCCAAGATTCAAATATATAAAAATTTACATTGTATTGTGTGTTTTGCAATGTCACTACAAAGCATACAGTAAATATGCAGCATTGATAGAAGCTCCAACTGTGCAGCTGGAAGTCAGTTGTGTCCCATGGCAACACTGTTGACCCTCCAACCTAAATGCATGCCCTCGTCTTCCTGCCCCCTCTTACTCTCTCTCACTGCTGATCTTGTGGGAGTTAAGCCTAATAAACAGATACTTGATCAGTAGCGTCCCTTGGCTAGTATGGGCCTGTCCTTTCTGTCATTCCAGATTAAAGTTGGCAGGAATCGGAGCAACACAAAAGAAAATTAATTATCCCTAAAAGGATTAGATGGGTGGACACCTCATTAATCCATTCGTTAATGCTGGCTATAATAGCTCACGAGCCATTCTGTGTTCGATGTTTACTGCATTATGTTAATGTCCAGGTAGGGTCCACCCAAAAAGCCACTGTCAGTGACGGATAAATCTGATCCAGTATAAGGGTGTTGTGATTGAAGATGTTTGAGATGGTCTCATAATGGAACTGCCTCCTCAAGACGCTAATGGAAACTAACATTCTTATAGTATATATTGTTCTATATTCTACTTTTACTCCAGGAACTTGAGACAGTTTACATGGGGTTCTCCCTCAATTCATACTTGCTGTATGATAGATTGGACTAAAAGGGAGTGACTGTGCTGTCTGCTACATTCTGGACTAGTGGTAGCTTCTACATGGTCTTGAAGGATAGTCCCATGAAGATAATGTTATATAATCCAGTTGAGAAGTAACTAAGGCAGGAGTGACTGTGAGCAAGACCACTTGTGCAGGACACAAGATGAACTTATGCCAAAAACCTTCTGGCCAAAGCTGCCACCTATTCATTGAGCAGGAGCTATGAGTCTACTCTAGGAGGACCCATAAGTTGCAGCCCAACTTTTTCTGGGGGAAATCTACCCCTTTAAGAGACAAAGGCAGGGGTGAAATCCAGCAGGTTCTAACACGTTCTGGAGAACCGGTAGCAGAAATTTTGAGAGGTTCGGAGAACCGGTAGTGGAAATTTTGAGTAGTTCGGAGAACCAGCAAATACCACATCTCGCTGGCCCCAGAGTGGGGTGGGAATGGAGATTTTGCAATAGCCTTCCCCCAGGAGTGGGGTGGGAATGGAAATTTTGCAGTATCCTTCCCCTGCCATGCCCACCAAGCCACACCCACCAAGCCACACCATGCCCACCAAGCCACAGAACCAGTAGTAAAAAAATTGGATTTCATCACTGGACAAAGGTAACAAGACACTAGAGCTTAGGGTGCCCAAAACTCAAAACAACTCAATCTTGCTGGGGTTGAATTGCAGTCAGTGCCCCCCGCCCAGGTTACAGCCGCTAGGTACTAAGCAAACACCTCAACAGCATCACTTGCCTGGCCTAGGTGGAGATATTTAATAAAGTATATCTTGCATACTAATGTTACCGCCTCCATGCTTTTGATTGATTTCACACAGCAGTTTCATGTAGATCAGCGTTCCCTGAACTTTGCGGCTTGGTGGCCTGCTGGAGGGAGGGAAACCGGACCTTGTGAGCAGGGCCAGTGCGCATGCACACACACACACAGGTGCAGCTCAACTTGCGCAAGCAGTGGGTTGGCGCGCACACACACATGCATGCACAGCTCGACTTGTGTAAGTTGAGCTGCACACACATGTGCGCGTCCACCAGCTCGCTGCTTGCACAAGTTGAGCTGCACATGTGTGCACATCAGCCCACCATTTGCACAGCCCAGTTGCAAATAGGCCACTGCCCAGGAGTGGGCTGTGGCCCAGGGGTTGGGGACCCCTGGTGCAAATGATAAAAAGAACTGGTAAGAAGCCCAAGCCCAGAGGCATCCCACATAAAAGGGCCTAGGGGTAGACCTTCCCTGCGCCAATTAACACTGATTGGAACCAGCTAAGGAGAAAAAAGAACCATTGCAGAATAATGCTCCCCACTTCCAACCATTGAAACCAATCCAGAAGGATACCATGGTCAATAATTGCAAAAGTTAAATTCAGGAAGGCCAGAATGGACATACCATCATCATCCCAACCTCTTCAAAGTCTTACCAATGCTATCTCAATGCTATAACTGAATCTGAACCCTAATTGAAAAGGGTCTCAATACCTGTGTCATTCAGGACCATCTGAAACAGAGCACTTACCACCATCTCCAGTTGGAACTGGACAAAAGTTGTTCAATACTGTCAGGTCCAAGAATGGCTTCTTGAGAAGGAAATCCACCACCACTTTCTTCCAGGCAAGTGGAACTACATTCTCCCACAAAGAGGCATTGACCACTACTTGGACCCAACCTCATACAGCCTTCTGGGAGGCTTTACCACAATCATGAGGGGCATGGCTCCGGAACACAGGTGGCTATGCTCACAAGAACAAGGACTCTATGCTACTTCTTCAAGATCAATCAGCTCAAATCCTTCCTAGATAATGAGCTAGCGCAGTGATGGCAAACCTATGGCATGCGTGCCACAGGTGGCACGCGGAGCCACTGTTCTGACCCAGTTGCTGGACCAAGGAACACAACACAAACAGTGTATGAATAAACCTTATTTTAATATTAACAAACTACTAATTATCTGTCTTAGCAGTCGTTCTAAAGTCAATGAAATGATAAATCAGTCTTTTCGGAGCAACAGCTGTTAATTAACCTTCTAAACAGCCAGCAATAGTCCAAGCAAAAAGAATCAAAAGTCCGACAAAGAGTCTGTCTGATAACAGCACACAATCTTACTGTTGTTGGCAGAATGCCCAGGAGCAATTTGCAGGAAAGTTGATGTCTTTCAAACACGAGCCGAACAGGAGTTTTGCAGTCAGAGACAAGATGTGGAATGAACAAAGTTGTTTCCTGCAAATTGGTTAGTCCTTTTCTTCACTTAAATAGGCTATGGGAGTGGCCAATTATCCCCAAGCCTTACTCCCGAGTAGTCCTTCTCCTCAGGAGCCATTCCTGCCGTTTGGCAGCTCTGCGCGCGTGCGCATTGAGGACAGGCTCCTCCTCTTCTTCTTCTGCACTCATTGCAGCCTCTGGAGGTTCTGAAGGCCCTGGCTGAATCCTTGCCTCTGGCACCAAGACTTCTCCAGCCTCCTCACTGTCCGACTCTGGTGCCAGCTGCACAGGCCACTGGCGAATCACCACACCAGCCTCCTCGCTGTCTGAATCAGCTACCAGCTGCACAGGCCGCTGGCGGGTCACAACAGCCATATCAGAGGGCACGCGAGGTGTTGCCCTATGTCAGCTCCAGCGTGCATGTGTGCGCTGGCCAGTTGATTTTTAAAATAACTGGGAATATCTGACTAAAGATTTACGTTAATCCTGATGGCTTCTAAATCTGTAAAGACGGTCTCTTCCAAAAGTGCGGAGAGCTCCCCAACCCCCACTACTACTAAGCTGCAAACGCTTGCAACACAATCTCAACCCCAGCCCCAGCCATTAACTCTTGCAATGCTGCAAGAAAGCCTTAAAGCTATGCAGATTCAAATATCTACCAATTTTAACAAAAAAATTGATGAATCTAATGAGACAATTAAGGAGTTGATAAATGATCAGATACAAGTTGTGTCTAATAAAATGGAAATCTGCAACAATGAAATTAGAGCTGACATTTTGGAGGCATTTAAAGGATTGGCAAATAATGTGGAATATTTGGATGAGCAAGTTCAATTAATCAAAGATATTACTGCCTCCCTACGAGAGAGGATAGATGAAGTTGAAGAAAAAACTACAGATGAAATTACATTGATTCATTTTCGCAACATGGAGTTCGCGATCAGAATTCGTGGACTGCGGGAAGAGAAAAGTGAAGACCTAAGAGTGTTGTTGGGAGATGCCCTTGCCCAAGTGTTGGATATCAACAAGGAAGAGCTGATGGGCCAGATCGATAAGGTTTACAGGGTCAATTCTCGAGCTGCCAGAGTAAGGAACCTTCCAAGAGATATCGTGATATATTTTAATAACAGAGCATTGCGTAATGAAATTCTCCAAGCAACGTACCTAAATAAATTACAGGTGGGAGGACAGGAATTGATCACACTGAAAGAGATTCCCCCAAGAATGCTGAGGGCTAGAAGAGATTTTTCCTTTTTGGTTGAGGAGCTTAAAAGACAACAATTACCATTTAGATGGGAAGTTCCAAACGGTATCTCTTTGATCTATGCTGGAGAAAGACATCGACTTAACACGGTCCAAAAAGCAAGAGATTTCTTTACATATATTTTAAAGGCTGGGACACAAAGCTCATCAGAGGGAAGGAGAAAAGAGAATGACGGAGCAAGACAACAGGAAGTCCAGCAAATAGAGGCCCCATCTGGTCAAGGTGATACTGTTATAACTCGGGACCAAAGTTTGGATCTATTTGGAGAACAACAGATAAAAGAACAGAGACAGACCAGAGCGGCAACTAAACGTATGCAGGAAATGGCACAACAACAATCTCAGCTTGCGGTTAAAGAAACTACTAAATCTGAAGCAGTGGGAGGAGCAAGACGAAAGGAACGGCAGTTCTTAGATCATCAGTCAATGTTCCAGAAGCTTCAGAAGCCTGCAGATGGGAAGTAGATTTTTAACTTGGAATGTTAATGGATTAAACTCACCACAGAAAAGAAGGAAAATATTTCATTATCTTAAACAATTTAACAATGATGTGGTCTGTCTTCAAGAAACACATATTAGAAAACAAGACCAAAAATATTTGCTAAATTCAAAATTAGGACTACAATTTGTATCATCAGCATTAGAAAAAAGAAATGGTATTGTAATATACGTTAAAAAAAACCTGACTGCCAAATTGATTGAAGCAGACGATCAAGGAAGATTTTTAGCTATAGAACTTTTAATTAAAGGAGAAAGAATATTGGTGATTGGTGTATATGCCCCGAACCAACAACAAGAGAAATTTTATGATTTTTTACATACAAAGTTAATACAATGGGACTATAATACCTGTATCCTTCTGGGAGATTGGAATGGTGTACCAGACGTTAAAAAGGACAAGAAGGGTCCAAGCCAAAATACTTTTTCAAGAGCCAAATTACCAAAGTCTTTTTTTGAAATGATGGAAGATTGGGAGTTGAGGGACATCTGGCGTGAAAGAAATATAGAAGAAAAGGACTTTACCTTTTTCTCCGATAGACATCAATCTTTTTCAAGGATTGATTTTATTTTGATCACTAATAATCTTTTTTCTAGGGTAAAGAAGACGAAGATATGTTCAAGAGTATTAACGGATCATAGTCCGGTCTGGCTGGAATTGCAAGATAACAATGGACCCAGAAGGTCATGGAGGTTAAATGATAATTTATTTAGATATGAGAATAATGTGAGGGAATGTAAAAAATTAATGAAAGAATTTTTTGTTAATAATATGCAGAAGGGCACATCTTTGGAAATGGTTTGGGATGCCAGTAAAGCTTATATGAGAGGTATTTTGATCTATCTGAATAATAAATTTAGAAGAAAAAAAGAGGAAAAGAGGAAAGAATTGGAAGAAGAGATCAAACGACAGGAAAGGGCCTTAATTTCTAATCCATTGGATAGGAAAATTAAAGAGGTAATTAACTTATTAAGGGGTCAATTCAATATGTTAATGACAGACCAAGTGGCAACCAATTTACAGTATGTAAAATTTAATATTTTTAGTAACGCAAACAAACCAGGGAGGTGGCTGGCATACATGTTAAGAAAGAAGCAAAAATCAAGAACTATTGAAAAAATTAGATATAAGGGTAAAGAAACTTATGAACAAGAATTCATTAAAAAATCATTCTTAGATTTCTACTCAGGATTATATAGTGGGGATAAAGTTAGGGAAGAAGAGATAGATAGGTACTTACAGCAACAAAATATTCATACAGTTACTGAGATTCAGAGGGATACCTTAAATCAATTGATAACTTCAGAAGAGATTGCATTGACAATTAAACAATTAAAAGTGGGCAAGGCCCCGGGGACAGATGGATTAACCGCTGTTTATTATAAAAAATTGCAGGAGGAAATGGTGGAACCACTTAAAGATTTGTTTAACTATATCCAAAAGGGAGGCATTGTACCTCCATCTTGGAAAACTGCTTTTATCTCTCTGATCCCAAAAGAGGGTCAAGATCTTACAGACCCAAAAAATTACAGGCCGATTTCACTTCTAAACTTAGATTATAAAATTTTTGCAAAAATTTTAGCAAATAGACTAATGATAGTTTTACAACAGACAATACATCATGATCAAACTGGGTTTATAACAGGTAGACAAATGAAAACTAATGTTAGACAAGTTGTTAACTTATTAGAGTATTTGGGAAAGAACAACCAGGTCCCTGCAACATTGATATTTTTGGATGCTGAGAAAGCCTTTGATAGATTGAATTGGCGATTTTTATTAAAGTTAATAGAAAAATTACAACTTGGAGATTATTTTGTACAATCTATTCAGGCAATATACCAAAAACAAACAGCGCAAATAATAATCAATGGTGGGTTAACAGATAATTTCAATATAGAAAAAGGAACAAGACAAGGATGTCCTTTATCTCCTTTGTTGTTTATCTTGAGTTTGGAAATATTACTCAGCAAAATAAGAGAACTTGACACAATAAAGGGGATTAAGATCAGACAGGAAGAATATAAGTTACGAGCTTTTGCGGATGACCTGGTTGTTACTCTGACCCAACCACTACAATCTATTATGGATATAATTAATTTATATGGACAAGTATCTGGTTTTAAGATAAATATAGCCAAAACAAAAATAATAGTTAAGAAATAGAAAAGGCAACAGGTTTTGAAGTAGTTCAAAAGATTAATATAATTTAAATAGCATATTTTGTTTGCTGTTTGAAGAAATAATAGATTATACTTTCAAGCTTATGCATAACAAAGAGTTAAGAAAGGATAAGATATTTTTGAATTAACAATCTGTTTTAGTATTAGGTAATTTTATACTTTTTGTTTTGAATTTATACCTTGTGTTTTTCTCTGGGAAGTCTGGGAGGGGGGAGGGGGGAGGGGGGAGGGTGAGGGAGGGGAGAAGGGTAGAGGGTGGATGGGGGGGTAGAAAAGATAAAAACTGTATGTACTTTGTACTTGTAAAACTTTTCAATAAAAAAAAAAGATTGATTGATTTCACTCCATCACTGTTCTAGATGTCTGTTGCATCATCTCCCAGATCTCCATAAATCAGGGGCTGTATAGGATCCATGATCACAAAGAATCTGTACAGGTGTGATTCAATCTAAGGCCCTCATTACATACTCATTTCAAGCTGCAACTAAGGTCTGGTGCCAGAGAGTCAGGAATAACTCCAAGCCCCTCTGAAACCACTACTGGGTCTATCAAACACCTGGAGTAGCTTAGGTCCTCTCTCCCTGAAGTGAGGAACAGCTACAAAGAACCCTGGATACAAGAGACAGTGGTCTGTCTATGACAAGGGACAGATGTTAACACACCCCAATCAAAATAATCTCAGCTGAGACCTGATCTGTCTTTGAACTGAGGATTAGCATCAACAGTACCCATAGTTCTGAGGTGCATTGGAATATCATCCTAGCTTCCAGTTACTTGATCTTCCTCCCTCTGAGTATTTCCCAGCACATCTTCCCCTATTATAGCTAGGCTGTCTAATTAGATATAAGCCAATTCACAGCCACAGTCTTGAGTACTCAAGAGATCCATGGGCCCTTTGCCTGGCTATTAATAGCCGTTATACCTTGTGGGGATGATGTCAGGAAGAAAGACAAAGAAAATACTGGAGAAGATGTAAGTTATATAGCTGCAATGAATAGGATGTCATCAGCTTCCCATTAACTTAATATCAAAGCTTGCATTGAGACTAGGTTCTCACTTTGCACTAGATCAGGGGTGTCAAACTGAAGGCCCGGGGGCCAGATCCGGCCCATGGGGTGCTTAGATCTGGCCCGTGGGGCCACCCTGGAAACAGTGAAGGACCAGCCCGCGGTGCCTCTGCCAGTGAAAACAGCTCGGGTGGGCTGCAGGAGGGTTGCAGGAGGCCGTCGCAGCCGGAAAAAGAGCTCGGGAGCCCATTTTCGTTGGCAGAGTTCTTGGGCCACCACAGGTGCCCCCGACACAAGTGACATCGAGCTGGCCACGCCCACCCTGGCCATGCCCACCCAGTCCCCCGAGGTCAGACACAACCGTGATGTGTCCCTCAATGAAATCGAGTTTGACACCTCTGCACCAGATTATTTTGTTTGTTTGTTTGTTTGTTTGTTTGTTTATTTATTTATTTAATTATTTATTTAATTATTTATTTATTTGTATTCCACCTTTATTATTTTTATAAATAACTCAAGGCAGTGAACATATCCAACACACCTTCCTCCTATTTTCCCCACATCAGTAACCCTGTGAGGTGGGTTGGGCTGAGGGAGTGATTGGCCCAAAGTCACCTAGCTAGCTTTCATGTCTAAGGTGGGACTTGAACTCACAATCTCCCTCTTTCTAGCCTAGTGCTTTAACCACCAGACCAAACTGGCTGTCATCTTTATGATTTGTTTGGTTTTTATTTAGTATAAATATAATCCTCATTTAGCAATCATAATTGGGACCAGCAATTTGGTTGTTAAGTGAAGTGGTTGCTAAGAGAAACCATGACTGTGCTTATCATCTTACTTCAGCTTTCCATTGCTTTACGGACCTGCCAAGGTTATAAATGTGAGAACTGGCTGCAAAGTTACTTTTTCATCACCATTGTAACTACAAATGATTGCTAAACAAGTCAGTTGCTAAATGAAGATTATTTATATGAACTCAAGGAGATGCAATGGCTCAGCAGTTAAAGACACTGAGCTTGTCAGCTGGAAAGCTGACAGCCCAGGTTCGAGACCTGAGCACTGCACAATGGAGTGAGTTCCCATTACTTGCCACAGCTCCTGCCCACCTAGCAGTTTGAAAGCATGCAAATGCGAGTAGATAAATACCACTTTGGTGGGAAGGTAACAGTGTTTGGTACACCTTTGGTGCAGGGGCGGGTTCCTAATTTTTTTACTACCACTCTGTGGCCGTGGCTTATTTTGTGGGTACGGCTTGCCAGCCATGTGACCGGATGGGCGTGGGCCTCGGGAGTTTGGCAGCGGCCGGAGAAGCACAGCCCCCCACAGCGGGAGCAGCAAGACCGCGGCAGCGGTTCTTCTAGGAGGCTCCGTCTGGCCTGAATGCTTCTCCCCATTCAATGATCCTAGGCTCCTGCCGCCCGTTCACCCTCCCCTCAGCAGCTCGAGAAGCCTCAAATGTGCGAAAATGCCTGGGATCATCACCGCGCGTTCATGGCTTCTCAGACTGCTGAAGGGAGGGGAACTGAGATAGGTCCTGCCGCCCGTTCTTTCAGCGTCTCACGCGCTCCCTCAGCCATCCTCCCCTGCTTGGACTCACTGTGGGGTAGGAAGGCAGCGCATGCGCAGTGCCGGAAGCTCGGCTTCTGGGCATGCGCAGAAGAAAAAAAAATTTTTTTAATTAACTTTTTTTTTTTAATGGCGGCGCCCAGGCACCGGCAACCGACCGCACCGGTACTGTGACGTCACCAGTGGGCCGCTACCGGTGCTATAGAGTGGACTGCACCGGTAGGAACCCACCACTGCTTTGGTGTCTACCTATGCTGGTGACATAACCACAGAAATGTCTTCAGGCAACGCTGGTTCCCTCAACTAGGAAACGGAGATGATCATCGCCCCCTAGAGTCGCAAATGACTAGACAGGGGGAAACCTTTACCTTTTTTATATGAACTCAGGAAGTTTCTCTTAGAAGTACGGGTAATCTTCACTTAATGGCCCTAACTGGGACTAGCAAATCTGTTGCTAAGTGAAGTGGCCATTAAGCAAAACATCATATTACCTTCCTCGCTTAGGGACAGCGGTTCTGGCAGTATCTGTTGCCATCATTGAGCAAAGCCCATATGGTCAGTAGGCAATGACCCTTCCCAATCCAAGCCATTTCTGACTTGGCTCCTCCCAGCCTCAAACCTCAGTTTTTCCATGGCAAGGGACTGCCTACCCTTCAACTGCCTACCCTTCTGCCTAACTCCCCCCCCCCCCCAATTTCTGCCCATGTGGTCACCCTGTAGAGCATAGGTCTAGGATAATTCATCACAGCCAACTCGCCACGGCAATCTCACCACGGCCCTCACCATGATACAGTTAAAAGCTGTGGTAAAAAGGTAATAAAATGAGGCACAACTCACTTGCCTTGATTAGCAAGAGAAATTTCAGGCTCAATTGTGGTTGTAAGTTGAGAACTACCTGTACCTGTACATGCCTTTGAGATGATGAGAGGAAAAATAACTGGGTGGCAACTTCAGACCAATGTTCCCTCTAAGCTGCGCGGCCGTGCACGTAACGAGAGAACGCCGCGCGGAAGTTTCTAATGGCAGAGGCTGCGCGCCTGCGCGGCCACGCACATGAAAAGAGAACGCTGCGCGGCAGTTTCTAACTGCCGCGCTCCATTTTCTGATGTTACAGGGAACATTGCTCCAGACCATTAGGAATATTGGATGAGAACACATATAACAATCCTGCTGGCCTTTCTGCCCCGGCATCCTTTCTGATTTCTATTTCTTAAGCTACTGACTTGTTTCACCTTGAGGTCATAAGGTCCTCCAGCTAAAGAACAAATATAGACTCCTAAAGTTGGGTATATTTAAAATCGGATTAGAAGGAATTAACGTAAAGGTAGGCAGGTTGTGCCCCCCATATGTTTTGGATTATGCCTTTCATAAATCCCTAGCAACGTAATAGGTGATGGTTAATCACTGAAGTACATTAAATTGCCTCCCTTTGAGCTAGTAAACCAGTTACTAGGCAACTAGCGTTGAGCTTGAGGGAAAATCTTGCAATTGAGGGTATTACATTTCATGGTTACACATAACGAGTAACATTTTTCGGAGAATCTTTCTAAAATAAGCTCAGAGATGAATATAATATAAAATCCAGATCTGTGATCGAAGCATTGTTGCCAGTATAATGTGCCTCTTTATTTGTTTCTCTTCTCTAGCGGCAAACCAATTTGAAATACTGCCAGTTCTCTTTGGCCAGGGACAAAGGTGGAAGAGAATTTATTAACAAACATCCTACCTTGTGCAATAATGCTGTGATTACATCTCCTTCAGTTTTACTCTTTGGTGTTCAAGTTATTGCCTGATTCCTGTCTGCTGTTTGCGAGTTCTGGCATGTATCTTATCTGTTGCTCCCTTGCAACAGAAGGGCAAGAAAAAGGAATTGAAAATGGGATGTGACTGCAAAATGTTCCCCTTGGATAAAAATACTTGGTATACTCTTCATTTCTTTATCTCCCTTGTTAAGATTTGTTCCTGCCTCTTCAGTAAAACGCCTAACATAATTTATCAAAATCCCAATCCATTCCTGCAGATGATTGTGCTAATGGACCCCATGGAGGACCCTGATGATGTGCTCCGTGCCAACCGGTCACGAGAGAAATCCTATCTCTTCGATGTAGCCTTTGATTTTGCTGCTACTCAGGTGAGGCCTGCCCCCAGGCATTCAGAACAGAACAGAAACTTTTTTGAACCCCGACTTTTTAAAATATATAAATGAAAAGCAGTGTCAAGAGGCCAAGAATTTGTGGCAGCAGATTGACAGAGAGAGGAATTCAGTGAATAACTAAAGTTTACCTTATAGCAGGGGTGGGCAACTATGGCCCTTTCAAGATCTGTGGACTTCAACTCCCAGAATTCCTGAGCCAGCTATGTTCAGGAATTCACATCCAGACATTGCTAGAAGAAAAACACATAAATAGTTTCTCACACAGCTCCTCTTTTTCTAATCTCATATTTCTGATTTTTTTTAATCCAAAACAAGGCAAAGGATGCCCTAACCTTAAATCTATCCTGTGCTCAGTTTGCTCAACTTTATTGTTTTAATGCCTGCTACTGCTTGTGTCAGAGGTGGTACAAGTATCTGGTGGGATGTCTAGGCCAGGGGTCTGCAACCTTAAACACTCAAAAGAGCCATTTGGACACATTTCCCACAGAAAAGAAAACACTGGGAGCCACAAAACCTGGGTGGGTGTGGCCAACTCGATGTCACTCACTCCCACCCAGGCACATGACCCCCCTAGCCACGCCTACCCAGCCGGTCATTAGGGCAGACAACTGGTTGTTAAAAAACACCGGGAGCCACAAAACCCTTTGACCCCCTCCACTCCCTCTCTCTCCCTCTCCCCCTCCTTCTCTTTCTGTATCTCTCCCCCTCCTTCTCTCTCTGTATCTCTCTGTATCTCTCTCTCTGTATCTCTCTCTCTCTCTCTCTCTCTCTGTATCTCTCTCTCTCTGTATCTCTCTCTCTCTCTCTCTCTCTCTCTCTCTCTCTCTCTCTCTCTCTCTCTCTCCTCCCTCCCTCCCTCCCTCCCTCTCTCTCTCTCTCTCTCTCTCATCCCCCGCCGTTGCCCTTACCTTCTCAGGCTAGGCAAGGAGTGACTGGGAAGGGAGGGTGAGGGGCAGGGCCAGTCAGTGATGGTATCACCTGACAGGGAGCCACAGCAGAGGGCCCAAAGAGCAACATGCGGCTCCGGAGCCGCAGGTTGCAGACTCCTGGTCTAGGCCAAACTGTGAGCTCCATTTTGAAGTAATTTGCACATAGACTGAAACTGAAGCTCCTGAGTGAGATCTGTTCCCACTCTGCCAGCTGTTATTCATGGGCTGAGAATCAGAATCATTGATCATTGTTTCTCAGAATGTTTTTGAAGGGAAGATGTGGCTCTCATTTTATGAGTCGTGTACACCCACACTTCGTGTGGATGTGTATATATAGCCAATATTGACATGTCCTGTTTCTTAAACCAAGAATTTTTTAAAGAAGAGATACGAGCATTTCAAGAGGAGAAGAGCCGACAAGTGCCAAGGGGGAGAGAGAATCAAGTCCCTTTTATTTTACCAAGAGCCAAGGTGGCGCAGTGGTTAAAGTGCAGAACTGCAGTTCAGCAGTTCAGCTGTTCAAATCTCACTAGGCTCAAGGTTGACTCAGCCTTCCATCCTTCTGAGGTGGGTAAAATGAGGACCCAGATTGTTGGGGGCAATATGCTGAACTCTGTAAACCGCTTAGAGAGGGCTGTAAAGCACTATGAAGCGGTATATAAGTCTAAGTGCTATTGCTATTGCTATTATTGATTTAGCTCAGAAGCAGAGTTTCAGCTTACTGCCTTTCCAGCCAAAGGGAAGTGTGGGTAGGTTGCCTTGTTTTAATTCAGCTGTTTCAGATCTATAAATCTAGTTCATTTTGGCCTGCTTAACCACTGTCAAGCCCGGAACAATAAATCTGGCATGTGGGACTGTCCCAAGTAGTTGCTCTGTGTGCTATTTATTCATTTGTATCTCAAAATACATTCCAGCTTCTTCAGTCAATGATCCATGGGCAGACTGGTTAGATTGCATGCCAGATAGCAAGGCAGTAGCAAAGCCAAACTGAAGAGCTGCTGGCACAAGAGGAATAGATAAAGTTCAAGGATATCCACAGTAAAGAGTTTAAAAAGTCAAGTTGGCAGTCATGACTGTGTAATTGAAGCCTCACCTCTGTTATACATGTGTCAGTTTCACACACAGGTATTCAGCTGTGCACTTGTAATTGCCATCTTGACTTTTTCTATCCCTTTTGTAGATGCCTCTGATAAGGTTCATTGCTACCCATCCCTTTATCTTTAGGGCAATTACTTCTTCCCTAAAAGTAAGTTCTTTCATGTTTTTCATCTATTCATCTCTCTTCATCTCTCCCTGCAGGAAATGGTCTATCGTGCCACCACTAAAGGACTCATAGAAGGGATCATCTCTGGATACAATGCAACCATTTTTGCCTATGGCCCAACAGGTAAAAACATAGGCTTAGTTCTGATTGGAGATGTCTATTTCATTTTCCAATGAGTTGGTAACAACCAAGTGCTGGTTGCTATAGCTGTGAGCTGTTGTAGTCTTTCAAGCATAGACTGTATAGTCCTGGAAGCAATTGGACTCAGCTGAGAAATGCTGCTTCCTCTGTGGTGATGAATGCAGAGCAATATTCTTTGCATGGGAAATAGAAGAGGGCCAAAAAGAAAACATATTTGGACCAAGTGTTTTAACTTGTGGCTTTTTTCAGTCATACCTCAGTATTGATAGAAGATATTTTTTTGTAGCTCAGGGTTGGACTGTGGAGTCCTTGGTGCTCTATCAGCTTGGTTGTTTTCTTGCAGATGTTTCATTACCAAACTAGGTAATATTATCAGTACTAGTAGAGAGTGGAGTTTGTTCTCATTTTATATATTAGTAGCTTGCTCTGTCACTATCAGTGAGAGTGGTATTGGTGGTTCCTTAAATGGGCTATTGCTTATAATTAACTTATTTGTCTGAGTTGATAGTTCCTTGATTGGGATATTATTTGTTTCTTAACTGTTGCTCTACTGTTATTCTTGATGTTAATCTCTGTTCATCTAGATGTTGGTCGCTTGTGAGGTGTTTTGGTCTTTTTGTTTCCTTTTTGGCTTTTTTATTGTATTTTTTGAATGGCATGTAGATTATGTTGATCTCTATGTGACTGTTGATGGTCAGTTTGTCCGAGTGCCAGACTTCCAGGAATTCTCTAGTGTTTTTGGATTTGGCTTGGTCTAGAATGCTCATGATTTCCCGGTTGAAACTATGGTTAAGTCTGTCCATGTGTTGTGAAATTAAGGAGTTTTCATCATGTCTCCTGACTACTAGTTGGTGTTCATGGATGTGTTCTTCTAGTCTTCTGCCTGTTTGTCTGATGTAGTGGCTGTTACAGTCCTGTATATTAAAGATCAGGCGTCCCCAATCCCCAGTCTGTGGACCGGTACCGGTCTGCCTGCTGGGAACCAGGCCGCACAAGCGGCGGGCAAGCATGCAAAGCGCCACTTGCACAAGTGGCAGACACGTGTGCTAAAATATCCTCTTCCCTCTACCACCACTGCTGCTGCCACTGCTGGTCCAGAAAGATTGGACACCACTGTTCTAGATGACTCCTTGTTTTTTTTTTCCTAGGGCTGCTGGGTCTTTTGGTTTACTTAAGATGTTTTGGAGGTTTTTAATTGGTTTGTGTGCTACAGTGATACCATGTGGCACCTCAATATTGTTTGAAAACTGAACTCCCTAGTTGATTAATTGAAGGATAACTGGAAGCACAAAGATATAAATGTCTGTTCATAAACAAAGTCATTTGTTCATTTAACCTTTATTTTGTTCCATAACTTCATTCATAGATTGGCCTATCTCAGAAAACACATTTTAACAGCTCCTGTAGTGGTTAAAGCACCAGGCTAGAAATCGGGAAACTGTGAGTTTTAGTCCCCTCTTAGGCATGAAAGCTCTCTTAGCCCAACTTACCTCATAGGATTGTTGTTGAGGGGGAAATGGGAGGAGGAAGGAGTATTAAGGAGTTCGCCATCTTGAATTATTTATAAAAATAATGAAGACAAAATGTAAAAAATCTAAAAAAGAATGCAAGGCTCCTTTCAGAGAAAATGTAATCACAGTTTTGGATCATCCCAGAATAGAAATGTTCCTCTATTTTATCAACCATTTGTCTCATCTCTTTCCTTACATCTCAGGCTGTGGAAAGACCTATACCATGCTTGGCACTGATCATGAGCCTGGCATTTATGTCCAGACACTCAATGACCTCTTCCATGCTATTGAGGAGACCAGCAATAACATGGAGTATGAAGTGTCCATGTCCTATCTGGAGGTAGGTCACTTTGAAGGGGTCAGAAAGGAAAATGAATGAATGAATGAATGAATGAATGAATGAATGAATGAATGATAAGAAAGTCTGAAATTGCTCAGTTATCTTCCCAGGAACAGCGAGACAATCCTTCACTTATACCGTGTTTGATTTCCCAATTTCTGTTAATTGATGCATGTTTTTAACATGCTCCTAAGTTTGAGAACTTTACCATTAATTTTTGTGCAATCTGGTGCGACTCACTTAATACCTGCCTTCCTTAGCAACAGAAATTCTGGTCCCAATTACGGCTTTAAGTTGAAGACTACCTGTATATATATATATATGTATGTATGTATGTATGTATGTATGTATGTATGTATGTATGTATGTATGTATGTATATTTCTGTTTATATATATATAAAGGGACATGTATACCAAGGGACATACTTCCCAGTAGCTAGTGTGCCAGGCATGTATTGAATTCATATTTATTTACACCTTAAGTGGTACGTATCTCCTTCTATTTTGTCTGAATGATGAAAGGTGACATAGGACCCTGCCTTTTTTGTCTCCTTGTCCAATATATCCTGTCCTCTCGTCTCCAGCCTTTCCACCTTTATGGCTGATGTATACTTCATATGGTATGTGGAGATAATTTCCATAGCAACCCATTAGGACTCCTGCTAGTATAATATTGACTCACATGAGCAGCCTGGAACAAGCAGCACTCAGCAACAAAACAGGAAAGGCAAGAAGTAGTGGCTGGGAGAAAATCCTGAGCACAAGAAGACTTTCCTGAAGGAATGAAGGATTCTGTCTCCTTCTCCTCAAGTCTGTCCAAATGTTTGAAAGTGGAGTGATCATCTTTCCATTTTGCTTCCACTACACTCTGGAAATCCAGTCTTTTCTATCTTCTTCTCTCTCAAATCAACTTTCTTGTGTTTACATATGTCTGCTGCACCATATTGAATCTAGTTGATGATGTGATTCAGACTGTGACCTTCGTTCAGCATTTTCAGCAGCATTTCCGATACCAAATCCAGGTATTCAGTGCACAGAAGAAGTAATGGTGGCGCTGCCTGATTGCCAGCTAATCTCTCCAATCCAGCAAGCTCTTGTTGATGGGATTCCAGGTGTTACAAGTTGGTACTAGGACGTGGGACCCGAATGTGGAGATGCTTCTGTTCTGTGATTTCGCTTCATAGAGTGTTTAAGCACTGACATTTTGAGCTCTTCCCTGCACCTCCAACAAGGTGTTTTCCCTCATCTCTGAGAAGAGAAGGATGCATCTAAGAAGGCAGTGGCTTCTGTCTATTCTGAAGCCTACCAGTATATAATTTTTTTCCAAGCTGCTTATAATTCCCCAGCCCTTACCATGAACATTTTCTCTTGTTCTTTTAATTAGATTTACAATGAGATGATCCGAGACCTCCTGAACCCTTCCTTGGGCTACCTGGATCTGCGTGAGGATGCTAAAGGTTTCATCCAAGTGGCCGGAATCACAGAAGTCTCAACCATCAATGCTAAGGAGGTGAATTGGAATAATAGCAATAGCACTTAGACTTATAAACAGTGTTTTACAGCCCTCTCTAAGCAGTTTACAGAGTAAGAAACTTTCCCCCAACAATTTGGGTCCTCATTTTACCCACCTCGGAAGAATGGAAGGCTGAGTCAACCTTGAGCCTGGTGAGATTTGAACTGCCAAATTGCAGGCAGCAGGCAGGCAGCAGAAGTAGCCTGCAGTACTGCACTCTAACCACTGCGCCACTGTGACTCATAAACCCTGCAAAGGTTAAGAAAAAAAATCATTGCTGCCCAATGCAGTCTTACAAGATAGTAATCCTAATTATTACTTTCACTTTCTTCAAGAGACTACCATGGATTTGTCCATATGGATAGCTAGTCTGATCTGATAAAACATTCAAATCCAGTCCATTTGGTTTAAACAACAGGCAAATTTGGTCATAGTAACAGTTCCTAACCCAGTTTTTTTGTTTCTCGCAATGACTGTGACTCCTTGACTTGTCTTTGGAGGAACATTGACAACTCAGAATCCGCAGAAAGCATTCTGTTTAATGTCCCACAAGTAAAACCAAAGCCTCTTCTTTCCTTTCCCTTTTTAATTCTTGTACTATATTTCCGTGACTAGAGTTGGGAACTTCACTTGTATGTTTTGTCACTTAGTGGGATATAAGGCTGCGGTGCCTAGAGATGGAGCTCTTGCCTCACAATCAGGAGGTTGTGAGTTCGATCCTAGGTAGAGGCAGATGTAGGGTCTCCTGCTTGGGCAGGGGGTTGGACTAGATGACCTGCAAGGTCCCTTCCAACTCTGTTAATCTGTTACTCAAGACATGGTTTAAGCTGGGGAATATGACTGGGCTTCTTGTTCGTGTTTGGAGGCAGAAGAAGAAACACAAGAGGAAACACAATTGAGGTGGAACAAGAAATTCAGTCTTTTTCACTGTATATTGGTGAAAGGAATTAAAATCAGACCAGTATTCCCTAGCAACTGGTACGACAGAGATTTCAAAGAACAGACAGCCAAATTGTAATTTTTGCTTATTCAAAAGTCCATCTCACAAGTAGTAACCCCAAGCAAATGTGCATAACTCTGCAGTTTTAACTGATTTAGTTACAAAAACCACTGCTGCAAATCCCGTGACTTAGCTTCTCTTTAGGTAAAGAAGATTGTTTTGGGCAGCCTTCCCCAAGCCATTCAAACTAAAAATAATGAGCATTGTAGACCAATGTACCACATGGCACAAGATCAAGGAAATTTTTTTTAGTTAGCATTCACTTCATTGCAACAGGCTTTTGGGAGAAACATATTGAAGTTGCTCTCTTAGCAATTAGGTTAAAAAAAAAAGCCTTACAAAGCCCTAGTAAGATCACACTTGGAATACTGCATCCAGTTTTGGTCACCATAATATAAAAGAGATGTTAACACTCTGGAAAGAGTGCAGAGAAGAACAACAAAGATGATTAGGGGCCTGGAGGCTAAAGCATACGATGAACGGTTGCAGAAACTGGGCATGGCTAGTTTAGTGAAAAGAGGGACTAAGGGTGACATGATAGCAATGTTCCAATATTTGAGGGGCTGCCACAAAAAAGAGAGAATCAACCTATTCTCCACAGCACCTGAAGGCAGAACAAGAAACAATGGATGGAAACTAATCAAGGAGAGAAGCAACCTAGAACTAAGGAGAAATTTCCTAACAGTGAGAACAATTAGCCAGTGGGATGGCTTGCCTTCAGAAGTTGTGGGTGCTCCATCACTGGAGGTTTTTAAGATATTGGACAGCCATTTGTCCAGAATGGTATAGGGTCTCCTGCTTGAGCAGAGAGTGGACAAGAAGACATCCAAGGTTCCTTCAAACTCTGTTATTCTGTGTCTGTGGCTCTTCTGCATCTCTTTGCTTGCTCAGTTGCCCATTTTCTGCTTTGAGTCCCCCTGAAATTCCATAAAATTCCCCATACTGGGACTCAAAGTTCCCTTTTGCCGTTTCCTGGTGATGGTGTCCTGTTTGTCTTTCTCCATCCACAGCTCCCCGTTATCTTATGGATGGAAGCCACTTTAGCTTGAAAAGTTATTAGAGATAGAAGGCCTTTTGCTGACTAACTCCTGATCAGTGCCCACAATTGCTTTCCATTACCAGGTCTTCAATATACTAACTCATGTCCCGCCCTCTTTGAGGAAGGGAAAAAGAAGTTTCTGCTTCAGAATTGTCCCTTTACATAACTATTGCTACCAGGGCACAATCTGTTGCAGTAAATCCAGATAGATCTCCTTTCTGGAGAGCAGAGAAGACAGGAGACTATATAGGTTTGTAATTTCACTGAAAATAATATACTATACTTTACTTTATTGTCATTGCACCTCGTACAACGAAATTAAATGCCATCTTCAGTGTACATTATACATAAGAAAATTATAAAATAAAAAAAACACATCCTTCACATTCTTTGCAATTGAATTGAAAACCCCTGATATTGCATTAATATTGCACTATACAGTAGAATTGAATATAGTTACTGCTCTAGGATAGAAGCTGTTTTTCAGCCTGTTTGTCCTTGTTTTTATTATCCTGCTTTCATTATCCTGTTTTATTATTTTATATACTGCGAGATACAAAGGTATGATAAAAAATTCAGAAGTAAAATGCATGTTCCCAAAGAACACCCAACAATATGTCTGACTCTTTGGCTTTTGTTCAGGTGCATAGAGCTTAGAAAGTTTGAAAACTATTCTAAACCTGCCCTTTTGCTCTGTTCCTCCCCCTGGTCCTTACTGGAGCCACATTGCTAACCTACCCCAGATAGTTTTGGTCAGACTTACCTTCTTCTTGTCCATGTAGATAATGCAGTTGTTGATGAAGGGCAATAAGCAACGGACACAGGAGCCTACAGCAGCCAACCGAACATCTTCACGCTCCCATGCAGTGCTGCAGGTCACTGTGCGCCAAAAGAGCCGCATCAAAAATATTATGCAGGAGGTGCGCATAGGCCGACTCTTCATGATCGACTTAGCAGGCTCAGAGCGGGCTTCTCAGGTATGGATGTGGAGGAGAAAAGGCCAATTACCTCAAAATTGAAAACACACACATGGAGAGAAAGAGAAAGGGAAGCAGTAAGATAGGAAATGCTTGGTGATGAAACGTCAGTGTTGAAACAGCCTTTGCAGTGGCACACTGGAAACTGGCTAACTTCCAGTTTTGGGGCTGTGTTTGCATGATTACTTTGCTTAAAAAGTCCTATAAGTGCAATATTGTTTTTTTTTTTATTGAAAAGGTTTTATTAGTACAGAGTACAAACATTTTTTTGTTTTTCTCCCCGCCCCCACCCCCTTCTCTCCCCCCCTCCCCCCCCGGACTTCCCAGAGAGAACACAGGGCATAATATCAATAATTACAGAAAAAAAAAAAAAAAAAACCCCTCAACTCCAAATTATACATTGCTAACATCATTAAATTTCTATATTTTATATTATTTCCAATATAATTCTAAAAAATAAAAGATAAAAAATAAAAATATATTAATATATATTATTAATGATAATAATAATCTAAGTTATACAAAGGAAGGAAAACAGTTTCTCCCTCCTCCTTTCAATCAACTTTCTACACCTATGAAAAATATTAATAATACTAAATCTTTAAAAAACATTGATGATAATAATAATCTCATGATTAACTAAAATATTATTATACAACAACTTGTTAATTCATAATAAAAAATATTAAATAATAATACCTTTAAATTTCACCTAACAACATATTATTATACAACAACTTATTAGCTCAAATAAAACTAGAAAAGTATTACGTGTCTACATATTAAATAATAAAACTTTTAAATTTCATCATAACCACATAATATTATTATACAACAACTTGTTAATTCATAATAAAAAAATATCCTTAAAGGTAATATTAATATTAATAATGATAATAATAATAAAAGTAATAATAATGATAATAATAATAATAATAATAATAATAATAATAATAATAATAATAATAATAATAATAATAATAATAATAATAATAATAATAATAATAATAATAATAATAATAATAGTAAAAACCTAGAGGAGAGAGAGAGAAAAACAAATACCTAAAGCAGAAAAGAGAAAAAAAAATCCTTCCTTTAAAACAGATTTTAAAATTTAATTGTGATAGTTTATAACTTAATAATTTTAATTAAAAATTAAAAATTCCAATTCTTAAAAAGTTATTAAAAGAAAGAAAAAAATTTAAAAGAGAGAGAAAAAAGAAGAAACAACAATAAAAATAAAAAAAAGAAGAAGAAAATACAATTATATTATCTCCATCCATCTAATACATATCAACACTACTTCTCTTTATATCTTATTGGTTGCCTCCTTTTGTATCTTGATGATTTTGAATTTATCAGCTCATCTTCCATCTGATCCCAGTGCTCCATCTCCTTTTCCACATCTTTCTGGCTCTGCTGCTCACTTTGACTCTTTGAAACTATTTCATTTTGAATCGGTAAGGATGACTTTTCCTCCTTGTCCTCTTCTACATTCATACGTCTTTCTTCTGGAATTTTAGATATATCAGCCTTTAAAGTATTAACATAAAATTCGGTAGCTTTGTTTATCGTATTCAGCCAGTATCTTTTCTCCAAAAATTTCACCGTTACTCCTGTTGGTGCTTCCCATTTATATTGTAAATTCAATCTTTTAAGTTCATCAATCAAAAAAGTAAATTCTTTTCTAGCTTTAAGCATTTTAGAGGGAATTTCTTTCCATATCCTAAGTTCCTGACCATTCACCTGAAGATTGTTCTTAAACGTCACCTGAATAATTCTGTTCCGTAAGACTCTTGTGGTAAAATATATAACAATGTCCCTTGGTAAATGTTTTTGTTTTGCGTACCACGAGTTGACCCTGTATATCTTTTCAATTTGTGTAGCCAGCTCATCTTTAGAAATTCCAGAAACTTGTACCTCAATCATTCTTCCTTTCAAATCATCATATAAACCTTCCTTCAACCCTCTTACTCTTATAGCAAATTGCATTCTTCTAAACTGTGACATCAACACCTCTGTTTCAAAATTTGCGATGTCCTTTTGAAATTTGTTTATATATTCCACCGAGGTTGCCAACGCTTGTTTATTTGTTTCAATACAGTCCTCCAAAAATCAATATTTGTTGCTAAACCTTTGCAAACCTCTAACATATCCATCCGTAGCTGCTTTTCCATATTCTTTAAAGCATCCTGCATTTTTTTTCTATTTCAGTAATTTTTTGATTAAATTCCAAAATTAAGTCTTGTTTCATAATCTTTAAAGTATTTAATAGATTTTCCGATGTCAAAGTTTGTGGAGGTGTTGACTCAGTAGCAAGTTGCATTTTAGAAGTATAAACAGAGGGATAAATAGGCCTTTTATTCAAAGCAATCATTCCAGACTTTGAAGCCATTGTTGTAATTCCCCCCAAAAAAATACACTGAAAATGCCAAATCTCTATCAATTGTTTTATAGTCCAAAGTTGAGAATCAAAAATAAAAACCAGTTTTCAAGTTCAAAAGTTTCCCAAAGTCCAAAGACCACAAGCAAAACACAAATAACTTTCACTTCTTCTTTATTATAATTCCAAAGAAGTGCAAAAGAGGGCCAAATCTTTAGAAAAAAAATCTTGCAATTTCCAGGGCAAATAGTCTTTTATAATTTATTTATTTTAGTAAAATTATCAGTTGCTGTTATAGTCCAAAGTCACGGAACAAAGAGTAAAAGTCAGTTTTCAAAATTTCCACAAGAGAAAAAGCCAGAAGAAAAAAAAACCCAATCTTTCCAAGCTTGAAACCATTTTTATATTTCCAAAGAAGTATAAAGAAAAGCCATAGCTCTAAATAGAATTCTTTCCAGTGTGAGAGACAGGGAGTTTTTTACTTTCCAAAATCAGGAGACAGAGGAAAAAAAATCAGTTTTCAAAGAGCCACAAACAAACAAAGCAAAAATCATCACTTCTCTTCCCAACTTCTTCAAAACGCCTTAAAAAGCCAGATCTCTAAAAAAAATACTTTCCACTTTCAAAGGCGTATAATCCTTATTTTTTTTAAAAAAAAAAATTTATCAGTTATCAGAAAATATAAGAAGGACAGCCAGTCTTCAGAACAAAGAGTTTCCATAAGAAAAAAAAACCACAAGCAAAACGGAAATCACTTTCACTTCTCCTCCTTCAAACGCCATATTGTTGCATGTTAAATGTTACTTTGTTTCTTTTTCGAAGTGAAAGTTAGCCGAGGGTTTAAAAAGAAGGGAAAAAATCCATACTTGCCCAGCAAAGCCCCTGGTTCTCTCTGTCTGCTTCATTCACAAAAAAAGTTTTATGAATCCTCTTCTAGAAGCAGCGGTGGCTTCGGCATCTTGCTCCGCAAAAAGCGGAGGTTTCCAGGCTCCCGGAGCTAGGGGCAGGCTACCTGGGGAGCCTTCCCTTCGCGCCCCTGGATGGCTCCTAGGGCGCTAGGGGGGCTCTACCCCACCTGCCACGCTCTCCTCTCTCCCCTATGTCCGGGGCAGAGAGATTCCAAGCCGCCAGACAGCTGTTCTGGCGGCTTGGCAGGGAGTCGGAAAGGCGCCCTGAAAAGGAGCGCCGACGAAGCCGAGCGCCAAACCGGAAGTCTAAGTGCAATATTGTTATTGACTGATGTTTTATTGACAGTAATCTATTCTGTGTCTCTTTTACAAGACTGGATAACACTATATCCAAGGGATTTACCTTCTAAAACATAGTCACAAAGAATGGAGGACAGAAGGCAAATAAAAAAAAACATATTTAACTAGGAAATCAGTGAAAATTGCAGCTATATGCGCTCAGTTACAGAAAGCTATTTGGGTGTTGCTTCAAAAGGTATTCATCCTGAATTCAATTGTCAGAAAGTATGAAATAAGAATAAATGTAACAACAGCTCTTTGAAGAATGATAGAGCTGTTGAACGATGACTAATCAAAAAGCTCACTAGGTAGGATGGTTTTGGCTCAGACAGTTAGCTTATCTTACAAAGGAAAACAAAGAAGCAAATCTTACATACATTATCCCAAGAGCTTTGAATATAAAGCATTTTATATTTATAGCAATATAAATCCATTTTATATTTATATAAAGCATTTTATATTTATAGCAATATAAATCCATTTTTCTCAGTTTTATTTGCATGGGATAGCCTCCATTTCCCATATTTCCAAAGCCATACAGTACTGTGTAAAACTATTAGGCAGTTATGCAAAAATGCTGTAAATTAAGAGTATTTCAAAAATAGAAGTGTTATACTGTTTGCAGATATCAAGATGGATGGAGCAAACTGTTCTATGTAAACCCTGTTCTCCCTCACCCTGATAATATTACCTAGCCTGTAGTGAAACATCTGTAAGAATACAACCAAGGTTAGAGAGTACATAGAACCCAGCAGTTCAACCCTGAGCTACATATATTCTCTTATCTGAACAAGAAGGTTGGGTTACAGTGATATAGAACAGGCGTCCCCAACCCCTAGGCTACTGGGCCTCAGCCCATTCAGAACTGGGCTTGTGCGAGAGACAGGCCCTTGCACAAGCATACAAAGCCTCCATTTGTGTGAGCGGCAGGCACTTGCGCTCACACGTAAAGCTGCATATGTGTGGGCGACGGGCCCTTGCACAAGCGTGCAAAGCTCCATTTGTGCGAGTGGTGGGCACTTGCATTCATACATAAATCTGCATATGTGCAAGCGGTGGGCACTTGCGCTCGTGCTTGAAGCTCCATTTGTGTGAATGGTGGGCACGCACACCCACTATTTGTGCAAATGGAACTGCGCACGCTACATGTGTGCCTGCCACTCACACAGAACTATCCCCTCTCCCCCACCACCACCACCAAGCTGCCAAGTTGGAAAGATTGGGGACTGCTAATGTAGAAAAATGTAGCGATCTTTCCTTGAAAAAAGAGGAAAAAAATCCAGAGAATTAACCAGGCTTATTATAACATTTGGATTGAAATTTGCTATCAGTAGAGTTTCCAATGGTCCAGTCATCTGGGGACATCTTGAACTCTCAATCATACATTCAAATCTTAACAATATTGCTATTATGGATAAGGTCCTATTTATCTGGCACTGGTGCCACTTCTAAATGACCAGTTTGAAATGAGAAGTATTAATGAAACTGTATTGGGACTGAGAACTTGTTAGAATATCCATGCCTCTCTTCAGTTAACACAGGCTTCCTATAGGCAAGGAGAGCAATAGCAATAGCACTTAGACTTCTATACCATTTCATAGTGCTTTACAGCCCTCTCTAAGCTGTTTACAGAGTCAGCATATTGCCCCCAACAATCTCATTTTACTGACCTTGGAAGAATGGAAGGCTGAGTCAAACTTGAGCTGGTCAGGATCAAACTGCTGGCAGTTGACAGAGTTAGCCTGCAATTCTGTATTCTAACCACTGTCAGTCATTTAAAAGTATCATTCTTTAGAGCTTTATAGAAATGTCATTAATGATATACTGTATTTTTCGGAGTATAAGATGCACTGGATTATAAAACGCATCTTAGTTTTGGGGGAGGAAAACAAGGAAAAAATGTTTTCTTTGCAAAGCCCATTAAAAGTCTTCTACTTACAGTGGCCAGAAGTAAAACAAGCCCAAAAGTGATAAGCAAAAGGAATTTCAGCAGGTATATCCTGCTTATCATCTGGTCATCCCACATAAAAGTAATTCAAACAAGCAAAAGATTTATTTAGGATATCTTTTTCAATAAATTATGCCTAGACATAGGGACCTTGACAGGGACCTTGACAGACAAGGAAAGGAGAACTTTCCTATGGTACTTTTTTTTCACTAAAAAAACTTCATTCTGATTAAAACTGCCATAAACATGCTGCCATTTAGATAGTTAGTTGTCTAGTTCTTAAAATTATCAGACACTGCAGTGGCTGCTAAAAGAAAATACTGTAAGTAGATTTGCAAATGTTGGCAAGAAGAGTTATAAACATCCATACTATGTTTTCTTCTTTAAAAAAAGTAAATACTTCTGAGAAATATTTCTGCTTCTTTCCAGTACACTAAAGCAGATATAGGAATAATAAGAATCAATAAATAAGATTGAGAAGTAGTATTCTGCTATTTAAAAGAAGATACAAAAGCACTGAGCCTCTTCAGATCAAGCATTTATTTTAAAAAGCTTCTTCATTTTGTTAAGTTGTCTAGAACAATAATAAAGCAGTCTTTAAAAATAAGTCCAATAATTTGAACATTCTATAGACATTTATAGTTATTGCCTTACCTCCTTGCCAGCAGTCCACCTCCCCAATTTGCCTCATGCAGCTTTAGTTTCACTTTCATTTTACCACGTGGCAGCCTCTCAGCTGTCTGTCGGGAGGCTGATTCTGACCTGCTTGTGCTAATCGGGCTCTGGCTGTTTGCTGCAGAGGTAAATTGATGGGAAGCAGAGACCAAAGGGTGGGGGTGGCTGGGTGGGGCTACATTCAATGTATAAGATGCACCCAAGTTTTCACCCTCTTTTGGGGGGTAAAAAGGTGCGTCTTATACTCCGAAAAATACCGTAGTTTCCATCCAATATTTGGATCAAATATTGGATGGAAACTACCGTATTTTTCAGAGTATAAGACGCACCTTTTTTGCTTCAATCTCCTCTTCCTTTGGGTCACCATATTTCATCTTAAATCCGGAACTTAACCTGATTCCTGATAAGATCTACATTCCATCAGGTTTTTTTCCTTTGGTGAAATCAGCTTAAATGAAATTAGAATGATGACAGGGAATGTATATTTCAATCTGATCCCAGAATTATATCTCAGAAAAACAGGGCTTGCCTCAGGAGTGGTCTGTGTTGGAACAGCAATTTCATTCTCATGTCCATTCTGCCTTTTCCACCTCCATAGACACAGAATCGTGGACAGCGCATGAAGGAGGGCGCTCACATCAACCGGTCTCTGCTGGCTCTTGGCAATTGCATCAATGCTCTCAGTGACAGGACAGGCGTCAAATATGTTAATTACAGGGACAGCAAGCTTACTCGTCTTCTAAAGGTAGACTGTTCCTTTTGCAGGATTGGCAAAAAAGCAGAGAGTGTGAATAGCCTAAAAGAAGCTATGTATTTTTCAATAGATAGGCAAAACAGAGTAGAGAGATTTGGGGGGGGGGGTGTTTGTGTCAATATGTGTTTAATTGTAAATTCCCTAAAAATGGAATGAAATGTTCCAGTGAACAAAATAGCAATCTGGTTTGTTTTGCTTGGTCATAAGTTTAATACAGCTTGCTTTCTTCTGCGGTAGAACAGAGAAAAGGAAACGTGTGGCAAGAATAATTTAAACTGTAACTGAGGGAGATGGGGAAGAGATGAGAGTTGATATAGTGGACCTATGTAAGACAAGGCAATGTTCACACTTACCTATTGTACAGCATAGATATGATGGGTCAAGCTACAGTTTCAGGACCTTGGAGAGTTCCAAGCATATAACTATGGCTAAAACTTAAAAGAGTTCAAATTAAAGCTTTTATATTTCTTGATCTAGACACCCAAAAAGTCCATAGGTGAAAGCTGAATATTCAAATACCTAGTATGAAGTGTGTGGTTCCCTAAACAAACCTGACTTATAAAATGTGTGCTGAGGATCCCAATTTGATGGGATTGGACTTGAAGGAAGGTCAGATCAGTTTTTGTATTAGAGCTTGGATTTAGAATCATCACGGCTTATCTGGGTGTATGTGGTTCCTCTTTTCCTGCAGACCAAGTTCTGACTGCTGCTGAAAGTCTGGTATGCTTTCTGGCATCTATATTCAGTCCTATGGTTTCTCTTTCCAGGATTCTCTAGGTGGGAACAGCCGTACTGTCATGATTGCTCACATCAGCCCCGCAAGTAGTGCTTTTGAGGAGTCACGCAGCACCTTGACCTATGCTGAACGTGCTAAGAATATCCGCACCACGGTAGGATGCTGCATTCTTGGCATTTTATTACTTCTCCTGCCTTGTCTAGAATTCCAACTCTTGGAGGTTGTTCAGATAACACAATTTGTTTCACCTGAATCCAGACGGTTCTCCAGTCTTCCAGATCTGGTCATCGAAACAATAATTAGTTTAGCCTTATCATCAATATATTTTCTAATCAATGCAGGAGCTGGATCTGGTAAGGCAGGAATCAAAATTGGGCAAACCAGCATGTAAGCATTGAAAAATGCCTTCCAATCACAAGGATCAGTAATTAATGGCCAAATATGAAGAGATTCAATTTTAGGCAGGAGGAAAAGGCCTAAAATTGAAATCTCAGAACAGATATATACCATATTTTTCAGAGTATAAGACACAGTCCCCCCTTAAAAGTGGGTGAAAATTTAGGTGTGTCTTATAGACCGAATATGGGCATTTTTGGACTCCCGAACCCCCTGCACATCACGTTTTCGCCCTCTCTGGCCATGAGAAGCACTCTGCAGTGCTCTGCATGGCCCATTTTTGCCCAAAATGGGCCCATTTTTGGGGCTCCTGAACCTTACACGCATCCCGTTTTCGCCCTTCCTGGCCCCCAGAAGCACTCTGAAAACGAGCCCATTTTTGGTGAAAATGGGCCATGTGGAGCACTGCAGAGTACTTTTGGGGGCCGGGGAGGGTGAAAACGCGATGCGCAGGGCGTTCAGGAGCCCAAGAATGAGCCCGTTTTTGGCGAAAATGGGCCCATTTTTTGGCGAAACAGGCCGTGTGGAGCACTGCAGAGTGCTTCTGGGGGCAGGGGAGGGCAAAAACGCGATACGCTGAGGCCAAAAACTATTTTTTTTCTTGTATATTTCTTGTATTTTTTTTCCTGTAAATCTAGGTGCGTCTTATAGTCCAGTGCGTCTTATCGTCCAAAAAATACAGTACATTGAACTTGATTCTTGTGTTCTGCAATTGGCAGATCCTATGTATATATGTGACTTCTGTCTTAATCTGTAATAAAGCAACTTATCTAGCTGTGTTATATCACTATATTGTATAGGGTCTCCAGCTTGAGCAAGTTTTAAGCAAGTTCCTGAGTATAGGATTGAGAATTAGGAATTAAGATTTATTGCTACATAAACACATAAACATGAAATAGCTTTGGAGACATGGCAATAGCTTAAGATATGTACAACAAGCTTCTAGACATCAACCTGCAATCTCTTCTTTTCTTAAAATCCTTCTCATGACTTAAGCAAAAACTCATTGTAACACTGCCTGGTCTGTGGAGCTGATTGAGGAGGATGCCATAGATAATTGCAACAAAAATGTGGCAAAGAAACCCTTCTTTATGCTCAGATTCAGTTGCCAAAAAGAAAAGAAAAGAAAAGGCCTCCTCATAATTACAATCAAATTACAGAACGTGTTGCCCCTTAATTCTCAGTTGGTTCCTTCTTGACTTTTTACTAGATAGTAGAAAGTCTTGCTCTGTCTGGCTCTATTTAATTAAACAGTTGATTTTCTAACCAATGTTTTTATGTTATATACTGATTCTGACTCTTGCATAATTAATATTTTATGGAATGATCTAGTATTTGAAAAGCATCAGGCCTATAAAGTAGACCACACTAAGAAACACTGTGCAGTCCTAAAGTTGTGTTAGAACAACTATAGCAATAGAATCTTGTAAGTCTGAATGTGCTTCCTTGTGTGAATCTTCATGAGAATTAAGAGGGGGTGATGGTGGTTCTGAGATGCTTTCAAACTTAACTTTCTTAGCCTGAGTTTTAAGTCTCATTTATCTGATTGTTGCCTTGGTCATGGATCTTTTCTCTATTCTTCAAGGCCATTCTCTTTACTCACTACAACAAGATATTTAATTGTTGTAAGACTCTAGATTACTGAGCTTGAAGTGGGGCCGCGGTGGCTCACGTGGTAAGCTGCTGAGCCTGCGCTCCGCTGAGGCTGGCAGTTCGGCGGCTCGATTCCCGTGAGCGAATAAACTGCGTAGGGACAGGAAAGGAGCCTCCCTCGATTGCCTACCGGCATTCAGGCGTCCCGCGGGTAAGATAACACTGCCCGAAAAAAAGCAGCCAGCCACTTCGGTGATCCCTGGCTAGCACATGCCATATGCTTTAAAAAAAAGCGAGCTTTAAATAATTAACTAGTCTTGGATGCTGCCAGAGTCTCCTTGCACACACAACATTCATTCAGTGTAATTCTCTCTCCCCCCTCTCCCTCCCTCCCTCCCTCTCTCTCTCTCTCTCCCTCTCCCTCTCTCCCTCTCCCCCTTGCTCCCTCCCTCCCTCTCCCTCCCTCTCTCTCCCCCTCTCTCTCCCCCTCTCCTGATAGGTGAAGCGCAACCATCTCAACGTCTCCTACCACATTGCTCAGTACACAAGTATCATTGCTGAACTCCATCGTGAAATTCACCGGCTGCAATGCAAAATTGAGCAACAAGAGCCCCGTCCAATGCGGTCAGACATCCGGAGTATTCAAGGTAGGCTGAGTTGCTGCTGTAGCATGAAGAGAATTGTAGAAGATTCCTGGAGGATGAGCTTATCCATATATGAAGTGTGGATAACCTCATCTTCCAGGAATCTTCTACAGCCAAGCAAGTATCAACAAGGAAAATCACAAGCAGGATGTGGCCAAGGACACCTCTTGCTAATGTTCCTTAGCAATTAGGCATTATACAGAGGCATATCACTTTGATGCATGGCTATGCATTATCTTTAACGTTAGAAGTGATATGCCTCTGTATAATGCCTAATTGCTAAGGAACATTAGCAAGAGGTGTCCTTGGCCACATCCTACTTGTGACTTTCCTTGTTGATACTTGCTAGGCCACTATGAGAAACGAGACACTAAAAGATACAGGCTTTTCGCCTGACCCAGCACAATTTAGTTTAAAGTCTTACATTACACATTCCTCAAGCATTCCAGAAATAGGCCTGCCATGGCATCTTGACACCTGTAGAAAAAGAAGAAAGGGAAATGTGTATATGTATGTGTGTGTGGGGGTCATGGATTGAGTAGGGTCAGGGGTGGGTTCCACTTACCTTTGCCACCGGTTCGCATCGTGACATTTCGCGCTCTTGCTCCGCTCGCGCTTGTGTGCGCATCCCCTCATGCGATTTGACTTGCGTGCATGCTCAGAAGCAGGAATGAGCTCGAAACACAGCTGAGGAGCTCATCAGCTGTGCTTTGGGCGAAGAAATAAAGGTCAGAATTCACCGGCAGGCGGGCGGGCAGGCTCTTTTTCAAGCCGCAGAAGGGAAAAAATTCGCATAAAATCCCAAAAACAGATGGTGGCGCGCACGGAACGGCACCGACAGTGACGTCACCAGCGGGTCGCTATTGGTTCGGGCAATCCGGTCCGAACCAGGAGGAACCCACCCCTGAGTAGGGTTGATATTTCTGTCTTACGGATTGTAAAAGGATCTCCTGATTGATAGGTTTGATGAGGCACTGAAAGTTTTGTAAAAGTCAGATTCAGACAATTAGACAGAAAGCATGGTTGAAATAGAAAGGCATGGAACCAAGGGAGCAAAAACATGGCTATTCTGTAGCTTCTTTTCTCTTAGCACTTTGGTTGGAATTCCCGTATCACTTACACTTCTTTTCTCCACCTTTTGTACAGCTGAAGTACAGCTCCGTGGGAATCACTTTGAGAGGCAGGAAATGGATCAGCTCCGGGAACAGCTGATCAGCACCTTTCGGGAACAGATGGATGTGCGTCGCCACCTCATGGAGCTGGAGAATAATTACATGGAGATACAGATTGAGAGCTCTCGCCATCTCCTCACCATTGCTGAGTAAGCAGACAGTAGAGAACAAACAGGACACACTCCTAGGACCTTGGTTGGATAATTCACTGTTTTCCATCAGCTTATTTTGAGAGCTTAGACTAGATGTGCCAGTTGCCTATCATTTGCTGGCTCTTGACCATAAGGCATTTCTTCAACCTTCCTTCCTTCCCTTCTTCTCCCCCATTGCAGTTGGGAACAGGAGAAGACACGTCGAGCGCAAAAGTGGCGAGAGGAGCAAAGAAAGGAGAGTTACAACAAAGATGAAAATGAGAAGGACTCTGACACTGGGGACGAACTCTCAGATGTGCCAGAGCCACAGGAAATGGCAGCAGCTCGGGAACACATCGCTATTCTCCTGGGGGAGCAGGACAAACTTCATAAGCAGAAGGTGTCAAAAGCCGGCGGGGTGGACAGAATATTTAGCTAAAGGAAGGGAGGGGAGGGAGAAGGGATGTTGCAACTTTATAGAATGGAGCAGTCTGCAGTCAGCAATATTCCTCCCATCCGCTATCCATGGCTTTCACTGGCTCTGTGACTCTGAACCTCTTCTCTGTGCCAGGCAGAGCTGGAAAGGCGCTTCTGGGAAATACGGCAGCGAGGGCAGCGGCTAGAGGAGGCCTTGCCGTGGTGCATCAGCTCAGAAGAGCAGAGAGAGGTTCTGAGTTTGCTGTGTAAGATACATGAACTGGAAGTAGAGAATACAGCCATACAGTCGAGTACGCTTCTCAAGGACAACTTCATCCGTCATCAGGAGAGAGCTGTGCGTCGCTTTGAGCGCTATCGCAGCCTCTGTCACCGCATCATCCAAGAACAACGACAGATCATTCATGGTATGGCTACCTATGTTGCCCAGTGCAGATCAGTTTTTCCCAATTTAGTGCCCTCCAGAGGTGTTGGATTCTAATACCCAGCTGGGAGAACTGATGCAGATTTACTGGGTAGGTAGGTAGGGTAGGTAGGTAGAGATGGATAGATAGATAGATAGATAGATAGATAGATAGATAGATAGATGGATGGATGGATGGATGGATGGATGGATGGATGGATGGATGGATGGATGGATGGATAGATGGATAGATGGATAGATGGATAGATGGATAGATGGATAGATGGATAAATAGATGAGAGAGAGAGAGAGAGAGAGAGAGAAATATGTGTATATGTGTATGTCATGGGTACAGGGATACACACACTCACATACCTTCTTGATACAATGTGGTAGTGAGGGGGTTCTGTGATCTCCAGTTCTTGCATCGAGGAAGTTGTGTGTAAGAAAATAAAAGATGCTATATAATAATCATTTACTTTCCCAGACTTCTCTGAGGCACAACAGAAGTCTCTATCCTTTCTTTCAGATTCACATGCCTTACCTTTGCTTATAATCTATTGATGGCATCTCTCAAATGTAATTGTAAAACCTTTTTGCCTCACAATTTTGTGGCATCCCACAGTATTACGCTCAGGAGTCTCAGACTCAAATTATAATGGAAGAAGCATCATTAGCCTATTGCAGTGATGGTGTTGATGCTTCTCCCATCAAAAGTACTTGATGTCTTTCTAATACCTTCCTAATCGTACCGGTAGCATCTGTCCTATTCCCTTCATACTACAAGGGACCAGGGGTGGGTTCTAACTTACCTCGCTGCCGGTTCGCTTCCTCCCGCGCCACGTGGCCGTGCCTCGTGGGCGGGAGCATGCACAGTGCCGAAAAATCCAACCCCCCCCCAAAAAAAGCTGAAAATGAGATGGCGACGCATGTGCAGTGCCGGAAACTTGGCTTCTGCGCATGCGCAGAAGAAAAAAAACTGGAAAAAAATTCCCCCTCCAAAAAAAATTCCCCCCAAAAAAATCCCCCCCAAAAGATGGTGGCGTCCATGGACCGGCACCGGCAGAACCGATTCCGTGATGTCATCGTGACATCACCAGCCGTTTGCTACCGGTTCTATAGAACCAGTGCAAACCGGGAGGAACCCACCTCTGCAAGGGACTATCATCTCAGTTGTAGACCAGTGTTGAAGCTTCTGTGGTCTGTTTGGCTCTCCTGTGTGACCTCATTTCTGCTTGCCCTTCTCATTGCCAGAGTCTCACTTAGTGGTGCCATCCCATCTGGAGGAACTGTATCAGGTTTACCTGCATGAGCTGGAAGAAGGGGCCTTAGATCGAATGGCAGCCATGGATCAAGCAGCTGTTAGAGCTCTTAAGGTACATTGATGTTGTCATTGCTGAAATCCTTTCACCTCACCCAAAAGTTATATATCTTTGGGCCTCACCAGTATCCACATTTAGACCAAACTATCTGCACCAGCAGAGGAAGCCTAGGCATCCTATTATGCAGAGAGTGACAATTGCAATAGCACTTATAGTGGTTATATTTAACAAATAATCTGTGTATTTTTTTCATTCAGTCTTGCTAACTTTCCCCCAGTGACAGTATTTTCCAATGGTCAAGAACAGATGGGTCTTCTTACACATACAGTGAACAATAATAATTGCATTATGTGTTTATTGCATATAAACAAACCATTTCCTTATTTTGACATTTTCCCCGTTCCGTTATCTACACCTGGAGCCATAGAATTTTTCAACATTCTCACAATATTTGTGACATCTTTTTAATCCATCTTTTTCTTGGACACTAACCTTTGTAGCATTTGTTTCAATTCCACCCAATTCCACCCTTCAATATATCACTATTGTTCCCAGAAAAATCTCTAAAACACTTCTACATTAGCCTCATTTCAGTTTCATTCCAAATTATTATTCACTTGTTTGTTTTATTATTTAGTTGTTGTTTTTTAATTTAGTAAATTTATATGCTGCCCATCTTACCGATAAGGCAACTCTGGGTGGCTTACAGAATGGTCAAAAGATAAATATAAAAACGGTTAAAATGAAGAAAACGTTTATGTGCAGGAGACTTCTGTGCCAAAGCTTCCCCCGCTCCCTGCAGAAAATATTCTGGACTCGGACCAAGAGAGTGTCAAGACGTTTGGTTCTGAGGGTCAGCAGCTGCCTTGGCGGGATTCTCGGAAGACTACCCTCCCACCCCTTGTTCCAGCATCAGACAGGTAAGAACTGTTCGGTACTCTTCAGAAGGGAGCCAGAAGAGTGGCATTCCAATTTGGATGGATCACCCACCACAGAATACAGGTCGTCCTCGACTTATGACCACAATTGAGCCCAAAATTTCTGTGGCCAAGAGGGACAGTTCTTAAGTGAGTTTCGCCCCATTTTACAACATTTCTTGCCAGAGTTGTTTGAGTGAATCACTGCAGTTGTTAAGTTAGTAACAGGGTTGTTAAGTGAATGCGGCTTCCCTATTGACTTTGCCTGTCAGAAGGATCACAAAAGGGGATCGCCTTGTCCCAGGGGCACTGCAGCCTTCATAAATACGGGTCAGTTGCCAAGCATCTGAATTTTGATCACATGACCATGAGGACGCTGCAACGGTCATAAGTGTGGAAAAATGCTCATAAGTCACTTTTTTTCAGTGCTGTTGTAACTTTGAATGGTCACTAAATGAACTGTTGTTAAGTTGAGGACTACCTGTATGAAACGTGGGTCTTTGAAAACTCTGGAGTGATAGGAGTGAAAGGCTTCCTGGAACCAAAGTCAAGTTAAGAGAACGAGTGCAAATTTCCACAGGCATTCAGTGCTCACAGTAGAGATGATATTATTATTATTATTATTATTATTATTATTATTATTATTATTATTATTATTATTATTATTATTATTATTATTATTATTATTATTTATTTTTATTTTTATTTTTATTATTTTTATTTTTATTTTTATTTTTATTTTTTTATTTTTTATTTTTATTTTTTTTTATTTTTTTATTTTTTATTTTATTATTTTATTATTTGTCAAACATATATGATAACAGCAAAGTATAAACAAAGTATAAACATGATTGTATATATACCGTATATAATAGTACAAGCATGATTATGAGTACAAGAAGTATGAATATATGGGTGCATTTGGACAGGAACAGTAGGCACGATTGTGCGCTTATGCATGCCTCTTACAGACCTCTTAGGAATGGGGTGAGGTCGATGGTAGATAATCTAAGGTTAAAGTTTTTGGGGTTTGGGGAAGAAACAATTGAGTCAGGTAATGTATTCCAGGCATTGACCACTCTGTTGTTGAAGTCGAATTTTTTGCAATCAAGTTTGGAGCGGTTTACATTAAGTTTGTATCTATTGTGAACTCGTGTATTGTTGCGGTTGAAGCTGAAGTAGTCATTAACAGGTAGGACATTGTGGCAGATAATTTTGTGAGCTTCACATAGGTCAGATCGAAGGCGGCGTAGTTCTAAATTTTCAAGTCCCAAAATTTCAAATCTGGTTTCATAAGGTATTCTGTTGCGAACAGAGGAATGTAATACTCTTCTAGCGAAATATCTCTGGACATTCTCAATTGTGTTAATGTCTGATATGTAGTGTGGGTTCCAGACAGATGAGCTATATTCAAGAATTGGTCTAGCAAATGTTTTGTATGTTCTCGTTAAGAGTACAATGTTACCAGAGAAGAAGCTACGCAAGATTAGGTTATATTCTCCGCTCTCTTTTGTCTTTCATTTTCTTAGATGTCATGTCTTTCTCTTTTCTCTCCACCACTGCTCTCGGCCTCCCTTCTCTTACTTTGTCTTGAACATTTTTTTCCTTATTTTTCAATTCATACCCCGACCCATATGCATCCCCACTTCTCTTGAAATGGTTTGTCATGAACACCACTTCCTCTTGTTTGAAGGTTGGGAGAATGGGTTTTTTAAAAAAAAACACACACACAACCCAAGCCCGTTCAGTCACAATCAGGATATTCATCAGATCTAATCCAGACCGCATCTCCAGTGGATAGGACTACATCGTATACACATACAGGACAGGGATTTTATTTTCAGAGTTATTTCTTTCAAGCCTTGTTAGAATTTATAGCACAGTTGTTGTGTGTTTTCCCTTTAAAAATCAGCCTGCCATTGATTTTTAGCAGTCTTGCCAGTTAAATTTGTTGGAGTGGAGGCTCGGCAGCCCATAAAAAGGGAGTTTGGAGCTACATGAGGTCTGTTTGCCTTGTGCTGCAGGTTCTTATCTTTCTTTTCTCAACAGTGAAGCAGTTCAGGTGTTCAAGGCGAGTCCTCGGGCTCGGCGGATGAAGCATTCAGCAGTGATGACTCCACCCCCTATCCATGTCAATGGCATGATCAGTCAAGAGGTATGAAGAGTAGAGAAAAGGGGAATTGACATGCATATGGTGGTTTGCCTCAAACAGGATCTCACCACTACACTAGGGGAGGAGCTATAACATTCAGGGAAAGCTCTGTATAATTTAACATGGCCTGCCTCCTTTCTTCTTCACAGTATACACCCCAGGAGAGTTTGCTTATCCTGGGCAGCCACCAGAATTCTTCCCCTGACAGCAGTGATCACTGTTCTGATGGCATCTTGATGCATGGAAGTGAGATACAGCGTATGTATAAATATTGTATACATATAATAATATGTATTATATAATGATGTATACAATAAATAATAATAACAATAATGTATACAATAAATAATATTTATTGTATGTATAAATATTTAATGCTAGATATTTATTGAGAGACAGACTGACATTGTGGTTAAAGTACCGAACTGGGAACCAAAAGATCATGAATGCCAGATTGGGAACCAGAAGATCATGGGTTTTAGTCTTCCCTCGAACCTGTAAGCCAGCTGGATGACTTTGGGCCAGTCTCTCTCTCTCTCTCAGCTCATGTGGGAAAAATAGGCGGGAAAAATAGGCGGGGACATTAGGTACACCGCCTTGAGTTGTACAAAACAAAGGCAGGATGCAAATCCTATAATTAAATATTTAAAGGTTCTGTGTTTCCTCATGGAGCTCCATGAGTAGTTAGGCTGCTAACAGTCTGCAGCTGAGGCCTATTTTATTGACTTACTGGGAACTCTAATTGCCTCCTCATTCTTCCCAGTTACCCATCAGATCAGAAAAAGACAATGCAATGAGGGCCTCCCTCCCACAAGACAGTAAGCAGCTTTCTGGCATTTTCCGCCCTTTCCTTTTTCCTGCCGGGCTCCTGGCACTCCAGCAAAGGGAATCCAGGAAAAGCTTTTAATTTTGCCACATGCTTCCACCCCTGGCAGAGCACAAGGAGATGGCGAGCGGCATCAAAAACATTGCGGTGAAGGCTGCCCGGCGCCGTTCACGAGTGCTGGAATCCGACAGGCTGAACCTGCTAAAGCCAACCAAGGAGCTCAGCAACCTCTCCCTCCACTCTCTGAGTGAAAGCGAGGATACCCTCTGCCGGGAAACCCCCGCCCTCCGCCAACCCGCCAGTCCCAGCCTGCAACATGCCATCAGCGAGGACAATCTGTCAAGCAGCACCGGGGATACTGCTCCTGGGAGACATGTCCCCAGACGCTCCCTTGGTCCCTGGCTCCGGGTTAACAAAAAGGGAAGCAAGAAACTTGAGAAGAGGGAAGAGTCACTAGAGGCCAAGAGGAGGAGACGGCGGTCGCGCTCGTTCGAGGTTACTGGCCAGAAGGTACGTCTCCCCTATCCCAACACTGTCACTAAGATTAAGATTCACAGCAGAACAGCCAATGACGGTATCTTGGTGGTTTCCCTTCAATAGCTGAGGGCCAAAGATAACTCCCATCAGGGTGCTTCTGCTATAATCAGGCATAAGTAGGAATTCACCAGCAGGCTGCATCAGAATCCCAGTGCTGAGTTTCTTCTGCCGTCTTCAAGGTCCACTTAGGAAGCCTTTGAGCAAACCCTTGTCCCGCTACGGTGATGCTATCCAGTTCCCTGAGCTAATTATTTCTCCTAATAAACTCCTGATTAAATGTTCAAAGAGGTAATAGGCTTCCTCTGTTTTCTCCTAAAGGCAGGCTGCAAAAGCTCATGTGAGGTCCCCCTCAATTCTGAGATCTCAGAAACTACATTAATTGAATTATTAGTGCCATGAGTTAGCGCAATGAATGTTGCCCCTTCCCTAGCTACAGTTCTCCTGAGATCAGCATAGGGAATTTTGGGAACTATAAACGACAAGTGTGAATGCTGTTGAAAGCACAGTGGTGTAAAATCAGAAGCATGGGAACTATAGAATAACTTCCTCTGAACTGGTTCCTACCAGAATTCTTAATGTATATCCCTCACAGTCCTTAGTGAGATCAACTGGATAGGGCTATGGTAATCATGCACATCTGGAGGAAGCAAGTCAGGAATGCCTTCACAGGAGTGGTATTTACTTACCACCTTCCCTACCAGTTCGCAAATGTTAGCGCGCGCGCGCTCACACGCACCACCTCCGCACATGTGCACAGCCTCCTGCACATGCACTTTACTCACGCAGGTGCCTTCCGCGCAAGCGCACAGCCTTGAAAGCGTGGCTAAATAGGACAGCATTACGTCCAGGCGGGTGGGCGGCCCGCAATCACCGCTACCAATTCACCCGAACCGGCCCAAGCCGGCAGAATACCACCTCTGCTTCTGTACAAGAAAAGTCACCCCATCAATCTGACCTCATTCCCTTTCTATACCAAATCAGAAAACTGGTCTTTCAGAGTACATGACTGGCACACTGTCTCCAGCAGATACTTGTCTCTGTTCCAAATCCTGGTACTAAATCCTCCCACTCAAATCTTCCTTGCAGAAGGTGTGGTGGAACGTAGTCTGAATTCCTGGGAGGGAGGGGTTGCATTCCAGAGGAACAAGAGACAGTTAAGTTGGTCAGGAGGAAGCATATTCAAGACAGCTCCTCCCTTAGGAGTTCTCAGAGTTTATATTTAATGGTGCAAGTAGTCTGCTTCAGTTTGGCAAAAGTTCTGTTTATAGGTGAGGAACCATAAAGCAAACTGCTTAAAAGAATTTCAGAGTGTTTTTCTTGGTTTATGGATCCTAACCTGTGCTTTAATAATTCATGGTGGGGTAAAAGAGTTTCCTTATCCCTCAAATACCTTCTGTACCAGTGTGTTCATCTCTTGCCCTCCCGGCAGCTCCAGGGCCCAAAGAATAATGCCTCTCGACAACATCCCCTGGAAAGCAGTTCTGAGCACAAGATAACGGCAGCCGGAGGGATGCACAATATCCGTGGCATTGGAAGAGCTGCCGTGCAGTTGTCCAGAGCGAGGCTTCTACAAGCCCAGCCTTCCTCAGGTATGTCAGCATCAGCCAAAATCACAATTTTCTGTTATTGCGCCTCAATGCAGCAATGTTGACTGCAGCAGAGAATTTGAACGTCACCACCTTACAGAAGGTATCTGTCCTGCAGTTGCACATACTAGATCCACCTCTTTTACTTTATAGCAATATGTCTGGAATCATTGCCAGCTTGCATTTGTAGGTTGAAAGCCAGCTGTAGTGGTGCAGTGGTCAATACTAGAAACTGAGAGACCAGGAGTTATAGTTCTGCTTTAGGTACCAAGCCAGATGGGTGACTTGGGGCCAGTCGCTCTCTTTTTCAATATTAGATAATAGCAAACCACTCATGAAAACATTGGCAAAAAAAATTTGCAGGGACTAGTCCAGTTGTCAGAAGTGACTTGAATGCAAAAGAAAGAGAAGGAGGGAAAGAAAGAAAGAGAGAGAGAGAGAAAGGAAAGGAAAGGAAGGAAGGAAGGAAGGAAGGAAGGAAGAAGAAAAATTGAAAGAAAGAAAGAAGAAAGAAAGAAGAAAGAAAGAAAGAGAAGAAGGAAAGGAAAGGAAGGAAGGAAGGAAGAAGGAAAGATAGAAAAAGAAAGAAAGAAAGAAAAAGAAAGAAAGAGAAAGAAAGAAAGAAAGAAAGAGAAAGAAAGAAAGAAAGAAAGAAGAGGGAGGGAGGGAGGGAGAAAAAGAAAAAAGAAAAAGAATAGATAGTTAGATGAAGGATTGATTGATTGATTGATTGATTGATTGATTGATTGATTGATTGATTGATTGATTGATTGATTTTGGGGATGGCACAGCTGTACTGAAGGTCAGCCTAAGGAATGATAAGGGACTGTGCAGTTATTCCCCAGCTTGTGATGTAGCCATGTACAAACCCTAATGATTGTCCTCTTTTTCATTTCTGGTTTTATTCCTTCAGGTCCCAGTGAGGCATCCTCTCTTTCTGTTGCTTCCCATCAAAGTGGCATCTCCAAGAAAATAAGCCAGCCCAGTCAGTACCCCCCACGCTTGAACTATGTCACGTCAGTGAATGGGACGAACCCTCCTGGCAAAGATGGGAAGAACCGGCGATGTTAAGCTCTGAAGGGACACAGGGAAGTTGAGATGCTCCAGGGAGCTGCATTGGATGGCCAGTCAGGACACTGTGGCTAAAGGCATTAGAGGGAAATAGCTAACTTGGACAGAAGGCCGAAAAGCTTGCCTGGTGGGTTGCAGTGCTGCTGCCAAGAGGATTTTCTAGCCACAAAAAAAAAACCTTTTAATCTCCAGACTAGGTTCCCCCAAATTGAAATGAGTAGTTGTCTGGATGGGTACACAGAAGACTGTCACCAGATGTATCCAGTGCTGTAATACCAAGACAGATGTGGAAGATTGGTTATTGTGCAAGCACAACTCTTTAGTTTTTAAACTATGTGTTAGAGGAGGACACAGTGCCACAGCATTGGTGTAACCTGGCAATAAGATGATATGCTGTGTGCATTTGGTGTACTTTTGCATCATTCAAATAATTTCAATATATTTAACTAGCACATTTCTACAATGACCTTCAGAGGAAAAGGTTTGTGGACAACATTTGAAAACACACTATGTCTGCCTATGGCCATGATTCTCTACTAAGGGGGCTGTTGTCAATCAAACACCATCCTTAGTTTAATGACTGGGATATACTTACCTTTGGGGTTACACGGACTTTTACATGATCCTGTTAACTGGGCTGGATGCTTTTTTCAGCAAGTAGATTAAAAAAAAAGTATGTGATGGAATCCCAAATGTTGCCTTTTTTATCTCTGTCTGTAAGTAAAGTGGGACAGCAAACAGTATCCAATACCAGCATCAGAGTATTTCCTGAATCCTTCCAGTCTCTCATAGTTTTTGTTGCAAGGGCTCACTTCTTGCAATATGCTTGATGCTTCATATTATGCCATCACAAAGATCTGCTTACAACAATCTTGCACAGGTTTTGATATATATATATATATATAATCCCTGTCTAGATTGTTTTCTGCCTAATTCTAATGATTGTAGATTTCCCCACAGGATTCGGCTGCTTTTGTCATTCCAACTTTCCCATTTATTTATTTATTAAACCTGACTTCATTTTTTCCCCCAATTGGGTCTGTTTACCTTTCTCTGTTAGCAACCCACCGCTATCCCTTCTTGTGTTGCATTTGCTATGATGGTATTTAGGTTCGGTCACCAAGTTCACTGGGTACCAGTCACGCAGGCTATGCTAATGGCAAGATTACAGTGGAAACATGGTATTTAAGAAGCGCGAATGCAGGGAAACTCAACATAGTAAAAGATTCAGTGGCTCAACTACATATTGATGTCTTACACATCAGCAAATTGAAATGGTCTGGAATTGGATAAAGAGGGAATAAAAAATAAAATAAAATTTAAAGACCAACAAGAAGAGACAAGGAGCAGTATTACAACTATACAAATAAAGACATTAAAAACAGACACAGAAAACAAAGTCGTCCAAGAAATCTTCCAGCTTTCAAATTCGCATGCTGAAGAAAGTCAATGGACAGCAGTAACTGGTTCAAGTAAGATCAAAGATGGAACTTCTGAAATTCTGCACACTAAGGTTGTCAACATCCAACACATCTTAGAAGACTCAAATCCAGCCACCATTCGTGCAATAGTCACATTTTATGCTCCCAAGGTGTTAATAAGGCAAAGCCAATTAAAGAAATAAAGACTTCTATTTTCATCAACATCTTATTCAGTTATTTTTAAAATAATTTTAGAGGACATTTAGTTTAGGGCAGTGATGGCGAACCTTTTTTTCCTCAGGTGCCGAAAGTGCATGTGCGTGTGCTATCGCACATGCGCGAGTGCCCACACCCATAATTCACTGCCTCTCCTGCCCCCCCCCGGAGGCCCTCTGGAAGCTGGAAATGGCCCGTTTCCCAACTTCTGGTGGGCCCGGTAGGCCCATTTTTTGCCCTCCCCAGGCTCCAGAGGCTTCCCTGGAGCCTGGGGAGGGCAAAAACACCCTCCCCTGTCTCCCCGGAGGCCCTCCGGAAGCCGAAAACGCCCTCCCAGAGCCTCCACGTGAGCCAAAAATCAGCTTGCTGGTGCGCATATGTGTGCTGGAGCTGAGCTAGGCAACGGCTCGCGTGCCGGCAGATATGGCTCCGCATGGCACCTGTGGCACGCATGCCACAGGTTCGCCATCACTGGTTTAGGGTATAACTTTAATATATTAGATTTATTAATGTTAGGTAAATAAATATTATTGTAATAGGGATGTTCAGAGTATACCATATTCGATTTACTTTATAGTTGCCAATATATAATTGTACTTACTGCTTTTTGTTGATCCTGACTGTATTTGTTATCTTCTATTCCCTATTTATTATTTTACGTTGCTGGTGATTTACCAAGTAAATAATAATAATATTGCTAGAAGATATTCTGATTTTACAAAAAAAAAAAAACCTTTAGTGCTGAAGATAAAGTTGGTTTAGCACTGTTGTCATTACCAAATCAGAAGGCTTCTGCAATTAATGGAGTATCTGCAGAAATAAGATTTCTCCAGATTTACTAAGAAGAATTAGTAAATGTTCTACCAAATTGTGCCAGCAAATCCTAGGGAATGACCCAGTGGCTAACAAATTGAAAACATGCAGTCTACAAAAGAAAGGAGAATTAACAGAGTGTGTAAATTCTTAGTTTCTCATGCTAGCAATATAATACTTAGGGTCATCCAACACAGATTACAGCTGTACATGGAAAGGGAAATGCCAGATATTCAAGCTTTTTTTTTCCTGGAAAGGCATTATTGCTGGATTTTTGAGAAAACCAAAGAATTCCAAGAAGGTCAATGTGTTTTAGAAAGTGCCTCAGCTGTGTTGACCATATGAAGCTGTGGGAGGTCCTTAGAAAAATAAAAATCCCAGAACATTTCATGTAAAACTTATATATAGGGCAGGAAGCCACAATGCAGATGGAACGTAATGGAAGTCTGACTTAAAGACTGAGACAGACAAAGCTGTATATTCTCTCCTTATTTAGTCAACTTACATGTTGAATATATATCAGGAGAGGCTGGATTGAAGAAAGTGAGCGTGATTTTGAAATTCAAGTACAGTGCTGATGGCATTACTCTAATGGTAGACAATGGAAAGGGACCCCTAGTAATGAAAGCCAAGGAACATAGTGAAAGAATGATTAAATATAAAAAAACATCAGACAAATGACAACAAATACAACAACTAGCCCTAGAACCAACAATGAAGACATTGAAAGAGTGGATGGCTTCTGCCTTTTAGAATTGACTGTCAACTGTAAAACCAGCAATCAACAAATACACTGCCGATTCACGCATGGTAAGGTTAATAGTGAAAGTCTTGGAAGAGATATTCTGATATCATGATGTATATATACTTACAAAGATTGGTTTGTTTTTCATTTATCATGTTAAAAAGGCCCCACAGGCACCATCTAGCCATGTTGTCTTGTACTCTAATTAGGAGAATATTACAGAGAAGGAACAATGACGGTGAGAAGGCTAGCTTGCCACATTTGCCATTTTTAAATGCCGATTAAAATGTCGAGTTTTAAACCAGGAGTAAGCAATGTGGTGCCCACTAAATTTTTTGCAGTAGTTAGTTAAGATTATTTGGAGGATGTGGTATTAGGAGATGGGGATCTTAATCTGCATTAGAGGGTTTTTTTATGGAAGTAGCTATAATAGACATTTCTGATTTGCACAGGGCTGAAAAGATATTGTCCGGCCATTAGTTGACATACACTCAATCACACAGAGTGTAAAAAAATAGTGGTTTTTATGGCCTGTTTTACAATCAGTTTTGTAATATTTTAGTTACCCTTCCTATTCCGCATAAGACTTACAGTTCCAATCTCAAAATAACTCAGTAGGTTTTGTTTAAAAAGCTATGGACAGTAGCAGTAGACAGGACAAACAATGGATTTTTATTTATTTTTTGCAGAACTTTATATGGTCTCAAAAATCTGCAGAATCTCCATGACTAAGGAGACAATAGGCCAAGTAACAATAACACTTCCAAGACAAAACTAACAGAAATCCATATTGCAGAACCATGTTCAACTGATTCAAGGAACTACATCCGAATTCACACATAACAAATTATCTGCATGGAAATTCCCTACAGTTGGTATCTAAAGCACTAGAGGAAGCAAGAGAGATCTGAAGGTAGACAGAAGAATAACCACACACCAATTTCAATCTAATTCCAAAGGGGGTTTTCTGTCAGGGTATCAGTTTTATCTCAAGGGAACAAAACCTCATGGGGAAACAAGGGGAACATAAGGCAGCTTCTAATTAGGCGAGGAAGACAAAAAATTTTTTTTTTGCTGTGTGACATCTTTGATAATTACCAAAGCACCATGAGAATCTCCAGTTCTACCTGAGTCTCTTCAAATTGAAGGGAGATAAAATCTTAAAACAATGGAAAGACAGTTGAGAGAACCCTCCACTTCCTGACTAATTGCCTTTAGAAAACAAAGTCTTCAGATTCAAAGGAAGCTTGTTTTATACAATGAATTCTCAGAGCTTCTCCAACAGGGCCAATATGACTTAGAGATGCAGAGACAGCCTGCATCAGACACTTCAATACTGAATGGTAGAGTCACTGCTATCCTTCCAATGCAACCAGCGGTTCTCTCCCCCTGATGTGTCCAGCTGTCTCTCCCCCCATCTTCCTTCTACTTTTTGATTTTGATGAGTGAGTGGTAGACGGGTTTGACAATGATATGCAAATGCAAAGAGTTGTCAATCAGGTATTCGGAGGTGCGCTTCTGCAAGTCGGCATATATCAGGAAATCGGCAACTTCATCTGTGCTTTGGTGGAAGTTATAGGTGTGCTTGACAAAGAGTTTGCCCTGCTGCCTGACGCCCACCAGAATGGTCTTCTGGAAACTGACGCCTGCAAAATCTGAGCTGGTTGTGGCTGGAGTGATAACCAGACGGGGACGTCCGTCCTCGATTCTGATAGGTTGGATGGCCCCAGAGACCAAGTCGGAATAGACAGGACGCAGGCTCACCGGGAGCCAGCGAGGAGAGAAGAGGACATTCCATGTCACTCTCTTGGCAGAATCATGGTTGCTGGGGCCCAGCTGGGTCTGGAAACTGGTACTCCGGTCATCTCGAGCAGGGTTATTAATGACCCACTGGGACCCCCAAGAGACAGAGAGGTAGTTACGGGGCAGGAACATACTGCAGTTGACATCAAAGTATTTGGCAAAATAGATTGGGGAAGCGGAATGGAACTGGAAGGCTTGGAAGAGGAGATCTTGCACGGTGCTGTAGTGTTTCACCATCACAGGAGACTGTTTCTGCAGGTGGAAAAGATGGCTAGGGGAGATCATAGGATAACGCAGGGATCTCAGGATCTTCTCCACTACAGAGTCCTCAGGCTGATACGTGGTAATCCACTTCTCTACACCTGCGTACAACTCCAATTCACTCTGGAGGACTAGGTCAGACCTTTCAAGCAATAGTAGCAGCAAATCTAGGCTTACGGAGGCCCACTCAGGACTACTCATTACAGCAGAGAAGTTCCAGGCCAGAAACTGGAGGCAGCTCTCCTGCAGAGCCTCGTCGCCAATCCCCACTGCGTAATGGTACCATCCCACCACATGGCCTTGGCTTGGTTCACTAGCCAAGTGGCCCCTCATATACTCAGCTATCCCTCGCTGCAAACTGGACACGTGGTATTTACTGGCTAGGCGATGAAGTGGGATGGCTTCGTGGAGGAATATGGAGATCTCACCACAATACAGATACCTAGAGAAAGAAGGCAATGAGAATCGGTTTTTCGTGCCAAGTTAAATCATCATCATGCTTACATTTTACACACCAAAACTTCCCTTTTAATGGGGACAAAAGAGGCGGTGGGATTTATCTCTTTAGCCATCTACACAATCCCCTAGTCGATTCAGCACCGCAAGTAGTAGTAAAGTAGTATGCATTTCTTATAAGTATCAAATCTGGATGTGTGTCCACTGCTGGGCATTTTTTAAAAAATCATCCAGCCATCCACATGTGATCGATATTGCTGTGCTTATTCTGCATAAGCGAGCAGGAGCAGCTTTACTGTGATGGCTAAAGAGCCACTTCTATCTCACTTCCCTTCTCCCAACAGATCTGCGATCCCAAACTTAAAGAAGAGAATTGCTTCCCTACCCCACCTCCCCAAATCTTCTCTTGCTATTTCTCTAAGTCCTAATAATCTAGAGTTGAGCTGCTAGGTTTGATACAATTGGTCATAGAAATGGGAAAGATGACCTTTTGAAGAATCCCCATTTTTCTGCTGCCTAAAAGAGAACAGTACTGAAAAATGGTGACAAATGACCAGCAAGAGAAAATGCTTGCAGCAATCTCAATCCGATAACAGGAGGGCAGGTCCGCGTCCCAGGCTTACATCAATATGACTCCCTTCAAAGGTTTTAAACAGCAAGTGGAAGGTGGGAAGTCCTGGAAGAGCCAAGAGAAGTGTAGGCTGTTTCACAATGGGCCAGGAGGTGGAGTTGAACCCAGTGTTGCGCTTATAACCTCTAGAACGAGCAGGATGGTGTGATACTATGGTTAGTGAGACATGCAGAAAAGCCCTTCACATCAGGGGTGAAATCCAGCAGGTTCTGACAGGTTCTGGAGAACCGGTAGCAGAAATTTTGAGTAGTTCGGAGAACCGGCAAATACCACCTCTGGCTGGCCTCAGAGTGGGGTGGGAATGGAGATTTTGCAATATCCTTCCCCTGGAATGGGGAGGGAATGGGGACTTTGCAATATCCTTCCCCTGGAGTGGGGTGGGAATGGAGATTTTGCAATATCCTTCCCCTGGAGTGGGGTGGGAATGGAGATTTTGCAATATCCTTCAATGTTCCCTGTAACAACAGAAAACAGTGCGTGACAGTTAGAAACTGCCGTGCAGCGTTCTCTTTTCATGTATGCGTCCGCACAGGCGCGCAGCCTCTGCCATTAGAAAATGCCTCACGGAAGTTAGAAACTTCCGTGCGGCATTCTCTCGTTACGTGCATGGCCGCGCGGCCCCACAGCTTAGAGGGAACAGTGGTATCCTTCCGCTGCCACTCCCACCAAGCCACGCCCACAGAACCGGTAGTAAAAAAATTGGATTTCACCACTGCTTCACATCTTAGCAAGTCGTGTTCTCAAACCTGTTTATCGCTGACAATGTTTTATTCAAGGTCATGTCAACAAGGTCAGAGTAGGCACAAGGGAGGGAAATCTGAAAGACAAACTCTGCCTTCAGAAATCCAGCAACCCCCCCTTGCATGGAGTCAATGAAAACAATTCACACACTAACTTTCTAATCCATGGAATTTCCCTCCCTCTCTCTGTATGGAGAGCAGGCCACCGCCCATTTACCTGATGAACTTCTCAAAAAGGGCCACGTTGTCAGGCGGCTCGTGCAAGTCAAGCACCGTCTGGTTCTGCAACAGAGTCTCAAAGGTCTCGCTTTGTAAGCTGAGCATCAGCTGGTGGGTGTGAAAGACTTTAATTTCATCAGAGCCAGCCGTGTGGACCCTCAGGGTGGTGTCGCTGGTGTTCCCGTTGAGTAGAAGCTCTTGAAGACGCTTCAGCAGTAAGTGCGAATGGTTGATGGTAGCCGCTGTGGGATCCCCGATGGTATCTGCCTTCTGGACTGCAGTCGACAGGATCAAAAATAGCATGAATGGGCAGTGAGATTATTCAGCCAGGAAAATAGGACAGAAGAAAAGATAATGCAACAGGGACGTGTTGTTATTAATGTTTGGTACAAGTCAGGCAGGAGCGGGTTCCTAATTTTTTTACTACCACTCTGTGGGCGTGGCTTATTTTGTGGGTGTGGCTTGCCAGCCATGTGACCAGGTGGGCGTGGCTTCTCAGACTGCTGAAGGGAGGAGAACTGAGATAGGTCCTGCCACCCATTCCCCCTCCCCTCAGCAGCTCAAGAAGTCTCAAACGTGCGGAAATGCCTAGGATCATCACCGCACGTTCGTGGCTTCTCGGACTGCTGAAGGGAGGGGAATGGAGATAGCTCCTGCCGCCCGTTCTTTCAGTGTCCCACACGCTCCCTCAGCCATCCTCCCCTGCTTGGACTCACTGTGGGGTAGGAAGGCAGCGCATGAGCAGTGCCGGAAACTCGGCTTCTGGGCATGCGCAGAAGAAATTTTTTTTAAAAATTATTTTTTTTAAAAAAATGGTGGTGCCCAGGCAACAGCAACCGACCGCACCGGTACTGTGATGTCACCAGCGGGCCGCTACCGGTGCTATAGAGTGGACCGCACTGGTAGGAACCCACCACTGAAGTCAGGAGTTTGCCAAGAGAGTGTGTGATAGAGTATCTTTGCAACCAGACTTTTGTTACATATCCTCCTAGCAAATTCAAATCAGTTTGTACCAAACTTTATGCAAGCAAGAGGGAAAACAAACAGAGCATGGCATATTTTTCTCTGTGGCATTCTACCCACCCAGGGTTCCTCTCCATGAAGCTAAGCAGAAAGTAAACATTCAGTAGAGTCTGAAAGCTTTTCACAGTAACGTAATTACTCTCAGTAACGTTTCCAGCTAACCATGGTTATTTACTTTGTCTAGAGGACTGATGAGCATTAATTGGGGTCTCTGAGCCATCCAACATGTACCCATCTGTGGATTAGGGAAAGAAACAAAATTGCTTCCTAGGTTTCCCTTTTACTTGTTTCCCTTCACATTGGAGGAAGGCAGAAGAGACCAAAGAGGGCCAGAATTCTTGTGCAGGGCTTGGCAGAATTTGTGGACCTTGTTGTTAGAGACAATTTTATAGCTTCCACTAGAATATTCATGTGTTTTTGCCTCAAAATGATGGGAAACCCCATTGCTGAGTTGTACCCATTGGGGCTGGAGAGAACCTGCTGGCCCATGAAAAGGATCCTCTGGGAATCTCAGATCTCAGTTTACTTCTGCCTAAAATCACTATGAATGTTAACCAGAGTGTTTGGAAAGAGCAAGGAATGACTCCAGCATTAAATCATAATTTATCTGCACAATCAAGCTTTCCTATTCTTCTAAGTGTGGCTTGAATAAGTACCAGAGAACACCACATTGCCCATCAAATTAAGTTTACATGCTACCCTTCACATAAATAAAGTTTTAAAAGAGCTCACAACCAGAATAGCATTCTTACCTGAACTTCAAAATGATTCTGTTAGATATATTGCTCAGTTTATGGGTGCACTCACTGCTATGAACTTCTGTGGCAGTGGTTCCTGGTGATGGGTGACAATGACGACTCTACTTGAATTGGTGTAAGTGAGTACTCGGGTGTCACTGCGTTCTTATATTTGCCAGATGAGCTGACCTTCTATTCTAGACTGTACGGTAGACAGTGACTCCTTATCTCTAAGTGTCTCATGATTCCTTGATTTACTGCGCATGTGTAGTTTCTGTTCCTTTGTTCTCTCTTTGCTTTCATTCCGTCCGGCCGGACATATTTCTACTGGTGAGCATGTAGTCAGATATATATTTTTGTTTCTTTTATAATAAAAGCATTTATTAGAATTTAAGTTTCGGTTAATTTTATTTGAGTTAGCAGTCATGGAGAAGCTTGGTCTATTCTCCTCTGATTTACGGCTTCTCAAGAAGGGGGAGGATGAGGAACTGTTTTTTCGTTTCAACATCGGGCTCCAAGGATGGATTCTGCTTGCAGTGTCTTCATAGGATATGCTGCTCCTTATTATTGTCATTTATTAAGCAGATAGAGAGCCTGTTTTGTCTAGTGGTTAGGGCACCAGCTAGAAACCAGGAGACCACAAGTTCTGGTTCTACTTTACGCACAAGGTCATATGGGCGACCTTGGGCCGTCCCTCTCTCTCAACCCTAGGAAGCAGGCAAGGGTAAACTATTTCTGAAAACCCTTGCCAAGAAAACTACAGGGATAAATCTAGGCAATTGCCAGCAGTAAACCCTGATTCAAAGGCACAAACAAATCAAGCAGTTACAATCCGTTCTGCATGTACAAAGAATCCGGGATAGACTTTCCTTGTTCAGATCCACCACAATTTCAGAATCTCTTAGCTCAAAGCTATGAGAAATATTACTTGCAGAATAATAGAAGGGTCAAAGCAATGTCTTGTCATAAAGCTTTCTATAACCACTTTGCTTATATGAAAGGAGTGGTGTTGTGTTTGATACTGACAATGATTTCTGAATCACAAGGAACCTAAGTGTTTGACCAACATCTTTTTACTGGAGTTAATTAAGAGGAGATAATCCTATGTTATGCATTTCTCCCGAGGGCTGGGTTTTTTCTAGGGAAATAATCATTAGACTTTGGAGAGAGCAACCTATCCTTGATTTGACGTAAGGTGTAAATGTGTATTCATGCATAGTATATGTGTGTTTGTGATAAGTAATCATTGATAGCAATAGCAATAGCACTTAGACTTATATACCGCTTCATAGTGCTTTACAGCCCTCTATAAGCGGTTTACAGAGTTCAGCATATTGCCCCCAACAATCTGGGTCCTCATTTTGCCCACCTCGGAAGGATGGAAGGCTGAGTCAACCTTGAGCCGGTGAGATTTGAACAGCTGAACTGCCGCTAGCAGTCAGCTGAAGTAGCCTGCAGTGCTGCACTCTAACCACTGCGCCACCTCAGCTCATTGATGCAGGGAGTGAGACAGATGTAAAGAATAGATGTGAACCAGGCTAGAAAGCAAGAGACCGCGAGTTCAAGTCCCGCCTTAGCCATGAAAGCCAGCTAGGGCCACCTTGGGCCATTCACTGTCACTCAGCCCAACCCACCTCACAGGGTTGTTGTGAGAAAAATAGGAGAAGGAAGGAGGATTAGATGTGATTGCCACCTTCAATTAGTCATAAAAATAATAAAGGCAGGCAAGAAATAAATGATATCTGGGCTTACAAGGCTATCTCATGGCACATTATCCATTTATATTATATGACAGAAACGATCTCTGATGCTCAGTCTTTGAAATGCTCTTCATTTGGTGCACAAAACAACACTGTGTTTAAGGATGACTCCAATCAAGGGATGTGCTTAATTCGTTGACTTTAGAACAGGGGTGTCAAACTCAAGGCCCGGGGACCAGATCCAGCCCGCAGGGTGCCTAGATTTGGCCCACGGGGCCGTCCTGGAAACAGTAAATGACTGACCCGCGGTGCCTCTGCCAGCGAAAATGGAGCTCATGGTTCTGTTTGACCTTGGGGGGTGGGGGGGCAGGGGGGCAGCTCAACCTCACTCATGTCGGGGACGCCTGTAGTGGCCCAAGCACTCTGCCAGCGAAAATGGGCTCCCGAGCTCCATTTTCGCTGGCAGAGGGTTGCAGGAGGCTGTCGCAGCCGAAAACAGAGCTCGGGAGCCCGTTTTCACTGGCAGAGTGCTTGGGCCACTACAGGCACCCCCGACATGAGTGATGTTGAGCTGGCCATGCCCCCACGCCCCCGAGGCCAAACACAACCAGGATGCAGCCCTCAATGAAATCAAGTTTGACACCCCTGCTTTAGAAGATGAGCATTAGGTTCTTATTTACGTTTATTTATGCAACTTATATTCCTGGACTTTGAGAAGCTGCTGGAATCATTTCTAGATCTATAGAAGAGAACCCAGACGACCGGCACATTCAGGGTTTTACTGTGCCTCACCATGTCTAGCTTATTGCAATTTGGGATGGCCTTTTATAATTGCCCTCTATAACCCCAGATGGTCTCAAGCTCAGGAGGATGGCAATTACTCCTGCTATTCCTTGAGGGTGTCAGAACAGGCACCTTACAACTCTTGGGAGTTGGATCTGAGCCTCTGGCTCCCTAGCCATCATTAACTCAATGAAATCACTGCCGTCCAATGAATTAAATGCTTGCCCCGGGCCAAGATGCATTTCAGGGCCACCCTGGAGGAAAGAAAGCTGAGCCTGTTCACATTCTCCATCTCTTGGCTTGGTTCTTGCTTCCAGTCCAACTTTGGCAAGGGATAAAAGGGTAACATTCAAAGGCAAATAAACAAACCTGCCTCTCTCTCTCTCTCTCTCTCTCTCTCTCTCTCTCTTTCTCTCTCTCTCTCTCTCTCTCTCTCTCTCTCTCTCTCTCTCTCTCTCTCTAACAAAGAGGCACAGTGGAGTGGGAAAAGGCTCCTTAAAGAGAAAGGCACCCAATGTGGTTATTTCTAGGAAAACATCACTTTTGTTGAAGTCACCTCAAAAAGAAAAGCACTGGTGACTCTTCGCTCCAGAGAGGAGAAGAGAAACAATCACACAATGTCCTTTTTCAGCCTCATATTGTCCATCTCTCTGCAGTTCTTTTTGTGGGCTTCCACATATCCGTATTCCAGATTCGTTTGATATTTGTGTGAGCTGCTTCCTGCATTCGGCTGTGGGAAATTGATATGCTTGTTTCTCAGTGAGGCAGAGCATATTAATGAGACAATTTTCTCATTTTAACCCCGACTTTCAACTCTCCACCTCACCCCACCTCTTTGTTCGCAATTGAAGAAAGTTCATGCCTTTGGCTTGCCACAAAGTGCTAATAGCTAACATTTAGAATGTCAAAAAAATGAGTTGAAACACAAAAACACAATCTGATTCCCAATATCATCGTTTCTTTTCACATGGGTGGTAGCATAGTAAATGCAGTCAAAAGATAACTCCCAGTTGCAAATTTTTATCCCATTCAAACTCCCATCCAGCTGGGCTATAAACTGATTCAACCCAGACTTTTCCTTTTGATTTTCTTGCACCCTTCAGTGCCAAGTGAGTCCGGTTTAGATTACATTTTTTTTTTAAATCTTTATCTCAGCCCAAGGATTAGCTTCCTCAAGAAACAAATCCCGCTCCGATCAAGCTGAATTGGAGATTGAAAGTAAAGGATGCAGCCTTTCCAAACAACATGAAATCCAGCAGCGAAAAGGTACCAGAGCTTATCCGCGTGGTTTGTTATTATTGTCGAAACCCCTTTTCTATTTTAGTCATAATCCAAGTGGCTGTCGTGAAGACAAATAGGATACCAAGGCATGTATGCTCTTTCCAGTACAGTCCTGTTAAATCAGAGTTTAAAGACAAAGCAAGTTGCTAGGTCAAAGATGAAAGAGCCAGAGTTTCAAAGCTGTGAGAATCCTCACTCTGTCCGAGTTAGGTCTCTGAAACCCTCTTGACAGTCTGTTCAAGCCACACACATTAGTTTGACTTGAGACTATTGCTCTCCCTCAAGGAGCTTTAATAGTTAGAGAGCAATATCACGACTTCTTGGGCTCGTGAATATGAGCTAAGCGCTTTTCTGACCTTGGAGTCAGCAATGTGGAATGCTTTGCTGTGGAACAGAAGAGGCCAACTCATTCCCTCTTATTTCCTCATGCTGAAGTTATACGACAAACTAAGGCGACGGTATTTGATTTTTAAAAAAAAATCTATTATAAATGCATTGCACGTGGCTAACGCACTTTTTTAATAAATAATCTTTATTAATTATGTTTAAAAACTAACAAACATACAAACAAACATAAAAACATGTGTAAACATATGTATATACAAATAAAGTATCAAATATCTTTGAAAATAGAAAACATTGAACATACATGTCAACCATCCCGTCGACACTATCCTTTTACAGCCTAGTGATACAAAAACATGTTTATTCTATATAGTTATTGTTTACATCATTATCTTCCTTATATCTTCCAATATTTTCCTTATTCTTTTCTATTAATATATTATATTCCGTCGATTATCATTACGATAAAACAATTTTCCCTTTTTCAACAATGGTTCTTTTGTTCAACTTGATTAATATTTTAAAACCTTGTAAAATTGTATATATTCCCATAATTTGTTCCGGTCTATGCGAAAAAGTAGACATTTGTTATTGTTTATACTGTCTTAGTTTATGACATATAATTATAGCAGTTTTTTATATTTATTTTGATTAAGCCAATTATACCACCTGTCCCAACACACTTTTGGAGGCACCCCTTAGAAAAGCCTTTGCTGATTCCGATGTTCTGCCAGGAACATTCCCCGTTCTAGCTGTTTTGGGGTTTCCACACTCATACCATGCACCAATGTGACCCCCCCCATGCCACGTTTCCATCACCACCAAGCCCAGCAAGTTTACCTGGAGTGTTCCTTCCCAGAAGCCTTTCCTCTTACCTGCTTGGACAGCCAGACACAGCAGTGACAGGGCAGCCAAGAAGGAGGCCCATCGCCGGGGTGCAACTTGCTGGGTCCCTAGTCCTTTAGCCATGGCTTTTTTTCCTGGAGAAGGTCCAGAGAAGGAATAAGCCCTCAACTGAGCGGGCTAATCTGTCTGACTCTTTATGTAGGACACTGACTCCCCCGGTCCCGCTTGCCATTGATTGGTGGAAAACTAGTAACAGCTGTTACCAAGGAAACTGGTTAAGATTGTGAATGGATGCCTTTGGGGCATTGTGGGACTCCCGGGCGGTTGGCAGAGTCTCCCTGAGGAAGTAAGGCTACCTTGATCCCTCAGCATGCTGGAAGCTAAGCAGTTGAACAAAGGACATCCATCTTTTCGCTTTTGCTTTTCTGGTATCTCCGTTTCAAAAGTTAGAAAAGTTCTTTTCTTCCCAACACAATGGTCCAAAAATACTGAAGATAGAATGAATGTTACAGAAGAATGAATTCTCTCCCCAGCTTTGATCTTTGCATATTTTATAGAGGGTAGATGGGTCTGTTGTTATCAGCTGACTGAAGGTTGGCAGCAGAGCTTCATAGAACACAGAATCACAGGGCTGTAAGAGATCTCCGTCTTGTATCTAATCCAAGCCCTTGCCCCTTATACCATCCCAGTCAAATGGTTGTCCGGTCTGTTTTTGAAAACCTCCAGTGATGGAACATTCACAACTCCGGGAGGCAAGCTAGTCCATTGATTAATTGTTCTCACTATCAGAAAATTTCTCCTTACTTCAGTTTTTCTCTGTTTGCTGAAGTTTGGGATATTCTGCTCTTTGACATTTGTTTGTTCCCCAAAAAGATGTGTGTCACCATATAATGGTCCTCAGCGAGCGTAGCTTCTTCTACGGTAATATCACACTACTAACCAGAGCATACAAAACATTCGCCAGACCAATCCTTGAATACAGCTCATCTGTCTGGAACCCACACTGCATATCAGACATAAATACATTAGAAAGTGTCCAGAGATACTTTACAAGAAGAGTCCTCCACTCCTCTACTCGCAACAGAATACCTTACACAACCAGACTTGAAATCCTGGGCTTAGAAAGCTTAGAACTATGTCGCCTTAGGCATGACCTAAGCGTAGCTCATAAGATTATCTGCTACAACGTCCTTCCTGTCAATGACTACTTCAGCTTCAACCACAACAATACATGAGCACACAACAGATACAAACTCAAAGTGAACCGCTCCAAACTTGACTGTAGAAAATACGACTTTAGCAACAGAGTGGTTAATGCCTGGAACTCACTATCTGACTCTGTGGTTTCGTCACCAAACCCCCAAAACTTTACCCTTAGACTGTCCACTGTTGACCTCACCCGATTCCTAAGAGGTCAGTAAGGGGCGTGCATAAGTGCACCAGCGTGCCTCCCGTCCCTGTCCTAATGTTCCCTCTTATCAGTACTCATCTTATGTATATAAACAATGTTATATCTATGTATATTACCAACACGTACTTGACAAAAATAAATAAATAAATAAATAAAAATAAAATTTTCCGGTGATGTTGCATAGCACTCTAGATAAATCTGACATACTAATGAACTAAACAGTGCTATGAGGGTATTTCCACAGTATCGCAGCTGGGCAGCATCACAGTAGGGGAAAAGAGAGTGCACTGCGTTACATATGATTATAGTATCTCCCCTGCAAGATATGTAAGCATATAGGCTTACTACCATATGCTTAAATATACTTACTAGCAGCAAGCAAGAAAAATCTGGCTTGCGCTCTGAAAGTTCGCAATTCAGCATCCCAGCAGAGATTTAGAGTGTCCTGCACTATTTCAAATTCATAAGGTTATTGGCCTGTGTAGCCTATAAAGACTTCAGTGTACTGTAATCTATTGACTGAATGGTTGGCTAATAATGTAGAACCAGGTTTATCTGTCCACATTGTGGGCAGTTCAGAATCTATCAAAATTAGAACAAAAGAAGAGATTAAAAAATTAAGTCTATGCATGGATGATGCTTAAGGCTTTTTCTGGAGAGTATCCTAACTTTTCACTCTCCATTTATTCTCTTTTCAAGAAAACAGACCTCCCAGTTTGGTGATCAACAGTGTGGGGAAGATCCAGCTGATTATATCTGCTCATGCGGAAATGTTATGTGAAAGGAATATGAATCAGCCATAAATGAACTGACCTAGCATGGTACATCTTCTATCAGCATTGAATGGGAAGAGAAGAACCCATATTCAAATTGCCAGTTGACTAAGGAATTCATTGAGTTATGAACTGGATAGAAGATAGATAGATAGATAGATAGATAGATAGATAGATAGATAGATAGATAGATAGATAGATAGATAGATAGATAGATAGATAGATAGATAGATGGTAGGTAGATAGATAGATAGATAGATAGATAGATAGATAGATAGATAGATAGATAGATAGATAGATAGATGATAGATAGATAGATAGATAGATAGATAGATAGATAGATAGATAGATAGATAGATAGATAGATAGATAGATGGATGATGGATGGATGGATGGATGATAGATGATAGAGAGAGGGGAGAGAGAGAGATGATAGAGAGAGGGATATTCATGGCACAGGCTTGGGTTACTTGTTGGACCACCTATTAATTCTGCCCATCTCATAAGATCCAACAGGTTGGATATGCTCCAAGTCCTTTCTACAAAACAGAATCATTTATGGGACCCAGCAGTTGTGTTTTCTCTGTCATGGTGCCTGCCCTTTGGAGCTACATACCTCTGCCCCAAGATTCAAATAATCCTGGCTCTGTTGGCCTTCCAGAAGGTCTTTCCCCCAGGCATTGCACAAGGGTGCTGGATGAACCTGTCGGATACAGCAGGAAATTGACTGATTGTGGGCTGGCCTCAGCTTCTTTTCCTTCTGTTGTTTGCGTCTTGTTGCTTTATAGTTTGGTTTTAATCCAACACTAGTTAGTCAGAGTTGCAATTTGCAAGTTGAGTGGCTATAAAAATATATTGCATGCATACATACATACATACATACATACATACATACATACATACATACATACATACAATACATACATACCATGGTTTTTGTTATGAGGACAATATAAGGAAAGACCCCCATATGGACTATGTTAAGCTTCTCAAGAAAAAATAGTATAAAAAATTGGGTCTAGGACAACTCATCACAGCCAATTTGTCAACAGATATTATAATTCGCCAATTCAATACTGTATTAATGATTTCATTCAGGTACTTTTATTATTGATGAATACATTTTCATCAAAATTATTGTAACTCTTGTATTTCTGGATTGATTTTATTTTATTATTATTGGCCACTGTTAAGTCAAAATTAATTTAATTTTTGCATTTGTTGAATTATCCCATAGCGAGTTGGCCACAATGAGTTGGTCGTGGTGAGTTGTCCCATTCTGTAAAAATATAATCTCTTGAACCATTTCAACTCTTTTGTATCAGAGCTATTTCCGTTATGACATTTTGACCAAAAGCACCATCTGTATAAGGAAAGTCGTACAGTGTGTGTGTGTGTGTGTGTGTGTGTGTGTGTGTGTGTGTGCGCGCGCGCTTAATTATGTCGGTTTTTCTAGTTGTAATTTGTCATACATTCATGTTTACATGCATACAGATTGCTGTTTGGACTTTGTTCAGAGAGGGAATTCATCTTCATAGTAAATCATTCTATAAATCTATCCTTGTTTTTATCATGTGTATTCTAATCTATATGCATATGTTCAATTAATAGTAAAATATTATAGATGGCTTTTCCTCCAGTGACAACCAATAGAGTGCAATTTAATCAATAAATTAAGCTTTAGCTGAAGAGACATTCTTAAAAGGATGCCCTACTGCATAACGGTTGGGTAATTTAAACAGTTGCAACGGGGAAATTGATTTTTTTAAAATCAAAAATAATGTTGGGGGGGTATGTTGGAGCCCTTAAATATATCGAGTAATCTGCTCACTGTTTCTTCTTACAATGTTCAGAATTCACTGGATTTTTATCTTTAGTGTTTTTTTTTATTTCATTACCTGAATTTTCTAATGTCTCAGTGCCAAAGAGCGAAATGTCTGTGGAGCCATGTAAATGTGAGCTTCAAATGTTTCAAAGGATTCTGCTTGTCCTGAGTTATGAAAATAGCTTGACTGAGTCGGTGGGAAAGGAGATAGCAGGATGGCCCAAATCTCGGCGGCGAGATGGGAATCAAACTATCGGGCCAGACATAAAAAGCTTGCACAGGAGGGGGGCAGAAAAGAGTTTACACTTCAGTTGCTTGCTTAATTCAACCCAGATGTCTGCATAAATCCAGACAGCTACTCAATAAATAGGAACAAGCTAATATTTCCCCAGCTGTGACCAAATTGGATGTATCTCAGATGAAAGTCATTGTGTTTGCCGGAGCATGAACTATAGATGAAAACGAGTCTGTGCTGAGACAGAGGAAGAGGAGGCCGCCTCCGTGCGACTTTCGCTGGCAAAAATTCACATCCACAGCAGGGCGACTTATGGCCCAGCAAATGGAGTCACATCCTCAGAACCAATCACTCCTATTTAGCAGCTTTGCCTGTATAATTGGAGCCTACCCAGCTCCTAATCATTCTGTCAAGGGGTTTTAATATGGTTCTAGAAGTAGCCCATTATTCTTGTAATATCCCCTCTTGTTTCACTTGGCAAAAGACAGCGCTACCCCTGGAGATGTTCCTACATGTATATATCTGTGTGTCTAGTTTTCCATTCTGAATGACCAAAGAATTGTCATAAGTATAAAGGATCAATGGTTAGACTCTTGATGAAAGAATGTATGATCTGTTAAGGGAGGGAAACAATAAGTGTCCTGGGAAAATGGAAAACGTGAGAAAGAAAGTCCAAATTACTCCGCCTTGATTCTCTTCAGTATAAGAAGGGGCAGAGAGAAGCTCTGGAGGCTTTCAAGGTTGATGTCTGAAGATGGCAAGATCAGGAAACAGATGCCACAAGAATTACAGGAACACTACTTTATTATTTAGGGTATGATAACAGAGTCTTGAAAGCTTACTAAAGGCACTATTTTATGTGCAAACATCTTTCCAAGCAGGAGAGAGTTCAACCAACAGGTATGTTGATCAAGTTAGAATGAATATCCAACCCCTTGGCAATGTCCCAAGGCAAAAAAGTATTGGGAACGGATAAGAAGATGGATACAAGAAATAATAGGAGAACAAATAGAATTCAAACTGGAATTATTTTTATTAGGAATAATTGACAAAAAGATAAAGAAACAACTCCAGTACATCATTTTACAAATAATAACCGCAGCAAGAATTGTATACGCTCAATATTGGAAATTGGAAAACACACCAAATGATGAAAAGATTATAAATAAGATATTAGAATGTGCGGAGATGTATAGGCTCACAATGGAAATGAAAGGCAAAGAAGAAACGGATTTTTATGAGGTTTGGAATAAACTGTATGATTGGTTAGAACAGAGGAATAAAGGAGTATAGAAATAAATGTAAATAATTACACTGTAAATAACCAAGTGAAACACATGACACAGTACTGTTAAAATGTGTATTGTTTTGTAAGTTGGAAAAATGAAAAATTTAAATTAAAAATAAAATAAAATATCCAACCCCTTATAAATATTTTAATATACATTATGTAACAGAAATTAAATGAATGGATTGATCTACTTATTAGTTTCTAATATTGGATACTTGGAATAGCTAAAGAACATAAAATGATAATTACTCTTCGGTGATTTTAAACAAATACAGTATAGCAAATACTACATGGACTTTGGATCATCTGTTAATCAAATTCAGAAAAAGATACACAAATACATGTATTTATAATAATGTGTAAATATCTTTAAACTCAGCAGTTAATTGGGCTCCACAGTTAATTAATTTCATTTGTGCTAGAATCAATGTCTACATTTGATTAGTAAGTTAGTAATACATTTAATTTTTTTTATTTTATTTTATCCCATTAACAGTCACTCAGCCAATAAAACACCTGTGTCTGGAAACCACATTTTTAGTGGTTCACATTCATATAATTAAATATCTAAATTTCACAAGTGATGTATTCTCAAATCAGAGAACTAATAAATTGAATCAGTTATCTCCTTACCCATTGATAATCTCAGGGCCGATTTAAATATTTTCAATTTCCCAAAGCCAAGTTTTCTACTTTGCAGGACGAGACAAATAGATAACAAAAGATGACATCTGAAGTGCCTGTCTAGTTTAGAATAGAATAGAATAGAATAGAATAGAATAGAATAGAATAGAATAGAATAGAATAGAATAGAATAGAATAGAATAGAATAGAATTCTTTATTGGCCAAGTGTGATTGGACACACAAGGAATTTGTTTTTGGTGCATATGCTCTCAGTGTACATAAAAGAAAAGATACATTTGTCAAGAATGGTTGTCATAGGGTTCAAGTAAGCAATCAGGAAACAATCAATATGAATATAAATCGTAAGGATACAAGCAACAAGTTACAGTCATACAGTCATAAGTGGGAGGAGATGGGTGATAGGAACGATGAGAAAAACTAATAGTAATAGTAATGTAGCCTAGTGAATAGTTTGACAGTGGGGAGGGAATTATTTGTTTAGCAGAGTGATGGCGTTCAGGGAAAAACTGTTCTTGTGTCTAGTTGTCTTGGTGTGCAGTGCTCTGTAGCGACGTTTTGAGGGTAGGAGTTCAAGCAAGGAGTTCAAGTTTATAAAATTCATTTGAGTTTGTTAGGTCCCTGACCATAACTAATATTGGGTAGGACAATATATGTTTAGCTTTTAACAGAAGTATGTCTGTTTAGCTGAGGTGTTGCAGACTGCCACAAGAGGGAGCTAGAGTTCACAGCTTATTTCTCTGGGAGTCCCTCTCTGTTTGTGTTTGGTCTCTGCTACTGAGTGTGTGTTCTCTGCTACTCATTAGAGCAAGGCCTAGAGTATGTATGCTCTGCATTTCTCTCTGTGTTGTAGTTATGTATTATAGCTAAAATGTATTTGTACTAGATAATACTTGGATTGTTATTCTAACTATTAAGTGTATGACTTTGGACTGTTTATAGGAAAATGCTATTTCTTAAATAAACTTTAATTCAAGTTAGTGTATCTGTGTGTGGCTGAGTACTTATTCACAACTGATCTCAATCTAAACGTTTCTGTATGCACAACCTTGGTAACACAAGGAATACTCTGCTAATACATTAACAGAGTTAATTTGATTATTCAGTTTAACTTTAATGTTAGATCCTTTAACATTCTTCCACTGTAGTCTTCTATGCATAGAGATGGCAGGTTGAATGGTAGACAGATAGAATTGGTATCCCTATCGATAGTAATTTTACCTTTGAGCTGCCAGACAATAGATTTTATACCATTTGACTCTGGAGAAAGAGCATCTCCTAGTGGCCACATGAATGGATTGAATATCTAGGCTTTCTAGGCACCTTACCACCCAGAGCTGATACTTCAAATAACAAATATTTTTGGAGACAGAAGGCAAAGGAGGGTTCAGTCAAAGCTTGAGAGCTATCCTTACCGAGCCTGGATAAGTGAAAAGGTACATTAAAATCAGTTCCTTATCTCTATCGGAGTGATAGTTTCTTTTGATGTCATCTGATCAGACTCTTTTTCCTCTTCTCAGTATTAAGGATTTAGTAACTAAACCAAGAAGAGATACTTAAGATAGCAGTTATCATGGTTCGTACTGGGAGAGGAGTGATGAAGGGGCCTTTCTTATGCTGGCTCAGCCTGGACTGATAATCCCAAAGGTGCTTTTTCAAGAGGCAACTGGATTTTCTGTTTTTTTCTTTGAAGACGTTTCATTTCTCATCCAAGGCTTCTTCAGCTCTGGATGGATGATGTTTGCAGGAAACCTCACTAGCTACATTGGGCTACCTGCTGGGAAGACATTAAGTACACTGAGCCATTGAGTTGCCTGTGACTAACTCCAATCCATCTTATTACATTTAGCAATAGCAATAGCACTTAGACTTATATACCGCTTCATAGTGCTTTACAGCCCTCTCTAAGCGGTTTACAGAGTTCAGCATATTGCCCCCAACAATCTGGGTCCTCATTTTACCCACCTCGGAAGGATGGAAGGCTGAGTCAACCTTGAGCCTAGTGAGATTTGAACAGCTGAACTGCTGAACTAGCAGTAGCCTGCAGTGCTGCATTTAACCACTGCACCAACTCGGCTCTTTATAGGGTATGGCTAAAAATAAAGATCCAGTAGCACCTTTTCCCGCTAACAATTTTATTAAAAACCATACAGGTATTCCTCGACTTACAGCAATTTGTTCAGGGATTGTTCAAAGTTATAACGGCACTGAAACAACACTTATGACTATTGCAGCGTCCCCATGGCCATGTGATCAAAATTCAGACGTTTGGCAACTGACTCATATGTATGACGGCGGCAGTGTCCTGAAATCATGTGATCCCCTTTTGCGACCTTCTGTCAAGCAAAGTCAATGGGAAAGCCAACATAGTAACAACCATGTTACTAACTTAACCATTGCAGTGATTCACTTAACAATTGTGGAAAGAAGGGTCGTAAAATGTGGCAAAACTCACTTAACAAAAGTCTCACTTAGCAATAGAAATTTTGGGCTCAATTGTGGTCATAAGTCGAGGAATACCTGTAATATTTCATTCAATGCAGATGAATCTGATGAGATGCAGTTCACAAAAGCACATACCTTTTAATAAAGTTACCGTAGTTGGAAAAGGTGCTATTGTACTTAATTTCTCCTGATTTTTTTAGCCTCTGTAGACTAACTTAGGTTTTCTTCTACATTCTTGCTTATGAAATCAAGGATAAGGCTAAAAAGACACGTGGAACCAAAGGTAGCTTGAATCTCATGATCAAAGTTATTCCTACATGTCTTGTCACAACCCAATATTGATTGTGGTCTATTGAATTGCTGACCCTGTTTTATAGATATATTCTATGTATATATACATTTTAAAATGCACCATTAAAATATAATCTTTAGGGGGAAGGAAGGAAGGAAGGAAGGAAGGAAGGAAGGAAGGAAGGAAGGAAGGAAGGAAGGAAGGAAGGAAGGAAGGAAGGAAGGAAGGAAGAAAGAAAGAAAGAAAGAAAGAAAGAAAGAAAGAAAGAAAGAAAGAAAGGAAGGAAGGAGTCTTCAAGTTTAAAGAAGAACAGGAGAAAGATTTGGCTCTTGAGAAAGAAATATTTCAAGCTGAAAAAAGGAAGGAAGGAAGGAAGGAAGGAAGGAAGGAAGGAAGGAAGGAAGGAAGGAAGGAAGGAAGGAAGGAAGGAAGGAAGGTCCAAGTTTAGAGGAGAACAGGAGAAAAAGATTTGGCTCTCGAGAAAGAACTATTTCAAGCTGAAAAAAGGAAGGAAGGAAGGAAGGAAGGAAGGAAGGAAGGAAGGAAGGAGGAAGGAAGGAAGGAAGGAAGGAAGGAAGGAAGGAAGGAAGGAAGGAAGGAAGGAAGGAAGGAAGGAAGGAAGGTCCAAATTTAGAGAAGAACAGGAGAGAAATATTTGGCTCTCGAGAAAGAACTGTTTCAAGCTGAAAATATGAAGTGCAGCTGGGGAAGAAGAGACCAAAGATCAAAAACAAAGTACTTCCTTGGCCCTTTCAGATATCAAGTACAGCTCATTTGTCACCTCACACCTATCTCTACCTTCCACTAAGTGAGTGTGCCATAACCAGACAAATATGGATTCTTATATTACTAGTGGCAACGGTGCTCAGTGCTGCCTGCCATTTGTAGATTAATCGCTTGGCAGTCCATCTGCTGATCGGCTCATTTAGCCACTGGTGCGAAAAACAACAGCTTGATGAGAAAAGGCACACAGCCTATAAGAGGAAAAACAGAGCGATGGAGAGAGAAAAATAAGAGAAGAAAAATCAGCTTTGGACAGGTAGATAAAGGGGAAACATAGGAGTCCCCTCTTACTGAGATCAACAAGAGGAAAGGAACTCAGGGACATACCTTGGGTTAGGCAAGCAGTGGCTATGCTCATATTTTTTCACCCAATGTCATCCATGTGCCTCACCCCCCTCTTTAATTAGTGGTATAATGGAAACCTGGTGAATAACTGAAATATGCAGGTTTCTATTAGGTGAATAGCAAAGGAAAATGCCTCAAACTAAGAGTTTTCTCCTGCCTTGGTGTGGTTGGGTGTTCTGGTTGTATGACACAAACAACCACTAGGTCCCTTTCATGTTGTTCTCTGCCCAGCTGATAAGAAGAAAAAGTCCAGCAGCCAAGGGATGCTTCAAATGGCCAGGTGAGCACATGTTAAATGCAGCCATCTGTAAAATAGAGGAATTAGCCGATAATAACAACAGCATTAACCGATAATATCATATGGTGACTAAAGAATTGACTCAGGCTGCAACGTGGCTCTCTGACCAAGCAAAGAGAAAAAGCAAGTGTAAAATGGCCTTCAGAAGAGAGGCCAGAAGCTGTGCTCTGCTAAAAATGTTGCTCATGGAGGATCTCAAGCCCCAATCTTGCTACTATCCCTAGGACTAAGGTTGTTGTGACCGGCACTCTAAATTCCCAGGGCTCCATTTCTGGATTCTTAGCAAACGTGAAGTCTTCCCAGTCTTACTAGATCTACTAGTAGCAGAACAGATTTTTTATAGTTAAGATTTTTCTTTGAGATTCCTGTCTCTCTTGGAATACTAGTTCTGACGAGAGGACAATGTTGCTACAACATCTTGGTTTGCTATTTTTGGGTGCAGAGTGTTATGTATTGAATATATATAGTTGTGTTAAGCCCTGCTAAAGTGAAACTAACCTTTAGATCAGTGGTTCTTAACCTTTTTGAACGAATCTCCCCCTTGAGCCAATAAGGAAGTTGTCATTGCCCCCCTCCCCCAACATAACCTCTCAATCACAACATAGGAAATAATTCTTCAATTTATGCAAACACTTTTTTTGTTTTCTTTAAAATTGTCAACAGGACATATCGATGCAAATAATTTATTTCCAGTCTTTTTCCCGTATATCAACTGTGTGAAAAATTTTGGTGCCACCCGTCATTTTATTCCCAAACTTCGTGATACTTGTATTTTATTATTATTATCTTATTTATTCAGGACACTTAAATGTAATGACCACTGAAAACAAAATTCAATTGCAAGAAAGTGAAAGGAATCGATTGCGTGATAGTGCTTGCACTGGGCCCCAACATGGTGGCAACAATCTGTTTCACTGCTGGTAAAATCAGCGTTTCTCCGATAGTGTGAGGTTTGCCTTTAAGGATTGGAAAAACGGTGGCGGTTTGTCGGCTTTATCCAAATGAATTCTTACCAAATGGTCTTTCAGTCGGGAAGGCTTCATCGCTTCATTTGAAAATGTTTTCTCACAAAGAAGACAAAACGGAAGCTGTACGTTGGAAGGAGATGGAATGAATCCCAATTTTAGGTATTCCGTCGAATATTGGCGACACTTCCTCTTCTCGGCCATGTTGAGAGGCCTTCGAAATGAAAGGCACTACCTGCAAATTAAATTTTCGACTGCACTGGAACACTAGAAAAACACACATGGATGTCGATAAACCTAGTTTCAACAGTTACGTTGACATTACAGCTGACGTCACAGGAGACAGCCACTCAGCATGTGATGTTTTGAAAGAAGCGCTCCCCTCTCCATCACTGCCCATTCTGGCCAATGGCGCACCGGCAGAGGCTGCTGTGCAACGCACATGAAGATAAGTGATGCGTATTCATATATGTACGGCGTTCTGTACTGAAGCTAGCTGGAGGAACATTTGAAAACACAATTCAACGATGTATGCAGCATACAAAGAGAATATATATAAAATGTTTTATCGGTGGCATCTATCTCCGACAAGATTGGCAAAAATTTCCTCCAAATCATAGCAAAGTGCTGGAAATGTAAAAAAGAACTGGGCACGTACTACCACATGTGGTGGACGTGCCCAGAGGCCAGGATCTACTGGAAAAGAATTCGGAAATGGCTGACTGAAATGATAGCGGAGAAAATAGAACTAAAACCAGAAACATTCCTCCTAGGCATTATAGATGATAAAATAAATAAAAACAATCAATACTTGATGATACATATTTTAACAGCGGCAAGGATTACCTATGCTCAAATGTGGAGAAAAGAAGTAGTCCCAACCAATTTAATGGTCATAAATAAGATATTTGAATGTGCCGAAATGAGCAGACTAACCATGCGAATAAAGGATAAAGAAGAAACAGAATTTTATAAAATCTGGGAAACCTTTTACATCTGGTTGAATCGTAAAAATACAACAAAATAGCAGGTTCTTGGATTGCGAGGATGGACTATATTATACTTGTTCTACTTTGTGACCTTTCTCTTCGTTCTTTTACTCTTTTAAGGATTGCTGTAAAATAGAAGAGATATATGTAGAGATATAAATATACATATATATATGTGTGTATATATATAGAAAGATATCTAGAAAGATAAAAGATATGCTAAACTGCTTAAAGTATAATTAATTATATTGTATGTGAGATGTCAAGTCTTTGGTTTGTTTTTTCTGTGGGTTTTGTTAGTTTTGTACAATATATTGTTTATAAAATTTACATACATTTTTGTATATATGTAGTTATGTTTATATATGTTTTGTCTGTTTTTTGATGTTTTATGTATTTTTAAATTTACTCAATAAAATTATTTTTATTAAAAAAAAAACAATTCAATCCACTAATAGCGAGAGAGCTGATGTTTTTATACGACAGATATACAGCGATTCACTGTACGAAAAAGTCTGAAAAGTGTCCCCAAAACTTCTCACTCCATCACCCCCACATTGCCCCCTTTTCGTTCCTTTGTCCCCGTGTCGCCCCTTTTCATTCCATCACCCCCCTGAAAATGAAATCGCCCCCTGGGGGGCAGTATCGCCCAGGTTAAGAACCACTGCTTTAGATGACCCTAACTGTTAACTCCAACTGTTTTGGAGGGAAACTTACGACATTCATATTTGGGCTTTTTCAAGGATTATGATTGGTTAAGGCCCCGTGGGCCTAGAGTATAAATTACAGGCATTTGCCTGCTGTTCCTCAGTTCCAGTTTTGAGTCAATAAATGCTGTTGTAGCTATGCTGGTCTGCTTCTTGCCTACTGAAGCCCACTACACAATACAGAGCTTCATTCATCCGCATTCTCTCAAGCATTGAGTCTAAATTATATGCTAACTGCATGCTGCTTTGTTCCAGTTTTATTTTCTCCTTCCATATTTTTTTAATGTTGCGTATTTAAAACAGAATGCAGATGGAAAGTATATATTTCAACTAATGGATACCCTCTCCCATCTGGAGTCAAGCTGACCATATCAGTAACTGGCAAAACCAATTTTTCAGAATTTGTATGGAAAGAAATTGAATATTTCTATCTTTTCAAGCTTCACCCATAACTCCTAAAATATATACTATAATGTCTCTCTTCAGTCAAATAGGAAACTGACAGGAGGAGGATTGACTGATTAATATTCCTTGTGCACCATTTTTCCAAGAGGCATCATCTAGATAGTTTAGAACTTCGTCGCCTTTGATCTGACCTAAATGTAGTTCATAAAATCATCTACCACAATGTCCTACCTGTCAATGATTACTTCAGCTTCAACTGCAACAATACACGAGCACACAATAGATTCAAACTTAATGTAAACCGCTCCAAACTCGACTGCAGAAAATACGACTTCAGCAACAGAGTGACCAATGCCTGGAATGCACTACCTGATTCTGTGGTTTCCTCCCCAAACCCCCAAAACTTTAACCTTAGACTGTCTACAGGCGACCTCACCCGATTCCTAAGAGGTCTGCAAGGGGCGTGCATAAGGGCACCACTGTGCCTACTGTCCCTGTCCTACTGTCCTATTGCCTAATTTACCTATACCTACTTTGCTAATGTTTAACTTTATACCAATACCTACTATCTTGTACATGTGTGACAAACAAATAAATAAAATAAATAAAATAAAATCTAGTAACATTCTTCCTTCTTATCTCAGTGACTTTTAATATAAGCTCTACTAAAACAAGATCATAGCATTTCTGCTTTGAACCATGTAAGAATTTGCTTCTTGGGAGAAGTTTAATAGGGAAATGAGCTGAGATAACATCAAGATGGAAATATGCTCTGCTTCTCCACTTCATCTGTAGAAAATATGACTGTAGAAAATATGACTTTAGCAACAGAGAGGTTTTATGCCTTGAACTCACTACCTGACTCTGTGGTTTCGTCACCAAACCCCCAAAACTTTACCCTTAGACTGTCCACTGTTGACCTCACCCGATTCCTAAGAGGTCAGTAAGGGGCGTGCATAAGTGCACCAGCTTGCCTACCGTCTCTGTCCAAATGTTCCCTCTTATCAATACCCATCTTATGTATATAAACAATGTTATATCTACGGGTATGTATATTACCAATACGTACTTGGCTGACTGACTGACTGACTGACTGACTGACTGACTGACTGACTGACTAAATAAATAAATAAATAAATAAATAAATAAATAAATAAATAAATAAATAAATAAATAAATAAATAAATAAATAAATAAATAAATAAATATCTCAGAGGGGTTGTGAAGCAGTTCTTGAACCAGGTGATGGACTCAATGAGAGATTCTTAAGTGAATGGCAGAGGCTATCCAGATGTGTTTTTTAAAATCTCCTGCTAATGTGCTTGACCTCAGGGCCCACGGGCCAGATGCGTCATGCGCTGGGCATGTCCACGTCCAGTTTAGCGAAGGGCGGGGAAATTGCAATACGTCACGTGATGCTGCCGTGATGACGCGAGTTTGACACCCCTGCTCTACCTCCTGGCAACATTCATGACACATTAAAAGGATAAAGATCAAAGAGGAAGCTTGGCAAATTACTTTCCTAACTAGCGCGGTGTCCTTTTTCCTCTACCAGTCCTAACCGAAAGCCCTATCAATTGTGGAAGAAAATTGCATGGGTGTATCATCCAGAGTCAAGTTCAATTCTATCTAGCAGCCTGATAAGGTAGACTACATCAGGAAATAAGGCAGGATAACTAGAACTATACTGTATTAAGGTAAGCCAAAGTAGCAGAAGCTTGCCAGTGTGATTGTGCTTTTCTTCCCCCATGACACACCAATACCCCAATGAGTCAGGGAGGAACCAAACATACAAAATAAAACATACAAAGAGCGGTTGCAGGAACTGAGCTTGGACAGTCTGGCGAAGAGAAGGACCAGGGGTGACATGATAGCAGTGTTCCAATACTTGAGGGGATGCCACAGAGAGGAGGGGGTCAGGCTGTTCTCTATGGCACCAGAGGGCTAAACAAGGAATAACGGATGGAAGCTGACCAAGGAGAGATTCAACCTGGAAGTGAGGAGAAACTTTCTGACGGTGAGAGCGATCAACCAGTGGAACAGCTTGCCAGCGGAGGTTGTGAGAGCCCCAACACTTGCGACCTTCAAGGGGAGACTGGACTGCCATCTGTCTCAAATGGTGTAGGAACTCCTGCTTGAGCAGGGGGTTGGACTAGATGACCTACAAGGTCCCTTCCAACTCTAATAATAAATCTAAACTGAGTCACTTGCTAACATTGTCTCCTTTCATAGGGGGAATGTTTGGGTGTGTGCATGTGCGTGAGAGAGATTTTTTTTATTTGTTTGGAAATGGAGAGAAAAGGTTTGCACCAGTAGTGGGTTCTAAAACCTGATGCTACCAGTTCGCGCGCACACTTGCGCATGTGCAGAAGCTTCCCGGGCGGGTGGGCAGAGCCTCCTGCCACTGCCGCTACTGGTTCACAGAACCGGGCCGAACCGGGAGCAACACACCGCTGGTTTGCACCAGTAACAGTTGGATTCCAATAAGTTCAATGCACCCCCCCCCCCAAAAAAAATTGTAGAAGTAAATGGTTAAAACCTCTCCTTTTCCCCTTCTATTGTCATTACATTATTGCCATATTCCTCAAGCATTGTGTCAGAAGAATAATTTGGGTTCCAACTCGAGCCAGGACTACAGAATAATAAATAAAAATGGGATTCAGACAACTTTGGGGAAAGAAGAAATATTTATTCCTAAAAGCAAAAAGAGTTTGCCTTTAGCGGCAGGTTGCAGAGAAATTGGGGTACAATGGTAGATTTTTATAGGAGAAGCTTGTCCAGGGTGAAATGTCTATGTGCTGAATCTAGGGTGACATTTGAGGTTTGTTTCTGCATGTGTGTGTGTGATGGTATGTTTATTCTTGTGAGCATGCAGTTCCTCTGGGAGACCTAATTTAATTAACTCTGTGTTTGCGGGCCTTATCCTTTGATATGTGGATTAGGTCTGGGTAACTTACTTAAGGGTTTGAGGGAGTTGCTAATTTTAGTTGATTAACATAGCTTCAGCATGGCTTTCAATTATCTAGTGGAGACACTGATTCTCAAACCATTGTGGATTCTGTTAAGGGAAGATGGAAATAGTATAAAGAATAAAATACAGGGTTATTCAAAAAGAATGAACCGATTTCATGATGCAATATTTTATTAAGGAAAAGTAATACAAAACTCCAGCCAAGTCACAAGTATTCTACTCACAATCAACTTTTATTTCCTGTCTTACAAGTGTTCAGTGTGTTCACCACCTGCAGCACGGGCAACATCAATGCGATAAGAGAATTCCTCCCAGGCGCGTATCAGCATATCACAGTCCACTGAGTTGATCGCTGTTGTTATTCGATGTTTATTTATTTATTTATTTATTTTATTTTGTTATTCTTATATGCCGCCCAACTCCCGAAGGACTCAGGGCGGCGTACAACAGGAAAAAATACAAGAATAATCAAAATGCAAGTAATTAAAAAAAACAAATACAAATTTTTAAAAACAATATTAAAACAACAACATCCATTCGATATCATACATACTTGGGGGGTGATCTCAGGTGGATTAAGCTATCCCCCCCACCTGCAGGAAAAGCCATGTTTTAACGGCTTTTCGGAAGGCCAGCAGAGTGGGGATGGTTCGGGTCTCTGGGGGAAGTTGGTTCCAGAGCACGGGGCCAGCCACAGAGAAGGCTCTCCCCCTAGGGCCCGCCAGCCGGCATTGTTTGGCCGACGGGACCTGGAGGAGGCCAACTCTGTGGGCCCTAACCGGTCGGAGGGAAGTATGAGGCAGAATGCGGTCCCGAAGATATCCTGGTCCTAAGCCATGAAGGGCTTTAAAGATGGTGATCAACATCTTGAATTGGACCCGGAGACCGATGGGCAACCAATGCAGCTGGCGGAGTATTGGTGTCACGTGGGTGTACCTTGGCACACCCACCACAGCACGCGCAGCCGCATTTTGTACCAGCTGAAGTCTCCGGATACTCTTCAAGGGTAGAGCGCATTGCAGTAGTCCAAACGCGAGGTGACAAGGGCATGAGTGACCGTGAGTAGAGCCTCCTTCTCCAAGTATGGCCGCAACTGGTGCACCAGGCGAACCTGTGCAAAGGCCCCCCTAGCCACAGCAGAAAGATGGTGGTCCAATTTTAGCTGTGGATCTAGGAGGACCCCCAAGTTGCGGACCTGGTCTGAGGGAGTCACTTTCGCACCCTCAAAGACCAAGGAGGGATAGTTGTCATGGTCCTTAGGAGGCAATATCCACAGCCACTCAGTCTTGTCGGGATTGCGTCTGAGTCTGTTCCTCCCCATCCAGATCTTAACGTCGTTCAGGCAGCGGCACATTACATCAACTGCCTCCCTGAAGTCAGACGGGGTGGTGATGTACAGCTGGGTGTCGTCAGCGTACTGATGGAAACACACCCCATGTCTGCGAATGATGGTTTAAGGTCATCGAGGTTAGTGGGTAGCGATGGAACATAAACACGATCTTTTACTTATCCCCACAAGAAAAAAATCACACACGGTTAGGTCTGGGGATCTCGCAGGCCAAGCACAAAGAGCACGGTCTTGGGCCCCCCAACGCAGAACGCCTTTTCCTGAGGACTCGCCATTCCGAAGGTAAACAAACAACTGAACATTGCCAGAAGAACGACGCGACTACATCGCCCCTGTGGCAGCCATTCAAAACTTAGATAACTCCTCTTTCAAATGGTCACTGGCTCATTACATGACGATGCTTGAGAACTGAAGCAATGCATCATGAAATCGGTTCATTCTTTTTGAATAACCCTGTATATTTGGATATAAAACTTCTCACAACTGAAAAGATTAGGGGGAGAAATGCAGTAGGCCTAGAAGGATTGCCTTCCCCTGATCTAATCTAAGCAGGGAAGCATGCAGCGTGGGCCTCCTCTCGGATGGCTCGTGTTTACTAGAAGAACCTGTGGCTCAAAGCATGTTTGATCAATGGATCGGCTAATGTTCTTGGGGGGGGAAAAGCTTTACAACAATTATTCACATCCTGGTAACCACCTGCTTGGGTCGATGATCTATAGCAGTGATGACGAACCTTTTTAGGTTAGCGTACCAAAAAGGGGGGGGTGCGCGCGCTAGCGCACGCTCACGTGCCCACACCCATTCCCTCCCCCCCACGCATGCGCACAACACCCCCCCATGCTGCCCTCTGCGCATGCGCACACACACACACACACACCACGCAAAGGCCTTACCAGAGCCTGGGACGGTAAAAAACGACGAAATGGGCAAACCGGAAGTTCGGAAAAATGCACTTCTGGTTTGTCCATTTCGTCGTTTTTTGCATTCCGGGGCTTCAGGGAGCTTTCCTGAACCCTCCGGAGTGCAAAAAACAGTTCACCGGCAAACCGGAAGTGCGTTTTTCCGCACTTCCAGTTTGCCGGTGGGCAACGCTCGCGTGCCCTCCGCTATGGCTCCGCGTGCCACCTGTGGCATGCGTGCCATAGGTTCGCCACCACAGATCTATAGTATATCTGGGACTGCTTTTGAACATTGTCCAAAAGTTTTAGTTAATCAAAACCAGAACTAGCTAAGCTGCTGTGTGGGACCTGCCCATCCAAACACATTAGGCTTGAGCTTGACCATGCACTAGCTGTTGTCTCTTTCCAGGTCCAGATCAAGCTATTGATGCTCACTTTTGAAGCACTGATTAGTTTGGGCAGGGTTCCTAGGGGAACATCCTCTCTGCCATACGTGCCCCTGCCTGAAGATCCTCAAGTTCTCATCTCCATCTCCAAGCAAATGCATCATAAAACGTGCATTTAGCTTTAAGAGAGGAAAAAGGAGACGATGTAAAAGAAGACGATGCTTTACAGACATGCATGCGAAGCTCTCTGTTGGGAGGAAGAGTAAGAATTGACATCAGAGATGCCAGAGGAGCCAAAAAAAAAGTCAAGATGGCAGCATTTTTTTTAAAAAAGTTTTTTTTTAATTAATAATACAATTAAAAACATTGAACATGGTGTAACTTTTCCGGTTTGAACATTTCCGTCAAGTTTTACTTTACAACAAATATAGTTCCTTTTCGCTATATACCGTATTTTTCAGAGTATAAGACGCACCTTTTCCCTCCCTAAAAGAGACTGAAAATTTGGCTTTTTCGAAGATTTTTTTCCAGCCCTAACGAGGTGCTAACGATCTTCCCAGCTTCCTACTCTGCCCGAAGAAGTTTTTTCCAGCCCTAAGTCTTTGCAGGCTTGTTTTCATTCCTATTCCCTCTGAAAAAGGTCTTTTCAGCCCTAACAAGGTGCTAACGATCTTACCAGCTTGCAGCATTTTTTTATTCCTACTCCCTCTGAAGTAGTTTTTTCCAGCCCTAAGTCTTTTCAGGCTTGTTTTCATTCCTACTCCCTTCGAAGAATATTTTTTTCAGCCCTAACCAGGGGATAAAATATTGTGCTGAAGCTGAACAGACTAAGGATGCTAGCCAGATGAATACCTGATAGGCAGATTATTTTTTCCCTGTTTTCCTCCCCCAAAACTAAGGTGCGTCGTATACTCCGAAAAATACGATAAGTATGTACAATCTATCACTGTTCACACACATAAATTCTTTCGTCTGTGAAGATTACATCAATTCCAATTCCATTCCTATTTGTCACAGAGTACCAACATAACAATTTCTACACTTTCAACTTATCGATAATCCTTTATCCCAACATTCCTCCTCATCTCCAATCAGGGGTACATTTTATTCCAGATTTCATAATGGTCCGTTTCACTCTTATCTTTGAGTTCCAGAGTCAACCTGTCCATTTCAGCACAAGACAATTTCTTGTTTAATACCTCTTCTTCTGAGGGGGTCTCTTTATTTTTCCATTTTTGCGCGAAGGCCAATCTTGCTGCCGTTAGAATATGTAACATTAGATATATTGTTCCCTTGTTATATTGTTCCTTTGTAATATACCCAGTAAAAAAAAAAGTTCTGGCTTTAACTCTGTGTTTTGCATTAACATCTCTTCCACCAGCCATTGTTTCATCTGGTGCCAAAAATCACGTCGTTTGATCACATCGTTGCAGCCACACAACAGTAACCTTTAAAAAAAAAATCACCTCTATGGCTGATCTTGAGACAAACTGTCAGCAGAACAAGAGCGAAGCAACCTGTTGCTTCTAGCACTCTCAGCCTCTTTTTACTCCTTCTGTCCCAGCTCAATGTCCCCCAATTTGATTATACCCACATTATTGCTATAGGTAAGCTCAAAGGCAGGAAGCCTCGCTGTGGAACACCCACTGTTGGGCAACATCAGTGGGCACCAGTTTCTGAACAAGTGGGCATCTCAGGGTCAGAAGAAGGCTTTGGCCTGAGCCTCTGGGCAGAAGTCCATAAGGTAAGGTGACCAGATTTTTTTTTAAGCGGGACATCATTGACGGGGGGTGGGTTTCTAGGGGAGCAAGACGGTAGGGGTCCGTCTCATCCTGCAGCTTTGTGCACCCCCCCCAAACACCCCCCCTTCATCGCAGCCGGGGTGGGTTCCTACTGGCGCAGGCTTACCTGTTCGTCGGCATAGAGCCGATGGAACTGGCAGCGCTCGCGGCGCAGGGCTTCTCCCACCCGCTTCCCGCCCGGCTGGACGCCGCCATTCAGGTTATTTCGTCCTCTGCGCATGCGCAGAGGACAAAATAACCCGAATGGCGGCGTCCAGCCGGCCAGGGGAAGCGGGCGGGAGAAGCCCCGCGCCGTAACCGACGCCAGTTCCATCTGCTCTATGCCGAACGACTGGCCAGGCCGAACAGGCAGGAACTCATGGCACTTTGCATTACCCAAAAGAACAGATCTCCTTTGTTTATTTCATGATTAAAAGGTGGGAATCCCTGAATAGAGATTTGCAGAAGCCCTAGAAATGATGGGATGTATCTCATTGAAGAAAAGAAATACAAAAGAAACGAACTAGCAAATTCAAATTAAAAAGCGGGACTTTTCTGAAACGACGCGGGACGCGGGACAAACTGCTAAAAAGCGGGTCTGTCCCGCCAAAAGCGGGACGTGTGGTCATCTTACCATAAGGACTTCTATGGTTTGAGATACTATTTCTGCACCCATGCAGCAAAACAGAAGTAACTGACTGGCAGTGCTCTAAGACAGCTTCCTCCCCTCCCTTCCGCCTCCATCTCTGCTCAGCCAGACCAGCCCGCTTCTCCACTCCCTCCTAGGTCTGTCTCAGCTAAGTGCACACCTGCCACTGCTCCTCCTCCTCCTCCCCCTTCCTTTTGCAAGAGCTTGAATCCAGCAGCTTGCTCAGCCTCTTTCCCATTTCTCCCCCTGGGCTTTTCTTTTCTCTCTGGGTCCCTACAACAGCCTTGCAGAGAGGAGGAGGAGGAGGAGGAGGAGGAGGAGGAGGAGGAGGAGGAGGAGGAGGAGGAGGAGGAGGAGGAGGAGGAGGAGGAGGAGGAGGAGGAGGAGGAGGAGGACCTTCAGACATCATCTACTGGGGAGAATCAGCAGAGACCATTTACAGAGCTGGCGAATACAGGACAACAATTTCTGCAACCAAAGCATCAAGGTAAGTTTACACCAGATTGCAACTGCAAGGAGATGGCACGTAGTGAACTGGACTGGACTGTCCTAGCCTGATCTAGCAAGAGGCAGGAGAATTGCATTACTTCAAGCTATGCCGTTACATTGCTTAGTTCTACCAGCCTCAGGAGCCGGTTGGATAGAAAGTTGCTACTTGCTAGGAAAGAGTGAAACAGGGGATTTAGAGTCCAAAGAGGGGAATGATGCACCCCAAAACCCTCTAGAAATCCTTCTAGGTCTCACTGTCTGTCAATCCAGATAGCGAAATAGAATCATTCTACCTGAAGGAAACTCAGAGGCTATCTAGTCCAACTCTTCTGTTAATGCAGGGAACTCATTGCAGCTTCATAGCTAATAAAATAACCGAAGGAAGGAAGGAAGGAAGGAAGGAAGGAAGGAAGGAAGGAAGGAAGGAAGGAAGGAAGGAAGGAAGGAAGGAAGGAAGGAAGGAAGGAAGGAAGGCACTAGTAAAATGGAATAGAATATATCTCAGAGTTGGTTGAATGCCTCTTGTATTTAAATGTAGTCATTTATTTCCACCATGCCCACCATATTGGCATCTGTTTACATCCTTGGGCAGCTTGCTAAATGCCCGACAGATATAACTGAACATTCACTAATCCCTTAATCATGACTCTCTATCCTGAATTTTGAAGAGGGCATTATAATTCTGTCCTTTAGCTTTACATCTCTAGGTGCTCTTGTTTCCCACACCTAAGTGACTTAACAGAAGAGGAGCAGTGGAAAGTAGACAAATATGTCTTTGACCTCTCCTTTAGAAGCTTCATTGTAGACCAGCAAATCTTTCTTTACATACACACCAAGGGAGAAACTTTTCTCAATTGGAAAGCTATAGAATTGCCAGGATAATGGGGAAATATGTGGGTCAAATGAAATCAATCATTGCCTATAGCTATATTGATTCATTCTGTGGCACCGCTGTTTTGCTATCCATGTTAAAAAAAAAACAATTTCCTGCAGCCAATGGTCCAGGGTCGGTGAGATTTCTGCTATGGTAAGCAAGGATTCTATCATTGTTGTTTTTTAACCCCATTGCCCTTGGTCTCCTCGTAGCTGGAAGGTGCTAAGAGAAGATGAACAAAAGTGATCCGGCCTGGGGAAGCAATGCCAAGGACCCAGATGAGAAGGAGATATCGCCTTGCATGGTCAGCATAGGGGCCCTCCTCTACTACTGCATCCTGTTGTGTGTGGGTTTGCCAGGTAAGACAAAAATCAAGAAATCCGACAGCTCCACAAGTGTGTCAGTGAGTTGTGTTCATGCGTACTTCCAGCAGGTAGGAGGAGAAGCAGCAGCAACAGCAACAACAACAACAATTCTTAGTTGAGAGATTTTATAGTTATTTGTTTAAGTGTCTGGGGTAGTACTGCCAAGATGAGACATGGGGGGGGGGCACAATAAAAGGGCACAATAAAAACTCCATCATATCAACTGTTGTGGGAGCTTCAACACTGGTTGCTTTCAAGAAGAGACTGGACTGCCATCTGTCAAAAATGGTGTAGGGTCTCCTGCTTGGGCTAGGGGTTGGACTAGATGACCTACAAGGTCCCTTCCAACTCTGTTAATCTGTATCTGAGAACTCAAACGAATACAGTCCAGAAACCAAATCACATTTTAAAAGCCTGCAGAAGGAGGGACTCAAACATTTTTTGTGGGAAAGACTGCCAAGAAAAAAATGGATCCCATCGAGAAGGATCTATCTCTAGTGGCTATCAGGATAAAACGGTAGGAAATAGGAGCCAAAGGCCATCAGAGAGAATAGGAGATGGAAATGGAAGTCTTGGCCTTGATATATCCTACAGAGATGAACTACAAACAAACCAGGGAGCTGCAAAAGGGTGACAAACCAAGGTGAACAGCTGTTGAAAAGCAAGAAAAATAAAATATATCCAGCCAAATTTGAGAAGGTATATTTTCAGGCAAGGATTATAACTGGAAGGAAATTAACTGAGCCCCTCATTTTAAAATCAGAAGTGTTTTTCTTTACATGTAATGGCAGTGGGATTCACTGATTATTACACAGCGCTTATCTCTTACCAGCATTCACATGTTATATTGGTAAGTGACAAATAGAAAATGTTTGTCCTTAGAGTGGGAAAGATGTTAAACTATGCCCCCCCCAAAAAGGACTGCAGAATTCCCATAGAATTGATATATAAAGGAATACTGTGAATGAAGTATTATTACAGTAAGGACTGGGGGCATTTTTCTAGGAATGTTCAAAATGCTATATAGAGGAATTATAGTAAATTATCTTAAAATCCCTTAATAAAGTTTCTATTACTAAACTTGTTTTATTTTGTGGTTAGATTTATATGCTGCTTTTTGCTCAAGAGCTCAAAGCAATGCAGGCACTCCCCAGGTTATGAGCAAGTTCCGTTCCTGTGTTTAATTCGAATTTGCATTTAAGTCAGAACTTGTACTTACAAATGGACTGCCAGAAGTGGGTTCCTCCCGGTTCGCACCGGTTCTATAGAACCGGTAGTAAATTAGTGGTGACATCACGGAGCTGGTTCTGTCAGTGCCAGTCTGTGGACGCCACCATCTTTTTTTGGGGGGGGAAATTTGGAAATTTTTTTTGAACTTTTTACTGGTTTTTGCTTCTGCGTATGCACAGAAGCTGAGTTTTTGGCACTGCGCGTGCACCGCCATCATGTTTTTGGCTCCCCCCCCTATTTTTTGCTCGTTTTTGCTTCTGCGCATGTGTGTGCGCCCGCACAAAGCATATGCGTGCCTGCACGAAGCGGGCCTTGTGCCCGCGTGAAGCAGGCCTCGCGCCTGCGTGAAGCGGCCACACGGTGCACAATGGACGTGCAGCCACATGGCGTGGGAGGAAGTGAACCGGCGGCGAGATAAGTTAGAACCCACCCCTGTGGACTGCCTATTATTTAAACTGGCAGACAACATTCTCCTTCCTCAAGCCAGCCAATGGCTGAAGCCACACAATATTTCCATGAACCATTGAAAACACACTATTTGTTAAATGTGCACAGTTTCAGTGGTTCATGAAAACATTACTTGGCTTCAGCAGTTCTTTAGCTCAAGGAAAAATCGTCAGTCTCTTCATAAGTTACTAGTTGTTCAGTTGTTAGTCAATTGTTTTTAACCTGGAGACTGCCAGTGCATAGTGCTTCTGACCAGTAGTGGGTTCTAAATCCAGTCGCTACCGGTTCACTCGTGCACACACGCACGATGCTTCTGCACATGTGCAGAAGCATCCCGGGTGGGTGGGCGGAGCCTCCCGCTGCCACCGCCACCAGTTCGCCGAACCGGGCCGAACAAGGAACAACCCACCGCTGCTTCGGACCTCTTACAGCATTTTCCCCCATTAAACAAGAAGACTGCCATCAGCCTAAACTCAGCTAGGGAGCTGTGCGCGAAGAGAGTCTAGATCAGTGATGGCGAACCTTTTTTGGTTCGCGTGCCAAAAGGGGGGGGAATGCGGGGGATCACGTGTGTGCGTGCCCACACTCATAATTCCATGCACCCCCGCACATGCACGCATGACCCCCCTGCTCCCAGCATGCAATGGCACGCCCATTTTTCGCTCTCCCCAGGCTCCAGAGCCTTCCTAGGAGCCTGGGGAGGGCGAAAACGGCCTTCCCCACCCCCTCTGGAGGCTGGAAACAGCCTGTTTCCCGACTCCCAGTGGGTCCAGAAGGCCCGAAAATCAGACGGCTGGTGCACACATGCACGCCGGACCTGAGCTCGCGTGCCCACCAATATGGCTCCGCTTGCCACTTGTGGCACCCGTGCCATAGGTTCGCCATCACGGGTCTAGATTCTAGATCTCTCTGGAATTTGGTCCAACATTTTAATTACTATCCCACAATCATCACAACTTCTGTCAACATCTTGTGTATTTTCATCAAAATCCTTCCAATGGAATATTTTTTTCACTTCCCCTGTGCTCATCAACATTAGTAAAAACAAAATCATAAAATGTTAGAGCACAAACTTTGGAGGCCATCCAGTCATTCCAATAACCTGTTCAGTCCAAGAGATCAGTGTACTCTCCGATGTCTACCAATTATTATTTTTTTAGCAAAAGGAAATCCAACTTTGTTTCTTACCTCAACATTTTAACGCATTTGTCAGGGTTTTTTTTTTTAAGCATGGCTAGAGGAAGGTGAGAGGAAACGTTTATTAGGTACAACTTTACTCATGTGTGCCCATCATAGTGTTAATTTCAAGATGAGCACCAGAGGGAGCTATCATCTCACAAAGATGTGGAGAACATTGATGGGCCTCCACCTAGGCAGTTTTATGAGTCCCTACCAAGGGAAACTGGGATGGTTGGCTCCGAGAGAAAAATATGAAATCTGCTTGCCCCATAACTCCATTAGTGTTTGCATCTACAATGCCAGCGGTACTGAAAATTATTTGTTTTCACAAAGCCCTGGCATTACTTTAGCAGTGCATGGGAACTACCGGTAGCCTCCTCTGTTTTGAAATGTCAGTGCTCACTGTGGTATGCCCTATACCCGTGATGGCAAACCTATGGCACATGTGCCGGAAGTGGCACACAGAGCCATCTCTCCGGGCATGCTAGCTGTCACCCGTTGCTCTTCCGGGTTCCGGCACGCATCTTCGCAAGCGTGGGAGCGCCAGAAACTGGAAGAGCAGCTCCCTGGTGCGCATGCTGGAAACTGGAAGCTTAGCTTCCCGGCACGCGCATGCTCTTCCCGTTTACAGTGTCCCCCCCCCCGCACATGCGCGCTCCCATTTCTGCACTCAGTGTCGAAACGTTTCACCAACACTGCCCTATACCATTCCAAGCAAATGGCTGTCCAATCTTTCCTTAAAAACTTCGAGTGTTGGAGCACTCACAGCTTCTGGAGGGAAATCATTCCATTAATCAGTAGAACAACTTTGAATTTGTACTTGTATTTTTTTATTTGTCAAGCATATATGATTATAAGCAAAGTATAAAACATGATTGAATATATATGTAATAGTACAAGCATGAATAAGAGGTTTTTAAGAAGAGATTGGACAACCATTTGTCTGAAATGGTATAGGGTTTCCTGCCTGAGCAGGGGGTTGGACTAGAAGACCTCCAAGGTCCCTTCCAACTCTGTTATTCTGTTATTCTTATGTAAGAACAGAAGGAGGAAGAGCTGCAAACTAGGGATTGGTCAGATAAGAGGCAGCTTAGTTCACAGAAGGAATGAGACCAGGGAAAACATCTCTGAAGGGAATCCCATCCCCTACCCCAAGTTCCTTAGATTGTAAAGGTAAGGAGAAAATCTCTGGAAGGAACCCCCCCCCCCACACACACACCAAATTTCTTGGATTGTAAAGGTAAGGAGAGAGAGAGAGAGATGTACTTTCAGACTTGCAACAATAAAGATAGTTCTAGTACTCATGGTTGTTTCTTCTTGTCTGGATTACTTCTAAGAGGTGACATTGTCCTACTTCCTATTTCATTTGTATTATTTATTTATTTATTTATTTATTTATTTATTTATTTATTTATTTATTTATTTATTTATTTATTTATTTATTCAATTTCTATGCCGCCCAACTCCCTAGGGACTCTGGGCGGCTCACAACAGAAAAACAAACATCAAAAATAGTACAAAAGCATCTAAAAACAGTTTAAAAACAATTTACAATTCAAAAACAATTTCAGACATCCATACCATTCATGGCCAGACCTCGATGGTTACCACCACAAGATCAACGGCCCCAGGCCTGTCGGAAAAGCCAGGTCTTTACCACTTTCCGGAAGGCTAAAAGGGTGGGGGCAGTCCGGATTTCCGGAGGTAACTGGTTCCAGACAGCCGGGGCAGCCACAGAGAAGGCCATCCCCCGCAGACCCGCCAGCCGACACTGTTTAGCTGACGGGACCCAAAGAAGACCAACTCTGTGGGATCTTACCGGTGGCTGGGAGCTATGTGGTAGAAGGCGGTCTCGAAGATAGTCTGTCCCTGAGCCATGTAGAGCCATGTAGGGTATTTGGGTCCCAAATACAATTACTGTATATCTAGTCCCTCGGAAGTCCTCTGGCTGACATCCATATCTGCTTGTTATCTTTCCCAGCCTTATTTTACCTTGACAATAGCCCTGTCAAGGACAAATAAGCTAAAGGGCCAATTTTGCAGAAATCAAATATTAGTCACAGCTATGCATACAAATACTAATTCATCCTAAAGTACTGTTAAACTCCTTAGCTACAGAAAATTTTTACTATTTGTTATCTTTTCTTCCTTGTTCAAGTTAATGTTTTAACTGCCGCTGCACTTTCCCGTCTTGCTGCTCGTACCCAGAAATCCTCGTACTGCTACCTCTTGGCCCTCACCGCTTCTGACATCCTGACTCAAGTCTTTGTGGTCTTTGCTGGCTTCATTGTGCAAGCAGCCATCTTGGCCCGCAAAGTGCCAAGTGCCTTTGCCCATGCAATCAACATCTTACAGTTCACGGCCAATCACGCCTCCATCTGGGTGACGGTACTGTTGACTATGGACCGTTACGTGGCCCTTTGCCATCCCCTGCAGTACAGGGCTGTCTCCTACCCAGAACGCACCTGGAAGATAATTGCTGCCACGTTTGTAGTCTCACTGGCTACTGGAGTTCCTTTCTACTGGTGGCTAGATGTTTGGCATGATGTCTACCCGCCCAGCACTATGGACAAAGTCCTGAAGTGGCTTCATTGCTTCATCATCTACTTCATTCCCTGCACTGTCTTTCTGATGACAAACTCTGTTATCATCTGCAAGCTCAAGCGATCAGGAAATCCCAACCGCCGCCTCAGCAGAACCACAGCCATCTTGTTGGCTGTCACCACTGTCTTCATTGTCCTCTGGGCTCCACGGACATTTGTCATGATCTACCACCTCTACGTGGCATCAGTCAATCAGGACTGGCGAGTACACCTGGCCTTGGATGTTGCCAACATGGTAGCCATGCTCAATACTTCCATCAACTTCTTCCTTTACTGCTTCGTCAGCAAGACCTTCCGGCGTACTGTCCGTGAAGTGCTAGTCTCTTACAGATTCCAGTGTACCCAACCATCAAGGAAGGACACTGCTTTGGAACTGACTCTGAAACCCCTGGGGGTCTGGGCTGGGACTTCAGTTTAGGGAGATTATCATCCTTCTGCAACCAGCTCCGCTTTTGCTGAATGTGGATTCCGGGGGCCTTTTGGTGCACTAAGATGATGGAGAATAAGGACCTCCTTTGTGGCCCTGAGTTCCTTCAGAAAAAAAGGGGAGGAGCAGGGGTGGGTTCCTACCGGTGCAGTCCACTCTGTCGTTCCGGTAGCGGCCTGCCAATTGCGCAATTTGCACGTGATGGCTTCGGTACCGTCTTCGCCAGTCCATCGTGCGGCGCCATCTCTTTTTTTGAATTTTTGGTCTTTTTTTTGCTTCCTGCGCATGCGCGGACGCAAAATCTCACACGGGGACACGCACGTGCGTGAGATTTTGGCGATTTTTTGCTTCTGCGCATGCGCAGAAGCAAAAAATCACCAAAATCACACACACACGCACGTCCCCTCACAAGATTTCAGTGATTTTTTGCTTCCTGTGCATGCACGGAAGCAAAATTACACAAGGGGACGCGCGCGCGAAATGTGATGATGCGCGCGCAGCACACCGGTAGGCAGGTAAGAGGAATCTGCCCCTGGGGAGGAGGAAGTAGCTTCATTCAGAGATGCTTTCTTTTCATTCTTTATTCTATTTTTAAGGAATGAATCGTTTGGAGAAGGGAGGAAGGAGGGAAGCCTTCATCCTCCTTTTGTTTTATGGTCTTACAACTCTCATCCTTGTTCAGTGAGCTGAGCCATCCCTCAAGGGCAAGGACAGACCTCACTGCCATTTTGAGATGTGTTCCACCTCAGTGGAATGTCTTCAGTATATGGCAGAAAGACAAATGCCTGGTTTACCCCCAGCTCTTATTCACAATATCTGTTCTGGTTCTGGTTCTTCCATAGCCAGGTCAGCGTATACAGTATTTAAAGAAAGCAAGAAGGGATGTTTGTGTGCATTGATTTCCCTATTACCGAAGGCAAAATACAAGGAGGTTCTTGAAGAAGCCAAGCCCTAGAAGTGAGAGAGAGAAAAGTAGTACCATAATAATATCCATGTAATGACATGTGTGTTTAGAAGGGTGGAACTGGCAGAATTGTTTCAAGCAAGCAATCCCTTTGTGTGGTAAATGTCTGTGAGCCAGATAATCCATTCCGCACTTTCAAAATTCCAACATTCTTCGCTCCTCACTCCTTACCCCTAACTTTCCACTCCCATAAATATTTGCCTTTAGGTGGGTTTCTCTGAAGTTTTTTTTTCTCTCTCCTCCTTTGAAAAGCTTCTTTCACACCCTTTTGGAGGGCCTGCCCAATCTGGCTGCTTCCCAAATAGCTCCAAGCACCACTGCCTGGGAGGAAAGCCAGCTATGTCCCGCCAAGCATCAACTCATGCTTTCTCCCAGAGGCACAGACAGAAGCATATAGTTCAGCTTCAGACACTGGACATAGGCCTGTTGGGACATTCGCATGGTCTTATATCCATGTACAAATTGGGAGGTCTGTGCAGGGAAATGAGAAGCAGACTTCTTCCATGAGCCGAAGCTTTTTGATAGATAAGACAACCCAACCCAACATTCATATAAAATGTTAAGTAATCATTGGTGGGCTTAGTGTGGCTCTAACATGTTGTGTGAAGGTACCTATAATGGTTTATAAGCCATGGTTTGTGGCTTAATCCCAGATAATTTAAATATATTCAGCAAACCAAGTTTCTGTATGATTTGGCCCAATTTGTGTGAAATGAATCAGAGTCACTGAGTCCTCCTTACCATTTGTACTGAATGAACTACTTCTTACTCATGTGGGAAACCTATGTTTAGGCTGTATACCAGGTCAAACTGTCGACAAGGATCAGTGTTATGAATTCCACAAGTAAATGGAGAATGCTTATATTTGTTTTGTATAGATAAGACAATCTGCAAGTCTGCTTAACTTTTGTGGTTACTGACTTACTATTAATGAAGGTTGTGTTAATACTTGAAATGCTGTCTACCGATCTATTCACTTGAGAAAGGATATTGCATAGTTGGAGAAATTGGAGAAAAGGGCAACCAAAAGGCTCAAAGAAAAAGCAATACAATTTAATTGTATTTAACTTGGGGGGGGGGATCACCCACCATCAACAAAGGGGGTTTGAAGCTTTTTGACTAAAGTTAACACATATTTAAAGTAATTTGAGGAATTCAAAAGCAGGGCTATTTCTCTCCATTTTTTGTGACAGAATTGTCTGATCAGACAATTTCCTTTCTGTTCAGGCAATTTTTTTAGTTAATGTTAGGAATGCTAGTTGCTAAGGGCATAATAGTATTAAGGCGCCAGGCTAGAAACCAGGAGATGGTGAATTATAGACCCACTTTAGGCACGAAAGCTGGCTGGATGACTTTGGGACAGTCGCTCTCTCTCAGCCCAATCCACCTCATAGTGTTGTTGAGGGAAGAAGGAATATTAGATATGTTCACCATTTTCAGTTATTTATGAAAATAATAAAGACAGAATAAAAGCATTTAAAATATGTATAGTATGTATATATATAGTATAGTAGGGGATGCGGTGGCTCAGTGGTTAAGACGCTGAACTTGTCAATCAGAAAGGTCAGCAGTTCGGCAGTTTGAATCCCTAGCACTGCATAACGGAGTGAGCTCCCGTTACTTGTCCCAGCTTTTGCCGACCTAGCAGTTCGAAAGCACGTAAAAAATGCAAGTAGAAAAATAGGGACCACCTTTGGTGGGAAGGTAACAGTGTTCCGTGTGCCTTCGCTGTTTAGTCATGCCGGCCACATGACCACGGAATCGTCATCAGACAGCGCTGGCTCTTTGGCTTAGAAATGGAGATGAGCACCGCCCCCTAGAGTCAGGAACAACTAGCACATATGTGCGAGGGGAACCTTTACCTTTACCTTATAGTATGACAGTGGTAAAATATTGATAAAGTATCATGTGCAATATTTTTCAACATTAACAGCTTGGATGAAAAGTTAAAGAGAATGCTTTCCAAATTTTTATACAAGATAAAAATGAGTGAAATATCTAATCTTTTAGAATAGCAATAGCACTTAGACTTATATACCGCTTCATAATGCTTTAACAGCCCTCTCTAAGCGGTTTACAGAGTCAGCATATTGCCCCCAACAATCTGGGTACTCATTTTACCAACCTTGGAAGGATGGAAGGCTGAGTCAACCTTGAGCCTGGTGAGATTTGAACCACCGAACTGCAGCTAGCAGTCAGCTGAAGTAGCTTGAGTGCTGCACTCTAACCACTGCGCCACCTCGGCTCTTAAGGCACATTTAAGATCCAAAATAATCTTAAGTTAGAGAAAGAGGCTTAAAGTAGTGCTTTTTTAATAAGAAAAATGCAAAGTTGTTATTGTAGGAAGCAAATCAAGTGTTCAGGTAAGGGATAGGCAGGAGATAACTGGTTTGGAAAGTATATCTGTGAAACTATCTAGGATTTATAGTTCCCAAATGGATATGGATCAGCAGTGAGATCTGACTACAGCAATAGAAGTATAATTCCCAAGGCACAAGGAGTTATATCTTCACTGAATTCTATAATTATTAAATCCCATCATGTCTTGTGTCATCCTAGGCTTTAAGAAGGTTTCAGAAAAACTGGAACATGTGCAAAAAAAATAAAGAGTAACAGTGGTAGAGGAGAGTTGAAAGTTGTTAAGATATGTTTAATCCATAAGCCATGACAATTTATTTATTTATTTATTTGTGAGATTTATATACCGCCTCACAGTGCAAGCACTCTCTAAGCGGTTTACACCAGTAAGCAATGTATATTTATATTGCCCCCAACAATCTGAGTCCTCATTTTACCTACCTCGGAAGGATGGAAGGCTGAGTCAACCTTGAGCCGGTGAGATTTGAACCGCTGACCTGTGTATCGGTGTCAGCTAAAGTGGCCTGCAGTACCTGCCTCTAACCGCTGCGCCACCTCAGCTCAATTAATGAAGGTTATTGTGGCCTTATTCAAGTACCTGTATGAATGCCTTGTCAAACTTGCAAAGACAATGTCGAAATAGCAAAGACAATTTAACAAAGGCAAATCAACGAATATCGTGAGAAAAGACAGAGACTGTGCTACATAATATGAGTTCGAGCAAATGGGGCAAGGATGTTCATAACCTATTCAAATTGAATTTGACTCCAGGTGTTTTCATGGACATGTCTATAAACTGCGTGTTTTCTCCTCTCTACAGTCCAAGACTTCTGGACTGTCCCATTTAGTCTCGTCAATGCTATAGCTCCTTGCCTTTCTTTATGGCCAAGGAAGAAGCTACATTTATAGCTAGTTTCTGACCTGCACAGCTAGGATGAAACAGGAAGGCCTTCCCAACTGGGGACTTCCAGATTCGAGGTGCTCACGTGTCCAGTGCAGTTCTAGCCAGCATGGACGACACTTGTTGAAAAATGCTGCTCTCTGGATAAATCTGTTACAGGAAAGTAACACATATTCCCAAGCAGGACAGGGCAAACTGCAGGTGAAGAGTATTTTCATAGTCTTAAATAATATTTTTGTAACGTCCTACATTTGGTAGGGAAGCACAAACAGAAGCTGGCATAGCTCTCTACCAGATGGTTTAGTTTACCGCAAAGAGGAAAATTATTTTCTATGGAAGTATATAAAAGGAAGACTCCTCCCACCATGTTCTGAAGTTGTAGAGGCATCCAACCCCCTCTGTTTCCACTGAGCAAGCTGGAAAGGCCCTCTGGTTATAGTGTTATGGTGCTTCTTTCCCTCAAGGCAATAACAATTTCTCACAGTCGACTCTCCAACGTTTAGCCGCCTTTAATTCATTGTTCATGAATAAATAGACACGCTGATCTGGCTTGGGCTAAGCTGGCCAGAGAATGCAGGCACAAATCCTTGGCTTGAATTACCCTATTTTAGCTTCCTTTGACAGATCTACGGCTGCCTCGCAGCCTGCAGCAAAGCGGTAAGCAAGTAGAACTGCATTTCTTCCTTCATCATTTATTGCGCGAGCTCAAGCATGACCCTCCCGAGTCTCTTTTGCACGGCCTTCTGGTGATGTCACTCTTCACTAACCACTAACTACCGCTGCTTCCATGGCCCATGAAGCTCAGAGAAAGAGGCCATTTCAGCCAAAAGAATAATCCACATTCTCCTCGTTTCTAAGAAGAAAGGAAAACAGTAATTTTGCACTCCTCTCCTGTTGCACCTGCCCGCCACCTGCTTTGCCACAGGCCAGCATCAAGGAGAACAAATTAATACCTGTCCAGTCCTGGCTTGTCAGTTACAAAGAGAAATAGTTCCATTGAAGGGCAAAAAAGTGGCTCATTGTTTGTTTAATTGAATGAATAAACAGCTTGATCAACTCAAGGCTGAGTTGGAGGGCCATCAAAAATTTTAGGATTAGTTATTTACCACTAGACCCCCTCAGTGCCCCTTGCAGGTCCCAGAAATTGGAAAATCCACCAAAAGAAACTTCTGGGAGGGAGAACTATTTGTTTTCTTCTTTATTGGTGGCCTGATCAGATCAGGCTACTTGTTATTTCTCTTGAGGTGTACCTGACACAGTGCCCTGTTTGCACAATACATTCACCAAGTCAGTATGTAAATCCTAGGAACTGCCTTCACAAAGTGCATGAGGCACCACTGGCTTAGACCTTGGTTCATCTTTAAGGTGTCTTAGCAAGCAGGATGAATCCAGCTTGTTTGGTTAATTCAGGTTTCAACGAATAAACCAAGAGTCAGATTTAAGATATTGTGCAAATGCGGCCAGGCTGTGGCTTTCATTCCTGATTTGCAAAGGAGAACAGCAAGATAGGAATAGCAGTTTAAAAATACCTAGAATTTTTGACCCTTGACTGCATATGGGTTTAGAAAAGAGCTCCATCCACCACCATGATAACACAGGGATCACCCAGTTGGAATAAGAGATAGACATCTATGGATATCTAAATCTTTCTGGCCTAAGGCTCAGCTGCACACCCACAATTGTATGCTTTTCTCCCAGCCTTGACCCAGGAAGAAAGTCTGTCATTTTTGATGCTAAGAGCCCAGGTGGCGCAGCGGTTAGAGGCAGTACTGCAGGTCACTTTAGCTGACTGTGATCCGCAGGTCAGCAGTTCAAATCTCACCGGCTCAAGGTTGACTCAGCCTTCCATCCTTCCGAGGTAGGTAAAATGAGGACCCAGATTGTTGGGGGCAATGTAAATATATACATTGCTTACTGGTGTAAATCGCTTAGAGAGTGTTTGCACTGTGCGGCGGTATATAAATCTCACTAAATAAATAAATAAATAAATAAATAAATAAATAAATAAATAAATAAATAAATAAATAAATAAATAAATAAATAAATAAATAAATAAATAAATAAATACTGTTCCTTTCCCCGCTTCTCAAGATGGGATTGCTGCTCTCACAGAGATTCACCCCAATTACTGTCAGGGTAGAAGTTGGCTTTCCTGAGCTGGAAAAAACAGTTGCACATTGTGATGTCTCACTGCCCGACTTTCCTTCTCATTTTAAATTTTATTTTATTTTATTTATTTATTTGTCAACAAATGTTCAAAATAACAGGTATGATATAAACATAAACAAAAGCAAAGTAGGTATAGGTAAATTTGGACAATAGGACAGAAGGACAGGGATGGTAGGCACGATGGTGCGCTTATGCACGCCCCTTACAGACTCTTAGGAATGGGGTGAGGTCAACTGTAGATTTGTCCTCCACATTTTCTTTGGGGTCTGGGAACAGAGTTCAGGTCCTTCCTCTAAAGTAGGCATAGACTAGTTTGCCGTCTCTCTCTTCAGAGAGGAAAAGAAGTGGTTGGCTGGAGGGGAAAAAAATGATTTCCTGCCCAGGAAAGTGATTGGTGGAAGGAGAGACAGGGTGACCAAGAACCAATCAGCCGCTTCTTTGGTTATGCAAACTTCAGAATTCTTAGTAAGCAGGATGTTATAGTTCTCCAAGGTAATTTATGCAATAGAATGCTTATGGATTACCAGTCTGGAAATCTTGAGTTATTATTTGATCAGAGAGATATCTGTTCAAGATATGTATAATAATAAAGAGAGGTAGAGAACACTTAACTAAAGGATCAACCAAGTGCAGGGCAAGTACAGGGAAGCGGGAAAATGGTGCCAAGCACTTCCATTAGTCTAGGAACTTTGGCCAGGAGGGAGACAATATCCATGGGAAAGCAAAGGACTGGAAAAAGGAACAAAGGGCCAACTTGAAACTGTATAGCTTGCCAACCTGCTAGGGCAGTGTTTCTCAGCCTCTGGAACTTTTAAGAAATGTAGACCTACTCTCAGAATTCCCCATGCTTGCTAAGGAATTATGGGAGTTGAAGTTCACACATCTAAAAATGGCCAAGGTTGAAAAAACACTGATTTAGTGTCACCTAAATGGTTCCTTCATACAAATCAGAATATTCTCAGGAGGGCGTGTTAACATTTGTTGATGTGGATGGATCACTTGGAACCCGTTTCAGCCTGCCAAGGAGAACTTTTCAAGAAATGGATAGCAAGCCACCTCAGCTGTGGCAAGGAAATGGCAGGCTTGTTGTTTTCCATTGGGCAAATCATCTAGCAATGGAGAGTCAAAATGAGCTTTGTTGTGTCAATTATTCTTTCCGTTCCTACAACTCTTTTTGTGTATGCACTAAATATAAGAATAAAGGTCTGAGAATGAAACAGATTCTCTTCCCCCTGGTTGTTATTTGCACACATATTCATATCACTCTGCAAAAATAGATGTTTCCTAGAATGCGTAGCTCTTGGTATGATATTTATGACTTTATGATCATTATTATTTATATTCCACCTTTATTGTGGTTATTTTATTTATTTATTTATTTGACACACAAGGTGCCAAACCTACCCAGTACTCCTCCCTCCTCCTATTTTCCTCATAACAACCACCATGTAAAGTGGGTTGGACTGAGAGAGAGAGAGGGTACTGACTCAAGTGCAATGGATCACCCCAAAAAAACCCACAATAGCTATCAAATATAACTAATTTCATGGCATCCCAACAGGTCAGAGCTGATTTCAACCACAGCCCATCACTGGGAATGTCCTGAATTGTTTAACGGAACGGGAGTAAACAGATCTTGAGAAAGAGGACAGTGATACTGGATGTTCGCTAGGATTATTGTTCTTAATCAACACTTGGTTTCAACAAGCAAAACCAAAAAGAGAATCAGTATGGTTTAAAACAATCTCCTTATCAGTCCTGTCATCCTTCTAGTTAAGGCTCCTAATCGGAAAGAAAAAAACTGCCAAGATAAATGTATAATTCCCAGTTCACCGAATTTCGCCTAGGACTCCAACAAGCTTCTAAAAAATAATGATTAAACAAGGCTTGGCTTGGATTCTGTTTGGCTTGACAATAGCCTAACTGGTTAAATATTTCCAGAGACTCCAGGAATCAGTGTAATGTTTAACACCAAACACAAGACAGATGATGACATAGATTATTTAGTAAACCCGTTCCCTAAATCCTTAGGGATCACTGTGGACAGAAAATGTGAACATTTTTCAGTTTCAAAACTCTTCTATCACAAAAATACCTAGCAGCTTCAACTATCTCTGTGCTAGTTATTGGTTACCTAACATTCCACATTAGCAGCTTGTTACTGCACTTGAAGGAACTGGGTGTTCAGAAATGTTCCCGTTTTTTAGTGTTCTAGTGTATAAATGTCCAGGATGACTGGACACTTGGTACTGGTACTGTTTTTCTTATCCAACACTTACCAAAACTCACTTCTTCGTGAAAGTATAATTGCTGGGTATGGTCTCCAAATGCGCAAAAAGAAAAAGAAAAGAAAGACAAGGCCAAGGACAATGGAAAGAATGTAATAACAAAAACTAAACCAAAGCAAGATGTTGCACTAAATTAACCTCCAAATTTCTTTCCAGTTCTGTGATTTTGCAATCCAAATGTGCTGATCCTCGGTTTACCCCTATGATTCCTAAAATGGCATAGTTACAGACTTGAAAGTAGACGCCAGTCAGAGGGAGGCTGGGCTGATAAAACACTCCTTGACCCATAGACAGTATGGATATAATGCTGAATGTAACAGCAAATAAGCCAGGGGTGAAATCCAGCAGGTTCTGGAGAACCGGTAGCGGAAATTTTGAGTAGTTCAGAGAACTGGCAAATACCACCTCTGGCTGGCCCGAGTGGGGTGGGAATGGGGATTTTGCGGTATCCTTCCCCTGCCACATCCACCAAGCCACGCCCACCAAGCCACACGACGCCCACAGAACCGGTAGTAAAAAAATTGGATTTCACCATTGAATTAAGCCCCATGAAGCCTTGAGAATGTGTTGGCTGTAAAGAGCCAGGATAAGCCCCAGATCTCCCTAGGGCAGGGGTAGGCAAAGTTCTTCTATGACTCGTGGACTTCAACTCCCAGAATTCCTAAGCTAGCATGGTTGGCTCAGAAATTCTGGGAGTTGAAGTCCATGAGTCATAGAAGAGCCAACTTTGCCTACCCTTGCCCTAGGGCAATGTTTGTCGCTTTGGCAACTTGGTGTGGCCAACTGCAGAGAAAAGTTAACTGCTACTAAACTCCATCCAGTAGTTTCAGAAATCTCCATTGTTCTTGACGCTCTGCTGATTATGTATCAATTGTAGTAATGGCTTAAAGGTACCGTATTTACTCGAAAATAAGACCCTGTCTTATATTTTTTTGAACCCTGAAATAAGCGCTTGGCCTTATTGCCATGCACTCAAAAGCCCGATTGGGCTTATTATCAGGGGATGTCTTATTTTGGGGGAAACAGGGTAGTATTCCACAGCAGCAAATCCTGGAGAGAGAGATTTGCCAGGTGCAAAGTATTTTTACTCTTGTTAGAAGGACACATACCAATACCAAGCTAGGTATTGTTTTTCCGCATCCAGTCCTGTTCTCCACAATAGATTTTCCTCCCCACATTCTTTGGCCTGTTCTTCCCATAAACAGACTTTTCATGACAGCTATTGCATATTTAAGATGGCTGACATATTTGCTATAATGAAAACCCAGCAGCTTTGATTAGTTTCTTGGTGTTCGGGAAATCTTCATATGGCTTATAGTACTTTTGGTTTTGTTTCTTTCAAGCTAAGGCATCTTTAGATAACTCTCGACAATGGTCAATCAAGTGGGATGCTTGCTTCCTAGGTGCTTCAACAATTTTTGTATTGTTTCCCCAAAAAGTGGGGAAGCATTTGTCAGTCATTCAATATTTTCTGAAACATTTAGCAAGGAACTCATGCAGCTTTTCAGGGAGTCATGTCACTTTCTTGAGGTATATTGTTGGTAGGAATGACTCACACTTCCAAATTAGATGCAATTAAAAACCTGAAAAGTTCCTATAAAAACCTGGCACCAAACCCACTATTTTTGGAGACGATTAAAAAATCAAGACACAGATGCATAATCAAAATGGTTTCAAGGAAGCTCTCTCCAGCTGTGATGTTCCTACTGCTGAGAAGAATGCTGAAGACTTCTATCGCTTCTATCTATACCTCCTATTCATATTGTAATTTTGAGCACATCACTCATCTCTGCCTAACCTTTTCACTGGTAGTTAAGCCAAACCTTTCTGGGAATTGAATAAATAGAGGGCAAAGGCAAAAGCATTCCTTTTACTATTTGTCCTCAACTTTACACCTTGAATAAGAAGTGCCTTTACTGAACTATCCTAGCAACTGGGAGCAGTTACCATAGGTGGTAACTGTTGACTTACTAAAAACTACTCATTTCTTTCAAAGCCTCCCTTCTAGAATGCATTTTATGAGCTATAAATTAGTCAACCACTTTTTAAGCTAGTCCATTTGTGTGACTGTTGAGTATGTGCCAAATGTACAGTTCAGGGCAAACCCAGAGAATTGTGTTAATTTAATAAACAGTAGTTAACTATGAGTAAGCATATTGTGCCAACACAGCCAAGAAAAGCTTCTCTCCCCCCCCCCCTACTTATTTTACCTTTCCAAGTAAGAGCCTTCTGATTAAAGGAGTGGAGCCAGAAAAAGGAGTGTTAAATCTAAACTACGAGATCCCTTCCTGGATGTGTGATTCAGGATCTGAGCCCTTTTATTTTGACATACTGCAGCCAGGCAGCCATTCATGCATAAAATAGTGTTGTAACCAGGAGGAGGCCACCTCATAAATGGTGAGATATGGAGCAAGCCCTGAAACAGAGGCTTGAAGGTCATTGTGACCCAAGCCGAGAGGAATTTACAACAGTAATAATTCTGCCCCCTTAGAGGGAAGCCGGATCATCTGGGAGAGAACTGTACAGGCCAAGAATTTGGGTTACACTATGAAAACACTCATTCAGATCAGATTGCTCTGTAATCTGGCGAAGGAGAGACGCCAATGGCAGGCCTATCATAAAATAGACCAAAATGTTTACCAAGCTAACAAGGCAGCTCCTGCAATTCTTCCCCCCCCCTCCCTCCCTCCAGCCTGTCCCAAGGACTAAGAGAGGTCACAAGAGCTTCGGCAGAGCACTCTGGGCAGCTAAATAATTAATGGAGGTGCGGTTTGCTCAGGCTGCCATTTCCGGGAGTGGCAGAAAAATTGCTGCCAGTACGAAAGGCTATCTGGCTGAGGGATGTAGCCCCTGAACTTGGCATGACCTCCAGTCCACACTCCAGAAAAGTTTGTTAGGGCTGATGTGTTTTGAAAACAATGTCACGCTTCACAAGACATTATGGCCGTTTCATGTCTCCTGTTTGAGAATCACCTCAAGCATAATAACAAACTTTGTGGAGCATTTCAGCAAATAGATGACGTAGCAGTTTTTTAAGACTTGTTAAAAAGAGCTCAGGATGTTAGATGGACTAATAAACTGCTGTTGTTTTTTTTTTAACTAAATCATCATTTTTGACAGAACACAATATAGCTGTAGTTAGAACACTGGTTCTATTGATGCTGTTCAACACTATTGACACTATACCTAAAAAAGTGGAATATGCAAAAATATTTCTTGGAGGATCTTGACAAACATATATTCACAAATTTTTCTAACCATTCCAGAGGACAACTCCAATTATTTGAGAAAGACGTCTACTGCTACACCTAAAACTGTCAAGTCCATGGTCAGGCTTATAAGCTAATAATATAATGTGAAGTTTCTTTTCCTTTTAATTAGCACCATCATATACTGGCCCAATCTGGCCTGAAATGACTATATAAGGAGAAAGAAAAGAATGCACTGATGTTACCTAGTTTGATAGTGAAATGTTTGCAAGAAAACAACCAAGCTCAGAGAGGACTAAGGACTCCACTAAGGAAAAAATATCTTTATTCAGAAAATATCTTTATTCATAAATATCTTCATTCATTATCTCTGCACTGGCACCCCTCCTCCAAGTTGGTAGAAGAGCAAAAAACAAGCCATCGGTAAATTTTTATTGGCTAGAAATTCAGAGAATTGCAAGACTAATGCAGCTACCTGAATAGCAGTCTAAAGATGAGGCTGGAATACACCACAATGTCAACCACTACAAAATACTAATCCAGTATTCTCTGTCACACAATGCCCAACTAGACAGTGTAACTTCTTGGTTATTCTTTAGTAGCTGGTATTTTAAAATAAGCTGCTTGTAATTTGAAAATAACAACAGCCCTAAAGACAGGTAACAAATCTGCAATTTTAGCAAGAAACAGGTAGCCAGTTCTTGATCACTGGACTCCTAAATAATGAAAGATTCTCCTGCTTGTAGATAAGTTGAAATGCTATCAGCACACAGAAAATAGGGTCTTGCGTTCTTATTTGTAGAGTTCCACAACATCTGGTACAAAGTGTCTATGGAGATTCTCAATTATCCAGGTCATACTTGTCCCAAAGGTGCTCATCAAAAGGCAACTGGACTTTCTTGGGATTTTTTCCCCTTGAAAACGTTTCATTTCTCATCCAAGAAGCTTCTTCTTTAAATCTGGAGAAGCTTCTTGGATGAGAAGTGAAACATTTTCAAGGAAAAGCAAACCCGAAAAAGTCCAGTTGTCTTTTGAAAAGTATCTTTGGCATATCTGGTATAAAGATATATCATTCAATAATTCTGAGGGGAAATCATGACCACGAGGAAGAATATTTCTGCATGCTGTTAAAAAGAGAGCATGTTGGAGTGAATGTTTATTGCTCCAAAATGTATTACAGTTAATATTATTAGTATAAAGACTTAGGCAGATTACTTGTCTTTTAAGGCAACCTTTTAAAAAAGTTAAAAAGAAAAGAACAAGAGCAAAACAAGAATATTGCCCAGACTGGAACAGAATGTTATGTTCCATACATTGTCCAGAAAATAAATCCCGTGTCAAATAAAATGATCTGAGTTTTCAAATCATAGAATAATCAAGTTCAATGTTCTGGGAAGTCCAAATCCTTCCTATTAATCAGCTGAAACCATCAGTTAGGGCAGTGATGGCGAACCTTTTTTTCCTCAGGTGCCGAAAGTACGTGCGCATGTGCTATCGCACATGCGCGAGTGCCCATACCCATAATTCAATTCCTGGGGAGGGTGAAAACAGCCTCCCCCACACCCCCAGAGGCTCTCTGAAGGCTGGAAATGGCCCGTTTCTCAACTTCTGGTGGGCCCGGTAGGCCCATTTTTCGCCCTCCCCAGGCTCCAGAGGCTTCCCTGGAGCCTGGGGAGGGCAAAAATGCCCTCCCCCGTCCCCCCGGAGGCCCTCCAGAAACCGAAAACGCCCTCCTAGAGCCTCCGTGCGAGCCAAAAATCAGCTGGCCGGCGCGCACATGCGTGCTGGAGCTGAGCTAGGCAATGGCTCGCGTGCCGGCAGATATGGCTCCGCGTGCCACCTGTGGCACGCGTGCCATAGGTTCGCCATCACTGAGTTAGGGAATGCACAGAAGAGAAATATTTGTAATTTTTGCCCTTCTCTTTGTCAACTCTTCCTCCTTTGTTCTCAAACCCACAAAAGAATATGACAAAACAAGAAGTCAGAAGCCACTTTTAGGAAAAAACGATATTTAATTTGTCAGACAATTCTGAATTAAAAAAAGCCATATCTGATAAGAACCACTTCCCCAATCTCAGCTTAAAGAGTAGCGTGGATGAAACGGCAGTCGGGGACATTCCTCCTTAGTCTTCTGCCATTTACTCAGCTTGCATTAGCAGAGGGAGATTACATCATTCCTCATTATCAGAGCAGAGAATCTTTCAGCCAAAAACTAGAAGCAGACTCATCCTCTAGCAAGGTACAGAACAGCATTCTCAGCAAGACAGGCAGAAATCATGACTCAATGCAAGCCTCTTCAAGACTAGCCATGGTGTGAGTCAGTATAAACTTGGTCCTTCCACTTCCTGACCACAGACTCTACAGGCAAGGTATGGTCTTTCTATAGACAGTAGAGAACACCTTTCCAATCAGAAGACGGAGGCCCAAAGAACATTCGTGGAGTCACTGTCCCTGCACATTTGAAGACTCCTTGTTTGGAGAAGTCTGGAAAAGAATTTACCTGCTCAAAATGCTTACACAATAAAAAGCAGGCTAAACTTCAGAGGACATCAGTCTAGGAGGCCAGGAGGAGATTTGAGGAAAAGGCATTGCAAGAAACAGACAGTGCTTCTTTTTATCAAGGTAGCTTCCTTCTCCTGCTAGCATATGAGAGAGAAACAGCACCCCTTTTCTGCCCAAAAGAGGGAAGAAGAGGCAAAGAGAAAAATGGCACACAACAGCAGCATAAGGACAGGCAGGCCCATAAGCCGGGAACTAGCACACCAAGGCATGAAGAGAAAGTGGGATACCATGAAAAGGACTGAAGGCATATCAAATAAATTTATTGAGGCGTAAGACTGTGCATCTCAGAACCCACACTTCATCAGAGGTGGCTGGGAGACACCTCTTCTCAGGGAAAGTTGTTGTTTCGGAGTAAAGCCAGAGCCTGAACAATCCCGCAAGGAACAGCACAAAAAAGATGAGAAAGGCTAAGTCAGCACAATAAAATATCCTAAATGGAGGTGACTCATCCTCACCTGTTGAGGACCAGGTAAAGCAAGGTGAGCAATGCCAAAAAGAGACAATTACGTTTCTGTAGTGAAACTGCCACTCCCAGATGTTTTTAAGCCTGACAGCATCCATTCCGTAGCAAAATTCCATTTCAGCAGCACACAACCCTTTAACACTGGGATAGTTTGTGCAGTTACATGACACCACCCATCTCTTGCCTTCTGGAGCCCTCTGGCCTCTCCTTGCAATTAAATTCCTTCACTTCCCCTTCATAGATCTGCATTTCTCTCCCCCCCCCCAATCTGGGCCCACCAGTTATCTTGCACTCCCATTGTGGTTGGGATGATGAGTCTTGGTCCTTCAGATTGAGAGAAGATGAAGTTAAGGAAGGCTTATCCATATTGAAAGCACAATCGGCAATGCACTTTTTTGACAAAACAGTTACTGACAGCAGTCTTGCAAATCCCACCGTTTTATGTGTCGTGAAATGAAAGTATCATTTTAATATAGCTTTCTTCTTTCATGTCCACTGGTGCCTCCAACATGTTCAATCACCAAGCTGGTTGTCAACGTCAGATAAGAATGTTTAAGACTCTGACCACAATGTAAAGTAGATCCTCCCTGCTGCATAAACACAGACATTCAAAGTAAAACATCGAGCATTTTTTTTTAAAAAAAATTAATATACGGCCTTAATTTTCATAACAGGGAGGGATTAACAGAAGAGGAGATAATAAGGATTCCAAAAACAATACCACGATGTCACATTCCAGGGCTTGGTCCAAAGACAGAAGGATCAGGAGAAAGCAAAAGGTGGCTTCAAATAAGAGTTCTTGCTACATTTGACCAGTTTCACTCTCTCCATTAAGAAGAATGGCCTCTATTAAAGAAGAATTGGAGTGATACCCTTCTAATTTCCAAAACACTCTCTTGTGGGAGTAGATATGGGATGGGAGGTTGCAGGAAGCATCTATTCCTCCAACAAGAGGCTGAATTGTGATCTGTAGATTGGAACTCCTCAGCACTCATAACGCCATATTTGTACAAAATGAACAAGATTCAATGCACTGAATGTGGCCCCATCATTGGTGGGGTGAAAATAAGGGAGGCTCTCAAAATACCGGCAAAACAGAGGTGGAATTATAAATTTGACTGAAGGCTCCAAGGAGAATAGAAGGCCCACTGTTCGGAACACAGAACAGGAGGCGGCATCCTGACCCAGTGACCCAGATTTACTGTAACAGATGTCAAGTAGAACGCTTGGTTTATGCATGAGAAAAAGAAATGCATTGCCTCAGCAACCAAGATGAAATTTTTTCAGTTCCCAGGATAACATCTCCATTCTCCATGTCTATCTGAGGCCTTGCCCCAGTTAGATGCTCCTTTGTGGAGGCAGGCTTTGTAAGGCATCCTCAAGGAACAGGATATGCGGAGATCAGGACTCAAAACTTCTACCATCTGTGCTTGCTATATGGAGATGAAGCCTAAGGCAAAACAAAACATTAAGAGGTTAGGTCCTTTACATTAGGAATGTAACTGGGAAAGAGACAGACTGATCTATTTTACCCACAGAATACAAGCAGAAAGGTCAGATAAGAATTCAGTTGCTCCTAAGATTACAACCGAATAATCCAAGGCTTACCATTTCGCTCACTTGCCCATTCCTTCCATCTTTCTGAGCCGATGCTTGCTTACTCTGTGAAACATAAGCATCATCAGCACGCAGGGTAGAATTGGCACTGCCCATCATTTGGCTGTTGGCCGTAGCACGAGGGAGGATGACATCATAAGGGGCATCCAACTGGAACCCACAAAAATAGTAAATAGTAAAAATGGGGTAAAAAGTATAATCATGGTTTTTTTAAACGTGACTAGTAATTGCAAAAGAAACCAAACCAGTATTGCTGATGCCAAAATATTTTAAGGCAATAAAAAGGCCTTCACAGGCTTATATTCTCAGTAAAGGAGAATATTTGTAGCTCAGGGTTGAAATGAGGGTTCTTTGGTTCTCTCTGAGCTCGGTTGTTTTCTTGCAAACATTTCATTACCCAAACTAGGTTACAACATCGGTGTCGATGATGCTTATCTCGTTTAAGTAATGAAACATTTGCAAGAAAACAACCAAGCTCAGAGAACACCAAAGAGCCCTTCACTTGTATTTTCTCATTTCCTAACAGAGTTACAAGCTTAGAGTCTCACTAGCCTTGACATTTGCTAGCTTTGGTAACTATGATGTAGGTTTAGAATTGTGCAGGAGAAAATTGAATAGAACAAGGAAGACTGAGACAATTTAAAGGTAAACCACTGCTAAAAAGTAATTAAAGGGCTCTATTCAGGAAGAGTGAGCATAATTTCTGCCATTTTACTTTAGACTAAGGTGACCAGACGTCCCGCTTTTGGCAGGACAGACACGCTTTTCAAGCGTGTGTCCCGCATCCCGCATTCTTTCCAAAAAGTCACGCTTTTTTGGAAAGAATGCTGAAACAGCAGGACGTCTGGTCACCTTAGAAGGGGAAGCACAAAAGAGAGGTACTACCACCGAAATAAAAACCGGAAGCAAGTCGGGCAAAGCGGAATTTCAGCGAGCCGGCTGCCTGCTGGGGAGAGGGGGAAGGGGGCTGCTCCTCCTCTCCTTCCCCCGCCCCATCCCTAGCCCCACCCTCGGAGGCGCCGCTGCTGTTGGGATGCGGGTGGAGGGGTGAGGGACGAGGAGCCGTCGCCACTGCCGTCGTCTCAGAAAAAGGGGGTTGAGGCGCCACTGCGGACTCGAGCGGCCCCTCCGGCGTTGCAAACATCCCTTCCTCGTCCCCCTCCCCTTCCTTCCCCCAGTCGCCTCGCTGCCACCGTTGCCCTGGGGCCGGCCGGGCGACCGGGAGACCGCGGCGCTTGGATGCCTGGAGCTCGCGACAGAGACCTAGCCCCCGAGCGCTGCCTCGCAGGTAAGCTGCCGGCTGCCTCCTTTCCCCGCCTCCCGCCTCCCGTTCGTCGCTTGCCAGCCCAAGCCACTGCCGGCTCCCGAAGGGGAGGCAGGAGGCAAGGAAAGGCCTCCCGCCTCCCCCCACCCACCTGGACGCCGACATTTGCGTTGTTTTGCCCTCTGCGCATGCGCAGCGTTCTGCGCATGCGCAGAGGGCAAAACTCAAATGGCAGCACCCAGGCGGGCCCGCCCCCCGTCCCGCTTTAAAAAAAAAAATCTGGTCACTTTACTTTAGACCCACAACTGAAGACTTCAAACCTTTCCTGAACCCTTAAGCTTCTTGATTCTTTAATTGTACAAGTTCAAAACTTCAATAACAGCTGCTCAGAAAACTGCTGGAGAAGGCCTAGCTCTCACAGAAAACACCTGGAGGCACTAAATTAATGTAGGGAATATCAACTCAGGTGAGAGTAACTGTAATGGAACAAATATTCACGACTTAAGCAATAGCTGAGCTAAACTTCCCCTGCTTAGGAAAATAAGAGATCAAGGGAATTTGCCATCTCCTATCCTTCTGTGTTTGGGAAGTAGGCCTTACACAGTTGTAATCACAGTTTTTGTTTGTTCATTTTGTTGTATAATGTTTTTTTAAGTAACTCTATATGGTAAATTTGTTCATTTTAATTTTTTTTGCATTATTTTTTTTTTTGAAAATGGAATAAAAACTATACAAAAGATCAGATTAAAAACGAAAGCAATGAATTTTCTATTTTAAACATTTTTTTAAAGGTTTACACAGAAAAATCCATGAGATTATTCAGCTTTTATTTACAAACTATAACCTCAAATGACTCCTGCTTGTGATGAGTCCTTTCCAACCTATACCTGACATTGCTTTTGGATTTAACATCTCAGACAAGCCTTCACTTTTCTGGTCAAGCATAGCCACTTCTTCTAACATCTTTTATAGAGATGGTTTGTTTGTTTGTTTGAAGCATGATACTACCCAACAAATTAAGCTATAGTCAAGCAAGATGAGAAGGAGAAGCAGCTGCCAGCACAACCGCACATTCACTTACAGGCCCACTGTGCATTAAAGTCATCTCTGTAGGCTGATAGACGCTTGTCAGAAGCTGCCCATTGTATCCGCTGTATGGAGACACAGGCTTTTTAGCTGGAAAGAGAGAAACCACAGGACAACAACATTTAAATACACCATTCCAAACATTTTCACCAGCAAAACTAGATAGCATGGTTTGAATGGCAAGATCTGGAGAAGAATGCTGGCCAATAACTTGTTTAAGACAACTTGGTTTCTAGGTGTAAAATTATGTTGATTTTCTCAGAATGGGACAGCCTGATGCGGTCAGTTTACCTCAGCCAACTCACCAGGGGACAACTCGCTGCAGGACAATTCAGCAATTCAATTTTAAGTATTTAAAATAATTTAGAAATTATTTTAATTGCTGTCATTCACACTTTATTTTGTCCGTCTTTTTGCATCCTTTTTTAAATGATTCTATTCCACCATTTCTTCAATATTAATCTAAGTCTTGTTCCACGGCAAATTGGCCGTGGTGAGTTGCTGTATGCTGAGTTGTCTTAGACCCAATTTTCTAGCACAGCCTCATTAGAAAAAGCTTCCCCCTGAGACTGCGTAGGGTTTCATGTGAGATAAGAGAAAGATTATATTAAAAGCAATTTTGGGGCCAAAATCTCAACAACTGTTTTGCAGCATCCCAGAGTTTTTGGCTTTTTTTTTTCTTTTTTGCTAGCTTTCCATGTATACTTCTGGTTTCTGAAAAAGAATGTCCATTAAGGAAAAGGGACTCATTTAATGAACACTGTGTTTGTTTAACAACTGTGGCATTTGCTTAATGACCATGCCATTTGTTTAACAACTGCTGCAAAAAAAAAGATGTAAAATTGGATGCAGTCACAGGGAGCCCCAACTTCACAACAGCCATGACTTATGACCAAGCTCAATTACAGTTGTAAGTCAAGGACTACCGGTACCTGTATAGGTGTATTAAAATCTTAGCATACTGGATTTATGTTTCCAGCTACTTTTATAGTTCCAGGGAAAGATAAAAATAGAAAAAGAGAGCAAGAGAGACCCTAACAAATAAAGTCACAAGTTTGTATAGAAGTATATACTTTTTAAAAAAGCTAAACCCTTATAGCTCTTCCCCAAATTAATGGCATCCTTTCTTAGAAGTACACCTGTATAAACACACATCTACAATTCTTTCCAGTGAGTTACTGTTGCTTATTAGCATTGTCTGATCAATGCAGTCCAATGCAAAAGCCATCAAAAAGCTACTGGGACTTTTGTTTCATAAGCCGCCCATAAAACAAAGTCTTGTTTGCGGGTAACTATAAGGAAAGTAAGTTTTAATGAGCCCAAGGTGCTTGGAGACTTTCTCTGAACAAGAAAATCCATCTGGATTTATGGCACTCAGGAGACAACAATGTTGGTTGGCTTGATGCCCTGAAGTTCAGCTCTCTCCAGCACAGGCAATATGGCTGATGTAATCAGTAAGTCAATGACAATAAACCATAATTCCAAACTGACGCATGTGCCTAAAATAAATCTTGCTTATTATATTGAGTCCATTTGTACAGTATATGATACATAATCAACAGGTTCTGTCCTGCATTGCATCAGATCTTAGCCGGTTTCTCTTCAAATCATATAAAATAAAAAGATGAACTCAGCTACTGGATGTACTATTCTAAATTGATTTTACCTTAGCTGAAAATAGTTTTAATGTGATATCTTGGTTTTTATTTATAGTACCACATTTCTATCTTTCTCAGCAGGCAGAGTTTCTGGCCCTTTCAGAATAGAAGGATATTTCTCGTAAACACATAATAAATTTACTTATCACTGTATAAACTTAGGTATAAACTCCACTAGATTTACTTCCTCCCAATAAAATATAGCCGTAAAACTTTATTATTTTATTCTACATGTAAATTTTAAGACAGAAAACAAAATTATAGAGCAGCTCAGATTTAGCAAAACCTGTCTGCATTTTGATGCTATCAAAAAATATCGTTCCATCTACTGAGCTACTGTCCAACAGAGTTAGAAAATTCAACTACAAAATTAGAGGAGACAAAGAACTGTTATAAGATCATATAATAGAATTAGATGGCATTAATGTAAGGTGACCAGATGTCCTGCTTTTGGCGGGACAGTCCCGCTTTTTAATAATTTGTCCCGCGGCCTCCTGCCTCGCCTGCCTTCTCCTGCCAGGCAGAACGCTTTGCGCATGCGCAGAGGGCAAAAGAATGCAAATGGCGGCATCCCGGCGGCCGGGGAAAGCGGGCGGGGGAAGCCCCGCGCCGCAAACGCCACCAGCTTCTTCAGCTCTGTGGCGACGAATAGGCAAGACCGCACTGGTAGGAACCCACCCCTGGCTGCGATGAAGGGGGGGGTGTTTAGGGGGGGTGCACAAAGCTGCAGGATAAGAGAGACAGACCCCTCCCATCTTGCTCCCCTAGACCCCCCCCCATCAATGGTGTCCCGCTTTACAAATATTAAAATCTGGTCACCTTACATTAATGCTATCTAACCTCCCTGCCCCAAACGTGTGCCACAATTACAGTAATTACAGGACATCCAGCATTCCTGGGAATCTACAAATTCAGGCAACCATAACAGCATACCCTGAGAATAGGAAGTTGTGTAAACCTGATTCTCTATCACCACCAGATGATAGATGAATTTTTCTGGTCTTCTCCAGCTCGGTCACAGATACTGATGACTATGATACCCACCCATAGGCAACATTGTGCTAAAAGTGGGGGAGGGGAGAAGCAGAGCAAATAATTTTTTCAGGACAGTTAGCTCTTGACTTACAACCATTTGTTTAGAAACCGTTCGAAGTTACAACAGGTCTGAAAAAAGTGACTTACAACCACCCTTCAAACTTATGACAATATCAATATTCCCCACAGTCACTTAATGAAAATTCGGGCTCTTGGGATGTGGAATGTATTTAAGACGGTTCCAGACCACCACCACCGAGTCCTGGGATTGCCATTTGCGACCTTCCTGGTTGGGTTCTGATAAACAGAGTTAATGGGGGTTTACTTAACCACGATTCATTTAACAACTGTGGCAAAAAAAGGTCGTAAAATTGGGCACAACTCACTTAATAACTGTTTTGCTTAACAATGGAAATTCTGGCCCCAGATGTGGTTGTAAGTCAAGGACTACCTATAATCATTTTCATGTCTATATAAAAACATGTTAAGATATGTTTAGCAAGCATAAACCTGCATGCAGTTCCTCTGATTACATTTTCTTTCCTGGTCTCCTCACCAATACCACATGCCTACCTGAAGAAGGTTCGTCCATTGAGAAAGCTTTGTTCTCCACGAACATGCTTTGGGATTTCTGCTCCTTGAGGATTGTTTCATAACCAACTCCCCGTGTGGGGTAGACATCATCCTCATAGGCCTGCTCTGGTCCTGGCTTGGTCACCTGAGAAATCTCAGGAATGACATAAAACAAAACAAAAACCGAGGCATTGGAGACAAGAGCAATAGCCAATGTGGGGTCATCCCAAGTTGATCTTTGATCCTGCTGGTTGCCATAAACATACATAACAATCCATACTATCCAGATGGCCATGGAAAAGGAAATAGTGAGGAGAATGAAAACGGCATGCTTTCTCCAGTGCTTGTAATGTCCACACAAGACAGGCCAAGTAGCAATGAAAGTAGCTACTTGCAGGAACATTACGTAGATGAGTGCCATGACGAAGTCCTCGTTCTTCAGTTCACAAGGATCCTTGGCAGTACCATCATTCCTCACCACAGTAATAATGAGCCACTCAGCATTGATGATGACTTCAACCAAGACGAGGACAAAAGCCATGCCAAAGGTGACCCATCCCCGAGGTCCAGTGTTTTGCCGGGCAAAGAAATTGAGACTGAGGCTATGGGCAGCCAGGCAGGAGAAGCAGATAGCAAAGAGGACACCAAAGAGGAAGCGTCGTGAAGCACATGTTGAGAAATCTTGCTTGACAATGAAGGCAAAGGTCAAGCAGAAAAGCCCCAAAGTGCCCAGCAGAAAGAAAGCTTGAGTCCCTATTAAGCTCTTCTTCCGATAGTCTTGGATAAAAGGCAGACTGGCCACTAAGACCACAGTGAGGACAAAGCTGATGACAACACCAAAGCCGGCCACGGCTTCTAAGACAATGCCCCAGGCGACAGATAGGTCACAGAGGTTGTAGTAGATGGAGTTCAAGTCCTTGCCACATCCAGGAGGTGGGGATGGTGGTGGTGAAGTCCCTTGAGCTAAACATGTTGTCATGGAAAGCACAAGAAGCCAAAGACATGGCAATAGTGTCCTGCGTGTAGCCATCACAATGGCAAATATTCTTGGCTCTTCAGGAAAGAACTAGAAAAGAAAAGGAAAGAAAAGATAGTGACTATATGAAAATGCTGATATTTTTAGCATTTTTCTTCTCCAGACATATCCAATAGTTTTGCAACTGAGAGTCATTACTTGGCCTTTGGATCATGTATCAAGGATCACACACCAAATTGGACACAACCAGGACAAAGTAAGGTTTATTACACCTGAATAAAATAAATACTGTCCAAATCAGTGGTAGGTTCCTACCGGTGCGGTCCACTCTACAGTACCAGAAGCGGCCAGCAGATGGCACTATTTGCGCGCGACAGCTCCAGTGCTGTCTTCGCCGGTCTGTCCCGCGGAGCCATCTTTTTGGGGGGGAATTTTTGGGCTGATTTTGCTTCCTGCGCATGCGCAGAAGCAAAATCTTGCGAGGGGACGCGTGTGCGCGCGAGATTTTGGCAAAAGCGCCGAAATCACATGCGTGCGTGCGCGCGTCCCCTCGCAAGATTTTGCTTCCGCGAATGCGCAGGAAGCAAAATCGCGTGAGGGCACGCGCGTGCATAGCGAGCGAGCGCCAAGACACGGCGATGCGCACGCAGTGCACTGGTATCGCGAAGAAGCAGCAACCCGCCCCTGGTCCAAATGAATATTTTCCCTATTTAATACCTTACTCCTTGTGTCATATTAAACATTACAATATGATGGTAACCTTTAGAAGCGTTATGTAGCCAGAATTTTGGAGGCCCATACAAAGCCTTGAGGCCTCTCTAACTCCATTCTCGTCATGACCATGTTAGTTAGGACTCTTTGGTTCACCTCTTCAAGTACCTTTAAGAGCATTGCCAGGCTCTTAAAGGTGTCTGTCCTAGGTTGATTATTATCCTGAGAAATACTGGGGACGATAGACATGCTTACAGTGGGAGGGTTAGCCAAGGATCAAGGTTTATTTGATACACCTCTACTTCTTGAAAGCACTTTTCCATGCCAGCCAAACTACATGTTTCAGAGGATAGCTAAATTTAGAACTTTTAATTATGAGAATGTTCAAGTTTATTAAAGTAACAGAGCTGAACACATTATTCAGCTTAATGGCTTACTGAAACTTTAAGTTCCATTACACCCCAATCATGCTGGCTGAGGCTTAGAGAGGTGTACTCCAAAAATCTGGAAGACAATTTATTGGGGAGAACAATGACTCAACACTTTATCCTGAGTTGTTTCCTAAATCTAGATCACAGAAGGCTAATAGCTAAGGCAGATCAAGAATTAATTTTCTAGTCTGTTTATATTATTTAGCTAATAACAGCAGCATTCAGATTTAAGGGCCCCTGGACCTACAGTATTCTAAGGTCAGAAAATCCAGTGGTAGTGTCCAAAATAACATTGATGTGATTGTGCCAAGGTTAAAAAAAACCTGCAGCTAATATGGCCAGTCAGTAGTTGTTTTTGCATGATACAGATTTAAACTAGCCTACCCCTTTTAACTTGTGGTTGACCAAGCCTATGTGAATTCATGGCTCAGTGAACCCTCAAGATTAAATCCAGAAACCTAGGTTAAGTTTACTGTGGGTAAAACATGATACAGACAGAAGCCACAAGGGAGCACATACATAGATCAATTATTTGATTTGCTATAAGGCAGCTCTTTATATTTCTGTCTCACAGTGTTTTGTGGCTTGCAGCAGAGTTAAAAACTTAGAGCAGTCTGAAGGACTATACTAAACAAAGCATTATGACACTAAACTGTAATAGTGCATATCAAATCTTAAACACAGAATTAAAAATAATACCCTAAGACAATGTTCCCCAACCTTTCCAGGTTTGTGGCCCGGCGTGGAGGGGGGGATGTTTTTTTATGAGGGGCAGGTGCGTGCGTGCCCCCACTCATGCAAGTGGGGCTGTGAGCACCAGAGCTCACTGTGAGCACCAGTAGGGCTGCGAGTGACGGTGTCTGCGCGCCAGCCCACCATCACACAGCCCAGTTGTGAATAGGCCGCAGCCCACAAGTTGGGAACCCCTGCCCCAAGAGACTGAAAACCAAGAATCTGGCCAATACAATCAATCTAAAATTTAAAGTAGAAAGAAAACAGTCATCATTTGATGTCAAAAGCTACAAGAAGCTGTCTTTAAAAAGGCTCGGAATAAGATGGCAGTAGTCACTGAGCAGATGACCTATCTAAATTAGAGAGGGTTTTCATTCCCCTCTTCCTTTCTAGTTTCTGGGGAAATTAATATATTAGAAATACACAATAGGTAGATGGGGTATCCTGTCAACAAGAAAATCTCAATCAGGATGCAAAGAGAAAATTGCTGCAAACTCTGCATAGGCATCAGGAAGGGCATCTAGCCAGTAAACGCTCAGCTCCACCCACTTGTCCCGACCCCACCCGGAAGCAAGAGATTGCATGGTCATTTAAAAAAAAAAAGTCAAGCAAGTTAGTTGGTATACCAATAAGCTGCTTTTGGTGGCTACTGGAAAAGCCCAAGGGATGAACGCTATTGATGTAAACATTTAACAAAAGTTCAAAGCAAGTTCACAAGAAAGGCCTTTCCTTCTCCTGCAGAGCAGTAGAGAAGGTTTGTGCCATCTCCCACTTCTTTTGCTAAGTTGTGGCAGAGCTGCTAGTGAAAGACTTGTGACGTTTGCAGAAAGGAAAAGGAGGCTGATGCAGTGGTGGATTCCTACCAGTGCGGTCCACTCTATAGTACCGGTAGCGGCCCGCTGGTGACGTCACAGTACCGGTGCAGTCAGTTGCCGGTGCCTGGGCAATTTTTTTTAAAAAAAATTCTTCTGCGCATGCCCAGAAGCCGAGTTTCCGGCACGGCTCATGCATTGCCTTCCTATCCCACAGTGAGTCCAAGCAGGGGAGGATGGCTGAGGGAGCGCGTGAGATGCTGAAAGAACAGGCAGCAGGTGCTATCTCCATTTCCCTCCCTTCAGCAGTCCGAGAAGCCACGAGCGCGCGGTGATGATCTTAGTCATTTTCACACGTTTGAGGCTTCTCGAGCTGCTGAGGGGAGGGGGAATGGGCGGCAGGATCTATCTCAGTTCCCCTCCCTTCAGCAGTCCGAGAAGCCACGCCCACCCAGTCACATGGCTGGCAAGCCACACCCACAAAATAAGCCATGCCCACAGAGTGGCAGTAAAAAAATTAGGAACCCACCCCTGGGCTGACGCTACATCTTGTCTTTAGACAAAATGGTGCAGGGGTTAAGGGGGGCGGGCGCAGAGAGGAGAGAAAATGCACAGACTCTACATAAAGAACCATGGCTAAACTGCTCTGGGGAACAACCATAATAAGAACTCTGCCCCTCCATTTCATTGTATAAAACATTTGCCAGATCAGCTGTGTTCCTCTGAGATATCACCCTCTAGCCCTCCCTTTTCCTGGGCTCTCCCTCAGGACTACCTAGTTCCCAGGCTCAGAGGAATCCATGTACTTCTAAAGGGTGGGTGTGGGTGTGCTCACATGTCTCCAAATCTTATTATTGCAAGACCAGGACCAATCAGGGCTAATGTGTTTCAGGGGCTGATACCTGGGAGCTTTGTAGACTTTGGTTTCCTCTCTATTTAGAAGGTAGCTCTGTCTAGAAGGACTGATTTTTCCTCTATAGCAGTGTTTCCCAACCTTGGCAACTTGAAGATGTCTGGACTTCAACTCCCAGAATTCCCCAGCCAGCATTCGCTGGCTGGGGAATTCTGGGAGTTGAAGTCCAGACATCTTCAAGTTGCCAAGGTAGGGAAACGCTGCTCTATAGGCATGTACAAATAAACCACTTCATGTCTATGGATTCTGGCCTTTTCAGATCTAAAAAGCAGACATCCAGTTCCATAGGGAAGAAAAAAAACTCATTTCCTACTCATCCAGACTGTCATCCTATTTGCTGAACATTACAACCTAAAGAAGAACCCTTAAACCTTCTCCATATCTGGCTTTTTACAGTCAACCAATAGTAATCTTGACACCAAAGGTGTTAGTTTAAAGGAACCATGCATCAGAACGCCAGAATATAATGCAACAACTTTTAGTAGGGATCCTTTAAAAGGGCCCTTTTGCTAAGGGTCAGATCAGGAATTCACTGAGCTCTTAGTATACACTTGTTAGGTATTATTCTATTTAATGTGGAATATCAGTTATTTGGATGAAAACTTCAGAATCTCAGTTATAAAGTTAGTTTTTAATATTGTACTGTACCTGTAGGGTCGAAAGCATATGAATCCTGTTTGCAAACAGCTAAAAATAATATTATTAAGGCAGGAAAGTTATAAGCTGTGGTTAAGCAAGAAAACATTAGGCCAATGAATTTCCTATCCAGTTGATTTCTATTTATTTAGTCTCTATGAATATTTTACTACCATTTCTGACAACAGACATTTAACCAGTAACAACGTAATAACCAAAATGAAATAACTAGCCCAAGTCATTGTCTCTTGGATGATGGTGATGATCGTGTGCAGTTTGGATTTATAAAAAAGTTTTTTTTAAAGTTACCAACCTTTTCCCAGCAGTGTTTCAATATTAAAAAATGGCAAGCTAATTTAATAAGAGCTTTTCAACTCTATTAATTCTAATATTTACACAATCTTTTTCAAGCTTATGTAAATGAGCACTGCATAAGTTGCATGTTCTAGACATTAAAGCTGGATAGGTTTACCATTATAGACTATTATACTTTTGGCTTAGAGATGATTTAGCATTATACTCTAAAAGCTACAGCATCCTCCAATATTCCTTTAATATACTCAAGTGCAGTCTTAGCAATGGAAACACCAAAATATTTTAAGCAACTACATAACACAGGAAGCTTGCAGATTTTAGAGATTTAAGCAAAATACACAAACACTTGAACATCAAATATTTCTTTTAAAAATGCATTATCATATAACACCTTAAATTACTTATATAAACAAAAGCTAAGGTCCCTAATTTAAGAGGCTGCTGAGATATGACTACAACACCCATTGTTTCCTTATTAGCACAATATTGTGCCATAAACAAAAGCTAAGGTCCCTAATTTAAGAGGCTGCTGAGATATGACTACAACACCCATTGTTTCAGTATTAGCACAATATTGTGCCATTTCACTTTAAACAGTATTATTTGTGAAGCTTAATTCTACTCTGCATGTCTTATCAGGAAAAGAAAATCTCTCTCTCTCTCTCTCTCTCTCTCTCTCTCTCTCTCTCTCTCTCTCTCTCTCATTTTATCACCATTCCCAGTTTGGGGGAGGGGAAAAATTTGCAAAACATCAAAGTCAATTTAGAGCATACCAATGATGATCCAAAATAATACACATCTGACAAGTGATGTGTGCAGCATCACTAACATGCTGGCCCTAAATAAATTATGGTTATTTGGAAGCTATCAATTCTCTAGTTTTAACCTGCTTGCTCCAGCTTGAGAATTAACACCACCACAAATATAGATATTTCTGGTATTTGAACTACTGTACTGCAAGTCCAAAGTTGATATAACTTAGTTTTTAGAAAACAGGGCCTGGCAACTTGGCCTGCATATTCTAACTGTGGTGGAGGTCCCCTATTCTGGGATAATTCAACATGTGGAAGGAAGGAATTTTGTCCTCCTTAGTGCAATATGTAATTTTCTAAATTCTCATTCCCTATCATAGTAGCCTCCTTTTTAACATTGTAGCTTCCTTGAGCATGACTCCGTCTATACACACACATATACATATTTATTCACACAAACACAGTGATTATTTTTCTCTACATAGCCAACTCTAGGGTTACCAGTTCTGAGTTGTATATATCCACACAGATACTAGAGGATAGAGATGAGACACAAAAACCTATGTTTTTGTCATCTTCTAGTGAATGACTGGATTTTTTTTATATCCCAGATTTAAATGTCCTATCTAACAACTAGAAAAATCTGGGGTCAATGCATGGTCTGTTAGCAAATGATGTAGCCTTTTTGCTAAAATCATACAATACAGATTTTGTCCAATCAATGCCTGGATAAGATCAGAAAAGCTGGATAAAAATATACTAAACAAATAGGGATTCAGAGCAAGCTAGTGACTGTCATCTCTATTCTTAGAACAAGCACTTTTGCCCTGCTCCCATGTGCTTCAACAAACTACTTGATTCAGCATTAATTAATGTTGCAGAAGTCTTAAGTAAACATTGATGCTTACTTCACTGCCAGTTCCCTGGAAATCCACCCCAATAAACTTCCTCAAACTACTGATCAGTAAGATAGCTTAGCTGTTAACCTTTCTTTAGTTCCAATCTTGAATCAGCAGAAACAGATCTGTGTTTAGGATACTACTAAGTTGGTGAGGGCTTCCATTTTTTCACTTAGGAAAAAAAATTCAAATAGGAATATAGCTAATACTTGATAAAGGACTAAAACAGATATGCCTTTTCCCCCTATCTATGACTCTAAAAGGAATGGGGGAGGGGAAGATCCATGCTATCATTCTCTCCAATTAGAATTCATTTCTTGTACAATGCTCATTCACATTATAGATGCAATTACAAAGGTGTAATTTGTAGGAGGCATCACTAGGAAGCTTCTCATACTTCTAAAGGTGTTCTCTGGACGATGGCACTGAATCACGTCTGGTCAGATAAGTCATTTGATGAAAGGACACTTTCAAGCTTACATTTCCTGACCAGTAATAATCACTATGTGCAAAACAAAAATAGAAACTCTGCATTCTACAATACATTAGGACAGTGGTTCCCAACCTGGGGGTCAGGACCCCTTTGGGGGTCGAACGACCATTTCCCAGGGGTCGCCCCGGCATCCTCAGCCCCCCCCCCACTGCCACAAGCCTGGCCATCTTGCGGTGCTAAGGGCTAGGAGAGGGAAGAAGAGAAAAGAGAAGGAAGGAAGGAAGACCAGAGATGGAAGGAAGGAAGGAAGGGAGGGAGGGAGGGAGGGAGGGAGGGAGGGAGGGAGGGAGGAAGGAAGGAAGGAAGGAAGGAAGGGAAGGAGAGGAAGGGAAGGAGAGGAAGAAGAAGAATGTTAGGTGGGAGGGTGGGAGGAAGGAAGCAAGCAAGGAAGAAAAAAAGTGAGAGAGGGAAAGAAAGAAAAAGGAAAGAAAGAAAGAAAGAAAGAAGAGGAAGGTTGGGAGGGAGGGAGGGAGGAAGGAAGAGAAAAAAGCGAGAGAGGGGGAAAGAAAGAAAAAGAAAGAAAGAAAGAGGAAGGTTGGGAGGAAGGAAGAAGAAAGGAAGGAAGGAAGGAAGAGAAAAAAGTGAGAGAGGGAAAGAAAGAAAGAAGAAACTGTTGAAAGAAGAGCCTTGCAAATTAAAATTGTTGTCTTTGCAGGGGTTCTGGGAAGGGTGGGTGAGCAGGCCCCATGGGGGAGGAAGGAATATGGGGCTGTTTTAAGAAGAAAGAGCTTAAAAGAGGAAATTAGCTTTGGGGGCCCTGGCAATGTTTTTGGACCAATCATGGGTTTTTTTTTGCCCCGTTTGCCTCCTGAAACTTTGGAGTCCTGGGAGAAAGCTACTAAACAGGGATTACTTTGCTGGAAGCTTATCTGATTTCTAGTTTTTCGACACTGCAGACCAGAATTTCTCAACCTCAATAACTTGAATATACCTGGACGTCAACTCCCAAAATTCCCTAGCCAGCTTTGCTTTGAATTCTGGGAGCTGAAGTCCAGGCACTTTAAAAGTTGCTGAGATTAAGAAATATTGCTGTACTCTTGTTGGTTATCAAGTCTAAATACAGAAGTAGACTTGTTGTGGAAGATGATATTCCTTGTGCTCTTGCAAAGACTGGCCCGAGAATTTCTGATCTGGCATAATTACATATTGTTTTTGTGATTAATTGCTATGCTTTAATTATGTTCAATTTGTAACAATGAAAATACATCCTGCATATTAGATATTTACATTACGATTCATAACAGTAGCAAAATTACAGTTATGAAGTAGCAACGAAAATAATTTTATGGTTGGGGGTCACCACAACATGAGGAACTATATTAAGGGGTCGCGGCATTAGAAAGGTTGGGAACCACTGCATTAGGAGAAGGCTCTCTACATGGCAGCTCTTGATTAAAACTTTTGCTTATCCTTGTTGGAGTACCCGAGATTTCTCTTAGTTTTCTCTAGAACGACTCGGCTATCTAGGGATGATGTGAAGACCCATGTTAACATGCTTATTTCATTGTAAGAATGCAGCAGGCTTCTCCTCCACACATCTTCACTTAGCAGGAGAAATAAAAAGCACCTCTGTTTGAAACTCACTGCTGGTTGGAAAAGGCAGCGTTGCTCCAGATGGGATTAAAGGTCTGAGCTTTCCTGGATCTACTTTTCCCAGATTCTCTTTGCAAATAACATGTGGCATTTTAAGAAAGAGAGGATGGAAATATTGCTTGAGGGAAACAGCATCAAGGGCCTATGAGAAGCCGCAGTTCTGACATCTGGTTTCCATGGCAGGCCAGGAGGCACAGTACGTTTTTATTAAACACTTCTATTTCAATTTCTCCACTTGTACCAAATGATACATTACCCCAGATGCTTTTGTGAGCTGCCTTCTCATTGCATTCATAGACAACCCAAAGCAAGTACAGTTTACACACAAAGATATTCCCCCTCTCCCCAATAGCTTTCAGAGAGTACAGAAATAATTGGAAAAGTTGCTTTATTTCTATAGGTAGTTTTTCTTTCCAGGGCAAACAGGCAAACTGCAGAACAGCCTCCAAACTACAAAGGCCCAAAAATTCCTTTCTTCTATGATTCACACCCCTGCAGGAAACAGGCACCATTTCCAAGGTACCTAGAAGCAATTACTGGCTCTGTCTCAAGAAGGTTGGCTGCTTCCAGATGAATCTCTGTAGTAGGCAGGAGAGGTGGAAATGGCAGAGGAAGGAGGAAGCAGTGAGCAATTATTTCTTTTGGCCGGCAGGAGGGAAAAAGGAGGCATAAAATAGCAATAGCAATAGCATTTAGACTTATATACTGCCCCACCGTGCTTTACAGCACTCTCTGGGCAGTATCAGCATATTTCCCCCAACAATTTGGGTTCTCATTTTACCGACCTCGGAAGAATGGAGGGCTGAGTCAACTTTGAGCCCTGTCAGGATCGAACTCCAGGCTGTGGGCAGAGTTAGCCTGTAATATTGCATTCTAGCCACTGGGCCACCAGGGCTCTTATAAATGCCTGATAGATCTCAGGGACTCTTTTCTCCATGGTTCCAAATCCATAAGGAAGTCTTAGGAAAGAGCAACAATCTGATCTTAAATATGCTTGTGAACAGAAATGAATAGAAATAACATACAGACATTATGGGACAGGTGACGATGAAGAGATATATGTATATAAACATCCTCTACCTAAAAGCACAAACTACCACTATCTGCCTGCAAAGAGTATTCAGATCTAGAATTCTGCTCCTAATAAATTGTATATATCAAACTTCCAGAAACTGAGTTTGGTGAAAGCCTACCTACTTATTTAACTCAAAAAAGCACAGCTGAAGATAACAAATAATGGCTATGTTCACTCACCATCCTTATCTATAATTAACTGAACTATTTCACTCAATATCCTGGGTTTGCCTAATACAATGAACAAGAAATTAATCCCAGTGGCTGAATTCATATGCTATATAAGGCTGAAATGTAGTTGGTAGGTTTGTGCTTCAGTATGTGATGTAAACATAGCCAAAATATCACATCCAGTATGAAACATTTTTAAAACTATGCCTGGTTGTGCAAATTCTAGAGCAGGAGTGCCCAACCTTGGCAACTTTAAGACTTGTGAACTTCAACTCCCAGAATTCTGGCTAGGGAATTCTGGGAGTTGATGTCCACAGGTCTTGCCAAGGTTGGGCACCCCTTTTCTAAAACGAATGCATAATTCTGTAACGCAGGCTAGAGTATGTTGTGATTGACAGTTTAAGATAGCCTGAATTCTGCAGACCAGCTTTGAGAGGTCAAACAGTATCCATAACACTGACTGGAGGTATCAGTCCATATTATATGTTGGCCTAATTCCAAGAGCATACACACTGGCATTCCTCAATTGATGTTCATCAGATGGTTTTGACTGCAACTCCTATGAGCCTCAGTCACAAAGGCTGAAAGTCAGAAATGACAAGAGTTGTAAACCAAATATATCGAGGTTACCTGACTGGGAAACACTTATATTATTCCTTCTCTGAAGGCTCCAGATATTGAAGCGACTTAATAATTCTGCAGTGTTATCCGTTGAAGGGTATTTTGATAAGGAAACTTGATAAAGTCATGGAAACAGCTTGTAGCAGCTTATGAATTATTACTTCAAGAGAGCCAGTTTGGTGTGGTGGTTAAAACAACAGATTAGGCCCTGGGAGACTATGAGCTCTGGTCCTGCTTGTGGCACAAAATCAGCTGGGTGACCTTGGGCCAGTCACTCTGCCTCAGCCCTAGGAAGGAAGTAATGGCAAGTCAATTCTGAAAACTTGCCAAGAAAACTTCAGGGACTTGTCCAGGCAGACACTGAGTCAACACTGACTTGAAGAGGTATACTCACACAGATTCCAACTTCAGTCATTTAGCCTAGGAAAGTACTAGAACAAGGGTTACCAAACTTGGAAACTTTAAGATTTGTGGACTTCAACTCCCAGAATTCTCCAGCCAGCTATGCTGGCTGGAGAATTCTAGGAGTTAAAGTCCACAAGTCTTAAAGTTGCCAAGTTTGAAGACCTCTGTGAATCTAGAAGACCTCCAAGGCCCCTTCCAACCCTATTATTCTATCTTCTATATTCCCAGTCAAGAAGCAAAGTCCCAATTTAATTTAGTTTGCAGAAAAGAGGCAAAAAGGAAATGTTCCCCTTTGACTTACTCACAACCCTTGTGAATGCTTGCCCAAACTCAAGAGTTCTGTATCTTAGCACCGTACTACAAATCCCTAGACCCCCTACTTGAAACCAAAAAGGATCCATAAGGTAGCTTGGTTCTTAAAGCCAACTCACCCCAATTCTCCGCCCTTTATGGCAATGTGAAGTACCACCAAATGGTTTTTTTTTTAATTAAAAATGGATTTTAAAAAATATATCTCAGGATACATTTATAGTTTCCCTTTCTTCCCAATGCCCTAGGGATAAAATATATTGTTGAATGTCATGCTCCTAACCACTCCAGCCAGCCAAAAGGTTTGAGGAGGGCTCAGCAAGAATTTGAACCCCCGGGTTCTTTTGCTCCACATTCAACAGTTGTTGCATTTCTCAATCCCCTTTGCTGGGAGGGACTGAGTGAATGAAAAAGTGTGTGTGTGTGTTTCTAAAGCCCCCCCCCTCTGTATGTATGTGTGCTTGTGTGTAAAGGGAGAGAGAAACACACCAACCATTAAAGAATCCCTCTTTTGCCTTGCAAATTCCCAGTCACCATATTAAGCCCCTGGGTGCACTTCACAACCTTTTGGGAGGGGCTATTTTCCCTCTCTTTCCTCAATCACACTCCTCAAACAAAACATTAAAGAACTGACTTTTGAATGATGGATTATAAATGTAAAATTGTAACATTTTACATTTTATTGTAACATTTTAAGGTATATGTCTACGGAATTGTAAAAGTAGGGGAGGAATTTTTAAAAAAAAAAAGAATGTTCCCGATTGGTTTTAAAGCTTTAAGCTTCTCCTTGCTGTGGGGTGTTTTGTTTTTTTAAAGAAACGACGTCGGATAATCCAAACGCGCATATCCCTACACTTAAATGCCTACTGCAGGCACACACACACACACCCAACACCTATCGCCACCCTTACGTTATACTTTTAGAAAAGAACTGGAACCATCCTCCAGCGACTCCATAGTTCTGGCGTGTGTTAAGATGACCTGACCGCGCCAGTTCCTACAAAGCAGAAGCGAAGAAGGAGAACCGTCTAACAGGAAGCAGGGAAGGCTGCTTTGTATTTTAAGGCATTCCTCCCCCCCCTTCCCCGCCGCTGCTGTTTCTGAAAGAAACCAGCCCCCCACCATCCCTCCTTCCATGCTTCAAGTTATCTTCTGGGTCAGCAGAAGACGACCCCGGGCTTGGCTCGGCTGCGAACGAACCCCCTCAGCAGAAGAGCGGAGCCCGCGTCCCCAGCGAGGACCCAAGCCCCAACGCTTACCTGCTTTAGGTAGGGCAAATAGGCGCCCGACGGAGCTGAGGAGCCGGCGGGATTGGCAGTCCGGCCGGCCGGCCCCCCGGGACCCTTTCTCCCACCGGCCGGAGCCGAAAGTTGAGCTGGCGGACGCGGGTGGCGGGAGGCGTGTCGTGGCGAGGCTGGGAACGACGCGGGTGGAAGGCGAGACTGAGCAAGGTCTTCTCCCCCCCCCCCCCTTCCTCGAGTGACGCTCCCGGGCTTTCTGTTCTGGGAAGCTACTAGCTTGACACCAGCATGACATCAGGCTCCATTCAGGGTGCTTATCAGGCCCTCGGCCAGCCTCTCTGGGCAACCAGATTGCGGGCTAATAAATCACCGCCGTTGCCCCGCTCTCGGCTGGCGGGTGAAATCTTTGGGTGTCGAGTAACCGAGCTCTCGCCTTACGTACCAGGAGCCCGTCCCGCCTCCCTCGGCTCATCCCCTGCCCAGGTTCTGTGTGGCGCTGCAATTCCAGACCTGGTTTTGTAGCTGGCGCTCGGGCTGGTTTCATCCACGCCTCTTCTCTCCTTTTCGGCGTTCTGGCTGTGTCCGAGACAACAAATCCCATCCCAGGAGTTGAAAGAGTCGAGAACTCTTGGTTTGGTTTGACTCCAGAGTTTTTTGTTCTCCCCCCCCCCCCCAGTCTAGTTTCACCAAACACCCAGGTAGGGAAATTCCTGGAGAACTCTGCATAGCCTCAGAGGAGCTGTAAACAATTGGTGTTATTCAAAACCTTTGGTGTTGAAAAGATGCCAGGGGTTACTCTTAAATTCACTTGATATTTTGAGGATAGGAATCGGATACTTTATTGTCAGTTTGAATGTACACTAATCGGCATACATTAAAATGAAATTGCGTTGCATACAGCTCTCAAAGGGTCTCCACCTCTAATATAAACACGAGGAGATAAATAAATACAAAATTAAGCATGTGCCCACATATATGACACGGAGAAACAACACAGTCTACTTCGGATGTATAGATGTACATGGCGAGAGAAACAAATCTTGCAAGTTTACCAGAAAGGATGGCATAGGGAACAAAGCTGTTACAGAATCTGGAAGTCCTGCTAGAAATACTTTGAAACCTCCTCCCAGAGGGGAGCAGCAGAAACAAACCATGAAGTGGGTGTGAGGGGCCTCTAACAATGTTTTGAGCTCTAAGCACATAGCTTAGATCCACTTTGAAAGCGGGAGATGGTGAGTTCAAGTGCTGCCTTAGTCATGAAAGGCAGCTGGGTGATGACTTGAGCCAGTCCCTCTCAGCCGGACTCACCTCGCAGGGTGGTTGTGCGGAAAATAGGAGGAGGAAGGTGTGTTTGGATATGTTTGCTGCCTTAAGTTATTTGTAAAGATAACCAAGGCAGGATACAATAGTGAAAGAAACGAGGAGGATTGCTGGCTCTAAGGGTGGGGTGGGGCCTGTCTGCTTTTTTTTACCTGTTAGTCATCCTGAGGTCAGCAGCCCAATTACACAAATTAGAGCTGGAAAGATGGCAACCTGCCTGCTAGGGTAGCAGCTATAATTCAGCCAAACTATAAATTAATAGCACCATTGGCAATAGAATACCAGATAGCCAAAAGGACAGATTTGTCTCAGGGAGCGTTAGCATACTGGCTGTGAGGGACTGCTTCGGGATACAGACATGGTCCACAGAATGATTCCTGAAGTGCATAGTTACATTTAAAAAAAAAGAAAAAGAAATGAAGTAATGTGACAAAGTAGGAGAATGAAGAAGTATTGGATATGTAAATCCTTTTTTTTGAGAGTGTACATAGTTAGTCTCAAAAGGTTCATCTGCTATATTGATGAATATAGCAGATGAACCTTCATCTGCTATATTGATGAAGGTACATAGTTAGTCTCAAAAGGTTCATCTGCTATATTGTCCGTAGTTGGCAAGCAGGGAGGGATTAGCCTTCTGTGGCTGACTCTGTTGCCTTCTATAGGTGTCTCTAAATCTTCTGGCTACCGTGGAGCCCTCAAGATGGTTCAAAATCTGCCTCCAAAGACACTTTTGGGCAGAGCAAATAAAACCAGATGATTTACTATTCAACCATAATGCTGAACACATTTCATTCTTGAATAGATTTAAACTGAACTTTAACACAGATACTCTATGCATGCTTAAAGTATGTTATGAAAACTTGAATATACAGTAGTGAAACATTACTCATTTTGTTCCACTTCCTAATATGGAAATCAGAAGATGTTTTAACACACCTGACCTTTCTCAAACAGCATAAATACAAATGAGATTGGTGAATAGAGATTTTAAGAGTACAGGTAGTTCGTGACTTAAAACCACAATTGAGCCCAACATTTATGTTGCTAAGTGAGATATTAGTTAAGTCAGTTTTGCCACATTTTACAACCTTTCTTTCCACAGCTGTTAAGTGAATCACTGCAGTTGTTAAGTTAGTAACACAGTTGTTAAGTGAATCTGGATTCCCCATTGACTTTGCTTGTCAGCAGTACATAAAAGGTGATCACATGACCCTGAGACATTGCAATCATCATAGCAATAGCAATAGCACTTAAACTTATACATCGCTTCACAGTGATTTACAGCCCTCTCTGCGGTTTACAGAGTCAGCATATTGCCCCCAACAATCTGGATCCTCATTTTACCGACCTTGGAAGGATGGAAGGCTGAATCAACCTTGTGCCTGGTGAGATTCAAACTGCCAAATTGCAGGCAGCCGGCAGGAGCAGAAGTAGCCTGCAGTACTACATTCTAACCACTGCGCCATCATAGCTCTTAATAGGCACATATTGCTGCCTGGACTCCAAGATTTTCTTTTCCTTTATTCTTTTCTAATTCATAATTCACTGTTTCCTGAACATTTATAGCTTGCTGACCAAAAACTCTCCAGCGACCCAAACAAACAGGCCCAATCGTGAATGATAGGGAGATGTGAAAGATCAGGAATATGGATTTTGTATTCCCCACCTACAAAGTATCATCAGTTGGTGAAAAAGTAGCCACCAGTTACTCTACTTAGCATGGAGTGGTGTGGGGCAGGCTTAGTAAATAGTAATAGCAATAGCACTTAGACTTATATACCGCTTCACAGTGCTTTACAGCCCTCTCTAAGTGGTTTACAGAGTCAGCCTCTTGCCCCCAACAATCTGGATCCTCATTTTACCAACCTTGGAAGGATGGAAGGCTGAGACAACCTTGAGCCTGGTGAGATTCGATCTGCCAAATTGCAGGCAGCCGGTAGTCAGCAGAAGTAGCCTGCAGTACTGCACTCTAACTACTGTGCCTCCGTGACTCATAAATACAACTTTGGTCACTAAACAAAAGGTTGTCAGTCAAGGGCTACCTATTTTCAAAAGCATACTTTAAAAAGTTGGTGATGTCTGTCTCTGAATATGGGACTAGTATCCTTTTGAAAAAATGGTTAATGTCTGTGGTTGAAAAGCCACAGATAAAAAAGAGGCATCCTGGGTGAAAGAAGGGCACTGGGCACTTGCAATCAGCCAGCCTTGTGCATTTTTTTCAAAACAACCTTCAATGTATATTCAAAAATAGCCTAACTAACAGGATACAGGTACACAGGACGAATTAAGAAGAGCACTAGGATAAAATGATGAAAAAAATTTGTAACTTTTTACTGAGATATAAAATGGAACAGGAGGTAGTGAAAGAGGTGATGATAACATGGGCAAAAAGTTTTGGCTACAACATTGAATTGGAGAAATGAGAGAAAATTTGGAATAAAAGCTATAAATTAATGATGTCTGTAGCATACAAAGGAAATATTTATAAAATGTTCTACAGGTGGCACCTCCCACCAGCAAGGATAGCAGAAATGTACCCCAACACATCACCAGACTTCAAAATGCAAACAAAATCAGGGAACATACTACCACATGTGGTGTCATGCCAAAAAGCAAAGCAATACTGGAATAGGTTAAGGAAATGGATCGAAGAGATAACAAACCAACAAATAGATATGAAACCGGAATTACCGTATTTTTCGGAGTATAAGACGCACTGGAGTATAAGATGCACCTTAGTTTGGGGGGGAGGAAAACAAGGGGGGAAAATCTGCCTCTGCCTCCCAACAATTTGCCTCACAGCAAACAGCAAACAGTACAGATGATATACACTGTTTGCTGTGTATTTCTATGCATGTGTGCCTGACCCATAGAAATAGCAAAGAATTGGAGAAATGTACATTATGGCAATATATTAATGCCAGAAAGTTTTCTTAAATGTAGTCACACTAACTCCTCCCAATTATTTAAATAGATCTACTCCAAACATGACTAAGTCAGGATTAAACTCAGCTGCCTTATCTTAATACTAAACAGGACACTGTTACATTTCAGATTATACTTGTACAGATGCTGTTAAAATTGACGTGGCTTTCTTGAAGTATACATTATTATCTGCTATTTAAAAGAAGATACAATAGCACTCAGCCTCTTCAGATCAAGCATTTATTTTAAAAAGCTTCTTCATTTTGTTAAGTTGTCTAGAGCAATAATAAAGCAGTCTTTAAAAAATAAGTCTAATAATTTGAACATTCTATAGACATTTATAGTTATTGACTTACCTCCTTGCATCCAGTTTCAGCAACAGATTAGCACAAGAAAATAAAATTCTGCCTCTGCCTTTCCCTCCCAGCAATTTCCCTCCTTGCAGTTTTAGTTTCACTTTCATTTTAGCACATGGGCCTGCCTGCAGCTCAATCAGCTGGTGGCCAGGAGGCCGATAATCAGTTGCTTGTGCTAATCAGGCTCTGCCTGTTTGCTGCAAGGAGGTAAATTGCTGGGAGGCAGAGGCCAAAGGGTGGCTGAGTGGTGCTACATTCGGTGTATAAGACGCACCCAAGTTTTCACCTTCTTTTTTGGGGTAAAAGGGTGCGTCTTATACTCCAAAAAATACGGTATTTTTATTAGGAATACCTACAGGGAACCAGGACAAAAACCCCACAATATTTAATTTTTCATATTATAATAGCGGCAAGAATAGCATATGCACAAAATTGGAAGAATATACTGTCAGAGGAATGCATGATTAGGAAAATTCTAGAGTGCATAGAAATGGACAGACTCACAAAAGAAATACTGTAAATGATGAAGAATCAGCATATTATAAGATATGGAACGAATGGTATAAATGGCTAGATGACAGGTGTAAGGGTTAAGAAAGATCAATTTCAAAGAAAGTATAGAAGTTCGAAATGAGCAATGAATTTGGAGAAATGGAATCGACATATAAGGAATGACTGTAATATTGTGTAGTATAATAGAAACATATATAATGATGGAATTATATGTATAATAAAATGTAAATTTAAAAAGAGGGACAAATGAATGTAAAATCGATGCAAACCGATATAGAAAGATTGTAAAAAAGCAGATTGTAAAAAATCTTTTTTAGAAAATGTTCAATAAAAATTATTTTTTAAAAAAGAAAAGAAGAGTACTAGGGATGCTTACTCTCTTTACCATATGCTCCTCCTCCATGACCTCCTGCAATAGTCCCCCCCCCTCAAAAAAATAATAAAAACTGTAAAAAGTATGGCAGTATGAAACTCTCTCTTAACAATGGAAAATCTGTAATGAACTCATTGGCAACAGAACCGGCAAAACACAGCTATCAAAATCTGGCTCTCTTTCCTATTTAAATTGGTTCTAGTGCTCTTTCAGAAGAGCATTAAACCCATATCTATAAAGAGTCCCCAATAAAACTTGATAAGCATTTCAAAAATTGCTCCTCGAGCCTTACATGGCTAGATTCTTCTGTGGATCTCAGGTGTCCAGTTTCTTCTCTCTTGCAGCCCAAGCCAAAATGGCCATAGAAATCCATGACCAAAGGAGAGAGGTATTGTCCATAGCAGCCGGAAGTTGATAATAGGAGCTGGCCGGATTCTAGCTGCTCATCCTAACTTCAATCCCTTTATCAATGAAGCATGCTAGATGGTATCCACTGCCCAAATGGTACTGGGGGGGGGGGGGAAGGGAAAATACTACTTTAAAACTAGAACAGCCACAGACAACTGTAAACTTATACTGTGAGCAGTGATGGTGGGATGAAAGCAATTTCATTTTTTTATTTATTTATTGGTATCCCACCTTTATAATTTTTACTTACAACTCAAGGTGGCGAACATATTGAGCACACCTTTCACCTTCTATTTCCCCCAAAAAACAACAACCCTGTGAGATGGACTAGGCTGAGAGATAGTGACTGGCCCAAAGTCACCCAGCCAACTTTCATGCCTATTGCAGGACTAGAACTCCCTGGTTCCTGGTTTCTAGCTTAGTGCCTTAACCAAATTAGATCAAACTGGCTCTCATGTTTATATAAAAGAAATGCCTAAATACTTAGTTCTTTCCTCTGGCTTTGTGTTAAGGAGTTTGATGTTTCATTTAGGCTAGGGCTGATATAAGGAGTGTATTATATTTCTTGGGATGATTGTTGCCCTTTTTGTAAAATTGTTTTCCTTCTGTTTTTATTTGGTGAAGCTGCCCATTACCCTTTTGGAAATGAGCAGTCTAGAAAATTGATAAACAAATGGATAAATCTCCTGGTGACTTTTTTGCAATTCAGATTAAAACAGGATTCATCATCAACCTGCTTTGTATTTGCCTCCTAATTCCATTTTATTGCCCTAAGATTTTTACGTATGTCTGTTTTCCTACCTGGTCATCACTTCCTTGTTCACCCTGTTCCTTCTTGTTAAAAGATTATGGTCTTTTGTTCTTTAATGGTTCTGCAGTATTTACATTTGCCTAATCTGGTCCTTTTGGGATTTCTTGATTTAAAACCCGTGCTAATTTCGTTTCCTTTTCCTCATGTGGATGGCAGCCCACAGGCCTGATGGTTAGGGCCTGTTAGAAGAAATGTCCATCTGGATTCAGTTCCAAGTGGGGAGAAAGACACTGGAAACATGGAAGCTGTTTGGAAAAATGGTTTAATGATGGACAGGACCACATGGTTTGAGGTCCTGGGCAAAAAGAGCACATGGGTGAGAGAGGGAGATAGATTTATACTCTCTCTTGGGCCCCGCCTTGGAGCTTCCTGTTCCTGTGTAAGAAATGTATTCTGATTGGTTGTCAGACTCCCATGGGGCCAGGTTGAATCTTGCTGGGTGATGATGTAATGAAGGGGCTTTGGGCAATTCCTATTATGGCTTAATGGCTTTGTCCTGGTTTGGATCTTGAGTAAGGGCTAATCCTATCACCCTGGAGCTGAAGGTCTTTTGTGTTGTAGATAAGCTGGCCCAGTCTTTTGTCTTGTAGATAACCAAAATATCTGTTGGGGGCAGGGAGCTGGGGCTGAGTTTCTGTCTTAAGATTTCTATTTCTCTTTTAGGGGAAATATTCTATTCTGCCTTTTTAATATTTCCTAGAACTGTGATGGCGAACCTATGGCATGTGTGCCACAGGTGGCATGCGGAGCCATATCTGAGGGCACGCGAGGTGTTGCCCTATGTCAGCTCCAGCTCGCATGTGTGCGCTGGCCAGCTGATTTTCCGCCTTCCAGACGGCGGGGGAGGCAATTTTCACCCTCCCCAGGCTTCAGGAAAGCCTCCAGAGCCTGTCGATGGCGAAAAACAGCCCAACGGGCCTACCGGAAGTCCGGAGGCTTCAGTGAAGTCTGCGTGCATGCGCTGGGGGGCCAGCACAAGGGGGTTGTGCGCGCATGCGCAGGGAGAGGGCATTGCATTATGGGTGTGGGCACACACGCATGTGCTATTGTGTGCGCGCGCGCGCCCTTTTGGCACCCGAGCAAAAAAAGGTTCGCCATCACTGTGTAGGAAGTTAGCACCCACCCCTCTCCTAGGAAATGAGATATCCTAGGAGATATTAAAATGTAGGAAATATTCTGTGGAACACATCTGGAAACATGCTTTTAAACAAACAAAAGACTCCTCTTGGAAAACCCCCATGCCTTGCAAATGGGTCATTAAGGACTGGGCCCAGCACACACATTCCTCTCACCTGGCTGAAAGTCTTCTGCATAACAAAACCATAATAGGATTTGCCCAAGGCCCTTTCATTTCAGCCAAAGCTGGATTAGACAAAAGCCAAGAGCCACCCCAGCATGCCCCTGGGGGGTCTGAGAGCCAATGGGATACATTTCTATACAGGAAAAGGAAATCTAAGAGGTGGGACCCAACTTAGACTATAAAAACCAGGAACTCAGCATTCCTCTCTCTCTTTTTCTCTTCACCACACCTGGAACCATGTAAGCTACCTTTTCTGTACAGGGGCTCCTGCCATGTGCTCCTGTCCACCATTAAACCTTCCTTCCAAGCAACCTTCATGAATCCAGTGTCTTTTTCCCCACTTGGAACTGAACCTAAAAGGATATTTCCTTATAACAATTGGCGAGCCAGATGGATTCCAAGTAACCTCTTCAATGATCCTGGCCTAAATAAATTTATTAGGCCTTGGCCATTGGGAAGTAGGTTTTAAAGGGGTTTTGATTCAAGGGCTGCTTGGAAAGAAGGTGAGTACCTACCTCTAAATTTTACTTTAAACCATAGAAAACTGGGAAATGTGTGTTTGCATGTGTGTATGTGTGTGGGGGGGGTAATTTTTGCTTTTTAATTTTACTTTATGGCATATATAAATTCCAATTTCAATTGAATAGTGTGTTGTCTGGGTACAAATCATTTTAGGGAAAAAATAATCATGCTTTTTGTTTAACCAAGTTAATGTATCTTCCTAAATCCTTTGATATTTCCTTCCCCCCCTTCTCCCCCCCCTTCTCCCCCCCCAGCCCTGTTTTGTCTGCTAGCCATTGCAGGATACTCATTTTATGGTGGTTCTTTTCCACTTCTCCAAATCTGTTTTAATTTGTTGCACCAATTTATAATAGTTATCTATATTTTTGGTTTTCCTTACCTAGGGGTAGGATTTTACTTTTCTTTGCATTAGATAGGGCTCAGTCTAGTTGTTTTTTTTTTCTTTCTTTTTGAAGATGGGAACCACATTAGCTTTTTCCCAGTTTCTCAGGTGTCCCCGTGTCCCAAGATTTTTTTTTTAAAAGATGTGCAGTGGTTCTGAGATTTCATTTACCAGCTCCTTTAGGACTCTGGGACCTGGTGTTCTCTTACTGTTTTTGCTTATTTTAACTTTAGTTTACAGTCTGTTTTATTTTTCCTTTCCAGTTATATTTCTGGTTAGTTGGGTTGCATTTCTTTTTTGCAAGAAGACATGCAAAGAATGAGTTAAGCAACTCATGGCTTTCTCTGTGTTGCCTTCTCTCCTTAGTGGTCCAACTGTTTCCTTGATTTTTCTTCTTGTTTTTTTTATGTATTGGAAGAATCTTTTATATTATCTTTCACTTTGTTGCAAGTCGTTGTTCATTCAAGGCTTTTGTTTCCTGATTTTTCTTTACAGATTCTTGCTATCTGCTGATATTCTGCTTTAGTTATGTGTCCCTGTTTCCATTTTTGTATCTGTCCTTCATTCATTCAATTTGTCAGTGAGGTCTTTGTGCAGCCATGCTGGTTTCTTGGATTTCTGGGTTTTTTTTTCCTGATTGCTTTTGTGCAATTGGCTTTTATAATCGAGTTTTTTCAGAGTTTACAAAGCTTCTTGAGTTGCTTCTTTCCTTTAGGACTTTCATCCAAGGAATCTTTCTCAAGTTTCTCTTGAGTTTATTAAGGTCAGCTTTATTTTAAAATCTAAGACTTTAGTGTGTTCAATTGTGTTGAATCGTTTTTGTTATGTTAATGATGCAGTTTCAAATCCTTCTACAACTTCTTCTTTGTTTGTAAGTATTAAGTCAAGTATGGACTTAATTATCTCCTCTAGTTCTCTTCTCTACCTTTTGGACAACAAAATTGTCAGTAAGGTTGGTTATTAACATATTTTATTTCTCACTTGGTGCAAAATTAGTTTTCAAAGTTTCCATGCCTTTAATTTCTGTGTCTGCCATAATATTTATATTTAGCACTTCCAGTATCAAAATGAATAGCATCCTTTTCTTGTGTCTTTTTTTTATGTATTTAAAATCATTCTCATTTTGTTTTTAATCTGTCTCTTAGAAAAAGCTTAAGAGAGCTGAATGTATAAATTCATTTAGGAACCTTTTAGTTTGCTGCCATTATTGAAGTATATATTTTATAGTCAGCATTCAGTGAAGAGATGGGCCTATAGTTTTATCTGCATTAAATCTGAATCTTATTTTGGAATCAAAGTAATATTTGCTCCCATTCAGGAATGTGGTACCTTTTACATCAATCAATACCTCATTATGTAAAATCTTTGTAAAATTCTGCCACTGGCCCACCTGGTCCTGGTGTTTGGTTGTTCTTTTGTCTCTTGATCTGCTTCTGATAATTCCATCATTGATATTCATTCATTTAATAGTTTTTGTCCTTTTCTGGTACTTTAGGCAATTCCATTTTTTTCCAAATATTCTTTAATTTTATTTTTCTGAAACTTCTTGCTCATACAGCTTTTCATAATATTGAATTATTTTTGTTTATCCTCATTTGGTAGTATAGAGTTTCTTTCTCATCTACCAGCCTATGTGTCAATGTCTTCTCTTTCTCTGTTTTGATTTGTGTAAGTTCTGTTTAGCGTTTACAGAGCACAGGACCTTCTGTTAGGGAAGGAGGAAGAATGTCTGTGTGTGTGTGTGTGTATGTATGTGATTGAAGGGTGGGAAAGCAAATTTTGTTGTTGTTGTTGTCATTTTTATGTGCACATCCCAAAAGCAAACCCCATAATTTTTTGGTTCTAAAATGTGAAGCTCGTGAATAGAAAGTGGAGGTCTTAGTACTAGTCGTACAGGGGCGACTACGTCCTCGCAGATCCCCTTTTTGGATCTGATAAACCTAAAGGAGATTCCCCAAGGAAGGGGCCCATACTTCTGTGGGGTAGCGGAAGTCCTTCCCAGAGTTTTTTAGCCTCTGAAAACTGCGGACGACTCCCCAAGGAAGGGGCCCATACTTCTATGGGGTAGCGGAAGTCCTTCCCAGAGTTTTTTAGCCTCTGAAAACTGCGGACGACTCCCCAAGGAAGGGGCCCTTACTTCCATGAGGGAATCGGAAGTCCTTCCCAGAGTTTTTTAGCCTCTGAAAACAGTGAGCGCGTCACTAGCTAAGCCAAAGTGAACCTTACATTTAAAGGATCATGGGAAGCTCTAGTTCGAGGGTGGTGGGTACCCTTGTGAGGGCTTGGAACCTGGGACGCCAGGAATACAGGAATGTGCAAAAGTAGGAAATGGACTTTGCTGAGGGATGACACAGAAAAAACAAAACACAACAAAACAGCCAATTTGGCTAAATAAAGGTACTTAAGAAAACAGAAAAGGAAAAATGTTGAGGTGTTTGTTTGTTTGTCTCTCTCTCTTTTCTTCTCTCTCTCTTATAGGTAACCACGTGGTTTGTTTGTTAAGATTTGTGCCTTCCCTAATTTAACTGAAATTTATGGCAGGAAGGACTTGTGTGTGTGTCCTGTCATCCTCTTTGTCCATGTTTTTGTGTATGTGTACGTCTTTGTCTTGTCTTGTGCGCACTCGAGGTAATTGCAACTGTAAAATATCTCTGTTTCCTAGAGATATGAATTTCAAATTGTTAGAAAATTAAAAGCACTGAAAAGAAAGGAAAATATCTTTGCCCAGTTAGGACTGGCCAACCTGATCTGGGACAAGGAACAGAGTTCAATTTTCCTATTCCTCTCGGTGTTTTTAAGAAAAGCCAAAATTTAAGGGACAATGTTTTAAGTTAATTTACAGGAAAATTTCATTTTTACATTTACTGTATGTACATGCAAACAGTTTTAATATTGCTCTTCTGTGATGTTTAATGGATGCCAATTCTCTGCTAAGATGGAAATGTCTGTTCATTTTTTCCCCCCGGTGATGTCTCCATTTTGTTATAATTGATTTAACTGCGATACTGATGTGTTGATTGTTTTCCTCAAACCCTGCCTGCAAGCTATCTACCCCCCCAAATCTCTAATCCTTTTACAATGCCTCTCGTGGTAGAATTACCAACAAAAGGGGGAAGGGACCCTGTTCTTATGTCTTTCAGCCCTGCACACATGATCCTGAAGCCTATGGAAGCAGAGCAAATGGGCTCAGACACTGCCTCCAGTAAAGACATTCCATCCATTTGAGCCAGAAGTGGGTTTGAATCTAGTCCTCTAGCCATCACAGCAACCAGAGTGGAGCAGATCTTTCCAAGCCTGACTGACCAGCCTTACCACCAACACCTAAGGCCACCCAGCAGACATGAATGAAAGGACCCTGAGATGGACAAATAAAGACCAAACATCTATTTTCAATCCCCAGCAGACAGCTGAAAAGACTAGGGGGGAGGGGGGAACTTCATTGTAAAGTTTTTCTTTCCTTCTTTGCTTCAGTCACAGAAATTCATTGTAAAGTTTTTCTTTCTTTCTTTGCTTCAGTCACAGAAATTCATTGTAAAGTTTTTCTTTCTTTCTTTGCTTCAGTCACAGAAATTCATTGTAAAGTTTTTTTCTTTGTTTTCTTTCTTTGCTTCATTCACTGAAATTCATTGTAACGTTTCTCTTTCTTGTCTCATCTATATTGTAATCAGTTTAATGTACTCATGTAAGAATTGTATTGGGAGTGGTTGCCACAGTGAATTCTGTACACTTTAGATTTCTGTCTAGTGGGAGGTAAATTTGTAGCTGCATACACAAACACACAGAGACACGCCATTCAGAATTAGACTGAGGTTATCCCTTTTTCACCTACCTCCACCCAAAGCTGCTTTTAGCTTGCTGTTTTTTTTTTGTTGTTGTTGTTTTGACTCCTGCTTTGTGGCATTAAAGCTCAGGCAGTCATATCTCCCTGCTAATTCCATGGGGGAAGGGGACAGGTCCCCTCAGGCAATTTCCCCACTTGAAGAGCTAGCAGAAAGGATCTTCGAAAACCCAAGGCCTGACTGCTGCCCAGTAAAGCAGGGTATTTTGCACTGGTGGTCTCAGGAGTAAGAGTTCCAGGGCTCATTCTAAAAAAAAAAAAAAAGGAAAAGCCTAGATTGCACACTGGCTAATTTCAATTTGGACTCACAAATCCTAGATGCACTAAAGTAAGAGCTAGGGCAGATTCAAGAACCATCCCTTGGAAATGGGCAGCCTGTGATTTCAAGGTAAACCATGGCTGTGGGAATATTGTGGGGCCTGTGCTTGCTTGAAACCTGTCTGGGAGCTCATTGAAAGTGTTATCAAACATCTGAACATAATTGGCATGGAAAATTGGATACTGTAAATTTATTGCCAGAACTTTTGCCCTGGCCATTGACCATCATGGTTGAAAGCTCTCCTTTTGGGAGCCACTGAAGGAATCCTGCTGCTGCCTCTTTCAACTGCCTCTTTCAACGTCTTCCCCTCTGCATCAGAGAAAATTGAAAGCACCCATAAAATCTCCCTGACCTGATCAATTTGAAGCTTGTGTCAAAACATGTGTTGCACTCACATGTTTTGAAAAAAAAATGAGGGATTGTAGGAAGTTAGCACCCACCCCTCTCCTAGGAAATGAGATATCCTAGAAGATATTAAAATGTAGGAAATATTCTGTGGAACACATCTGGAAACATGCTTTTAAACAAACAAAAGACTCCTCTTGGAAAACCCCCACGCCTTGCAAATGGGTCATTAAGGACTGGGCCCAGCACACACATTCCTCTCACCTGGCTGAAAGTCTTCTACATAACAAAACCATAATAGGATTTGCCCAAGGCCCTTTCATTTCAGCCAAAGCTGGATTAGACAAAAGCCAAGAGCCACCCCAGCATGCTCCTGGGGGGTCTGAGAGCCAATGGGATACATTTCTATACAGGAAAAGGAAATCTAAGAGGTGGGACCCAACTTAGACTATAAAAACCAGGAACTCAGCATTATTCCTCTCTCTCTTTTTCTCTTCACCACACCTGGAACCATGTAAGCTACCTTTTCTGTACAGGGGCTCCTGCCATGTGCTCCTGTCCACCATTAAACCTTCCTTCCAAGCAACCTTCATGAATCCAGTGTCTTTTTCCCCACTTGGAACTGAACCTAAAAGGATATTTCCTTATAACAATTGTCCTAGAATATTCCATTTTCCTAGGAGAGGGGTGGGTGCTAACTTCCTACAGGCCACAGACTTCACAATCAGTGGCCATCTGTTTTGTGGTGAAAACTTACTTCCCAACCATCTCCTGAATGCCAGCTTTCACTCTTAATTTCTTCAGACTCTGCTGGTGTGTTAGGCTCAAGCTGCTACATTTTAACATGTTAAAACTTTTAGCCATTTTTAAAAATGTTTTATTTTTACTAATTTGTACTTGACTTCCCCCGTTATGTGTTGCAGTCTTTAAGTTTTATAGGATAATAAATTTCTATTGCAATAAGAATACTCATGTTCACAGTCATAATTTTATAATCAGTAATGCCAATAAAGCACTGCTTTTGCAGGTTGTATGTGTATTTTGTTGCGTGTATCTGCCTTCAGAAAATGGATGTGGACTCAGATCTATTTATTATTTACTAAGTTAAGAGTTCTAGGCAAGACCACAAAATAATCAGTAGGTTACATTGCTTCACTGAATGCATAAAATAGGATGGTACAATTATGGTTCACTCACTCTATAGCTAGATGGGCTTGTGCCAGATTTCCAGTACTACACATCACATCCAATCTAATCAAATACACTAAGGATCAAGATACCCAGAATCATGGGCCTCATCAACTTGTGCCTCACTGGCTACTTTCAGTTTGATGGACAAATATACCAACAAATCAGAGGAGCACCTATGAAATCATCACTCTCAGGACTCGTAGCAGAGACCATAATACAGCGCCTGGAAACTATAGCACTCCCACAATGCATCCCAAATGTAGATTTAGTATGTAGATGATACCCCATCATAATAAAAAAGGAACAACTAGAAAAGACACATGAAACAATCAACAACATCTTCAAAGAAATAAAATTCACAAGGGAAAAAGGAAACAACAACATACTACCCTTCCTGGATATCCTAATCAGTAGAAAAAACAATGGCAAATTAGAAACACAAGTCTATTGGAAAAACAACCCACATTAGCCAAGTCCTCCAATACCAAAGTAACAACCCAATCTCCTACAAAAAGAGCTATGTAGGGATATAATTCTGATGCATACAAACACATTGCAACAATCCAAAATGCCAGATAAAGGAAACAACCATCTAGACCAGAGGTATCAAACACAAGATCCGCAGGCCAAATCCGGCCCGCGATGTGGTTGGATCCAGCCCGTGGGGCCGTCCTGGAAAATGTAAGGGGCCGGCCTGCGTCGCTTCGTCCCGGTCTACCCAGTGCGAAGTGGAAACATTGGGCCAGCGTGGCTTCATCCCGGTCTACCCAGTGCGAGGAGGAAACATCGGGCCAGCGTGGTATCAGCCCGATCTACCCAGTGCGAAGAGCCAGTGTGGCTTTGGCTTGGTCTACCCAATGCAAAGAGGAAACCAGCAATTTGGGGAATGGCATCAAGCTGGCCATGCCCACTCAGGTGACCACACCCACTCAGATGGCCACACCCACCCAGTTTGCCATACCCACCTAGTTGACCATGCCCGGCCGGCCCCCAAGATCAACCACAGCCCTGATGTGGTCCTCAATAAAATTGAGTTTGACACCCCTGTTCTAGATAATGTCTTCCAGCAAAATGAATACCTACACAACTTTATTAAAAAGTGCTTGATCATTCAACTCTTCACAGCATACCCAATACAAGCTAAGAAAAAGATAACACTACCACACATTTAAAATAACTCAGAAACAACCAACAAATTATTACAACCACATAGCATCACCATAGGACACAAGTCAACCGAAGTTTTCCAAAACATCTTAAGTAAACCAAAACACTCAGTAGGCCAAGGGCAAAATAAATGAGTCATTCGAATATTCAATGGAAGGACCGTAACAGCCCTTATTTAGGACAGGCAAGCAAAAGATTAACAGTGTATCATAAACACCAACTAGTAGTCAGAAGATAATATGGAAAATCCATAATCTCACAATACATGGATAGACTCAACTACAGTTTCAATTGGGAAACTGTGAGCATCTGAGACCAAACTGTAATCAAAAATGCTAGGGAATTTATTGAAGGTTGGCATTCAGAGAAATCAGCCATCAACAGTCACATAGAGATAGACCACATGTATACACCATTGAAAAGTGGCAATTTCAAAAAGCTAAGAAGGAAACAAAAAGAGAAGAACACATCCTTTTCAGTAGCTAAAACCCAAATAAGCAGGGATTAACACCAGACAAACAATCAAGGACAAAACAATATCCTGATCAAGGAACTACCAAGGAGAAAACCACATTCCTACCAACATTGGCAGGGCAAGTGACTGTATATAAACATGGAGCAAATTCTATGCTCACCAGCACTGATGTTATCTGGTGGAATAATGAAATGCCTGCAAGCAAACAACCAAGCTTAGAGAGCTCCAAGAATTCTACAGTTCATTCCTGAGCTACACATATTCTCTTTTATTAGTTTCTTTCCTCTAGATTAGAAAATCCAGACTTTTTAAGGAATCCCTAGTGATCCTTTCCTGTGTGATGTGCTGACTATTACCTCATATTGGCAGTGACTTGTGTTTAATGTATATGTTTCTGGACGACTAGGTGGTGTTGACTATTAGCTGGATAACATCAGCGGCATCCAGGGCAAGTCACAATTCCGTCAGAATGACCTAACATGCATGGTGGTATTGCAGGATAATTTCCATCCCTTTCGTATTTGCATGCCACACATTGTGACTCATGAGCAAAAGAAAAGATGACATTGAAATGCACTTTTCATCATCTCTCTCTCGCTTGCCTCCCACACAGATGCTCATGTTTGATTTGAAGTTTTGCCTACCTGCCGGCTCTCTATAATGGCTTTTGTTGAGCATGGAAAGAAACAATGTATTTTTGCTCTCCACCCATCTGGCAGAAAGACATATTGAGGACATTTGCAGTCCCTGGCCTTTTTCATGGCAGTTTTCCAATTCTCATTTTTGGGATGACAGCCTTGATAGTGATCTTCTTGTTCTTGGTCACAGCTGGTTTCGTATCCTGACTATGGCACCATATCCATTCAGGCATGAATGCATTGGCCAAGTTTAATTAACGCATTATGTTAATGCTTTCGTGTTTGTGAGGAAGGGTAAGAGGCAGGGATTTGGATAGCATAGGAAGAAAAATCTTGTCAGAAAATCTGTGCTGACAGCAGAGCTTATTTCCACTGCTGGATTGGATGACAGTGCTGACAAGGACAACATTTAAGTGAATATTGATGCACAGAACACCAGTCAGCCAAGCTTCTGGAGTTTCCTCAGGACACAGAGTTTGTTGTCTCTTGAGAGATACTCTCAGATTAAACTGACTCTGGTCTTAAACTGATCCTGGTCTTAAATTGCTCCATAGTTCATTGGCCTCTGCTGGAAATCCTGATGATTTTAGTCCTGACCTATTCCTATGGAATGATACCCAGCAGGAAGCAACTTGGGTCCAAGGTCAACCTTGACACATACAGTATACAATAACAAAACTGTAGTACCGCAATGCAAGAACAATGAAGGATATTCAGTCACATTTCCATTCAAATAGAACTTTTTGCCCTGAAACATGTAATTTCACTTGCTTTCCTCCGCAATTGTTATTGCTTCATCATTTCAGTAGCACTTAACATGCAAATCTTTTTTGGTTCTTCATTGATAGTTATCTGAGGTGGAGCAGGATGAAAACTGACATTTTATTTCACAATCCCTGGTGACTTAAAATATACGATTGTCAATCCTCTACATCAAATTCATGTCCTCTTTACCTCTGATTGAGCATGTTTCTGGCCCAATTGAAGGACAAGAGATTAAAATATCAGGGGTTGCTGGAATACACTCCGCTGCTTTAGGCAACTGTCTAGTTAGTCAAAATTCCATAGTTACTTTTTTCATTGGCCAAGTATCAATTGGTATTACCAACTGATACTTATTCCATTGGGCATTCATACGCTTCTAACTAAGCAAATAAACAAAAAGACTGCTGAGAATTTAAGAGCCACACTGCACGAGCCACATCTCCTTTGTTGTGGGTTCTAATATGTTCCTGTGTTGTGCTCTGCCCAGATCCCTTTGGATATTTTAACTGCTATGGGTATACCCTGTCTGTCTCCTCTGGTTATGTTGTGGCTTCCTTCCTGGTAGTTTTGGCTTTGGCATCAGGACAAACAGGGCTTCCATGGAGAACTCTACTCACATAAAGTCCAACGGGTGCTTCATAAACCACTGGAAGGAACCTTGATATAATCCAAGCCCCCACTCAATGCAGAATCCACTGCACACTTCTGTCAAAGGACCATCTAGCTGTTGTTTATGTAATAATAACATAAAGAGAAAGAATTCATCACTTCATGCGGTAGCCCATTCCACTGTGGACTCATGAGAGAATGCCAAATCATGCATAAAAAAAAATCCTGAAAGATAATTTTCCCTGTAAAGAAAGGAGTAGAAAGCCCAAGAAATCCTTGTAAGTTGGGACATTTTTTTACACGCCCACAAGTATCATGTGAAACCACTAGATATAGTTTCAGAAGTGCCCTAACAGGCAACTCCCATGGCAAAGCAGTGCTGGTTTCAAGCAAGAGGAACTTCTCCACATATTATGTACCTCTGCTTTAGGGAGAATTATTGTGTTTTCCCAGCAGCAAGGGAATTCACCCATCACTTTTCTTTAGTTGTCCTGCAGTAGACATGTGAGGCTGGTAGCAGTTTCTAGTCCCATTGCCGAACCAGAAGAATACTTAGCAATAAGAGCACGGTAACTCTTAAGTACTAGCATACTTTTTTTTTTATTCAAAAAGTTTTATTAGTACAAAGTACAAGCATTTTTATCAATTTTCTCCCCCCCATCCCCCCCTACCCACAACCCACTCCCTCCCCTCCCCCCCGGACTTCCCAGAAAAAGTACAGGGCATAGTATTCAATAACATAAATTTAAATTAAATTAAAATAACTTCTTAGATCTCTCATTTTATCGGCATCTTTAACTCCAGATTAAAACTATTCAAAATGTTAAAAATTAAAGAGAAAGTAAACAAGTGAAGAACAAAAATAAGCAAAATAACAAATAAAAAGGAAACAAAGATGAACCTCATACACTAAACTTAGTCATAACTCAAACATTATTAATAACATAATTTTACAATATACCAAAGTATTAACTTCCCAATATTTTATTTATATATATATATATATATATATATATATATATATATATATATATATATATATATATATATATATATATATATATATATATATATATATATATATATATATATATATATATATATATATATATATAATAATTGGCTAACCCCTTATATTTCAACACCCTTAAACTTAATTAAAATCCACCCACTTATTAATAACAGGGCGCACCTCCGATCTTCTGTAAAAGCCGCCAGAACAGCTGTCTGGCGGCTTGAAAATCTCTCCCCGGGCGAAGGGGAGAGATGAGAGCGAGACAGGTGGGGTAGAGCCCTACTAGTGCCCTAAAAACCAACTTAGGGCGCGTAGGGTAAGGGTTCCCCAGGTAGCCTGTCAGCTGCTCCGGAAGATTGGAAGCTTCTGCTTTTAAAGCGGAACAAGATGCCGCGACCACCGCTGCTGCTTTGAAGCAGGTACAATTATTTTAAAAATACAGAGAGCAGCCAGAAGAAGACAGGAGTCCTGGAGGTAATAGTTTGTACTTTAACTCCATTCCTGGGTCTTTAAGATGGAAGAAACAAAGTAACTTAATAAGGAGTGGCAACAAGATGGCGATTGGCAACTGTGGTGTAAAAGAGAAAGTTATTTTTGCTTTGTTACCAGCCCTTTCCTCTGGAAACCTTTGATTTGAAGGATGATTTCCCCCACCTTTTTTTTTCTCTTCTTTGGAATTAAGTTATAGTTTTATAGAAGGAAAAATTTAAATGGCTCTGGACTTTGAAAAGAATTTTCTTTTTTAAGTAAAGATCTGGGTTTCCTCTTCCTCTCTTCTTTGTCTTTTTTTTTTTTGAAAATATTGAAATGGCTTCTAAACTTGAAAAGACTGTAGTGAATAAAAGAACTGAGTACTCCTTTGATCATATTTTAAAGAAACAACCTATGCCTGATTCTTTAACACCTGAGACTTTTTTTTAATACCCTGAAACTTCTGAAAAATGAGTTAATTTTAGAATTCAATTCAAAACTTGCTGAGATAGAAAAAAAGATGCAGGCTGCTATGGAGAAGATGAATCTACAATTGAGAGCGGATGTGGTGAAAGTTTGCAAAGGATTAGCAGTGAATATGGAAGTTTTGGAGAAGGATTTGGAAAAAAATAAGCAAAACATAACAATTTCAGAAGAATATATAACCAAGGTTCAAAATGATATATTAAAACTGGAAAAAGAAGCGATGATCTCTCAATTTCAAGAGATGAAATTTGCTATAAGAGTCAGGGGCTTGAAAGAAAAAAAATTTGAAAATCTGAAAGAAAGAATGATAGAGGCACTGGAGCAGGTGTCTGGATTGTCTAAAGATGAATTGGCTACAAAAATCGATAAAGTATACAGAATCAATTCTTGGTATGCAAAACAAAACCACTTGCCAAGGGATATTGTAATATACTTCACTACCAGAGCTTTGCGAAACAGAATCATACAGGCGACTTATAATAAAAATCTTCAGGCAAATGGTCAAGAAATAAAGATATGGAAAGAAATCCCTGCCAAGATGCTTAAAGATAGAAGAGAATATTCGTTTTTGGTTCAGGAATTAAAAATACAAAATTTACAATATAAATGGAATGTACCAACAGGAGTAACTGTAAAATTCTTGGGAAAAAGATATGGACTAAATACAATAAAGAAAGCTACAGAATTCTACATCAATGTTTTAAAGGCTGATATTTCTAAAATTCCAGTGGAAAAAGGCATGGAAATAAGGGAGGAGGAGAAAGGAAATCCGGATATATGTGATCAAGAGGAAATTTTGATGATTCCAAAAGAGTGGCAGAGCCAGACAGATGTTTACGTGGATAAGGAGACGGAGGAATGGGATCAGATGACAGCTGAAGCGACAGATTGGAAATGGCCAAAGGACAGATGGTGTTGAAACTTATGGGATGGTTGGAAAGATGAACAAGATTGTAATCATTTTTTTTCTTTTTTATAAATGTTGTATTAATATTGTCTATTATTGGTATTATATTTTATTTCCAGATTGTTTTTTAGATATATATTATATGTTTTGGAGTTATAAATTTGATATAGAGTATTTCGTTATCAATAATTTGGGGATCTGAAATATTAATATTGTTTATTGATGGTATTTTCATATCAAATATTTTGAAGTTATAAATTGGATATAGTGTAATATTTTGGTATCATTATTTTGAGGATATAGGGATTAAGTTTTAAAAATTTAGAGGTATAAAGAGTTGGTTTTTATTTTTTTTATTATTATTATTATATATTTTGGTTACTATTTTTAGTATAGTAGATAATATATACTCTGAGGCGATACCTTAAGGTATAGGATTATTGTTATGAAGGTGTATTTTATGGTTTGAGGTTCAGAAGTACTAGCATACTTAAGGGCCATTAAGAAAATGCCCTGCTTAAGGGCCATTAAGAAAATGCACTAAGAAAATGCATTAAGAAAATGCACTAGGACAGCACCAAAGATCACAGGTCTAATGATAGCATTTACAGTTAAACAATTAAACATGTTGAAGATGACAGACAACATTTCCGGATGACTTCTTCTAGATCCAATCATATCTGGAGATAGCTAGATTGAGGAAGGCCATTAAGATCAATTCGCCCCAGCACACCTGGTCTGCTCTTGTTTCTTTTTCTCTACAGCTAGGATTTGATGATGAAACATCCACCGCAAATTGTACCCACTATCCATTTGTTAGATTTATATCCCATCTTTGCCTATTCATTCATTAGATTTATATCCTATCTTTTCCTCTGACAGCTCAAGGCAAAGTACACGGAATTCTCTCCTGTCAGCTTTCTCACACCTGCCCCGGGGAAATAGATTTGGCTGAAAGACCCTGAATTCATCCACTGAACTTTCATGGTTGAGACTATTCTTCATAAATTTTCTGGTTCTTCTGCTTCAAACTTCCGGCCAATCCATTTCAATGGATAAATCCACATTCTACTCTACTGTCACAGACTGAAAAGACATTATATGATTTGCAAGTGATTTAAAGCAATAGACAAGGTCCATCCTTACAGCACCAGAAACTATCTCAATCCTTTATGGAGGAAGTGGTAGGTTGGAGTAACCTGATGGAGGAAAATAAGGCATAGATTTCTGTTTACCATAAAAGTACATCTAGAACGCACTCAGTGACTATTTAAATTGGAAGAATACTTAATCAGGGAAACTGAATGAAAGCAGAAAATAGAGCAATCAGAAGAGAGAGAGAAACTTAAAACCAACAAAAATCCACATCTTAACTAAAACAGTACAAAATGTACTGTTTAAACATGGTGAACATAAGACCTATGATTTGGACTGGAGGAAAAAGTCAACATTTACTTTTTAATATTCCAAATGCTTCTGGAATTTAATAAGCTAGAAGCAGCCAGCATGACTTCATTCAAAGGAGAAGCTGTCAGTTCACCTTGGGCAGGCAGTTTAAAGGGAAGAGATGTCAACTGATCAATGAGAATCTCAAAAACAAAACTTTGCATCAGAGTTGCATAACTGAGCAACTGAATAAGGCTTTGAATTGTATTTTGAAGAATCAGAGGGCTGGCTGAGGAAGGAGATGGTCAGGAAGTCTACAGAATGAAAAAAGGTCTCTTTAAAATATTTGTAAGGCTTAAGATATAATCTTTCCTTTAAAACATCATAAACATGGCCACACACACACACACAAAAGCTGGGAGGCCATCAGTTGGCTGCAGACCAATCCTGTTTTGTATCCCTCGACCCTACAATATTTCAAAAGATTGACATTACAAACCTCCATGACTCAAAGTCATTCCTGAATCATTTCAAGTACAAGGTATGAGCTATAAAGTTTATTTTGTACAAAGCTTATTATTGCACACATTATGCAACATTGATTCCTGCTTTTATTTATCATGACTTAATTTAGTCAAAACTGATTCTCATATACTTGATATGTCACAGTTAGGATACAAAGATTGAGAAGTTGTATGAGAAAGTCTTGAAGATCTCTCCCAGTTAGAATTGAAGGTATCAGCCAAATATGCTGGCTGGATAGCTTTGGAGTTTCAGCCAAATATGCCTGAATTGTATACGATCGGAGGAAGCAATGATAAGAAAATTCTACAATAGAAAGCCCACATTATATATCAACTGTTGAAGTCCTTCGCCACCTTAAAAGCACTGTTACGTCTGATTTCACTGTTTATCTCTGACTTTACCAATATCATGATGGTTAACTTCAGCATCCTGAAGACGACTATATATATATATATATATATACACACACACATATATATATATATATATATATATATATATATATATATATATATATATATATATATATATATATATATATATATACACACACACATATATATATATATATATATATATATATATATATATATATATATATATATATATATATATATATATATATATATATATATATATATATATATATATATATATATATATATATATATACATACATACATATCCAGGGGCGGGTTCCTAATTTTTTTACTACCACTCTGTGGGCGTGGCTTATTTTGTGGGTGTGGCTTGCCAGCCATGTGACTGGGTAGGCGTGGGCCTCAGGAGCTTGGCAGTGGCCGGAGAAGTGGGGGGGGGCATTGCCCACCCGCAACGCAGCCCCCCGCAGCGGGAGCAGCAAGACCGCGGCAGCGGTTCTTCTAGGATAAAGTGACCAGATTTTTTTTTAAGCGGGACGGGGGGGGCGGGCCCGCCTGGGCGCCGCCATTTGTTTTGCCCTCTGCGCATGCGCAGAACGCGCGTGCGCAGAGGGCAAAACACAGCAAATGTCGGCGTCCAGGTGGGGGGGGAGGCGGGAGGCCTTTGCTCGCCTCCCGCCTCCCCTTCGGGAGCCGGCAGCCCTTCGGGAGCCCGCCTCCCCTTCATGAGGCCTTTCCTCGCCTCCCGCCTCCCCTTCGGGAGCTGCCCTGGGGCCAGGCTGGCAAGCAACGAACGGGAGGCGGGAGACGGGGAAAGGAGGCAGCCGGCAGCTTACCTGTCACGAGCTCCAGGCATCCAAGCGCCGCAGTCTCCCGGTCGCCCGCCCGGCCCCAGGGCAACGGCGGCAGCGAGGCGACGGGGGGAAGGAAGGGGAGGGGGACGAGGAAGGGCGACGGCAGCGGCGACGGCTCCTCGTCCCTCACCCCTCCACCCACATCCCAACAGCAGCAGTGCCTCCGAGGGTGGGGCTAGGGATTGGGCGGGGGAAGGAGAGGAGGAGCAGCCCCCCTTCCCCCTCTCCCCAGCAGGCAGCCGCCTCGCTGAAATTCCGCCCGACTTGCTTCCGGTACCTCTCTTTTGCTTCCCCTTTTAAGGTGACCAGACGTCCCGCTGTTTCGGCATTCTTTTCAAAAAAGCGGGACTTTTTGAAAAGAATGCGGGACGCGGGACACACGCTTCAAAAGCGTGTCTGTCCCGCCAAAAGCGGGACATCTGGTCACCTTATTCTAGGAGGCTCCGTCCAGCCTGAATGCTTCTCCCCATTTGATGATCCTAGGCTCCTGCCGCCCATTCCCCCTCCCCTCAGCAGCTCGAGAAGCCTCGAATGTGCGAAAATGCCTAGGATCACTGCGCGTTCGTGGCTTCTCGGACTGCTGAAGGGAGGGGAATGGAAATAGCTCCTGCCGCCCGTTCTTTCAGCGTCTCACGTGCTCCCTCAGCCATCCTCCCCTGCTTGGACTCACTGTGGGGTAGGAAGGCAGCGCATGTGCAGTGCCGGAAGCTCGACTTCTGGGCATGCGCAGAAGAAAATTTAAAAAAAAAATTTTTTTTTTAAAGGTGGCACCCAGGCACCGGCAACCGACCACACCGGTACTGTGACGTCACCAGCGGGCCGCTACCGGTGCTATAGAGTGGACCGCACTGGTAGGAACCCACCACTGTATATATCACTACTAACCAAAGCATACAAAACATTCGCCAGACCAATCCTTGAATACAGCTCATCTGTCTGGAACCCACACCGCATATCAGACATAAATACATTAGAAAGTGTCCAGAGATACTTTACAAGAAGAGTCCTCCACTCCTCTACTCGCAGCAGAATACCTTACGCAACCAGACTTGAAATCCTGGGCTTAGAAAGCTTAGAACCGTGATGGCGAACCTATGGCACGGGTGCCACAAGTGGCACGCGGAGCCATATCGGTGGGCACGCGAGCTCAGGTCCGGCGTGCATGTGTGCACCAGCCGGCTGATTTTCGGGCCTTCTGGGCCCACTGGGAGTCGGGAAACAGGCTGTTTCCAGCCTCCAGAGGGGGTGGGGAAGGCCGTTTTCGCCCTCCCCAGGCTCCTAGAAAGGCTCTGGAGCCTGGGGAGAACAAAAAATGGGCGTGCCATTGCATGCTGGGAGCAGGGGGGTCATGCGTGCATGTGCGGGGGTGCATGGAATTATGAGTGTGGGCACGCACACACATGATCCCCCACATTCCCCCCCCTTTTGGCACGCAAACCAAAAAAGGTTCGCCATCACTGGCTTAGAACTACGTCGCCTTCGGCACGACCTAAGCATAGCTCATAAAATTATCTGCTACAACGTCCTTCCTGTCAACGACTACTTCAGCTTCAACCACAACAATACACGAGCACACAACAGATACAAACTCAAAGTGAACCTCTCCAATGTATATAAACAATGTTATATCTATGTATATTACTAACACGTACTTGACAAAAATAAATAAATAAAATAAATAAATATGTATGGCAAAGGAGGAAATATAACTGCATGATTCTGAGGGGGAGGGGAAGAAAATGTAGATGGAGTATGGGGACATACATTCATTGAAATTCCACTTTTATATTTGCATTGAACATCCATGGCTGACACTGATAAAAATGTAAAGTACAAATATACAAAATCAAAAGATTAAAACCATATGAAAACTGCAACAGTGAAAAGTCTGGCAGAAGGATAATGCCTGATTGCTTTTCAAAAGGAAAAGAAAACAGCTTGCAGGGACTGTGTTTCATAGCTTGGAATGAAACAGAGAAAGGACCTCACCTGTATGCCAAGTGACAGCCTGGGAAAGCCAGGAGTCTCCTGCTCATGTTAACATCCGGATAGATTCTTAGTGGAAGAGGTCCCTCAGATATCTAGGTCCAAGGTGTTTAGAAGGTTCACTAACACCTTAAATGGGAAACAACTGGGAACTAGTGCTAATTTTTCAACATGGGTATCCCAGCTGCCACAGTTTGTATCATTTAGAGCAGTGCTTCTCAATCTTGGCATTTTTAAGGTTTGCAGACTTCAACTCCCAGAATTCCCTAGTCAACTTTGCTGGCTGGGCAATTCTGTGAGTTGAAGTCCACACATCTTAAAGTTGCCAGGGTTGAGAAACACCCAGTTAGAGCTTCAAAACACTTTCCAAGTACCACCCTCCACAAAAGACCATGTGAGTACTTGATGAGATGATACAGGATGTGAGTAACTGTTGCTAAATCTGACTAGTTAAGGAAGGGACATACCTGGTGTATCAGCCTTAGAAATGCCAAAACAGTCCTTATCCCAGTCACCACCTGGAAATTCAAGAACAGCTGAAGCCAGGTTGCAAACTTCCTCTCTCCAAGGAATCCAACCCCATTCAGAAGTTGAACCTCAATCCTTAAGTCCAATGTCTATTGACTAATGATACTTCTGTCTTTTCAGTGTTAGGTCATTATTGGTTCCCCTTGTGTGATCTGAACTTTTACCAACACTGCCTCTTTATAATATGATTATGTATCTGCTTTCTTCCACTTCCTCCACTTTGATAGAAAAACTCTGCAATGCAGTCCTGGCTGAGGAAACATCAACCCAGTCTAGTGATATCTATGGAGTTGTCATCACCACCTCCTCCTATGCATCCGTCCTAAGGAAAAATAATGACATGAAAGCTTCTTTCCAGAACTGTAAATGCTACAGGTGGCTCAGTTAAAACAAAAAGTATAGCACTGGTTTGACATAAATCAAAAAGGTAATTGTTTGCTGAGCACATCTCTTACCTAACAAGCAGGGGTGAAATCCTCCTGGTTCGGCCCGGTTCGGATGAGTAGGTAGCGGTTGCGGCGGCTGGTTGGGAGAACCAGGATGGCAGCGCGAGGCTCCGCCCTGACATCATCACTTCTTGGTTTTTGTAAAAAACTTTTTAAAGACTTTTTTCCCTGCCGGTTCCCCTGAAGGAAAGAAAGAGAGAGTGGGGAGGGAGGGAGAGGGAAGGGAAGGGAAGGGAAGGGAAGGGAGAAAGAAAGAGAAAGAAAGAGAGAGGTGTTAGAACAGTGATTCCCAAAGTGGGCGGTACCGCCTCCGGGGGGTGGTGGGAACCCTTAGGGAGCAGTGAGAGCCAGGGTGGTGACAGGGGGGCGGTAGGTGGTTCGCCATGCTTTTGCACTTGAAGCTCCTGTGTGCAGGGCAGCCTATTCTGAAAGAAAACGTGAGATGTTTTCTTTCAGAATGGGCTGCCCTGCACACAAGAGCATGGAATGCGACAGAGTTACAAGTGCTAGGTATGATCCCCGTCTCACAGCCCACCCAGCCCCCGCCCAGGCTCCACTCCGCTCCGCTCCGCCATGCCCCGCACGACTGGTCACCCCAAACTGCGTCCTACCTAGCACTTGAAGCTCCCTCGCGTTCCTCGCTCTTGTGTGCAGGGCAGCCCATTCTGAAAGAAAATGCGAGATGTTTTCTTTCAGAATTGGTTGCCCTGCACCCAAGAGCATGGAATGCGACGGAGTTACAAGTGCTAGGTACTGAGCATGGCACAGCAACGAGGGAAGCTGACTGCTCCCGAAGCTGCTTGGGCGAACGCTCACAGACCTGCAGGAAGGCCCTGCCGCGGAACCGGCGTGTACGTGGACCCTGTCGTCTAGCAGCCCGGCGCATGCAATTCAGCGGGCTTCCCTTCGGCATGGAGCACCCGCAGATCTCAGCCCAGCTGCCCCCGACATCGACCCCACCAAGGCGCCTGTGGCCTTCGGCCGCCGAGGCCTCCCCAAGCTCAATGAAGAGCTGCAGCACCCCGAGCTGCTGATGTGGCAGCCGGCCTTGATGGCGCTCTGCGACCTGGTGCACGACCCGGAGAATGCTTACCAAGCCATCGGCCTGGGTGAGCGGCGGCGGCCTGGCCACGGCTGGCGGGAGGGAAGGGAAGGGAAGGAAGAAGGAGAGAAAAAGGAAAGAAAGAAAGAGAGAGGGAGGGAGGAAGGAAGGAAGGAAGAAAGAAAGAAAGAAAGAAAGAAAGAAAGAAAGAAAGAAAGAAAGAAAGAAAGAAAGAAAGAAAGAAAGAAAGAAAGAAAGAAAGAAAGAAAGAAAGAGAAAAAGAAAGAAAGAGAAAAAGAAAGAAAGAGAAAGAACGATGGTAGAAAGGAAGGAAGACAGACAGAAAAGGAAAGGAGGGAGGGAAGAAGGAAAGAAAGAAAGAAAGAAAGAGGGAGACAGAAAGAAAGAAAGATGGTAGGAAGGAAGGAAGACAGACAGAAAAAGAAAGGAGGGAGGGAAGGGAAGGGAGGGAAGAAGGAAAGAAAAAGGAAAGAATGAAAGAGCGAGCGAGGGAGGGAGGAAGACAGAAAGAAAGAAAGAGAAAGAAAGATGGTAGGAAGGAAGGAAGATAGACAGAAAAAGAAAGGAGGGAGGGAAAAAGGAAAGAAAAAGGAAAGAAAGAAAAAGAAAGGAAGAAAGAGGGAGGGAGATAGGGAGGAAAACAGACAGACAGAAAGAAAGATGGTAGGAAGGAAGACAGACAGAAAAAGAAAGGAGAGAGGGAAGGGAAGAGAGGGAAGAAGGAAAGAAAAAGGAAAGAAAGAGGGAGGAAGGGAGGAAGAAAGAAAGAAAGATTGTAGGAAGGAAGACAGAAAAAAGATGGTAGGTAGGAAGGAAGACAGACATACAGACAGAAAGGAAAGAAAGAAAAAGAAAGTTGGTAGGAAGAAAGACAGAAAGAGAAAGAAAGAAAGAAAGAAGGGGGAAGGTAGAAAAGAAAGAACGAACGAAAGACTTATGACCACAATTGAGCCTAACATTTTGGTTGCTAAGCAAGAGTGTTGTTAAGTAAGTTTCATCACACTTTACAAGTTGGCCATGCCCACCCGGTCACCTGACCACTAAGCCACGCCCTGAGGGGGTGGGTGGGGGGCAGTGAGGATGAGTTTGTAGCACCAAGGGGGCGGTGGACTGAAAAAGTTTGGGAACTACTGTATTAGAAGGAAAAAATTAGGACTCACTTTCCAGCCAGGAGATCGCTTGGCAAAGAAGAAAAACAAATGCTGTCGCTTTAAATCAGGAGTTTCCAAACTTAGCCACATGGCTGGCTGAGGAATTCTGGGAGTTGAAGTCCACAAGTCTTAATGTTGCAAACTTTGGAGACTCCTGCTTTAACTTGAAAAGCCTTCAGAAGCTGCTCGGAAGGAGGTTTTTAATTGCAGAAGCGAAGTGACATTCAGCAGTGGATAAAAGGAAGGATTCTTATATGGTTCTATGTTTTTGAAGTTTTGGGATTTGTGCAATATTGGCTTTGTGTTTCTAAAAGGGTTTGGGTAATTCCCATTGTGGCTAAATGACTTTCATCCTGTGTCGGGTCTTGAGTGTGGGGCTGCTTATTCTGATTCTACTACTGTGTTTTGTTAGCTGCCAAATCTTGCCATGGGGAAATTTCAAAATATCTTTGTGCTCCAGAAAATGGGTTATTTACCTCCCAAATGTTTTTAGTTTAAGTTAAACTGAATCACCTTAAAACGAGTTGCACAAACAAGGGTGGGAGGGAATCACACTTTGTTGCAACATTAAGGATTTTAAAAAAAGATTTCCTTGGGAACAAGGCACAGTTTTGGCCGTGGAAAGTTTGTGGCAGTAGCAAGACATTGTGTTGGATTATACCACATGAAAAAGGGATGAAGGTAGTGTAGCAACTGATGCAGGAGCTGTAATAGTTTAAATTCTGAGGTAGTGCTAGGGGCAGGGGCGGGTTCCTCTTACCTGCCTACCGGTGCGCTTGCTACACACGTGTGTCCCCTTGCGTGATTTTGCTTCTGCGCATGTGCAGGAAGCAAAAAAAATCACTGAAATCTCATGAGGGGACCTGCGCACGCGATTTTGCTTCTGCACATGCGCAGGAAGCAAAAAAAAAGGCCAAAAATTCAGAAAAAAAAGATGGTGCCGCATGACGGACTGGCGAAGATGGCACCGGAGCCGTCACGCGCAAATTGTGCAATCGGCGGGCCACTACCAGAACGACAGATTGGACTGCACTGGTAGGAACCCACCACTGGCTAGGGGTGAGGATAGAGAAGAACTAAAGATTATCAAAACAGAGTTGAAATTTTCACTCTCCTCTTCTCAAATTCTTCACTTCTTCTCCCCTGGGCCTCACTCTCTTAAATTAGCAAGATCCCACTGCCAGGAGAAACAAGGCAACTTTCCTGAAAAACAGAGGTCAGTAATTTGTTTATGCAATTTGATCCATCTTGAATTAGTTGTAAAATTAGATGCTAGTTTTCTCGTTCCCAAGGAATCTTGGGATTTGTAGTTCAAAGTCAAGGGGATATGAATTTCCAATGGCACCTCTCCAAATAATAAAACCCACGATTTAGAAAGAAGAACTGTTTTGCACACACAAACAGGACTTAAGTCCTGTTTGGTTGGGATTCAACAGCACAGCTTGGTTGTCAGCAAGCTACCGGTACTCTCTGTAAAAGTGTCTGGCCGAGAGAATCAGTTTTTGGATGCATGTTTCTCATGCCTGAGGTTGCCTCCCCCTCCCCCCCCCCCCTTTTCCCATGCTTTTGGTGAATTTCAAATGCTAGGGCAATAAGATAATGGAACATACTCTAATCCTTCTGGATCACGTTCAACTCACATCAGAGATCTGCCCAAAAGGGAGTAACTAAACCACATAGGCTCATGAGAGTATAAACAAGACAACCTAAATACGTTCCAAGGGACTCTGTATAATTTGTGCTGAGTAGAAATCAAAGACCAGTGTTAGGCCTCATTATTACAATTTGAAAATAAAATGAAAGATTACAGATTGAATTACAGTTCAAGAAACTCTATTTACTTGATCTAGTAATCTAGTTGACTGAAAAAAATACACTAATTATCTAGGATGCTTTGTATTAAGGGTGTGTGTGTGTGTGTGTGTGTGTGTGTGTGTGTGTGTGTGTGTGTGTGTTCCCTGAGTATATCACTGCTGAGTTTCTTCACCTAGTTTTCCAGAAGTTAAATCTTGAGAGATGGCAGGAGAAAGAAATGGAACTTGACCACACAATATATACACCAAGCATGATGGCTCTTCACTAAGGTGACCAGATTTTATTTTTTGTAAAGCGGGACGACGGGGGGGGGGGGTGTTTCTAGGGGAGCAAGATGGGAGGGGTCCGTCTCTCTTATCCTGCAGCTTTGTGCACCCCTCAAAACACCCCCCCTTCATCGCAGCCAGGGGTGGGTTCCTACTGGCGCAGGCTTACCTGTTCGTCGCCGCAGAGCCGAAGAAGCTGGTGGCGTTCGCGGTGCGGGGCTTCCCCCACCCGCTTTCCCCTGCTGCCGGGACGCCACCATTTGCGTTCTTTTGCCCTTTGCGCATGCACAAAGTGTTCTGCTTGCACAGACGGCAAAAGAACGCAAATGGTGGCGTCCCGGCGGCCAGGGAAAGCGGGCGGGGGAAGCCCTGCGCCACGAACGCCACCAGCTTCTTCGGCTCTGCGGCGATGAACAGGCAAGACTGCCGCTGCCCCTCTCACTGCCCTCCCTCCCCACCTGGCAGGAGGAGGCAGGCGAGGCAAGAGGAAGAGGGGTGTGCAGGGCAAATTAAAATTTAAAAAGCGGGACTTTTTTGAAATGCCGCGGGACGCGGGACAAATTATTAAAAAGCGGGACTGTCCCACCAAAAGCAGGACGTCTGGTCACCTTACTCTTCACCTAGTTTGCCTAACATACCATAGCAATTATATTGACCCACTTTATCTGCAACCAAAGATTTTGAGCTGCTTGTAAGTCATTGCATGACAGGCAACTGAACTAACAAACTGAATAAAGCAAGTTCTTCCACAATTCAAAGGATAAGGAACTTAGGCTCCATGGACAGGAGTATTACAGAGATTTGTTTTCAGGAAATATTATGAAAAATACCTAGGGCAGTACATTTCCTACTTCTGCCCTCGTGCCCAAACTGGCCCATTCCAACTTGGCATGGACAACTTGTGTGCTGCAGCATTCCAAGCAGACTGGCGGCAGCTACTTCTAAAAGAAGCGGTCGCCCTTAAGCAGTAGCAACGGTGTCTGGCTTGGGACAGCAATTCCTGCCAGCAATAAGTGCTGACCCATCACCAAAGGCGACCAGGACACACACTGTTTCCTTGAGATTATTTCTTTTCTACAACTCTCAGATTTATTTCCTAAAAGGGTGACCCCTGGCTTGCCCTAACACTGAATCTACTGGAACAAGCATGCAAATTGCAGGAGAGTTCCACATCCACCAATAAAGGCCTCGTGCCATGGAAGGAAGGGTGGTCATAGAGTCAGGCACCAGGAATGGACTAGACCTCAGAAACGACCAGTTAACCGCTGGCACCCATCCATTTCAGACTCTTTTGTTACAAACAAGCTTCAGAGAATTTATATCATACTGCTGGCCCAGCAAACCAGCAACATAGTCCTACTTAGAGGGACCAATATTAGTTTCAAGGATAGTTCTCTTGCTTCTGCTGCAGTGGTGGGTTCCTACCGGTGCAGACCAGTACGTGCGTACCGGTAGCAGCCCGCTGGTGACATAATCTTGTCTGTGCCAGTCTGTGGGCATCGCCATCTTTTTTTCAGAATTTTCGGCGATTGTTTCGGGTTTGGATGGCTTCTCCTCGTCCTCTGCTTTTGAAAAAAAAGCCCTCCTGTCCACCCCCGGGTTAATACTGACCTTTATTTCTTCGTCCGAAGTACAGCTGAGAAGCTCCTCAGCTGTGTTTCAGGCTGAAATGTCCTTCTGAGCAAGCACAGAAGTAAAATCTCGCATGGGGATGCACACCAGTAGCAAAGGTAACAGGAATCCACCCCTGTTCTGCTGAGACCATTTTAACCTGTGACAGTGAGATCTGAAGCTGGAATTTGCACCCACCAATAAGTAGCAGATGTCCACAAATACAAAATCCAGCAGTTATTAGACTCACAGCCATGAAAGCTGACATTTTTCAGGGATATGTTGGTTCAGCAGACCTTAAAATAGAATTTTCATCTCTACCTAGTAGAGACTTTAAAACCAAAGTCTGGTATCCGACTCAATTAATATGCTATTGAAATAATTAGTGTTTTAAATATCCTGAAAGTATATTTAACAAAAGTCATATTGTTTGCTAAATTAAGAATCAAATCCTTAACCATTCAGATAATTATATGCATTATGTGGAAAAGCCCATCCGTGGATAAGCCGACCCTTGAAATTTCAGTAGAACTACCGTGAAAAATGTGCTGAACCTTGAATTTTTTACTGCAGTGACAGGTGGGACATTGCAAACTGTTGTGTCATCAGTTATAAAACTGAAATTTTAAGACCACGACAAGCTTTAAAAACTCTGAGCTCTGGTCCACAGATAAGCTGAATTTTTGATGTACTTTGGAACTTAACGTTTTCGGCTTATCAAGTATATGCAGAATGTTTGGGTTCTCAATCAGGGTCATGCTTAAAAGTTTTGTCCCATGAAGAATAACAGAACGATGCCAGCTGGCAATTTAGTGGCAGTTCACAGCCTGTCTGGGTTGCCCTGTAGTGCAGGCATCCAACCAAGTTTTTTTTAAGTGTACTTTATTCTTTTTCTTATCATTAACTACAACTCTGTATCAAATTATATATGTAGGGTATGGAAGTTCAAGGGTTTGGCACCATAATTTGTCTTTTGTTCAGTGATGGTGAACCTACGAGAGTGGGAACTTAAGTTCACCATTCTGAATGGAGATGATGGGCGTGAAAGTCCAACATAGCTGAAAGGCTCCAACACATGTCAAATCTGGCTTTGGGGAGACCAGGTTCTCACACTTTGAGCTTTGAAATGAATTATAAAAATATTGATGTGGAAACTACCTGTATTTTATGTTAGAAACAGGAAAGTTAGGAACTAAAACACAACACTAAACAAAGTTTATTTAAAAAAAACCGAAGTAGTAAAAGCAATGCACTGTGTTAGACCTTCCAAGTGTTAAGATATTCATGAACTGGAAGAGCCATGTTAACAAGGTCAGCCAATGAATAGGCATAGCAACTAAGTCAGCCAATGGAAGTTAAATACTTCTGAGTCTGTGCAGAGAATCAAAACTGAAAACTTAAGCTTAAGGCTGGGCATGGCTCAGCCCACTCTGTCCTTGTCCACTCTGCACGCTCTGTCCACTCTGTACTCTCAGCCATCTCTGTGCTTGTCTGCTCTGCTGAAATGAAACTAACTCTCCTGCTTGTGTTTACTTGAAGAAATAATCTACTTATGGTATTGTATATATATTACTATGTTTATAAAGAAGTTAATGAATCCAGCTGAATCAGTTATCTGTGTGTGCTTCTGGAAATTGATTTTTCTGCAACAAACTCTGATACCACGCATATGATCTTAATTGGTAGTGATATTTTATGACCACTGAAGATTTTCAGCTTCTCCTGAAGATTTTGGCTGGGGGCAGGGCAGGGACATTTTGGACAATCTCTTCTTTCCTATTTATGTAAATGTTGCAGTTATGCAAAGAATGCTTATCGTTATGTGTGTGTGCCTACTATATACTGGTACCTCCTATTCTTAGAATTCATCATTCAAATTTGGTATCAGAAGAAGACATGTTCTTAACTGCGCCAAGCATCCAGTACTCTGTGGAACGCATAAAGAAGTCAAAGTGAAGTACAGGTAGTCCTCAACTTATAACCACAATTGAGCCCAAACTTTCTGTTGCTAAGCGAGACATTTCTTAAATGAGTTTTGCCCCATTTTACGGTCTTCCTTGCCACAGTCGTTAAGTGAACCACTGCACTTGTTAAATTAGTAACATGGTTGTTAAGAGAACCTGGCTTCCCCTTTGACAAACTTTGCAAGAAGGTCGTAAAACGTGATCACGTGACCCCAGGACACTGCAACCATCATAAATATGAGTCACTTGCCCAGCGCCTGAATTTTGATCAGGTGACCATCGGGATGCTGTAACGGTCACAAGTGTGGAAAACGGTCATAAGTCATTTTTTTTCAGTGCTGTTGTAACTTTGAACGGTCACTAAATGAACTATTGTAAGTCGACTACCTGTATGTTACTGACATGCAAAGGGTTTGTCTGACCACGTAGGAGGACAGCCTCGTATGAATAGAGCATGGCAACTCTTAATTCATAAAGTGGCCAATTTCACACACCAAAAAGCAAATCTAAAGGACAGTTCTGTTACTTGACACTCCTTTAGCTAGGGTAGGAATGTCTCCTTTTTTATTTATTTATTTATTATTATTTTTAAGAAACCCACTATTCCTAGGGAGAGGCAGATCAGCTCTGCAAAATGCAAGTCTTTGAACAAGGAAACCTGACCTACTTACACACATGGTTTTCTACAGAAGCTTCCAACCACATTCCTTTTAAAAGAACATCTCACAATGCCCTGCATATTTATGAGCAGGCCTTTGATGCATCGGTAATCCTAACTGAGCTTTCAATTTGGAGTTATGTATGTATATAAAAGGTTTAAATAGTCACCCATTTTGTAGCATACAGCTCTGGGGGGCTAACAACGGTGATAAAAACACAATAACAACAGCAATAGCACTTAGACTTATATAGTGCTTTATAGCCCTCTCTAAGCGGATTAGAGAGTCAGCATATTGCCCCCCAACAATCTGGGTCCTCATTTTACCGACCTCGGAAGGATGGAAGACTGAGTCAACCTTGAGCCTGGTGAGAGTCAAACTGTTGAACTGCTGACAGCTGGCAATCAGCAGAAGTAGCCTGCAGTGCTGCATTCTAACCACTGCGCCACGATGGCTCATGAAACACAAACAAACAAACAAAATGGAAGAAACAGTACTTGGCTGTCAGGATCAATCTATCCCACTCCAGCATTACAGGTAGTCCTCGACTTACAACAATTCATTTATGGACAGTTCAAACAACGGCACTGAAAAAAGTGACTTATGATCGTTTTTCACACTTATGACCGTTGCAGCATTCCCATGGTCACATGACCAAAATTCAGATGTTTGGAAACTGACTCATATTTATGACGGTTGCAGATTCCTGGGGTTGCGTGATCACCATTTGCGACCTTCTGACAAGCAGAGTCAATGGGGAAGCCAGATTCACTTAAACAACTGTGTTACTAACTTAACAACTACAGTGATTCACTTAACAAATGCAGCAAGAAGGGTCGTAAAGTGGAGCAAAACATACTTGACAAATGTCTCACTTAGCAACAGAAATGTTGGGCTCAATTGTGGTCTTAAGTAGGGGACTATCTGTATTTTGCAGAGCAGCTTGCCTTGAAGGGCGCCAGCCAACAACCCAAGAACAAGCTGCTGTCAGGATTTCTGAATTCTTGCAAGCACTCTGCCCTTGGAAGGCTCCAAATTTACAAAGTAAAATCCCTCTGTTCCTGAAGGGTGTTAAGAAGCATTGTTTAATGAAAAATTAACAGTGGGAAGCCAAGTCTAGTTTGAAGGATTATTATTCAACCAGATTACAATAAGATTCTTAAAAGTATCCAAGGAATTAACCTTGGAAAGTGGGGCAGACAATTCAGGGTTCATGGAAAGGTAAAATACTCTTTTTAAGGCCTCTGGACCTCAGTATTTTCTGTGAGCAAAGAAATTAATGGGATGATTTGTAAAGACTACGGTAGTTCCCTGCAGGATGTTTAAAATTATTTTCAGTCATGCGTGGAGAATTATTTCTTTCTCTCTGCTCTCAGCTGCACTCAGTGAACCAACTTCCTGCTGGCAGACACTCATATTAGGAGAGTGTCTGCCACTCATGTTGCTGTGATGCTTAGCCTTTTCAAGACTACAGGATCGAAGTTATCAATCTTGGGTTAGTGAATATCACGCCCTGGGGTGGACCAGCATTTCTCTAAATGTAGCACTTTGTTTCAAGATGGGACAGGAGCCTAGCACACAGATTAGGACCTGATTTAAACAATCCCCCTCTAGAGAAACGTCCTGGCATGCCAAGGGTCTGCCTGCTGTAGAAAGTTAGCACCCATCCCCTCCTAGAAAAAATGAAATATCCTAGGAAATATTGAAAAAGGAAAGAATATGTTTCCCTGAATGAGGAAAAGAAACAGCTTTTAAATACAAAGCAGCTTCCTGCAGCTCCCTGCCCCCACCCTTGCCACATTCCTCCCACCTAGCCTAAGGTGACCAGACGTCCCGCTTTTGGCAGGACAGACACGCTTTTCAAGCGTGTGTCCCGCGTCCCGCATTCTTTCCAAAAAGTCACGCTTTTTTGGAAAAAATGCCAAAACAGCGGGACATCTGGTCACCTTAGGGGAAGCACAAAAGAGAGGTACCGGAAGCAAGTCGGACAAAGCGGAATTTCAGCAAGGCGGCTGCCTGCTGGGGAGAGGGGGAAGGGGGGCTGCTCCTCCTCTCCTTCCCCCGCCCCATCCCTAGCCCCGCCCTCGGAGGCGCCACTGCTGTTGGGATGCGGGTGGAGGGGTGAGGGACGAGGAGCCGTTGCCGCTGCCGTCGTCGGTTTGAGCTCACGAGCGGCCCCTCTGGCGGCGCAAACAGCCCTTCCTCGTCCCCCTCCCCTTCCTTCCCCCCGTCACCTCGCTGCCGCCGTTGCCCTGGGGCCGGGCGGGCGACCGGGAGACCGCGGCGCTTGGAAGCCTGGAGCTCGCGACAGGTAAGCTGCCGGCTGCCTCCTTTCCCCGCCTCCCGCCTCCCGTTCGTCGCTTGCCAGCCCAAGCCACTGCCGGCTCCCGAAGGGGAGGTGGGAGGCGAGGAAAGGCCTCCCGCCTCCCCCCCCCTCACCTGGACGCCGACATTTGCGTTGTTTTGCCCTCTGCGCATGCGCAGCGTTCTGCGCATGCGCAGAGGGCAAAACTCAAATGGCGGCGCCCAGGCGGGCCCGTCCCCCGTCCCGCTTAAAAATAAAAAAATCTGGTCACTTTAACCTAGCCTGAAGCAGTCTTCTAACCATAATAGGATTTGCCCAAGGCCCTTTCATTCAGCCAAGCCTGGGACAGACAAAAGCCTATAGAGTTGCCACTGCATGGCCTCCTGGGAGCCTGACCACCAATCAGTGCATTATATACACAGGAACAGGAAACTAAGAGGTGGGGCCCAACAGAGATTATAAAACCAAGGGACTCAGCATCTCTCTTCCCTTTTTTCCTCTTCACCCACACCTGGAAGCATGTAATCTACCTTTTCTGTACAGGGGCTCCTGCCATGTGCTCCTGTCCACCATATTAAACCTTCTTTCCAAGCAACTTCCATGAATCCAGTGTCTTTTTCCCCACTTGGAACTGAACCCAGAAGGATATTCCTTACAACACTGCTTTCAGATTTTCTACCATCAAAATGAAGCTTCTGCCATAGCCTAATGAAGCAGCAATTCCCATGTTTTTCTTGCTTCGGCAGAACTGTGTTTGCTTACTGGAGAAGGGACAGCTGCAAGCGAAGGCAAACAAAGGCTCAGCGGATCAACAGGCCATTAGCTAGCTATAGAATGCACAAGAAGTTCACCAACGGAAAATTATGAGGGGGGTTGTTGGAAACCCATCTCCTAAACTGGCAACAGGTTCAAACAACAAGCGGCCTGATGTTGCTACCAAACACTTCCATAAAAGTACTCCAAATATGTGCTGTTGGCCTTCTCGATGTCCCCATGGAAATGTGTTCCACAAGCAGCGACTTATTTATTTATAGCTTTCTCTCTCTCCCCCAAAGGAAATATTAGGCATGTCGCAAATGCTTATGGCTGGGCTGGATTTCAAACACCACTGAATTCATTGGGAGAGATTTTGAGTACTCCAATTTTCTTGTGGAAAAGGGGGACCTTAAAGGATGCTTAATATTACATTATTAATACTCATGCTAATTATTTGACCTCTCCCATGAGAGATCCTTTCCATTAAAAACCAGAAGTCCTGGGATATCCCTAGCCTTCAAGTTCATGCCTCCTTTTTTTAGATGTTTAAACTGTGGGAATTAACTCGGACTACTCAGAAACGTTGCCTGTAACAGCCACCAGAGTTAATGTAATTGTTAAGGCTAACAGGGCTAAGGTGGCCCAAATTAAAGTTTCCATATGAACATGGACATCAGGAAATAACCTTAATCAGTCCCTCTCTCTCAACCCAACCTACCTCATCAGTCTGGCGTGAAGATAAAATAAAGTTATACTCTATAAGTACCTCCTAAAAGTGCTTCCCAAGCCTGTTTTATCCAAAACTGCATAAAAATGTCTTTTTTTTTCCTTTGGAGAATGATGCACAAACCCATTACCCATCACAACAGGGATATTTAAAAGATTGTCAAATTAGTGAAATATATTTTAAAAATCTCCCAAAGTATTCCTTAAAAAAAGGTAAAAGTTTCCCTGTCAATCATGTTCGACTCTAGGGTGCGGTTATCATCTCCGTTTCTTGGCTGAGGGAGCCAGCGTTGTCCGAAGACATTTTCCGTGGTCATTGCATTTGCCTGATTTCGAACTGCTAGATGGGCAGGAGCTGGTGCAAGTAATGGGAGTTCACAAACAGCTACTAAGACAAAAATGGCAATTCGTTAGAATGACATAAAGGTATTCAATTAGGTTGTTTTTAGAATACAGGTGGTCCTCAAGTTATAATCAATAATTCAGTGACGGTTCGAAATTATGATGGAGCTGAAGGAAGGAATTTGCAACTGGTCCTCTAAGTTTGGTGAGACTTTCTGATTAGTGGTTTGGAGTAATGTATTATTTATTTATTTATTTATTAGTGAGACTTATATACCGCCTCATAATGCAAGCACTCTCTAACGGTTTACACCATTAAGCAATGTATATTTATATTGCCCCCAACAATCTGGGTCCTCATTTTACCTACCTCGGAAGGATGGAAGGTTGAGTCAACCCTGAGCCGGTGAGATTTGAACAGCTGAACTGCTGATCACAGTCAGCTAAAGTAGCCTGCAGTACTGCACTCTAACTGCTGCACCACCTCGGCTCAATGAATGAAGGAAATGCCTTCTGTCAAACTCACGGCCCGTAGGCCGGATGAGTCATGTGCTGACCACACCCATGCCCGGTTCAGTGAGGGGGGGGGAGTTGCGATACGTCACATGACGCTGCCATGACGTCGTGAGTTTGACACCCCTGTCCTAGAAGATTTGAGGATTTTGAAATGTTTGAACTGGTGCAGAGAGACCTTGGGTGGACTCATTGCCACTAGGTTGTTCCTCTAGCCACTAACAACTCATGTGGCAACGTCTACATTTTAGAATGCAAATGTCTATCCCGAATGCTGCAGAAAGACCTTCTAATGCAGGGGCTTCTAAACCTTTTACCACCACCCTTCCATTTAGTATTATCATAATGTACACACCTCCCCTAAAAATCGAAACACCCAAATGAAAACAGGGGTCCTTGGTGCTCTCTGAGCTTGCTTGTTTTCTTGCAGGTGTTTCATTACCCAAACTAGGTAACACCATCAGAGCTAGCCATCAGGTATAGCCGTGAAGATGTTACCTAGTTTGGGTAATGAAAGGTCTGCAAGAAAACAACCAAACTCAGAGCGCACCAAGGACCCCTCATTTCACACCCTGAGCTACAAATATTCTCCTTTATCAGTACAATGAAAACGACCAATGGGGAAGTAGATTTATGGTAACCATGTAAGTAAAAGGTTATTCACACTTCCCCTGCACTCCCTCTGCACCTCCAAAGAGAAGTACACCTCACAGAGGAACCCTGCCCTACAGAGAGTTCTACAGAAGGGAACTTCTTTCTGAAGGGCATATTAAAATTTAGGGTTGTCTCCTTCCTTCCTTCTGGCATGGGAGCCATTTGCATTGCATGCGGTGTTGTTTTGCAGCATCCTCTTCACATTTTTCAGTGCACACCTGGTGTTTGCATAATGAGTTATTCTGGGGACAGCTTGTCTTTCTACTCAAACACATGGAAGTAGAAAATCAGGAGTCTGGAAGAGCCTTTCGTGACAAATTTTATTTAAAAGCCTAAGCTTTAGTGTGCTGTAACTCATGTCATCGGATGCAAGGAGCGACTAGGATGAAATGCAATCTAAACAGTAATCTGTCTCATAAGTAACCTGCATCTGCGTAACCAACCTGTCTTCCCCTCCCCTCCCCTCCTTCACCCCCTTCCTATTTAAATGCTCCATCAGCCTAGCCACTCTATGCATCTGATGAAGTGAGCTGCACCTGATGAAAACATAAAGCATGCCTTCTGATTCTTTTAGCTCTCTTTTGGCTAACATGGCTCTCTTCTGTGATGGCGCAGTGGTTAGAAAGCAATACTGCAGGCTAACTCATTGCTCACTGTCAGCAGTTTGATTCTGACCGGCTCAAACTTGACCCATCCTTCCATCCTTCCAAGGTCAGTAAAACGAGGACCCAGATAGTTGGGATCAACATGCTGACTCTGTAAACCGCTTAGAGAGGCCTGTAAAGCGATATATAAGTGGTATTGCTATAATGGTTACATGTTAAGTACAAACATGGAGAATGATAGCATGAAATAGTAAAAATTCCACTTTGGGTTTTTCAAATTTGCTCTGGAACATAAGGGAGGTAAGTAACGGCCAATGAAGATGTAAATCCAAGTACTGCTATGATCATAATTTGATTGTATTCCAATAGTTTAGAATTGTCTCTTTCGTTCTGTGAGTAAAGATGAAGAGCACCATTGGTGGTCACCACTCATTACAAGCAGGAATTACAGCCATTGTTGCAACCTGTTCCAATTATGGGGCAGCACATGCTATTGTTAAATAGAGAAGCAGGATCAGCCCTGGTGAGTATCAAGATCAGAGACCACAAATAATGTTGGGGGGGGGGGAATCCAAAGAGAAGACATGGCAAACCACTTTCATACTGTTGCCAAGACAACTACATGCTTGACGTGAAGGAAAGTATACAGGAAGTCCTGGAGCTATGACCGTAATGGAGCATGCTCATCATGGTCATAACTCATGATAGTCATAAATTGGGGTAACCCACATGACCGACCTGATTTTATGTCCTTTTTCGAGTCAGTTGTTCAGTGTACGCCACAGTCGTTAAACAGATCATTGTTCGGGCCAGTTTTGCTGAAAACTGGAAGTAAATGCAGGCTTTCAGAAAAACTGTCGTTGCATGAGGTCACATGAGAAAATGGCCATACATGAGGTCTGGTTACTGAGTGTCCAAAGTGAAGTCACATGACCCCAGGGGGGTGGGGGTGGGAACGACTGTTAGAACTTCAAATCCAGATACCAGTCGTAAGTCAAAGACTACCCATACTTAAACCTGGAGCCAGGGAAATTTGCCTCTTCTCTAAACTACAATATTTCTGTTGTATACACATTATATTATAGCTTACCATATCCAATTGTTGTTGGTTGCACTTACAGATTAAGTACCAGTAGTCCTCAGCTTACAACTACAATTGAGCCCAAAATTTCTGTTGCTAAGCAAGACAGTTGTTAAGTAGGTTTTGCCCCATTTTATGACCTTTCTTGCACCAGTTGTTAAGTGAATCGCTGCAGTTGTTAAGTTCATAATTGTTAAGTGAATCTGGCTTCCCCACTGACTTTGCTTGTCAGAAGTAGAGATGTGAAGGCCTGGAAAAAAATCAGAAAAATTTGGGGGGGGGGGAAGGTTTTTTTTCGGTTTTTTCCTGAAGGCTTTTTTGTTTTTTTCCAAAAAATTGGAAAAATTGAAAAAAGAAAAAAAACATTGTGGAATATTTTATTTTAACATGATGAATAAAATATTTTAAGACAGGGTGTTCAAATATTTTCCAAATCATTTCTAAAAAAAATGTATTACAGTATATCAGATTATTCTAATTTCTGTGTACTGAGTGAGGACAAGCAAGTCCTAGGTAACAAACTGAACCCTCCAATGCAAGAACAGTATGCATTTCTTCCTTTAGGAGGTGCTGCTATTATAACAAGAAAAAGGTTTCAGTTTTGCTTTTGCATGTTAGTGGGTGTGTTTGGTTTGTTCTGTCCTCTTCACTAGGCCTCAAAAGCATTGGAAGAAAATACAGAGCAACAAAAAGGACCTGAAAGTAAACTAGTAAGCAGTTCAGGAGATTGTTGCTCCCTTTGTTACAAATAAATATTATAAAAAAGTAAATTCTGTTTGTGATCATTGTTTGGCTACACTATATTTTTAATATGCTAGTTGTGATAATTTTATGCCAAGTCAAATTGTTCATAGTCATATGTTACGTTCCCAGAGTGCTAATGTAGCATTTTTTTCATTTTTTCCAAAAATTTTCGTTTTTTCCCTGAAAAAAAAAACAGGGAAAAACGGGTTTTTTTCCAAGCTTCAAATTTCGGGAAATTTTACATCTCTAGTCAGAAGGTTGCAAAAGGTCATCACATTACTCCATCATCAATACATGCCAATTGCCAAGCATCTGAGTTTTGATCACATGACCACTGGGATGCTGCAGTGGTCGTACATGTGAAAAATGATCGCATTACTTTTTTCAGTGCCACTGTAACTTTGGTCACTAAATGAAAAATGGTTGTTAAATTGAGGACTACCTGTAACTTAAAAAGCTAGTACTTGCAAAGATCCTATTTTTAATCTAGCAACAAACTCTGCAATGACAGGCTCAGCTGAAGGGGAAGCAGCACAGGATAAAGCTAGAGAGCACTATAGCTAGGTGAAAATTTGAAACACACTTGCTATCTCACATTCTGAATACCAGCCAAGTAGCATGCAATATAAATCCAGGATTCTAAATCCAGGTCTCTGCCCCACTGATGATTTTGAAGCTCCAAGTCAAATCAACAAGAGATGGAACAAAAAAGACCTTTACATCCTGACAGGTCCATTTTTATTCATTAGAATAATTCCCCCCCCCCCAAAGATCAGAAAAACAAAGAATTGCCTGAATTTCAAATTGCACTTTCATAACACTGTCCTGTATGAAACAGGGATCATAGTTTATTTCTGGCATGTTGATTTCCTACGTGACTTAGAGATGCCCATTGCATGTGATCATAGGGAAAAGAGACCAGCTTAATTTACACTTCCACACACCACCTGTCAGTTTCTCTAGACATCCTTTGGAGTTTTGGATTCCTTCAGAACATGTTTCCATCTTGACATACATTTATATCCCCTCGGAACTGTTGATACGTGCTGCTCCAAACAAACCCTCAAACTACAATTTCAGCCATAAGGGGGGGTATAGGGTGTGAGGGGAAACTTTGCACAAAGGGGCAGCTTCTCTTTGAAAAGAGCTTAAGGCAAACACACAGAACCACAATCGGTGTGTAACCCCCAGACTGGAAAAATAGCAAACACTGCACTTCTGTTACCTGTACAAACAGACTCCAGCTCAGGACACCTGATATTCAAACAAAACATGTTAACAAGAACAGCTTGAAAAATAGCTCCCAGATCTGCCTTAAGTTTTTCATTAGATCTCAGACAACGGTAGAAGAAAAGGAACGCTTGAGTCATCTAAAGCTAGAAAATACCGGGACTTGAAGAAGGCAGCAAGGACAAAAGACACCACTAACACATCTAAAAATTGTATTTATTTATTTGTATCCTGCTTTTAATATTTTTACAAATAATTCAAGGAGTTCATAAACACGTGCGTTTTTTCTGCCTACATTTTAAGGCAGACTGCATTATTAAAAACTATCAAAAGAACAACACAATAGGACAAATTCGTGGAGCAGCTAGTTTTAAAATCGGCACCTGTGCTGTCAGTTTTCTAGGTTTCTAAGGTTCTGAAACTACTGTCCCATCTTCCTCCTTTCTAATAGCAAACCTGGTGACTCCATAGGCATCTAATAAAACATCCAGGCTGTTTCCTTTCAAACAGTAGGAAAAGTTTTTCAACTTCTCAGACTAGCCCATGGCACTGGCATTTTGAGGTAGATTCCCAGTCCAATAATTAATCAGAGTCATCTTCTCTGGTGTCAGATATGTTCATCTAATAATTTGTTCTATTTACTTATATATCAGTTTGGAATAAGGTACAAAGAGGTCTCAGTGATGGGGAGGAGGAGGAGGAGGAGGAGAAGGAAGGGGGGGAATATCCTCTCTCTTCTGAATTGGACATTGTCTGGACTGTAAAACTGGCACTGCTAAAAACATATAGCGCTTCTCAACAGTTTTTAAAAGGTGGCATTGTTACTTTCCATTCAGTTTTCCAGAATATCTATCCAACTTCAGGCCCTCTGAACAATTTTCCATCGTTTGTTTTCTTTGACACTTTCCCCTCTGATGGCCTCACAAGCTCTCTTCCAAAAGTCTTCACAATATACCCATAAACTTCAGTTCATTAGGAAAAAACTTCCTGATCCATTGCTTTTTAGAAATGTCTAAGTATATGGGGAAATGAACTGTAGGAATTCATTCTGTCTACGTATTTCTTTTTATGGAAACTTCAAGATGGATCTATTACAGCAGGTGGCTCCTCAGGGTAAGATATCCTTCAACCACCTTTAGCTTCTGCAGCATTACATAGTCACAACTAAAAAGTGTCCCATAAATGTGATTTATCCCTATCTACAAAAGCTGAGGTTCCAACCTTAAGTACACGACAAAGCAGAGATTCTCCTCAAAGTCCTTCTTATTCCAAATCTGGATCTCTCTCCATTAAACTCTCTGTTTAGCTTCCACATTTAGCTTCCACATTTTTGAACATTTACCCCTTTAGCCAATTACTTCGTGGCAAAGTCTAGAGCAGTGATGGCGAACCTATGGCACGGGTGCCACAGGTGGCACGCGGAGCCATATCTGCCGGCACGCGAGCCGTTGCCCTAACTCAGCTCCAGTGCGCATGTGCGTGCCCGCCAGCTGATTTTTGGCTCACGCAGAGGCTCTGGGAGGGCAATTTAGGCCTCCGGAGGGCCTCCAGGGTGGCGGGGGGAGCGTTTTTGCCCTCCCCAAGCTCCAAGAAAGCCTCTGGAGCCTGGGCAGGGCGAAAAATGGGCCCACCGGGCCCACTGGAAGTCGGGGAGTGGGGGGGTCGCGCACGCATGTGCAGGAGGGTGGGGCAAGTGAGGGGCTTTGAATTACGGGTGTGGGCACGCACGCGCGTGCAATAGCACGCACACGCACTATTTTGGCACCCGAGGAAAAAAAGGTTTGCCATCACTGGTCTAGAGCTTAGGATCAAAAACTGTTCACCTGATTCAATTTTTATTAGAATATTTTGATTGCAGGTGGGGTTTTTTTGAAATTGCACCAAATTCTTTCCAGACTAAATTCCTATTAAAGACTATTAGTATATTTCATTAAAATAGCCTACTGACACAAAACACTCACTTTTTGCAATCTTGTTTGGGGGAACAAAGAGAGCGTCCTTTTTATTTTTTAAAATACTAACTGGCAGTTAAGACATTTACTGATGGAGGTAGTCTGACGAAACACAATTAAATGCTTTAAAACGCTGTGCTGCCAGGCTGTATTCTTAAGAATGCTCACTTTTTACTACGTGACAGTGAAGATAATGGGAACTGTTTAAGTGGCAACACAGTAGGTGCAATCGCATCTCAAGGAATCAAGGTGCTCACCCATGTAAACAGCTTTCCAAATATTCAGAAGGTAGAAGCTGTTTTCGAAATCTCAAGGATAAGCTAAGAAATCTAATAAAGATCAGTCCCCAGCAAAGAGCTGAATAAAGCACAGAAACCAGAGTATATCCTTTCTAGTACCTACACCAGTGATGGCAAACCTGACACGTGTATCAAAGATGACATGGCGTTTTGGGTGACACACCTGTGTTCATTAACACCTGACAACAAATATTCTCAAAAGCACGCCCTGTTCTTGAGTGATTTTTCAGAGGTTACAGAGACCACATGGGAATGGGATGTGCTCTCCCACAGCCTTCAGAACAACGCACAAGCAGGGTGTGTTCTTGCACAGAATACGGAGCCTCCAAAAATCGTGGGAGAAGGGGGTGTGCTTTCGCGTGGTTTTCAGAGGCTGTAGAAGAGAGTTTTCCAAAATTGCTTCAAGAATAAAGGCCTCGTGCAACCCAGAGCAGCCTCAGATAGGCCACAGGGGCTTGTCAACAGAAAGAAGACACCACTTGGATAAGCAATGCATGGCAGATCCTAGGAAGCTCTGGGCCATGGGTGCAATTGTGCTTTGGGGCACAATGCAAGGCAGCCTGTTTTGAGTGGCAGCAGAGGTTGACGTCCAAGTCTTTACTTTAGGTCTAGTTTCACGCTGAGTGGTGTTGTTCAGGGTGGCCTAAACTGAAGGTGGGGAAAATAGAGAATGGTTTCTTTTATTGGGATGTGTGTATGACATGCCAGCAGTCAGGTTAGACATTTTCTGAATTTTTACATGCCAAGCCCAAAAGGTTTGCCATCACTGACCTATACAATACACCCAGAGATACCAGAAAACTACAGGCTATGTTTCATTAAAAAAAGGTTTTAGTGGAACCTCATCCTGGAACATCAGAAATTGTGTTAAAACTACAGATAACTGCAGGGGGAATTATAGGAAATATACACAGGATGTTCCCTGTACCACATTCTTCCATTATAAAGAAAAAAAAGGTTGCTTCAAAGAGCTTGCTCAAGAAAGGAATTCCTCATTGCATACCAACCCTGCCATCTACTGACAAATCTGTGCTGCACCATCCAAAGCCCACACGCCAGCAGTACCTTCGTTAAGACCAATCACCTCTCTGTCCAATACAATATTGATCTTACTGTATTTCTCAACTAAGGATTTTTGATTTTCCCCCTCCTCCAATCAACCAACTATTTCTGCTTTTTATGGACTGTTCAAAATTTTGCTACCTTACTTTGCCGATCACCTTTGCTTTGAGAACCTCATCCTACAAACACACACTCGATATATTTTTTTGGAAGTATTTTTCACACCACTTTTAAAATAACTTTGGCTTGTAGAGTCAAGAATACAGAAGTGACTGTTGCTGGGTACAGAAATGCCGCTTACTGTATTTTTCGGAGTATAAGACGCACCTTTTTACCCTGTTTTAGTATTAAGTATTAGTATTAAAAGAAGGCAGCTGAATTAAACCCTGACTTAGTCATGTTTGGAGTAGATCTATTTAAATAATTGGGAGGAGTTAGTGTGATTACATTTAAGAAAACTTTCTGGGATTAATATACTGCCATAATGTACATTTCTCCAATTCTTTGCTATTTCTATGGGTCAGGAACACATGCACAGAAATACACAGCAAACAGTGTATATCATCTGTGCTGTTTGCTGTTTGGCAAATTGCTGGGAGGCAGAGGCCTTTTTTCCTTGTTTTCCTCCCCCAAAACTAAGGTGCGTCTTATACTTTGGTGTGTCTTATACTCCGAAAAATACGGGTAATTTCCCTATTTAAGTTCTTTCATTGGTTTTTGCCAATACATGTTCTTGTTATTGTACAACAGCACCAGGATTTGGAAGGGAAAGACAAGATGGCAAAATTGTTTCCCTCTGATCGCTTTCATAAAGTTGGGGGAAAAAATGCTCTGCAAAATAATATGTTGCTTCCTCCCCTTCATCTTAAACCTCTGCCAAGGAAGTGTACCTTCTGGTTTAACCTCTCTTAAGAACTTCCATCCAATCAAAGTTTTTGCTGGTATTCAATGGCGGATGTCCATACAGTAGCTGTACTGTATTAGTAGCAATCCCTTTTCTCTTCTGCAAGGAAATCATTTTCAACAAGAGAGCCAGCAAACTAGCAAGAAGATACATTTGTGTAGAAACATATTTTAATCCGATTCATCTGCCTCTGATAACATTTTGGAGAAGATGGTCCAAACCCTTCAACACATCTCTGACTTCGATTCAGAAACTGGTAAATAAACTCCAAAGAGGGACCCAGCCTGGATTGTTTTGGTTTTTCACAAACGTTTTTGATAATCCAGGTATGGGGAAAACACTCATAGACTAAAAAAAATTCCAAAAGGAGTGCAATGTCTAACTGGAGAACAGTTTTCTTCACCATCAGAAGGAGGCTTATGAGAAACATCAAAATAGATTGGTACCTGAAAACTACCGTAGCTCTGATTCCTGTAGTCAATTTGAATTGCTAATCCTTTTGGAAGTAGGAGGTGGAAAGGTGGGGTGTGTTTTTTTTCATGAAACAAATTCAACAAACTGGGATACAAGAAACACTTTTTAAAGAGCTTGGTCTGCTCAGAAAAGTGAAGCGTGTAAACTTGTATTGCTCAGCTGTTAATCTGCTTATCAGTGTTGATGGTTAATCTCATTCGAAGTGGAAAGGAAAAAGACAGTAGACCTGGCTGTCATTCTACAATTGGTTTGTAATGGCATCGTGTTTCTTGGAATGATGGAACCCTTCTGCCAACTCAGGCTTGTTTCTTTAGTTTGTCTATAGCAAGAAAGCTTTCCTTCAACTGCTGTTGCTGTTTCCTTTTCTTTATATCCCGATAAGCTTGGACAGCCCTTTCTCTCTCCTCTTGAACGATCCTTTGGCGAGCGAGAGAGGCATGGACTGATTTTTTAACACTGGCTTTTCTGCCAGAGCCCAAAAGGGACGTTAGCAGAAGTTGCTGCCTCTGATCACCCTGGAAGAAAAGAAAAATTAGCTGAAGAACCATGAAGAGGAAAAATGGATACGGATTGAATCTGAGAGCAATCCTGAAGAGAATCAACTTTAAGAAGAGGAGGCCTAAAAAATATAAAACCCTAGGAACAGCTAGCTTAACATAATACCGCTAAATACCAATCAGTAACCTATTCTGAGCCTTGCTGCTGATGAGGTAAATTCCTTCCACAGCAAAAACAGAAGCTTGCATGGCCACTGGCTCAATTAGAAAAGAGAAGTAGAACTTTGCTCAATAAAATGAGGTACCTTGTCTTTGATAACACTGTTCCTGGGTTTCGCTGTAAGTGTGGGAGGCTGTAGAGCAACTTCTCCAAAATTTACTGAGTCTAAAAGGGAATGGAAAGAAGGCAGTTCCAAATCTGATAATTGCAAAGACAATTCCAAAATAATTCAACATGCTTCTTTCTTTTTTTTTCTCACAATCAAGCAAATTTAAGCCAGAAATCCACTCTAGCCACAGCCACCTGTCAAAAGGATTGTATTTATTTAAAACACTTTTATGGCCGCCCATATTCTACATTAGCCACAAGCAGCTAATAACAATAAAAAATAAAAGCTAAAGCAATACTGCCACATTACTGCTTGATTGAACAAATTTATATAGCAGCCCAACTCACAAACGGTGATTCCTGGAAGTGTACAACATTAAAAATCCAGTTAAATAAAATCCATATTATACCGCCCACCCCCGCATCCGGAAATCAGACTTCATGAAACTTGTGTTGTGATATCACAGTACCTGACCTTTGCACTTGGGTCACAATGTTTTATTATGTGCTTTGTTCTCAGGGATTCTACCCATGATTCCCAGTGACCAACTTGTGACTCCACTATCCACTATAAGATCTCTCTTTCATATTGTGCTTTGAAACAAAAGTTGAGCCGGGTTGAAACAAAGAGAAACGAGAAGGAATCAAGCAGTCCCATGCCTTCCATATCACCACTCTACTCTATTCTGCAGTAAGCAAGTTTACCAAGCTCCGATACCGATGCAACTGTCTCTTATCTCAGACATCAGCTAAACATAAATCTCTCTCCTACCTGTAGAAGGAACTTGATTTCTTCTTAACAAAGTATCAAAATCCACAGCACTAACTTTGAAAGAAGCGAGCATATTCCATTAAGAGTGGTATTCTGGCAAGATTAGGCTGATAACCACCTGAAGCACACTAGTGGTTCACTAAAAAGTTTATTCCCCTTTCAGACAAATTACAATGTGGTTTGCTACATAAGCTGCTTCTGCTCTTCCAGTCGTACGCAGTGCTTATGATGTGCAGCTCTCTTGATCTGCAGAAACTTTGATTGGAATAGATTTTGATTCAGCTGTCCATTCTTTGAGGGGGACAAAAGCAAAAGGATTCAGACTCTTACCAAATAATCAAATCGATCTTATCGTCTAAAGCTATGGACTGGTACTAAGCCCAACAGCCATGGCTTTTTTCTGGCTTGCTTTATTGTGTAACACTAGACACCGTAATTTATAAACCATGGCTTTTAGTTTAGCATGCTGGGCAGACTCAATCGATGGCTTGTTTATTCAACACACCATTTAAACCAACCAAAGCTTACTGCAATTTGCAAACCTAGTATTGTATTTGTTTATTTATATCCTGCCTTTATTATTTTTATAAATAACTCAAGGCAGGAAACACACACAATATTCCTTTCCCCACAGCATCTGTGGGGGGTGAATTGGGTTGAGAGAAAGTGACTGGCCCAAAGTCACCCAGTCACCCTTCATGCCTAAGGGGGACCATGATTTCCTGCTTTCTAGCCGGATGCCTTAAATATTAATCCAAACTAGCTCCAGAATATACCAGAATTCTGACAAGTCTTTTCCATATGTGGCCATGTTACATACAGTATTTCCTCAGAAACAACCCCAGCTCCACATCTGCTTGTCACAATTAAAGTTACCACATCGAGGGCTTTAAATTCTTTGTGACCCAAGTTCTTCAAGTAGCACCTCTGTCCATATCATCATATCATTAAATTATTCAGAGAAAAGGCTTTCTCTACATACTAACAGCAGGACAGATTCATCACAAAAAGAGAGTGTTTTTTTGCAACGGTGCCCTTGCTTTGAAAAGCCCTCTGGAACAGGTCTCAGTGGATATCGACTTTATTTTCTTTTTGATTCCACATCAAATGCTCCATATTCCTGTTTCTTGGTTGGTCGAGTCATTATGAAACTTCTTTACTTTATTATTTATCTTTCTTTAAATCTTTGTATGTGGCTGCCATGCTAGGGTTGCTTATGGATGTGGAATAGTACATAGATATTTCATAAATTGTGTTACTGCATCATATTGATAAAATAAATACAATCCCATTCTATGCTATCAGCCTTCCCCTCTCTATGAAAGTCAGATTATTTAAGTCACTGGGTTGCTACAAAACAAGTTCAGAGGCTTGTCTAATTCTATATGAAGTGCTACCCAAAATGTACAGAAAAAGTTGGTATCCAGATGGGAAATTTGTTGCAGGGGCTTAGTATGGATGTCTAAATTGTTGGGCTTTTTTGTTTTGCTTTTGGCTTGTTTTATTTTGTGTGTGTGTGTGTGTGTGTGTGTGTGTGTGTGTGTGTGTGTGTGTGTACCTGGCTCCTCAACCAAACTTTTGGTATGGTAACTGAAGCCCCTTTGAGTTGTGCATGTATGTTTTCATTGTTGCCTGGGTTGTTTTGTTGCTTTGTTCTTATTATTATAGGGTTTAACTGTACTTTTTTTACTTCACGGACTGCCCGAAATTGTTGGGATTTGGGCTTTGTACTAAATTAGCAAACAAACAAATAAATATCGAAGGAGTAGGGTTTTTTTTAAATCCATGCAATAGCATCCACAATGATGCAAAAATATTACAAGGCGGTGGCAGTATTTTCTGGGCAAATTATTACCCTACCTTTGAGAAGGTCCTTCTCGAGCATTGTTATTTTTTTCTCTGTTTTTTGCTTACGGATTTTTTCCAGCCTCTTCTTCTGAAATCTAGAGAAACAGGCTTTGTTAAACAAAGGATACAGAAATTTCAGAGCTGTCCAAGGGCATGTCAAGAACGAACCATTCACAAATTCAGTCAGACTTGGAAATAGAGAGGCCACACAGCTCTCTATACAGGGATAATGTATCCTCTAACCTACTGTTTCCCAACCTAGGCAACTTGAAGATGTCTGGACTTCAACTCCCAGAATTCCCCAGCCAGCATTCGCTGGCTGGGGAATTCTGGGAGTTGAAGTCCAGACATCTTCAAGTTGCCTAGGTTGGGAAACACTGCTCTAACCAATCAAGGATGTTACACTAAGCATGTAAACTTGGAACCACTTTTAAATTCCATTGCAGCTTGTAGGGAGTAGTATGGTCTTAACTGACAAAGAATCAAGATGAAAAATAAAGATTCCAGACTAAAAGGAATTGCTACTATTAACCAAAAGAACAGGACTGAGTTACGGCACAGAAGAGGAAGAAGAGATATTATTATTAATAACTAATTCATTTCCTCCTCTCCTAAATGGAATATCCTTCAGGAGTTCCTGAAGGATGGAAGTCTTACACATTAGTTCTGGGATTAATTCTACATTTGGTGAGCAGAGGTCGGTAATAACCTTTGAGGCCTAATGGCTAGAGAGATTGGCAGTGGCTTGGGAAAATCCTCTATTCAATCAAAACATACTGGCCAAAAAGTTAACTTTATAGAATTGTTATGAGGATGAAATAAGGAAAACTGTGATTATCAATGCAAATTCATCTCAAGACTGTAGCACCGCCCCAACTTAAGGGCTGCAAATTCAAACTTAACTCTTTTTTCCTCTGTGATTTTTCTTGGACTTGTATCTCTTTTTCAGGCTCACGCTGTGTCTGGTTTTCAGTGAGAAAGCGCACGTGCTCAATTTCCCGGTCCATACGTTTATTGTATGAGTTCTCCGTCTCCCCTTGCCATCTCCTGAACTTTGGTACTGGTATGTCACCCTCTGACTGAGGCCTCTGCTTATTTGCTGCGACAAAAACACGGATGTTATAATCTGCCCAACAACTTTCATGGACATTGTAGGAAACAGATAGAGCCCTAACCTAACCTTTCATTCTGCAAAATGCCGATCCCTAGTTGAGCAAATAAGAGTTATCTGACAATGAGGTAACCTGATATACTGCTTAAAAGCAATTTTCTAGGATCTGTAGGAAAGGGTTATTCTGCTATTAACAAGCCATCTTGGATTTCTCTAGCTGTACAGCACCATTATTTTATGGCCCATGTGCGGTATTAGAGAGCAACCAAACATAATATTGAACTTATTAATTAGATATGGTGCCTACTTGCATTGTACCCCTGTAAGTAGAGAACTACTTACAGCAAGCACTTGGAGACCCCCAGCCATAAGGGCATATCTGAAATGTTGGTCACAAAAGAAAACGGATTTACAAAAGTATTGTCTGCATTTACTCTGTAACCTGTATTCCCTCCATATAAACTTAAAAGAGTTGCAACTCTACGGTATACAAATATAGCATGTTTGTATGCATGTAATGCTACTATAAAACAGGGGTGGATTTATTTATCTAATTTATGAAATTTAGGTTTTGATGATCAGCAGCCTCTTTATTATTTATTTAGAGGGCTGATGGCAAGCTCTGAGGCAAATTGGATAGGCTAAACAAAATGTGTGGTTTGAGTCAATATTTTTACTTAAATTATTCAGTATTCTTTCTCTGCAGGAAATTTGTTCATTTATTTAAAACATTTATATAACCGCCCATCTTCCAACCAATCCAAAATGGGATTTTCTTTGTTTTTAAAACTGCTTTAAGCTATGTTGGGGCATATCCTAGAGTTTTTCTATATTTTCTTTTCCAAAGCATTGAGAAATTGTTCCACTAATTTTCAGTGCCATCACCAGAGAGTTTAGGTCAGTGATGGCGAACCTATGGCACGTGTGCCACATGTGGCACGCGGAGCCATACCTGAGGGCACGCGAGGCATTGCCCTATATCAGCTTCAGTGCACATGCATGTGCTGGCCAGCTGATTTTTGGCCTTCTTTTCGGCCGTTTTCGCTCTCCCTAGGCTTCAGAAAAACTTCCTGAACCCTGGGGATGGTGAAAAACGGCCTTATGGGCCAACCAGCCTTTTTTCGCTGTCCCCAGGGTTCACTTCCGGTTGGCCCGTTGGGCCATTTTTTGCCATCCCCAGGCTTCAGGAGGCTTTCCTGAAGCCTGGGATGGCAAAAACCCTACCGGAAGTCCGGAGGCTTCAGTGAGGCCTGTGCGCATGTGTGTGGGGGGCAGTGCGGGGGGTTGTGCGCATGCACGGGGGGAGGGCATTGCATTATGGGTGTGGGCATGCGTGTGCACACTATCACGCGCGGGCACACCCTTTTGGCACCCGAGCCAAAAAAGGTTCGCCATCACTGGTTTAGGGGGAAGGACCAAAAAGGAGAGTGAGCATCCCATGCAGCTCTGGGATCCCAGACTCTTCCACCCTTCTGATAAAAAAAATGCTTATAAAGCAGACTCCCTCAAACTAGTACCATCAAGGAGAGTTGTCAAGATGACACTTCCCAAGAATTTCTGGCTAGTTGCTGGAACATATATTGAATATCAAATCATAAAGCTGCTTTTTACCAGCTTTCCTCTTCTTGCGGGTGGGGTTTTTTAGTTCATTTCGGCTCCTCATGATTTCTCGCAACCGATATGGAATTTCTTGCTGATTCAGGCAATCTGGTTTTGAATTTGCCTTTTTCTTCATATGGCTGAAATAAAAACAAGAGATAAATGTTGGTACGGCTAACATTATTATTATTATTATTATTATTATTATTATTATTATTATTATTATTATTATTATTATTATTATTATTATTATTATTATTATTATTATTATTATTATTATTATTAAAAATAATAATAATAATAATAAATGTTGTTGTTGTTGTTTTGTTGTTGTTGTTGTTGTTGTTGTTGTTGTTATTATTATTATTATTATTATTATTATTATTATTATTATTATTATTATTATTATTATTATTATTATTATTATTATTATTATTCACACAGTCAGCCAGATGTTCAGGCTGGGTTTGGCATTTTTGTCTACCTATCGAGTCCTTACCGAGGACCTGGGACAGGCAAATCTGGATGTTTGACTGTGTTACAGATATCGTCACAGGATGGAAGCAGTTCCAAGTAAAGCCGCCTTCTGCAATTGACGAATGGCAAATTTGTCAATGCCTATGGTGTTCAAGTAGTGCTCCAGTTGTTTTGGGACTGCACCCAAGGCGCCTATTACTATTGGTACTACCGTTGCTTGCCTTTGCCACAGTCGTTCTATTTCTATTTGTAGGTCTTTGTATTTTGTTATCTTCTCCAGTTCTTTCTCTTCTATTTTGCTGTCTCCAGGCAGCATCATTATTTCATCATCATCATCACCAGCAGAGGTAGCGCAGTGGTTAAAGTGTAGCACTGCAGGCTACTTCATCTGACTGCTAGTTCAGCAGTTCAGCTGTTCAAATCTCACCAGGCTCAAGGTTGATTCAGCCTTCCATCCTTCTGAGGTGGGTAAAATGAGGACCCAGATTGTTGGGGGCAATATGCTGAACTCTGTAAACCACTTAGAGAGGGCTGTAAAGCACTATGAAGCGGTATATAAGTCTAAGTGCTATTGCTATCATCATCATCATCATCATCATCATCATCATCATCATCATCATCATCATCATCATCATTATTATTATTAAACTTATACAACCTAACCTAGGTGAGTTGAAAGAACCTCTTTATGACAGATGCAAGCATTTATCTCACATTTTCGTATCTTGCTATGTAATGGAATGTCAGCAACCTCATTCAGCAGAATGAATGAGATGATGCTGGAAGCACATATATTACCGGTAGTCTGAATTAGTACCATAGCCAGCCCTATTTTTAAAGTGGTCTTTCAGTGTTCATTGGGGTGTTCTTCCTACATCACCTTTCAGCTGCCCTCCACATTCTTAGTAGTAGAAAAGCATGTTAATCTACCATAACTTTAAAAAATAACATATTAATAACATATTTTTCTCTACAAAGGAAAGAAGAATATGTCATAAATACAATATCTTGTTGCTACTGTTTAGCATCTAATTCAGTACTCCCCATTTTCACAATGGGTATCTGAAAGGCATGTGGTGGCACATGTCTTTGATCTCTGGTATCATAACAATTACATAATGAGCCACACTCCAAATTGAATCCCCCCTCCAGCATAGAACTGGAAACATCTGTAAGCATTTCCAGGGTGCTGGGAAAGGAGATATAACATATAGAAATCTTAATATTGCTGGCTAATAAGTAGGATAAAATTATAGCAACTTTCCATAGATTATGATTATTATTATGACTTCAGTTCCCAGAATTCTCAGGCATTATGACCATTGGAAAGATGAAAAATGCTAGTAAGGAAGAGATTTTATTATTATGATTGGTTGCATAGTCCACCAGATATTTAGATGGGATTTGGCAGTTTTATCCAACTATTGAGTCCTTCCTAAGGATGTGGGATAGGCAGGTGTTATTGCTTGATAGTGTCAAAGTATCATCCCAGGATGTAGATTGTTCCAAATAAAGCTGCCTTTTGAAATCGATTGATGGGAATTTTGTCAATGCCAATGGTGTTCCAGGGATGCTCCATATGTTTTGGGATTACACCCAAGGCACCTATTACTATTTGTACTATATTTGCTTTATTTTGCCAGTCATTCCACTTCTATTTGCAAGTCTTATTTTGTGATTTTTCTCCAGTTGCTTCTGGAGAGGTACTACTACTACTACTACTACCCAGACTTTGTCTTTTTTATCGACAATTGTTGAGTCTGGGGTGTTATGTAGCAGGTGTCTTTCTATGTACATTTTAAACTTCCAGAGCACTTTTAGCTTCTTCATTTTCTTTTACTCTGCTGTTTTGGGTTCTCTCCAGTTCTTGCATGTAGGCAAAGGGTATTTTTTGCAGATATCATTATTCCATTTTCATCCAACCCATATATATATATACGCTAGATAGCATCCTTACCTAATATTCCTGCCTCCTATTTTCTCTACAACAACCGGGTGAGGTGGATTGGGCCAAGAGAGAGTGGAATGGGAACAAAGAATAAGCACATGCAGAATCAAGCAATAGCCAATCAAAATCATAAAGAATATAGAATATAGAATATAGAATATAGAATATAGAATAGAATAGAATAGAATAGAATAGAATAGAATAGAATAGAATAGAATAGAATAGAATAGAATAGAATTCTTTATTGGCCAAGTGTGATTGGACACACAAGGAATTTGTCTTTGATGCATATGCTCTCAGTGTACATAAAAGAAAAGATACATTTGTCAAGAATCATAAGGTATAACACTTAATGATTGTCATAGGGTACAAATAAGCAATCAGGAAACAATAAATATTAATATAAATCGTAAGGATACAAGCAACAAGTTATAGTCCTGCAGTCATAAGTGGGAGGGGATGGGCGATAGGAACCATGAGAAGACTAATTGTAATAGTAATGCAGCCTTAGTGAATAGCTTGACAGTGGTGAGGGAATTATTTGTTTAGCAGAGTGATGGCGTTCGGGAAAAAACTGTTCTTGTGTCTAGTTGTCTTGGTGTGGAGTGCTCTATAGCGACGTTTTGAGGGTAGGAGTTGAAGCAATTTATGTCCAGGATGCGAGGGGTCAGTAAATATTTTCACGGCCCTCTTTTTGACTCGTGCAGTGTACAGGTCCTCAATGGAAGGCAGGTTGGTAGCAATTGTTTTTTCTGCAGTTCTGATTATCCTCTGAAGTCTGTGTCTGTCTTGTTGGGTTGCAGAACCAAACCAGACAGTTATAGAGGTGCAGATGACAGACTCAATAATTCCTCTGTAGAACTGTATCAGCAACTCCTTGGGCAGTTTGAGCTTCCTGAGTTGGCCCAGAAAGAACATTCTTTGTTGTGCTTTTTTGATGACGTTTTTGATGTCAGGTGTCCATTTTAGGACTTGAGATATGATAGAACCTAGAAATATGAAGATTTCTACTGTTGATACTGTGTTTTCTCGTATTGTAAGAGGTGGTAGAATGGGCGGGTTTCTCCTAAAGTCTACCACCATTTCTACAGTTTTGAGTGTGTTCAGTTCCAGATTGTTCCACGAGGCTAGTTGTTCAATCTCCTGTCTGTATGCGGTTTCATCGTTGTCTCGAATGAGACCAATCACTGATTTAACAGATTAACAGAGTTGGAAGGGACCTTGCAGGTCATCTAGTCCAACCCCCTGCCCAAGCAGGAGACCCTACATCTGCCTCTACCTAGGATCAAACTCACAAACTCCTGATTATGAGGCAAGAGCTCTACCTCTAGGCCATCTGCAAACTTCAGTAGTTTAACAGAGGGATCGTTTGACATGCAGTCATTGGTATATAGAGAAAAGTTCTACATTCACTGGGCAGCCACAAACATGATTGTTATGATAAGTGAGTTAAGATAGTAATAAAACTGGTCAACCCTACAGGGTTGTTTTACCTGTCACTGACACAGAATAAGCAAAGCACTTTAAATTGCACACACACACACACAAACAGGTCGCCGGATAGATACGGACCTACCACCACGGAGGAGAAGCCCCTTCCGCGGAGTAGCGGAAGCCACAGCAACTTTCTTCTCTTTTTTGCCCATCGCTGCTTCTGACGAACGCAACCACGTGCTGCAGTCGCTTCCCAGTTCAGTCTTCCCTTGCGTATGCACACTATTCCCCGTCTTCTTCCGGGGGGGGGACAATTTCCCCATCCATAAGCGCTCTCTGATTGGTGGAACTCGTCACTTCTATCGGAAGTTAGGGCAGAATTGAGATCGCTATTGGACGAAGGAGACGTCACTCCCGGCAGGCGGCGAAGGAGACAGGGTTGCCTAAATGCGCCCTGAGAGATGTTGCTTTTGGGGGTTTTCTGCTGCCGCCGCGGGTTAGCGGGTACTTTTGGTACATCAGAAGCGGGTCAGGTGAGAACTTTAGCCGGGAGAATTAGTGGGTAAAATCACAGTTTAGCTGCGTTCACACAAAACGCTAAGGGCGGGTTGCTTGTTTACCAAATAAACCCAAGTGGTACATTTTCAATTAAACAAGCCCATTAGGTTTATTCTGTTTCAACCACTATTATGATTTAAATGTCTGATCTTGGCAGTGTTTATTTGAATGCAGTCAGGTTGTCTTCAGCTTACCAGTCCGAGGATCAAAAAGTGCTGTGAAATAACAGTGTTGAAGGATTATCCTGCCCCAAACTCTCCTTTAAATTCTTTTTTAAATGGTTAGAAAAATCATTTCTGATTCTAAGGTCCTTTGAAGTTAGCATCTTCATTAGGATTCAGTAGAGTACTAAAATAATGATCATGTTTCCAAGATCTCCAGATTTTTTATCAGTGCTGGATGTTCAGCAAAGGGGAATTATCTTGGTCTCATAACCACAAGGAGTGCCAAAAACTGCTTTCTGACTCACTTCTAAAATAGGACTAAGCAACCAGATGCCTTCTCTAGTGTGTTAGATGTTAATTCTTGTCAGTCCCAGCCAACACAGGCAGTGGCAAGGGATTTGTACTCCAATCCCTTGAGCTATCTGGACACACCAGGTTGGAAGCTACATGCTAGCATGGTTTCAGGATTGAGAAAGAAATGTTCAGTATTCAATAGGCTGTTTTATGAAACTGTGAAACTGGCAATTATTCTATAGGTTCCTTCTTAGAGAACAGAAATAAGGAGAAATAGGACATTGATATTGTTACGGTGTGATTTATTGCCTGTTACATGTATATGCAGGGAGATGCATCCCTATTCAATATAATGGTTTATTCCTGAGCACGTGATTGATATGTTCTTGTACGCATGTGTGCATTCCATTCTCCGTTCTACCCTTCTTGCTCTGGCTTCCATTGAGGGAAGTCCTACAATGTATATCAGTCATGTAGTTAATTAGAATTTATTGTTTTTGTACCGAAATGAATATTTTAATTAGAATCTTTAAACTGCGGTTTCATTTCTAACGTCAGAATTCCGGGAAAAGATTAATTCTCACTCTGTCAGATATAAGCTAAGATTAATTTTAGAGTATGTATTAATTTAAATAACACTTCAATTGGTGCATAAGAAAAAAATCCCAAATCCACACACAGAGATAGAATATTACCATGAACCAAAACATCTCGGAAATTATTGTGGCATCCTTGACATATTTTCTTTTGGGTCTTTTGTTTCGATTTTTCAGTGTCTTAAGAGTCTAGTAGTAATAACAACTATATGAATTGGTTCCATTCCCTATCTCTCTTTAGATATGCCCTTAATTTAATTATTTGTTATATATACTTATATGAAACTTTCTGACACAGTCTATGTTGAACTGCTAAATTAATTCACATCTGAAGAGGGTTGGGCAAATTTGTGGAAGATATAAGTATCAGTAGGTGGTACTAGTTAGAATGGCTATAGACTTTCTCTAGGATCAGAATGGGACGCTGCTAAATACCATTCACCAGAGGACAGGAAAAGAACAACAGTTTTGCCTTCCAGCTAATTTGGCCTTTGTGGGGGCGGGGAATGCTGGACTAAGGAACCAATAAAGTCCTCTCAGCTGCATCCACCAGCCCAATTTATTCAATTGACATCCTATCTTTATTATATTTTATAAATAACTCAAGATGGCAAACATATCCAATACATCTGCCTCTTCCTATTTTTCCTATAACAACAACCCTGTGAAGTGGGTTGGGCTGAGATAGAGTGACTGGCCCAGAGTCACATAAAATGAGACCATCCAGAACTAGACTATAACATGCATTAAAATCCACATTGAAGAAAATGCTACTCCAAATATATTCTGGAATAAATACTAGCATTCTATATACCAGTGATGGCGTACCTATGGCACGTGTGCCACAGGTGGCACGCGGAGCCATATCTGCTGGCATGCGAGCCGTTACCCTAGCTCAGCTCCAGCATGCATGTGCGCGCCGGTCAGCTGATTTTCGGCTCACACAGAGGCTCTGGGAGGGCATTTTAGGTTTCCGGAGGGCCTCCGGGGAGGCAGGGGAGCATTTTCGCCCTCCCCAGGCTCCAGGGAAGCCTCTGGAGCCTGGGGAGGGCAAAAAACGGGCTACTGGGCCCACCGGAAGTCGGGAAACAGGCCGTTTCCGGCCTCCAGAGGGCCTCTGTGGGGCGGGGGAGGGAGTTTTTGCCCTCCCCAGGCATTGAATTATGGGTGTGGGCACTCGCACGTGCGTGATAGCACACGCGCATGCGCTTTCGGCACCCGAGGGAAAAAAGGTTCGCCATCACTGCTATATACTATATATTGCTTATAGTATCCATTTAATAATGCATTCCAAAGTCAACTTTCTCATACCAGGTCAAATTTTTTTTTTAATCTGAATCTACTTAAATGCATAGTTTTCAATGTTCTATGTAAAAGGTCACACATCAGAAAGAAGAGTCGGGATCTCACCAGAACTTGGTTGATTTTTGTTTTCAGAGCATCATCAAGAGAGTGAAATGCTGTCGCTTACGTCCTGAACCAAAAGTCACAAGTGGAACGTGATCCAGCTCTTGTAGGCATGATATATTTCTGGATAAATAAGTGAAATTCTGTAGGTCGTATCTTTGCTTGGTTTGATTTCAAAGATGGGTTGGATGTCCTGGAAATAAGATAGACATATTGGGGTTTAATTTTGTTTTTGTTCTTACCAGAAGTATATATATCTGTTTTGGGGCCCTGAGGCTAGTGATACAACAACACTGGCCCTGCTGAAAAGATCCTGCCAAGGGAGGCTGGTAAATATAGGCTGGCTCCCTTCAGCACTACTAAGCAGTGTTCAGCGTCACTTTTGTGCAGATGCAGAGAGCGGCAACGGCACCCAAAAAGCTGCTTCCCTGAAGGATACGTCGTGCTCCCAGAAGGAAAATGCTTCTTCTGGGAACTGTTTTGCCACCCCCCCAACGATTGTCCCTCCCACAACGTGCTGTATGAGTGGATGCCACAACTGCGTCTGGATTGCTTATGCAGAAGAGGTTCTGAAATACTACAAGGATGGTGGCGAGCAAGCTTTGGCAGCTGTGGAGAAACACATAGAGGATGAAAATATTAAAATGTTCCTGAAGATGGAAATTAAGTTCCGTATGAAGAAAGACTGACACTTTTGACCTGATGCACATTTTATCACATGGTTTCGGACTATAGGAGACTTTGAAGAGGAAAAGCTAATTATTTATGGTTCCTTCTGTAAGAGATGATATATTTTATTTTATATAAAGAGTTCTAATGACTGTGTGTCTATTATTGTATTACTGTCTTTCTTTTAAAATTTAATTTACTTAAACCAGAGGGATGATACTTGGTATTACCTGCTATTTTCATTAACTGGGTTTGCGCTTCACATGTTTTCAGAATGTCATATTGATCTCATAGATCAGGGATATCAAACTTGTGGCATCACGTCATCACATGACGTGACTTTCCCCCCGTTCGCTAAAATGGGGGTGGGCGCGGCCAGCACATGATGCATCCGGGTTGCGGGTTTGACACCCTTGTTATAGATGGTATTGTAGTAAAGGAGTTCTGATTTAAGTGGGCAGCTAGGAACAAACAAATCCCTTCTTTGTCAAATAAATGTGCCAAATTTCAGTCTCAACATCTTTTAGTAGAAAAGTAGGATCACTCACCACAGTGAACCAGTATCTTTTTCAGTCTGGTTGCTGAACAAGCTGTAATGTGTTTATAGATAACCCTAAGCCTTAAAGGGTGGGTTCATACATTATGCTAAGCTAAAAATAAATAGGCCCCATTGTGGTCTTGCATCATGTCTAAACCAGACGTACAAGATATTCCCAGGAGATTTATTTATATATTGACCAGACCTAGCTTTACCTTTGTTAGTGTATCTTTGCCTCAGATCACAGCCTAGGACAGTGATGGCGAACCTATGGCACGGGTGCCACAGGTGGCACGCAGAGCCATATCTGCCGGCACACGAGCCGTTGCCCTAGCTCAGCTCCAGCGCGCATGTACGTGCATGCCAGCTGATTTTTGGCTCGCGTGGAGGCTCTGGGAGGGTGATTTTGGCCTCCGGAGGGCCTCTGGGGTGGCGGGGGGAGCGTTTCCGCCCTCCCCAAGCTCTAAGAAAGCCTCTGGAGCCTGGGGAAAGCAAAAAATGGGTCTATTGGGCCCACTGGAAGTCGGGAAATGGAGTGGGGGGGTGTCACGCACGCATGCGCAGGGGGGTGAGGCAAGTGGGGGGCTTTGAATTATTGGTGTGGGCACGCACGCGTGTTTGATAGCGCGTGCGTGCACTATTTTGGCACCCGAGGAAAAAAAGGTTCGCCATCACTGGCCTAGGATAACTCCTTTAGGATCCATTAATCTCCTTTCCCCATCAGCTTGCTGAAATGCAAAAGCTCCTGAGCTAGCTCTTAAGTCACTCTGAATAGCTATAAAATGCTTATATTGCTGCTCTGTGGTAAAAAGAAATATCTGCTCCATCTGCCAGCAGGTATGATACTGCAGAATTGAAGAAAAGAACTTTGCAATTTACCATGACAATAAATACCATTGCAGAGCTGTACCCTCTAGCTCACAGGAAGACTACTACAACCAGCTGGTTGACTGGCTGGCCAGTGAGGAGCCAATCTGGCCTCATTGATCATCTAGGGAAGAATCTATTGTTCCATTCTCTTTCCCCTTTCATTTCTATTAGAGGCTGAAAACAGGAGTATGGTTGTTTTTCATATCTTCACACACAGGTGGGTTCCTCCCGGTTCGCACCGGTTCTATAGAACTGGTAATAAACCAGTGGTGACATCACAGAGCTGGTTCTGTCAGTGCCGGTCCATGGAAATTTTTTAATTTTTTGCTGGTTTTTGCTTCTGCGCATGCGCAGAAGCTGAGTTTTCGGCACTGCATATGCACCGCCATCTTGTTTTTGGCTTTTTTGGGTGCTATTTTTTGCTTGTTTTTTGGCACTGCACATGCATGCGCAAAGTGCGCAGCCACGCGGTGTGGGAGGAAGCGAACCGGTGGCGAGGTAAGTTAGAACCCACCCCTGTCTTCACAGCACTTAGAATGTTACGAATATTTTAAGTGAATAATAATGATCGTGTACACTGTATCTATGAATCAATTTGGTATAAGGAATTAAAGCACCAGGCTATAAACCGAGAGGTTGTGAGTTCTAACCCTACCTTGGAGTCAAAGCCAGCTGGATGACCATGGGCCAGCCAGTATTTCTCTTAGCCTTAGGAAGGAGGCTTTGGCAAACCACTTTCGAAACTCCTTCCCAAGAAAACTGAAGGGACTATTCCAGGCAATCACGGGGGAGTCAACACTGATTCAAAGGTGCACACATACTCACAAAGTACACTATTGACTACTTCCAGATGTTGGTTGTGTTGGCCTGCCGTCATGTCTGAATGCAGCTATCTTCTGTATTTTACTTTTACTTAGGGGCACAGTGTGCACAATTCCATCATCTGCACTACTCTCCTTAAGAAATCTCTATTTTTATTTTGATGTAGTGGTATTTTGCAATGGCATGCAAGGGCATTTTGCAGTGGCATGCAATGGCATTTTATAGAGCAATATTTATTTCCCATACATGCTGCCTTTTCTCCAGTTAATAAGACCTCCGCACAGTATGTAGACAAAGTCTGTACACCCACACTGTGATAATGTGGAATTTGGTTTTTGCAATGTACAGTTTGTGGATCCAGCGCACTTTGTTGTATGCCACTTTTGATGAGCTGGGAAGATATGATTGATAGAGTAGAATAGATAGATAGTCTTTTAAGGGTTTAGCATATTTGCAAACTCATCCATTTAACCAGTGACTACATAACTACACTGGGTGAATCACAAATGTAGTTATTTTGGGAAGATTAGTCTGAGAGTAATTAAACTGAGCTCATTTGATGAGCTTCACAGCTGAGCATGGAACTGAAGTGACTATAGAACTATGCATTACTGTACACTACATTCTAAATTTGTATTTATCTTGTGCTTTTGTTTTCTTTCCCCTATAGTGTTTATAATAAGATGGATAATTACTGGATTACTGGAACTTGCAAACTCATTATGTGGATAGCTTGCTTTTGGCATAGCATGTCAGCAACTGTGCTCTATTCTGTATATGACGGTTACAGTAAAGTAGGTCTACCATATTTGGCTTGCAAAACCCAGGCAACCAGTAGATGGCAACAAAGAGATATAGAAAATGCTGACTGCTGCCATTGGAAGTTTGCAGTCTGATCTTGTAGCTGCAGTTCAGCAAACTCTTAGTATATCTTACTGCATTGTGTCAATTCAACCATTAAGTCTGCATCAATGTGAAGCACTTTTCAGTTTATAATTTACAAAGAGACCTCAAATGTTTCATGTTTTATACAGAGGGAAACTGAGAAACTTTCTGCTTAGATGACCTTAGCACTGAATGTCTGCATAGAGAATGCCGTAGGAAGCAGTGGTAATAAATCTCTTCTTAGTCATTGGCTATGTTGCATAGCTTATTAAACTAGGCTATCAGTAAATGTAATGTGTCGTCTGAATTTGATCTATGGGTCAAACTGTGTTCTGGGCAGAGTGTTTACAATTGGCTTCGCTCAAAGTTACTTTTAACTTATCACCCCAGGATTTATTTGTTGACCAGATATGGATATGGGTTTTGTGGTTAACCTCTGGACAAAACTCAAGAGGCAGAACATCATATGGAAATGGCACATGGAAAGGTAAGTAAAACAGGACCCAAAGGGAATGGAAGGACATAAATCCTTCTCCTGCCCCTTTCACAGTATCTCTGTTCTATAACACTGAAGCTGTTATTTTTAACTGAACAGTAACAAAGAGGAGGCGAGATGTCACCTCTCTCGCTTTAATCGCTGCTTACCAGTGAGTTGTGTTTGGTCTTGCATTGCTGTGTCATCCGGTGCCAGATACCACAGCAAGGACATACTTTATCCATGGTTACTGCCTGATTAGCCACTGTGCAGTCAGGCAGCCCTGACCTTTATTTATGAAGTCCTTACACCCACTCTATTGTCAGTATTAGACACGGGTGAAAGAATTGAATGGCTTACATTGTCCTCTACTTTTTTTCCATAAAGGGACATCAGTGGAAAATAACTTTGGAAGATCTTAGCTGACAACTGCCATTGCTATAACTTTGCAGTCAACTGTTTTTTGCTTTTCAAAAGGACTACGAGAAGATCTTGTTATGGGCTGGATCCGTGCAACAAACCATTTAAGGTTTAACAAGATGTTTGAACATATTTATTTTTATTTATTTATTTGGAAGTTCTTCTATGCCGCCCTACTCCCTAAGGACTCAGGGCGGCGTACAGCATTTTAAGGAACACCAAACAAATCATTAAAAACAATTTTAATGTTGCATTAAAATTGCATTTTAATGTCCATTGCAATTGTTAGATAATGACTTATATCCAAACGTATTGTAGGAATCCAATGATCGGTGGTTGATTCAGTACACATTGGTTAAGCCAAGCATAGCTTACTGTTATGTATGAATGAGTTACAGACAGGGGCATCTGTTGACCTTTTATAGGCAGTAAAAGAACCAAACCCAATGTTTGGGTCATTGATTGTAAAGCAAATGAGGGAGGTGAGTCTTTGCTATCATGGTTGTCAGTTGCCCCTGACTATATATATATATACTGTATTTTTCAGAGTATAAGACGCACCTTAGTTTTGGGGGAGGAAAATAGGGGAAAACAATCTGCCTACCAGGTATTCATCTGGCTAGCATCCTTAGTCTGGTCAGCTTCAGCACATTATTTTATCCCCTAGTTAGGACTTAAAAAAACCTTCTTCTGAGAGAGTAACAATGAAAGAGCATGCAAGCCAGTAAGAGCTGGGAAGATTGTTAGCACCTGGTTAGGGCTAAAAAAAAAAACTTATTCGCAGCAGCTTCAGCACATTATTTTATCTCCTGGTTAGGACTTAAAAAAACCTCCTTCTGAGAGAATAACAATGAAAGAGCCTGCAAGCCAGTAAGAGCTGGGAAGATCGTTAGCACCTGGTTAGGGTTAGAAAAAGACTTCTTTGGAGCAAGTAGAGCAATGAAAAAAAAAACCTGCAAAGACTTAGGGCTGGAAAAACATTCTTCTGAGAGAGTAACAATGAAAGAGCCTGCAAGGTAAGAGCTGGGAAGATCTGTTAGCACCTAGTTAGGGCTGGAAAATAAAGCTACATTCGAAGTATAAGACGCACCCAAATTTTCAGCCACTTTTAGGGAGGAAAAAGGTGCGTCTTATACTCAGAAAAATACAGTGTGTGTGTGTGTGTGTGTGTGTGTGTGTGTATATATATATATATATATATATATATATATATATATATATATATATATATATATATATATATATATATATATATATATATATATATATATATATATATATATTCCCCCCACCTTAGCCACATTTCTACCTTGGACGCTTTAAAGAGTAAGATTCAGATGAAAAGAAAAATCGTTAAGAAACTTAACTGCTCAAAGAATAAATTTGATAAGCTGGCAATCTAGCATGACAATGGTTCCTTTTAACTGGAATAATTCTTTGTGATCAAATTAACTGTTCTCATTTTCAAAACCTATAGTATGAGCCCCATTTCAGACTATAGTTGAATGGGTGGAATTTAGGCATTCTTAACTAGATTATTTCGTGTCTAGGGGAACAAGCTATCCTTGCAGATTTCTCTGTTTGCCAAAATAGCAGTAACTCTGATATCTCCTTTCCTAGCTGCTTTCTCTGAAATCTTCAGGGTACAGAAAGCATTACCATGGATTCATTTACAGGGTGCTAGAAGTGGGTCTGGGAGTTTGTTGTCTCTAAAGTCAACAGGGGCGAATGTTTAAAACTTATCCCAGTAACATTGCTTGAAAATATTTTTGTTGTAATATTTAAACATTAAAAATAGTTTGAATTTTAAAATGTGAATATATGTATTAGAAAATGTACAAGCCATCCTCGACGTACAACCATTTGCTTAATGACTGTTTAACAACAATGCTAAAAGTGACTTATAACTGGTCCTCACACTTAAGGCTGCCTCAGGGTCCCTGTGATCAATGATCAACATTTGGGCGCTTGGCAATTAGTATGTATTTATGACATTTGCAGCATCTTCTAGAGCAAGGGTCCTCAACCTTTCAGAGCTCAGGGACCACTAAATTCATAATTTTAAATTCCACGGACCACTAATATGATCTGCCTATGACTGGCTGGGTGAGCATGGCTAGGTGGTCATGTGACTGGGTGGGCGTGGCCAACTCAATGTCACTCACGTTGATGGGTGCCTCATCGGCCTCTACTCGCCCCTCCCCTGCCAGCCACTCCTCGCCTGCCCACCCGGGCTCCTTAGGGCCCCAACAGGAAGCAGTTGTTGGAGCTAAGCAGCCACCACGAGAAAGAGTTGGCAAAACAGCTCAGTTCAAATTGGATCTGACCGAGAAGCAGGACCCCTGATTTAGTGCAATATTAAAAATGCAAATAATTTTTCTGCGGACCAGCAAAATTTTCTCACGGACCACCAGTGGTCCACTGACCACCGGTCGGTGACCACTGTTCTAGAGGGTCACATGATTATGATTCCCAGGAGGCTTCCAACAAGCAAGGTCAATAGGGGAAACGGCATTCACTTAACAACCCCTGGCAAAACGGTCATAAAATTAGGTGCAACTCACTTAATAACTGTATTGCTTAGTGACAGAAGTTCCAGTTTCATTTGTGTTTGTAAGTCAGTGACTACCTGTATGACTACTTCCTCACCCTGACCTAAACACACAAACTATAAACAATGTATCTATAAACTAGGGATGATACTGGATTAAAAACAAGAGTCATAAACCTATTATGAGAAATATAATACATTGTAACACCTCTGAACCCTCCAGAACAAGCTTTGACCAACAACAGATACATATTGTAAAGGCTGATTCACACAGACCTGCTATCATTAAGACTTGCATAGGGATTTGAGTGGGTGCATCTTTAACTTCTGGTAAGTAACCCAAAGTTTGTATCAGTTTTTAGTCACCGGCCAATTTATTCCACCCACTTTCCAGCTGTTACATTCTTCTGGAGCTAGTTGTGGCTGTGTTCCAGGAAGGTGATATCCATCGGCAAGGAAGAGACCCAGGTGGGTGGTTTTCAAACAAAGCCGGTTTGGGTAATTCACCGTTTCTGTCTAAATTTTCTCCTAGGTAGATAATGAATGTATTGTGCAATTTAAATGAGCCTAAATGCAAGTCTAAATGCAAATGAGACTGAAGTTCCATGGAAGAATTGGAGTTCAGCTATCAAAGCTTCTACACAGGGTATTTTGGTAGCATGAGAAGAGGATCTTGGTAGCCACAAAGGGTAATTAAAATAGTGAGCGCTGGTTATATTCATGGATGTGAGAGAAACAGCTAGGTTTGCAAAATGTTAAAAAGTTTCTAGGAAAAAGATGAAAATGTAAGCTTTTGTGAAGGTAATGTGTTGCAGATAGATTGGAGGTGTGTGTGTGTGTGTGTGTGTGTATGTATGTATATGTATATATGTATATGTATATGTATATGTATATGTACATGTATATGTATATGTATATCAGAGGTGGGTTCCTGCCGGAGCTGTCCAATGCATAGTTCCAGTAGGGAGCAGCCGATTGCGCAATTTGCGCGCGACCGCTCCGGAGCCCTCTCTGCCGGTCCGTCACGTGCGTCACCATCTTTTTTGTTGCATTTTGGGGCAATTTCACCTAAATCTCTCTCTCGCGCGCATCCTCTCGCAAGATTTTGGCGCAGTTTTGCTTCTGTGCATGCGCAAAAGCAAAATCATGCGAGGGGGCACGTGCACGTAGGGAGCGAACCCCCCCCCCAAAATGTGGAGATGCACACGCAGCGCAGTGGCACCGGTAAGGAAACAACCCGCCCCATATGTATATGTATATGTATATGTATATGTATATGTATATGTATATGTATATGTATATGTATGTAGCTGTGTTCTTAGGCCATGGAAAATGTCCCAGGGGTGGGGGATGAAAGACAAATTCTTCCTAATTTAGTTGCCAGATGAATTGTGGAATCCATGATTTCTAGCATTTTATCCTGAAAAGGTAACATTGCTCTTGCAGGGCTGAATTTATCAAGATGGGTGATAGAACAGCTTTGACAAAATTAATAAGAGCTGATGAAACAAACCAAGAAAATCCCTTTCCACCCTGAGAACAAGCCTAAAACTACTTAGGTGGGGTGGAGCACTCTAATCAGATTAGCATCTTTTCATGGATTTGAATGTGAACCTGAGAAGTGTGTCACCCTGGATGAGACTTACGTTGTTTTATCCCATTGTTCTATCTGGATGGCACCCAATAACCGGTGCTAAATTGCCCAAAGTAAAACTCTCTGGATCTGCTGAGGATGTGTCTCTGCACCAAAGCAAATGCAAGGATTCATTAAATCCAGTCTTCCTCCAGAATGATGCCCAATAGTGTGTGTACACACACACACACACACACACACACACACACACACACACACACACACACACACACACACACACCCCACACACTGGTCTGCTGCCAGTATTGTGCCTGGCAAGTGGACTGTCTGCACAATGATGATCAGCAACAAGTTTAGCATGGGGCTCTGGTGAAATATTCTTCCACTGTAGTATCGTACTGTGTTGTTCCCCTCAGACTCATTTCTAGGGATGGAAAGAGAAAGCACTAGGTGATCGCAATGCAACAGGAAAATGCTCGTGCAAACTAGATCTTAGCAGTGCCAAGGAAAGAAACTAGATATTTTCTGGATCTCAGCCTGATTTTTCTGATTGGCTCTGAAAATTTAGTGTTTTCAGAAGAACCGATACTTCAGCATCAGAGTTGCATAAATAGATCCCAACCCAAGTATGTGCATCAAACCTTCCTAGTCACATAATTAAAGCAAAGAACAGTCAGTACCTCACCTGCAAGCACCTCCCACAGGGACAGATCCTATGAAGTGGGGACGATTATGCAATCAATTGTTATTTCATTACGTAATCTTAGTGCATGGCTGGGTTCACAAATGTGGTATGTTAAATGAACTTATCTGTTGGTTTCTTTTGCCCAGGTCTTCGAATCATAGAGCTGCAAGGGTCCATTGAAATCCTTGAGTCCAACCCTCTGATTAGCGCAGGAGTCCAATTTAAAACTTTATTTTATTTATTTATTTATTTATAAATGCTCTTATAGGCCGCCCAATCCCGTAGGACTCAGGGCGGCGTACAACATGGATAAGAAACGTACAGTAAAACAGTGATAACAATTTAAAAATTAAAAACATTATTAAAACATTATTAAAAACACCATTCATGGGGGAATCTGATCTTCTTATTCACCCCGCCTGCCGGAAGAGCCATATTTTTATGGCTTTACGGAAGGCCAGCAGGGTGGGGATAGTCCGGATCTCTGGTGGGAGTTGGTTCCAGAGGGACGGGGCTCCCACAGAGAAGGCCCTCCCCCGCGGCCCCGCCAACCGACATTGTTTGGCCGATAGGACCCGGAGGAGGCCCTCTCTGTGGGACCTAACCGGTCGTAGGGAGGTATGTGGTAGGATGCGGTCCCGAAGGTAACCTGGCCCTGAGCCATGTAGGGCTTTAAAGGTCAAAACCAACACCTTAAATTGCGACCGGAGACTAATAGGCAACCAATGCAGCTGGCGGAGAATAGGTGTTACGTGGGTGTATCTCGGTACACCCACCACAGCTTGCGCAGCTGCATTCTGTACCAGTTGCAGTCTCCGGATGCTCTTTAAGGGTAGCCCCAAGTAGAGCGCGTTACAGTAGTCTAGCCGTGAGGTGACAAGGGCATGAGTGACTGAGCAAAGCCTCCCTCTCCAAGTAGGGTCGCAATTGGTGCACAAGACGGATCTGTGCAAAGGTCCCCCTAGCCACAGCTGAAAGATGTTGCTCCAATTTTAGCTGTGGGTCTAGGAGGACATCCAAATTGCGAATCTGCGAACATCGCAGATGGGTAGCTGCTTAGCTTCTCCTTCAACACATCCAGTGGATGAATGAATGACATCCATCATCTCAGTTGATTTGCTCTTACTGTTCAGAAACATTTTCTAATGTTTAAGTGGGTTTGCCTTCTAACAATATATTCCTTTTGGTCACAGAGATCTTCAAACTTGGCAACTTTAAGACTTGTGGACTTCAACTCCCAGAATTCTCCAGCCAGCTTTAGGAAATGCAAACAGAGTTTATAGGTGATACATTTCAACTGCATCTAATGATAGACTCCACAATTATTTTTTATTTTTATTTTCTGTCTAACAGATTAACCCACTAGAATCAGGAGGGCTTTTGTTCAAAAGTGACCTTCTTTCATCCCAGCCATGAACCTTGACGTTCCAAAACCAGAATTCAAATCTCCCACCAGGGTGACTGGGGGGCCTGTCACTCCCAGGAAAGTCCCTCCCAAATTCAAACAGAGACAAACCAGGCAGTTCAAGAGCAAGCCACCAAAGAAAGGTGTTCAAGGGTGAGTGAGATACACTGTTATTTTGCAGGAAGAAGGGAGTTTATTTATTTATTTATTTTGTGAGATTTATATACCGCCTCACAGTGCGAGCACTCTCTAAGCAGTTTACACCAGTAAGCAATGTATATTTATATTGCCTCCAACAATCTGGGTCCTCATTTTACTTACCTCGGAACGATGGAAGGCTGAGTCAACCTTGAGCCGGTGAGATTTGAACCGCTGACCTGCGGATCACAGTCAGCTAAAGTGACCTGCAGTACTGCCTCTAACTGCTGTGCCACCTCGGCTCATATAGTTCACTTTCTTTTAAATCAAAGCTGCCCAACCTGAGTTCCAGCCCCAACTGGCCCTTCAAAGCCACAATGTGACTTCCAGGGCCATACCCACAACTGTCATTCAGTTGTAATGTGTGAAGTATAATAGAAAAGAAACACATAGGTAGTCCTGGACTTTCAACCGTTCATCCAATAAGTGTTCAAAGTTACAGCAGTACTGAAAAAAGTGACTTATGACCAGTTTTCACACTTACGACTGTTGTAGCATCACCACAGTCACATGATCAAAATTTGGGCTCTTGGTCAGTGGCGTGTATTTATGACAGTTGCACTGTCACTATTTGTCACCTTCCCAGCCAGCTTGTGACAAGCAAAGTCAATAGGGAAGCCAGATTCGCTTAATGATCGCGTGATTCACTTAACAACTTCAGTGATTTTGTTTAGTAACTGTGGCAAAAAAAGGTCATAAAATGGGGCAAAGCTCACTTAACAACGGCCTTGCTTAGCAATGGAAATTTTGGGTTCAATTGTGGTCGTAAATCGAGGACTACCTGTACATATTGCTTAAATATCTGTATAGGTGTTTCCCTGTAGTGTAGCTGCAGACCAATTCCTGAACTCCCTTACATTATTTCTATAATTCTCTTCTGTTAAAAAGAATAGCTTTTTTTAAATCACCCAACTTATGTGCAACTGAACAAAGAGGTAATATTTCCACAAAGTGATCGTGCGTGGAAGCCAACTTTTTAAGAAAATAGTTTTTTTTTCTTTTGCAGGTTTGGTGATGACATTCCTGGTATGGAAGGCTTGGGAACAGGTATGAAGGATCGATTGATTACATTAACCTGAAGTGCTGAAGTGAGAAAGTCAGGCTTCTGCAGGTTCCTTGCAGTTTATCCTTCTCCACATTGCTATGGGCAGGTCCAGCTGTTTTCAGCCACGAATGGGATATTTTGGGCAATGTCACAACTCGCACTGAAACCTTTCTACTGTCAGTGGCCTGCTTCCTTCGTCTAAATTTACTGAATTCCCTCAGTAAACTGTGAATTCCTTGTTCCTGTGATTTTACTCCCTTATTATATTTTGGCAGTTATATTTCTGTTCTTTTTTATAACGAGCATTCTCTGGGCGGGTTGCATAAAAGGGATATAATCCACAACAGATATTTACCAATTTGTTTTAGGAAGGATCAACCCTAGAACCTGCTCCAAAAAAACAGGGAATTACTATCTAGTTGGCAGATCTGGGCAGAGCCAACACAATTCCACCAACTCCTCTTAGCTGATTTGTATGATTATTGGTAGCAGCTCCAGACCAGCAGGTGCAAAATGGCCAGTTTCAGCCAGATTGCGTTCATGGGTGTCCTCCAGTGGTGGGTTCCTACCGGTGCGGTCCACTCTATAGCACCGGTAGCGGCCCACTGGTGATGTCACAGTACCGGTGCGGTCGGTTGCCAGTGCCTGGGTGCCGCCATTTTTTAAAAAAAATTATTTTTTTAAAAAAATTTCTTCTGCGCATGCCCAGAAGCCGAGCTTCCGGCACTGCACATGCGCTGCCTTCCTACCCCACAGTGAGTCCAAGCAGGGGAGGATGGCTGAGGGAGCATGTGAGACGCTGAAAGAACGGGCGGCAGGAGCTATCTCCATTCCCCTCCCTTCAGCAGTCCGAGAAGCCACGCCCACCCGGTCACATGGCTGTCAAGCCATGCCCACCCGGTCACATGGCTGGCAAGCCACACCTACAAAATAAGCCACGCCCACAGAGTGGTAGTAAAAAAATTAGGAACCCGCCCCTGGTGTCCTCATATTTTCTTCTCGGGAGGTTCCCCACCCCCCATCCAGGATTGCAACAGGAGCAGTAGTGGGTTGTAAATCCCGTTGCTACTGGTTCGCTCGTGCGCACGTGATGCTTCTGCGCATGCGCAGAAGCGTCCCGGGTGGGTGGAGCCTCCCACTGCCACCGCTACCGGTTCGCCGATCCAGGCTGATCCGGTAACAACCCACCGCTGAACAGGAGCATCATATTTATCCAATTGCAAGTGGTTCTTGCACAGAAATTGGCTTCTGGGGTACATTAGGAAGGAGGACAGGGAAGTAAACGGCTTCAAAAAGTACCTGAGATGCTTTTACTGTTGATTATCAGACAGTAATCAGTTTTGGCAGAGAGGATGTATGTACCTAGAGCAGAAGGTCCACCCGGATGAAGTCTAGCAGCACTAAGCTGCATGTGGCACATCTATTTTTTTTAATCAAACTTTTTATTTGTACCAGTGTAAGGGGGCCAGACATCATGCTGAAGTATGATTTGTATTTTGCTATAACATGTGGAGACAAACAGTGCTCCAAAAGCTGTTTTGGCATGTGTGAGAGTGCTAAAGTAGCACCTCTCTAAACACCTTGTTGCAGCCCAACAAGTGCTGTATTTGTGCTTTTGCATGCTTAAGTATCTTTTGGAGGCTGGATCGAAAGCATTGTATAGATAGACCTAGGAATACTATAAGCATCTCCCTGGCTATCATTCTATTCCAAAAATGCTATCAGATGCTCAGATACCTGTGTTATTCTTTTCCTCTCATAAATTCCTATAAAAGCACTTCGTTTGCACCTGGGTTTTATGCTACACAGTAAGCTATGCTTCACTTAAGCACTGTTAGTGAATAAACCAAAATTTGATGCATTCACACAATCCATCAGCCACGATTACACATTAAGCTTCAATGCACATGAACAAAGTCTGTGTCTTCAAGAGGTCCGAATCCAGAGGTGGGTTCCTCCCGGTTTGGGCCAGTTCTATAGAACTAGTAGTAACTTGACGACCTGGATCGCTAGAACTGGCAGTGACCCAGGCCTGCCACACCCCCGAACTAGTTCTCTCAGCGGCGCCATAGGTGCCGCCATCTTGTTTTTTGCTTCTGCATATAAAGTACTGCATGTGCACATGTGCATGCATGTGCACGGGTGACATGCAATATGCCCCCCACTCCCTGAGCGAACTGGCAGCAAAAAAAACCAGAACCCACCCCTGTCCGAATCCATCTGTCTGCTTTCTAAAATGTCCTTATTTATTTGGCTGGGGATAACTGTTGTAGCCCATTTGGTCCTCTATCCTTTTGAATGGCTATGTGGAAGTATTGAATTGTCATATGTATGTAACATCTGCATTGATACTTCGATCAGATGGCAGTAAGGTGACTGTAGCCCTCAGTACCATTCCAAAGGAGTCAAAGATTGATCATGATCCCATTCCATTGTCTGAATTTTCAAACACCTTACAAGCTTTGAAGACATGTTCATGTCATCAGAAAGTTAATGCTGGCAAGAAGCAATAAGGGTTGAATTGATGTGCGTTCTCTTCTCTTTCAGATATCACTGTGATCTGTCCCTGGGAAGCTTTCAGCCACCTGGAGCTCCATGAACTGGCACAGTATGGTATCATTTGAAGATGTAGAAGCCAGAAACAGGCCGAATATATGCATTTCATTCAGCAAGCAAGAACACAGTTCATGAGCATTCGCATTATCCATATTCCTAGCCCTGCAAATTCACACTCCCAGTAGTAGCCTGTTGGGGCCTATAGCAATTGCTCACTAAAATAAAACCCAAGTGAATAAATCTTAGGCTTGGTTTCATACTATGGTTTCTGAAAGGATTTCCTTCCCTCCAATTAAACATTTGCAAAAGTCACAATAAACCAGAGAAATGACTTTATTTTATACACAGTAAATCCCACATTTTACAAGTCCATCATTTCCTTCTAATTTGTTTTTTAAATCCTAGTGTTTTCCCCCCACATGTGCAGCATCCCTCCTTTTTTCCCTGGATCATCTGAGTGTCCATTGGTTGTAACAGGAACTGACTGTTGGTTGCCCAAACCTGATATCATGGGTTGAGAGAGAGTGACTGACCCAAAATCACCCAGCTGCCTTTCATGCCTAAAATGGGACTAGAACTCCCACTTTCCTAATTTCTAGCCTTATGTCTTAATCACTAAACAAAACTGGTCCTCTTTTCTTCTGATCTGTCCCGTGGATCATAAAAACTTTAAGCAGTAGCTGACCTAACTGAAAACTAATGTAATATTCCTTGCTCAGGTAAGATACCAGTAATTGAAGGTCCAGGACATGGACTGCAGTGATGCACCTTTAAGATTTAAAAGAAATCTGAATAATTACAGGTTTACATTTGCACAAAATAAAAATATTGAAAATGTTAATGTGCTTCTGTATAATCCTGGAGAGGAAACTTTCAACTAAAAATAAACAGAATAAAGTGTTTGGACAAGATAGATATTTATTTAAATGGAGGAGACATACTTTCAATGAATTCAATAGTGTTTGCTTTTAGATAAATGAATACAGAATTCCAGCCTCAATTTCTCCAACAAACATAAACCCATTAAGTTTTAGAAGGGATGTCTGTACTGTTGCTATGTAACAATTGATGCATTTAATTCTATGGGTCAAAAATTGTAGACATTAAAATATGACACAGAGTAGATTTAAGAAGGAAAGCATTATATATAATCAATGAAGAACCAAAACGATTTACAACCAGGACTGAATGAAGCATATGAGGAAAATATTATATTAAGGCAATATAAGTATCTTTGTAAAGCTCATCTTTGGTAAGATCACACTTGGAATACTGCACCCAGTTTTGGTTATCATGATACAAAAAAAGATGTTGAGACTCTAGAATGATGGCAGAGAAGAGAAACAAAGATGATTAGGGCGATGGAGGCTAAACCGTACAATGAACAGTTGCAGGAACCAGATATGGCTAATCTAATGAACAGAAGGACCAGGGTGACATGACAGCAGTCTTTCAAAATTTGATGGGCTGTCAGAAAAAAGAGAGAGTCAACTTATTCTCCAAAGCACCTGAAGGCAGAACAAGAAGTTATGGATGGAAACTTGTTGAGGAGACAACCAACCTAGAAATAAGAAGAAATTTCCCGACAGTGAAAACAATCCAAGTCTTGCCTCCATAAGTTGTAGCTGCTCCAACACTGAAGGTTTTAAGAACAGCTATTTGTCCAGAATGGTATAGGGCCATGATAGTGAACCTATGGCACGCATGCGCATGCGCCTCCCGCCAGCCAGCTGGCTTTTGGGTCTCTGCTGCGCCTGCATGGTAGATGGGCGCATGTGGGAGGTGCGCGTGCATGCACGGGGTCGCATGTGCATGCGTGGGGGGAGCACACACATGCACAGGGTGGGGGAGCGTGGGGGATCACACACATGTGTGGGGGCAATGCACATGAGGGGGGTCGTGCATGCGTGCATGCAGGGGCAGTGTGCACCGGGGGGCATCGTGTGCACATTGCATTATGGGTGTGCGTGTCCGCTTTCGGCACATGGCAACAAAAAGGTTAGCCATCACTGGTATAGGAGATTGGACTAGAAGACCTCCAAGGTCTCTTCTTACTCTATTATTCTGTATTCCGTAAGTGAGATATGGCAGAGTTCTGGCATTTGTGCCTTTTGCATTTGGCCCCTCAGTATCTCCTGAGTGGAGATCTGCTACAATATGCAACTCTGAATTACTGTACTTTCACTTCAGAAAAGTGTGAGAAAGAATGAGAAGGGACAAAGTGTTCCTATTTTTGCTGCTTCTTGTTTTGGAAACCTGTACCTGGATTGGAAGTAGTTCCATATCAAAATCAGAAATTAATGGCTTTGAGAAATGACCATGAATAATTAGTTGCTAAATGTATAGGGAAGTGGCCTGGGTGTAACGGTCATCTGCTATATTATTACTCTTTTTCTGACCATGTTTACAAGTATGTACAGAGTGAAGCGATGGCAGGAAGTATCAGAAAACAAAGGGAACTAGGAGAATGAGCCAGATGTGAAAAGCAGCTTCCCCCCCCCTGTCCATTTTATCCTGGGTAAATTAACAAGTATAAAAGGTATTATATAATACTTTAGATTGATATTCCTCAAAATATTATGAATATAATCATTTTGATTATGAATATCGCAATCACAATTGCACTTAGACTTATATATCCCTTTACAGTGCTTTACAGCCCTCTCTAAGCAGTTTACAGAGTCAGCATATTGCCCACAACAATTTGGGTTCTCATTTTACCCAGGATGGAAGACTGAGTCAACCTTGAGCCTGGTGAGATTTGAATTGTCAAATTGCAAGCAGCTGGCAGGCAGCAGAGGTAGCCTGCAGTACTGCACTCTAACCACTGCGCCATCAAGGCTCATATAATCATATCCCGCAATAGGAGAACTAATGCATGTCCTCCTTCCCGCTATAATGTTGAATCCGAGCAGAAGCAATGCCTGCCAGGAGTTTTATGGCCAGAAACAAACTACCCACTTCAATCACAACCAAAACTACAGCAAAGAAGCCTATTGCTCCTGCGTGACTATTGAGCCACCTGTTCAACTGGGGAACACAGCCTCCAAGATAGATGGTGCTTTGAACTGCAAACTCTTCCATGCCCAGGGTGCCAAAGCCACACTGAGAATTCAGGATGGTACCATTTTCCAGTGGATTCAGACAACACGATGCAGGAACGCCGCAGGCTTGCACACCTGGAGAAGTGCAGTTAAAGTACCTGTTAAGTTAAAAAAAAGGAAGAAACATTTATTTCTTAAGTTCATCCCAAAGTGCATCTCCCAGGTTTTTTTCAGTATCTATTTCGTCCTCCCAATGTAAGCCAGATCCCATGGCCAATCTATCTGCGAATTCATTGGATCAAGATCTATGTATGCAACAACAAGAACCCTCGCCCCCGATGCATTTGGGACAGTAGTGGGTTTCACTTACCTTTGCTACCAATTCGGAACTGTGAACGCGCGTTTGCGCTTGCTTCGCTCATGCATGGCGCTTCTACGCATGCGCAGAACCTTCTGTGCATGCGCAGATTGTCCGTGATGATGTCCAAGTGGGTGGGCGGAACCTCCTGCCACCATTGCTACTGGTTCACCCGAACCGGAGTGAACCAATAGCAACCCACCACTGATCTGGGATCCAGAAAATCTTGAAGCTCTAGCTCAAATCATGCAAGATTCTATCCATATCTCGGTTTACCTTTTTCCCTCTTCATCTAATGGATAGTTCATAAAATCAGCTGTTAAAACTATTTGCTAGGACTCAAGCCTGCTGCAGTGACTCAAGGAGTGGTAAGTACAGCTATAATCTCTCATAAGCAATTGGCTTGGGTCAAAAGTCCTATCTATAAAAACTTGCATTAACCAAGGAAGTCTTTGAACAAAAATGGGCTGAAACCAATTTTACCTATCACCTATGTGACCAAAGGATAAGGTTCCTTGCTATATCTACTTATGTTTGGTTTCCAAACTGACGACTGAGTTCTGATAACATGACCTGAGTTCTTGAGATAGTGAAGTAGACTGAGTTTAATCTCCACCCTCCTGTGCTGAACAGGCAGCTGAGGTTGTTAAAAGTGACTGGGCCAAGAATGTGTTCACAGACCTTATGCAAAACTCTTTTGCAATGAAAATTGTTTATTTCTACTATTACTGTAATCAGAGATAATACATTAATCAAACAGATTAGGAATTATCTAGAGTAACAAGTAAAGATGAAAATATATCACAGTGACTTCCTAATAGACAAAGATACTAATATTTAAACAGCATATGTGGCCAACCAAAAGACTGATCCAAAACATAGAAAATGGGAAATACCTAAACCAAAACAGTCTTGATTAACCATTCTGCTCCAAGCAAAAATGGAGGCAATACTGCTGAAGCAAAAGAGCCAGTCATTATTATCACACTGTTCTTTATAAGGATTATTTTAAGCATCTCAGAAAGAAAGAATGCCAAGAAAGGCAACAGAAGAGATACATGGGCATACCTTTATGTATAATGAAAACTAAGACTGTTCATAGCACATTTAACAGGAAGACAATAATAATGACTTGTTATCTAGTGCTGCTATATAAGATGGTGTTTTATATGAAGGGGCAAGAAAGAGATTCCTGTCTCAATCTAACCAAACTAAGAATGAGGTGAGTAACCTGCAAACCTACTAATAGTGTATAGGATTCCAGTTATTATGGGCATGATCAGAGAGGATGGACATCACAATTCAACATATGTGGGGAGCTACCATGCCTTATGTTGGAGACTAAGACTAACCTGTTCTGGGAGATACTTTTCATCATAATGCACAGTGCTGTTTATTTTAATTCTACAGGAATGCTCCCTTATATTTCCATTCAGAAACAATAAAATACCTTGCATTGTTTCTAGATGGAAATATATAAAAGCATTCCTGAAATCAAATAGCAAATAGAACCATTCATTCACTCATATTATTTAGACAAAGCTAACTTTGGCATGAGACAATCCCTGGGCAGCAAAATTTCAGTGACAACATTAATTGGACAATGTTAAAATGAAAATAAATTTTACATTTTCCAGATTTCAGTGCTACAATTATCTCTGCCTGCCTGCCTGCCTGCCTGCCTGCCTGCCTGTGTCTGTCTCTGCCTATCCATCCCTCCATCTGTCCATCCCTCCATCCAATCATATTTCTAGACTGCCACGTTCTCCAAGGATTAAAGTTATACTCTACTCTGCTTGGGCACTCCTATCTTTCCTGGAAACTGATAATATAGGCCAAAAATTTTACTCACAAATTTGCTTTCCAGTCCAGATAAGACTTTACTCCACAGCATTGGAGACCTGATTGAATTTCATCCATAATGAACTGGAGATCTAGATCGTCCTGGTACTGTAACATTGCCACCATAAGAAAATTTTGCAAGGAAGCCTTGATGTGTTGTCTCATAGAAAAGACAACAATTCCACTCAAAACTTCCAAAACCAAAAAAAGTATTATCCCTCCAGTAAAAAGCTTCAGAAGAAAGATACATTCAAAGAGGGCTCCTGTACAGCCCAAAAGGGATATAGATGTAGCTACTAGTCCCACTAATACAAAAAAAAGCATGGGGTCACTGCCCAAATGTGTTATACGTTCACTTTCCAGGGATTCTTTCTCTGAGAGCCCCCAAATTCCTATGGCCAAAATGAATAATCCTATAATGGAGAAAATTGTGTTCCAAATAAAGGTCAAGCATTTAGCACAGTGGCTAAATGAATCCAGAGGAAGATGGGAAGTCTGATGAAGGAGGTGCCATTGTCTTGTCGGTTTCCAAGAACGACCACTTTCTTGTCCATCAGGGCTCAGAGGTGTGCCTGGTGCATTATATGAATAATACTTGTGGTCATTCTAATCAACAAAGAAGAGAATCAGAGAATGGAAATTATATATCAGAAACAGGAAACAAAAAAATATAGAACATGCATTTTTCCTACAGTATTTGAAAGGCAATACATAACTGAAAAACTCTGAAATATTTTTGTGTTGGTTTTCAAAATTTAACACTTTTACAATATGACTGGACTATTAAAAACAACAAGATTCATTCCTCTATTCCACTATATTAGTATCCAAGATACTTGGGACCTCATGGGGATTAAGTATATCATTCAATACATCTGGAATCTATAGCATGGATGAGGAAACTATGGCCATCCAGATGTTTCCTGACTTGAGTATGGCTTTAACCCTAATTACTATGGACAAAACTGAGTGTAATTGGTATTATAATTCAACATATAGTCCTTGACTTACAACAGTTCGTTTAGTGACTGTTCAAAGTTACAACAGCACTGAAAAGAGTTATGACCATTTCTCACACTTATGACCATTGCAGCAACCCTGTGGTCATGTGATCAAAATTCAGACGCTTGGCAACGGTCTCATATTTATGACAGTTGCAGTGTCTTGGAGTCATGTGATCACCTTTTGTGACCTTCTGACAAGCAAAGTCAATGGGGAAGCCAGATTCACTTAACAATCATGTTATTAAATTAATAATCGCAGTGATTCACTTAACAAGTGTGGCAAGAAAGGTCGTAAAATGAAGCAAAACTCACATAACAAATGTCTGAGCCCAACAGAAATTTTAGGCTCATTTGTGGTTGTAGGTTGAGGACTACCTGTACACTGAAGGCAATAATTTTTCTTCTCATGCCGTATTGTTCCATAGAAGAGGAATAGACCTTCTATGTCTATGTATATTGATTTCTGATTTCCAGTGTTACTTACTTATGTACTTTTGTACACTGTCTGCTCTAATGACTCTAGATGGAATATGGTACAAACTTAAGAAAAAAATCTGTGAAAGAATATAATAATTTTAATAAGGTACTTATAATACCTCCCTCAACCATGTTTTCTGAAAGAGTTTACATAAAAAAGGAATTTCTAGCATTTTGCATATTTTTTTAAAAATGGACATATATCTTTATGGATGTCAACCTGTTATCTGACATACAGACTATTATTCTGAGAAAGGAGCCTAACTATATCAGTGGTTGGAAGTACCGGCAATGCTAATTTGTTAATCAAGAGTGACCACTTGGTAGAGCATGAAAGATTCTTGCCTTGAGGAGATTAACTACACAGTGTGATTGGAATGCATTGTGTCCATGTGATCCACCATGGAAAATAGAACCGAATCTCTTTATAATGAGGAAACCAACTTTGTCTCATTATAGCAGTCCATCCCACCTGGTTAGGCAGGGAACGTATGTTAAAGAAGTGTCCAAAAAGAGAGCCTTCTCTGCCATTGCCCCTGCCCTAGGGAATATTCTCCCCTCAGAACTGAGGTGGGCTGCCACCCTCCCGGTCTTGCTGTCATTTATAAACAAAATACAAAGATTTGGAATGAGAAAAATGAGTAATGATGGCATATCATTGTACATAAAATTGTTTTAAGATGTCACTTCCCACTTCTGAGAAGTGGGAGTGAGAGGCATGGAATCGGGATGTTGCTTCTATGTTGCAGGGTGGGTACTGTATTCTGGGAAAGCCTTCTGGCATAGATAAAATTGGCCCTTCTCCTTGATGGCTTTCAGGAGGATGTAAAAGACCAAATTGTTCTGAAGTACATTCTTAGTTAAGTGGAACCCACTGTTTTTTAATTTAACTACTTTATTTACCGTATATTGTCTTGTGTCATTTAATTTTATGATGCATTTTTCCATTTAATTTAAATTTACTATACCATGTTTTCAAGCCAAATTAGCTGCAAGTCACCAAATTACCACAGAATATAAATAAGATAAATATATAACAAATAGTTGTAAGGTGTCCCTAAATGGTGAAGAGAGAGAAGAATGGAGTGGTTATAACTGAAAAATCTCCATTTTGGCTACTTTATTCTCCTGGCTCTATTTCTGGAGGTCCAAAAACAATAATCCCTGACTCCAATGTAATTCTGAACAATCAATCAATTAAAAAAGACCCAGTCAAGGAAACTAATTCTGGTAAATGTGCTTTTCCTTAACTACGATGATTTTGGTGTAATAGTAAACATTGCCATGGTTTAGCATGTTGTTTATGAATCTGAATTATTCAGAATTGCTGCTTTAGGATAAATATTTGAAAATCCAGAAAAAAATATTGATGTTAAAAATCTTTAAATCACCTGGAATTGTTTAACTGAAAAAGTTATGTACATATTTGATTTTAGTTTGATTTGTATTGTATTTCCTCTGGCTATTTCTGGCTATTTCTGCTGTATTTCATTCAGCAAATGTGTCCATCTCCCCCCCCCCAAAAAAAAGTCAAGGACAAGAGAAAAAGATACAATAAGACACAATTTGAACTGAAAAAGGAACCGTTTTAAATAAGTGAAGAGATGCAATATAAAAATTTGGTGGTCAGGTTGACACTTGTATAGATAAATGTGAAATATAGCAGAAGTAACATTGCCAAGAGCAATAAACATAAAATGGCACTGAAAATAGCTCTTTGTCAGCAAATAACCATTTTTAATTTTAAAAGTTACTAAAATAATCAAAGTAAAAACAAATTTACCTTGATCGTTTTTAAGGGACACTTGTAAGAAAGCTAAGATGATTCAGCATATTTATCTGGAAAAAGTGCCATAAAATTCACTGGGATTTTACTTTTAATAAATATACTTGCTTATAATTTATTAATACTATTTCTTATTGGATACTGCTGCAGGATGGATTTTAGAGTTGACACCTCTGAAGCATTTCTGTCACACTTTCTTATGCTTGCTTCTTAGGCAACAAAGAATAAATAATCTCCCAGTTAAAAAACAAACAGAACTGAAAAGTAGCATCATATGCCAAGAACAAAGATTCAAGATCTCCTTGGATAAAAGCTGAAACAAGGCCAACATGTAACACAAATCCTTGTTATTACCTTTGATAGCAAAGCTTTTATTTCATCTTCTCCCATCTTGGTGCTCGGAAAGTGAAGATACTTCAAGAAAGAATTCACAATTGTAATCGATTTCTTCATATTTAATGTACAGCATGAAATGGATTTGAAATGATTCCGCAGCTCTTTGGAGTAGCCAGATAACAGTCCAACATTCATGTATGAGGAGAATTTTGGAGTAGACCTACCACAGTCATACTTGCATCATGTGAGAAATCACATTTCTCAGCTTAAAAAGACTTGCTTTGTCTCACTTGCTGTAAGTATGTTCATTAAACAGTAGTATATCATTATGCCTGTCAGCTGAGTGCATAGTACTGTGTAACTATTAAGTCTATGTAAAACATGCAGACGGGATAGTTAAGGTTTACAATGCATAGGAGTACAAATAAAACACCTTTCCTTCAATCTTTAAAGCAGCTATATCTTTTGCAAAGCTCCCAGGCCAGGGGTGGGTTCCTCCTGGTTCGGACCGGTTCTAAAGAACTGGTAGTAACTTGGCAGCCTGGGTCGCTAGAATTGGCAGTGACCCAGGCCTGCCACGCCCCCGAGCCGGTTCTCCTGCCGCCGCCGTATGCGCCGCCATCTTGTTTTTAGCTTCTGCGCATGCACAGCTTTTTTTAAGTACTGCGCATGCACGTAGGGCGCACCACACACGAGCACCCACATTTTGATCCAAAAAAACTAGCTTGTATGTATTCAAATTTACAACCTAAATGTTGGAGATGTGAATGTGAAGATGCAACTTATTTTCATATTTGGTGGTCTTGTAAGAAAATTAAGGCTTTTTGGATTAAAATATGGTGGATTATTCAGAATATTTTGAAGAAAAAAATTAAGTTTACATCACAGTTCTTCTTGCTGGGAATAATTACGGACTGTACTGTAATAGACATACAATATATTGTAATTGGCTACTATTAACATGTACATTTTAAAAAATGATAACTTTTGGGATATTTACAAGAGGGCTTACATAGTATTTGCAAATAGGTATGTAAAGAAACAAAACCCTGAATCTGCTAAACTTTTGCTGAGAGGAACCAATACAAATGAGTAATTTAAACACATTTACCTGGAACTAGATCAGTTTAATTAGTCTGCAACTATAATTGCAATATGTGAGTAGCCTATATTATATACTGATGGCTGTAAAATTGTTTATAGAGAAATTGTATCAGATTTTATGAATCAGTTACAACATACCGATATTACTGTACATCATAAGTGTAATGTTCCAAAGAATAGTTTGAAAAGTGGTTTGGTTCAACATTCAATTTTTTGTCAGAATGACAGTGTGTTGCAAATGCATGCTTTGATCAGTGTTTCTCCTTCCAATAATAGTTATTAACATTCACCTATCTTCACATGTGGGTTTTTTCATTTTGGGCTAAATATGCAATGTGAATTCAGCCATAATGATTTGCAAACAATGGTTTATTATTGTGTTTTATACAATACTTCTGACTAAATGTACTATGGCTTACCTAAATATGTATAGCAAGCCATATAAAAATAAAAAGTAATGTTGACTACATAACTATATTTCCCTTATTAATATAGCAGTTTCACTCTTATACATGCACAGAAAACAATCTAAATTTAAAACAATTCTATCTAGATATGACATAACTTCATTTTCAAAGGCTGCTCAAAGTATCCAGATCTGAAATTAAAGTAGCCATGCTCATGCATCACATTAACCTTTAGTCTTAATCATAGTTTGTTGACACACTATATATTAGCGAGGTTCACACTACAACATGAATCATAAACATGAGTCATAAACCAGTCGCAAGCTACAAAGGTTAAATTCATTCATCACAACAGAATGAAAATATAATATGGCTTAGTAACGCATACAAAATTCTGACAATCTTATGAGGAAGGATTGATCCCCGTGATATGACAAAACATGGTCTGTCTTGGTTGTGGTTTATTCACCAAACCACGTCAAAGCAAAGAAAAACTTTTTAGTCCGATATTCAAATTTGACCCAAGTAATTATTTCAAGTAAGATCACTTCTCAGTATGCAGAAAATGTGTTTTGAGTAGAAAATAGGTTTCCTCAAACACCCTCTTAGAAGTAATTTTGTGGATAGTAAAAGTTTGGCAAGTGCGGGATTCGGTTTTCTTAACCGAAGACTCAAGACCCAAAGGTGCTTTTTCAAGAGGCAACTGGTTTTTCTTTGAAGACGTTTTGCTTCTCATCCAAGAAGCTTCTTCAGCTCTGACAGGATAATGGGATGGAAGAATTTATAGTCCTTGCAGACAGCTGGTCTGCAAGGACTATAAATCCTTTTAGACTAGAGGGTCGTTGAAGCACTTAGAGGTTTATCTGGGTCCTCAGGGTCACCTGAGCAGTGCTCCTGGTTACTTCAACATGCTCCAAGTGCTTCAACAACCCTCTAAAAGGATGCAAATGACCAGCTGTCTACAATAAGGTGACCAGACGTCCCGATTTTGGCGGGACAGACCCGCTTTTTCATGATTTGTCCCGCGTCCCGCCCGTCCTCTAAAAAGTCCCGATTTTTTGAAAGAATGCACGACTAGTGCATTCTTTCAAAAAATCGGCCTGAAAGGGCGGCGTGCGAGATTGGGGGAGGAGTGAAACTTTCGGCGGGCACTGGAGGGCGGTGAAGAGGCGCCTGATGCAGCCCCGCCCTCTCGAAACGGCCGGCGTCGCGGTGGGCGGGGCGGCCCAAGGGAAGGAATTGCATCCAAGATGGCCCTTGGGCCGGCGCTGGCTCAGCCGGCCGGGGCAGCCGGGACTGGGGGCCCAGCCGCAGGGGCAGCAGCAGCAGGCCTCTCAGCTCGGGCCGGCCGTGGGCGGCGTTGGCGGCGGGCGGGCGTCCCGCGTTGTTGACTCCTCTGGCGGCGGCTGGAAGCTGGGGGGAGGGGGAAGGGAGGCTGCTCCTCCTCTCCTTCCCCCGCCCCATCCCTAGCCCCACCCTCGGAGGTGCCGCTGCTGTTGGGAGGGGTGAGGGACGAGGAGCCGTCGCCGCTTTGAGCTTACGAGCGGCGCAAACAGCCCTTCCTCGTCCCCCTCCCCTTCCTTCCCCCCATCGCCTCGCTGCCGCCGTTGCCCTGGGGCCAGGCGGGCGACCGGGAGACCGCGGCGCTTGGATGCTTGGAGCAGGTAAGCTGCCGGCTGCCTCCTTTCCCCGTCTCCCGCCTCCCGTTCGTTGCTTGCCAGCCCGGCCGAAGGGGAGGCGGGAGGCGAGGAAAGGCTTCCCGAAGGGGAGGCGGGCTCCTGGGAGCCGGCAGCCCTTCGGGAGCCCGCCTCCCTTTCGGGAGGCCTTTCCTCGCCTCCCGCCTCCCCTTCGGCCGGGCTGGCAAGCAACGAACGGGAGGCGGGAGATGGGGAAAGGAGGCAGCCGGCAGCTTACCTGTCGCGAGCTCCAGGCATCCAAGCGCCCCCCCCCCGCCTCCCCCCCCTCACCTGGACGCCATTTGCTGTTTTGCCCTCTGCGCATGCGCAGCATTCTGCGCATGCGCAGAGGGCAAAACAAATGGCAGCGCCCAGGCGCCCCCCCATCCCGCTTAAAAATAAAAAAATCTGGTCACTTTGGTCTACAAGGACTATAAATCCTTCCTTTCCCCACTATCCTGTCAGAGCTGAAGAAGCTTCTTGGATGAGAAGCGAAACATCTTCAAAGAAAAAACAAGGAAGTCCAGTTGCCTCCTGAAAAAGCACCTTTGGGACAACCATGACCTGGATGACTGAAAATCTCTACAGACTTTTAGCGCAGACTCAAGACTTTACGGATTTTTGTGCCGTAAGAGCTAAGCTGCTCCTTTCCCAATCTTTTGCGCAGAGACGCGCCTACGACCTGCACCCCACGGGGAGAGAAAAAAAATATCTTGGACAAAATGTCTATAGAGCTTCTCAGCCATCCAAGTCATGGTTGAAAGAACTGCAGAAAGAACTGCAGAAAAAACAATTACTGCCAACCTGCCTTCCCTATACTGCAGGAGTCAAAAAGAGGGCTGTGAAAATATTTACTGACCCCTCACATCCTGGACATAAATTGTTTCAACTCCTACCCTCAAAACAATGCTATAGAGCACTGCACACCAAGACACAAGAACAGTTTTTTCCCCCGAACGCCATCACTCTGCTAAACAAATAATTCCCTCACCACTGTCAAACTATTCACTAAGGCTGCATTCCTATTACTATTAGTTTTCTCATTGTTCCTATCACCCATCTTCTCCCACTTATAACTTGTTGCTTGTATCCTTACGATTTATATTAATATTGTTTCCTGATTGCTTATTTGTACCCTATGACAATAATTAAGTGTTGTACCTCATGATTCTTGACAAATGTATCTTTTCTTTTATGTACACTGAGAGCATATGCACCAAAGACAAATTCCTTGTGTGTCCAATCACACTTGGCCAATAAAGAATTCTATTCTATTCTATTCTATTCTATTCTATTCTATTCTATTCTATTCTATTCTATTCTATTCTATTCTATTCTATTCTATTCTATTCTATGTCATCCAAGCCATGGTTGAAAAGAAAAAAACAAGGAAATCCAGTTGCCTCCTGAAAAAGCCAACAGCCGAGAAGCCACTAGGAGGAGCCAGCGAATGGGACTGGGAAAAGGAAAGAGAGAGGCGAAGGCTGCGTCTTCTTCGGGGCGGACCTTTTCTACCCGGAACCTTGTTGCTTCTCCTGCACTACCGGGCGGGAACGGTGACGCGGCAGTATTGGCGGCGCACGAGCAGCGAAGAGGGCGGGTAAGGGGCGGAGCTGCCGGAGCCGGGGCAGGACGAGGGTCGGAACGGCGGCAAGGATATGGCGGAGACCATTGTAAGTTCGGCTCGTTGAGGGGACGAAGCCGGGGAGGGGGAAGGAGGGGGGTCTCCCTCCTCTCTTCCCTCAGCCCCCCCGGGGGGGGGTTTCCCTCCCTCCGGTCTTTTGTCATTGTGGGGGGGTGGGGAGGAAGGCGCCGCGCTCAGGGCTCTCCCTTGGCTTCCCCAGCGCCTGCCCGGCTGGGGGCTGACAGCTCTGCCTTGGAAGATGGGAAGCACCAGCCCGCGGTGGGGTTTATTTTCATGTGCCGTCTCCCTTGCCAGGTTTGTGGAAGAATAGGGAGATCGCGGGGACCTCCCTGAACGAGGAGGGGAGGCTACTGCAACTGAAGATAGGGGGCCCCTCCCCACCTTCGTTGAGTGTTAAAAAATCAGAGCTTTCAAGCCAGTTTCGTAATATTTTTTTCCTCCCCCTCCCCGAAAAAAGTAGTGTGACTGGGCAAGATGGACCAGAAATGAAGAATTTTCAAAAGCAAAATCCTCCCAAGTTCTCTGAAGAAAATGTGTGGATAGCATGGATATGTCCAGTAAATTGGACTGACTTAACATTTGGGCTCTCTTTAGGGCAGGATATATGCAGAGAGTTCGGAAATTAAAAGCTGAGGATTTGGTACAAATACATGATACATAGAATAAGAACCTATCTCTAAATATTTTTTCTCTTGAAATACCGGACTACTTTTCCTATAATCCCAAAATGATATGTTCATAGGAGTTGTAGTCTAATACATTTAGAAGGCAACAAAAACTTGGAAAAGCTGACAAAGTTTCTGTAACTTTGATTTTTCCCCCTTTCAAACCCTAATTATTTTGGATCCAGGTTCAATATTAACATTACTTGCAATAAATTAAGATAGCTACATCCATAGGATATATGACTTCCTGCCCACATTCCCTTAATTATTGTATTACTTTGCGTGCCAGACAGCGTAAATCATGTGCATATCCTGGTGGATCACTTGTTTTGGGTTTTGACAGTAGGAAACTACTCAGTAAATAAGTGAAGCTTTGACTATGTTAGAAGTACTTCAATACTTGCTTTATATTAACAGCATTTAAGAAGTATCTACAATGTTTTTCTTACCTGAATTGGCAAAGGTGAAAAACTGTCCTTTATGATCAATGAGAAAGTTAACTGAAGAGTAAGCAGATCCTACCATGGTTAAAAGCATGTTACACTTCCATCTTTCTTTTCTATCAGATTTTATTTTAATAAAGAAATAGATAGAAAAATAGGTTATGAATAGCAGGATCAATTCAAAAAATCTCTTTTGGCAGCCAAGTTTGTATAATATTTCATAAAATTAGACAGGACAAGTTTTAATAAATTTAGGTCAATTTGCCTTGTTTTATATTAATGGATTGTCAATATCTTTGGTATTAGTACTGGCTACATTGTATTTGGGTCACATTGATACAATTAGTTATATATTGCAAATTGCAGGCAATTTGAGCAACCTGTAGCCTTCCATTTCAGCAGCTAGATTATAATATGAATCCGTTTGATTTAAATTCTGCTTTTAGTTGAATTTAATCAGTATTTTGATATAGTGCTTTACAGAATCTTTAGTTTCCTTTTAACATAGGGTGTCCATGTGGTATCCTTTAAGTCACTTATACATCCATTCAAATTATATCTGATTTCTTTATTACCAAAGTTTATACTAAATTTTCAATTTTATTTATTAATTTTAATAAATTTTAAACTGCCAATAACCATGGTATGTATAATTACATAAATATGTAATGGACTATTGCACATTTCAAAGTAAAACTATGGGAGATTATATAATTTTGAAATAAATGCTATTTGCTATTTTTCTCCAAATTTAACTGCTTGCTACAGTTCCAAAATATCACTGTTGCAAAATTCAAGTTTATAAATGACATTTGTCAGATTTCATGGTTAGCAGTATCTGTTTTTTGTAGTATCTCCTGAGGTACCAGTTGGTAAATATCTGCACATCCACATCTGGAAATTGCAGTCTATCAGCTTTTCTTTAAAGTATTTTTTTATTATACACCAAACTTTTAAATGTTCCTATTTTTAAAAATACAGTTTCCTCTTGAAATTAGTACCTAATAGAAAGTGGGTGTGCACATGTGTACGCACATACATTATCTAGTTTTAAAGAGATTTTAAGATTTGGACATTGTTCAAGGAGATAATTAATGGTTTGGCATGATCCTAGGATTAGTCATTTAGCTGTGTCTCCAGGTGGAATCCTAGCTGGAATTATGGAATCAGCACTTTGAGGCAAAGGAGTTGAGCTCAATATAAGAGCATCTTTACCTTTTAAAGACAGAATTGCTTCACAATGGTGTTGTGGTGCAGTGTAGTCAGATCCAATTCATATTCAAACAGAAATTACTTATGTTTATTGTAATAGAATTATCAAGAAAGCCATGTAGAATTGCTTCTTTGCATTATTACATTTTTCTGGAACCACGTGTTGGAAAGCTATCATATTAAAAAGTGTTTCAAACATTTTATAGGACATTAGCATGTGTAAATTTCCACCATGTTTAATTCTTACATTGAAGTGAAGTGAGCCCCAATTAATCTGTAAAATCTGCTCTTAAACTGCATCATCTTTTTGTGTATCTTTTTAAATTCCATAAGAAGATATAATATACATTTATTGCTAAATGTTGGCCAAAACAAGTTAGTCTCTTATCAAAGCTAAGCTTGACTTCCTCAGTAAATAGATGCTATTCTTCCTGTGTCCCTATGTATCCTACAGGATTGGTGTGACTTTTCATTTTAATGAAGATGGATGACAATTTTCCTTTAAAATAAAGCACACACAATTAATGATGCAATGTTATGTAATATTATTTTAACAGTCTGAAAAGCTCATGAATTTTCTTTATAGGCCTGAATTAAAGCTCTACAATTTGTAACTTAAAAACTTAAAATTCATTCTATGTTTTTCTAATATTATTTATTGCTAGCTGTGAAGTAATGAAATTAACAGTTAAGTACAATCCTGTTGTACAGCTATTAATTTCATTACTTTGGCTAGCTACATATTTTTTACAAACTAATTTTTATATGTTAAAATAACATTTATGAAATGTTACATCTCTCACATATTCTAGAGTCAGACTTATATATGCTCTTTTTTTGCCTTAATCATGAAAATTTGATGGACGTTATTTTTAAGTTATTTTTGTTTAACTTTTTCCCAAATCTCTAAAATTCCTTATAGATAATCCGTGTCCAGTCACCAGACGGAGTGAAACGTATTACTGCAACAAAACGAGAAACTGCTGCAACATTTCTGAAAAAGGTATTCTATTTTTGGCATATTCTTTGGGCTACCCTAAGATAGTAATAGAAGTTCATCCCACATTGGTTGAATAAGCCAACCCAAGCATCTATGCTGTTTAGTTTTTACCCAGAAACTTTTGGTGATGCATTTTCACTTCGAATTTTCACTAAAGCTTTATCTGAATTCAAAGAGAGCAAAGAAATTCCAGAATCTCTATTGACACTGCCTTTATTAGGCCAAAATCAGGCTGACCAAATAGTGTGTATCCCTCTGAATAACTTCATCAGATAAAATTGCAAAACAATAGTTTGGGGAGGGGTCACATTATGAAGTCTACATCTGAATGCAGTGTTAAATTGTAGTATGAATGTCTAGAGAATATAGTGTTAGGCTCTATTTTGAACTTGTCCTGACACGCTGCAATGTATTTCTGTTGAAGGATTGTTTTAAACTGTTTGATGGGAAAAGATCTGGTGTGATGAATTACAGCATCTGCCAGTCAGATGTTGCAGAGCAAAAAGGTTGGTCTCCATGTTGAGAGACCAGTAGGATTAGTACAGGTAAAGTGAGCAGAATGAGAAACAATTATTGCATTCAGAATTGCCATGTTAGTTTATTCCTTTAGCATTCTATAACTTATGCAGAACCCCCATCTGCACTCATAAGCATATGTAGTAGGAACAGGATTATATTACATTTTGCAGAATTTAATTCCTAATTCTGAGAAATGTACAAATAGGCCAATATATTATAATCATTGTAATTATTGACTACTTATGTAGTGAGAGCCAGTGTCCTATAACTGGTTAAGGTACTGGATTAGGTGCAGTGAGGCTCTGGTTCTAATCCTCCCTTAGGCACAGAAGCCAATTGGGTGTCTGTAGGCCAGTCACTCACTCAGAACTGAAAATAGGCACTCTGAAAAATGGCTGAAGGACATACCGTATTTTTTGGAGTATAAGACGCACCTTTTTCCTCCTTAAAAGTGGCTGAAAATTTGGGTGCGTCTTATACTTCGAATGTAGCTTTTTTTTACAGCCCTAACTAGGTGCTAACAGATCTTCCCAGCATTTACCTTGCAGGCTTTTTCATTGTTACTCTCTCCAAAGAATGTTTTTTTAGCCCTAAGTCTTTGCAGGTTTTTTTTTTCATTGCTCTACTTGCTCCAAAGAAGGTTTTTTCCAGCCCTAACCAGGTGCTAACGATCTTCCCAGCTCTTACCAGCTTGCAGGCTCTTTCATTGTTACTCTCTCAGAAGAAAGTTTTTCCAGCCCTAAGTCTTTGCAGGGTTTTTTTTCATTGCTCTACTTGCTCCAAAGAAGTTTTTTTCTAGCCCTAACCAGGTGCTAACGATCTTCCCAGCTCTTACTGGCTTGCAGGCTCTTTCATTGTTATTCTCTCAGAAGAAGGTTTTTTAAAATCCTAACCAGGAGATAAAATAATGTGCTGAAGCTGCTCTGAATAAGTTTTTTTCTAGCCCTAACTAGGTGCTAACTAGGTGCTAACGATCTTCCCAGCTCTTACTGGCTTGCATGCTCTTTCATTGTTACTCTCTCAGAAGAAGGTTTTTTTAAGTCCTAACCAGAGGATAAAATAATGTGCTGAAGCTGACCAGACTAAGGATGCTAGCCAGATGAATACCTGGTAGGCAGATTGTTTTCCCCTATTTTCCACCCCAAAAACTAGGGTGCGTCTTATACTCCGGTGCGTCTTATACTCCGAAAAATACGGTACCCCTTGTCACATCATGTATTGATGGTTTCACCATATTAATTCAGCAAAAAGGGTGAAAATAGGCAGATTTTGCAACCAAACCGAATAAATATTAAAAAGAAAAACATTGACAGCTTATTTAAGAATGTAAGTAACCAATACTGCATACACCATAATTTTTTATTGAAAAAGTAATTGTACTTTTAAACATACATAACTTTAATAATGCCCATGTTCATTTTAATAAAATAAATCGTTTAAAATCATGGTGTAGTTATAACTTAAAACTGAAATACAAGTAGTCCTTCACTTACGACCACAATTTAGCCCCAAAATTTTGTTGCTAAGCCAGACATTTGTTAAGTGAATATTGTCCCATTTTACGACCTTTCTTGCCACAGTTTTTAAGTGAATCACTTTAGTTGTTAAATTAGTAACATGATTGTTAACTGAATCTGGCTTTCCCGTTTGCTTATCAGAAGTTCGCAAAAGGTGATCACATGACCCCGGGACACTGTAACTGTCATACATATGAGCCAGTTGCCAAGCATTTGATTATCTTACCATGGGGATGCTGCAACGGTTTTAAGCGTGAAAATGGTCGTAAGTCACTTTTTTCAGTGCTATTGTAATTTCAAACAGTCATTAAATGCTGTAAGTTGAGGACTACTTGTACAGCTTTATTAGTAAAGTTTCTCCTGATTCTACACTAAACATCAGAAGCAATAGGAAAACCATTAAGTTTTTTGCTGACTCCTGAGAGTCTGAAAATGTATACTTTTTATTTTTATTTTTTTAAAATAAAATTTATACGCCGCCCAACTCCCGAAGGGACTCCTGGCGGCTTACAACTATAAAAATACAATTATAGAATAAAAAGACAATTAAAACACAGTTCAAAACAAACCTTTAACAGTTATATCGCAACACATACATACATGGGGTGATCTCATTAGCCCCAGACCTGCCGGAAAAGCCAGGTGTTAAGGGCCTTCCGGAAGGCCAGCAAGGTGGGGGTATTACGGATCTCGGTAGGTAGTTTGTTCCATAGGGTCGGAGCTGCAACAGAGAAAGACCTCGCCCGCGGACCTGCCAGCCGACATTGTCTGGCTGACGGGACCTGGAGAAGGCCCTCCCTGTGCGATCTCACTGGTCGTTGGGAGGAATGCTGTAGAAGGCGGTCACGCAGATAAACTGGTCCTGAGCCATGTAGGGCTTTAAAGGTAATGACCAACACCTTGAATTGCGTCCAGAGACCAATCGGTAACCAGTGCAGCTCGCGTAAGATGGGAGTCGTGTGGGTAGACCTAGCGGCGCCCACAACAGCATGCGCAGCTGCATTCTGGACCAGTTGTAGTCTCCGAACACTTTTCAAGGGTAGCCCCACGTAGACCGCGTTGCAATAGTCAAGCCGCGAGGTGATGAGGGCATGAGTGACCGCGAGAAGAGCCTCTCGATCCAAATAGGGTCGCAATTGGTGCACTAGGCGAACCTGTGCAAAGGTCCCCCTAGCTACAGCTGTCAGATGGTGGTCTAATTTCAGCTGTGAGTCTAGGAGGACACCCAAATTGCGAACCTGTTCTGAGGGGGTTAAATTTTCGCCCCCCCAAACCAGGATAGGACGATCGATATAGTCCTTAGGAGGCAACATCCACATCCACTCGGTCTTGTCTGGGTTTAATTTAAGCCTGTGAGGAAGAGCCCATATTCTTCTGATGTAGAAAAGGCACTTCCCCTAACCCATGGTGTTGGTTCCTGAGCTCCATGTTCTGTTCAAAGCATTCATCCCTGTTGTGTGCGGATAGGATTATGGCAAGCATAAATTTTGCTCAGGCTGGCCATGCTGTCTTGGAGTTGTTGAATCCTAAAATAGAAGGAGTACATTTATGCAAAAAAGCCAGATGAGTTTCTGCAGAGAACAAATTTCAAAAGTATATTGATAGCCATATTTCAATTTAATGTCACTTATTTGCATGTCCAATTTATAAATACCTTGTTAGCTCTAATGAGGTTTTATACTGTATGTATTTGGATATATTGTGAAGCTGTTAATGTTCTTACAAATTTCCTTCTGTATTAAACTAGAGAGAGAGAAAATGTTGAAAGATGTTAGGTTTGTTTGCCCCCCTTTTATACCAGTTTCAGCTGGTGATTTGATTAATCTGTTTGAAGCAATATGTTTTCCTCCACAAATGGATTAAATATAGTTAATCATTAACATTAGCAATCAGGCTTAGTTTCTAAAATCCATCCTTATAGAGCCTTAATTTAAATGTGAACAAATGTACTGTAGATTCTTTGAATAGCTGTTATAATGTGAGTATGATAAATTATGTTCCCACTTTTGTAATATTTACAGCCAGAATAAGATGCTTTTTATCTTGATTTCTATCAATAAATTAATTTGTTTGTATAGGTTGCAAAAGAATTTGGCTTCAGAAATAATGGATTTTCTGTGTACATCAATAGAAACAGGACTGGTGAGATCACATCCTCTTCCAATAAATCCCTCAACTTACTGAAGATCAAGTAAGTATTCAGTAAAATATTGGGGCCACTCTTGGACTAGAGTTGATTGCTGTTGTGTTTTGACAAGTCAAGAGAATGTATTGTGATATCTCTATATGTGTATCTGTTAAATATTTGCCGGGTTCTATTTCTTTTATGTATTGTTATGTTATCTAGCTAAAAGGTTGACATTGCATTATATGTATCCAGTCAAAATACTAACAATCAGGAAAATAAAAACTCATAAATCACAGAGCTGCCCAATCATCAAACAAGTAAACACCATCAATCCCTAAATGCCCATTGCTTTGCAAAAGACTATTAGGAAGAGTACCAGGTACACTTCCAAGGGCAAAGTGTTCCGGGATTTGGAGGCCACGAAAAGCATTTCTTTTCACCTATGACCCTTTGTATTCTCATAAGGGTGGAACCTTGAACCTCCTCCTCGTCCCCCCTTTGAATTCAGGAACCAGCAAATTCTGCCTGGAGGAAATGGTTTTTAAGGTACCCTGGAACAAACCCATATAGAGCTTTAAAAGCAGCATTTTAATTGGTTTCAGAAACCTATTATCAACTTTGCTGCAGAGAATAATGATTCTCACCTAGTGTCATTTTGGCTGCTGCATTCGATCAGCCTCTGAATAATCATCAGCCTCTTAGAGCACATGCAATCCCAACATGTCCAAAGAGCATGAGTTACTCTCACCAGGGTTTCCAGGTCCAAGTAAGGTTGCAACTGGCTCATCAGCCCCTGCTTGGGCAATGTCCCCCAGTTATAGTGTCCATCTGCTGCTCCAGCAAGAGTAGGAAATCCACAAATACCCACAAGCTGCAGACAACCCTGTGCAAAGACTATAATGAGGCCAGCTTGGTATTTCTCAATAACTACCGTGTTTCCCCGAAAAGAAGACAGGGCCTTATATTTTTTTGAACCCCGAAATATGGCCTTGACCTTATCGGTGGGGGGCTTATTATTTTGGGGGTGCAGTAGGCAGCGAGCGTGGGACTGAATGTCCCGTTTCCCCTCCCTGTTCTTGGCGTTGGCCAAGCGGTCGGCCCGCTGCCACCGCCTCATGGAGCAGGATTTTGCAAGGCTTGTTGTGCCGTTGCATGCACGAACTGCAGGACTGCCGCGAGCTTCATCATACCGACACAGCTGGGGTCCTGCTGCCGTTCGTGCATGCAACGGCACAACAAGCCTTGCAGAGTCCTGCTCCATGAAGCAGCAGCGGTGGCGTGACAAATCTCACAGAGACTCATTTTTGGCAGGTGGGATGCGCGAGATGCACGTCCTACCTGGCACTTGTAGCTCCGTCACGTTCCTCTGTGTTATTTGTTCCCAAACTGATCAATGACCTCTCCCATCAGCAAAATGTGATCCAATAATATATGTAGGCAGACCCAGCCTTAGCAAATAGACATAGTAGGTAGAAACCTACTGCAGACGTTAAAAAGCAATGTGAAAAGAACCAAGCTTTGGAGCACCTATACTGGAGCAGCCAATGGGCTTGATTGGTCCTACACTTCCACTGTTGACTGGACCTGGCCAGTAAATAGGAGAAGAGCCACTGCAAAGTAAGGCTTCCAGTTTCTGCCTCCAGATGATGGTTTAGTAAACCACTATGGTTGATGATTTCAGAAACCACTGAAAAGATCCAAAAGGATCAAGAGAGGCACACTCCAACTTTCTACGTCCCAATGAAAGTCTTCACCAGAGCAACTAGCACTGCTTCTCTCCCATGTCTAAGTCTGAATCTTGACTGAAGACTGAATTCTGAACTGGTGATCTTTTCTATAATGTTCTCCAAAAAAGGAGAATTTGGAGACTGAGCAGTGGTTTTCCACCATGCTGTATCAAGATATGGCTTCTTTAGGAGGACACATACCACTTTGGTAGTATCTTCACCTTCCTTTAGAGCAGGGGTCGGCAACCTTAAACACTCAAAGAGCCACTTGGGCCCGTTTCCCAGAGAAAATAAAACACCCGGAGCCACAAAACATGGTGGGCATGGCCAACTCGATGTCACTCACTCTCACCCAGTCATATGACACCCCCCCAGCCACGCCTACCCAAGTTTTGTGGCTCTGTGTTTTCTATGGGAAATAGGTAACTCCCTCTCTGTCTCCCTCCCTCTGTATCTCTCTCTCTCTCATCTCTTTCTTTTTCTCTATCTCCCTCTCTATCTCCCTCTCATCCCTCTCTCATTTCTCTGTCTGTCTGTCTCTTTCTCTCTTTCTCCCTGCTCCCCTCTCTTTCTGTGTCTGTGAGTGTGTGTGTGTCTCGCTCTCGCTCGCTCGCTCCCTGCCTCTTCTCACTGTCGGAAAGCCCTGCCGCCCTGCCTGCTCTCTTTCGGGCTTTTTGCTAGCTGTTTGTTTTTGGTTTCCCCCCCTTCGTTTTGGAAAGCCGGGCTGGTGGAGCAATGAGCGCAACCTGCGGTGGAGGCTTCCCTCCCCTGCCCCCCTGCCCGGCTGTGGTGGGGCCGGGAGGGTGCGCACGAGAGGAGAAGGAGGGGGAGGAGGAGGAGGTTGCGCTCATTGCTCTGCCAACCCAGCTTTCCAAAAGGAAGAAAAAAAAACCAGCTGGTGAAAAGCCTGAAAGAGAGCAGGCAGGGCGGCAGGGCTTTCCGACAGTGAGAAGAGGCACAGAGGCAGGGAGCGAGAGAGAGCGAGACACACACACACACACACACACACACACACACACACACACACACACACACACACACACAGTGTCTCTCTCTCCCTCCCTCTCTATCTCTCTCTCCCCATCTCCTCCTCTCTCTGTTTATCACTGTGTGTGTCTCTTCTGTCTCTCTCACCCCCTCTGTGTATCACTCTGTATGTGTTTCTCTATGTCTTCCCCCCCCCCTTTGCCGTGGCTGGGCTAAGCCAGCAAGCTCTTTTTGGGGCGCTTCGCTACATCTTTTATTTCTTCTTTTTGGAAATCCGGGCTGGCAGAGGAAGGATCGCCAGCAGCAGCTTCCCTTTGGCCGACTGTTTTCCTCCCCCCCCCTCCTTCTCCTCTCGCAACCTAGAACCTCGCAACGCTTTTGCGCCTAGAGTGGAGGCAGGAAAGGGGACTGGGAATCCAGCTTCCCTCCCGCTCCTCTTCCTGCTCTCCCGATGTCTGAGGAGATCCCCTTGCAGGGAAAGGCACTCAACAGGATGCAGCTTCTCTCCTGCACGAATGCTCCGGCCATCGCCTTGCCGTGTCATCCCCCATCCCCAGCAGCTCTTCGGCTGAGTGCGGAGGGCGCGAACTCCAGCCCAAAGCGGCAGGAAGTGAAGACTGTGTTACGTGCAGCGAAGGCAGGTAAAGAGGCTCTTCGCTCCTGCACTTTCCGGTGACCCTCTTCCTCCCCCTCTCGTGACATCCTGGCCGGCTGTGGCTGAGCCGGGAGCGTGCGCACATGCGGGGATACCCTCCCTAAGTGAGAGGCTGCCCGCCCTATGCTTTGGTGCTCGCTTGAGGAAGGTCTCCCCACGCGTGCGCACGCTCCCGGCTCAGCCACAGCCGGCCAGAAGGTCATGAGGGGAGGAGAGAGGGGAGGAGGATTGCCTGAAGGGAAACGTCTGCCGCGGCTGGTGATCGTTCCTCAGCCCAGATTTCCAAAAATATCCAAAAAAGAACTAAAAGCAGCGAGGGGCGGGGCCAACCAGTGATGGGACAGGGAGCCACAGCAGAGGGCCACAGGTTGCCGACCCCTGCTTTAAAGAAACACCTTTGAATCTTGTTGCTCATGACTTACCATCTCTGCCTGAAGGAACCAGGAGGGAGATGGCTCCGTCACAAAAGTCCTATTTACTTCCATTGATGCAGCTGTGACATATTCAGTTGATTTGCCATCTTGCGAAAGTATGAAGTACCCAGACATGTTATGGATTACTTGGGATTTGTTTGTTTTACAGCTAGAGAGGGTAACTCCATCTACAACAGGTTGGACTCTAAAACAAAATTACCATCTTTTCAGGATACTTGCATATGTATTTCACATAACACAAATAAGTCAGCATAGTTAGGTGGGTGAATTGTTTCTCAGGAAGTAAATTGTTCTTTAAAAGTTTAAAGTTTTTGAAAGTTTCAAGCACTGTATTAGTAGAAGAGAAAAGAATTTTAAACTCAAATAGGTTACGTAGGCATACACATGGCATCTGTCTGTCCGTCTATCAAATTTATATAGCCACCCATCTCTCAAAAGGTGACTATTTGTTTTCCTCTTGGCTGATTCATTATATGTTTCAGGGTAAAGAAATTGTTCTTGCTTTTCACTTTAAATATCTTATTCTGTTGTCATTTTTATAACTAGGGAGCAGTCTATTTAATTATGCTTTCTTTTGGAATAATGTTGCTTTTTACAAACTAGTATACTTTGTTAGTAAAATGTATCTGCATAGTCATTGTAGGGTCTAGTCCTCATTTCAGCAAGAGCATGCTTGGTGAATCACATTTAGCGTCCTCATTTTCTCCACTATGATGGGGGTGGGGGAAAAGGCTAGCCGCAGTCGCACCTTTTCTATAGTCTGAAACTTCAAAAGGCTTTGGTGGGTCTTTATCATAAATACATATGCTGCATGTATTTTATTATAAAGACCTATAGAATCTATCTAAGGCAAATGCAGCTAGTCTTTGAGTTACAGCCCTTTGCTCAACCACTATTTGAAGTGACAATGCACTGAACGGAGGGATTTACAACTGGTCCTCAGAGTTCTGGCTATGGTCATGCAACAAAATTTGAGCGTTTGGCAACCAGCTTGCACCTATGACTGGTTCAGCATCCCGGAGTCACATGTTTGCCATTTGTCAACTTCCCTGCAGGCCTTTCACAAGGAAAGTCAAGTAAGTTTCCCCCCCCCCCTTAGTCTTTTTGGCTCGCACACACCATACCCTTCTTTCCCCCTTTGTTTGCCTGCACCCAGCACCCTCTGCCTCAGTCTCCCAGTACTCGCATGGACACACTCACCCTCACTCACTCACTCATGATGCATGCATGTTTACCATATTATCTTTCAGTGTCTTCCCTGTGATTGCATGTACCCCTCACCTTCTTTCCTCATTTTCCCTGCAGTTGCACATACATATGAACCTTAAGTTCTCTTTCCCTAGCCTCCATCACTCACACTTACGACCTGTGCTGAGCCTCTCAGGGTCTCTCCCACTCCCTGCAACACCTCTGCATTTTTTACCTGGGACTCCCTCTGCTTCCTGCTTAACGACCCACACCTCTGGGTTATGACAACAGCCAGACTACGAGGATTTCTGGTTGCTAAGTCATTGCGATCGGGCAATGTCATATTTTACAAGTGCATCATTTAGCAATGGCAATTCCATTTCCAATTGCAGATGTAACTCAAGGGCTACCTGTACAGGCTGTGCGTATTTAACCCATTCATATATTGCTCCCTCAATTTTGATGGTACATTGCTACAATTAAAATAGCAGCTATTAAAATATGGCATAGCATGTTTAATCCCTAAATGCCAGTTGAAACGAGACAGAACCTCCTCACTTCTTTTCTGTGAAACGTAAAAGGAGGAGATTGCTCGATTTCCCTTGAAGGTACTTTTTATTTGGAGCAGGCAATTAATTGGTTTCTCCGTCAACCCTTGATGTTACTGTTCCCAGAAGAAAAGCTAACCTTGGTAGAATAGGTTACTCATCATTTCCCTTGTGAATCATCCTTAGTCTACTAGTGTTTGGCAGCTTGCCAATAATTGTAGGAGGAAAAAAGCAGAAATCTGAAGCTGTTTAGAACTTATTCTTTCCTTGGTCTGTTCTTATCTTGAATAGGATGGGGAGGTGGTAATCCTTTTGCTACTATTATTTTTTTTTTAAAAATGGCTCTTCGGGAAATGACATCTCAGAAAAATGCAGCTTCAAAAGAGCCAGCATTATTTGTCATGAGATAAAAAGAAATGATGTAAAAACTAGAAAGTTCTTAAATCACAGTCCTCTGTGCATTTACCTCAGAATAACTTCAGTTGAACTCAGGGAAACTTGCTTGCAAATAAATAATCAACTGACTTTCCTGTGAGCAGAATTTAGATCAAAGGAAAACCCAAGGTGTACCCAGCCTACACTAGAGTTGGCTCAGTACACCTTGGGTTTTCCTTTGATCTAAATTCTGCTCACAGGAAAGTCAGTTGCAAGAATGGGGAGATTGTTTACTTGATTATGTCTGTAGTTTCCTGAAAAGCTGTTTCAGAAAGTTGAGGCACCATCCACAATTGTTTGGAAGATGGCCCTGACAGCTTGGAAGAAGAAAAGGAGGGTTCAGAGAAGATAGTCTCAATTTTTTTGTAGAATGCTTCGGCTTAATCTCATTCCTTTCTGTAAATGGAAAAGATGGTATAATCTACAATCTGTGCAATTGCCAATCCTGTAGAGTGTCCACCTAGAATCCTCCCAACTACTTCCAAATTAAAATAGTTTGGTGCAGTTGAATATCAATCTGAACTTGATAATTCTGTAACGGTTCTACCATTTTGTCCTCATATTTTTGTTTTTTGTTTTTGCAGACATGGAGACATGCTATTTCTTTTTCCATCAAGCGCACAAGGCTCTTCCTCTGAGAAAATGGATACCTCAATTTCTCAAGGAATACGTCCACTAGGTGTTCCCCAGGTGGTAGAAGATGAAATTGATCAGTACCTAATAAAACAGGATGGGAAAATTTATAGAAGCAGAGACCAGCAATTGTAAATATCATTGTGTTTTCCTATTCCACAAAATTCCTCACAGTTTGCTGTTTGTTTCCTGTTTTCCTTCTCTGTTCCCCACTCTCAAGGGTAACTAAAGTAATCCCATGCCAATTCATGTTGAAGCACTTTCCCACAATTTGGTAGTAACTTAGTTCTCTGAGATGGGTTGATAATAGCTGAAGATGCTACACGTTTCAGTGCTGCTTATGTGGAACAACTCAAAAACAGATTCTTTCTTTAGAAATCTGGAAAATTGATGTATTGATCTTCAGAACAGGCCATGGGGAGTGGGGGAAAATGGTATTGGCTTTTGTAGGAAAATCAGCCTCATACTATTTTGAAAGAAGTTTTGTCTTTGTATGGTAATGAATACATGGCTATATGTTCAGCAAATATCCGCTCTGAAATTCTCACAGAAAGTAGCCTCAGACAGTTTTGTAATCCTATTCCTTTAAAAAAAAAACACATTACTGTTGTTCATAAAGAAAACTGACAGTCATTGAAAAGGTCTAATCCATGCTAATTGTTGTTAGACTTACCTGACCTTCAAAGCATTTAGAGATTTGTAGAATGAAGTGCATCTTAGTAATCATTTGTTAAAAGAACATAATGAAATAATATTTTAGCTTTCATTTGTTTCCATCTAAAATCTTGGGAGTGCCACAATTTGGCCTATGTCCTTACATCTGTACTGTAGACGTAATAATAGTAGACATTAATAATTTCAGCCAAGTCTGGGTAAAATATGGAGTAGCTTCTTACTTTAGCCAAACTTAAATTGTGCAAGAGAGCTGTAAGCACGTAGTATAAGCTTGATTTGCTTTTATTAAATACAATTGCTTATTCAGAATTCCAGTAGTCTCAGTAAAAGTCCTGCCTGTCTTGAATTTAATCATTGTGGTTGGACTAACTGGATTTCTAGTAACAGCAGCAAAGTATGAGAAATATTTAGTCAACTAAAGTACAGAAGCCCTTGATTTAACATTATGAATTATGGGAAAGAAACTTCTGAAGTGGCAACTGCAATATTTTTAGGCCGTAAACATAGAAAGTAGCCCTCACTGGATCATCTACTGCAAACCTCCTGGGTCTTGAGGATGACACTGGATGGCTGATTAGTTTGAAGAAAAAATTTCCAATTTAATTGAACATTTAAAGCATGCTTAGAATTGTGCATCCCAAACATCAACAGCATGGAATATTTGAAATTGCCACTAACAAATATAGGGTAGTTTATGCCTGTGCAAGAGCAAAATTGATAATTTATCAATGCTAAATCTCTTATTCAAGTTATAATATTACAGACATTATCCTTAAATAACAATATATTTGTTTGGAATCGAAGTTGGGGCTGCATTTCATAATAGTCTTCATGTCCTTCTAATTAGTGTAGTTTTGAAATATTTGAGCTGCTTTAAGTAAGCAAGGGAAAAATAATAACACTGAATTACAGAAAGGCCGCATAGATACTTTGTTGTTAAGCCAGAAGGAGAAGTCATATAAAGATGGTATGGACATGATTGTAGACAATTTGCTCGGTTTTTATCTTCTAAATCTTTTGCACCAGAGGTGGATTGCTCCCGGTTTGGACCGGTTCTATAGAACCAGTAGTGGGAATTTCCCCCTGCTCGCCGAACTGGGAGCGATCATCGGTTGGCCACGCCCCCGAACTGGCTCTAATCTTGTTTTTGGCTTCTGCACACGCGCAAGAGCTATTTTTTTGTTTCTGCGCATGCGCAGAAGCTTGGTTTTTGGCACTGCGCATGCCCACGCGGCACGCTTACACACATGCGGTACAGGAGGAAGCGAACCGACAGCAAGGTAAATTAGAACCCACCCCTGTTTTGCACCTGTAAAACTTAAGAGATGGTGCATGCTTTAGTATTTCTCACATATATTGAGAAGCTTAGAATTGCTTTCAATAACCATTTTGTTCCTAGCTGGAATCTTTAAAGAGACACAAAATACATTATTCTCACAGGGTACACTGAGTACATTGTAGTAGTTGGTGTCTGTCTGAGGAAATGGCATTGTGACCATCAGAAGGCGACTTTTGGAGTATAGATATAAATTTTAAAGTAGACCTCTATTAATAGTAGCTCTTATAAGAATCTGATTTAAACTTTTATAATGTTATTTCTTTTAAGGTTAGATAGATCTACACCACCCCTTTATGTAGTTTTCCATGTATTGGAATGATTGCTTCAGTGAAGATCAAAAACCTAAAAACCTTTGAATAGTGAAGTATTGTTGGCAGTTGTGTGATTTTGAAAAAAGTGTTCATGAAAACATCATAGGCAAAAAATCTCTTTTGTTAAATTTATGCCTAACTATATATATATATAGTGAAAGTTGCTAAGAACACACTAAACTTTATGAAGAAAATGCCAATAGCAGAGAAAGAAAATTGTTCTGAAAGACCTGCTGTTAAAATAAATATTGAATAAATGAAAGATTTTTAAAATAATTGAATAATAGTCTATTGCCTCCTTAAATAGATGGAAATGGAAGATGCTGCTCTGGATCTTTTCTGCAACAATATAACCAATCTGTCTGTCTATTCCATTATTAACAAAAATAGCATTGTATCTTATCAGTACTCTCCATAATTACATTTCTGAAATTAGGAAACATTTTCAGTGTAGTTGGCAATCAGCACAGTAATTCTTAGCTGATGTGTGCTTAACCATTTGTTAATCTGTGATCAGTACAGGCAGTCCTTGCTTAATGACTACTCATTCAGCAACTGTTTGAAGTTATGACAGTGCTGAATGAATGGTATTTACAATTGGTTCTTGACGTTACAACCATTGAAATGCTCCGATGGTCACATGATCAAAATTCAGATACTTGACAGCCTGTTCACATTGAGGGCCACAAGGTGTGCTTCGACTTCACTTACTCACCTGTCTCCTCTCCATCTCCTTTTGGCCATCATGCATTCTGCTTCCCTCTGCATCCCTATTGCCCTGCATTCAGCTGCCCCTCTCTACCATCCCCAGCTGACCTTTGCTGCCTTCTTCCATTGACAAGCTATGCCTGGCCTGACCCTCTGCAGGCAGCTGCTGGCTGTGTGAGACCTTCTGAAGATCCTGTCAGGAGCAAGCAGAAGCAGAAGAAGATGGTGAAGATCAGCTGGGATAGCAGGGGTGCAGAATGCCAGGGGTGACCACGAGGACAGACATGGTGGGTAGATAGGCAGGGCAGGAGAAACATGAGGTCCTCACCTAATGACTGACCCTAACAACTGCAACATGGAACTGCTATTGCTAACCGGTGCAGTCATGTCATGTTTTGCTTAATGACTGCTTTGCTTAGCAATGGAAATTCCAGTCCGTTGGGCTCGTATTAATTTATGAATCTGTATTAAGTATTAATCTGTAAAGCTTTACAAAATAGAGTGCTTTTCTGTTTTTGCCAGTAAATTTAGCTGCTGATGTTCTCTTTACACAGATGTCGACATGGTCCATTGGGTAAATGTGTACATTGTGTACCTTTAGAGGTAAGCAGATAAGTGAAAGCTATTATAGTAATACTTTACAAGGTAAAAGTTTTCTTGATGTTGCTTTAATGGCATCAATAGAGTGGATGTTGTTGAAATTTTAATGTATCCTAGCTGTGCTGATAATGGTTAAAGAGGCAAAATTGGACCCTTGGATTTACCTGTCAAATCAAAACTTGGATTTATCTGTTTTTTGACATCTGGCTTTTTGCAATAGTGGTTTTAACAGGATATACTATTTCATGTTACAAGTTTCAAGAAAGCATATGCAGTTGGTATTTTCCACTTATATTGGAAGTGGATTCTTTCCTTTTTGAAAGCTACAACTGAAAGCTGCTTATTTGGGGGTGGGTTATGCTTATATCCTGCACTGTTTTTATTAATGACTTACATAATAACCTTTTAATCATTTATAGTTGTGCACAGATTCTTCAGTTAGCTAGGTAACCTCTGCTAGAATTCTCTAGCTTTGTTTTTAGCTCTGTAAGCTTAAAAAAAAACCCAGAATATTACATCCATGAGACAGGTTGGGTTTCTAAAGCTATTTTGTACAAGAGTAAAATATTTTAACGTGCGGGGGAAGGAGAAGAAAGGGTTCCACTATTACTGTCAGAATAGTAACTGCTGTGGAAAAAGAGCATAACGTTGCCTAATTATTTCCACATTGAACGCAAGCAGAGTATTGAGACTAAAAGATCCATTTGTACGGTGATCAATGTATTATCAAGCAGGTGTCTGATCTGGTTTTCCTTTGTGTATGTGGTCTTGGCAGCCTTTTGATGAGGATTATTTAAACCATCTGGAACCTCCTGTGAAGCATATGTCATTCCATGCCTACATCAGGAAACTGACTGGAGGTGCAGATAAGTAAGAAACTTTGTACCTACTACAGAGGTGACATAGATGGCAAAATCTGAAAAAGTAGAAAACGATAGGGCAAAAACAAATTGGCTTCAAATAGTAACAATCACTTTTAAATACATTCATTATATTGGGGTGAGATTAATTTTATTTTTTTCCCTTGGTTGTTGAGCTTAAACTGACCTATACGTTGGTGCAACAAAGACATTTTCGAAGGGGGTAACAAATCTACAGTTTTGTCATATTATCATCAGACGTCAGGATTAAAAAAAATTGTCCTAGAAACACAATCTTTCCATTAATCTGTCATGTACATTTCTTTCTTTCTCTTTATGATTTCTCATATAAAGTATTCTGTGCATAGAAGGTAGCAAATGCTAAAACATCTTTATTTTTTATTATGCTGTGAATCTGCAACTGATGTTCCTCATGTTTAGAGTTTCTATGTTGATCACACTGTGTTAGCAGTTATTTGCATACTTGATATGTTTGCTAACACCAGTGTAAATGAGAGAAGAGGCAGGTTGGTTTCTGCATTGAACTGCTGTCTTTCTCCCCCCCCCCCCCGCAAGTTTACAATGAGGATTAGGGAGTTATATGCAGACTGCATATAGTTATAGAGTCTGGTGGCATCTTCTGGAAGGATGTCTGCTGTATGTTTATTGGTGGTGGTTGTTTTTTTAAAAGATATTAAGCATGTTTCTTCTTTTGTTTAGGGGGAAGTTTGTTGCTCTTGAAAACATTAGCTGCAAGATTAAATCTGGATGTGAGGGGCATCCTCCATGGCCAGAAGGAATCTGTACCAAATGCCAGCCAAGTGCTATCACACTCAACAGGCAGGTAAGATGAGTATTACGCATAATGAAAGCTAGCTTTTCAAGGCAGTGGAGAAAGTTCTTGCCTAGGATGTTTGTTTTGGGAAGGAATAGCCAGGAGAGTTTGAACAATGTTTTGACAGCTGCTTGGTGACCAACTGTTAGCACTCATATAGGTAGATAAAGCAATATATTTATCTGATAGATTCCTTATAAATGGAGGAAATCTGCCATATACAGTATATGAGAAATCTCAGCAATTTTAAATTCCAACTCTGTTATTCTGTTAAATGAGTGACCACCACCACAAATTTCAATTATATAATAGCAGTGGATTTTGAGCTGCTATAGCTGTAGAAGGGGTAGTATAAAAAAGATACCCCAAAACTCTAGGGGATAGATAGAGGGAAAAAAGGTACTATGAGGTTTAATTGTTGATGGTGCTGAAGGAGATGCATTAAGCTGGGCCACCATACTGCCTATTCACTGTTTTCCTGCAATGCTAGATAAGCAAAAGGCACGCTTAAGTTTTCTATAGGTCCTTGTTTAATAACTCGTGTAGTATTTTCAGGACCCTATAGCAATAACAGAACACTTTGTAATTTTGAAGCCCTGCAATGTCCCAGGGAGATTTAAATTTATGAACTCTAATTAGCAACGCCAAACGTATTAGAGCAAATACATGTTTCAACCAAAAGTTACTAAAAAGATGCCAAAACCATTTCTGCACTGAAATAGACTGCATCTATAAAAATATTGCTTCATTATGGATACATCTAAGGACTGCAAGGATAGAGTCTCAGCTGTTTGTCTTTGTTTATTCGTGCTTATTTACAGAAGGAGCCAATTCAGAATGACCAAACAGGGTGAAGCTTTTTCATGATTAATCTAGAATTTTTAAAAAATACATTGTTTTAAATAATATCTAAATGTGGTCTTTATATCCGAATCCAAGAAGCCTTTCCTATTGTTTAGGTAAATAGGCTAACCAGGATTTGTACTTTTTGTTTGTTTTCTTCAGCATTATTAATACTGACCAAAGTTTCAGGCTTGGGCACATTAACCAATATGTTAAGGAAGCAAAGCTTTAATCTTTTCTGGTCTATACAATCAGAGAAGTTTTCCCATAATAATATCCTGGGGCTGGTTCACATTGAATTTCAAGTAGTTTACTCTTTTGGAGTTTAGTTTGATGGCTGGAGAAGTTAATTTTGAAAAGGTACAGAAACAGTAGGAAGAAAGGAATCACTTACCGTACCTGAACTATTTATTTCTTTTTTAAAAAGAGTATTGGAAGGCTCTGGCACACTACGTTACTAGCCTTCAACAAATGTTTTATTTCCCTAGAGTGCTTTTAAATTCAAGAGTGGCATAGAAGATATTCTTAGGAACTTTTTTAAAAAAATGTGGGCCAGTCCCAGGCCCTTGTTTGAATTGTACTAAGCCATCAAGATCAACAAAAAAGAAAACCTGTACGCTGGGATTACCCTATAAGTGTAAAGTACTAGGAACTGCCTAGGACTGTGACTGAAAGGAGAACAGTGACACATGGACAGGTGTTTTTTTTATTGTTATGTCAACGTGCCCATAGACCATGATTGGGATTCCATAGAGAAAGTTAGAATTGAATGTCTGGAGATTTACTCCTGCTACTGGTATAAATTAGAGGCGCATTCTGACAATTCACTATGCAAGGAGTCCTTTTGAAACTCTGGTATTCAAAAGTTGTGCTCTCATTCCAGTTGAATAAGGATTGCTGCAGGATAAAGAATTGTTACAACCACATCTTGTTTTTGTTGGGTCTCAATGATGTCTCTTTGTAAATGTTCTATTACAACAGTGAATTTTGCAGGCCATTCAAGGTGTATGTCAGTCATTATGCTATGTTGCATAAAGCAATAACTCAAAATACAAAATGTGTCTATGGATCCAAAAATATTGGAAAAAGTGAAGATCTATGAATGTGTAAGAAATAATTGGCCACGTTCAGATATCACAGTAAACTAAATTCTTTAATATTGTTGAACTATGACTCTCAAATTTGTAAGTAATATCTTTGAAAATCATATAGTTGAAGCAGGACTGCTAGAGAGAAGTAGAAAGAGAAATTCTGGATATTTATATGTGAAGTATGCAGAATATAAAGATACCTTCTGAGAATCCAAGCTGAGGTTTCTGCAATTCGTGAACCTCCCTAGCTAACATAGCATAAAAGAAGAGAAACAAGCTGAAGTTTTTTTTTCTTCATGGATATAGCTGTTATAGTTCAGCTACTTCTATCAGCAGAAGCAGCCAAGTGGGAATGATCAAACAGTATGCTGTTCATAAAAAGAATTTTGGCTTACCGTAACTCCAAATAAAGTAAACTGAGTTAAAAAAACAGCAGGCTAATATCCAGTTTTGTGACTATATTAAATTCTACTAATTCTGATAAGGGGAAGTGTTTGATTATGGCTTTATTTTTATTTTTTTCAAATTGCAGAAATATAGACATGTGGATAATATCATGTTTGAGAACCATACAATTGCAGATCGTTTCTTGGACTTCTGGAGAAAAACAGGAAATCAACATTTTGGATATCTATATGGGAGGTACACAGAACATAAAGACATTCCTCTGGGTATTCGAGCTGAGGTTTCTGCCATCTATGAACCTCCGCAGGTATCAAATTCTACTCTAAAATCCCCTGACTTGCTCCATTTAGAAGAATGCCTGGGAAACAACATTTCTCTTGTATTTTCTGTCAATTTAAGTAGAAAAATTCATTGATGTATTTTGGGGAGAAGAATTTTTCTACGAGCAGTCTTGCTTTCAAAAGAAACAAACTTGATTTCACTCTGAACGTTTGCACGTTTATGTGAAATTAAATCTCTTTAGGTATGTTTATATTAAAGGTTTGTAGGCTCTCTATTAACTTACACTTCGTAAATAATTGCTTTCCTATAATCTGGAAGGAAAAGTCTGTGGATGCTTCCTTCTGCTTCTGCTGAAAATATGCCTGCACAATTTATATGGTTGAGGAAGACAGATTACCAAGTATGCATTGATCTGTAACAGATAAGGATTTATATTGCAAGCGTGGATATTTTTAATGTAACACCATGCTGAGCTGAAAACTTGAATGATAGGCTAAAGAACGTTAGGTACATCAAACTGAGTCAGCAACAGGTATCTATTTCTTTTTATAAATTAGAGTTTGCCCCTCACATTGGCAAGACAGCCAATCTCAGTTGTTGAGCAAGTCATACAACAATGGCAGAGCTTTTGCTGTTGCTACTTTGAGATCTTCATCAACAACATTTCTATTGCTATTGTTGATAAAGCACTTTGAGTGTCGTCCTAGGCAAAGTGTTGTTCGAGCATGAACATACATGCGGAAGCCCTTAAAACAGCGTTGGTGAGGGGACAGTGCCTTGGCATTTTGAGTAGAAGGATTGGGGTATTTGGCTGCTTTGTAAAGGGCGCCTCTCAATGGTTCATACAGCCCAATAAATTGGTAAGCTTAGGGTGCCTTGGATTTTTTTCAAAACTGCAAGTTTATATTAAGTCACCAGATGGCACTGTTCACTGAGTATTGAAAGGTGATTCAGATGGAGCAATAACTGTAGTTATAACTGTAGAGTTTATCATAATTGTTAGCAATCATATTAAAGAGGAAAAGTTAATGTAGACTTCTGCCCTAACTAGGTTTCCACATTTTAATCATGATCTGGAAACCAAGCCAATTGTTTACCATTAGTTATAATTATTCTTGAATTCTGGAATATAGGCAGAAACTCAAAGGGAATTTGCTGATAGGCATAAGATATATGCAAAAATCAAATTAAAAAGAGAACTAAGTTACATTTCCTTTCACCCATCCATTACATTTCTATACCACCCATCTCACCAAATGACTTTTCATAAACTAGAGTAAGTGGTGTGTCTTATACTCCGAAAAATACGGTATTCACTCATCACTGTTAATTGCAATCAATCATTTGTAAGCATTAAAAGTCTTTTTTTTAAATGATATTGTAATGAAAAAATGTAAAAGAAAGAAAAGCATTATACAAAACGAATTTAGATAGCCTGCTCTCATTCATTTTTTTCCTGTACTTTTCCTCTGAATGTATTCTGAATTCATTTAACAGGTAAATATTAGTAATTTAAAAAGCAGAATTTTTATAAAAGTTAGTAATGATCATGGATCTTACAGCTAGAAACTCAACAGATATTAAATTTTTGTTGGAGAAATGGAAATCAAACCTATCTGGAGGAAAGAGGAAAATTAATTAAACCTTTTAAAGGCAGAAGAGAAATTAAAAAGGGACCCGGACAGGGAAAATAGAGAGGAACACAGAACTCTGGAATCTTTGAATTGATTTGCATTCAGCATATTTTTGCATCAGTCTGGTTAGCCCACTTGGAAAGGAGTGCAGTGGAGGAATTATCTGTTGATCCTTCATCTGCTATCTCATAAGTCATTGTTATCCACCTCTCTATGGGGTGGTTCCAACGCATTCTGACAGACAGTGTCTTAATGCTTAGGTCAATTCTTAAGATTAAGGTGGGACAAGAAGCAATGGATGGAAACTAATCAAGGAGAGAGAACCAGCCTATTCCTGTCAGAACAATTAATCAGTGGAACTTCAGAAGTTCTGGGTGCTCCATCACCCAGAGGTTTTTACGCCATTTGTCTGAAATGGTGTAGGGTCTCCTGCTTGAGCAGGGTTTTGGACTAGAAGACCTCCAAGATGTCTTCCAACTCTGTTACTCTTATTCTGATTCTTGAAAGTAAAGTCTGATTTTATCACGAAAGCATACATGTTCTAAACATTACATAAATACAGGTCTGTTATATGCATAAGTGAAACTTCTGTAAATGGGACAAAGTAGCTTCTCTGTTTTCATTCTTCTGATATCTCCTCATTGTGGATAATGTTATTTTCTCTTTCAGATGCTAAATGTCTACCTGTTAAAAAATTAGTTCTCTAATGCAGTTCGCTTTTTTTCTTTTAGATTGGTACACAAAATAGTCTAGAGCTCCTGGAAGACCCAAAAGCAGAGGTTGTGGATGAGATTGCTGCAAAACTTGGCCTAAGAAAGGTATCGAAAGACATTTGAGTCGAAATGCTGAAGAAAATTTCTTTATACAAGTGAAGAAAACCTTACTAAGTACCGAATCATTTTGTTAATATGCAATTTATACAAACCATATTGCAATATAATTGTATTGCAGTTGTGTAAAAGTATATGTATTTTAAAGAAAATAAATATTTTATAATAAGCTATCTGACAAAGCAAAAAAACCCCACACCCTATCTGCCTAATGGAGGAAAAAAGTGAGAAATCCAGAAAAGAAAAAGAAATAAATCTGCATTAAAAAATAAATAAAACTACCCCATTATATAAAAGAAAAACATTTTAAAAAGTTATGTATTGTTAAAATTATATAACCATCATTATATTTCAGTTTTTAAACAACATATTAATATGTTTAATTTTGACTTGTATTTTGATTTTCTTTATATAAAAACTGCCAGTGATTTTTTTTAATTGTGGCACATTGGCTTTCAGATCAATAATTAATTTTCTTATATAGGTGGAGGTAATTTATATTGTTAATCCCTGTTCCAGAGAAATAAAATAGATTTTATTTCCTGGAGCTTGGGCATTTTTAATTCAAGGACACCAAATCACATGACAAAGTATTAATTTGGATTTATGCAAACATTTTTATCTACACATGGAATTTTTCTTTTTGGCTGCAAGTTTGTTTTCTCATAGTTGCCAACCTTTTGGGCTGGTAAATATGTTTGGGATTTTGAGAGTGCTGTCAGTGTTGTCACAAAATGCCATGAGGGGGCTATGTCACAAAACAATATTTTCACAGAAAACAAATCAGTGTGATTATAAGAAAGTAACAATTGGACAAGAACCCAAAGGTGAGAAAAGTGGGAATGAGCTTAAAATTGAAAAGTCGCTCTTTTGATCACATAGCATTATTTATATATTTGGATTGAATGACATTCCAGTTGATCAGACTTTTAGCAGTTTACAATTTCTTCTTTCAGTAATTAGAATTAAAATACTGTATATAAGGTAATAATGAAGTAAAATATAATTCTGATAAACACCCATGAGCTCAGTACTCATCAAACTTCTTTCACTTTAGATCAGCCATACTTCCATTCCACCCACAGAAACTGTGTAGAAGAGCCATGTTTTTTACCACTCCCTTAAGCACCAATAGGGATGGACTGTCCTTACCTGTAGGGCAGGGGTCCCCAATCCCCAGTCCCTGGACTGGCATCAGGCCATGGCATGCCAGAAACCGGTCCACGCAAACAAGCCTCATCCGTGGGATGCAGGCAGCGCGCTAAACCACGCCCCCTCCGGTCCGCGGAAAAACTTCTCTCCACGGAACGAGTCCCTGGTGCCCAAAAGATTGGGGACCACTGCTCTAGGGATAATATGCTGTAGAAGATGAGGCCATAACAGAGGGCGCCCTTGACAATATTTTCTCAAATGTGGGACCCATAATGTGCCTTCCCTCACAGATCTTCACCTGTTGGTCAGATTCCATAAGCAGGCAGTCTTGAAAGATGCACAGCTCTTAAGCCAGACAGACCTGAATGAAAAGATTTGATCTTGCTTTTTAGATTAACTAATATAAAAATTGAATATTGAGAGCAGCTTTGTGAACGGCTCTTGATTTTACTGTCTAAATCATAGATGACTAAAATATCCTCCTTTTTTTTTCTTTTTTTTGCAAAGAGGGTGAAAAGTAGGAACCTTGCAGAAGTCATCAGATCTTTTCATAAGGGAGCCTAAAACTGCAGGTCTTACCAGGTGGCACTATAAAATGTATTCAAATGAGTTCTGCAATGCTAGAGAAATTTTAAAAAAAATCCAGACAGCTGTGAAGCATATTTTTCCTAAGGGATTTATATAATGGAGGCCATATTGTACTAACTAGAATGGGCAACATTTTTAAATAAAACAAGACAGAAAAATAAATAAATAAATGTATATGTATATGTATTGTGTTTTAAGGTTGGCTGGATATTCACAGATCTGGTTTCAGAGGACACACGGAAGGGGACTGTTCGCTACAGCCGAAACAAAGTAAGATTTTTTTCCTCTTTAATTTGCTTCTGGTTTTACAGCAAATATTGCATAATTTAGATACAACATTCATGAGGAACAGGAGTTCAAAAGGAATCCTGTGATGGATATGTAGAATTTTTATGCAGAAGGAATATGTAGCACATTTTAATACTATATCACACAACACATTTCCCTTTCCCTTCAATAAAAAGCTAAAGTCTCATTTGAATTGGGCTTTATTCTTGGCAACAATCTGCACAACTCCATGTACTTTCCTTGGCAAAAAAGTATGGAAATAGTTTACTTTTTTCCAAGGTGGCTTTTTCTGACTTCCTGGTCTATAGCCCTGGATGTCTCCCATCAAAGTAATAACCAGTCCTGAAGCCACTTAACTTCTGAACAGTGATTCAAGTGAGCTGAATCCTGTCAGCTGCTGAAAATTTTTTAAAACAAAACTTCCCTAGCAGTCATCTTGCCTGTAGTGTGTTTTTTAAAATATTTTTTGCTATAAGGACACCATATCACTATCCCATATCTCTATAATGCATTTGGTTAAACTATAATATCTACCAGTTGGCATGGTTGTACAATTATGACAATAGTTTACATGCTGAATATTTAATAACTGAATGTTCTCCACATTTATTCCAATCTTCTTATGCTAATCAGTTTCCATTTTTTTCTCCTAATTCCAACCCTTCCAGTGTTGAATCTTCAATAATATTTTAATAAATATCTTAGCTGGACATTATTTTAAGACCAAAACTGAACAGGAAAGTTTAACTATTTCTATCACTCTTTTTCCACCTTGATGAAATTGAAATATATAGACCAAGTCTAAAACTAAGTCTAAAGCTGATAGCATCTTACCACTGAGATACTACCAAATACCAGTGAGAGCAAAACTTAATGCAGTTTTATTTGTATAGAAGTATTGGTTCCTTGGGAAGTCAGGCAGTATGAAAACCTTAGGAATAAGCCATATTAATTTTTCATAGTTTTGTAAAAATTGTTAGGTCATTTAAGTATACATGCTGATAGAGACATGTTGAAATGTCACTGATAGAAAGGGTCAATGTTTAAAATTGGTCGTAAATGTTCTCAACTAGAAATCAAATAGATAAACATGATTTATTTTTCATTTTCAAATCTAATTTCCCAATTCATTTTCCTAATGTGCTTGTTTAAATTAATCTATTATACAAAGCCCAGATTCTGCTTGTAATTTCTCATATCAGGAATACCAAATACCCTAATCTCAATTCTTCTTCTATTCTGTCAGAAACATGGTAAAGTAATGAAAATGCACAGGCATGAGGATCACCTGATAACTGGCTAATCTTTTTACAGGATGATAATCTATGCTGGATATTAATTTATACTTTTTTAAAAAATAAATCCTGTTAGATTTCCTTAAAAACACTCACCTGTGTTGTGTTGTCTTTTCTTCCTCTTTAGGATACCTATTTCCTTAGTGCAGAAGAATGCATTACAGCTGGGCATTTTCAGAACCAGCAGCCAAACATATGCCGCTTGTCTCCAGATGGACATTTTGGATCTAAGTTTGTGACTGTTGTGGCTACAGGTAACAATAAAATACTGTAGTCTTTCTCCTTAACCTGAAGAGTTCTTGTCTGTCTTCCTTCCCCAGGTAAAAAGCAATGTTTTCCAGATACCAGAAATGTTCAAAATCAAACACAATGTATTTTGCTCTACATTCTGACTTTTTCTGCTTACAAAAATGGTAGGGTATATGCTTAGGCATGTTGGATGGCAAAACAGAAGCAGGGTTTTTCAGTAAAAGTTCCTTAGCTATGGAATTAGTTCTATAAAGAGGTCCACCTGCTGTCTATTCTGTTATTTTTAGTGCTAGGCAAATAATTTTTATTCCTGTAGGCCTTTTTAATCTGTTTATATTACTGCTGCATATGGCCTATTTTAGTAGTTTTATTCCCGCTGCGTTTAACTACTATTTCAATCAACCATTTTATTATATTTTTGCATGGCTATTTTGGATATTGGCAACTTAACAGTATTTAGAAATATGTAAATATAGGAAAGTTGCCAAGGTACATGAATTGGTGATTGATTTCAGATGTTACTTTCAACTTTTTTTTTTGCCTTCTTATAACACAGATTCTTTTCTCTTCTACTAGTTTATGTTGCTATAACTCATCTTGTTTGAACTGGAAAGCTGTACTGTAATTATATTGAAATTTATTCCTCGCTAAATATTTTTCATCCAAGTATCTTTAGTTCTAAATCCACAATCTAGTGTCTTGAAGTTTTCAAATACAGACAGTCCTTGACCTACGACCACAATTGAGCCCAAAATTTATTGTTATTAAGTGAGATATTTCTTAAATGAGTTTTACCCCATTTTATAACATTTCTTGCCACAGTTGTTAAGTGAATCACTGAAATTGTTAAGTTAGTAACCCGGTTGTTAAATGAATCTGGCTTCCCCATTGACTTTGCTTGTCAGAAGGTTACAAAAGGTGATCACATGACCCCGAGACACAGCAACGTCATAAATATGAACCAGTTGCCAAGCATCTGAATTTTAATCGTATGACCATGGGGATGCTGCACAGGTGTAATTGTGAAAAATGGTCATAAGTATCTTTGTTCAGTGCCGGTTTAACTTTTAACGGTCACTAAATGAACTGCTGTAAGTCAAGGATACCTGTACAGCCATGGATCCTAATGTGCTCCTGCATCTGTAGAAGAAAATGCTCTTGCAAATAGAAAGAGGATGCCGTTTTCAGAGACAACAAAAACATTAGGAAAATTTCCTTCAACACATTGAGTTCATGACAGAACCGCTCCTGTCAGCAGAATTAAAAGATGAATTCTTTCCTCTGGACATCTTTAAATCTGAGTATAGGACCTGATTTTAGAGTGGAGAGAGAGGATGTGCAGGAGCAATTCCCGTGTTATAAGTAATTACCACTTGACACTCAATTATGCCCATTTACGTATAAGCTTCCTGAATGTAAAGTCACCGTCTCAAAATTGATATTGTAGAGGAAACTTGTAATATGAAATGAATTATATTTCAAAAAGCAGTTTTGTAAAGTCTGCCTTTGATTTCTAACTCAGCAAAAGCTCACCAAAATTAAAACACAAATATAGAAAAATCATGGCAGCCTAAACAATTCTGCCTTTCGGTGGAATGATTTAACTCGCTATCCAAAGTTTTGAACATTTAGGAAGAACTTGTACAGAAACATGGATCATTGAGGGTGTGGGGAAAGTGTTGGCAAGTGACTACATGGTTTTATATATTATTTAAAACTTCTTTGTAGACTAAATATTTTTATGTTAAGTGCTGTCAGGCAGTCACTCTTGAGAATAGGGTGATGCAACACATTATGGGAATATGCTGCTGCTGCTTTGCAGGCGGTACTGGTTGCCAGTTTGCTTCTGGGGGCAATTCAGGATGCTAGTTATCACCTTAAAACCCTTCCTGGCATAGAGCCTGCTATCTCAGAGATCTCCAGTTGCTTCTGCCCATCTGATTTGGTCCAGCAGAGCAGTGTGCTCTGAGTCTCATCAATTAAAAAATACATTGTTACAGAAAGCCAGCTTTCTCTTGTTGCAATTTCTGCCCTGCGCCATGATCTGCCCCCAGACATTTGTGTGGCTCCTGCCCTTATGTCTATCAGGAAATTACTGAAGAACTGATTGTTCTCCCAGGCTTTGAATATAGATGATTATGGAGTCCATTTTTAGTTTGGGATTAGTTTTGGTTTGTTGGTTTGTTTGTTCGTTGTGCTTTGCTCTCCTGGACTGTTGTATTTGAATAAGTTGGTTTTTAGTTGCCAGCTACTCACAACTAAAATTTGTGAGTTGGTGGCAAATAAATAATAAAGACTATTATAAATAATAAAGAATAAAAGTAGAAATGACAACAATGGGGACTGCCAGGATTGCACTAAGTGATGTAGTCAAGTGGCATTGCATTTTATGACACATTACTTACGAAATTCCAGTCGCAATTATTGTCATTAAGCAAGGATTACCTGTAATGTTTATAAATGTCCATTCTATCTCAGATAAGGTATTGTGAACAGGTTGTAGGAGAAGAATTGGGAAGGACACAATGCTCAGTGCTACCTTTATAAAAATCTACTTCACAGTGTGTGTGTGTGTGTGTGTGTGTGTGTGTGTGTGTGTGTGTGTGTGTATGGAATCCATTTATTTAATCTTTCAGGAATGATGTAAACAATATATGATGTTCTGTGCATTATTGTCTAATGAACAATGTTCATTAGACAATAATGAACTATATGAGGTAAATCCTTTGGATAGTGCCTCATTTGAAAACTTTTAAGCCCAGATTCTAGAAAAAGTCTGTTCTGTCTGGGCCATAAACTCTGAATTGAGGCTGAATTTCTTACAGAAATAACATGTTCTTCATAAAATCAGTGATAACCTGTCTAGCAGCTTGAGGCGTGTTCTAACCTAACTCTGTCAAACTTCTCTTCTTAAAATATCTCTGTTTCAGGGGGTCCTGACAACCAAGTCCACTTTGAGGGCTACCAAGTATCCAATCAGTGCATGGCTCTAGTGCGTGATGAATGTTTGTTGCCATGCCGTGATGTTCCAGAACTCGGCTATGCAAAGGAATCCAGCAGTGAACAATATGTGCCTGATGTCTTCTATAAGGTAAATATTCATAACTTACATCTCTGTTAACTTATGACTTCAGTAAAGATACATAGTTTATCTGTAATTTTCAGTGTCTTACAAGCCATAGACGGTTTCATTTACTTACGATCTGGAGGGAAGGAGTAGCTTGAATCAGGAGGGTTTCATAAGTAAGTAGGATCTGGTCCAACTCACAGCTTACAACCTTGTGGTTTTTTATTTTTGTTTTTATTAGCAAAGCAAGGCAAGTTCTTAGTTTTGCTTTCATCATGTAAAGTACTTCAAGCAGTTCTTCATTAAAGCAAGTTTACTTTCCCCCACTCTCCTACTTCCTATCCTTTCTTATAAGGAGGGTAAAATCCTTATGGTGGTAAAGATGAAAAGAAGGAATAGGGTTGACATGATAGCAGTGTTCCAATATCTAAGGGGCTGCCACCAAGAAGGGATGTGCGCCAACCTATTCTCCAAAGCACCAGAGGGCAGGATAAGAAGCAATGGGTGGAAACTATTCAAGAAGAGAAGCAACCTAGCACTAAGGAGAAATTTCCTGACAGTGAGAACAATTAATTAATGGAACAACTTACCTCAGAAAGTTGTGGCTGCGCCAACAGTGGAGGTTTTTAAGAAGATACTAGACAATCATTTGTCTGAAATGATATTTACAAGTTTCCTGCTTGAGTAAGGGTTGGACTGGAAGACCTCCAAGCTCCCTTCCCACTCCGTTATTCTGTTAGTCATAAAACATCAGCCTGTTTTATGTGCACCCAGCCGTGCATGCTAAAGGTTCTTTTCTTCTAAATAAGTATATGTTTGCGGTCTGTAGTGTTGACGAAATGTCTGCAGTGCTGTTTCTATATTTCTTTCTTACTTAGAATTAAGTAAGGAGTTAATTACACTAGCTGATATTCTTTCTTGGGTGATGTTCTTTCTCTTTAGTCTTTTTGGGAAGCCATTTCTGCCAGAAAGGCATGTCTCTTGTTGTTCCTCTTTGCCCTCAACGTTATTTTTTTAAATTCTAGAATATAAATTGTTTTTGTATATTTGTATATTTTTCCACTCCAAACCAGATCTCTGCTGATTAGTAATATAGTTTTGAGTACTTTTGCTTATTGGTACTTCCAAGAGGCTTTACATCCATTAACAGATGAATGCCTATTAAATCTTTGGTTTTTATGTCTTTTTTTCTGTTGGATTAAAATATTTCACATTTTAATTCATTGAATTTGCATTTAAGATATTGTGTCAAACACCTCAGCTGATGTATTTTACCCCCACGATCTTTCTCTTGTATGAATGATGTTGAAGTACACATAGTACCAGCCTTTCAGAATTTAAATAGAATATGTTGATATACGGCCACTAATCCTATCAGTGCTAACCAGAACTAATAAATCCACAGGGTCCCATTTTGTTTTCCCCCCTCTCCAATTCAGCAGCTTTTATTTTAAACCTTTCTGGTTTTGGAATCCCACCTAATCATCTCCATGCCTTTGAAGATGACATTACTGATTTGTCTCCTCCCTACAGTAGCATAAACTATCTCTGTTATTATTTGTACAATGCATATCAGAGTTGGGTTTCTTAATCTTGGAGAGCCGTCAGTCATGAGGGTGGTAGCTCTGTCGAGAGGTTGTTGGCAGTTTTGTGCTGTTAACATTCTATGTCAAATCCAGAGCAAAAACTCTGAAACTGGAAGTTGAGAGGTCAAGTGAAGGAATAGTTAGCTATGAAGAAAAGTTGGAGCCTGCATACTTGCACCCACTGCTTACAAATAGTACTATCTATGGAAATATCTATGGAAATACATGTTTGCAATATTTTCTTGTATAAGATCAGTTTTTCCTTTTGTAATAGTGTCCCATCACTTTCCAGAGCCAGCTCAACTTCAGCGGGAAGTATGCCTCCTAGCAAGCTCTCAGAATTAACAATGCCACTTGTGTTTGGTAGTTGCTGCCGTCCCTCAGCTGACTTTAAATCCCCAACTAATGTTTGTTTGGGTCCCCCCCCCTCCCTTGGCCCAATTATGCCTAGATGAGATGTTCACTGAAGCAAAATGATGCAGCAATAAAAGCTGCAGGTTTCTCACAGCCAGCCAGAATAGTTTTGTGGTATGTGTGGAATATGCTTATAAGGTACCTGGTGAGAAGCATGAATTGCAACAAAGTGCAAAATAATAAAATGCAAAACAAGGATTTAAAGAGCCTCCGAGGCTAAGAGTGAGGTGTGGGTGGTCATTGTGAAGAGGGGAAGCTATGCCAAGAAAAGGCTTTTATACATCCATAAGTTAGGAACCTAATGGAGATAAAGGTAATATTCCTAGTCTGTTAATGCAGGCAGGCTGCCTTTTTTTTCTTACCACAGCAATACAATTCTTAAAACTATCTTAATTCTTATGGTTCATATGATACCTATTTAGAAATTTTTGTAGTGCTGTATTTTTTAAAGCAGGGAATCTTTAACCCATTGTTTAAAAACAAAGAAGCTTGGTAATCTAAATATTTTTATTAGAGTAATGCTTTCTTAATATTTTTCAAAGTATATCCAAAATTGTCAGTGGTTTGATGAGCTATAATTAATATGCATCTGGTTTTAATATACAAATATTTTTAATAGTGCAGTAGAAATAGCATCAGTCCAGAAAGAGAATTAATGTCCTTAATTGCCAATTTCATTTATACTTTTGTCAAGAAGTGGGAAAACCATCAAATAAAGATGTAATGTTAGTCTGTAATATGGATTCTTTGGATTTCTAATTCTTTCAATTTATACGATGACTTTTTAATATTATGTGCAGACTGAGCTGATTGTGAGATTGCAGACTTCTTCTGGGATCACCAATATACTCTGGTTTTTAAAGCATTTCTGATAGATTTAAAATGTAAATATAAATCTTAAAATGTAGTAAAGCAAAGTTTCTTTCAATAAATGTTATCTTGCTTAATTGATGTGACTAGTGACAATTTACACTTTTCATTCCTACTCTCCAGGGGAATATTTTTATAGCTTTATATCCCTAAGGATACATATTGGGCAGAACTTATACACTGCTGAACGTAGGACTTAGACATGCGAGAACTGCTTCTCCAGTTTGGAGAAAACACAAAAATGAAAATTTTGAAGGGAAACTAATGCTTGTTTTAAGCCACTAACCTGATCACAAGTCTTTTGCTTCAATATAAATCTAAAAAGTAAATAAAAAAATAATAATCAGGAGATATTTCCGACCTTCACATCAGGGACACACGAGGCTGAACCATTTATTGTTGGAGATTAAGGAACATATTTTGATTCCAGGTTGGAGATTTAGATAAGAGAGATGGGACGAAGCTAATTGAAGTACTTAGATTAAATTATTCATTGGGATGAAGGTCTTCTGGGAGATTCAGATTTTTGTCTCTTGGGAGATTTCTCCTAGGCACACCACAAGTGCTCTTCTATAGAATAATGAAAGATTTGTGCCTGAGAGCTTTGAAGAGCAGTATATATGGGTAGCATTCCCATAAAAGAGCTTTTAGAAATTTATTGGATATGCCCCAAGAAGCCAATGTTTGTGTAATGTGGAGTGCATTTATCTCTCAATGTTAACAGCAGTTTAAATACAGCAGAAGCTATTGAACCCCTATGTTGTCTAACTGGGTAGAAGAACAGATGGTTTGAAAGCTCCTGTGGTCAGAAAAAGGTGATATATGTAAAACTAGATAGATTTGAAGCAGTGCCTGTACAAATCCTGTGCCTTGCATGAGGTATTTGGTCCAAGTCTGTTATTTCTTTACGTTTGAAATGGAGTTGCTGAGTTACTTGTTGCTTACAAAAGCAACATATTGCTTACAAAAAAGCATATATTGGGGCTCAAGTTACATGGCTGAGCAAAATTGCTGAAAATATTATAAGCTGTAGCGCCTCGGTGATTGAAGAAAAGTTTTAAAGTGAAAATATCAAACCTCTTTTTCAAGTCACACTTGTGCGTTGTACTTGTGAAACTAGGCTGGGGATTGTTGCTCCCTAGACAGCCTTTTACTGATCTTGCCAGTTCTTCTGAGAACATATGAATAATCTGTGTCTTAAATACGATAAACATAGGAAAAGCGGGAGCCCCAGGCTTGTTCTGATTCTATAAAAGGAGGCATTTTCCCCTTTAGGGTTTTTTTGCCACAGTCTTTATCTTGGCTTTTTTTTTAAAGACCAAGAAGAATTGGCAGTAAGGTTGTTGACTGAATTTTGACTCAGACTCAGCATAGAGCAGTGATGGCAAACCTTTTCGACACCGAGTGCCCAAACCGGAACGTGCGTGCATGTGTGCGTGCCGCAGCACCGGAGACCCGAATGTGGGTTGTGGGCAGCGCACACGTGCCTTTTTTTTTTGGCTGGTTTTCAGGCCGTTTTCAGGCCGTTTTTCGGCTATTTTTGGCCTGGAAAACAGCTGAAAAACAGCCTGAAAACAACCCAAAAATGGCCTGGAAAACGGCCCCAAAATGGCCCCCTTTTTGGCCATTTTTTGGGCTGTTTTCAGGCTGTTTTCCAGTGCTCTGGCACCCGCAAAGACCAGCTGGCAGGTGTGCATGCATGCATCGGAAACCAGAAGAGCAGCTTGCGACAGTGCGCGTGCCCACAGAGAGGGCTCTGTGTGCCACCTCTGGCACGCGTGCCATAGGTTCGCCATCACGGGCATAGAGAGATAAAAGCTTTCCCTACTTTGAAAATTGGGAAATATGAGAACGGGAATAAATATTCTAAATAGCTATTTTCTCTGTACCGGTTGATCAAGAAATAGCCCCTGAAATACTATAGGCTGAGATACTATAACAATAACATTTATTTACTGCAACAGGTAGTCCTCACTTAGCAATCACAATCGAGACTGGTCACACAGTCACTAAGCAGAAAAATCAAGTGACCACGACTTTTAAGATTTTACTTCCATCTTCCATATTAAATCTGTTTGTTGCAAGCCAGCTGTGAAATTGGCAAATGGCAATCACATGATAGGGATGCTGTAGACAATCTTAGATGCAACGGCAGTTGTGAATTATGCAAATGACAATCAGATGAATGTAGGATGCTTTAACAGATGTAAATGTGAAGAATGGTTGCAAAATTATTTTTTATCACCATCGTAATTTTAAACGTTCACTGCACTCGGCACTCGGTAAGCAAGGACTAACAGTAGCACCTGAGTTAGTTACCTGAGTGCTGAGCCTTCTTTCATTTTTCAGTTGTGTGGTGTGCAAACAGAGTCTTCATGAATTTGTCTAAAATCAGGAATCATACAAGATTAACAATTTAAATAAACAATCTCAGTAATATGAAAAAGAAGTTTCCTTTCTATCAACCTGAAGTTATCACTGGAGATTTCCTTGAGTTGTGGGAGAGGGATCCTATATAATAGGCAAAATCATCTGTATACAGCATAACAAACCTATACATGTTTGGTGTTTCTTTTAACATACATTGCCATTGGTGACAACATAGTGGAATGAAGTTATTGGAAGCCCTGAATGGGGAATTCATTTAAAACTTTGTATATATATTCAGTTTGAAATTTATGATGAACCGTCTTTGATTTATGTGTTTATACTTATTTGAATACCTTCTTCCTGAAGTGGAGTTTAGTTAATTTATGAAGTTTAACTTTCCACTGTCTAATTGACATTTTATTGGGCTCCCTTGTGAGAGTTCAGCTGTGTTGTACTAGTTGGTTCCTGCACCTTGGGGTTCCAGTCCCAGACTTATTTCAGGGATGACTCAACATTCCATCAAATATATCATGCCCCCAAAATCCAAAGAACACCTGAATTTTATGGATCCTTTGAAGCCTTCAAAGTAGCTAAACTTTACTGCTTTTGCAGGACTCTGTTTCCTTATCGACTTCAAAAGAATAGCTGTGATCTTGGCATTAGCGAAAAGATATCACTCATCTTTGTAGTGAGCAAAGGTTTTTATTGATGCTCTGATGTTTAAGTACTTAGGATTAATAAAGAAAGACAGTTGATGACATTGTTTTTGCAAGGAGACCTTTGCCTGGCCTACAGTTTTCTCTTTTCAGAAACAAACTGGGTAAGGTTTTTGCAATTCTGCTATTGGTTCAGCCTGCGTTTCTTCAAGCCATTGTATGCTGGCCTGAAGAAATACCAGTTTATTTATTTATTTATTTGTGAGATTTATATACCGCCTCACAGTGCAAGCACTCTCTAAGCGGTTTACACCAGTAAGCAATGTATATTTATATTGCCCCCAACAATCTAGGTCCTCATTTTACCTACCTTGGAAGGATGGAAGGATGAGTCAACCTTGAGCCGGTGAGATTTGAACCGCTGACCTGCGGATCACAGTCAGCCAAAGTGGCCTGCAGTACTGCCTCTAACCGCTGCGCCACCTCGGCTCATTACTAGATTTTAGTTTCCACATGAAGTCATGTGCATAAGGTTTCATTCCATCATGTGATTTCAGTGGCGGTGGGATATTTTTGGTTAAATAGCTTTCTTCATTCTCGTTTTAAATAATACTCTTGGTTTTACCGAATGATGAATGCTTTGTATGTACTGTAGAATGGAGTATTACATCTGAAGATAAAGGCTAGGTGAGATGTCAAATACAGAGCTTAGTTTATTAAAGATGCTCAAGATTCTTCTGGTTCAGCAAATTCTGTAATACATGTCCATCTCCTTTTCTCCTTCCTATCCCTATAGATAGCTATATCCATTCAGCTACTATAAAGCAATGCGGGGGTGGATGGGTAAGGTCGGTGGACTAGAACTCACAGTCCTGAACTCTGTGTGACATCCTTTAAGATATTTGAAAACTGTTTAATTTGAAACATTTCCAACTCCTTTGGGCTCTCTTTATAGGCATTATATCCTGTCCTGTCCTAGTTTTCCTCACTATCCTTCCCCGGATCTGTTTCAGTTTCTCTGAATCAGGTGGGTTCCTACCAGTTCGGACTGGTTCTATAGAACCGTTAATAACTTGGCGACCTGGGTCGCTGGAACCAGCAGCCACCCAGGCCTGCCACGCCCCCGAGCTGGTTCTTTCGGCAGCGCCATAGGCGCCGCCATCTTGTTTTTTGCTTCTGCGCATGCGCAGAAGCCTTTTTTAGTACTGCGCAATGCGCGCCTGTGTGGCGCATCCCTAAGCAAACCAGCAGTAGCAGAATCCAGAACCCACCCCTGCTCTGAATCCTTCTTAAAATATGTCCAGAACTGAATGCAATACTAGATGTGGAGTCAGACTAAAGTAGAATAATGAGAATTTGGAATGCATACATTTTTTGATGCAGCATAAATTGCATTTGTCTTTTATTGCAGTCACACCACACTTAGTGGCTCATATTCAGTTTGCTCCAAGTGCTGTAATTGAAATAGTAGTTTTCCTACAGTGCTTTTCTACTTAGATGAATCAGTTCATTGCTTATTTGGAGCTGAGAAGGATTCTATTTTCAAGGCAAATAAGTATTTTAAAAAAGAAGCTAATTGGGAATAAGATCTTTCCTTCCTCCTATTTATTGTAAATATATATTTAACTAACATGGAGATGCAACTTCATGCTGTCCTTTATGTGGTATTCCATACTGCTCACAAATGGGAAGCATAATTACTGCCAAATTAGCAAAGAAAATAATATTTTCCTTGTGGTTGCTGTACTTGACATTTACTGTTCTAAAAGGCTTTCAAAAATATACTTAAAATAATTAACAAGAGATTATATTTCTTCATCTTATGATTCTGGGTTTAAAATTCTAGGTTTTCTATTATTGTTTTATACCAGAGAGAACAAATATTTTGTTTGAAAGCTATTCAACCATTTTTTTTCACTTTGATTTCAGAAACTTGCTCTTTAAAAAAAATACTTAATGTGAAATTCCCCAAAAGAAAAATATGAAAGTGAACAAGTGCTGGAGAAATGTTTCTGCATATTAGAACTTGATTGGATTTAAAGATCTATTCCAGAGTGGCAAATTATATAGGTGGCATGGCAAATTCTCCCTTGCATAAGCAAATCTATAGATTGATTTCACTGAATTTGTTTTTTGTCTTTATGTGGAAAAAACACTCCTGTTGGATAATTGCTCATGGCTGCTGGCTTGGTATTCTCAGTAATGCAGGGAGCATTCCTAAAAGAAAGACAACTTTTGTCTAAAATATTATGCTTAAAATCATAGGTATGTGTGGGACAAAACCTTGTGCAACACTATTGAGATTAATTGCGCTATGGGAGTACACCAGATTTCACAATAAATGCTGTTGAGACATGCCCATGAAAAGAAACTGTATGTATATATGTTTGTCTGCTGTGTAAACTTTCTTCCCCTCCAAATTTTCCTGCTGAAGTTTAAAATATCTAAAAGCACTGGCCCATACAGTAATTATTGGAAATGTCATTATACCGAGCATTATACTAACCTTGTTTGAGCAATAAAACATCTGTGAGATTCTTTTTTTTTTACATTATGCTTGGAAAGCCTGCTGAGTTACATTTTTCACTAGATGCCTAACTGATCATGCAGTGAAGTAAGAAGAGGTCAGTGATACTCTGTGTTTCCAGCTATGGGTTAACAGCTGCTTCTTTGTGTAACGCGGAAGGGTGACAAACAGTCTTGTTAACCAGTTAAAATGATTAAACTTGACATGTTGGCATATTTATAGTTGTTTGGCAAGTAATAATTAGAAAAGAGTTGAATTGCTTTTGTTAAACTGAAACCTTTTCCATGAGGTGGAGAGGCAGGGACCAAGAGATAAATAAAATTTGAATCTGCTGTTTTGAGAATTGCAAGTTTGACTGACTACACCTTAGTTACACCTTATGTTCTGATTAGCTTGTGCATTGTTCATCAGCAGTGCCCATCTTAGGATTTCCCATTTCTCTCCAGCTCTCCATTTTTCTTTGTTTATAGGGGTGCGTGTGCACACCTGTGCACCTGGGTGAAGTTTATCTTCCTCCTCCCAGGGTTTCTTGGTAGTACATCAAGTAAATTACATGGATAACCTTGTCCAGGTACCCTTGGAACCTGCCTCACGGCTACATTTTCAAAGCATAAGAAACGAAAAATTTTACAGTTGGGGATTATAAATGTGTAATTGATTTGTATTTGAGTAGGTTATTTAAATTGTGATTTAGAAAATTTAATGAAAAATGCCTGTTTTTAGTATATTTCTGAAGTAATGTGTGTTTGACACAAGTAAGGTCTTTTGCCACTTCGTCATTAGTGAATAAATGCTAGCCTTCTTCCTTCCTTTACTGAACTTGTAAAACAAGCTCAATTTTTGGCTTTTCTGGGCCACGACAGTAATTTAAGAAAATGAAGGAGATCCATAGTTGTCGGCAGCAAAATTTTCAAGGGAAGAAAGAGAACAGACTCAAAGCTGTGTGGGGACTATCTTGTACATGTTTGACAAACAAACAAAATTTAAATAAATAAATAAACAAACAAACAAACAAACAAATAAATAAATAAATAAATAAATAAATAAATAAATAAATAAATAAAGTTCATAACATGCACTGCTTCTGTGCATATGTTCCCTCAATAGTAGATGAAGCTTGTAAAGAATGTCAGAAAAACCCGAGGCATTTAGAATAATAACAAAGAACAACATCGTGTCAAACTTGAGACAAGTCAAAAATTACTGTATTTTTTAGACTATAAGATGCTCTTGACTATAAGACACATCTAGCTTTTGGGGAGGAAAACAAAACAAAACAAAAATCTGCCTCTGCCTCCTAGCAATTTGCCTCCTTGCAGCAAACAGCAAACAGCCTGGTCAGTTTCAGCACAACCTGATTTAGCACGAGCAGTTGATTGGCGGTTGGATCTGCCTCCCGGTATACAGTCTATCAGCTGTTCTAGGCTGTGGGAATTGCCACTGCCGATCGCTGCCCATTGCTGCCGCCACTGCCGCCGCCTATCGCCACCTCCGTGCATCTGTTTTCAGCCTCCGTGCATCCCATTTTGGCCTGTTCCAGCCGGCGGGGATCCCCACTGCCTATCCCCGCCGCCTGGAACGGGCCGAAAACGGGACGCGCAGAGGCCGAAAATCGGGCACTTGGAGGCAGTGATAGGTGGCAGCAGCAATGGGCGGTGACAGCGGCGATGGGTGGTGGCGATCCCTGCAGCCTGGAACAGCTGATCATCGGTATTCCAGGAGGCTGATCCAACCGCCAATTAGCTGCTTGTGCTAAATCAAGCTGTGCTGAAGCGGACCAGGCTGTTTGCTGTTTGCTTCAAGGAGGCAAATTGCTGGGAGGCAGAGGCCGAAGGGTGGGTGCCGGTGGGCGGGGCTTTGGCAACATTCTCGGTATAAGACGCACAGACATTTCCACCCACTTTTGGGAGGGGGGAGTACATCTTATACACCGAAAAATATGGTACCTTTCTAGTGAGCAACATAGGAACAGCTAAAAGTAAAGGGAACTAATCTTAAGAAGACAGGGATCCCTGTAATGATAATTATTAAATTTTTCCTCTGATCGCTTTTTAATGTCTTAGTGCACATGAAAAGACAATAATAGTTTTAGGGGATCTTCCTTTCCCAAAAGGTCTTCAGGTAGTTCTTGGTTTATAATCACAATTGGGACTGGAATTTCAGTTGTAAGTTGAGCCACCACAGGGCTTGATTTTATTACTGTTTTTATGATGGTCATTAAACAAATCACTTGGTCATTAAGTGAACCACATGGTCATAAGTGCAACCCCATTTTGTGCTGTTTTTGCACAAAACAGCAAAAAAGTCACAAAACATGATAATATGACTATTGAACACTGCAGTAGTTGTGAATGCAAGCCAGTTACCAAAGCACCCAAAATGTGATCATGTGACTTCAAGGATGGGTGATCTTTTTTCAAATCCATCATAATTTTAAATGGTTGTTATGCGACCAATCATAAGTCAAGGACTACCTGTGATGATGGAGCAAAAGCTGGGAATAGTTCTAGAACCTTTGGTGTACCCATAGCATTTCTGAATTCAACACATCAAGAAAATAAATACAAGTCATAGACTACATTGCTAGGTTACTGCAGTGCTATTCTAACTTCATTTACCTGTACATCAGCAAGGTATCAAGAAAGTTTAAGTGTGTGTGTGCGCGCGCGCACATTTTAACTCATGCAGTTAATGGTATAATCAGTTTTATACACTGTTTTTCAGAGGAAAAAATGGGATAAATATTTTAAAATACTAGAAGACTGTTTGTTTTACAAGGTTTGTTTTTATAACTAGAACCCCTAAATGTTTTTGATTAATTTTATAAATTTAAATATGTGAATTCATATTTTAGTTACTGAGGTACAGTGAGATGAAACTCTATGAAAGATACTTGAATGTTAGAATCCTATCAGTTTGCTGGTGCTTAGATGACATACTAGGAATTGACAAATGGGACCCTAGTTTTCTGTGTTTAATTTCTTTCTTCCCTCCATTAAACTATTGTTCTCTTTGTAATTCTTGGTTAATTGTTTTTCCTAACAATTTGGGATGGCTTTTGTTTTAGGATATAGACAAGTTTGGCAATGAGATCACTCAGCTAGCTCGTCCTCTCCCTGTTGAGTACCTAATCATAGATGTAAGTATCAATTTTGCTTACCTTTTACTTTGGCTAAAGTAAATAGAAACATTGAATAGATATATGCAGAATTCTCTCCATAAGGTAAATTGGGGGACTCTTGCCATATTAGTTCCTTACTGGAAAGGTAAGTGCTAACAAGTAGTTTATAGCTTTCTTATTGCCATTTTCTTTTGGTTGTGTAAAATCTCAGAAGGGTGTTTAGTTTCTATATTAACACACCGCTTAAAGGCTCTCACTGCTCCTACAAAATTATGTTTGTATGTTAAATAAGTGGGAAGTGTCATCTTCACAGAGATGTTAGTGATTACATCTATAAGAGAACAAGTATGTGTTGTATCTTTCAGAGAAATGATTAAGCAATGTATGTGTGATATGGCTTTATTTATTTAGGTCTCTAGCCTACCTTTATTTTTACAACTCAAGGTGTATTCATAATGTTCCCTACTTTCTTTTTGCTCCTCCATTTTTCCTTTTTCCAACACAAGTCATGACATTGCTTTAGACGTTTCTGTTGAGCAGACTTTGACTTTGGAAGGCAAATATAAGCATTCCTATATTATGTTTTAACGGAATTGCTTTTATTCTACTTTTGTATAATTAATTGTCTTGTTTTATCCTATGTTCCATTTTTATTATTTATTTATTTATTTTAATTATTTGTTAAACACTTGATTTCAATAAAAAGATGAATTAAAAAAAACAGTGATAATGCCCTCTGTAGCTAATAACTTTTATTAATAACCTATGGCATCTATATATTCCTTAAATTTGACATTAAAATGATGGGAAGATATTTTGCTTAATAAAAGAATACATTTCAAAGGTGATTAATCAGTAGATGACACAACATATAGAAAGGTAAAATAGAAATTAACATGTAATTCAGAGAGCCAGTTTGGTCTTGTGGTTAAGGCACTGGGCTAGAAAACTGGAGACCATGAATTCAAGTCCCACCTTAGCCATGAAAGGCAGCTGGATGTCTATGGGCCAGTCACTCTCTCTCTCTCTCTCAGCCCAGCCCACCTCACAGAGTTGTTATGGGGAAAATAGGAGGAGGAAGGTGTATTGGATATGTTCGCCGCCTTCAGTTATTTGTAAAAATAATATGCGGCATACAAATACATTTGTATAATTGGTGCCACAATTCATTTACAAATAAATTGTGGCACCAATTTAAGACAGGGATTCTGATAGACTATGAATTCATAGAGATTCACTTGTTCAGACTCCTTGTCTATCTGTCTTCCTTTCTCTTTCCCACAAACCCCCGCCACCCCCGTTGGTATATATATGTTTAGAGAGAGAGAAAGAGTGTATGTGTATGTATCTATCTATTACTACTCAAAACTGAAATTGGCTGATCTATGCACAGAGATACTGCTTTTTTGAAGAGATGGTAGCTATTGTGTTGAGTTTGCCAACTTTCTGCTCCAGCTGACAGTCCAATAAATTCATTACCCAACAATAAAAGTGTCTGTTTTGGACAATCTGGGATATAAGTAAAATGAAAATATAATCCAAGAAACGTGAATTTAGGGCGCATTTGACAAGAAGTGAAACCAATTTTCTGAAACCTGTATCATTTATTAGTTGATTGCATAATAAGTTATTTCTGTGCCTTTTGATTTGATTTCAAATTGCGTTGTTCCTTGATTAAAAAGCCTTTTGTTGGTTAACATCTATCCTATGCAATATCAGGTGATATATGACACCTTTTCATTTTTAAAATGCAATAGTCTGTAATATTAGCATGCCTGGGGCAACAAAATATGTGTAGAATCCTTTCTGTTGGAGGAATAGATTTTAAAAGAAAGAGACTGGAAGACCCATAAGAAACTTCATTTCATCTCTCCTTTCAATTTTTCCACCTGAGTCTTTGTTTTAAAGGCATTATCTGAGGCCTGTCTCTGTCATAGATAGGGGTTTTGCCCTGTCTCTTGCAGTGCCTGTTAACATCATTTGTCATTTGAATTTCAACTGTTGTTATTTTTACTGTTTTGAAGATTACTACCACGTTTCCAAAAGATCCAGTTTACACATTTTCTATTTCTCAAAGTCCATTCCCTATTGAGAATCATGATGTACTGGGAGAAACTCAGGTACGTGTAAATAGCAGTTTGGATGAAGGGAAGTATCTATATAATTGCATTTACCGGTATTTAGTTTTTTAATATTTAAAAGCAAATAACATCATGCATAAAATTGACTTAGTTACAAATGGTAAATAGTTTTAATTCACCTCTTTTTAGTTTTGTGCAAAATTTAACCAATTCTATGTGAACAGATTTCACATAGTCATGTAAAATGAAATTTTTGCTATGTATGGAGATCAGAAAAAACTTGCATGTATGGTTACCATGAGCAAAATGTCTACCATGGTTACAAATTGTGTCTCAGTAAGACTGTTTGTATACGCTATATGCTTCAGCTGTACCCTTGACTTTTGCTACCAAACAAAATACCTTTGCAATATTTAATTGAAAAAAAGGAAACACTAAGCAGATTTTGTCCTTTGAGAGGAAGAAAATATACCGTATTTTTCAGAGTATAAGACCCCCCCCCAAAAGTGGGTGGAAATGTCTGTGCATCTTACACAGCGAATGTTGCTGAAGCCCCGCCCACCCTTCGGCCGTTTTCAGCCTCTGCGTGTCGCGTTTTTGGGCTCCACATGCCCCATTTACAGCCTGTTCCAGGCTGCAGGGATCGCCACAGCCCATCGCTGTCAATCACTACCTCCACGTGTCGCATTTTCGGCCTCCACACACCCAGTTTTTGGCCTCCGTGCATTGCGTTTTCGGCCTGTTCCCTTCCTGGAACCAGCCGAAAACGCGACGCAGAGGCAGAAAACGGGGCATGCGGAGGCCGAAAATGCGACTCACAGAGGCGGCAATCGGCAGCGATGTGCTATGGCGATCCCCGCAGCCTGGAACGGGTCTAAAACAAAGTGTGCAGAGGCCAAAAATGTGACCCGCGGAAGCGCCAATGGACTGTGGCAATCCTCACAGCCTGGAACAGCTGATTGGCGGTATTCCGGGAGGCCGATCCAACCGCCAATCAGCTGCTCGTGCTGAATCAGGCTGTGATAACGTGCTGAAGCTAACCAGGCTGTTTGCTGCAAGGATGCTAGCCAGATGAATACCGATGGATGCTGGTAGGCAGAGGCAGAATTCCCCCCCCCCCTGTTTTCCTCCCAAAAAACTAATGTGCATCTTATACTCTGAAAAATACGGTAATCTGCTGTCTTTTCTATTCCTGCTGTCTCCTTTTGAGCCTATGCTCATAGAGATAGAGAAGAACTATTGGATCTAAAAACAATTTGGCTTACTTCAGTGTGTCACTGTCAACTTTTAACAGCTGGGAAAGCTCACATAATCTTCCCCATTGCTGAGAATGGCATTTACACCATTGGTCAGACATTGGATGAAAATTATAAGCAGTAGAACTGCAACGGTCTTCATGAGTTCTGCTAAACTATTGTCACCACCACTTGAAAAGAAATACAATAAATTTTCCTCAAGAGCAAGCTTTATCTGAATTCTCCTTGATGTGGAAGGAATATCTGGTTAGTCTTTGGCAAAAAAAAAAAAAAAAGCCAGTGTCACTCATTTGCTCTCTTTACATCACAAATCCTGGCAGTTTTCATAGATAGAACAAAATATGTGACATTGTTCTTTGAACTGGGAAGAACAGGAGAGCTCAAATGCAAAACATGCAGGCCAAATATGGCGTGGTGGGGTATCTAATAGAGCCCACAATGCTGTTTACCCTTCCCAACCTTTACTTACTGTTGCTTCTATAGTACTACATTTCTTGCCCTTTGCATCCCAGCTACTGTTTCTTTTGCTGCCTCCACATCCCCCCAGTTTTTCCTACTGTCTCTCTGCCTCCCTTCTGCTTTGTTTGCCTCTATATTTCCCAGCTTCTTTGTCTTCTTGCATATCTCTTAAATTTGATGTGTTTGCTTCCTGGCTGCCATTTCTGTCTATTCATTCTTGCTGGAAGAGTTTCGTCAGCAGAGGGTGCTATGATCCTGAGAAAAGACTCTTAGTATCATAAGACTTTTACTAAAAAGGGAGGGGGAACCCTGAAGGTATTTCAGTTTGAGAATGTTGCTGCAAAAAAAGAGAAAGAATTAAATGCTTAAACAAGTGTAAACTTAAATAATAAAGTTAATATTAACATCATATTAAAAAATCATCCAACTGCTTGGGTCCTGCCCACTTTTGAAGTACAGCTATTGAGATAACAGTTTTTGCAGCCCTGTGACAGGGTATTACATATACTGCTAAATTGCATGGAATTTTCCAGTTGGCTAAAGAATACTGTTGTCAATCTTTGCAGGACTTTCACATTCTAGCTACATATTTGTCCCAGAATACCTCTTCTGTATTCCTTGACATCATCTCTGATTTCCATCTTCTCCTCTTCTTGGTCACCAATGAAGTGATGCCTTTAAGGGTATGTAATGACTTTATTTTTGGAGAAAAGCATAAAGCTTACATTAAGAAGGTTGCTAAGCATAACTGACTTTAAAACAGGATATCTTGACTCATTAGAAGTGGTTTCCAGGTTGGTAGTTTGGCAGTCAATTCTAAGCTGTTTGGAGAAATAAGTTGGTAGTAATTGTTGCTCAGCCTGGGTGGAGCAAGTTTGACACTTAGGCATGTTGTTAAATTTTCTCTATCTGAAATTCTTGTTGTAAAAGATCAATTCTGCAATCTCATTTGTCTATTTTTAATCCATGCTTACGGTTAACCAAATTTGCTAACTTTTGCTAGATCACTGATAAACATGATGCTGCCTTTACAATCAACAATTTAAAAAAAAGGCAGGAAAAGTAATAATGTCCTGTATTTTCCAGCGAGCCTAAAGAACTGTAATGATGTGTGGAATGGTTGAGCTGCCAGTGGGTAATTAACCAGGTTTACTGAATGTTATTATGATAATGAAGTGTAATTGCAATGATGCAATTGTTGTCCAAAGTCTATCCTCTTTACATTTTAGAAACTTCCCATCAAGTTTTCATAATTCTGGACGAAGCCTTTCCCATTTGCCTTTGATTTAGAGAAACCGAGCTCTGTAGTTTATAGTACAGAAAGCACAAGGAGTTCTTTTTTTTCAGCAGAATGGGGTTAAATTTGCACGCAAGCCAGAACTTCTTGAAGATGTACCTTTCTAAATTTCATAGAAATCAGAGCAGGCATTTTTGAAGTAAGCTTCATTAATCCTTTTTAAAGAACAGTTCCTATAACTTTGCTGTTAGGTCAGTGTGGTGACACTTACAGGTGTAGTAATTGCTTCTCTGGTGAGTATCCATTCCTAGCCTTCAAACAGTTTTCTTTCCTGATTATTCATATATATCAGGATCTGATATGTGACAAATCCAGTGTGCAATCCTAATACAGATTCTGACATTTATGCAGTAATGTGATTATGAAGCCAGTGGAAACATTTTTATTTCCTGAGCCCACTTTCCTCAAAAACAAGGATGAAATGACAATGCATATTGTTATCCAGTTCATTTCAGAACTTGTCTGCAGTGCCACCTGCTGTTCAAATCTCAAGAAATGTCTTTGTGTAGTTACAGTAAATATTTAAATATTAAATATTACTAACAGTTACAGCTAGTGGAATGTGGTGAATTAATCTTTTATTTAAAATGTAGGTAGGGTTGTGATGTGGTTTATTTCCTCTTTTAGGACAGTATCAGCTTGTTGCTGGAGGCAGTAAGAACCCGGAATGAGGATCTTGCTCAGACCTGGAAAAAATCTGAACAGTGGGCTACCATTGAGCAGCTTTGCAGTATGTTTAATGTCTTTTTTCTTTTTGAATCACCTCACTCCGAAGATGCTGGACAGCTTTTGTTTACCTATAACAAATTGCCTAGTGTTGGAATTTAGATCTGAAACCACCTTTGGGGATGAATTTAGTGCAACACAAATAAACAAAACTTACACTTTGTAGCCAAGTAGTTACCGGTGTGTATATATATATAGCGGGAATTTAATTCATGCAGGAAAGAAAGGAAGGGTTTTTAGAGGATACAGTTGTAGAAATCTGTGGAAAGAATTAGACAGTGTTGTGCCAAGGAATGGGAATATTCCTAAGGGAAGATTGCATTTACTCTAGAAATTATTTAGCAATTTGTAAAGTTTCCAGGCAAAAAATGTTTTCTGCTTGTTGGAGCTTTTTCCGTCTCCTAATTATTCCATTTCACTTTTTCAGGCACAGTGGGCGTTCAGTTGCCAGGACTCCAAGAATATGGTGCCATGGGCAGTTCAACACATGCAACAACTTCTTCAATGTGGGCCTGTCAGCACTGCACCTTCATGAACCAACCAGGCACAGATCATTGCGAGATGTGTAGCCTCCCACGGAGCTAGGCCCTGTTTGGCTTGGCGATCGGGGCGGCCATTACAGACCAACTGGCAGAAATACAGAGGCAAACCTTTAGCCAGGCAGGACTGTTCTTCCTCCTGGGATGATGTACTGTGTGGGGCTGGGCAAGACAGGAAAGGACCCATATCACAGGTATTCAATTGCCTTTTACAAGATGGCAGTTTGCAGTTGGAACAGGATGTCCCGGTGGGGGAAAAAATAAGATGGCCCCACTGTGCTGCCTTGTTTTTTCTTTGCTCTCAGTATTGTAGAAAGCCAGAGGTCCTGCTTCCCTTGAGCTGAAGTCGCGCAGGTGGCTGATCAGCTCTGTGGGCTTATGGCGGTGTGGCCGTGTCGCCCTGTTAGCTTGCATGCCACAAGCTTTCCCCGCCTTAAGCTTGTCAGTGAGGCTAGGCAGTAGTGTTGAAGGGATGACTTGGTCCCCCAGGGCTAGCTTGTGTAATGTTGTTCTCTTGACATGCTTTGCATTTAGCCCCAGAGTTTCTGGGTCACTGGTGCCTGAGCCACATTGGTCCACTCTCTCATTATAGCTTCAAATTGAGTGACGTGCGATCGCAGGACATACTGTGGCTTTAAAGCCCCAGGTTAAACCTTGGCACTTGACAGTGGGGGGAAGGACATCTTTCTCAACCAGGAAGGGATGATTCTGGTTGCCTCTTCATCCATTTCTTGGCCTACATCCCTAATGGCAGGAGATTAAAATAATTCCCAGAATTCCTCTTCTATGGTTAGTTAAAAGAGAAGATGATTTTCATCCTGGTTTGGCAACGGGAAGCATATCCTGTCACTTCCAGGTTTGGAACCCTACAGCACCTTCATTCCAGTTGTGTCAGGACTGGGAAAGCAACAGTTCACAAGCAGTTATTTGTACCAAGTCTCCATGCACTATTTTCCCTTTATATTTAAAGCAATTTCCTGGGATCCAAAGCTATGACTGGGCAAAATATCTAGGCATTTTATTCGTGCCTATTAATGACTACACAGGGATCAGCACAACAAAGTTAAATGGAGCATATATTGGAATGGGAGTTTGTCTTACCTCACTAAAATGCCTCTAGAACATAGTGACTGCAATAGAAATGGCCTTGCCTCTAGAACACAACCCTGCCTACTGTTCACATAATCATATATTAGCTGTGCCTCCTATTCCTTATTTCTTCTGATACCTGGGCTCCTCCATTCAAAAGTGTCCACAGAGATATTTTTTTTCATTATCCAGAATTCCCAGTATCTCTGCTAGGACTGTTTTATGTTAAGTCACAACTGATTCCCCTCGCATACGTATTCTGCATAGCAAACCTATATAATCACCCTGACGAACCTCACAGCATTAGAGAGAAAGAGGCCCTTCATGTCAACTCTCTGGTTATGTGGACATACAGCCTTTGTTTCCGCCCTTCCATAGTTTATATTCCTAGGTCTTCGTCACCACCAAAAAATGTGCCTCCGTCCCAGCTCCCATTTTCATTATGGGCATGTAGGACTGGCCTCCAAACACTTGCTGTGAAGGATGCGGTCTTTGCCTTTCAAGGCAGATGTAGCTGGGGCTCATAAACACTCTCTCTGGCCCTAGTTATTGCTGGCAGGACGTGTGACTTTTGTTTCCTGGGTTTGCATTTTGACTAGATTTCTCAAGCTCAATGGGCTGTAGCCGCTCTTGCTGTTCTCCTTGGTTCTTTGGGTTGCAGAGGTGTATGTTTGGTTTGAACTGGACTTAACTGAATAACAGCCCTGCAAATAAAAACCTATTAAAAGCATCCAAAATGATGGCTTCGGGTCCTTTTGTTGCTTTCTCCACTTTGCTCTCTACTCGTTTTGAATTTATGCAGCCCTTGGGCCCCAAACATTTCTCCTGACCACCATTCATGCATTGTTCCAATACAGATATATATATATATATGTCATGGTGATTCACTTCAAGTCCCAACAACATCTAATTTCTAAAGTGCGTGCTGTGCATGTGGGCAGTCAGCTATTGTTTCAAATCTCATAACAAAAAAAATGGTATCCATGTTTTTATCAATCTGGCAAGTAAAGAATACAGGTTTTATGTAAATATGATATGGATTGTACATGTTAATGAATGCAGCCATTGGTAAGAAATGGCTAAAGCTGAGCCATTTATGTCAGATGGCTGGTAGGAAGATTAACATACTTCTGACCACCTCCTGGATCATGATTTAGAAGTATGAAAGAGTTGGGAGGAAAAAAGATCAAAAGCAGACATAATAGCAGTGTTCAGGTACATAAAAAGGGTGCCATAGAGAAAATGGTCAGGAACTACTTTCCACTGCCACATAAACTAGGACCAGAAATAATGGGTACAAGAGAGGTTATGAGTTCTCCATTTTTGGATATTGTTAAGAAGGGGCTGCACTGCCACCACTTGAGGAAGAAGCTAATTGGTTTTCCTACACATTGCAGAGGATTGGACTAGTTGACCCTTGTGGTCCCTTCAAACTCCACAATTCTATGATTCTAAGGCAATGTCTTGGATTAACTGATGGAGGACATAACATTGTTGAGATATTAATACCTTACAAGAGAGAAATAACATTCAAAATGGTTTTGATGGGTTATAGAAACAGCTAAATATACCAATTTAAGAGACAAATGCAAAATTCTCAACTTAGGGGAAAACAAAAGATAAAATGCACAGATATAGGATAGGAGAAGCCACATAGATAATAGACCTTTCAAGAAAAAAAAACCCTGAAATATTTGTCTTAATAGTGAGGACCTATGTCCAGCTTGTGGTGTGGCTCCAAGTAAACAAATGCAATTTTAGCCTGAGTCAAATGTTTTCCAAGTCCTGGGAAGTAATTGGCTTCACTTCATTCTGTGTTAGATCACACCTTGAATATTGCATCAAGGTCTGAAAACCAGTTTTGGAAAGAATTCATACAAGTATTTCCAGAAAAGAGCAAGAACTGGAAACATTAAGTGAAAGAATTTGAAGGAGCTGTAAATGTTTATCTTGGATTGGAGGTATGATAGCATGCCGGAGAGATGATATGCAGAAAAGTAAGTTTGTGAAGACTTCCATGCGTCCTTTGCATCAATTACAGTAGTCAGTACCTGTGAGCTGACCCAAAGCGTGCATGTCTTGTGCATGGACCTGTACCACATAGGTCCTCGGATGTGATCTAGGGTAGGAGAAATTAAAGGTCCAGAGCAACGTGGCTTTAGAGAACTAGGACTGGTATGGCAGGTAGATGCAGAGTATAGGAGAAAAAAGGTGTGTTACTGTGTAGAGACAGAGGAATCCAATGAGTGTGTCCTTAAGATTTTCCTAATTTGTTATCTGGTTTTGCTTTGGTCAGATCATGCCCACCCTCCCTGGAATAGCCCAGACAAACTTCCAAGGTATAATGTGTTTTCTTTCACATGGACAAAACATTTTTAATTTCATCCCTTCCAAGAAGGTCAAGGTCTATTCTTCTAACTATCGAAGAATAGCTTGAAGTTGCAGTAAAAACAAAGTTTGATTGAATTTAGTCCTATTAGGCTATGGAACTCATTAACCAGAGAAATGATGGGCTTCCCTTCACGGATTGCATTCAGGATCAAGACAGCCATCTGGTTGTGAATATTTTCATTTGGATTCTTACTCTGAGTTGAGCTGTGGCTCAATGGATGAAGTGGCCTTTTCCAACTTTTAACCAGTGCCCTGTAGGTCAGGAGATAGGTTTTGTGTTCCCATCCATTTTCCTTCTGCTTATCTCTATTGTGCCATCTGGACTCATAAACACTGACAAGGGACTGACGTATGTCCCCATCTGGCTACCTGATGTGAACCACGCTGAATGTGCTCTTCTCACTTAAAAAAAAAATCCATTGTCTGGATATCATTAAGAGCAAGGGGAGGGGGGAGAGCAGCAAAGCTAATGCCAACAAGACAGGGTGTTTCTCTCTTAACTTTCAAAAGAAGTAAGTCAAAGCCTCTTTACCTTTTGTAATTCCCAGTTGTCCATATTTCCCAAGAAAACACATGCTGGGGAATTGCAGTTTTGTGCCTTTGTAAACAGAGTTTCTCTGTAAATTGTGTGCAGCAGAGTTGGAGTGGACAGCTTTTTCCCTGAGCTGCTCCTTTTTGCTTGTCTATCCATCAAAGAAAGTATGAATAAACAGAGAATTTTCTTCTTTACTCTTATGTGCTAGTGACCTAAAATGTACTTTGGAGTATTTGTCCCACAAATCTCTTACTTCCCTCCTCCATCCCTTCAGAGATATAAACTGCAGATCCGGAGTGTTTCCTATAGCAGGCCAAAAGGATCTGTTTGTAATTTGAAGAATGGCAACATGTCAGGACAATGTTATAAAGTGAAGAGAGGCAGATCTTGGTTTGGGGAATGGGAGTGGGAAGCTAGACTTGAAAGAATGACCACCACATCTTGCCATCTGAGGATTTCAGCAGGTAAATTAAGTTTTTATTCAGTTGTGTTTTTTTAAAAAATACATATTTTTTGAAGGTCTTGATCATAGGCTGGCTGGCAAGTCGGAGTTGGAATCTAATTCATCTGGAAAGTGGCAAACTGCACAGCAGCATTAACTTTTAGGGCTCAATGCATTTTCAGTTCCTTCCTATTAAAATGTCTTGAATGGATAAACACTTATAGGAAACACGATAGGACGTCAGGCTAGATCCATAGTTAGCTAGGTTCAGATGGCAAAGTCGTGACTACTGTATGCCAGTCTAGGTCACGTTACTTGCCTTGCTCACCCTCAATTTAATCTGCTCCTTTCTATTTTTCTGCAGTCCAACATTAGTTTCAGCTATCAGCCCAAATCAGCCTCTTATTTATATGCAAAGGGAGAAAGGTCTAAAAGGACCAGTTCTGAACAAAGGAGGGGAGAACTGGGGTTGGGTGAGGAATGGAAACGGGACCCCCAGACCCCGTGACAAGGGCCTTCAAGCAGTTGCAGCAGCTACTCTCTGACTCTGGCTCTAGCTAGCCCGATCTGTTAGCATGAAATCATGGGAAAGAATAGAAGTGAGAATGAAATAAAAAATGAATGTTTCCAGTCTTGAGAGATTTTAGCCAGCTATATCTCTTTTTTCCTCTTCCCTTCACGTTTGGTGTGTTAGGATATGATAGCAGTGCACCCTTAATAGCAACCATATTATTTATTGTGCTTATCTGCTACTGAATTAACAAATGGACTAAAGATGATCACATGGTGGTTGACACAGGTCCAATCCAATGAAGATGCAACCCCCATCCTAACAATAAGAAACTAGCAAGATTGAGCAATTTGCCTTCTCAGATCCACAGCTTCTACTCTCTCCTGTCCACCCACTTCCACTTCTTTCCAACTTGCAACATCCCAAAGTTTCAAAGCTATTGAGGCACATGGAGGAAATGGGGACCTTCTATGGAGAGGACGGTCATAAGTCAGACGATATCCGAGTTCCAACATGATGTCATCAAACCCCTGGACAATATTTCCATCCAGCTGGACTTGGCCTGGTGAATGGATGCAATGAGTGTTGTGTTTCTACGGCTACAGAAGTAGAGACGCCCTTTTTCTCTGCCCACTGATATGACAAACTGGTGACCAGCCCAGCTAGATGAGCGACCATATGGGAGCCATCAAGGAAAAAAGGGGTGGGGTTGGACGCAGAACAGGAATGAGGCTGTGAGGTCTGTGCAGAGACTGTAAAGAGGATCTTTTGATTTGGTCTTCCTTCTCTTGCCGCTGTCAAGGCAGCATGAAGCAGATCCTCTGGCTGCTGTTGTTGGTCGCCGTCAGCTGTGCAGCCATACCGAAGTGGCGGGAAGCCACCCCCGAATGGGACTACCGATCAGAAGGTAACAGGTCCCAAACAACATGGCCTTTCCCAGAAAGTGGGTTGTTGCTTGGGACAACAGAAAGTTTTCTTTATTGTGAATTGGGGCAGAGGGGCACTTGGATAGGCTGGCCCCTCTTCGCTAAGGGCCTTGGAACCCCCGTTGTGGAAGGGAGAATGATTTTGGTAGCACGCTTTCGACAGTGGATGCCCCAAAGCCCATTTGTTTTTCATAAAGGCTGCTAACCTGAGATTCCAATCCTCTCCCAACTTCCAATTTCCAAATTTCTTACACAGTTCTGAACTTCTTTTCTGCCTGCATGATTCTTCAGCTTTAAGTATCTGTGAGCACCTATTTTAGCTATAAAGCATATTTCTCCTTGTGCAGCTCCCAGGACATGTTTTCAGGGAGTTGAGCATATTTCACTTTAGAAACAATACTGTAGATGCTAAAATGAACTCTTAAGGAAAGGCAGATCTTTTTTTCACCCCTGAAAATGCATTCAAAAATTAGGATCCCTTTATTTCTGTCATTGTGTTTGATGTTTAGGGGCGTGCATAAGCGCACCATTGTGCCTACTGTCCCTGTCTTACTGTCCTATTGTCCAAATTTACCTGTACCTACTTTGCTTTTGTTTATGTTTATACCATACCTGCTATCTTGTACATGTTTTGACAAATAAATAAAATAAATAAATAAAAATAAATGTTACGCTGAAGCAACTTTATTCCTCCTAAACATGCTCTCCACCCAAACTCACGTGAGAAGGGTGAGCTGTCACATTGTTTTACAGAGGTTTTTGAGCACTTTCTTTTACCCATGAAGAAGGTATGAATGTATGGTGAAGGTCTGGCTTTTGTCCTGCTAGATTCTCGTTTCATGTTAATGGTGTGGAAATGCCTCCTTCTCAGGCGCATACAGCATTTAGGAACAAAAGTGCAGTACTGGAGGAAGAGGGGAAGGAAAAGGAGGAGTTCAATTGTTGTTGTTATTACCACACAGTCTACCAGATATGTCCGACTGGATGTGGCAGAGTATTTTGACTCTCAGATTCTTTTCAAGGATCTAGCTAATGATACTATTGTAATCAGAGGCAGGTTCCTAATTTTTTAACTACCACTCTGTGGGCGTGGCTTATTTTGTGGGTGTGGCTTGCCAGCCATGTGACCGGGTGGGCGTAGGCCTTGGGAGCTTGGCAGCGGCCGGAGAATCAGGGGGACATTGCCCACCTGCAACGCAGCCCCCCACAGTGGGAGCAGCAAGACTGCGGCAGAGGTTCTTCTAGGAAGCTCTGTCCGGCCTGAATGCTTCTCCCCATTCGATCATCCTAGGCTCCTGCCGCCCATTCCCCCTCCCCTCAGCAGCTCGAGAAGCCTCAAACATGCGAAAATGCCTGGGATCATCACCGCACGTTCGTGGCTTCTCGGACTGCTGAAGGGAGGGGAATGGAGATAGCTCCTGCCGCCTGTTCTTTCAGCGTCTCACGCGCTCCCTCAGCCTTCCTCCCCTGCTTGGACTCACTTTGGGGTAGGAAGGCAGCGCAAGCGCAGTGCCGGAAGCTTGGCTTCTGGGCATGCGCAGAAGAAAATTTTTTAAAAAATTTAAACATTTTTTTTAAAAAAATGGTAGCGCCCAGGCACCGGCAACCGACCGCACCAGTACTGTGACGTCACCAGCAGGCCGCTACCGGTGCTATAGAGTGGACCGCACTGGTAGGAACCCACCACTGATTGTAATATAGGCACTGTACCAAATAATGTGACATTTTGTTAATCGATGTGTTGAGAGTCTGCCCATTCATATGGTGTCCAAATGCTTCTCTAGAGCTTTTGGTATGTCCCCAATCACTGGTACTTTCTTTTTATGCATTCACCCAATCTGTATTTGAAGGTTTTTATCTTTCCTTTTTTTTTTTTTAAGACAATGATGATGATTTTACACAGCTACTTCTTTTTTATATCACATTCCAGTTTGGTCTTCTTTTCTCTTTCTTCTTCCAGCTGATAAAGTCAATATGAGGAGATGTTCCAATCTTACTGTCGTTCTTGACAACTGGAAATTTGCTATTATGACTCAAATCAGGAATCTTCTCCTCCATGATCACCAAACAGTGTTGCCTGACTATGGAAGGTGAGGGCTGGGGTCCAGGCAGAACTCTGGATAGGTTTCTAATTGACTTAGTGTAGCACCTCAAAATATGCCAGTCTAGTGGAGAATTGATAAATTTGTCAGCAGTTGATCTAAAAGAACAAGGTTGTGGAATCTAGTTGTTCATAGGATTAGGATTAAGATTAAATAGAACATGCTCTGCCCTAGGATGTTGGCACAACATACGAAACCAATGGGTAGATTTTCACAACATCCTCAGTCATTTTTGAAGCTGTTTTTTGGCTTTGTCCAATGTGTGGGTGTCCAGACCTTGAGATATATTTTGACTTTAAAAAAAGAACACCTGGTTCAATCTTGAAAGATCCTAGGTAGTGCACAAAAAGCAACAATGACACATGTTGGCCTGTTAACAAGCCCTAATGAAGGAACAAACAAGCAATTTACCATTTGCAGATTGATAAGACTGAGTTGATGAAACTGGACTCCTGCCTTGGGCAGAGGGTTGGACTAGAAGACCTTCAAGGTCTCTTCCATCCCTATGATCTTATGTACTGTTGTGGATTATGCAGCTAAATAAAACAAATATTTCTGGGTCAATGTCACTGCATCTGTATTATGGAAGTATCCCCAAGAAATGGACACTTGCTTGAGCAAAGATTTGCACAGATGACTTGCATCTATGTAAATAAATTGCTGCCTAGAATGCCATAATTGATTTTGGCAGGATAGATCCAGCATTGTTGTTGAACCTGCCAGAATAAAATGAAAGCCTGATTCCGTTAAATTAGCATAGGGTGTTTGTTATTTAACCCATATACCTCCTTGCCTGTTGTCTTTTCAGAATCAAACCTCTTTCTGATGCCCTTGATGACCTATACAAGGAATTTAATGCCCTCAAGGAACATCTTGGAGAACTGACTAAACGCTTTGAGGGGGTGGAATCTTTTGTAGATGAGATGAACAAAAGGCAGAACCTGTCTCCTGCTAAGCCTTTCCTCAGGGCTGCCCAACCAGGAGAGAAAAGGGCTGCCCTCCTGCCAGCCAAACGCCGCAGAATCCTGATCCGGAATGGGAGGCGAATCATAGAGCCCTTGACTGAGGGAAGGCAATAAGTGCTCCAGCTGGTGTCGGACCTTCACTGCAATTTTGGAAACCAAACGCATCCTTTTGTCTGCCTGTCTTTTCCCCTAAAAAAAAAAACTTCCTATGAGGGCTTAAGTGTGAAAGACCCAGGACAACGGTATTAAATAGGAATCCTTTCTTGGCTGATAATCTGGAGACACAATTCCCAACGTATTATTGGAATAAATGCCAAGGAATGGTTCCTTGGTAGAGTGGTTTTATCAAATACATGTCTCCTTAAGAGTAGACTATAAGACCCTGTCATTGTTTTAGGTTATGCACGGCTTAACTTAATGACAGATGAAATCACACCTGTTTGTATCATATATGTTAGGAATGATTCTGGCTGCTTTACATAGTTCTCACATGCTTATTGCACACTGTGTAATAGTTATGATAACTATGATAGTCCACCAAAATGCTGGGGATTATACTTTCCATGACTGTAGACTACATTACAATCTACACCACCCATTTTTGGAAGTAGAAATGAATTGATTTTTAAGATGCAGAATGTCACACCCCTTGCAAACATATACATCCTTCTATTTGCACTGCTATTTCTTATGCTCACTGAAGCATTCCATGTATGACTCCAGAAATTCTTTATGAAGAAGCAGAGCTATTTCCCATTAAAGATGGCTGGCAGTCAATAAAGATTTGCTTATGGATATAGCATTAAGGAAAATACCAACTCTCAACACAGCTTCCAAGTTATCTTTGTGGATGAGTGTGTGCGTGTGTGAGTGCGTGGACCACTTATTTGTGAGATTTTATTTTTATTTGTGAGATTTATATGCCGCCTCACAGTGCAAGCACTCTCTAAGCGGTTTACACCAGTAAGCAATATATATTTATATTGCCCCCAACAATCTGGGTCCTCATTTTACCTATCTCAGAAAGATGGAAGGCTGAGTCAACCTTGAGCCGGTGAGATTTGAACCACTGACCTGTGGATCAGAGTCAGCTAAAGTGGCTTGCAGTACTGCCTCTAACCGCTGAGCCACCTCGGCTCTTCTCTTACGAGTAAAGTCTCTTCCTATCTCTTCTAACAATCAGAGAATGCCCACCATTTGTCTGCATATTTATCTAAAAAGGTAAAGTTTTCCCTGTCAGTTGTGTCCGACACTAGGGCACGGTGCTCCTCTCCGTTTATTGGCCGAGGGAGCCAGCATTGTCTGAAGACAATTTCCATGGTCATGGCTATATACACCAAATGCACACAGAATGCTAATACCTCTCCACCAAAGTGGTACCTATTAATCTACTTGCACTTGCATGCTTTCGAACTGCTAGGCGGTCGTATTTAACTAGGAGACACTAAATTGCTCATAGGTCTAGGATTGCTAGATGAGAAACCAACCATAATTGCATTACAGGCTTCTGTATCCAAAAGTGCTTGATAAAATGGGTACCCGGTGCTCCAGGGGCAGCCACATGGCCTAAAACTCTCAGTCCATGTAAGCATCTTCATAAGAAGCTTCATTTCTTGAAGGTGAATCCCTGCAAATTGAGTAAGACAATTGGCTCCTTTGGCTATAATATACTAATGAGCTTCCTAATTTCTTGAATGATCCTTTTTAAAAACCCACTACTGTAGTCAGATCAGATGCCACAAAAGAGGAAGCTGAGTGCATATTTAAGTACAAAGAATCCAAATTCTTCTCCATTGATTGCTTTACATGCCAAAGCTGGTTTTGGGCAATGAGAAAAGTCCGGCCTAATTTCCACATACCTAAATATAAACAGATTAGAAGCAACTGCAAATTATGTAACCTTTCTGGTTCTCCTAGGAGCTGACAGACTATTCTGGCTTGATGTTATGTATGGCTGGGTAAGCATATGCCTTGAGGGCTGTGTCTTGGCTACCAGGCCTTTACACAGGCCAGCATGTTTTAGCAATGGAAAAACAATGATAACTATGCTGATTTTTTTAATCAGCCTTATTGGTTTGATTGTTTCCAGACTTCTCTTTTCAAGTACTAGGGACACAGATTTAGCACATCCATCAACATCCGCATCATGCTCAATGAAGCTGTGTTTAGGATTGTAAGATTCAGAGTTTCCTAAAACCTAGATTAAAGATAGGTTAAGTTATGGGTGGTATAAGGCCTAAAAAACAAATCAGGTCACTTCTTTACAATAAACTACTGGAAAAACTGTCCGAGTCAAGTTCTGCTATAACATTTCATATTATTTGGATATGACAAATGTGTGGGGAAAGCTGCATGAGTCCTTTCATACTTGTTTGAGCTATGCTTATCAATAAAAACTCGGCAAGGTAATTCATTCTTCTCCCTCTTGCAACTTATTGAGTTACTCTGAGGTAAGATGGATGGCCAATAAATTTTATAAACAAACAAACAAAACATATACACCTAGTTTAATTTTCAGCAGGTTTTAATAAATTATATTCAGTGTATTAAAAAGAACATACATTTGTGTATTAAAAAGAACATACAAAATGTAAGAGCATTTTTAACAAAAACCACTAAAGTTTACATATTGTAAGCTATAGCTTTTGGAAGGCCAAATTGCATTGACTCATTCATATACACCCACATATGCCAGAAATATTTTGATGTAAAGAAGCTAAGCATTTGAGACTGACATTCTTGAATCTGCATTTTTAAGTGTGTATTTTTTCAAAGCATAATTTTTGAGTGTACAAATAAATCTGTAAATTAATCTAGCAGTTATTTTGTTATGGATCCTAGTAACCAAAATGAAGTCCTTGCTTCATCTTTATACAAATATATTCATATTGCTAAAATTTTATTTATTTATTAAATTTATAGGCCACCCATCTTGAGATCACACAACTCTGGGTGGCTAATAACATAAAACATTATTACAAAACATTAAAACCGTAAGTGTAACATTAATAAGAGAATTAGCTAAGATGGGGAATTATAAAATGGGATGAAGGGGGGATTTTTCATTTAATTTGCTAATCCTACCTCCAGAAGGGCGCACACCCATATCTGGACCCCAGGAAAATAGAAAAAGAGAGGTTCAAGGCCCTTTCGGAAGGCCAAGAGGATAGGAGCATATCTCACCTCGAGGGGTATGATGTTCCAGTTGGTAGGAGCCACAGCAGAAAAGGCTCTTCTCCTGCACCCCATTAGTTGGAATTGGCCAACGGGGCCTGCTCGTTACTCCTTCTGCCCACCTGAGTGGAGCAGGCCAATCCCATTGGGGTGAGATGTTTCCTCAGGTTACATCAACAAAGTGTATTAAAACAAACAATTGAGGCTTCTCCGAAAATATTTCCAAGCCCTACTTCAATCTAACATTTTCTAGGACTATTATGTCCCATATTATGGCTATTCATTAAATTTAATACACTGCAAACGCACAAAACTATCCTTCAAATTTGTGTCTATTAGAATGCCATTCTTGCGTCTTTCTCAAAAATTTCTAGCTTCTATAAACTATTCTATGTCACTATGTGCATTTTTACTCCAGATATGTACACATTTAAATAGAACCACTTGTAGGCTCTATCTTTGAACTTTGTTGTTATATCTTTGATTTTCAGAGTTGCATAAGCTCCTATCAAAATCTACAAACACCCAAAATCAAGATTTATTGCACATATAATCACTTTGCAGTTTTCTAGAGAATAGATTTAAATCAATTTCAGTTTGTGAATCAGCAATCAAGCTTGATGAAATTAAAAAAAAATACTAAAAAATATCTGTGACCGACCCAGACTGGATCCTGCAACATTTCCTGAGACATGTATATTTTATTATTTTATTATTTATTTTATTTATTTTATTTATTTGTCAAACATGTACAGGATAGTAGTCGTTTGTAATAAACATAAGTAAAAAGTACCGATAATAGAGGACAATAGGACAGTAGGATAGGGACGGTAGGCACAGTGGTGCGCTTAAGCACGCCCCTTACAGACCTCTTAGAAATGGGGAGAGGTCAACTGTAGACAGTCTAAGGTTAAAATTTTGGGGGTTTGGGGAGGAAACCAGTGTCAGGTAGTGCATTCCAGGCATTGATCACTCTGTTGCTGAAGTTGTATTTTCTGCAGTTGAGTTTGGAGCGGTTTACATTAAGTTTCAATCTATTATATGCTCGTGTATTGTTGCGGTTGAAGCTGAAGTAATCATTGACAGGAAGGACTTTTTGATATATGATTTTATGAACTACATTTAGATCAGATCAGAGGCGACGTAGTTGTAAATTGTCTAATCCCAATATTTCAAGTCTGGTGGAATAAGGTATTTTATTAATATAATATTTGCTTTCATTCATGAAAAAACACTAAGGCATAATAAAGGCAAATGGGGGTTAATAGATAAGAGGAAAGAAATCATGTTAACTTCAGTTGCTGGAATTTGGGCTGAAGGATGAAACAAATCATATTTCTTTACTAGTCTCATTATGGTATTTTGGAAGGATAGTAGATGGACACTGCCATCTACTGTCTCAACTGCACTGTGATTTTATTTTATTTTTTCACTGGCACCTACAGCTTGCATGTAAATGCCAGATGATTGCCACTTTCTCGTTCTAGCTTTGAAATGTGGGGTTGGATCTGAACAATTATTACAAAACTTTAAGAGAACAAAAAGCTGTGGAATCAACAGCAAGCAACATATTGTCAAATACAGTACTCATCACAATACCCAGCCTACATGAACCTTTCATTGGTTAGGCACCAAACCAACGATTATTTTTTGTACTGATATTCCAATTTTTAGTGTGGGAGCAAAATGTGACTGACTTGGTGGGAGGGCTGTTTTTTTTCCTGACTATACTTATTTCTATTTATTTAAAGCCACAACAGTCCTATTAGATAGGCTTAAGAAACCAGTTCAAAGTCAACTTGTGAACTCATGATTAAAAACCAATATTTGAGCCACGGCATACAGTTAGTATCTGCAGATAAATCAATAGCAATAGCAATAGAACTTAGACTTATATCCTGCCCCATGGTGCTTTACAGCATTCTCTGGGCAGTTTACAATGTAAGCATATTGTCCCCAACAAGCTGGGTCCTCATTTTACCGACCTGGGAATGATGGAAGGCTGAGTCAATCTTGAACCCCATCAGGACCAAACTCCAGGTTGTGGGCAAGTAGCTTGCAATACAAGTAGTCCTTGACTTACAACCACAAGCAAGCTCAACATTTATGTTGCTAAGCAAGAGCATCGTTAAGTGAGTTTTTCACGACTTTTCTTGCCACAGTTAAGTGAATCATTGCAGTTAGTAACATGGTTGTTAAATGAATCTGGTTTCCCCATTGACTTTGTTTGTCAGAAGATTGCAAAAGGTGATCACATAACCATGGGACACTGCAACTGTCATAAATATGAGTCAGTTGCCAAGTATCTGAATTTTAAGCACATGATGCTGCAAGGGATGTGTAAAAAATGGTGGTAAGTCACTTTTTTCAGTTCCATTGTAATTTTGAACGGTCACTAAAGGAACTATTGTTAAGTCGAGGACTACCACTGAGCCACCACAACTCCTTACTCAATTCCAAAGATGGACAACTGGGATTCCTCTTGGGAGTCCAGATGTGCTTGCTTTTTCTCTACACGTCTGATTTCACAGGATAGTGTTAAAAGTCCCACAAAACCCAGGCATCCTCAGTGTCAGTTCCCATATTAAATGCACCTTGGAGTCCAGCTATTCCATTGGGCTCTATGGACGCATCCAGGCAACCTCTTTGCCAGCCACGCACCATGTATTTTTCCCCTTCCCAATCCAGCCCTCTGATTTCCTGGTGGTCTCCCATCCAAGCGGGGATCAGACCCGACGCCGCTTGGCTTCCCGGCAAAGGCAAGATGGACCAGGAGCTTCCCGGCATGCCCCGAGGACCCCAGTCCAGCCAAGAATGTTTGAGCCACTCTTTTTTTGCAGTGTCCCCTTCTCCTCCCACCAATGGGAAGCACACACGCTTTCTAAGCTTTCCCCCTTCAAATACAAATGCAAGACCACCCAACCGCCCCGCCTTGGCTCCGCGCGTCCCTCTTTGTAGCGCCAGCCCCGCCGCCGAGCATCCTCTCCTTGGGGCGCCCTGACATTCGTTTATTCCTCAGCAAGCCACTCCCGTACAGGGACCCGCTCTTCTCATCCCCATGGCAACAGCGAGCCGCACTAGCGGCGGGAAAAGGCGCACAAGAGCTCGCCCTCCCTCCCTTTACGGCGCGTCGTAAACCGTCTCTGCAGCCGCTTGTGCTTCCGCCAGCTCCAGTCGTCAGCCGAGAGCCCGGAGAGAGACAGACACAGACACAGACAGACAGACAGAGAAAGCCGTAAAGCAGCGCCTCTCCCCGCGCTTAGTAACTGGTGGCGTTCCGATCGCTGCCTTGGAGAGGAGGAGGCGGGGTCAGAATGGCAGCTCCGCCCCTTTAGCTTTGTGGCGGGGAGGCGATCTGTGCCGGGTTTGCGGGGAGGGGGGGGGGCGAGACCAGTTGCTTGCTTAGCTCCGCTGATTTGCGATTTGTCACGATTCTGTTTCCCGTTTCGAGTCTTGCCTTGTCTATTGTGAAAGGGTGTGTGTGTGTGTCTGTGTGTGTGTCCTTCGGGGTTTATTGTTCTCTTCGTTCCCACCGGAGGCGCCGGAATAGTATGGCCCGGGTGGGGCAGCCCCTTGCACGCAAGCTGACTTGCTCCATTCCCACGTGCTTTCGCAGACGAGGCGGGGTGACACCTGAAGGGCTCTCCGGTTCTGCCCCCACATCTCTCTAATTCCCCTTTCCAGGCTGGCAGCGGCAGTCATGGCCCAGGTGGGGCACAGGGTGGATTACCTGGCGGGATTTTGCTGCCCGGTTGGGGGATTGGCAGCCGGGAAGCCCCGCGTGCTGTGCCACGAGAACCAGATCTACCTCTCCAATGGCACCGAGTACGTCTATGTCTACGACCAAGAAGGGCGGCTGATGAAGGTACGTCTGGACTGGCGCTTGGTCCTGCTAGTCGAGCCGCCTTCTTTCAGGGGTGGGAGTCATGGGGAGATACCAGATGCTGGAAATCAGGTCAGATGCTGGGAGGCGGTTTTAGGGCTGATGGGGTGGCTGGAGGAGGCAGAGCCTCTAAATATCATGACAGCGGCAGCGTAGTCTTTAAAAGTTTGAAAACACCAGTATGTTAATAATTTCAGAATCCTAGTTGATCTCTCTTAACCTGGTTTAATATCTCCCATCAGTGTACAGAACAATGCATTGTCTAACCACTGAAGATAATTACAGGTGCAATTCACACTGCATCCTTTAGCGCTAGCATTAAGCTATCTTCCCCAGTCTGACAGCTTCCAGATATAATGAAGTACAATTCCGCTGCTCTTTACTTAGTGTATGATGGGGATTATGGTCCAAAGCATCAGAGGATGCCGGGATGGATTAAATCCCACTGATATATGTCTGCAACAGGTTGCAGTATCAAGCTGACCTTGATTGATCTCAGAAGCAAAGCAGGGTCGTCCCTAGTTAGTTTTGGGATGGGGAACTTCTGGGAATTTCAGGTCTGTGGACTAGACAGGGAACTTCAAAATGTGTTCTACAAGAATGCATTGGCAAACCATTCCATACTGTTGGCAAGAAGGCTGCATGGGTGTACCCAAAAGTCTCTGTAAATTGAGTTTGACTTGGTGGGTAAAAACTGATTTGAAGAGATGCATTCATTTTCATGGTAGCTCTGTTTCCCAGTTTGTAATTTTATCGTGAGTTGTATTCAACAGCATAAATGCTAAAAATAAACATGTTTATACAGCACATGAGCACGAAGCGAATTCTATACAGATCTACCGTATGTCACTAATCCTAATTCTAAATACAGCATTTGAACTAAAAAGAGAAAAAGTAGAGCAGCACTGCCACACAATAATGTTATCCCTAACAGAACGTTGAATTTCTCTGCTTTTCTTCCCTTCAGGAGACTCAAAGATAGAAGTAGTACAGTGTCTTTGGTGGCTTTGTTCAGGAGAATTAGTCCAAAGTAGTGACAGAAAGCACATTCTTGCACCAGAGGAAACTCTGTAAAGAAAAGCAATAATTGCATACAATGTACCTTTTGCACAGTGGGAGTTAACTTGGTGCCCTCTACAAGTTTGGGCTACAAAATCTCTCATTTGTCATATTTCTGAGATCTAAAGAGTCCAGAACTTCTATAGGACACCAGCTAACCTATCCCAGTCATAAAATATATCCTGACAGTATGGGATCCATTCAGTGATTGGATTGTGACCAGTATTTCTTTTTATCATGAATGAAGGCGAATATATGTGTCCCACAATTTTTTTTAATTGCTCATCCTTTTAGGATGCTTTCAAAACACATCGGTTTACATTTGCTTGGTTCCTATCAGGGACCAGAAACATTTTGCAAATAAGTGCTGGAAGTTGTCTTCCTGCATGGGAATTTTTAAGAGAAGAGTGGGCAGTGGGAGAAAATGAAGTTTGCCCTTCATAGTTCTGGATCAGAGCAAAAGAGATTTACCACATTCTCTTTGTCCATACTGTTAGTCCCTATGCTACTCCTGACAAAAGTAAAACTTGATCAGAAATGTAGCTGAAACTAGGGTGTTGCATTTTTCCTTCATCAGTCCCTTGAGCTTCTAATCTGTTAATTTCTTTAAAAAAACTAGTCTGCTTCTTAGGAGCAGAGAACAGATGAGTAGAATGCACTGCAAACACATAGCTTGTGTGTGTGTGTGTGTGTGTGTCTTAATAATAAGAGTGGCATAGTAGTTCAGAGAGAGAACCAAAGTGAAATGGATCCTATATGGTTAACCCAGACTGATTTGATGCTTTTTTTTTTCTGCCCTCCCTATCGCATTATTCTAACTGGAGCCCAAGATCACCCAAGTTCATTCCCGCTCTCCCTCCTCCCCTCTTTATCTGGTATTTTTCATAAATAGTCTGCTGGAAACCACAGCTTAATGTTTGAAAGACTCCTTGGGTTATTAATTTTTTTCCTATAAAATTGAACAGGCAGGGAGGATGTGTGAGATGCAGAGATGCTCTTAAACTGTCTAAATCTTTAATTTAGATTTTTCTTGTTGATTTTTTTATGATATCTTTTTCACCATAGCAACCTTTGGTAGCAAATTGGTTGTTCTTCATAAGTCATCTACGTGTAGCATCCAATTCTTAGCATCCAATTCTTGACATCAGTCTGTGGTGATTCTTCTCCCCCTTAAAACTGCCTTTACAAATCTGCCTTTTGTCTCTAGAGTAGTCTTGTTGAACTATAAAATGAAGGATATGTTTTCTGTTTGCTATATTGTCACAAGTGATACATATATGAAATATATTTTCCCCAGATTGCATAGATTTTCCAGTGTTGATTCCTAGATCCAAACCATACCTTCATATATTAAAGCAATGTTTCTGAACCTCAACAATTTTAAGGTGGGTGGATTTCAACTCCCAGAATTCCCCAGCTGGTAAGCTGGCTAGGGAATTCTGGGAGTTGAAATTGCACACTTGAAACTATTGAGGTTCAGAAACCCTGTATTAAAGGCACCCCTTGATTTATTCTTTTGATTTTACCTAGGAAGCCTGTTTTGATAATAGCAAGCTGAACCTTGCACACTTTCCACCCACATAGAGAGATAGGTAACAAATAGGTTAATATGCATATAGATTATTAGTTTCTCAAACAAATGATAAAAATACAGACTTTGCAGGGCTTTCTCATGGATAGATTGGTACTCAGTTCTCTCTGCTTATAATACTGTTGCAGCTTTGACTGCAGACAGATGTGTGTGTGTGTGTGTGTGTGTGTGTGTGTGTGTGTGTGTGTGTGTGTGTGTGTGTGTGTGTGTTGGGTGTTGCTTGTTCTCTCACTGCTGAAATGATAGCCCCCATCTTGGATATAATATGCCACTTGTTCAGCGATGCATCAGCAATCGTTAATGGCTTAAAAGGAGGAATGACATGCAAAATAACGTTCTCTTATTGCAGGGTATGCTTTTAGGTGAAAATAGTAACAACTGCACATCCTCAGATAAAGATACAAAACAAATAAGCTTTACTTCAAGCTTCCGTCTAGCTGAGAATGATGCTCCTTTTAAATCAAGGAATATACAAAAAATGGCTTCAGACTAGATGTGCTGAGGTGTCTTAAATGATACTCAGAGGATCCTGGGTCTGATTCTGCACAAGGCAGCAAGTTATTACTTGATTTCTTTAATAGATTTCTATCCGACCATAATCTATCCAACCCTCAGTGGTGCTTCAAGGTAAGCACCAGGTAAGAAGCTTCAAGGTAAGAGGTACAAGTAGGAGCAGAGGTACAAGCAGGAGTAATAGCTCTACTTTTATTGTAAGTCTGCACATATTTCTCCCCTCCTCTCATTTTAACTCTCCAGACCTCCCAGAAACAGGGAGTAGTTGTTTGTTTCTCCTGACACAAGCACAGGACAATTTGATAGGGTGCTGCAGTTCTGCCAGTAACCTGTTGCCAAGCATGAAGGTCATTAACATCCGCACTTTAGTTTGCACACAGAAGCCAATGAGCAGCCAAAGCGGAGCCTGCAGTAACAGGGGCTCCGGGCTCCAGTGATGTCTGCTGGTGAGCATTTGGTCCGCTGCATTCTCTACCAACAGAAGCTTCCAGATGGTAATTAAAAGCAGCCCTGTGCATTGCGGTAGTTGAGACAGGTGGTGATATAGCTCGGCTTTTGGAGAGACAGATTTTCAATTTTCCCCTTGTTTTGGTTTTCACTTTTTCCCACATGAAGTTTGTGGCCTCCGTGGGTGAAGATTACCAGCTTTTCACTGGCATTGCGTTCACGCTTTTGACAATAGTGGCGTGAGGGGATAAATTGAGGTGAAATTTCTCCCATTTAACCTATAGGTCAGTGGTTCTCAACCTTCCTAATGTCGCGACCCTTTAATACAGTTCCTCATAGTGTGGTGACCCCCAGTTCATTAAAGTTTCCTATGATTTACCATTCTCTGTGTTGTTTCCATGGTCTTAGGCGACCCCTGTGAAAGGGTCGTTCGACCCCCAAAGGGGTCCCGACCCCCAGGTTGGGAACCACTGCTATAGGTGGAGAAAAGCTTCACCTACTCAATGTTACTTTACTAACCAAGAAATGACAACAACAACAACAACAACAACAATAATAACAATAACAATAACAACAACAACAATAACAATAACAACAATAAATTCAATGGTGTAAAGGACTTTTACCCCCTGTAATGAAATAAGTGTCAAGCGCCAGGGTAAGGTTACAGGTAGATCTCCTTTAATGATTGCCTTATTTAGCGACCATTCGAAATTATGACAGTGTTGAAAAAGTAACGGTTCTCACATTTATGCCTCTCACAGCATTCCCATGGTCACATGATCAAGATTAGGGTACTTTGCAACTGGGGGAGGGTTGGGTTTTACTACTGTCACAGCATCCCGCAGTCATGTGATTGTCATTTGCACACTTCATAGCCGTCCTTCTTCTGACAAGCAGAGTCCATAGAGGAGCCAGCAGTAAAATTGCAAGTCGCAGTCATGTGGTGTCTCACTTAATGACTGGCAGAAGTGAGGGAGTGAGTTCATTGTGGTTATGTTATGTTTTCCTTGACAACCGTGTTGCTTAGCAACTAAACGAGGACTGTTTCTAGTTTGATAGTAAATAATGCACACTTTGGTTTATCTGGAACCAAAGCAGATTTTATTAGGGAAGCTCTTCCCTGCTCATTCTAGGGCTATTGATGACCAGTTGGATATGTATTTATGCGCCCAGTCTTCCTGTGAGGGCTAATGTGAGTCTATAAACCAGAAAATGGGCTGTAAAGATGTCTGCTAATGCATTATTTTACCTTCCTGAAGGCTTTTTGCGATCCTCCTTCCTGTTTTCTTCCTAGGCTGTCTACAGGTTTCCTGATCAAGTCTGGCATGTGGAACTCTTGCCCCTCCACCATCAGCTGTATATTCTCTGTGCTGGAGTTGGCATTTATTGCGTGTCCTTGGACTATCAAAGCAGGTGAGGGATGGAATGTGGTTGCATTAAGTATTTCAAGCATCCTCCCTTGCCTAAAATTCTTGAGTTAAAGGCTGGAGTGATCACATAGACTAGAACATAGAACTATAGGGGTGGAAGGGGCCTTGGGGGTCTTCTGCTCAAGCAGGAGACCCTATACTCTTCCAGACAAATGGCTCTCCAGTCTTTTCTTGAAAACTCCCATTAATGGAGCGCCCGTAACGGGATGTAAGGATAGGATAGGATAGGATATAGTATATAGGTTATAGGATCTAGGATAGGATTAGTCTGATGTGTTGGCCAGATGTGGCCAATAGAACCGCTGTTGAGCCCATGATGTAGGTCAGATAATGTCAGTTAATGGGCTGAATTTCTATGACCCATAGAAAAGTCTGATTGGGAGCTTTGAGAATGATCTTGGGAATGTCGATGGCATCTAACTCCTGATGCTTATAATAGAGGATGAGGATGGGGTATGTATGCAAAAGTGGGATTTGAAAGAAACAAGTGGCATCTCTAAAGTAGCAGGAGGGAGAACTTGGATTCTTTGGAGAATGCAGGATGTTTCCAGAGGGTTGGGAGTCATGGGCAAAATGAACAAAGGCAAGGATACCTTAGGAGAACAGAAGATTGTTGAAGTTGCAATACATAGGGGTGGGGAGGAATATGACATTTTCAAGATGTACCACTCACCCATCTCTGTTTCTAGATTCTGAGCCAACAGCAATTTCCAAACCATGTTTCAAGAGCCAAGAAGCACAGTATAATAAACACATCTTGGTATTACAAGACATTGTCACCAACAGCACCTCTCTGGGTAAAAGTTTGGCAAAAGCTGAATATGGTACTTATGGCAAAAGAGCTTTTACACAGTTCTCTGTGTCAGTACTGGATTTATGAGGATGTTTTTATTAATGGGGAATGTGACCTTAAACAAGGTGTATCACCCAAATCCTGAAGCCCAGACCCCCAAGAATGAGCAACAAACCCATCTTGCCCAATGTTATACACCCAGTTTTCTGTCAATCAGTCAATCAGAATAGAACTGGAAGGGACTTTGGGGGTCTTGTAGTCCAACTCCCTGCTCAAGCAGGAGACCCTAGTGACTGTCTAGTCTCTTCTTAAAAACCTCCAGTGATGAAGCACCTACAACTTTTGACGGCAAGCTGTTTCACAGATTAATTGTTCTCACTGTTAGGAAGTTTCCCCTAGACACATGGGGAAGCTATCAAAACATGGAATCCTGAGCGTTGACTAGAATCTTGTATTGTGGAAATCAAGGTTTGTCTTTTCCTTCCCCCCACCATGCTTGCACGGGCAGTATCTGTTGGGCAGTGTTGAGCATCAAGATTTAGCAACCATTGTAGACTAGTATTTGTTAAAGTGTGTTTTGAGGACCTCTGGAGGTCCACCAAGACCTTCTCAGGCTCTGGGAAATCAACATTATTTGCCAGATATTAAAGTTATTTGCAAAACTTTAAAGCAATGTCATTCTTCTCATTTTTTTCTTTGTTAAAAAATAAAAAAAATTCATGAAAAAATGACATCAATATCTAATAGGTTTAATATTGTCATTTTTACATGATTCGATGAATAAATATTTCATGAATGTGTCCGTTTTAATTTTTAATATAGTAAATATTGATAGATAAAATCCATAAAAATTATAAGCTCTTTTGGGATTCTCCCTAACTTTTAAGCACAGGAAGAAATCCTAAGAACAAAAAAGTGTAAGAAACACTGGTCTAGACAACAGATTTCCTGATGATTTGCTGGAAACTGTGGTTATAGCATCTTCAGAGGCAGGATAACCATTCAGAACATCTGCTTAAACATCAGGAAATTGGTTGTCTAGACCATGATAATTAAATCCTGAAGCTCAACACCTTCCTGAGGTTGCCTTTCCTTATCTAGCAAAACTGTTAATACTGCCATGCAACAGGTGCAAACGGCAGCTTCACACCTTGTGGCTTTTAATGGAGACTGGGTCAAGGGGGACATTCAAATCTCCCTGCCAGCCCCATTGACCCAGATAGAGCATTTCCCCTAATTTAGCCTATAGGAACACATTAGAAATCTGCAGGGAGTCCCGTTCTTGGCTCTCACATCTAGGTTGTCCCTTGGCTGTTTTGTGTGTCTTTCTGCCATTCATTCTTTTGCCATTCTTTTCCAGGTTCCAAGCAGCTTAAAAAAGAATTCTTATAGGCAAAAAAATAAAAAAAAAGAATTAAGGGGCTGGAACTTCCCTCCAGAGGTGTTGTTCTGTCCGTCTTAATCCAGCTCTCCCAATTCTTGAATCCAGCTCAGCGAAGCGGATGCTAAACCTTGTGATTTGCCAGTGCTATTTCCGAGTTTTCTCCCTTTGGCTACTCTGAGAGGTTTTTCTTGTTTGCTTTGAAGGTTAGTGAAGCAGACGGATGGCGAGGAAAGCGACTGCTTTTCCAGCATCTTCCCCATGGGCTGTGATGCCTGCGCTCTCCCTGATGCCACACTTTGCACCTTCACGCTGCTCAATGATGTCTTGGTCACCCTTTCCCAAGTCCGAGAGAAGTGGTGCATGAATCTCCACAAACTCCCAGGCCCTGAAGGCCAGGAGAAATTGCCACATCAGCCAATCAGCCATGTGGACATCACCACCAGCACAAACAATGATGGTGATATGTCTTTAGCCCACTTCCTCCCAGTGCTGTGTTGTGCATCTGCTCCTGGCGCCAGTGACCATTGGGAGGGACTTCGCCATTCTGGGGGGTTCGTGCTGGATGAGCCCCTCTTCAGCCTCCTTTTCGGTGTAGACGCTGCCATGCTGGATTCTCCCATGATCCTCTGTGGCTTCCCCGATGGGCAGTTGTGTTCAGTGCCTTTGAAGGCCCTGAACTCGCCTGGAGACCACGGCTGGGAAGACTCGCCCGTCAAGATCCTTCATCATCTGGAGGAGCCAGTGGTCTTCATTGGGGCTCTGAGGACTGAACGGAAATCTCCAGATGCGGAGGAGCATCCAGGCTTGGGTTGTGACTGTGTTGTGGCTTTGGGACACTATGGTAAAATGGTGGCCATCAAGGCCTCTCAAGGAGAAGAAGTCAAAGTCCCAGAGCTCCGGGAGTATTATCTACAAGGGCCAGTTCTGTGTGCAGCCTGCAGCGGGGGAAGCTGCATGTACTACAGCACCCATTCTGACATCTATGCAGTTGACTTGGACAGCAACACACCTGAGGCTGAAAAAGTGGAGGCTCCGGCAGGGACCCTTCCTTCAGCTGTGTCTCCTGCCAGCTTGAGTATCTGCAGTGTGGTGGCGCTTTCCTTATCTTCCCGGGAGCCAGAAGGTATTAGACCACCAGAACAGGTCTACAATCTAGAACGGTAGAGTAATCCTACCCACATGAAGTTCTTGTCTGGATACATCCTATTGAACCTACTAGTACAGGTAGTCCTTGACCAGTCACTTAGCAACCATTCAAAATTATAACCTGGAAAAGGGACTTATGACCTGAATTGCAAGTTCTGACAGTTGCGCCCGCCCATCCCCATGGTTTTGAGGCAGCACTTTGGGTGTTTGGCAATATGGATGCCTTCATGGCCGTTTGCAGTATCCTGCAGTCACGTGACCATGCTTTACAATGGTTTTGCTGAAATCCAACACTTCCAGTTTTGGGCAAAACCATGCCATAGCGAACAAGTGGTTCACTTGATGACCTAGGTTCACACTTAGGACTGCCATGTTTGCTTAATGACCACTGAAAAAAAACGTAAAATTGGCTCACTCACAAATAGTTTTATGACCATTAAAATTTACAGGCATAAGGAGAAGGCCCCATTATGGCTGTAACTGTAGAACTACTTGCAGTAAATTATGAAGAGAAATAAGACAAGAGGAAATAGTGGTGTGGACAGAATGTATCTTGACCCAGGCTCAAGTGCTGATTCATATTTACACTTCTTTTTCTGAAAATGATTTTGTCCATGGTACAGATAGTCCTCAACCTATGGCCACAATTGAGTCCCAAATTCCCATTGCTAAGCAAGACGACGATTGTGAGTTTTGTCCCATTTTATGACCTTTCTTGCCACAGTGGTGAAATGAATCCCTGCAGCTGTGAAGTTAGTAAAATGGTTGTTAAGTGTTAAATCTGGCTGTGAAAAGTGTGAAAAACAGTCATGTCACTTTTTTCAGTACCATGGTAACTTCAGATTGTCAGTGAACAAATGGTTGTAAGTTGAGGACTACCTGTATTACCTCAGAACAAAACGGGGATCACATCCAGAAAAGCTCAAGAGAAGATTTTCTTTAACGCTGACCTTTTCTTAGGCCCAAAATGGCCTTGAGAAAAAAAACCTTTTGTCTCTCCCTAGGTTGGTCAGGGCAGCAACTAAGTGGGTTACTGCATTGGGCTTGTGAGGTGGCTACACAAAAGAAGAAAATTGTGTGCTCCTTTGTTCCAACATGTGTCAAACAATCCCTGAGCTGCAGACTTCAGTCAGGAGACAGAGATTCCTAGTCAATCCATCCTTCAGCTTGTAATTGCTGAGGGACCTTGGCAGCCATTTTAAGATTTTGTCCAAGATTGGACAATGTTTGTGTCCAAGGCTGCCTTGAGCAGCTTCCACAGCAAAACACAGTGGCACCAAAGTGAGGTCTTATCTGGGCAATAAGGTCATCACACAAACGTTGCCATGATATAATTGTGTCCCAATGTTTGACACAGTAGATAAATTGCAGCGGGGGAGAGAAGTTATCAGTTACCAACGTGTGGTCATTTATCCCCAGACACTCATTTGGTGATAGCTACAGCTCGTGATCATATCAAGGGGGTGATTACAGGTAGTCCTCGACTTACGGCCATAATGGAGTCCAAAATTTGCATTGCGAAGCAAGACAACTGTTAAGTGAGTTGTGCCCCATTGGACAACCTTTTTTTGGCCACCGTTGTTAAACGAATCACTGCAGTTATTAAGTGATTCATACGGTTGCTAAGTGAATCTGGCTTTCCCCATTGACGTTGCTTGTTGGAAACCGGCTGGTAAGTTTACAAATGGTGATCCACATTGTGGGAGAGAGTGCAGCTGTCATAAAATACATGTCGGTTGCCAAGCAACCAAATTTTGATCACAGACTATGGGGATGCTGCTACGGTTGTAAGGGTAAAAACCGGCCATAAGTCACTTTTTTCAGTGTCATTGTAAACTTCAAATGGTCACTAAACAAATGGTTGTAAGTCGAGGATTACCTTTATGTTGTCTATGCAAATAAGATTCTCCAGTTTTTCCTCCTCTTAGAGGAGTAGACGTTCTCAAGGTTTTAGAATAGAATAGAGCAACAGAACTGTAAGGGACCTTGGAGGTCTTCTAGTCCAACCCCCTGCTTAGGCAGGAAACCCTACACCACTTCAGACAAATGGTTATCCAACCATTTTCTCTCTCTTTTTCCCCCCTCCCTTTTTAATGACGATAACACTCTTTCAGGTCTTAGAGGTAGTGCACCTCCAGCATATTGCCCAGGGATGCCAGTGTGCCTGCGGACATTCTCTCGTTTGCCTTAAGATTTACTATTCTTCATAAGCTTTTCATTTTTAATAAACAAAGGGGATTAATAGAAATCTCTTTTAGGGTTTTGTTTTGTTTGTTTTTTTGGTTTTTTTAAAAGGAAGCTGGCATGCTGTAATGTGATGTCACAGGCTCCAGTCCAGCATGATAATTTCCAGAAACGTCTCCAGGCTCCAAAGGGACTTTTTTTAAAAAAATAAGAAATAAAATAAAAGTGTATGTGGCTGTAGCCTCTTATCTAGCTGCCCATAAAAATGACAGAAGTAAGTAAGTAAGGGTTCGTAGAGTGCAGTCTGCAGGAGGAAGAGCTGGCATACTGGTAAATTGGTGCTTTGTAACCAGTTAGTTCCCCGTGCAGCTATTTTGTGAACGGGCAGGTTGCCCAGCTCGCAAGATGTTCAGTAAATTCCAAATATGCCCGTCATCCACTCAAGGCTAAGAGCTCCTTAGCTTCTATTCTGGTTTTCAGGTGCAGCGTTCCACTTCAAAACGCCAGGAAGGCATTCTACCGTGTTTCAGAAACTGTGAACTGAGGGGCAGCAAAACTGAATTCATAACTAGATACGGCTCTGTGGTCTTAGATTGCCTAGACCAGTGATGGCGAACCTTTTTTCCCTCAGGTGCCGAAAGCGCATGCGTGCACGCGATCGCACAGGCGCAAGTGCCCACACCCATAATTCAATGTCTGGGGAGGGCAAAAACGGCTTCCCCCGCCCCCCAGAGGCCCTCTGAAGGATGGAAATGGTCCATTTCCTGACTTCCGCTGGGCCCAGTAGGCCCATTTTTCGCCCTCCCCAGGCTCCAGAGGCTTCCCTAGAGCCTTGGGAGAGTGAAAATGCCCTTCCCCGCCCCCACGGAGGCCCTCCAGAAGCCGAAAACGCCCTCCTAGAGCCTCCGCATGGGCCAAAAATCAGCTGGCTGGCGCGCACATGCGCGCTGGAGCTAAGCTAGGGCAACGGCTCGCGTGCCGGCAGATATGGCTCCGCGTGCCACCTGTGGCACACGTGCCATAGGTTCGTCATCACTGGCCTAGACCTAGACCAGCTAAAAAGTTTGTTTGTTTTATATCCCGACTTCATTATTTTTATAAACAACTCAAAGTGCGAACGTACTTAATACTCCTTCCTTTTCCTATTTTCTCCACAGCAACCACCCCTGAGGTGAATTGGGCTGAGAAAGAGTCACCCAGCTGGTTTTCAGGCCTAAGGCCAGACTAGAACTCACCATCTCCTAGTTTCCACCCTGGTGCCTTAATCACTAGACCGAATTGAACTCTTTGTTCCTTTTCCTACCCCCTCTCCTTCTCCTTGTTAAGACCATTTTCTGTGGCTTGTTCATATCATACTTGCCCAGTCAGACAGGGATGTCTTGATTTGAGGTGAAGGAGCTCAGCCCTTGCAGCTTTGGGGAAAAGGTTGTATGGTCATTATATGCTAGCGTGTGATACTTTCTTGTTTCGGGCTTTTGCACAGAGAAAAGCTTGAGGCCAGCTTGCACCAACTCAGCCCCATCAAGAAAACAGGAGGGTGGAACTCTAGTTCAAGAGCTCTGCCTCCTTTCAGCAAAATGGCTCTGAAATGCTGTAACCTGGGGAGGCTAAGCAGTTCGCTGTTCGCCCCCCTTTCTTCCTTTCTTGTGCAAAACATCTGCATTGTGCTTGCTCATCATGCCAGAGGCATTCAGATCCTGCATGCAGGAAACAGACTTCCTTTCTAGCAAGGATTGGTGGAGGCCATTTGTCTCCCCCTTGGACACAAAGGAGGGGGGGGAAGGTGGGGGGGGTTGCTCCAGCTACCAACACGGTTTTAGGAAGCAAATGACTTTGCACCCATCCTTGCTATAACCGGGGTATTTGGCAGGTATGGTGGAAAGGCCTTGCCTAAAGGTGCTGCACTGTTTTTTTGCACCCCCCCCCAAAAAAAATATGGAAATTGATAAGGAAGATGCAAGCAAGGAAACTGGGAATGTTTTGTTTGTGTGGACAAATTGTAGTGGTGGTGAAGCAGTTTCTGAAAGCAGCAGGGAGAAGATTTAGAATTATGCAGCATGTGTGAAGCTGGCTGTGTGGCCCACTATAAGCTTTATTTTTAGTGCTGCTTTAATTTCTGAGCTGCTAATAGACTTTCTCTCCTTCAACCTTCTTTACATGCTAATGAGATCCAGCAGCAAGTTTTATTTTAAAAGGCTCTATTCAGGAAGTCCAATTCTCAGTTCAATCCCAGATCTTGTTGTGGGGCTCAGTTGTCACTGTACCTCTTCCTTTCCCCAGGGGCTCTTTTTCCAGTTTCTGAACCCTAATTCCTTGCATTTTAGGATGAAATTGTTCTATTTGGAAAGGGTAATTAGCAAGTAAAATGAAGCGTTCAACTAGGTAGGATAAGGAAGGGAACTTACCTGGATATACAGTTGCCCTTCTCTCTCTTCCTGGAAGTAGGTTTTCTGCCTGCCGCTTGCCCCATTTTGTTGTTCTCCCCCCAACTTTCAGCATCATTCCCCACTTTGTTCTTTTGAGGGGGAAGATGGTCTGTCGGTCTGTCTGTCTGTCTGTCTGTCTGTCTGTCTGTCTATGGCAGTGTTTCCCAACCTTGGCAACTTGAAGATATCTGGACTTCAACTCCCAGAATTCTGGGAATTGAAGTCCAGATATCTTCAAGTTGCCAAGGTTGGGAAACACTGGTCTATGGTATCTATCTATCTTCTAATTTATATCCCATCTTTATTGTGTTTATAAACAACTCAAGCCAGCGAAAATGTCTAATGTTCCTTCTTTTTCCTAATTTCCCCACAACAACCCTGTGAAGTGGCTTGGGCTGAAAAAGAGCGTGGCCCAAGGTCACCCAGCTGGCTTTCATGTCTTGAACTCTCAGTTTCTATATGAAGCATTGGCCTCTGGAAACGGCAGAGTGCCTGCCTGGCAGCAAACAGCTGGGATCTTGCTTTTGAGTGAGAAGTGGTGGTGGTAGTGGTGGTGGTGGTGGTGGTGGTGAGGAGGAGGAGGAAGAGGAAGAGGAAGAGGAAGAAGAAGAAGAAGAAGAAGAAGAAGAAGAAGAAGAAGAAGAAGAAGAAGAAGAAGAAGAAGAAGAAGAAGAAGAAGCCATCTTTTTCTTCTGCTGCCTTTTCTTTGGTCAGCCCTGAGTCTGCTGTGTTTCTTTTTCACTCTCTAAGCCTCTCCTGGGGCCACCGATTTTCTCTGTCCCCTGGAGTCGGGGAGTCTACAATGGCTTTGCTCCCAGCATGAGTGTGGTGGCGACTGAAGTTACTTTCTGTGCACAGAAATTGATCTTAGCTCTTCCAGGACAGGCTGAGCAATGTTCTCTTCTTGCGGTTCTTTCTTGCAGGCTGAGAAGAGTTATCCATAGGTTAATACACAGGCAACTCAAATCCAGGCTGGATGTACACCCACACCAATATGCCACGATCCATATGCGCACAACATAGCCAATACACTTTTTATTCCCCGTTACCTCTTTAATTCTCCTGTGATCTTCTTTGCCCCTGTTCTACTTCCTCCCTCCAATGCAAAATACTTTCTATCCTCAGTCCCCCTTTCCAACTTACTTTTTATCTTTTTCCTGTATAGGTGGGCACGTTTCCAGATAAAACACTGTGCTGCAGCCACCTGCCGTTTTATTGTAATAAATGTGGTGGAGTTGTGGTTTAATTGGCAACATGCCTGCTTCTCTTCTCTCTTTTGTGAAAAGGAAAGACTCTTTTGAATATCTGGTGCAGCAGGGCTGTTGAGGGGCATGTGCACAGACAGGGACAGTGGTATTTCAGCTTTTTGTTGCATCGTGAAAGCTGGCTTCCAAATGCTGGTTAGATTGCCCATTCCTTCCCTCTCTAAGGTCGTGTAACTACAACCTCCAAACCAGCATAGTTGTTCCAGAGCTTTTATAGTCAGATGGTTCTAGGACAGTGTTTTTCAAACTTGGCAACTTTAAGATGTGTGGACTTCAACTCCCAGAATTCCCCAGCCAGCATGTTTGCCTGTTGGGAAAAGCTGAAGAAATTTTTTTTTTAAAAAAAATATTGTATGGGAAAGTACAGATCCCTCATGGTTTGAACGTTTTATTTCCTCGACTTCCAACAACAATTGAGCTCAAAATTCCTCTTGATAAGCAAGACAGCTGTTGAGTGAGCTTTGCCCCCATTTTACAACCGTTCTTGCCACCTTCGTTAAGCGAATCACTGCAGTTCTTAAGTTAGTAACATGATTGTTAGGTGAATCTGGTTTCCCTATTCATTTTGCTTGTCAGAGGTGACCGCATGACCCCGGGACACTGCGACCGTCATAAATATGAACCAATTGTCAAACATCCGATTTCGATCACATGACTGTGGGGATGGTGCAACGGTCATAAGTGTGAAAAATGGTCACAAATCATTTTGCACTGCCATTGTAACTTCTAACGGTCATTAAATGTATGGTTGTAAAACAAGGATTATTTGTATTTATTAGGTTTTTTTAATCCCACCTTTATTGCTTTATAAGTAACTTAAGGCATACATAATACTCCGTCCTCTTATTTTTCCCACAACAACCATCCTATGAGGTAGGTTGGGCTGAGAGAGAGTGACTGGCCCAAGGTCACCCAGCCTAAGGCGGAACTAGAACTCACAGTCTCCTGGTTTCTAGGCCAGCGCCTTAAAACCACTACATTAGACTACACGAATACAAGGAGTACACAGGTTTTGAAAGCAGTGACATTTATTTGTGTAACATTTATAAATTTATTAAATTTCTAGGCCGCCCATCTCCCCTACAAGGTGACGCTTGTATGGGAGATGCAAGAGATTCTGTAGTAGGTGGATCAGGACAAAAACTAGATCTGATTTGATTTACTTTTGAATTAATTTAAAATTAAATTCTATACAATTATCCTTCCGTTGAGTTTACTCATTTTCTTCTCCAGTGACACTAAACATGGTAATATGGGAACCGCTTGGTGAAGGCTCTTTAGGGCTTTATGTAACCTTCGCCCTTCTAGTTCTGCTTCTCTGATCTATTGCTGGGGAGGCAGACTGAAATCTTCCCCATGGTGTTTACTCTCTCCTCTGCTTGTCTCCTCCTCTTCTACATGGCCACCAGGCACAGGAGAATCTGAACTTCTGGCTCTCTCCGCCAAAGGCCGTCTCATGACCTGTGGCTTGTGCAGTCCAGATGATACGCAGCCGCTCAAGATGAACGCTGACAAAGCTGGGCAGAGGATCAAAGAGCTGCTGTCCGGGATAGGCCATGTCTCTGAAAGGTAAGAGTTGACCTCTCTGTGAAGAGATAGCATCCCTGCATATAGAGTACAAATTTTGGCATTTTTACGTGTGTGGCTTGGGAAGCTCACCAGGAAGCATTTGCTAATGCTACCTGGATTGTCCTTCCCTGAGCGGCTTTTTCTGGCACAAGGGTTTGATGCTAAGCCCTGCAGTGGGGATGGAAGGGTGAGCCACAATATGCTCAGTTAATGGGCAAGGCAGGAAACGTGGCAGTAGTGGCTCGATGGGTGAAAGTGACAGCTATGCAGGAGACACTGTTTGGGGTGGCAGTGGAACTGGAAGAAGAGGAGGCATAAGGGCTTCCGGAAGAGCAGTACAGGTAGTCCTCAATTTACAACCACAATTGAGCCCAAAATTTATGTTGCTAAGTGAGACATTTGTAAGGTTTTGCCCCATTTTACCATTTATTTATTATTTTTGCCACATTTGTTAAGTGAACCGCTGCAGTTGTTAAGTTAGTAGCACGGTTGTTAAGTGAACCTGGCTTCCCCCTTGACTTTGCTTGTCAGAAGGTCGCAAAAGAGGATCACGTGACCCCGGGACACTGCGACCGTCATAAATATGAATCGGTTGTCAAGCATCCAAATGGAAATCACATGACCGTGGGGATGATGAAACGGTCATAAAGTGTGGGAAAATATTCATAACTCACTTTTTTTCAGTGCCGTTGTAACTTTGAACGGTCACTAAATCAACTGTGGTAAGTCGAGGACTACCTGTACATGCTCTGCAGCTTGCATTGGAAGCTGTCCTTGAGAACTGGCCTGTAGGCTTCAGCGAGGGATGGGAGCAGTGGTGGGTTCCTACCAGTGCGGTCCACTCTATAGCACCGGTAGCGGCTCGCTGGTGATGTCACAGTACCGGTGCGGTCGGTTGCCGGTGCCTGGGCACCGCCATTTTTTTGAAAAAAAAGTTTAATTTTTTGAAAAAAAATTCTGCGCATGCCCAGAAGCCGAGTTTCCGGCACTGCTCATGCGCTGCCTTCCTACCCCACAGTGAGTCCAAGCAGGGGAGGATGGCTGAGTGTGCGCGTGAGACGCTGAAAGAATGGGCGGCAGGAGCTATCTCCATTCCCCTCCCTTCAGCAGTCCGAGAAGCCACGAACACGCGGTGATGATCCTAGGCATTTTCGCACGTTTGAGGCTTCTCGAGCTGCTATGGGGAATGGGCAGCAGGACCTATCTCAGTTCCCCTCCCTTCAGCAGTCTGAGAAGCCACGCCCACCCGGTCACATGGCTGGCAAGCCACACCCACAAAATAAGCCACGCCCACAGAGTGGTAGTAAAAAAATTAGGAACCCGCCCCTGGATGGGAGTGAGTCCAGTGCCAACATAGCTTACTTGCAGGCCCTCTGGTCACTTGGTTGAGCCTTCAAACAAAGCCACGCAAAGGGCCAGCAGTTTCCAACAACTTCTGACATACAGGTTTTCCATTGCGCATCTTGTCTTTCGCATATGAATTTCTGAAGGCAGTTTTTTTACCATCAGTATTGTTCAAGTGTTTCTTTTTCTTCGGATACTTGCAGAGTGTCCTCCTTAAAAAAAGCTGTGGACCAAAAAAATCAAGCTTTGACGTGCCTGAACCAAGTGATGAACGTGAGTGCAGCTTTGCTTTCAAGCCAGAATGGTCCGAAGCCCATCACTTGCACCATCGCTGCTCATTGGAGCCATATGCTGGTTCAGGACACCTTGACAATCTCCTGCATCTTGGAAAACTCAAGCGAATGCAGCCTGGAGCGGGGCTGGACCTTCTGTGTCCAGCTTTTCGCCAACTCCTGTGACTTTGAGGAAACCACTTCAGATTCTGCCACCACCTATACCTTCCCTATAGATCAGCTTCTTCCAGGGAACAAGACGGAGGTGACCCTTCCAGTCAGCCCCGCCGAAGGCTCCAAACTGAATCTGCCTTTCACTGTCTCCTGCTCCCTCTACTACAGTTTGCAGGAGATCTTAGGCACCGTTTCTGAATCCACTGAGCTTCTGGATGACCTCTTTTCAGACGACTCCCCTGGCCTCGCCCTAGACAGAGAAGGCATCTGCCTGCCCTTGAGGGAAGACACCATTGACCTCCTGCAGTGCCTTCGCTTGGGGGACAACAAGGGAATGTCTGAAGCTAGCCCACCTGCTGTGGCCATTTCTGTCCCTGGGGATCCAGTTGAAAACTTCTTGAAGTTATCTCTCAAGAACATGGAAGAAAATGATGAGCTTGTCCCAAAGGGATTGAGTATCATCGATGAAAATTACTTGGCTCCAACTGTAGCTTCAATCAAGGTATCCTCTGAACTGCTGAGAACGTCCTTGAAGGACTTCTGTGAAGGTGTGTGTTACCTGTGAATACTTTTAAACTTCATGTCTTTTGTCCTCTCCTTGCCTTTCATTAGGTTTAGCACCTCCAAGGCCCACCTGCGTTGACCGCTCCCATGGTCTGTTTGCCCTGAAAAGAACAGTGTCTCTTTATTTGCAAGGCAGCTGTTGTGAGAGGCTTGGGAGGTCTCGCTTGTCAATGGACCAGTTAATAGTGTTCTTGGCCGAGTTATGTGATGACAGAACTTCCTGTAATTTTGTTTTGTTTTTTTGTTTTTCATACACACACACACACACACACACACACCAGAATTCTAAAAGAAGAGTTGGAGCTCCGTGGTTCTGCAGATGTTGCTACACAACCTGCCAACACGGCAGTGATGAGGGATGCTGGGAATTGCAGTCCTGTAGCATCTGCAAGGTCCAGGTTTCCCATCGCTGTCTTAACATAATCTCTTCCAGAATCGGAGAACGTCAAACTAATAGACTGAAAGCCAGCAATAGGCCACCTTTGGGTTTTAATGCGTTTTCCACCATCAAAAAGCCTGCAAATGACTCCCAGATCCTTTGAGTTAGCAGGGGACAGTGTTGCAGCCAACCCCAGTGATAGAAGCTGGATGACTTTCCTCTTGGCAATTAAAAATAATGCAAGTAGTGTGCCATGTCCATGAGCAAATCCTCATCTCCGGCTAATCCTGAGAATTAATTTCAGCCCAGACTAGAGTGGATACTTTGCCAAGATAAGCAATAAAATGTTTTCTAATGATACTTAAAATTTTATATTTATATGATGTTGGGTATACATTTGCATAATGGTTCTCAACAAAGTGGTGTTGCAGGGTGGAAGACGGCGGGATTTGGAATATTTTGCAAGAATTGCAAGCAGTGACAGACAGATATTGTAGATATTTCCTTCGTCCATCTTGCTGGAACAGAGATCTAATACCTATCGGCAGTATAGGTTTTTAGATCGATGTATTTAAATATATATTAAAAAATTGGAGACTGCCCATCTTACTCATAGGCAACTTAGGGGGAGGCTACAATTAAAACAGAAAGCATAAAATTATTGTGTATCTTTTTCTAAAAAGTCCATTGGGATTCTTTTATTTATACCATCCTGACCTCAGATTCGTAAAGGTGAGTCCTTACACTCAAAAGGATATAAGACAATCAGTTGAGTCTAATATCTTTATTATGATGTTACATCAGTGGTGAAATCCTACTGGTACGCCCCAGTTCGGGGTGACCGCCAGTGGTTCGGAGAACCGGTGGCGGCAGCGCAAGGCTCCGCCCACCCGCCCAGATGTTGTCATTTTCTTGTTTTTAACCCTCTGTGCATGAAAAAGTGTGCGCTTCCAAACCATTAGGGTAGGTAAGTAGATTTCACTGCTGTGTTACATATGTCCTAGACTTATGTCTTTGGAGATTCTCAGTCATCCAGGTCATAGTTGTCCCAAAGGTGCTTTTTTCAAAAGATACCTGGACTTTGTTTTTCCTTGAAGACGTTTCGCTTCTCATCCAAAAAGCTTCTTCAGTTCTGATTGAATGGTGGAGGATGGAAGGATTTATATACCTTGCAGTCATCTGGTTGATAGCACTCTTTCTGAGAGTGGAATACCCCTTTGCACTATTCAGGTGACCCTGAGGGCACAGATAAAACTCCAAGTGACCTCAATGACTCTCAGAAGGAGTGCTTACTCTTTGAATGCAAGGAATATGCCTTTTGAAAAAAGCATCCTAGACTTACAGACTCTAAGTATCTTTGGAAAGCCAGTAGGCGAATCAGGGAATCAGGTAGCCTCATGCTTTTCAGGTAACAAAGAATTGCCCTTCTTCCCTTCTTTTGTTATCTTTGCCCAGAAGTGTCGTTGTGCTGTGTTGTGCTGCGATGGCTGCTGGCTGAAAATGCTGAAGCGGATGCCCTTCGGAACCAGGAGGTGGCAGTCATGCAAGGGTTGGCCCCAGATGGAGGCAAAGTGCAGCTGAACATCCGAGAGGCAAGGCAGGAGTTGTAATTGGGCCGTGAAACTTTGACTTTGGGTTATGCCGATTAGATAGGTTTGTTGTCATAGAAACGGCTTGTATATAGATTTTATGTAAAAGTAAAAAGTTGAGGCTGTTTGTTATTATCTTATTCTACTGCGCTAAAGAAAGAGACTGATTTTCTTTCTTTTTTCCCCTTTTCCCTTACACTTTTTCCTCCCCTATTTTTCCACTATTTTCATTTTGTTAGACTTAGACTTCGAATAACTTCATTGTCAATTTTGAATGTACACTAATCGGCATATATTAAAATGAAATTTAGTTGCATACAGCTCTCAAAGGGTCACCACCTCCAATATACACTACATAAACATGACAAAATACATACATGCATGCATGCATGCATACATACATACATACATACATATATACATGTATTTTACATTTTGATAAACAAATACAAATTAGGAACTTGAGTTGTAATTGAGCTGGCATTAGAGGGAAGTGGGGGAGAGGAGGACCTTCCTGATGGAGAACTGCATTTCGCTCAGTGTGTGGAGATCAGCATGATGGCCCTAGACAGGATGCAGTTTGTAAAGATCCACTTAGTAATCCTGAGTGATTACAAATGCTCTCTGCTTCTTGCTTGTCCCCTTTCATGGGCCACATGTGCTCTTGTCTTGCTACATGGAGCATAGATAGAATAACAGGTTTGGAAGGGATCTTGGAGGTCCCCAACCTTTCTGGTTCTGTGGACTAGTAGTGGTGGCAACAGTGGCAACATCCGGGGGCGGGAGATGGGGATAGTTTCGCATGCGCACATGCATGCATGCCCACCACTTGCACGAATGCACCTTTGTGCATGCACTCACCTAGCACTTGCACGAATGTAGCTTGGCGCACATACTTGCTCGCTCACTACTTGCACAGCCTGGTTCCCAATGGGCCAGGGCCCAGTACTGGGCCACGGATCAGAGGTTGGTGATTCCTGTTCTAGTCCAACCCCATGCAGGAAACCCTATACCATTCCGGACAAATAGCACCCTTGGGCAGTTTACAATGTCAGCATATTTCCCCCAACAATCTGGGTCCTCATTTTACCGATCTCAGCAGGATGGAAGGCTGAGTCAACCTTGAGCCCTGTCAGGATTGAACTCCTGGTGGTGGGTAGAGTTAGCCTGCAAAACAGGTAATCCTCGACTTACAGCTACAATTGAGCTCAAAATTTCCATTGCTAAGCAAGACAGTTGTTAAGTGAATTTTGCCCCATTTTGCAACCTTTCTTGCCACAGTTGGTAAGTGAATCACTGCAGTTGTTAAGTTAGTAACATGGTTGTTAAGGGAATCTGGCTTCCCCATTGACTTTGCTCATCAGAAGGTCACCCCCCCAAGACACTGAAACCATCTTAAATACCAGGTAGTTGCCAAGCGTCCAGAATTTTGATCATGTGACCATGGAGATGCTGCAATGGTTGCAAGTGTGAAAAACGGTCAGAAGTCGCTTTTTTTCCAGTGCCATTGTAACTTCAAACACTCACAAAATGAACTGAGTCGAGGACTACCTGTATAAAATTTCCATTCTAATTTTGGCTACAGGTCAAGCTGCATGCTACAAGCTTAAATGCAATGTAACCTTTTCAATGAACTGGAAAAACCACTTTGGGAGGAGTCCGTTGACTCTCCTTCCATTCCGGTGACAGGCTCTCCAAGCACGCTACCTTAGCTTAAATTAGGGGCATGAACAATCACATCAATAAATAAATTTGGGAAAAGGGGTATTGTGCTTCCAGACAAAATAGCTCAGAACATGGAAGGAAGAAAGAAAAATGCACGTAATAGTCACATGCTTAAAATGCTGCTTGGCCTTCCGTGCTCTTACATACGGTGGAGCCCTACTCTCTTCCTCTCTCTCTCTCTTTCCTCTTCGAGCGTCAGTGGTGTGGAACAGTGATTATTTTCCCTTGTCAAATGAAAGCCATTTTTTAAAAAAAAAAGATGATTGACACTTTGTTACTCTCAGTTTCGCTGCTCGGTGAAACCGGTGGCAGTGACATTCTTGTTTTCCTCCCAGGTGACTGTCAGTGACCTGAGCCCAGCAGGTCCTATCCAAGCTGTGGAGATTGTCATCCAGGGCTCTCCACTGGCGAACATGTGTCAACTGCATCATGCTGTGGTTCGGCGCATTCAGGTATGTGCTCTGGGAGAGTGAAAAGAAGGCAGGATGTTTGCCTATTACCGTATTTTTTCAGAGTATAAGACGCATCTTTCCCCCCCAAAAGAGGCTGAAAATTTGGGTGGGTCTTATACTCCGAATGTAGCTTTTCTGAAGCTTTTTTTCCCAGACCTAAGGAGGTGCTAATGATCTTCCCCACTTTTCCAGCCCTAAGTCTTTGCAGGCTTGTTTTCATTCCTACTCCCTCTGAAAAAGTTTTCCCAGCCCTAACGAGGTGCTAATGATCTTCCCTGCTCTTCCTGGCTTGCAGGCTTGTTTTTATTGCTACTCCCTCCGGAAAAGGTTTTTTCAGCCCTAACGAGGTGCTAACGATCTTCCAGGTTTGCAGGATTTTTTCATTCCTACTCCCTCCAAAGAAGTTTTTTTCCAGTCCTAAGTCTTTGCAGGCTTGTTTTCATAGCTACTCCCTCCGAATATTTTTTTCAGCCCTAACCAGGGGATAAAATAATGTGCTGACGCTGACCAGACTAAGGACGCTAGCCAGATGAATACCTGGTAGGTAGATTTTTCCCCCTATTTTCCTCCCCCAAAACTAAGGTGCGTCTTATACTCCTGTGCATCTTATACTCCAAAAAATACGGTATATTCTGAAAACTTTGGTTGCACAAACAAGATAGGGGTTTAGGTTGCAATCCAGCAGGAGGTGGGGCTGTATGGTATTTTCCTGTTGCCTTGCCCCAAAACCTGGGCTTATTTGTGAAATAGTCTTGAGGCCACATAGACTTCCTCTCTCTTAAGAAAGGGAATGAATATTCCATGGTCCTCATGTTAAGAAACAAAGGCTTTTGAGGGTTTTCTCCCATCATCCACCCAGAGCTACCTTGGGAAGGAGATGGCAGTATAAAAAATAATAATAAATAAAATTTAAAATCGTGTTAGTTGCCAAGGGAACAGAAGTAGGTGTTTTTTTTAATGTAGGCCTCTATACAGCTGGGAGTGTGTTATGGGTTCTTACTGCAAACCCGTGTGAAAGAACTGCTCTTTACAAAACTTTGACATGTCATTTGGGTGTCCTTAAGGCAGAGAGGTCTTCAAACTTGGCAACTTTAAGACTTGTGGACTTCAACTCCCAGAATTCTCCAGCCAGCTATGCTGTCTGGAGAATTCTAGGAGTTGAAGTCCACAAGTCTTAAAGTTGCCAAGTTTGGGGACCCCTGCCTTAAGGCTTCATGAGTGGGTGGTGGGAATGACAGCATGTCCTAAAGAGAGGGAGAGCAGGAAACCCAGAGGTGCTGGGCCTGATCCTTTAGGAGTTTGTTAGGCCATCACCACTTCACATTCGAAAAGCACAAGGGTCAGATTTGAAGACCTAGTCGGATTTCTCACCTTGCCCTGGCATTTATTTTCTTGATCTCACTCATTTACATACTCGGCTCATTCATCAATGAGTAATAACAGAATGAATGAATAAATAACAATTAGGACCAATAGCATTATAGAATTACAACATCAAAACAGTGAAGTAAGAATGCTTTTAACTATACATAAATGGTGTTAATAGCAAAGCATGGCTCCTAGGAAAGGAAAGATAGAAAAGAAGGCTGTGTTTCAATTTTTTTCTCAAAGCATGACAAAGAAGAAGCCAGCTGGACCGATTCGGGGAGGAAATTCCAGAGTGTTGACAACGCCACCAAGGACTGTAGATGCTTTCCCTGTTTAATTCCAGGCAGGCTTCCTTTGGGGGTAGCACACAAACAAGGCCCTTGTCTGCAAAATATATGGGTGGGACCATATGGAAGAAACCATTGCTTCAAACAGGAGGGGTTTAAGCAGTCCTGTTTGTTTTGATCTGATTAACACAGGCTCTGGTTTTGGAACAAGCTGCCCAGGATTCTTCTCCCCCAGATATCCGAGTGCAATATCTCCAACAGATCCAAGCCAACCACGAGGTAAGCAACTACTCAGACTCAAGGCACTGGAGGAAGCAAGTGTGCATTGGAGACTTCGTTCAAGCTGGCTGTGGGAGAACTTCAACCACCTGCCTTTGGCTGAACTCTGTGATTTCATAGTACAGGTCGTCCTTGCTTAACGACTCTTACTGGGACTGAAATTTCTGTCACTAAGCAAAGTGTTGGGTGAAACATCTTACGACCACACTGCTTAGCGAAAGCAGTTCCAGTAGTCCTGGTTGTTAGGCAAGAACTGTGCCGTCATTAGGAGAGGACCTCAAAATTTTCCTGCCCTGCTGACTTACCTCCGTTTTAATTCATCTGTCTGTCTGTCTGTCTGTCTGTCTGTCTGTCCATCCATCCATCCATCCATCCATCCATCCATCCATCCATCCATCCATCCATCCACTATCTAGCTCTCCTCCATCTCTGCCCTTTTGGCACCGGAGGAAGAAGATGATCAGAGGGAAGGGCAGCATGGGTAGGTGGCAATGGCGGAGTGCAGGGCAGACAAAAGGACAGAGATTGGGGGTGGGCAGGAAATAGAAGTCGTGGAGAGTTGTAGTGCATACTGCAGTTGTAAATGCAGGCAGGCTGTCAAATATCTGCAATTTGGTTATGTGACTGTGGGTGGCAGGGACCTATGACAGCTATAAATTCAAGGACTGGTTGTAACTACCATTTCTTCATTTGTTCAACTCCATCTTTGAATGGTTGCTAAATGAATGGTCAATAAGCAAGGACTTCCACATTTGTTTTAGCCACTCTATTGAAACTGGAGAGGCTGAACACCTTAGTTTCAGAATCTGGCTTGACAGAGCCAATGGGGGAATGAATTTACAGCTTCTTCCATAGATGTTGGCTGCCTCACCCAGTCTTGAATCAGCTGTGTTCATTCTGTTTATGTGTTCCATAATTTGATTAGTGATACCATTCTTTCCTTCCCTGCCTTAGCCCAGAGCTAAAAGCAGACGTTCATATAAAGCATGACCCGTGATTTCACAATGGAACCTTTTATGCAACTGAAGATTTCACTTGAGGGTTGAGTTTTGTCTTGTCACTTTTCTCCCTGTCCCCAATCGTGGAAATACACACTGCCCACCCTGGGTTTATGTAGAGCATCCGAATAGCTCTTCTTCCTCAGGAAAAGGGGCATTTTAATCCAGCACTGTTTCTCACCGCAGCCTCTGAAATGCTCACAAGCATGAGACAGAGATACACCTTTCTTGTTGCTGTTGTTGGTGATATCAGTTTACCAGACCTCACTCCAGCAGACTCTGGGCGTAATAGATAAAATATCTTACCATTCCATGGATGGATGACATCATTTTATCTTCGTGCAAACTCAAAAAGATTTACATCTTGCTAAATAGAGGTAGTCATTTAGAGGCAGTCCTTGATTTATGACGATGATTCAGGCTGGGACCCCCATCACTAAGCGAGGAGGTCGTTACATGAGTCACACCCCGTTTTGCAAGTTTTTTTTTGCTGTGGTCATTAAGTGAATCACATGGTCATTAAGCGAATCGCATGGTCATTAAGCAAACCCAGTTCCCCGCATTGACTTTGCTTGTCAGAAGATGATTGCGAAGGTTGAAGTGGTGACGGTCACGTGGTCCTGGGAGTCTGACAACCATTGTAAATATATGCTGGTTGTCAAGTGCCTGAATTTTGAGTGCTAGGACTGGTCATAAATCACTTTTTCCACCGCTGTCGTAACTTCGGTCACTAAATGTAAGTTGGGGACTACCTGTATTTTGTCCTCACAGCAACAGTAACGAGGTCGATTGGGCTGAAAGACGGTGGCTGACTGGATTAAAATTCCTCTGCAGTTGATAGTTTTGAGGCCTGCTTTCCCCAATATCTACTCTTCGGATCTAATAGCCTTAGATCTGTCCTCGATCAATTTACCCTCTTGCGTTACAGACCGCCGGCTAGTGACCCTCACCACATCTTGTAATAGATTTCAGAGATTAATTATGCGAATAACACATTCATTCTGAGCCATCTGTGGTCTACGTGTAGCCACTGAGTTAGTTTCTGTCCAGGCCATTAAATTCTAGCAGCAGATTTTAGAATCGATGTTCTCAGCTCGAAGATATTCTTAACTTTTTACTGTAAACCAATTAATATTCATCCAGAAAAGCTGGAGGGGGAAGGAGAGAAATCCAGTAAATAGCACCCTCCCCCCCAGTATAAACTGATGAGGGGGATAATTTAAAACCTCGCCAGCACAGCTGCCAAGGGTTCCCTCACCAAGACATCTAAGATGTCTGCCAAAACTCTGGACTCTCCTAGTTTGTCCAACTGGGGAGGGTTTTTTTTTTTTTTTTTTTGCTTTCTGTTTAAAAAGGATTCTTTCAGCCCAGCTCTAGAAAAAAAATAGAAAGGAAGGTGCTTTGGATCTCCCTGTATGAAGGCCAGAAGCCCTGACCATTACAAATTCTGCCAATCCTGAAACCCAGAAGAGCTGCAGAACCGCGCAATCTTGTGCAGGGAGAAAGATTTAATGGGAAATCCTTCTTTTGAATTGAATATGTATAGTACTTGCTTAACTAGCACAGTTGGGACCAGCAACTCCATCACTAACCACCGTGGTCACTAAGCAAGACATCACGTGACCACGATTTTTCTTTTTATTTCTGGCTTCTCTATTGACTCCGCTTGTTGGGAGGCCAGCTGTGAAGCACACAAATGGCGATCACATCATAAGATGGTTTTGAACGTTGTATGAAGGAGGATCAATCATAAAGTTACTTTTTAGGCGCCATCGTAATTTTAAATGGTCACTAAATGGGGCAGTCGTTAAGTGAGGACCATCTGTAGGATGTATCAGTCTGTATCACCAGATTATAGGTAGTGTATAAAAACTTAAAAGTAACCTATACAAAAAAAAACCCAGTATCATCCTGCCCCCCCAAAACAAAAAATATCCCGCCCAAAATTTACAAAAGAAGAAAAAGTGGCAGACCAGCCACCATTAAGCTTTGATAGCCCACCTGCATGAAATTATTTTCACAGCCTTGCAAAATGTTAGCGTCAAATGGGCCAGTTCTGTCTTCGGAGGCAACGTGTTGCAGAATGAGTAGGATACATCACAAAAGACCTGGGGTGGGGCTGCCAGATTTTGAACAAGCCCTCATTAGCTGAGGTGGCGCAGTGGTTAAATTCAGCACTGCAGGCTACTGCTAGTTCAGTAGGTCAGCTGTTCAAATCTTACCGGCTCAAGGTTGACTCAGCCTTCCATGCTTCCGAGGTCGGTAAAATGAGGACCCAGATTGTTGGGGGCAATATGCTGAAGTCTGTAAACCGCTTAGAGAGGGCTGTAAAGCACTATGAAGCGGTATATAAGTCTAAGTGCTATTGCTATTGCTATTAGATGACTTTGACAGGACAGGCAGGAACATCTTGGAGACCACGCTCCCTGCTGAGCATAGAACAATATATAAAGGAGCTGTATAGGTACAGTAACTAGAATGCCTGAAGAATAAGAACTGAATTGTAACTTCCAAGGGGTCTTCAAAGGGCAGCACCAAATAAAGTGCATTGTAGAAGTCCGGCTGTGTGGGGAAGGAGGGCTTAGAAAGCCATGTTCTCTAGTTGGGGCATGAGCCTGCTGGCAAGGGCAAGTCATTTCGGGGAAGCTTGTTGATCAGTCACTGTTCTAATCAAGGAGAGACGCAACCTGGAACTAAGGAGAAATTTCCTGACAATTAGAACAATTAATCAGTGGGACAACTTGCCTCCAGAAGTTGTGAATGCTCCAACATTGGGGGTTTTAAAGAAGAAATTGGGCAACCATTTGTCTGAAGTGGCTTGAGCAGGGGATAGGACTAGAAGACCTCTAAGGTCCCTTCCAGCTCTATTGTTCTGTTCTGTTCACAAGAAATGATAATTCTCCACAACAATCTTTTTGTTGCATGGAATGGATGGAAAGAGGTCAAATGTAGGATCTAGCCTTTCAGAGATCTGCTCATTTTTGAAGCCCACATTGCCCCTAAGTTCTCCCCAGTGCTTTCAGAAATCCCCAAAGCCTTTTCATTTTATCAAAACGTAAAATAGATTGATTCCATCCATTTCATCAGGAACTTTCCCCCACTGCTCTTGATGACATTGGATTATGGGTTTCCCTGCCTGAGCAGAGGGTTGGACTTGAAGACCTCCAAGGTCCCCCTTCCAATTCTGTTATTCTGTTATTCTGTTAGATGCTGTTAAAGGAAGCCCAGTCCCTCCGGGATAACTTGTGTCTGGGGAATGACTCGGATGCAACAGTGGAGAAGCTTCTTCATGTTTACCAGCAGCTACGCAACCCCAGCCTTGTGGTCCTGTGAGTCTCAAGCAGCGGCACCCCTCGGAGGATCCCACTGCCGCCTCTGCCCAGCGCTGGTGGATGAAGGGAACAACAGGCTGTGCCCTTTCTGGACGGGAGGCTGAAGCAGAGGCGTGGCAGAGAAGGGGTACAGGATCCCAACAGGCAGACCCCGGCTCCTCTGGAGACTGAAGGATCAGGGGCCAAGCTTCCTCCTGCAATCCCCCAATCCTCTTCCCTTTGAACACAACTAGCTCCCCCGCCCACCCTCCCTCCCTCCCTCCCTAGGCTCCGTATTTTATGCCCACCCTGGACGGGCGGCCTGGTTGCATTGTGACGCGCTCACACGCAGGCAGGCGGTCCGGTCCTTGTGTGCACGTGAGTGCAGAGATGCCCAGGTGCATGTATGTAATTTGGATGGCTAGCAGAGACGCTCTCGTGGCTGAGGGTGGTGTGTTGTGGATGACCCTCGATGTCGTTAGTTTAGCTTTTCTCGCTTTTGGTGGCACTTAACGTTGCTGTGGCAGGCAAGTCTGGTGAGTTGTCGGTGGGGGAGGGAGGGGGAGATTTTGCTGGAAATGCAACGCCTTTTGGTTCATTCCGAGCAGCAGCAGCTGCCGCCACCACCACCACCACCAAAGGGCTATGCTTCTAGCTGTGTCACATTTTTTTCAGAAAACACTGTGGAAAAACAGGCTGTCACATACCTAGGTAACTCAGGGGGTGCTCTTAGTACGGCATCCCTTTTTCTAATGGGACATTTTGCTCCTTTTTCCAATATGTTTCCTTTCTATAAACTACTTGCTTGTCAATTTCCAAGGCAGAGACTCCTGCAGACTTGTGTGTATGTGTGTCCTAACCCTTCTTTGCTTCTCAAGGGACTTGTATTGATGGGAAAATGTCCAGCGTTCGTCAAGCTGTTAACTCCTGGGATAGCCCTCCCTTGCTGGGAAGTCCAGTCTTCCCTTCCCTTCCCTTGCTTTTCCTTCCTTCCCCTCCCCTTGGCAGCCCCTTGGCAGCTTGGGGGCTTTGCCTGCTGCCTCCCTGCTGAGCTAATGCAGCATCTGTTTTAAAAGCTGCCTCCTCCTGATGAATAATTGAAAAGCCACACCACTGGCACTCACTGGCTGGCACTAAAGGCCATTAGGAAACACACCATCGCTCAGGGGTGAAGGCTGCCGTGCACTTTCCTCTTGTCCGATCTGGAATAATTGATGTCATGGCTGCCCTCTGCCCTGGGTGAGAATCCTCACCTTGAATCCCGGAGCTCTTTCAAGGCAGATGGGGGCTGCCCTCCCCTCCCCTTTCCCTTGTAGTTACCAGGTCAGCCTGAAAATTTTAAAATGGGGAGGGGGGAGAGAGAGCTGCTACCACCCACAAGGGGGGATGCCTGCTTTGTGTTTGGTAGGCTGTCCAAAGCCCTGTTTCTCGAATCTTAGGATGCCCCTCGCCTGACCTTTTTTTCCTCGATAGAGGCAAAGGCCAGGCTGTCCAAACAGCTGAAGCTTCCTTGAGGGAGCCCCGGTTTTTTTTGTTTACAGAAGCTGCAGTCTTCCCCTGCTTACCTAGCCGTGTCAGGCTCCATAAATACACTCACACGCATCTATGTAATTAACCTTCCAAAATGAAGGTTAAGCGAACCTTTGCTCTTCAAGGCTTGGGAATAAGTGTATTGAACGAAAGGAGGAGATAATGCTGCTGCTTCCCCCATCCTGCCTTTTCTAATTTCTCTCAATATATTGGAATTCAGGGGGATGCCCCTGCTCCTCCTTCACCTGAACCCCTGTAATCATGGAGTGCTCCACCATCGGCACTTGCAAGGATTGGGGGGGGAGGGGGCAGGCAGCTCAGCTGTGTCTGAGGGGGGAAAAAGCAGGGAACCAAATAGAGAACGGTCCCAGCACCCCTCTTTGGAAAAGTCCAGGTTTCAGTTACTGACAAGGCTTGCGTGGACTGCGATTCCCTGCTCCAGTGTCCTATCCTCCTGCTCAGCAAGTCCTGAATGGAAGAATTGACAGGTCTGGGTCTCAGCCTCCCTGCAGTGCTAGCCTAATTGGACGCCGGCCAACAACCATTCAGTGCTGAACACATACAGAGAGAGTCCAGCCCCCGCCCCACCTCTCCCCAGCTCCACGAGGAGCAGGAATTGGCTTTACTGACCATCTCTGCTTGGAGAAATCATAGTAATGAAGCTGGAGAACGTAAGGAGAAACAAGAGTCACTGCTAGGAGGAGGAGGACGAGACTATTCCCAGGGCCCGGCTGGGATTGTTTTGCTCAAAGAAATAGGAAGTCAAGTCCAGACGAATCAAGTCTCCAGACTGTCTATCACAGAATTTATCCTGGCACTCAAAATATAATCTCAGGATCCTGGTCAGAATACGCGACTCCTCACCTCGTTTCCTTTCCTAGAAAGTATCCTATTTGTTTATCATCCAGAGTGTCAGCCACACTTTTGCCAAACTGAGCTCTGATTTATCCCATACTCCCACCCACTATACACATACCTTTAGGGCGATAAATTTGTAGAGTAGACGCACTTGTGTTTTCTCATTATGAATAATTGTGTATAATTCCTCTGCAAATCGCTGGGCTGGTCCTTCTGCATCAGGAATATAGTTGCACTACCCTTTTGCCGTCAGCAGAGGTCAATATGCCATTAACTCTGGGTTGCTTTGAGGGGATTTCTCTGAGGTGCATAGAGGCTGAAGCTGAGAAATGCCATTTTGGCTCTAAGCTGAGAGATCCTTAGCCAAGTGGGCCACAAGATCCACAGTATATTCCTTGTTTAATTCTTGGGAATACGACTCGTGTTGATCATCCCAGGATCTGGTGAATTAATGGCAGAGCCTCTTTCGACCCTGCTCTCTTGCCTCAGACATAGCAACATCACAGCTACCCAAACCATTTAGCTGTCTTTCCCTTATTCTAGTGAGCGCTCTCTCCAACATCACACAAGCAGCAAATCCGCTGGGATCAGCAGGAGTTTAAAAGCTCACCTGCTGCTCCTTGCCCAAGATCTCCGAGCAATTTTGAAGCCACCTTCTGTTCAAATGCAATACACTGAGCGCTTGCTTTTGTGTGTCTGAAAAACTAGCAGTGTGATAGAGCTGTTATTTCCCCTGTGGCACAGATGCATTTCTTTCTTCTGCTATCTTTTTCCTGTGCTCAAAACATACACACAAAGGAAGGGTGTTTTTGTTACACTGATGTGGAGTGTCTTTCCATAAGCCACATAAGGGTCTACTCTGGTTTGAAGCCCAACCCAAAGGACATACAGATGGGTTCACGTGTTGCATTAAACATGACTTATTTCACCAAGATTTTTGGATTAAGGCTCACTTGACTGTGCTCACAGGACAGTTTTACAATTATATTTCCAAACCGGAGTGACCAGATTGATGAAATCTGCAACACTAAAGCTAAGCAACTCCCACTTGCATATATGCATGTTTCCCCACTAAGGATGGTTTACAAAAGTACAATTACAGCTGACATTAAACAGTATGGCTCAACAGTGACTGAACCTACTTACACACTTGCTTTGCAGCAGCTTGGATAACACCCAAGTGCCCACACATTGGTTGTGAATAATACACTGATCAAACATTTTGCTCATGTCAAGATGGCTGGCTGCTGCAGAGAGATGTCCTGGCTTTTTGATGAATGCCTACCATGGGTGCATCAATACATCACTTTGGTATTGTTCCCAATGCAATTAACAGAGATGTCAACTGTATGTGGAAACAAGCGAGGGGGGGGGCTCATAACATGACAGCGTGCAGTGCTTAATAAGTTGTTTAAACCAAATATATCTTGAGTCCTACACGATTTTTCCTCTCTAATTAGGCGGGTCTTTCAAGCTTTCCCACGCAGGCAAAAGAAAAATGGGCAGAGGCCTAACCCTGCATTAGCTCAGCAGTCATAAACTTTTGCCCGAGTTGGCTGCTTTTCTTCTTTCTTTCATTGAAATTCCCGTCGAGCTTCAACTGGCGTTCACTGCCCGTCTCCCACAGGCGGGGGAGCACCAGCGCCCATTCATCCTTTCGAAGCAAGGCCGGCGATTTACGAAGCCGGTCTCGCCCAGGCGGAAGACCAGCCTCCCCTGCAAAGGTCCCCGTCTGCCAGCGATGCCATTTTGTGGATTGGGGACTCGCCCCGCTGCCCCAACAGCCGGCTCCCAGGATACAGGGGGGCGAGAAGGTGGCCGGGGGCAGGCGGCGCCGCGGTCCCCAGTGGGAGTCGCTGCTCCCCTCCGCAGCGCAGCCATGGAGAGCAGCTCGCCGTAGGTTCAAGAGAGGCGGCCACCCCTCGCCTTGCGTGATTTGACGCTTAGCGACCGGAGCCAAAGAGCTCCTTCTCTTATGAATGAAGCAAGGGACGTGCCTTTAGACCCACCGATTGCACACACACACCCGCCCCATTTTAAACCCTTTGCCGTCCAGAGGGAAGATTGGATGCCTGTGTCCCTCGGTCTGTTTGCTCGGGGAAAAGGCTGAATTTTTTTTTAAGGGACGCTGTGTTCTTTTTTGCCTTTGATGTGAGGCGGTTGGAGATAAGCGAGATTCGATACTGCATAATTGCTACCCGTGTGCGGTTTCCTAACATCTGCGGCTGGATCTGGGGTCTAAAGTCTGTCGCTCTGTTTGCCTTATATGGCTCTGTCCGAACTTGCCCTGTTTTCTTTCCCTTCAGGGCAGGGGAAAAAAATTTGCCTTTATAAGGGCCGGGGACAGCGGGGGGGGGGGGGAGAGAGGAGGAGGCGATCTCTCCGTCGCCTCCTTTTGCAGCACAAAGGATTTCCGCTTCTCCTTCCGCGTCTTGTAGGCGATCACCTGGTAGTCCATCATTTGAATGTCTGCAGGCCCCGCCCACATTCCTCAAGCTGGAGAAGCCAATCGGGCCGCCTGGCTTGCCTTAAACCCTAAATCGACCAGTTTTTGTTTTTCCCTCCCTTTCCCCGATCAAGTGTTTGTAACCTTTTCCCAGAAAGATCGGAAGGTTTCCAAAGCTTGCGTGGCTTAGCGACCTTCACGTTGGCCCAATAGAAAGCATTGACTTTTGAATGAGAGGCTAAAGGACAACGGATTATTCCATACATTCATTCATTCTCTCTCTCCCCCCCCTCCCTCTTTCTCTCAAAAGTGGCAGCTTGCATTCTAAGGCAGGTGGTTTTTTTTTCCTGGCTCCAGGGACCGCTTTGCTTACTTGCCTGAATTATTGTCAGGTACTTGAGAGAGGCCATTTTATTCCCCATGATGGAGCCTGGTTATGGGACCCTGTGGAAAACTTAAATGGCAGCTCTCGCTGGAGCACAGCTGCCCTCCAGATGAAATGCTGGCACTGAGACACCGCACAGTGGAGCGGTTTTCTGCCCGTTTGTGTGCAATGCTGCATCCCTCTGTAGCTAATTGTAGTTTTAAAACCTGCTACTGTATGTGAGCTCACCCAATACAGCTAATTTGCAGTTCAGAATGCCATGTAGACCCGGAGCATTCACTTTACTGGGTAGGCCAAATATACCCAGCCTTGAGTTGAAGGGATAGAGTGGCACTTCGAATGCCAAGTAAATGAAATGTGCTGAGTAAACTCTGCCAATTGAATAGTCAAGTTGGGTCAGAGTCCTGGGAAGCACAGGCCACAGGGGTGGGGTGGGGTGGGGCTGTGCTGCTCTTCGTGCTCCAGATCACACCTCCATCTATGTCCTGACTTCATAGCATCTGCGTAACTGCCATGGGTATTTTTCTCTTCTTCTCTGTATAAACGTGTACATGCACTGAGGTGACTGGTACAATAAATGCTTTGGCTAGGTATTCAGGAACTCCTTCTCAGGCCCATTAGAACAAGATCTGGTTGATAATAATACCAGTACAAAGCATGGACTAGACTGGGTTAAATGTTTACACAGAAGATCCTGTTGCTTTACACTGTGTAAGCTTATAAATCAGGTGTGTAAGAAAGCCTTCAAACTAGAAACAAGGAACCTCCAGGAACTGTACAGATAGTCCTTGCTTATTGCCCACTTATTCCGTGACCATTGGAAGTTACAATGGAAATAACAAGATACCAATTGAAAAAATAATGTTATGACTAATTTACGAACATTTATGACCTTCATAATGTCCCTCAATCACAATTGTGCCATTACAGGCAGTATGCGCTGTCCTTTGCGTGACCTGTGTGTTTTATTTCTTTTATTCCCTTTTGCAAAACAGTGATATCAGAGAGGAAGGGATTGCAAGAGAATAAACTGTTTTGTTCTTTCATACATTGAAAGCAATGTAACCCCACTGGCAACCTGGAGCTAGGAGCCACAAATGTGCTAGGCCAGTGATGGCGAATCTTTTCGGCATTCGCGCGGAAACATCACACACACACACGTGCGCTTGTTGAGGCTGCAGTCCGGAAAAGCTGAACTTCCGGGTTCTGGCGCGCATGCGTGCCCGATGATCAGCTGGCTGGCGCACTTGCGCAGGCCGGTTTTTGGCACTGCCGTGTGTGCGAAGAACAGCTGATCGTCGTGCGCACATGTGTGCCAGAAACCCAGAAGACAAACAGGCAAGGCCACACGTGCCGGGGTAACATGGCTTTGCATGCCACTTTGGGCACGTGTGCCATAGGTTCGCCATCACGGTGCTAGGCAAACAGCTTACACTATTCTCTTGAAATCTCTTTCTCTCCAATCTCTCTTGTGAGGAGAGAGGAGAAATAAAGCAAGTGATTTGACCCTTCTGCCTGCCTGCAGAGCAGCGAGATGGGAGAGGAAGATTTCAAGACAGTAAGCTGTTCATTCTTCTACATATTGAAAGCAATAGAACATGCTGGCAGCAGGAAAAGATCAAGCAAAGGAAAAACTGCCTACAAAAATCACTTGGTTCTTTTTCTCCCCATTCTCCTCACAAAGTGGAGAGATTGGAGAGAGATTTCAAGAGAGTACTGTAAGCTGTTTGCATAGTGTTCCTGCCCCAAGCTGTCGCATTGCTTTCTATGTGTACAAAACAGTAAGCAGGCACTGGAGCATTTCAAAGGCAGGAGAGTGGTTGGGAAGCAAGCAACAGGTGAAGTTGTAAAACTGTGTAGTCTTGTCTCTTTCCAGCCAGAAAACACTGCCATGGTCATCTGACTTCCCACTTAGCAATGGCTTCGCTTAATGGCAGAGCTTTTGGCCCCAGTTAGGGTTGTTAAGTGAGCACTACCTCTTTTTTTTAAAATCCGTAGGCTGCCTCTTCAACCACATCCACCCTCCTCCCCCACCTTCCATCCATAATATAAATAGAGTACAAGTGTACATGCGACTGAATTAACTATTCTGTTTTATGGGTCTGCATCTTTTTACAAACCGCTGTAATTTTCTTCATTTTCATTGCAGTTTAATTTTTCTGGTTTTGAGCTGATGAGTTTTTAATGACTCTAAGTTGAAGAAGTAAGTACTAGCCTCATTCTCAGATGAGAGTATGCTTTTGGACAGTACCTTTTGGACAATAAAACAAAAAGCAAATCTGAAATACTCATTCGTTTAGTATCCGCACTCCTGCCTGTTTGGATAATGAGAGTCTCTCCATTTCCAGTGCGGGGGGGGGGGGAGGACGGTAGAAAGGCTGCTTCCAGTGAAAGATTTCTGTTTTGCCTGCACTGCATTAACAATAATGTTGCTTTACAATGGCTATGCGTTACTTTAAGAGTAAAAATAGAGAAAGGGGGTGCAAAAATGGCAGAATGCTGTGAACAAGGGGCGTGCATAAGCGCACCAGCGTGCCTACTGTCCCTGTCCTAATGTACCCTTTTATTTTCATTCGTACCCATTTCACGTATTCTAATCATGTTTATACTTATATGTATTATCTAATACGTGCTTGACAAAATAAATAAATAATAAATAAATAAATTCTGAAACAATACAAAAGTTCCAGCTAGAACTCACTCAGCCTCCGTTCTCCTGCTAAAGGCCTTTGCTTTTTCCAGTGCTGTGGAAGCAGACCCATTCCATCAGGCAGGAGAAACTAAGGGAGCCAGCCATGTCTGTAGAGATCTCATATAGACAATGGTGTTGCATGACAGCTGTTGGGACAGGAAACTCCATTGAACCAGCATCCTTCCTTTTCAGGTTATTTGCGGAAGGGATGTCGGATATGGAAGGAGAGCAGACTGGAAGAGAGGCTGCTTCAATAACTGGACAGCCCTGGGCATTGTGAAAATTTGAAGAGCAACTCTTGAATGTAAAATTAATCCTAACTCAGGCAAGAATTCCACAGCCACAGCCCCCCCATTCTTCATATAAAAAAGCTCATCCATCACTAATTTTCCTTCCTTTAAATCTTAGTCGATATTTTGCAAGCCTGCCCAAAATTCAATTTACTCCCCTTCCTGTCTTACCCCAGGATTTTATTTTATTAAAAAGCTCGCAACAGTTGGACCACCTCATTCTCCTCCTGCCAGGCGTTTCTGAGTGTGTTAGCTTCTAAACTATATCTCCGGCATCTAGACTAGAAGATACATTACATTTTATGCGTTTATTGCCTTTATTTCATCAGATTTGAATCCCATTTTTTATAACATCAGCTCAAAGGGGTATACATAGTGCTCTCTCCCTCTCTCTCCCTCCCTCCCTCCCTCCCTCCCTCCCTCTCTCTCTCTCTCTCCCTCTCCCTCTCTCTCTCTCTCTCTCTCTCTCTCTCTCTCTCTCTCTCTCTCTCTCTCTCTCCATTTTTCCTCACAATACTACCCTGTGATATTTGGGCTGAGAGAACAGCCACACACACCACCAAATTCCTTCCGTCTTTGAGCTACAACCTCTTGAGTCAGGATATTAAATGTGGGAAGGGCTTGATTCAAAAGAGCTGCTCCTAGAAACAAAAGTAATCTGGAAATACAAGGTATATTAAACATATTGCAGGCCTTGACTAAAACTGCCAAGAGCAGAAAATATAGGAATGTCGTGGACCAAATGCTACTTAGCTTTAAAAGACCAGATTTTAAGGGCCAGATAACTACACAAGCCTTTATTGTGTTGGGAATTGGGAGCACCCCTAACCTGGGTCTTCAGTTATTGCATCCAGATAGAAGGAGCTGACTTTCCACATTTGCAATGAATCCTGAAACTGTCATGTCTCCTCTGTTTTGCATACCCACGTTTTCTGGAACGTTGACATACCTACATCAGATGTCTTCTAAGGTACGACACCTCTGGAGGAAAAAAAACAAGGATGCCCTAGGGAAACTGGAAGGGAAATACAAACTCTGTGACTTAGTCAGACACAGCACAATAACCTCCTTTTAGGAGCCTTACTAGTGTGTCACTTCTAAACTTAGGCAAGGAAGACAAAAAAAAAATACCCCTAAGTGAAGAGGTTCCTTTATCCTGGGCCATCTTTTCCTTTGCAGGGTATGGAAGCGTAAGGCTCCTCGAGTCCAGGTGCCAGAACTCACCTTCCCCTCACATGCCACTCAGAGTCCAGGCTTGGGCACCAGGCTGGGCCCTGGAGCATCTCAAGCCCTGTGGGAGGGGCTCAGTACTCCCAGAATGTCGCACAGTTTAGGGTCTCAGCATCAGCCCGCAGGGTTCCAGCTGGGTCTCCTCGTAAGTATTTGCCATTCTTCCCTTTAATGGCCACCCGGCTGCACTCACGGAACTCAAAGAAGAAGTCCTCAGACATCTCACCGTCGCTGCACACGGTGCCATTGCTAGCCACGTACCAGAACCTGTCATTGAGGCCTAGGGGCACCAAAGAGGCACAAGTCATTGGAGGGCCACATACAATGGAGCCACCTGGCCTTATCAATTCTAAACTCTTGCTTGGATGTTTCTCTGATAGTTTTTCTTATAGGGAAAACACATGCAAGTCAGAACCATAATGGACCAGGATGTTCAAACTTTGTAAAGGGATGATTGAAATATGAAAATGAGCACTTGTGCCAGGATGATGAGGTGATTATTAGGGTTCTTTAGAGTGGGGGTGGGGGACGCTAAAAAGACAACATTTGTCCAGTTCTCTTATTCAACAACCACCACACTCAAGATCACCGTACAGAATCTAGAGTGCAGATGGTTCCACCATATGCAAGAACATGTTAGGAGAAGTGAAAATAAAAGCCATGTTAAAAATAGCATGAAGCCCCAGGCTCCCTAATTAAAACACTGGCATACGCATCCTTTGCCAAGGCCAGTCCTCTGTTTAAATGTCTTCCAATTGAACAGCTGCCCATAGCTGCTCAAGGTAGAGGAATGAGATAAGAGAACAAGGAGTTGCCCACCTCAGGTGGTACCTGCAAGACAGAGCATGCAAGACACTCTCACTTGGTCACAATCTTCCCCCCAATACAGGGAGATTTGATTCCCATCACCATAAATTATTTCCCAATAAGCATCCAGAAAGAAAAATGAGCATGTGCAGTTTTGGGTTCTTTTGCAAATCAGTATCTTCTTTTCTTCACATGGAGTAGAGGGTGGGGATGATGGAACAGTTGGAGCAAGAAGGAAATGTTCTAAATCTCTTTCGTGTCTACCAACAGCAGCACAGCAGCTAAACTATGATAGCCCAGAGATAGCTCCATATGGCAAGTCAGATGTGAGGCTCCCTTGTGACTTGGATAACTTTCCACAGTTTAATCTATTGTGTGAAATTAGCTGATGGATTGTAAAGATCTGCTCTATGTTAATTTTTTAAAATGCTGTGATGCTCTTAAACTGCCCATTATAGCTGTTTCCCTTCCAGTTTTAATTTTCTTTCTTCAACAGTCAATAGCCTTTGACTGTTGATCATATTCAGTTTTCATTAGGCCTTTTTCTTAAAATCTACGTATTTCTCCACTTGTACAATACTTTCCTAGTATGATTTGATTGCTTATTTGTACCCTATGACTATCATTAAGTGTTGTACCTTATGATTCTTGATGAATGTATCTTTTCTTTTTATGTACACTGAGATCATATGCACCAAAGACAAATTCCTTGTGTGTCCAATCACACTTGGCCAATAAAGAATTATAATCTAATCTAATCTAATCTACTTCCTCCTTGTGGGTAGTAATACAGGTGGACGTTGACTTACAACCACAATTGGCCCCAAAATTCCTGTTACTAAGTGAGACATGTTAAGTCAGTTTTGTCCCATTTTTACAACCGTTCTTGCCACAGTTAAGTGAATCACTGCACCTATTAAATTATTAACGTGGTTGTTAAGTGAATCTGGCTTCCCCATTGACTTTACTTGTTGGAAGGTTGCAAAAAGGGGATCACATGACCCTGGAAAACTGCAACCATGAGAAATAAAAGTAAGTTGCCAAATGTCTTAATTTTGATCCTATGGCCATGGGGATACTGCAATGGCCATAAGTGTGAAAAATGGCCATAAATCACTTTTTCAGCGCTGTTGTAACGTCAAATGATCACTAAGCAAATTGTTTTAAGTCAGGGACTACCTGTATTTTGTCTACAGAAGCACTGGCACTTAGAACATTTAATAACTATTATTATACAAGGTAGGGATGAATTGTAGTCAACAAAATGGACATGTTTGCATGTGATTGCATATGGGAACTTCAAAGCATTAACACTAAGCAACCTTTGAGTATACTAGTTTACACTCACATGCAGGAAGTGGCCCACTGTGTTTTGTTCATGGCATTCCTCTGACATGTGATTGATTAATTAATTAATTAAATCACAGTGTGAATGAAGAACGTTCCCTAGCTCCTTCTCTCTTCCAACCATCCAGTTTGCAGCCAACTAATTACCTTTGACTTGGTAAGCACCATCACTGAAATTGAGGTGGAAGACATCATAGATGGAACGGTTGGCATCCAACAAGTTGGAGTTGCGATGGTAACAGACAAAGCCATGAGCCCCACGAAGAACTAGAATGGGTCGGTTGATCAGCTTGAGAACAAATTCTTCGTCTTTCCCTGTGGCAACAACTGTAACTCAGTGCATTCTGAGGTTAATGAGACTACCATAACCCTGAAGAGCTAGGAAATCTAAAAAGGACATTTTACACAAATGAATACAGGGTTGCTCCCTTAGAAATGCCTGTTTCTATGAACCTGCTCATGTGGACATTTGGAAAACAGAAGGGAAGCTTTTAAGTAGTTAGGGCCAGAGGTGGGCTGCACTTTCTTTAACAAAGGGTTCACTGGTTGTGAGCGCGCTTGCACGCACCCCTTTGGGAGAGAAATGGAGCTTCAAACAGGCTCCTAATCAGCTCAGGCAGCTCCAGTGAGAACAGCAGGAGCGGCGCAGAACGCAGTTGGGCCAGCCAATGAGCCAGAAAGTAAGTTATAAATGGATAGCATAGAACAGGGGCAGGTGGGTGGGCCCAACAACGATCAGAGCTAAGTGTTTGCCCAAACCCTTGCAACCATGCAGCAGTCCACCACTGGTTAGGGCTGCTGAAGTTGGAGCTCATTTTATGGTCCTATTTCTGCAAGTTTCCTGCATCTGCCAAAATTGTAGAAATATTGAAGAATCCTGCTTCTTTCCATGCTTGGGTAATCCAAATAGGATAGTCTCTTAATTCTGAGACTAAATAAGTCTTGCTTTAGGATTCTCTTGCTAGCTAAAATTGTTTTCACATACAGGATGCATAACTGTTTACCAATAAAAGAGCTCAAGAGTGTTCTAGAGTCAGCTCAAGAACACAACAATGTCCTCTTGTCAGCCTGTATTGAGCAGATAAGTCTCCTTTGATTTACCTGTTCCTTAGTATCTGATCTGAACATCTGCTTTTCTAACTATGGCTTCAAAACTGGCTGATCAGGGTCTACCAACTCAATGATAAGGTTCCCATAATTGCTAAGCCAATGGTGCTTAACCATGCTTGGTTCATGATGCCACTATTACCTAGGTTCACATAACATGTTTTACTCAAAATAAGCATATACCGGTAACATAATGCTTAACATACTGCTGAACACAGCTAGCATCTCTAGAAATAGACTGGGTTTCTTCCAACTTCCTTGGAAACTTCAGTTTTCTTCAATTCTCTATCTAGCTCTCCACTATTACACACAAAGACTTTTCAAGATCTATTCCAGCACTCTCCAGTCCCTCTTGATTTTTCTAAGCCCCAACGTTTATTGCTTGCAGTGGGGGACAGAGAGAAAGATAATGAGAGTGTAGTCCAATGTATTTGGAGATCCAGATTTATACTCTCTTTTTTGGGGGGGTGGTACTAATTAGAGCTATATAGAAACTTCAACCATATTTTCAGATATTGTTAGACTATCTGGCTTTATTCTGCTTTACCATTTTTGAAATTCCACAAAGCATGCAATTGTGTTAAATATTTTATGTCCAGATTTGGTTTGATTATTCATCTTTCAAAGCCATTTTTAATATGAAAGCAGTAGAAAATGAATGGGTTTGACTAATCCACCATTCCAGGGGTGGGTTGTGGATCCTTTTGCTGCCAGTTCGCTCAGGGTTGCACCGGGCGTGCGCGCGTGCTTTGCGTGCGCCCCCGCAGCACTCAAAACATAGCTTATGCGCAGAAGCAAAAGCAAAAATTAGCTTCTGCACATGCGCAGAAGCAAAATCCAAGATGGCAGTGCCCACGGACCGGCACCGACAGAACCAGCTCCGTGACATCATCACTGGTTTACTAACGGTTCTAAAAAACCGGTTAGAACCGATAGGAACCCACCTCTGCACCACTGCACTAAAATTCCAGTTAGCACAGCAATTATCAGAGATGTTGTGGTCCTTCAGTATCCAAAAAACAACAGATTTCTCACAATGGCTTCCTATTTTTTTTGATCTAGAGAGACTGAGCTTCTGAAATAAAGCCCACAGGGAGCTTCACCTTCAGGATCCAGAGATAAGACTCACCCACTCTGTCACTGACAGCTGCCAGTTGCCCATTCTTCTTGGTGCAGATGTATTTGCCATTGTTAGCTTTAAGGGCAACACGGCGACCACGCCATTCAAGGTCGAACATAGTGCTGGCGGATCTGAGGAAACCAAAGCAGAAAGGAAGAGCACGGATTGATGGGAGAATCAGAAAGGAGATACTATTCATTCCTTCCAAAGATTTTATCCTTTCTGTTCTATTCGACATTTATTACACATATAAAGCCAACATACAGTACATCTACAACACTCCACAACATGGGAGGGAGATCTATGGAATCTTGATACATTTGTAAAAATTGTACCTTGGATTGTATTTACAAAGGTTTATCATGCTCTATTGTAGGGTTGTCAAACTGGATTTCTTCAAGGGCCGGATCAGCATTGTAGTTCTCTTCCATGGGCCGCCCGCAGGGGGGCAGAGAGACGGGACGAATGCCTCCTGCAGCACCCTGCCGGCCAAAATGGGGTGCGGGCCCCACCCCCACCTCATTTTGGCTGCCAGAGGCACTGCGGGCCGGTCCTTTGCTATTTCTAGGCTGGCCCTGTGGGCCAGATTCAACCATCCCGTGGGCCGAATCCGACCCGCGGGCCTTGAGTTTCACACCCCTGCTCTATTGCAACCGTTTCCTGAAGGCTTAGATGCATTACTATTGAGCTTTACCCTACCTTAACTCATTGGGTTTGCAAGTTTTCCCCGTGGAGAGCAAACTTGTCTCACTAATCCTCTGCATTACATATTCTACTAAATAAGTATTTTTCCCAAGCACCAGAAGGCAAGACAAGAAACAATGGATGGAAACTAATCAAGGAGAGAAGCAACCTAGAACTAAGAAGAAATTTCCTAATAGAACAATCAACCAGTGGAATGGCTTGCCTTCAGAAGTTGTGGGTGCCCCATCAATAGATGCTTTCAAGAAGAGACTGGACAGCCACTTGCCTGGAATAGTAGGGTCTCTTGCTTGAGCAGGTGGTTGGACTAGATGACCTCCAAGGTTATTCTATTCTATTCTATTCTATTCTATTCTATTCTATTCTATTCTATTCTATTCTATTCTATTCTATTCTATTCTATTCTATTCTTCTCCACTACACTTGGCAGTTGGCAGTCAATAGACTGAGAGAAAGTATGTGGGGTGGGGAATTTGCCTTACTAAATGAAAAATGAAGGTCAGGAAACACATTTGTAATGCACATTCCACCCAAAGTAGGGGCTTGAGAGGGCACATATCGCTGAATATTTTCCTTTTTCTTTGACACAGTTCCAGTGAATTGTAGCATAAAAGCATCCAGGCTATTTTCAGGGGCAGAAATAGGATTTTCCTAGATGTGACAAGTCTCTATAAGGAACTTCAGCGCTTCATTTCATTGCCAAGTCCTATCCGGCCCTAGTCTTTGAATAGACGTTCATGTCACTGAAGAAGAATAGGGGGAAAAATATTTCTTTAGTGTCTACATATATGTTTCCAAGAGTTAATCCCACTCGCTGTTTAAAATTCTAATTTTAATCTAATCTACTTTTGTCCAGTTTTAGCCTGCAGCCTTGAGCTCATGCTTGCCTGGATTAGAAAGTTCTTAAATGTTCTTGCTTAAAAGAAGTGTCACATGTTAAAGGGGAAGTGAGGGCGCAGTTGGAGGAGGAGAAGGCAGAGAAGCTGTTGTTGGATCGCCCGGATTCTAAAATTAAAAACAGCTAAAAACAACCAAGAAGGTGGTGCTTGTTCTTTATTGTATTGAAATGAGGACACTGAGAAGATATGTTATTCTTTTCCCTCATGTTGTCTTCCCAAACTAAATTATCTTCCTGAAAATATTATTTGCCCCAGGGGAATGGGGAAAGTAAGAGAAATATATTCAAATACCCACATGGATTTCTACTAAACCAGTGTTTCTCAAATAGTGGGGCGGGCCCCCCTGGGGGGGCGTGGAGCAATGCCAGGGGGCGCGTGTGACCCCGGGGAACATGCGTGGTCCCTCTCGATCGATTATCCCGGACGGGGAGTGTTTTTCCAGTTGCACGCTGCTCCGAGCCTGGAAGAGAAGGCGGACAGGCGGGGCGGCTGCGTGGGTTCTTCTTGTTCTCGGTGGGCACCACGGTAGCCATGAACGGCGTGGCGAACCTGCTGCTGGACAAGGAGGAGCATCCTCTGCAGCTGGGCGAAAGCTTCGAACGGCACCCTAAAGCCTCCTTCCACACCATTCGCTGTGAGTGCCTGGCAGAGGCAGTGCTTATGGGCCAGGCCGGCAACCCCAAAACATCGGCTTGATTAAGCTGGCCTGGCCCCATGTCAAAAGAGGGCCCTAACCACAGTAGCCTATGCCTGCCTAACCGAAAACAGGCTCCACTGAGTTCAGTGTGACTTACTCCCAGGTAAGTGGGTAGAGCAGCCTTCCCCAGCCAATAGTTTGCTTGCAGCTTATAATAAGTAAAATAATAAATATTAACACTAAAATTCCATTGGGGCCCAGATCGGAGAGTGGGGGGGCGCGAAATGTTTACTTCTTCCTAAGGGGGGGCATAACAGAAAATAATTGAGAAGCACTTTACTAAACCAACAGCCACTTTCTGAAAGGGATTTTTTTTAAAAACCAGGAAATGATTGGGGGAAAGGCTGACCCCCCCTTCATTGCAAGCCTAATCCCATTCTCCCTCTCTTGAGGGTGCTTTTAATTTCTCAGCATCCCAGATCTTCCACAGATTCGGTTATGTGGTCCAAAGATGCTGCTGACATATTCTCCAATCCTACTATTAAAAGTTCTCAAGCAACTGAGAAAACATTTCAGTAAAATAATAATAACAATTAAAAAAAAAACACCTCAGATTTAACAATTGTTGACAAGAAAGAGAAAAGAGTCTTGACAGTGAACGTGGCAGCAGAAGAAAAGAGAAAAAACCGAAAAAAGTCACAAAACACCAAGACTTGCAAATAGAAGTGGAATAACTGTAGCAAAAGAATGCAAAGATAATGCCAATAGTGATTGGCACCTTGGGTGAAATTCCAAAACAATTAGAGCACCACTTGAAAATCACTACCAATGAGAAGATCACCATTACTCAATCACAAAAGGCAGCTTTTCTTAGAACAACTTACATTCTGCTATAATATCTTTAACACCATCAAAAGAGCAACATCTGCCTATCCCAGGTCCTTGGGAAGGACTCAATAGGTTAGGGGTGTCAAACTCGATTTCATTTGAGGCCGCATCAGGGTTGTGTTTGATCTCGGGGGAGGGGGTGGCCAGGGTGGGCGTGGCCAGCTTGATGTCAGTCGTGTCGGGGCGTCTATGGCCCGAGCGCTCTGCCAGCGAAAACGGGCTCCTTAGCTCCATTTTCGGCGGGGATGGCCTCCTGCAACCCTCTGCCGGCGAAAACGGAGCTTGGGATGCTGCGCTTGGCCCTCGCAAGCTCTGTTTTTGGCCGCAATGATTTCTGCAGCCCTCTGCTAGCAAAAATGGAGGCCACCCTCGTGCTCCATTTTCGCTGACAGAGGCACCATGGGCTGGACCTTAGCTGTTTCCAGGGAGGCCCAGCGGGCCAGATCTAAGCACCCCGCGGGCCAGATCCGGCCCAGGGGCCTTGAGTTCGACACCCCTGTAATAGGTGGATAAAAAAGCCAAATTCAGTTTGATTATCTGGCTGACTGTGCGACGAACTATTAATAAATTTAATAATTTATTAAATTTGTAAGATGTCCAACTCTCACTATCTCTGTGGCTCACAACCATCAATTAATCAAGCTTACAAGCAAATAATAAAATCAATGTATGAAACTAGATTCTGCAGAAGAGAATTATGAAATTAGTTCTGATCAAGCAGTTGAACTATTTTAACCTTCCACCAACTGACTGGCTGTTATTTGTGTAGAAGCAGATGAATGTTTCGTACAGGAATAACTTTTTAAAAACACCCACACCATCCAAATGTCCAACCATGGATTCCCGCACGAGGGATGTGTGTGTGTGTTTTCAAAGAGATGGAGTTGTTTCCATAGGACGTTTTTCAACCTGTTCCACTCTTATACGTTTGCCAAAGTTATTGGTTTGGACAGGAGAGGGGAGGGGAGGGAGAGAAGCAGAGAGACTGCATTGGAACAGTTGCTACTGAAGGAGGAAGGGACATGTTCTTGAGAAACAGCAATTATCTAAATGCAAACTCTGCAGAAGATAAATGGGGGAGCAGATGCCAAAAGCAACATCTTGCCAGCATGGCACAAGCTTCCCTCATTTTGCACAGGCACATTAACTCTATGGGTCTGCAAAAAAGAGACAGAAACTGCTTTGTGATGGTGCAGTGTTATTTTTGTTGTTTTGATGAAAACCTACAGTAGTTCTTTGCTAAATCTGGTGCCCACTTCTCCCCCAAATGAGTTCTTCGTTATGATGTCTAGTGCGTGCAAGAGACACACTTCTGAAATCCTGATTATTTAGGGTAGGACAATCAGTGGTGGGTTCCTACCAGTGCGGTCCACTCTATAGCACTGGTAGCGGCCCACTGGTGACATCACAGTACCGGTGCGGTCGGTTGCCGGTGCCTGGGTGCCGCCATTTTAAAAAAAAATTACATTAAAAAATTTTTTTTCTTCTGCGCATGCCCAGAAGCCGAACTTCCGGCATTGCGCATGCGCTGCCTTCCTACCCCACAGTGAGTCCAAGCAGGGGAGGATGGCTGAGGGAGCGCGTGAGACGCTGAAAGAACAGGCAGTAGGAGCTATCTCCATTCCCCTCCCTTCAGCAGTCCGAGAAGCCACGAATGTGCGGTGATGATCCTAGGCATTTTTGCATGTTTGAGGCTTCTTGAGCTGCTGAGGGGAGGGGGAACGGGCGGCAGGAGCCTAGGATCATCGAATGGGGAGAAGCATTCAGGCCGGACGAAGCCTCCTAGAAGAACTGCTGCCGCAGTCTTGCTGCTTCCGCTGCGGGGGGCTGCATTGTGGGTGGGCAATGCCCCCCCTGCTTCTCTGGCCACTGCCAAGCTCCTGAGGCCCATGCCCACCTGGTCACATGGCTGGCAAGCCACACCCACAAAACAAGCCACGCCTACAGAGTGGTAGTAAAAAAATTAGGAACCTGCCCCTGGTAGGACTATGCAATCTTCTTATGCTTAGGGGCTAGAGACCATGTCACCGCTGGAGACTAGCTGCTTTGCTTGACGTTACCATCACCAAAATGGCTGCCCAAGGAGGTGGTGAGTGATCCATAGTGATGTCTGTCTCACAGACAGACATGGAAATATATTTCTTTTGAACCATATTCCACCGAGCATAGGTTATTCATCCCTGCTTTAGGGACCTGCCAGCAAAATGAGGACACAGCGCAACTCACATTTCAGTAGCCATGGCTTGAATCCCTCCATGTGCCACCAAGGTCCAGTAGTTGCCTGTGTTGGAATGGAAAATGCACTTCTTGGTTTCTTTATCAATCTGCATCTGGAAGGTCTCATGGTGTGTCTCTTCATCCTGATTGGCCGAAACATTAACACCTAGAAGGAAGAACGTATTTTCAAAATCATTTAGTTACCAGATATCCCAATTCACCTCTGATCGAGCTTGTGAGAGACGATGCCAAGATCCTTAGAAAAGCACTCAAGTAGTGGTACCAATTTAGACACATGGAACTTGTAAATAATTATTTAAATAATTAAACTATACAATATGCTTTATTAACCACCCATTATTAATAATAATCACTACAAATTTTATGTACAATTTATAATCTCCTCTCAATAGGCAACAGGCTCAGCTCTGCTCACCTTGAGGAAACCCTTCAAGATCACTAGGCCCAGCTGAATGAGAGTTCCTGATTCATCGTTCTGTTATGTTGTGTGGTTACATTTACATTTGTTTGTTGTTTATTATAAAATATATTTATTTGTTTATTATTATATGGTGTCCTTTTCTGTCCCTTGGAATATGTATTTATTCGACCAATTTATAGGGCCAGCCATCTAACAATGGGCAATGAAAAAGATAAAAACCATAATTGTTCAAACTAATTAAGAAGAAAAACTGAGTTGAGGCTCTTATAAACATTCAAGCATATCACCTACACCAGTGATGGCAAACCTTTTTTCCCTCGGGTGCCGAAAGCGCGCGCGCGCGCGCACTGTCACACACGTGTGAGTGCCCACACCCATAATTCAATGCCTGGGGAGGACGAAAACGGCCTCTCCCGCCACCACAGAGGTCCTCTGGAGGCAGGAAATAGCCATTTCCCAACTTCCGGTGGGCCTGGTAGGCCCGTTTTTCGCCCTCCCCAGGCTCCAGAGGCTTCCCTGGAGCCTGGGGAGGGTGAAAACACCCCCCAGAGGCCCTCTGGAAACCTAAAATGCCCTCACAGAGCCTCCACACGAGCCAAAAATCAGCTGGCCGGCACGCACTTGCATGCTGGAGTTGAGCTAGGGCAATGGCTCGCATGCTGGCAGATATGGCTCCGCGTGCCACCTGTGGCACGCGTGCCATAGGTTCGCCATCACTGACCTACACCTATTCCCAAACTCTATTAACATCCTGGCCTCAGTGTCTTGGAGAAAAGTCAGATCTTCATGGACTTCTGGAAAGCCAGCAGGTTTGGAGCTGTTTATAGTATCTCTGTCAGAATGCTGTTCTATAAGATAAACACCATGACAGAGATGCTTCCAAGGGCCCACCAGGTGACAATTTTATTACTTTACTGAAGGGACGTAGAGCATGCCTTTGCATGCAGCTAGGCAGTCCCACAAACGATAAGGCCCCATGCGACCTAGGTGACAACCAACACCTTGTATTGCACCTGGAAGTCTACTGATAGCAAAGGTGTTATGTAGGCATACCTTGGTATACCCAAATCTGAATCTGTGGTTTCATTCTGGACCAGCTGAAGCTTTGAATGATTTTCAACAGTAGCCTCATATACAGTGTGTTGTAGTGTGTTGCAGTAGTCCACTCAGGAGATGACTAAGGCATGAGTGGCTGTGAGTATGCTTCATGATCTAAGTACAGGCACAACTAGTGCACATGAAATATTTATACAAAGGCTCTCCCAGCCACAACTGCCACCTGCTCCTTAAGATGCAAATCTAAAAGGAGTCCCAGAGTGTGCACCAACTCTGCCTGAGGCAAAGATGGAAATCACTAGATATGAGAGGCCCTGAAACCCAGAGCCACTGATTTTCTTTCAGCTAGTTCTTCTCCATCCAGATTCGTACATTGGCCTTGGGAATGTACCTTGATGGGATTTTATTTATTTATTTATTTATTTATTTAAATGGATTTATATGCCGCCCAACTCCCAGGGGACTCTGGGCGGCTCACAACATGTCCAGTCCATTTATCAATATAAAAAAAAGACACAACAATTAAAAACTACAAAAATTAAAAAGAGCATCTAACATTCATAATCAAGGGGGGAGACCCATATCTGGTCTGGTTGGTCTCACTTTCACCCCGCCTGCCGGAAGAGCCAAGTTTTTATTGCTTTACGGAAGGCCAGCAGGGTGGGGATGGTCCTGATCTCTGGAGGAAGCTGGTTCCAAAGGGAGGGAGCTCCCACAGAGAAGGCTCTCCCCCTCGGCCCCACCAACCGGCATTGCTTGGTCGATGGGACCTGGAGGAGACCAACTCTGTGGGCCCTAACCGGTCGTAGGGAGGTATGCGGCAGGATGCGGTCCCGAAGGTAACCTGGCCCTGAGTCATCTGGATAACCCAAAACATATGTAAGGTATAAGAGATATATTGATTATTTTTGACCTCATGCCAATAGATAATCTTGCCCACCAGTTTCATTTAAATCTTACAGAGGAGTGGAAAGAGAATTGATCTCTGTGCCATCCCACAAAGTAGAGGCCTAGGGCTGGACCTTTCCCATACTACCAACACTGACTGAAACCTGGAGGGCAGAGAACCACTGAAGAATTATGCCCCCCATTCCTGGCACCCTTTGCCAGCACAGGATACCAAAAGCAACTGAGGGAATCAAGGAGGGCCAGGATTGATACACTATCTCCATCCTAGCAGCAAAGCTTATCCATATGTACAATCAATACTGCCTGCTACTATAGCCTGGCCTGAAACCCGACTGTAAAGGGCCCAGATTGTTTACGTATTTATTTAAAACATGTGTAGCTGCCTATTTTAGAATCAACTCTGGGCAGCTCACAACCAATAAAACAATATAAACAATCATAAAACCAAAAGCAATAAAACAATAAAGCTAAAAACCAGAAAAACCTGGTGCCACAATTGCATTGCCCTGATGAAACCCACATTCTTAACCCATCCTGACTTCCCACTATCCCAATATTTAGAAGAGCTAGATTTTAATGTTCTGAGGAAGAATAAAAGGTTACAAGGCTATTGGGTTTAATGTAGCAGAGCTGCAATGGAATCTGCTTCCTTCAGGGCCCTTTGGAGTATAAGCCTTTATAAACTACTAGTAGCTGGATACCCGTGCTTCGCTATGAAACTATGTGATCGGGCTTGATAAATTGACAGTTAAAGTTTGAAAATTAATGAGTAGTTACGATTGGGCTTGATACACTGACACTTAAAGCTTGAAAAATTATGTAGAATGTGTAATTCCTTAGCATCAGAGCATGTTATATAAGGCAACTGGCAGTTGGAACAGAGTTCTTTTCAGGTGGGGAGGGGGAGTAGAATGTCTAAACTTCCATCCCGCAGGCCAGATAAGTCACGCGCTGGCCATGCCCACGTCCGGTTTAATGAAGGGGTAGTATCAGAGCGTGTTAATATAAGGCAATTGGCAGTTGGAACAGAGTTCTTTTCAGGTGTGGAGGGGGGAGTAGAACATCTAACTCCTTAGCATCAGAGCGTGTTAATATAATACTGTATAAGAAATACTAATGATCTGATGGTCATTTCAAAAAATCCTTTCTTAGCAAGCACCTAGAAGCCAAGAGGAACATACATGCCAAGTTTCAAGTTTGTAGGCTTTACAGTTCTGGAGATTTTGTGATGAGTGAGTGGCATTTGGCTTTTATATATATAGATAAGCCAAAAAGGAAATGTTGGAGACTGGACCGAAATTGTCCAGTACTGCTAAGCTGAGTGATGACCTCTTGAAGAGTGTTATTCCTTGCTGAACTCACATGACTCTTCGCTGTGGGTGGACAAAACATTTTGAATCGAGAATAGATTTTAACGTTCCTGGAGAGCCTTCAGATGGCTGTTTTGAACTTGAGACAACTATTTCAGGCTCAAAACCTGCTTAATTCAGAATGTTTTGCACATTTAAATTCCTCACTAGAATTCCAATCATTCCAGATTTGGGAATTATATTTGCTGTCCTCAATCCTGAATATCTGGGAATAAAGGGAATTGAAATCCAGGAGACCGAGAAAGGCTTCATTACCCAAATAAACTGATATTTAATAGAAAGCCTGCATGCTGGTTATATTCAATGTAACATCTTCCCTCTCACAGTTTGGTTTTTATCTACTATTTACTATTTTAATGGGTTTGTAAAATATTTTATTTCCTAGTTTTATTATAGGCCGCCTAGAGTCACTTTGGGGGAAATGGGCAGCCATATAAATTTGTCAAATAAATAAATAAACCTCCTCAAAGCCTTGTGATGCAAGTCTTTCCCTCTTATTCCATAAATGCTGGGGTTTGCTCTAAGATAGGAACCTCCTGGAGCCACAGTTACTGAGATTGTGGGCAAAAAAAAAAGTGGTGTAAATTCAAAAACCAAAGATGTTCCCAAATTCCCTCCAATCCTGCTTCAGAATCTTGACAATGATAGGCCTTTGCCCTATTACCCTATTAATCGAGGCCTTCTACATTCAGAAGCCAAATGTGGCTCCTGGCCATCAAAGGGTTACCTACTAACCGAGTTACCCAATATGTTTGTTCTTAATCCAGGTCCAACTTTCTTGGCATGGTAAATAGTAACCCAATTCTCAATGCTGACCATAACGACGAAGGCTTTATACAGGCAACAGAGGTGTTATGTCAAAAGCCCGTCATGTGCCCTTGCACAGAAGGCTTCTCCGCCTGATCCAAAATGGTTGGTTGTCAGTGCTCCAAAAGATGGAGAATTCTGAGATGCAGTTTTTTATTAACATGATAATTTTCTCATCAGCTCCAAAACTGCAGCCATTGGTCTAATGACATGCCAGGGTAAGAGCAAGTATTTATTTATTTATTTATTTATTTATTGTTTGTTTGTTTGTTTGTTTGTTTGTTTGTTTGTTTGTTTGTTTGGTTGGTTGGTTGGTTGGTTTAGCTTATATGCCGCCCAATTCAGCATGGACTCAGGGCAGCTCACAACCAGAAACCAACAAAAACACAATAAAAAACATCTAAAACATCTAAAAACATGTTAAAATATATCCCAGTTATAAAATCCTTACAAGCACACATCTTCTCTATGGGTTATTAGTTCCAGGACTGCCGGAAGAGCCAGGTTTTAACGGCTTTTCGGAAGGCCAGCAAGGTGAGGGTGGTACGGACCTCAGGCAGCAATTGGTTCCAGTGGGCCGGAGCAGCCACAGAGAAGGCCCTTCCCCTTGGTCCCGCCAGCCGACACTGTTTGGCTGATGGGACCCGGAGAAGCCCAACTCTGTGGGATCTTACTGGTCTCTGGGACGGTCTCGGAGATTTATACCTGCTACTTACCTTCACTGAAAACATAAAGGAAGGTCTTCCATTACTCTTGTGCTCGATTAGAATCAAACATCTATCACATATACTTGAAAGCGTATTCAATACAACATAAACTTGGAAGTAGGAAGGATTCACTCAATCCTGTTCCACCTGCCAAATGTGGCCCACCCCTAACATCCCCATGTTAGGAGGTCATTGGAAAGGGAGTCTGCATGCAAGCATTAAGAAGTCAAGCTATTTTACCAATGTTGCTGCAGCCTTTGCCTGATAATAATAATAATAGCTACATTTGCCAGCAGGCATTAACCCAGCTTCTGAAGTATTCAAATGTAAATTAAGAGCTAGAGCACATTGCCTGCATTAAAAAAAATGCAGGTGACAGTCATCTTGCACTATTAAACAAGGAAATGTCATAGATGCAATCAGGGACCATGACCAAGAGTTATTTGTTTTTATTTATTTATTTTTAGCAGTGAGTACAGGAAACAGAATAGAAAATGGAATCCCGATAGCATCTCCTATGGCTATATGTTTTATGCTGCATATCTGCTGACAGTAGAGAGCGTCTCATCTGATCAGATAGAAGCTGAAAGAAAGAAGCCAAGAGATGCTGAGACGAGGGAATGTGACAGGCACCCAAGGCTCCTTGGAATATTAAATGACCTGGCAAAATTGTGCAGATTACAGCAAACACAACAACTGACACAAAGGAAACTGAATGGGAATGGTCAGAAAATCATTGGCAGGCAATAGAGTATCCTTATAAGTACAGAGAATTCAAGATCCCTGTACTCTGGTCGTGCAGTCTAGAAAAGCAATTTGTGTCTCACCTCAGAAACAGCACTAGGAGCTGCATTGTTATAACACCAGCAGCCTCTCACGTATTCTAGAGAACCTTATCTGGATGAGAGGGAGACTTCAAAGAGTATAAAAGAACCATGGCTGTGATGTTTGGGAGGACACTGCAAGTAAAATTAGATCATAAACCTGGAAAGCACTGCTGAGTTCCCTAAAGAAGCTTTAGAGGATGTGGATTATGATTATGATGTGTACATCGTAGTGGCAGATTCTTTAAGTAGTGCCTTCCTCTATAAATCCAGTGATAAGAGTTTGATAGGGAAACAGAGCTGATAGCAACCTAAATTTTATTGTAGGAAGAGGGGGGACACGCCGACTAAAGCTTTACAGATCATTGGGAATATGGATGATGGGTGGCGTGACATGAAACATGAACTGCCAGTGGAAAACTACATCCTCATACTCAAAGAGGGATGAGTTTAGTATTGGGGATGGGATTATTGCGCTATTTCCTCTCCCTGAAGGACAAGCAACAAAAGGAGACTTGTATTTTCATAAAATGCTGTGTCAATATTGGAGAAAGGTTAAAGAAATCTAAAGGCAGGAGAAAGTCTGCCTTATAAAATGTAGATTGCTTTTCTAATTTTTGGCAAACATACTCTGTATACGAGATTTCAAGTAGTTGTACATAAACTCATTTTGCCTCTTACAGATTAGCTGTACAATATTTTCAGAAAACTGGACAGAGTTCGTATCAAGCAAACTCAAGACCTTCCAGGCACAATGGGAATTTGAATATCAAGCATTTTCGCTTGTTTCTCCTCAGAGCAATGGAAAAGCAGAATAAACTGATCTTGAATGTCAAAGAAGAGGAAAGAAAGTGAGATCATATCTCTAGCTTTGCTTTTCTGGACTTTTTTTTTTGTACATAAGCTAGAACAATCAGCGTGCAAGACAATCCAAGTCAAACAGGATGTGTGGCGAGCCAAGTTATTTTTTGTGAGAACAATCAACCAATGGAACAGCTTGCCTTCGAAAGTTGTGGGAGCTTCATCACTTGAGACTTTCAAGAAGAGATTGGACTGCCATTTGTCAGAAATGGTGTAGAGCAGAGATGGCGAACCTATGGCACGCGTGCCACAGGTGGCACGCAGAGCCATATCTGAGGGCACGCGAGGTGTTGCCCTATGTCAGCTCCAGTGCACATGCGCGCGCTGGCCAGCTGATTTTCGACCTTTTCGGCCATTTTCGCTCTTCCCAGGCTTTAGGAAAGCCTCCTGAACCCTGGGGACGGCGAAAAACAGCCCAACGGGCCAACTGGAAGTGAAAGCCCATTGGTCAGATAAGTTCCCTGGCCTGATCATTCCATTGGCAGCCTTTTCCAGCCAATCAGCTTTGCTCAAAATTTAGCTCCTCTCTTGCCTTTTTATATTTTCATTAGTCTGGTCTTCCTGCATTTTCTAATGTGAATTTAATGGAATCTACCACACATCAATGGTTAGAAGGTATGGGAGCCGTATATGGCATGGAAAATTTAGATAGCATGCATTTTTAAAATGTTTGTGCTATTAAAAATGAAGCAGATTTCCCCATTTTTCTCAAAACAGCAATTATTTCATAATAGCAGACTTTTACCTTTTTGTCATTTTTCTCTCAAAATTGCTCCTGAAGCTACTTTTCACTCTCTAGTCTAGAGAGAATAAGGGATATGAAGCTATTTTTCATGGCTGCATTAATATGTAATCCGCCCAAGTGATCAGAAAAATATATTGACATGAATAGCGCTGCCTCAATGGCCAAATCTTATTCTATTAACAGAAACAGGCATACAAACATATTGAATGGCGACAAGGAAAGTGGTGGATATCGCTCCTACTGAACATCACCTGATAGGGAGAAAACTTCCTACTAATCATTCTCCCTAAACACTGAAGTGGAGCTGAGAAGGTGAGTTTGACACCTGAATAGTTAACAGTTGTCTTCTCTCTGGAAGTTAATATCAAAGTGTGATTTTTTCCCCCCTCTGCTCTTCTAGATGAAAGGACAGGAAGAGAATTCCTGAGGTTTCTACCAGCTTAATTGAAAGAGACTGAGAGGATGAAATGTTATCTGCTACCTTCCCCCATCTCTCATGCAGATGAAGAGAGAGAAGGGGCTGACTGACAGCACCCACATGCACATGGGTACACATATCCAGCAACATAAAGTAGCCAATGGGAGCTAAGAATGTTCCAGCATCATCAACAACATCAACAAAGCATAGCAGATTGCATGGGGAGATTTATGAAAAGAGGAGAAGCATTATTATGGATCCTCCAAACCTCTTCCAGAATTCCTCTGGGTCTTTACATTCTAATCCTCTCCCCCTCCTTTTTTTTTTAATATAGTAGCTTGATAGCTCCTTTCCCACCACCTCTTCTCTAAGGGATGTCTCACAGGGCATTTAGCTTCTAATCCCATTGTGTAAGAGGGATAGGCTTTTGCACCCTGGTATGGCTTTTTGGGAATTCAAAAACATCAAAATACAAACATTTAAATAATTTTAATAGGGCCACCTCCTTAATCATCTAGTACAGAGGTACGTTTGGAGGTTTCAGTCCTTCCTTCCTAAGCATCAAATGAGTTTTTTTTAAAAATCCGTAAGGAAAGGCAATATGCCAGGCAAAAACACACAAAAAAAATCTCCGAACTGGAGAGAGTTCAAAATATTACAGGCACCAGAGCATTCTAAAGTAAAATGTTCATTTTCATGACTATGCCTGAAGTATACTTTGGTGTTAGTGTGTGCTGCATATATTGTGCTTTTGCAGTTTTATATTTATCACTTTTATTCCTCTCTTTTTGTTGTAATTCTAAATCAGCCATCCAAGAATTGCAATTCGCAAGTTGGATGGATGGATGGATGGATGGATGGATGGATGGATGGATGGATGGATAGATAGATAGATAGATAGATAGATAGATAGATAGATAGATAGATAGATAGATAGATAGATAGATAGATAGATAGATAGATAGAGATAGATAGAGATAGACAGACGCTGAAATTAAATGCTCAATTCCACAACTTGTCCAGTGAGATAAAGAAAATAAGATTTACAAAACACACAAAACAGACCTTTAAATCTGTAGTGCAGATACTTGATTATAAGTAATTGCCCCTTTCTACAGAAATACAAGGCTTCCTAAGACATGGCCCTTTGCTTCAAATTTCTAGACTTCTCCAACTTCTCAGAGATTCCCAACATTAATCAGTATCTGCTGAGGTGAAAAATCTGATTTTTACTCAGCCTCTTTCCATGGACATTTCTGTTTCCCTGTTTCTCTTTACAGTATTACAACACAACATCATTTTCTATATATGGCACAGAGAATCTGGAATAGTCTGAATCTGGGTCTACATATATGACTAACAGCCATCCCTCACTGATGAGGATGTGGACTATCTGATTCTGCAGATTGGTATTTAGATTACATTTATAACAATGAACTGTAAAATTAGAATAATTAAGTTTTTCTTTATTCTGATGCACACTCTGCCATGGACACCATCAGACACATTTCCCCAATCCTTCTATGAGTATCATAGGCAAGTGAGGGGTAGGATTGATGTGACACCTATTATTCATTTTAGATTGCTGCATGTTCTTTTCTTCCTCCAACATGATTTCTCTTTACTGTCTTCCTCTGCTTTGGGCGGTGAGAAAATCTGGGTTTTTCTTCAAACCAGACTATGCTCCTGGATCCACTTGATCTCTGGGTAGATCAGCCTGACCAGCAGCCTCTCCAAGAGAATTCTCTGCTTCCTCATGGTAAAACTGTCCAGTCTTTGCATCTGTCAATGTCTATGGAGATTCTCAATCATCTTGAACAAGCACTTTGGGGCACCTGTCAATATTTGTTCTGGCTCTTTTTGAACATAAATTTAGCACTTTTCCAGAATAGGGTTAAAAAATGTGTCAGCCAAGAACCAGACTCTGCAGATGGTTTAGTGCTGTTCTAGAAAAGTGATATTTCAATAATGGTCTCCCTCTAAATGCACCTGCAGTTACATAAATACAGGGGGTGCTTGACAAATGCTTAAACCCACAGGTCTAGCCATCTTTCAAAACTCACTAAGACTCTTAGCTCTATCCTATGCCAAAGCAATTGCTTGATGGTTTTTCTGGACTGGTAACATTTAATGGCAGGAAGGAGCAAAGGCTGGAGGAGTTCGCCAATCATTGTCCTTAATATGTACTATATGCTATAAATAAATACCGTACAATTGCCGACATTGCTTGCAGCAAAATAAGAGACTGCAAAGGAGAAGAGAAATTTTATTCATGTATAGTTTTCTGTTGGCTCTAGGAATGATAGATACCATTTTAACTCAGCCATGGGGAAAAGACCTATGTTTTTTTGAGGGCAATTTTCACCAAACCAAAGCTTAGTGAGCATGCTGGTTTCCAATTTATCCAAGTTCATTGCAAACCTCTTGAGAGTTTAATTTCACACACACACACACACACACACACACACACACCAATGCTTCTCTCTGGAAAGGACCACATTCATACATGCACATAGACCCAGATTGGAGGAATCATGCCTGTCAGCAGCACTGAACCATGGATACGCCTTTCCCCGAATGCCTCCTTGGAATAGCCCAAAGAAGGGCTTTTTGTATATGCTGTGCTCTTACTGGTATCTCGTATTTTATTTTATTTATTTATTTTGTCAACACGTGTACAAGATAACAGGTATGATATAAACATAAACAAAAACAAAGTATGTATAGGTAAAAATTATACAATAGGACAGGACAGGGACGGTAGACACGATGGTGTGCTTATGCACGCCCCTTACAGACCTCTTAGGAATGGGGTGAGGTCAACTGTAGATAGTCTAAGGTTAAAGTTTTTGGGGTTTGGGGAAGAAACCGCAGAGTCAGGTAGTGCATTCCAGGCACTGTATTCTGCAGCCCTGGTGGAAATGATTCAAACATGCCAAAAAAGAGAAAGACTGAGGCTAGTTGTGATTGGTGGGTTTTGTCTGCTACTGATTTGACACCATAATATTGCTTTTCTCAAAATGGCATCCTCTATATGTGTTGCAACGGCAGCTCTCAGAAAGCTCTTCTGGCTGAGAATTGTGTCAGTTAGATACACTGCCAATGTGACAAGTTGTGAAAGACTGATATCCCCTCCTTGCAAGAAGAAGCTAGCTTCATAGCTTTCCAACATACATTTACACTTTTGTTCCCGAAAGCATATTTTATTCATCAACACAAAACAGATTTTCTCTCTCTTTCTTAGGTAAGCAATGTTATCAACATGCAGGAAAAAAAGAGTAAAACACAGTAAAGAAACTAAAGGCATGAGATAAGAGAAAGAAAGAGAAATTGTTATATCTACTTTACATTTAACACCATATATCTCCATACCACACCTTTTATCCTACAAATCTCCTTGCTTGAAGTACAAGATTCATAGGTTACCTTTTAAACTTTTCACCTCTCTTTTGGAAAATTTCATTGGCTCCATCCAATCATGACTTTTTTTGGTCATTCCTGGTCTTCTGCTGCATTTGTTCTCACTAATGATTAAACCATCTTCGTGAATTTCTTCCCTACAAATTTCTTTATTTTGTATTCAATCCACATTCATTCATCACTCTTAGAGTGCTGAAGCTACCTCTTCTTCTGTTTCTACAATGCACTTTATAAATTCTCCTTTTTCTTTGCATTTCACTTACTTTTTTGTTTCTTTTCACATACCCAGGGCTTGTTTCCATTTAACAAGGTGGGAAGAAGTATGTCCTTATACACAGCCATTTTTACTTTAGTCAGCCAAAATGAATTTCTCACACCATTTACCTTTCTATCAACAAGCGCATGTCTTAAAAAATTTCCATCCATTTCCCAATCTTTATTAAACGTTCCATCAAAGTAAGACTAATTAATTCATTTGTTCTGGGTATTTTTCAGGTTTTATGTGTAACTTGCTATTATTCCGTTTTCCTATCAAACACAGCTTAAAGGTGAGTAATGTTCCCATCATTTAATACATTTATGGATGCTTATAGTCAACTGTGAAGGTATGTTGTTGGCAGATCTGTATTACTTTATATGTCTATGTTGGGTATAGTTTTTGCTGCATTGTTGACTGAATGATGTGCTATGAATGTTAGATTGCGTGATGTAACAAGGTATGGGTCTGAGGTACACGCATACTACCGTATGTACAGATCTGCATACAGATTTACAAACAGCATACCTCTACAGTTACTACAAGCATCCATAAATACATTAAATAATCAAGAAAACATTACACATCTTTGCTTTATTCCTTATTCAAATGCTGATACATTGACTAAACTTTTCATTAATTAGGACGCATGCTTTGTTTCCATCATATAGTGCTCTTGCTACATTCAGCAATTGCTCTTCAACTCCGTATTTGTGCAAAACATCCCTTGCTTCCTACTTAGTCACATGATCGTGCGCTTCCTCTGAGCCAAGCCAAGTACAGAAAGCATGCAGAGCATGGCTTCTGGAATCCATCCCAACTTCTTAGTAATAGCAAAGCTCCAGGTCACCTGCCTAGGAAGGAAGAGGGCTTAGAACGGAAAAGCTGAGATGGCAACATCTTCTTTCTGTGGTGTCCAGTTTCCATTCATTCTGCTGTGAGATTAATCTATCTCATACTTTCTTTTCCTGTAGTTGTGCTACTTTCACTCTCATTTGTTTCACTGCCTTTTCTTTCCTACTCATTTTTTTTAAATTGAGGTCCACTGTTTCATGTTCTCATCAACCTGGTATTCTTTGCTAATTCTCTAAATCTTTCATCATGAACAATCAAATCAGTCATGTTTTTCGATTCATTCCTTTGCCATGAGTACACGTGAATAGACTTAAGCCTAAACTTCACATACAATTCCTATTTCCTATTTCACCACACCCTCCCCCCATGGATCATATTCATTCAGAATGTTGGACAACTTTTCTTCCAAACTTTGTTTTTTTCATTAACACCTTTCTCTGCAGCATGTCATACAGCTATTGCCAACTTGTGAATTGGTGATAGTTGGACTGAATTTAAAACTATATTGAAAAATGGAAGTGGCTTTCTGAAAATGAACTATAAAGCTGGTAGACAAGATGGGGGGAGAAAGGGGAACCAAAGTGGATTTAAAGCGATACAGAAGAAATATCTAGGAATTAAGATTAATTTGTTGTTTACGGGGAAGGTCTTCCCTCCAAATTCTTATTTCAGAGAGGTTTCCCATAGAACAGCAAGTGTTAATGGCCCTGAGGGTGAGAGGGGAGGGAATACAGGTAGACTTGAGACCACAATTGAGCCCAAAATTTCTGTTGCTAAGTGAGACATTTCTTAAGTGAGTTTTTTCCCCATCTTATGACATTTCTTGCCCAAATTGTTAAGTGAATTGCTGCAGTTGATAAGTTAGCAACACGGTTGTTAAGTGACTCTGGTTTCCCCATTGATTTTGCTCGACAGGAGGTTGCAAAAGGGGATCACATGACCCCCGGGATGCTGCAACGGCCATAAGTACGAACCAGTTGAATCTGAATTTTTTATCACATGATCATGGGATGCTGCAAAGGTCGTAACTCTGAAAAACGGTCCTAAGTCACTTTTTTTTCAGTGCCGTCGTAATTTCGAACAGTCACCAAATGAACGCTAAGGTAAGTCGAGGACTACCTGCATTCCTATCAGGTCTGTTATAAAGCCGGGTAAACAAAAAGGGTTTAGCACAATTGGTAAATCCAGTCTGTTCTGCCCCAGCTAAGAACGTAGCACCACACAGTTTGTACAAACTTGTTTAATCAAATAAACACTACTAATAACTGTCTTAGCAGTGGATATGCACACACCAATCTAAAAGCAGTCTTTTCTTGCAAGCAACCAGCTGCTAATTAGTTGTCATTAACAGCTGGTATCAGTTCAAAAAGTCTTAAAGCAAAGAAGAGCAATTAGGTCTTGATATCTTACGAAGCTTCAGAGAGTTGGCAAAATGCCTAGAAGTAGACCTTGATATCCAAACTGAAGCAGAGAAACAAAGCAGAGGTTTTTCATGAAGCACACTATGACCAGACGGATTTCCAAACGTTGTTTCCTGCAGCCTTTCAGCTGCCTCTGATGTCCTTAAGTAGATTAGGCGAATGGCCAATTAGCCCCAAGTCTTACACCCGAGGAGACCTCCTCTGGAGTAACCATTCCTGCCTCTTGGCAGCTCTGCGTGCTCGTGCATTAAGAAGAGGAGAAGCCTCTTCTTCCTCATCACTGCTATGAGGTGCTGGAGGTTCCAAAGGCCCTGGCTGAACCTCAGCCTCTGGCACCGAGTCCTCGCCAGCCTTCTCACTGTCCAACTTGGGTACCAGCTGCACAGGCTGCTGACGCAACACCAAGTCAGTCTCCTCTCGAACGGGATCCACTATCAGCTGCACGGGTTGCTGGCGGGCCACAACACCGGTCAGGAAATGCAAGATTTCTCCCAATTCCCAGAGATGCATAATAGCGAAGTTGTCTGGAACCCATACAACAAATCCAGCTGCAGCTCTAATTGCAGAAGCTGGCTCAGCTGTAGTCAAGTTCCTAAACAGACACCAAGGACATGCAGTCATGTAAAAACTGTTGGAATTGTTTGGCTGACGATTCCTTTCCCTTCCCCTCCTTCATGCTCAGCACCAGAACTCCACATTGAGGAACAGGCAATGACAGTTTTTCTATAAATTGACAAGCCACTAACCCTAAGGTTTCATAGCATCTGACAGGCAAAATTCCAACCATTTGTATGATAACCTCTTTTTTTTTAAAAAAAAGTAATAATTTTGCCACTAGCATAGGAAACAAATTCCACATTAGATTTATCAGGTTTCAAATGAACGTGGAAGTTACTATTGCCACGCACTTTTGGATAGGGGCATCCATACAATATGGTGATCTTCTCTCCACGACTTGTTTTGCTGTCCATCTGAGATCAACTCCCCAAGGAAATCGGCATGCAAGCAAATTAACATTAGCCCTTAGGTAGTGTGGCACTTCCTGATCCTGCTTACTGTGTGCCAGCAACCATTTGGTCGATTCATCCAGATGTTCTGGATTATATTTATTTATTTTTTTATTTTTTTATTTTATTTTATTTGTCGAAACGTATACAAGATAACAGATATGGTATAAACATAAACAAAAGCACAGTAGGTATAGGTAAATTTGGACAGTAGGACAGGGACAGTAGGCACGATGGTGCACTTATGCACACCCCTTACAGACCTCTTAGGTATGGGCTGAGGTCAACTGGGGTTTGGGGAAGAAACCACAGAGTCAGGTAGTGCATTCCAGGCATTGATCACTCTGTTGCTGAAGTCATATTTTCTGCAGTCGAGTTTCGAGCGGTTTACATTGAGTTTGAATCTATTGAGTGCTCGTGTGTTGTTGCGGTTGAAGCTGAAGTATTCATTGACAGGTAGGACATTGTGCTATATGATTTTATGAACTACATTTAGATCAGATCGAAGGCGACGTAGCTCTAAGTTATCTAAGCCCAAAATTTCAAGTCTGGTGGAATAAGGTATTCTGTTGCGAGCAGTGGAGTGGAAGACTCTTCTTGTGAAATATTTCTGTTCTCTCTCAATTGTGTTAATGTCCGATATGCAGTGCAGGTTCCAGACAGGTGAGCTGTATTCGAGGATTGGTCTGGCAAATGTTTTGTATGCTCTGGTTAGCAGTGTAATATTGCCAGAGAAGAAGCTACGCAAGATTAGGTTAACAACTCTTAGTGCCTTTTTGGCAATGTTGTTACAATGGGCTCTGGCACTTAGGTCATTAGATATGAGTACTCCAAGGTCCTTAACAGAGTGAGGGTCGTCTTCTTGAGAGGCATGCATTTTCAATATAGGACAATTTGGACTGATCCTCTTGTCTGCATGTGGCTATTTATTTTGGTGGAGGTAAATTTCAGAATGGTTCACTGTGAATTGTTAAGGTAGAAGATGGTTTCTTTTACTTTTAAAGCTCCAGGTTAGAGCACAATGTGCAAAACTGGCAATTATTATCTATGACTCAGTTGTATCTGATTTTCAAAGACTGCCTGGGTAAGTCCCTGCAGATTTCTTGGCAAGGTAATGACATTCTGGTACGATTGAAAACAGAAAACAGAATAACAGAGTTGGAAGAGACCTTGGAGGTCTTCTAGTCCAACCCCCTGCTTAGGCAGGAAAACCTACACCACTTCAGACAAATGGTTATCCAATCTCTTCTTAAAAACTTCCAGTGTTGGAGCATTCACAACTTCTGGAGGCAAGCCGTTCCACTGATTAATTGTTCTAACTGTCAGGTAATTTCTCCTTAGTTCTAAGTTGCTTCTCTCCTTGATTAGTTTCCACCCATTGCTTCTTGTCCTACCCTCAGGTGCTTTGGAGAATAGTTTGATTCCCTCTTCTTTGTGGCAATCCCTGAGATATTGGAACACTGCTATCATATCTCCCCTAGTCCTTCTTTTCATTAAACCTGACATACCCAGTTCCTGCAACTGTTCTTCCTATGTTTTAGCCTCCAGTCCCCTAATCATCTTTGTTGCTCTTCTCTGCACTCTTTCTAGAGTCTCCACATCTTTTTTACACCATGGTGACCAAAACTGGATGCAGTATTCCAAGCGTGGCCTTACCAAGGCATTATAAAGTGATATTAACACTTCGCGTGATCTTGATCTATCCCTGTTAATGCAGCCTAGAAGTGTGTTGGCTTTTTTGGCAGCTGCTGCACACTGCTGGCTCATATTTAAATGGTTGTCCACTAGGACTCCAAGATCCCTCTCACAGTTACTACTATTGAGCAAGGTACCACATATACTGTACCTGTGCATTTTGTTTTTCTTGCCTAAATGTAGAACCTTACTTTTTTCACCGTTGAATTTCATTTCAGTATTTTAGAAGTATTTCAGAAGTATTAATGGTATTTCAGAAGTAGTTTGCCATTGCCTCCTTCTTAGAGCTGAGAGAAAATGATTGGCCCAAGATCATCCAACTGGCTTTGTGCCTGAGGTGGGATTATAGTCTCCCAGTTTCTAATCTGATGTCCTAACCATCACATCAGACTGGCTCTACATCAATATATATAGAGACGTATACAGATGTATATGACTCTCTTTATACACACCTATATATATATGTGATTGAATTTGGGTAGGGGAATATAATCCAGGATATAGTCCCTAATACTTTCACCAACATCAAAAAGGAGAATCAGAAAGATGGGATGCTGGATAAGGCAAGTTTTCCTGCCAATGGAAGAACCATCCTGTCCAACTCGAACACCGAAAACTCTCTGCTTCACAGCTATTCCTCCTGCATCACACTTCAGCCAGAAGTTAATTGGCTCAGCCGCCAAAAACAGAGGACAACTTTGAAAGCCAGGGACATGGTGCCCATGTTATGTGCAGAGTGTCTGTGTAGATGTGCTTTTAGAAACCAAGTGATCTACTGTATTCTTGGCTTCACTAGGACCAAAGTGAGCAACAAAGGAGTAGCAATTGCTAGAGATCTGAGTTCTGTAATCAAGAAACCTCTAAGGCTCTCAGGATCTTTTAGTGTGTGTTTTTTTCAGAGTATCTACTGATTTCCATTGTTTCTCTTTTGTTTTTAAAAGTAAGTTTTTAGGCCTCATGAACTACAGAGGTCTACAAAGAATAAGTTAAAACATATGAAGACTGTCTGCAATAGTTTTCAGTGCTCTGATTAGAAGAAATTGTGGCATGTATGTTTCCTTTTTTTTTTTTTTGGCTTTTGGCTTTTATATCTTATCTTTCCATATTTAATATACATATTGGTCCTCCTAGATATTTTCTTAATTTTCTCGTTCATATATCATGCTCAAGAAATGTGAGAAGGAAATATGTAAACGTCTGAATAGAATAAAATATATAAACCACTTCTCCCAGAGGATTTTGTGTGCAAGTGATTTCTTTTCATGGAGAAAATAACATTTTATTCCCTGTGAATTGCCATATATCACTGCCATGAAATGGTAGTTATTGGACTCCGATTCAGAAATTGGCAATCTTATATAACCCGTATTTTTCTGAGTATAAGACGCACCTTTTCCCCCCCTAAAAGAGGCTGAAAATTTGGGTGTGTCTTATACTCCGAATGTAGCTTTTTCGAAGCTTTTTTTCCCAGCCCTAACGAAGCTCTTACCGGCTTACCGGCTTTTTCATTGCTACTCCCTCCGAAGAAGGTTTTTTTAAGCCCTAACCAGGGGTTAAAATAATGTGCTGAAGCTGACCAGACTAAGGACGCTAGCCAGATGAATACCTGGTAGGCAGATTTTCCCCCCTATTTTCCTCCCCAAAAACTAAGATGCATCTTATACTCCCGTGCGTCGTATACTCTGAAAAATATGGTACCTTAGATATTGAGGTTGTACAATTTAGGCTGTAAGCCTGGAATTTCAGTTTGTTTTACACCAGCCAAAAGATCAGAAAAAGAGAAGCACTCAACTCACCTGGACTCTTAAAATAACATTAACAAGAATAATGATTCGTGTATGTTTCATTTTTCTATGGGAAAAAGAAGCAAGGGCATTTTTCCAAGTAAATTTAAATCACTCTATAATTCCTTTGGTTTGCTGATAATATGATTCAGTTATTACCATTTTAAATTGCTAACTGATTTCTTCTTTTTAAGTTTGTTCTCGATGCTAAGGAATGGACAATTTACCATAATGTGTTAAATGGGTTGGATTCATCTATTCAAGCAACAATTGTCTTTTATAAATGACAAGAACACTAAGAAAATATTTTTTCTTACAGTCGTAACAGAGATCAACTCTTGCTTCTATAGCATTAAAATCAACCCTAACATCAAAAATTACCGTAAGCAGATTTTTTACCCTTTGATCTTCATGTCACAAAAAGTTTAACTTATGTACTTTGTTTCTTCCTACTAGGAGACTTTTAGAGCTTGAAAAATCATAGTCAAAAATTTGGTGATGGGGATGACTGAGAGCAAAAAAACATGCATTCACAACATGATTATGAATATCTTTGCTAGCTTTGGGGAGGGGGATAATCTGCTGTATTTCTATATCTCTTTTGCATATGAAACAATAGATAATTTCCCCAGTGTTGTGATGGGAAAAACTCAAGGTTATGTGATGGAATTCTGTTTTGGCAGAAAACTAGGACAAACATAAAAGTTATGCATCCTACAAGTCATGTTGCTGTTAGGCAAACCAACTGAGGTAATTATTACTCAGTTACTGCGGGCGATGAAAGTATTGTTTGTAGCTTTCAACTCACCATTGCTAACAGGGTGCAATTTTGGATTCATCACTCAATATAAGCTGCTCTTCTCAATTAAAAAGAGGAAGACAACACAAAGGAAAATCCCATGTATGAAGATCCTTTGAATATTTATGTGGGGTTTCTTTTTTAAAAGAAATTCCAGAAGTACAAAACATTCCTAAATTGCTATGTTATTTGAAAGAAAGCTTTTGTTTTGTAGCACTGATTTTCCTGAGGAAACAGAAATGAATTAAGCTGGTAGCTGTATAAAACGTTTAATAACCACATCTATGTGATCAGTGAAGACATATTAATGTAGAAAGAAATTGTGCATACACAAAAGTGCTTCAAATATTATCTGCTGGAAATTGTGTGGTTGACTTTGTACTTGTTTCCCTTGGAGGATCAGCATTGTCCTATGGGCCTGTGGGAATAAGATTCTATTAGGAACACTTGTTTTCAGGTAGATTACCCACTTCTGGGCACCCACAGTGTAGGAAGTTAGCACCCACCCCTCTCCTAGGAAATGAGATATCCTAGGAGATATTAAAATGTAGGAAATATTCTGTGGAACACATCTGGAAACATGCTTTTAAACAAACAAAAGACTCCTCTTGGAAAACCCCCACGCCTTGCAAATGGGTCATTAAGGACTGGGCCCAGCACACACATTCCTCTCACCTGGCTGAAAGTCTTCTGCATAACAAAACCATAATAGGATTTGCCCAAGGCCCTTTCATTTCAGCCAAAGCTGGATTAGACAAAAGCCAAGAGCCACCCCAGCATGCTCCTGGGGGGTCTGAGAGCCAATTGGATACATTTCTATACAGGAAAAGGAAATCTAAGAGGTGGGACCCAACTTAGACTATAAAAACCAGGAACTCAGCATTCCTCTTCCTCTTTTTCTCTTCATCACACCTGGAACCATGTAAGTTACCTTTTCTGTACAGGGGCTCCTGCCATGTGCTCCTGTCCACCATTAAACCTTCCTTCCAAGCAACCTTCATGAATCCAGTGTCTTTTTCCCCACTTGGAACTGAACCTAAAAGGAGAATTCCTTATAACAATTGGCGAGCCAGATGGATTCCAAGTAACCTCTTCAATGATCCTGGCCTAAATAAATTTATTAGGCCTTGGCCATTGGGAAGTAGGTTTTAAAGGGGTTTTGATTCACCTTGGAAAGAAGGTGAGTACCTACCTCTAAATTTTACTTTAAACCATAGAAAACTGGGAAATGTGTGTTTGCATGTGTGTATGTGTGTGGGGGTAATTTTTGCTTTTAATTATACTTTATGGCATATATAAATTCCAATTAAAATTGAATAGTGTGTTGTCTGGGTACAAATCATTTTAGGGAAAAAATAATCATGCTTTTTGTTTAACCAAGTTAATGTATCTTCCTAAATCCTTTGATATTTCCTTCCCCCCCTTCTCCCCCCCCTTCTCCCCCCCAGCCCTGTTTTGTCTGCTAGCCATTGTAGGATACTCATTTTATGGTGGTTCTTTTCCACTTCTCCAAATCTGTTTTAATTTGTTGCACCAATTTATAATAGTTATCTATATTTTTGGTTTTCCTTACCTAGGGGTAGGATTTTACTTTTCTTTGCATTAGATAGGGCTCAGTCTAGTTGTTTTTTTTCCTTTCTTTTTGAAGATGGGAACCACATTAGCTTTTTCCCAGTTTCTCAGGTGGTCCCCGTGTCCCAAGATTTTTTTTTTAAGATGTGCAGTGGTTCTGAGATTTCATTTACCAGCTCCTTTAGGACTCTGGGACCTGGTGTTCTCTTACTGTTTTTGCTTATTTTAACTTTAGTTTACAGTCTGTTTTATTTTTTCCTTTCCAGTTATATTTCTGGTTAGTTGGGTTGCATTTCTTTTTGCAAGAAGACATGCAAAGAATGAGTTAAGCAACTCATGGCTTTCTCTGTGTTGCCTTCTCTTCTTAGTGGTCCAACTGTTTCCTTGATTTTTTTTCCTTTTTTTTTATGTATTGGAAGAATCTTTTATATTATCTTTCACCTTTGTTGCAAGTCGTTGTTCATTCAAGGCTTTTGTTTCCTGATTTTTCTTTACAGATTCTTGCTATCTGCTGATATTCTGCTTTAGTTATGTGTCCCTGTTTCCATTTTTGTATCTGTCCTTCATTCATTCAATTTGTCAGTGAGGTCTTTGTGCAGCCATGCTGGTTTTCTTGGATTTCTGGTTTTTTTTTCCTGATTGCTTTTGTGCAATTGGCTTTTATAATCAAGTTTTTTCAGAGTTTACAAAGCTTCTTGAGTTGCTTCTTTCCTTTAGGACTTTCATCCAAGGAATCTTTCTCAAGTTTCTCTTGAGTTTATTAAGGTCAGCTTTATTTTAAAATCTAAGACTTTAGTGTGTTCAATTGTGTTGAATCGTTTTTGTTATGTTAATGATGCAGTTTCAAATCCTTCTACAACTTCTTCTTTGTTTGTAAGTATTAAGTCAAGTATGGACTTAATTATCTCCTCTAGTTCTCTTCTCTACCTTTTGGACAACAAAATTGTCAGTAAGGTTGGTTATTAACATATTTTATTTCTCACTTGGTGCAAAATTAGTTTTCAAAGTTTCCATGCCTTTAATTTCTGTGTCTGCCATAATATTTATATTTAGCACTTCCAGTATCAAAATGAATAGCATCCTTTTCTTGTGCCTTTTTTTATGTATTTAAAATCATTCTCATTTTGTTTTTAATCTGTCTCTTAGAAAAAGCTTAAGAGAGCTGAATGTATAAATTCATTTAGGAACCTTTTAGTTTGCTGCCATTATTGAAGTATATATTTTATAGTCAGCATTCAGTGAAGAGATGGGCCTATAGTTTTATCTGCATTAAATCTGAATCTTATTTTGGAATCAAAGTAATATTTGCTCCCATTCAGGAATGTGGTACCTTTTACATCAATCAATACCTCATTATGTAAAATCTTTGTAAAATTCTGCCACTGGCCCACCTGGTCCTGGTGTTTGGTTGTTCTTTTGTCTCTTGATCTGCTTCTGATAATTCCATCATTGATATTCGTTCATTTAATAGTTTTGTCCTTTTCTGGTACTTTAGGCAATTCCATTTCTTTTTTCAAATATTCTTTAATTTTATTTTTCTGAAACTTCTTGCTCATACAGCTTTTCATAATATTGAATTATTTTTGTTTATCCTCATTTGGTAGTATAGAGTTTCTTTCTCATCTACCAGCCTATGTGTCAATGTCTTCTCTTTCTCTGTTTTGATTTGTGTAAGTTCTGTTTAGCGTTTACAGAGCACAGGACCTTCTGTTAGGGAAGGAGGAAGAATGTCTGTGTGTGTGTGTGTGTGTGATTGAAGGGTGGGAAAGCAAATTTTGTTGTTGTTGTTGTCGTTTTTATGTGCACATCCCAAAAAGCAAACCCCTTTGGAAAAACTGCGTGGAGCCTGGGACGCCAGGACTATGAGTCAACAAAGCAGGAAACTTGTGTAAAATGTGAAGCACGTGAAAGTGTGGAGGTCCTAGTACTAGCTGTATAGGGGCGGCTAGTCCTCGCAGATCCCCTTTTTGGATCTGATAAACCTAGAGAGATTCCCTACAGGAAGGGGGCCTTACTTCTACGAGGGAATCGGAAGTCCTTCCCAGAGTTTTTTTTTTCTCTGAAACTGTTGAGCGCGCCACTAGCTAAGCCAAAGTGAACCTTACATTTAAAGGACCATGGGAAGCTCTAGTTCGAGGGTGGCGGGAACCCCTTTGGAAAAACTGCGTGGAGCCTGGGATGCCAGGACTATGAGTCAACAAAGCAGGAAACTTGTGTAGAAAATGGGCTTTGCTGAGGGATGACACAGAGAAACAAAACAAAACAGCCAATTTGGCTAAATAAAGGTACTTAAGAAAACAGAAAAGGAAAAATGTTGAGGTGTTTGTTGTTTCTTCTCTCTCTCTTCTTCTCTCTCTCTTATATGTAACCACGTGGTTTGTTTGTTAAGACTTGTGCCTTCCCTAATTTTAACTGAGATTTATGGCAGGAAGGACTTGTGTGTGTGTCCTGTCATCCTCTTTGTCCCTGTTTTTGTGTCTGTGTACGTCTTTGTCTTGTCTTGTGCGCACTCGAGTAATTGAAACTGTAAAATATCTCTGTTTCCTAGAGATATGAATTTCAAATTGTTAGAAAATTAAAAGCACTGAAAAGAAAGGAAAATGTCTTTGCCCAGTTAGGACTGGCCAACCTGATCTGGGACAAGGAACAGAGTTCAATTTTCCTATTCCTCTCGATGTTTTTAAGAAAAGCCCAAATTTTAGAGACAATGTTTTAAGTTAATTTACAGGAAAATTTCATTCTTACATTTACTGTATGTACATGCAAACAGTTTTAATATTGCTCTTCTGTGATGTTTAATGGATGCCAATTCTCTGCTAAGATGGAAATGTCTGTTCATTTTTTTCCCCTGGTGATGTCTCCATTTTGTTATAATTGATTTAACTGCGATACTGATGTGTTGATTGTTTTCCTCAAACCCTGCCTGCAAGCTATCTACCCCCCCCAAATCTCTAATCCTTTTACAATGCCTCTCGTGGTAGAATTACCAGCAAAAGGGGGAAGGGACCCTGTTCTTATGTCTTTCAGCCCTGCACACATGATCCTGAAGCCTATGGAAGCAGAGCAAATGGGCTCAGACACTGCCTCCAGTAAAGACATTCCATCCATTTGAGCCAGAAGTGGGTTTGAATCTAGTCCTCTAGTCATCACAGCAACCAAAGTGGAGCAGATCTTTCCAAGCCTGATTGACCAGCCTTACCACCAACACCTAAGGCCACCCAGCAGACATGAATGAAAGGACCCTGAGATGGACAAATGAAGACCAAACATCTATTTTCAATCCCCAGCAGACAGTTGAAAAGACTAGGGGGGAGGGGGGAACTTCATTGTAAAGTTTTTTTTCTTTCTTTGCTTCAGTCACAGAAATTCATTGTAAAGTTTTTTTTTCTTTGTTTTCTTTCTTTCCTTGCTTCATTCACTGAAATTCATTGTAACGTTTCTCTTTCTTGTCTCATCTATATTGTAATCAGTTTAATGTACTCATGTAAGAATTGTATTGGGAGTGGTTGCCACAGTGAGTTCTGTACACTTTAGATTTCTATCTAGTGGGAGGTAAATTTGTAGCTGCATACACAAACACACAGAGACACGCCATTCAGAATTAGACTGAGGTTATCCCTTTTTCACCTACCCCCACCCAAAGCTGCTTTTAGCTTGCTGGTTTTTTTTTGTTGTTGTTGTTTTGACTCCTGCTTTGTGGCATTAAAGCCCAGGCAGTCATATCTCCCTGCTAATTCCATGGGGGAAGGGGACAGGTCCCCTCAGGCAATTTCCCCACTTGAAGAGCTAGCAGAAAGGATCTTCGAAAACCCAAGGCCTGACTGCTGCCCAGTAAAGCAGGGTATTTTGCACTGGTGGTCTCAGGAGTAAGAGTCCCAGGGCTCATTCTAAAAAAAAAAAAAAAAAAAAAAGAAAGGAAAAGCCTAGATTGCACACTGGCTAATTTCAATTTGGACTCACAAATCCTAGATGCACTAAAGTAAGAGCTAGGGCAGACTCAAGAACCATCCCTTGGAAATGGGCAGCCTGTGATTTCAAGGTAAACCATGGCTGTGGGAATATTGTGGGGCCTGTGCTTGCTTGAAACCTGTCTGGGAGCTCATCGAAAGTGTTATCAAACATCTGAACATAATTGGCATGGAAAAAATTGGATACTGTAAATTTATTGCCAGAACTTTTGCCCTGGCCATTGACCATCATGGTTGAAAGCTCTCCTTTTGGGAGCCACTGAAGGAATCCTGCTGCTGCCTCTTTCAACTGCCTCTTTCAACGTCTTCCCCTCTGCATCAGAGAAAATTGAAAGCACCCATAAAATCTCCCTGACCTGATCAATTTGAAGCTTGTGTCAAAACATGTGTTGCACTCACATGTTTTGAAATAAATAAATAAATAAATAAATAAATGAGGGATTGTAGGAAGTTAGCACCCACCCCTCTCCTAGGAAATGAGATATCCTAGGAGATATTAAAATGTAGGAAATATTCTGTGGAACACATCTGGAAACATGCTTTTAAACAAACAAAAGACTCCTCTTGGAAAACCCCCACGCCTTGCAAATGGGTCATTAAGGACTGGGCCCAGCACACACATTCCTCTCACCTGGCTGAAAGTCTTCTGCATAACAAAACCATAATAGGATTTGCCCAAGGCCCTTTCATTTCAGCCAAAGCTGGATTAGACAAAAGCCAAAAGCCACCCCAGCATGCTCCTGGGGGGTCTGAGAGCCAATGGGATACATTTCTATACAGGAAAAGGAAATCTAAGAGGTGGGACCCAACTTAGACTATAAAAACCAGGAACTCAGCATTCCTCTTCCTCTTTTTCTCTTCACCACACCTGGAACCATGTAAGTTACCTTTTCTGTACAGGGGCTCCTGCCATGTGCTCCTGTCCACCATTAAACCTTCCTTCCAAGCAACCTTCATGAATCCAGTGTCTTTTTCCCCACTTGGAACTGAACCTAAAAGGAGAATTCCTTATAACAACAGAAAAATATCCCTTGCGCTTTGAAAATAAAAGCTACTGAATTAACTTCACAGTGGCATTTGGATTTTTTTTTAAATTTTGAATTCTAGGGGATGGAAATACTGTGTGCACACAGTTCAGTTGTTTATAGGAACTTAAGTGTTCAGGGGAAGAAATGAAGAAAACATGAGATAAAGGATAGGCAATAATTTAACTGTTCATATGTAGGAGATGAGCAAGCTAAAATGAGTTGGAAGGCGGGATTAAATGTGTCATCAGTTTGGAATCTTTGCGCTTCCACAAGAGACCTAAGTTCAGCCTTCTGTGAATTCCATTGACCCTTAGCTAGGACTAGTTTAGCTTTGACCATTAATTGACCAGATTCTTGTGAATAGGTAGCAATAATAAACTCTTCAGTGCTTTGAGCTCAGTGAGTGTTCCTGGTTCTTTGAGTCTGACATTGCATCATATTCCCGCTTTTTTTTAAAAGCACTACAGAACATTTAAATCTGCAAAAAGTTTTCTTAAACAGATTATTTTGTTTAAGATGAGGAGCAGAATGGAAGCTATGCCAGGGAGACACAAACTATGGGTTGATGACTAAAGGACAACATTGTTGTCTTGATGATCAATCAAATTACCATAACTGCATAAGAGTCACTCTGTAGCCAAATGAAAAAGTTACCTCATGAGGTTTGATTTGTCATACCCCAAAATTCAGCTCTGAGATGAAAGAGGAAAGCATTTTCAATAATGTTGGGAAGTTTATATTTAAGCAGGTAATTGTCCTTTAGGACAATTGTTCCTTAGATAGATGATAAATGCATAAGAGGAAGATAGACGGTTAAATAATGAATAAATAAATGAATAAATGAATAAGTGAATGAATGAATGAATGAATGAATAAATAAATAAATAAATAAATAAATAAATAAATAAATAAATAAATAAATAAATACACCCTCAGATTCATCTTGAAAAATTTGTAAAGCAAAAGTATAAATGAGATAGATTTTTAGGAATGAGTTATATTTTTACGGCTGATAAGCTCTGAGTTTTATTAATGGACAGTACCCAAAACAGATAACCTGAAAAGCTGATCTCAGGTCTCACTGAACTGATTGGACTGATTTAAATCAGGAAGGAATGAATTGGAAGATATTCTCTAAGTACTATCACCTAATGGCACAGAAGTAAATTAAACATAATGAGCATATTCTCTGACTGTGTGCTGCTGAAATTTATAGAAGCTGTGCGACAACTGCTGCACAAATCACACTTATGCAACAAGTCTTGTGCCAAAGAATGCCACACTAGATGGGGGATATCTAGGGACATATTTGCTTTCCTTATGGGCTTTTCTCTTGTGTGTCAAAGAAGGCGGGATGATGTACCTGAGAAATATTTCTTGTGCGCCATAAACACTTCAGATCCTAGGTCCTTTATCAAGGGCTCTGAAAACTCTGCCATTTCTCAATCAGGTCTCAGGCACTTTGAGGAACACCTCTATTCTCAATTTGATTTTTTTAATTGTTTGTGACTAGACAGAAATGGAGGCCAGTTAATGAGATCTACTACACACAGAAAGCCTCACACCTATTTCAGGTAGCAGCCCCTCCATTCACACACAGAAGCCTGCAATCTGGTGGCTACTCAGTGAAGACGAGCATCCTCCCAATGCTCTGCAGTTATCGGAAAACAAGTTTTTTCCCCTTCCAGGATGTGTTTTCCTAGCCTTTGTCTTGCCTTTGGAGAGATTGATTCACCACCAGGCTGCTAGTGAATCCTGAGAGTTCCCCAAAGCAGGTGTAAGCCGCTTTAGCTGAGGCTGATGTGGGCTAAGTTACCCCACCTTTGCAACAACTTGCTAATTCAAAAGAAGGCATTGTGGCAGGACTCAAGAGTGTCTTTCTTGTCAAAGAATCAGCAGTAGAAATGCTAACTGAGTTCCTAACATTATTGCACAGACTGAAGAGACTCAGTTTAACACTCAACTAGCTGACAGCTGCAACAAAGCTCCAAGACACTCTATGGCTGCTCACTTTGGTGAATGTCCTTTATTCTTAAATCCTAGCCCAGCTCTTACCGATAATACCTCTTGGATTCAAATCCCCTTTGTACAATTGAGGTAATCTGTACTCTTCACAGCTCAGACACCAGTCCCACGCATACTGTACCTCATATTAAAGCTATGATTTGTTGACTGAGCCTGTAAGTGTCAGGGTTCATACATCAGGTAACCCGAAATTTACAATTTACAGTGACTGGATTCAAGCAACATGCCAAACACACTATGGTACAGTTTTATCACATTTCATGAACCGTCAGTGCACTGAGGAAAATCAGGAATTGTTACCGAGTAATGAAATTAAAATGTATGCCCTTTCCATTCAGGTACACAGATGTAGTGAAGGATAGGAAGATGACTGCCAAAAAGATCTAGAAAATCAAATGTCAAAAATTCTCCAGAAACTATGACAAATACTGCCATTGCCCCCATTGTGCAGTCAGCCAGTTAAGCAAATACAAGCATGTTTCCCAGTTGCAAGATAGACAGACGATTAGGCACATATAAGCCTGTTACTGAAATAGGAGAGAAGCATTGGCCGGCCAAGGACAGCCCTACAAAGCAAAAAGGGATGAATTTATTACCTTGACGGATAGAGATGTATCTGCCATTGGAAGCCATGAAAACCACTTGCGGATGACTCTCTTCCAGATCAAAGAGTTCGTCTTTGCCTGGCTTGGAGCTCCTGCCAGATTTTAGAGTGCCCGTAGGTCCCACCGGTGCTAGGTATTTCCCATCACAATCCTTGAAGGCCAACTTCCCTGCCTTGAATTCCAGGGTATAACCTGAATGGCGGTCAGGCTCCTGGACCAAGGTACCATCGTTGCGCAGGTAGCGATTGTCGCAGGTTCGTAGGCAATACTTCTTGTTTTGGAAGGTAAGGGTGATAAGCGAATCCACACCCCAAGGGATGTTGCTGTCTACAGAGATCTCGTCCTCTTGGGCACTGAGGTGAGCATACCTTCGCCTGCTAACGCTCAAAAGATTAGCCTGGGGGTGGATGGCCAAATGTACAATCCAGAGTTCGGTTTCAGTAATGGTTTGGGCGAAACAGGACAACCTGTCTTCAGAACCACCAAAGAAGCGCTTGTACGGTTCTGACTGGAGCGCCCAGCGTCCGTCTGACTGAGTAACAATGATAAAACACCCATCCGTTTCTGGCTTCTCCGCTTCACAGGAGACTTTGCCATCCTTGTCAGCAGACAGGTACCTACCCAGGTGGCTCTTTAAGAAGACCACTGAGCTGTCTCCGTCCTGTTCCAGGCTCCATATTTGCTTCCTTTTCAGACTCGGCGCCGAGGCATTGATTTTATAGCCAAAGTGCTCTGCTGTTAAATAGCGATTATCAGAGTTGATTAAGCCAAACTGGATCTTCAAGGCCTGGTGGATCCCATTGGTTGGCATCTTCAATCTAGACAGCAAACAATCCTAAAGACTGGGGTGAAAGTTAAGTTTTCCCAGTTATTAATAGGTATGAATGTTATGCCCAGCCTCACAATTGAGGAATCTGGATTAAAACAAATGAGCGTTTACATCTCAGTCAAAGCCACGGGTGACCTGCAAATGCCCTAGTACCAGGTCTGTCTGCAGCAGCTTTTCCTTCATCTAATCTGCAGCCCATAAAACCAATCTTGTTCATTACTTTTTCCCCGCCCTCCACACCTCCTTGAGCTGGCAGCATTGCTCTCCTCCTGCACTGCTCACATTGACTTCTCCTCCTCCTCCTCTGAACGGCACAGCAGGGATGGGGGGGGGAGTAGGCACTTAGCACTGCACCAGCCTTGCTTAATTAGCACAGCTAGGATTACAAAGCTTTCAATGAGCTGCCAGCCTCCTGTAACCAATAGTGGAGCTTCTAGATAAAAGCCACAAGGAAAGGGGATTGACAGGTGGCACAATAGCCTTTTGATCAGCTGTGTTCTTCAGTGGGATCTTGTATTCTACAATAGTGGCGTTCTGTACTATAGCTCCGTCTCTTTTCCTTTGCTGTCTCAGTATCTCTAAATGTTTCATGGATTCCCTACCTAACTCCTTCACATCTCGGGGCTACGGTACCTTGCAACCAAACCTGCTACCTTCCCGGTTGATTTTCTCTGCGGAGGATTTCTTCCTCTTTGTCTCTGTGTAAAGTTACATGGTTCTCTGATTCCGTGTGGGAGGTCACCTTCGAGCTGCATGCCTCTTTTGGTCCAGCTTCTAATCTCCTTAACAATTAAAAGGGCCTATTTTCTATTAGTATAATTCGTTTATCCTCCTTCAGATTCTTTGCCTCCATCTGTTAAGTAGCCCCAAATCCATAGCTTCTTTAAAAGGAAAGTGGCAGGATTCCTTAAGTTTAAAGAAATGGTCTACCCAGAAGTTGAATCAGGGCAGCCTATAAAGCAAATGGAGCCAGCTAGGATGGCAAACCCAAGTCTTGAATAAGTACATCTCAAAGAAATGCTGCTTAATTTAAACACAAAATATTGGAATCTGCTAAAGCAGAAATTATTCAAAATACAGAACGGAAGCTACACCAAGTACCCCATTTATGGAGTTGCTTAGAAGCAGCACCAAATTCATGGCATATAATCAATCAATCAATCAATCAATCAATCAATCAATCAATCAATCAATCAATCAATGATCTGCAGTGGATTCCAGATTTCCATCTAGTTATTCCAGTAGGCAAAATGTGGCTTCCTCCTTAGGTAGCAGATTCCCAAAGTATCTGGCATTTCTCCTAAGCTTCCAGGCTAACTAGTTGCTATCAGGTGCAATGAAGGACTTTGTGTTCCTAGATAAAAAACAAAAACAAAAATGCACCCACCTGCTTTTAGATAGAAGAGTGCAAGGGACACCAAGGAGAGAGGCAACCTGGAATTAAGGAGAAACTTCCTAACAGTGAGAACAATTAACCAATGGAACAGCTTGCCTTGAGAAATTGTGGGTGTTTTATCACTGAGGGTTTTAAAGAAGAGCCTGGACAGTCATTTGCCTGAAATGGCATAGGGTCTCCTGTTTGAGCAGGGGGTTGGACTAGAAGACCTCCAAGGTCCCTTCCAGTTTTATTCTGATTGATTGGACCTTCCATTTTGGCCTTTGTCTTGAGTAGCAAAATCTCTTGTGCTAGTTGGGCAGTTGCTTTTCCACCCCATTCCTTCCCTCTAGACTCCCTGCATCCATAGAAAAATATGTTTCTGAGATTAGAGAATATTGTGAAAACTCTAGTAATACGAAGATGAAATGGAGTGTTGGTAGAGGCACAATATAATATTGGAATTGATATTGGTGGTGAGACATGAATGGGAAAGTTGGACAAAGTTTAAGTAGGGTGAAACAAACAGTTCATTGCTTGGGTGCTGCATGACTTCAGGGAGTCTAGATAGTGGGGAGTAATGCAGTAGTACAGTCCTCAACTTATGACCATTCACTTAGTGACCATTTCAGGTTACAACAGCACTGAAAAAAGTGACTTACAACCGGTCTTCGCACTTACAACTGTCAGATCCTCCCCATGGTCACATGATCAGAATTTGGGTGCTTGGCAACCAGCATGTATTTACGATGGTTGTAGCATCCCATGGTCATGTGATCAGCATTTGCAACCTTCCCAATAGGCTTCTGAAAAGCAAATTCAATAGCAGAAGTCGGATTCACTTAAAAGACTGCTTAATTTCCGCTGCTTGTGCAAATGGAGCACATGCACACACACTCACCCGCTACTCGTGCAAGCGGGGATGCACGTCAGAGGTGGGATCCTACCTCTGATTGCCGGTGCGGTTAATCGCTGAGTTCGCTGCAGAGCCGAAGACGCTGCTCGAGCCTGCTCCCGTTTGCAGAGCGGGAGCTTTCCCCAGGCGCTTTCTTCGCCCGCATGGATGCCGCCAATTGCGTTCTTTTGTCCTCTGCGCATGCGGGCATGTGCAGAGGGCAAAAGAATGCAATTGGTGGCATCCATGCGGGCGAAGAAAGCGCCCGGGGAAAGCTCCCGCTCCGCAAACGGGAGCAGGCTCGAGCAGCGTCTTCGGCTCTGCGGCGAACTCAGCGATTAACCGCACCGGCAATCAGAGGTAGGATCCCACCTCTGATGCACGTGCACATGGACTCACCCACTTCTGGGGTCCTGTTCTGAAAGGTTGGTGACCCCTGTACTAGAGGATATGCCTCTGAACATAAACAGAGTGCTGAAAGAAACTGAATAATTGCATACTGAAAAGTCCCCTTAAAAAGAAAATTACAATTTATAATGTACTGTTTCTTTGATGAATATTATGGTCAGCTGTCAGTGAAGGGAAGAGCTGCTTTTGTTCTTGAACTTGACCCTTACCTATGTTATCTACTATTAGAGCCAAGACAAATTTGCACGGAGATGCTTTTCATCACCAAATGGTGGTTAGGATGAATAGTTCTCTGGAAAGTACATCATTTTTAGGACAGAAGGCAAAGCAGACACAATGAGAATTCTGCTAGCGTTGATATATCGCTGTTTTCACTTTTGTTCATGTGACATAATACTTAGTAATGTGGAGGACAACCAGATGAATCACTGATTCACCCTAGCATTAGCAAGGGTGATAATGGGAACCATTTATGCATGGCACTCCAATCTCCAGTACTTTATATCTATGAGAAATAGCTTCTTCAACAGTGGAACCAGCTCTTAAACAGCTAGTTAATTCTTGTGTCAATCATTAGGTCATCGCTTTCTTGGAAAAACCTTTTCTTCCCCAAAACATAAGAATCTTTTAAAATTAAATGTACAGAATAAATGTTGTCCATCTGAAACATGGGAAGAAGTTTTAAGAAGGAAATCTTGTCCTTTGAGAAAGGAAGCCTCACTGTGAAGCGAGGAACCCCATCTATTAGAATTAAGGCCCCTATGGCCCCTTCCCCCCATATGTCGCTGAATTGTTGCTCCCAAAATAATTACATGGCTGGGATGGCTTTCAGATGTTGTTCAGCATCATCCAAAGGCCCACAAATTCTTCATTCCTGCCGTGTATGGAATTTGGTCTTAGAGCAGTGTTTCCCACCCTTGGCAACTTGAAGATGTCTGGACTTCAACTCCCAGAATTCCCCAGCCAGCAGGGATTTGCGATCCCTGTCGCTGCCACCTTCCTCACTCGAGCCCCGTGGGAGACGGCGACGACAAGGCAAATCCTTTCGCCAGACACCCGCACACGAAGGAGCTGAATGGAACGATGGCCGGCGGCGAAGGAGGGAAGGAAGGAAGGAAAGGGCGAGCGGGTCTGGGCGCAGCAGCCCTGACTGAGGAAGAGGGAGCCATGGGCGGGGAAACGGGGTATCCCCGACTTCTTTCGTTCTCGGAGCACCCGCCATACGCTGCAGCCTTCCAGAAGCCGCCTCTTACCTCATCCTCCCTCTCGCTGCGAAAGCACAAGCAGGCGTCTTGAAACCCTCCCGGCATCTGGTTTGGCTTCAATTTCACCATAGATGCAGGAACGCCGCTGCTGCCTACTCCAGCCCCCGCCCCGCCCCGCCCGCCCGTGTGGGAGGGAAGCGAACGACGAGCGAGGTCCTGGCAAGTGAGGAAGGTGGTGGCAAGAGGCACCTTCGTCCTCCGAGGGGAGGGGAGGGGAGCAATCCACCCACCTACCTCGCTTGGCGCGGTTCCCCCGGGAGCGACCCCCGGCCGGGACCTGGAAGCACCCGCCATACGCCGCAGCCTTCCAGAAGCCGCCTCTCACCTCATCCTCCCTCTCGCTGCGAAAGCACAAGCAGGCGTCTTGTTTGGCTTAAATTTCACCATAGATGCAGGAACGCCGCAGCCGCCGCCGCCTACTCCAGCCCCCGGCCCGCCCGCCCGTGTGGTAGGAAAACGAAAGACGAGGGAGGTCCTGGCAAGTGAGGAAGGTGGCGGCAAGAGGCAGAGCTGAAAGGGGCAGCTATCTTGCCGACGCCTCCCTCACTTGCTGGACTGGCTCGTCTGCTCTGGGCTCCCTCCGGCAGCGTTTTGAAACGCGCTCCTGCCTGCACGGAGGCAGGGATCGATGTTCGCTCCCTCTTCCTCGCGGGCAGAAGCGCGTTTTAAAGTGCCGTAGGCAGAGCCCAGAGGAGCCGAACTAAGTAGGTGCAAGGATGCAGAGGGAAACAGGTATTTCTCTCTGCACAGAGCTTTCCGGATGAGACTTGGAGGAAAGGATAGCTCATGGCTTCTACATTTCGCGGTGCAAAATATCCCAGCAAAAACAATGAAAGTGAAAAAACAGCCAGTGGAGAGCACACAGAGCTGCTTCAGTCCACGTGTTCGCCAGGTCAGCGGCTGTTTCTCTCCTTCGTTGTTCTTTATGGGAAATCATTTGGCACAGCACAGAGAAATGTAGCACCCATGAGCTGCGCTTTCTTCTAAGTCAAATCTGGAAAGATCTGGCTGGGCAGGGGTGCCTCCATCCGCCGGCTCATGGCAGTGGGCTCAGCTGCAGCCCAGATGAGCCGAGGAACTGCGTGGATCCGCAATGCCGGCAGTTTCGGGGGCTCCTTCCCTCAGTTGTTTGTTTTCTTACCTCTAGGTGGCTGCCTCCCGAAAACACTTTGCTTCCCTTCTCCAAACGACCCAGGCAGAGGACGGAGGCTTCTGCTCCTGGCCCGGAAGAAGTTTTTGCACAGTGCAAAACCCCCCGAAAAAATTCAAAAAAAAAAAACCCCCGCCCAAATCAAAATGGAAACGCATGCGCAGTGCCGGAAACCCAGCTTCTGCGCATGCTCAGAAGCAGAAGAAAATAAAAAAATCCCCCCAAAATTGAAAAAAATTCAAAAAAATTCAGGAAAAAAATGGCGGCGCCTAGGGACCGGGACCGACCGCATGACGTCACCAGCGGGTCGCTACCAGTGCGCCGCACCGGACCGCACCGGTAGGAACCCACTACTGTCCCTATCAAACGAGCAGAAGCTGATCCTTCTAAGTGAGCACTAGCTGAGCTGACTCAGCCTCACCAATATTTCATTGTTCCTCAAGGGCAAAAGGAGAACGCAGTACTATCACTGAGAGTTACCACACAGCTTCCCTAGTTAGGAAATGCCTACTGGAGTATCTGTGTGTGGTTCAGGATATGCCCTTCCAAACCACAGAAGGCATAAATAGATCTTACCAATTCACCTAACCTGCATCTTTCTAGATGGGATCTATATCTATATCATCTGTCTGTCTATCTATCTCTACTGTCTGTCTATCTATCTATCTATCTATCTATCTATCTATCTATCTATCTATCTATCTATCTATCTATCTATCTATCTATCTATCTATCTATCTATCTATCTATCTATCTCGTCTGTCTGTCTGTCTGTCTGTCTGTCTGCCTGCCTGCCTGCCTGCCTGCCTGCCTGCCTGCCTGCCTGCCTATCTATCTATCTATCTATCTATCTATCTATCTATCTATCTATCTATCTATCTATCTATCTATCTATCTATCTATCTATCTATCTATCTATCTATCTATCTATCTATGTTTTTTCTGTGGAATCACCCTAGTATACCCAAATATGGGAGGGAGCATACTGCTTCCTTTTTGCCTTTCGGTCCCTCCAGGGGCCATCCAGACAGTTGCTATAGACGACAAACTATTTTCTCTATGTGTAACATATTTTTGCTGATAATGAAAATGAAGGGAGACTAATATAGATCTATTTCAAGCTATTTAGCTCTCATCAGCTAGCCATACCCTTACTGGGATTCGAACCTGGGCAGCCTGCCTGCAAGGTAGTAGCTTTAACCTCTAGGCCACAGACTCTCCTCCTATATCAGCTTGTACCATGAAAAGGTTATATGTGTTTTTTTACCGAATCACCCTGGTATACCCAAATATGGGAGGGAGCTGTTGTGACCCATCACCGCAACCCCCCAGAAACACACACACACACTCGTTGGGAGGCAAACAAAAAGGTTCTTTTTACTAATAAAGTTTCTTAGTAAAAACTCAGAGGTTTTAGAAGTCCAAAACAACACAAACGGAAAGTCTCAAGGAAATAGGTTCTTTGGGTTACGTGAGGGTTAAATAGCACACAAACAAAAGTTCAAAGCAAGACTCATTAATTCTTCTCTTATCTGAACAACTTGGCTGGCTTCCCGGAATAAAGCTGGCAGAAGCTGGTGTCTTCGATAAGATTCCCCAAACAAACGTAGAACTGAAACTCTGGATATGCCGTGGTCATTGATTCGTTGTTCTCAGCAATGAGCACTAATTACCCTGGCCTAATATAGCCACTGAAGGGCGTGGCCCAATTAGCCCTCACTGCTTCCTCCGATTGGACCGACGCTTACTCAGCCAGTCCTGTCTTCTGGCTGCTCTGCGAGCTCTGGCATCCAGCATGAGTTCTTCATCTCCTGATGAAGAACTCTGCTGCGCAGGTGCAGAAGGTCCTGCTCTGGCACCGAGTCCTCATCATCAGCCGTCTCTGGTGCCAGGCACATAAGCTGGTACTGCTGCACCATGAGCGGCTCCACGTCCTCCGGATCCTCCAGACTCGGCGCCGGACGCGGCCAAGGCACAACACTATCCCTCACCGCAGGGCCCTTCCCCCGGGTCTGTCGGTCCGGATGTGGCCGGGACGGGAATTGAGCGTGGAAGGCCCGGACCAGATCCGGAGCATGAACGGCGGTCGCATCCTCCCATGTGAAGTCTTCAGGGCCGTACCCCTTCCACTCAATGAGGTACTGGAACCGGCCCTTCATCCAGCGGGAATCCTGAATACTGGCAACTTCGTATTCGGGTGGGTCAGCGGGATTGCGGATCACTGGCTGAGGCGGAGCGGGAGGGCGGAGCGGACAGGCAGGACGTTCGGGAACAAGGAGGGACCGATGGAAGACGGGATGGATCCTGAGAGAGCGAGGCAACGTCAACCGGTAGGCCACGGGGTTAATGACCGCTTCCACCGGGAACGGACCCAGGAAGCGGTGGTCAAGCTTGCGAGCTGGTCGGTCGGAGGGGAGATGCTTTGTGGACAGCCAGACGCGATCCCCGACCGCCAGAGGTGGAGTTGCTCGCCGGGAGCGGTCCGCGACCTTCTTGTAATCTTCCTTGGCTTTATTCAACGAGCGTTTGACCAGTTGGTGAACGGCCTGGAGCTCGGACAGGAATTCCTCCGCCACAGGAACAGGAGAGTCTAGAAGCGTGAGCGGGAAGAAACGGGGGTGGTAACCAAAGTTGGCGAGGAACGGAGAGGCGTGCGTGGAGGTGTGCTGAGAGTTGTTAAAAGCAAACTCGGGGACTTCCGGTTCCGGATCGCTGCATCGCGGACGCTCCTCATTGAGCGCCTTTCCTTTTCCCCGTTAAAGCCGCCAGAACAGCTGTCTGGCGGCTTGAAAGTCTCTGCCCCGGGCAAAGGGGAGAGATGAGAGCCGGACAGGTGGGGTAGAGCCCCCCCTAGTGCCCCAAGTGTCAGCCAGGGGCGCGAAAGGTGAGGGCTCCCCAGCCAGCCTGTCTCTTGCTCCGGGGACTTGGAAACCTCCGCTTTTGCGGAGCAAGATGCCGTGACCACCCGCTGCTTCGTGAATGGGATTACAACTACTTAATTGTTTAAACAAGCAGACAGAGAGAGACAGGATTTTAAAGGGCAAGTACAGATTTTTTTTTCTTTCAACTCCACTGCTGATTTTCACTTCGGAAGAAACTAAGTAACAGTTATTAGGCTACAACATGGCGATCGGAGAAAGTGGGAGGAGAAGTGAAAGTAACTTTCGTTTCCCTAGCAGCTTTTTTTCTTATGGAAATTTTTGATTTTGAAAGTTGGCTTTACTCTCTCTGTCTCCCGATTCTGGATTAAATAATAACTGACAATTTTTTAAAAATAAAATTCTATCTGGCTTTGGAATTTGAAAGAATTTTAAAAGAAATTTAAAAGAACTTTAACTAGAGGCTTGGCTTTTTCTTTGTTCACCACTGGAAATACTAAAATGGCTTCAAAATCTGGAAAGATTGTTTTGAATAAAAGAATGGATTATTCATCTGGTTATATTTCTAAAATGCAACTTACCACTGAGTTAACACCCCCAAAGTCTTTAACACCTGAAAATTTAATAAGTACCTTAAAGATTATGAAAGATGAACTTATTGTTGAATTTAACCAAAAAATTAGTGAAATAGATAATAAAATGCAGGCTGCTTTAAAGAATATTGACCAACAAATTAGAAATGATGTGTTGGAGGTATGTAAAGGTCTAGCAACAAATATTGAAGTTTTGGCAAACCACATTGAAGAAAACAAACAAGTTTTGACAACTTCAGTAGAATACATAGATAAAATACAAAATGACATTGCAAATTTTGAAACAGAGGTGTTAATGACGCAATTCAGATCCATGGAATTTGCCATAAGGGTCAGGGGGTTGAAAGAAGGATTATATGAAGATTTGAAAGGAAGGATGGTGGAAGCTTTGGAGCAGGTGTCTGGACTGTCTAAAGAAGAACTAGCCAGGCAAATTGATAAAATATATAGAATCAACTCCTGGTATGCAAAACAAAAACACCTACCAAGGGATATTGTAATATACTTTACTACAAGAGCCTTACGGAATAGGATTATACAGGCGACGTTTAAGAATAACCTGCAGGTGAATGGCCAGGAACTGATGATATGGAAAGAAATTCCCTCTAAAATGCTCAAAGCCAGAAAAGATTATACCTTTCTGATTGATGAATTTAAAAGGTTAAATTTACATTACAAATGGGAAGCACCAACAGGAGTTGCAGTGAAATTTCTGGGAAAAAGATATCGGCTTAATACAACAAAGAAAGCTACTGAATTTTATGTCAACGTCTTAAAGGCTGATATATCCAAGATTCCAGAGGAAAGATGTATGAAAACAAAAGAGGAGGAGGAGGGAAAGCCATCCCTTCCTCTTCAAATCGAAACAGATTTACAAAATTTAAATGATTGGCAGAGCCAGACAGATGTCTACAGTGTGGAAAAGGAGATGGAAGATCGGGGTCAGATGGGAGGCGAGCTGACAACTACAAAATTATCAAGTTACAAAAAGATGCAACCATCATCAAGATACAACAAGATGCAGTGTTGAAGTTTATTGGACAGATGGTTGCCATTATGACTGTACTTTTCTTTTTCCCTTCTTTCCTTAATTTTTTTTTCTTTTCTTTACTTCTTGCATTCTTTTTTTTTCTTTTGTTTTTTTTGGGGGGCTTATTCAAAGTATTATTAATTCTTTTTAAAGATTTAGAACTTTTTTGAACCTAATAATTTAATACATAGTAACATTATGTTACTAATAGAGTGGTAGAATTTATGATGAAGTTTAAGGTTTTTGTATTATTATTTAGTTATTTTTTGTGTAATATCAATTTAAGTTTTATTTAATTGTGAGAAAGATTTGGAATTGTTATCTATCCAGTTATAAAATATTACAATTAGATTTAACATTTTTTTTTTTGGGGAGGAAGGTTATTTAAAGTTTGGAATTAGTGCTTATAATCTGATATATAGTAATAGTATGTTATTTATATACTGATTGATTTTATGATGAAGTTTAAGGTTTTTGTATTTAATACTTAGTCATCATTTATGTAATAATCATTTAATTCTTAGTTAACAGTGAAGAAATGTTGTGAAGGGTAGATGATTGAAAGGAGGAGGAAGGAATTTTTATTAGTGTACAATTTGGAGTTGAAGTTTTAAAAAAATAAGGTGGAAGTCAAAATTTTTTAATTTAATTTAAATTTATTTTATTGATATTATGCCCTGTACTCTCTCTGGGAAGTCCGGGGGGGAGGGGGGGAGGGAAAGGGGTGGGTTAAGGGGGAGAAAAATTAAAAAAAATGTTTGTACTTTCTATTTAATGTTTAGCTATTATCTATGTAATTTTGTACTAATAAAACTTTTTGGAAAAAAAAAAAAAAAAAAGCAAACTCGGCCACGGCAAGGTATTCCGCCCAGTTGTCCTGCTGCTGGTTGACAAAACAGCGCAGGTACTGTTCAAGGATGCCGATGACTTTTTCAGTGCCCCCATCAGTCTCCGGATGATGCGCTGACGAGAGGCAGACTTGAACCTCCAGGGCCGCCATCAGACCTTTCCAGAACTGGGCCGTGAACTGGGCTCCCCGATCCGACACGACCCGATCCGGCAGACCGTGCAGGCGGAAAACATGCTGGATAAACATGCGGGCCGTGGCGCGAGCTGTCGGCAACCCTCGACAGGGGATGAAATGTGCCATTTTGGTCAGCATATCGACCACTACGAACACGGTCGTGAAGCCGGCGGACGGGGGCAAGTCCGTGAGGAAGTCCATAGAGACGGCCCCCCAGGGTCTCTCAGGCGTCGGCAAGGGCTGCAGCAGGCCCGGCGGCGCTCCAGGGGCGTACTTGGCCTGGCGACAGCGAACACAAGACGTCACATAGGCCTGGACGTCATCACGGAGTCGGGGCCACCAAAAAGTCCGAGCCACCAGGTTCAGAGTCTTGAAAAGGCCGAAGTGGCCAGCCGCAGGGCTGTCGTGGCACTGCTGCAGGATCAGGCCACGGAGCGGACCGGCGGGAACGTAGAGCAGGTCCCGGAAACGGAGGAGGTCGTCCGAAAACGTCCAAGGGGACTCAGGCCCTATTTCCTGCCTCCGTTGTGCCGCGTAGGCGTCGTGTCGCTGCGCCTCCTGGATCTGTCCTCGGAGGTCCACGGGATCCTGGGTAGCTGCAAAGGACTCGACGGGCAGGACCGTCCGGGGCGGCAGCGGGTCCTGGGCTTGGGCGTATTCCGGCTTGCGGGACAGCGCGTCCGCCTGCTGATTCCGGCCGCTCGGGATGTACGTAATGCGAAAATTGAAGCGGGAGAAAAAGAACGACCAGCGTATCTGGCGCTGGTTGAGCTTCCTGGCCGTCTGCAAGAACTCCAGGTTCTTGTGGTCTGTGCGCACCTCCACTTGATGACGAGCCCCCTCGAGGTGGTGCCGCCAGGTCTCGAAAGCCGCCTTGATGGCCAGCAACTCCTTCTCCCAGATAGTATAATTGCGCTCCGACGAGGTTAATTTCCGGGAATAATAAGCGCAAGGGAAGAGATGGCCGCCATCTTCCCGGGTCTGTAGCAAGACGGCGCCCACGGCAATGTCGGACGCGTCCGCCTCCACAACAAAAGGGCGGTGAGGGTCTGGGTGCTTGAGGATCGGCTCCTGCATGAAGGCATCCGTGAGGATCTTGAACGCCTCTTGTTCGGAATCGCCCCACCGGAAAGGGACTTGTTTCTGCAGGAGTCGAGTGAGAGGCGCGGTCAGAGTGGCGAACCCCGGGATGAAGGTCCTATAATAATTTGCGAACCCCAGGAGTCGCTGAACGTCCTTCACCCGGCGTGGGGGTTGCCAGGTTTTCAGGGCCTCGACCTTGCCACGGTCCATGGCGATGCCTTCTGGCGAAATCCGATGGCCCAGGAAATCCACAGTCGTCTGAAAAAACTGGCATTTCTCTAATTTCGCGTATAGCTGGTGGTCTCTCAACCGCTGCAGGACTTGACGGATATGTTGGATGTGGCTGCTCCGGGACGTGGAATAAATCATAATATCGTCCAGGTACACAACAACAAACTGGTCCAGCAAATCTCTAAAGATGTCGTTCATGAAATGCTGGAACACAGCCGGAGCGTTGGTCAAGCCGAACGGCATGACCGTATACTCAAAATGACCGTAGCGGGTCCCGAACGCCGTCTTCCACTCGTCCCCCTCACGAACACGCACCAAATTGTAAGCGCCACGTAAGTCCAATTTAGTGAAGATGGTCGCCGAGCGGAGGCGTTCCATCAACTCCGGGATGAGGGGCAACGGGTACCGGTTACGCACAGTGATGGCGTTCAACTTGCGATAATCGCAGCACAGGCGCAAGTCCCCGGTTTTCTTTTTGACGAAGAGGACGGGGGCAGACAAGGGCGACTAGGAGGGTCGGATGAAACCCCTGGCCAGGTTTTTATCAATAAAGTCCCGCAGTGCGGCCAGTTCAGGTTCTGACATGGAGTAGAGGCGGCCCACAGGGAGCGGAGCGTTGGGAATCAGGTCCACAGGGCAATCGTAGGGCCGGTGCGGGGGCAACTGGTCTGCCTCCTTTTCGCTAAACACATCGGCGAAGTCTGCAAACTCAGCCGGGAGTGAAATGTCCGGAGGGTCAGGCACCGTGCCCGCGCAAACCTGGCGCGTATGGTCCACACACTGGAGACTCGGGAAGGCAATGAAGTTCTGGGACCATACAACCTGAGGGTCGTGGGTGCGCAGCCACGCCAGTCCGAGAACCAAAGGGAAATGGAGTCCCGACGTCACATAAAACTGGATGGCCTCCTCGTGACGTCCAATGCAAAGGCGCACTGGCTGCGTGATGGCCTTAATCGGACCGGACAGCAACACCCGGCCATCGATTGTTTCCACCCTCATCGGCGGGTCCATGGGGCACAGGGGAACGGCAAGATGCTGGGCGAACGCCTCGTCAATGAAATTGGTGGTTGCCCCGGAGTCCACCAAAGCGTGTGCGGAGATGCCGCGGTCCCGGTGGTCAATAAAGACCTTGGTGTCCAAGAGCAGATGCCGCGGAGGACCGGGATCCACGTCAGCTGAGCCGGAGTCCTTCGGTGTGCATGCCCGACCCAGCGTCTCCGCTAGGCCGGGCGCTGGCCGTTTCCCGACGGCAATGGCTGGGACGGTGGAGCAGGACCAGAAGCGGTGGGCCCCCGACCCTTCCTAGGGCACGAGCGAGCGAAATGGCCCGGGTCGCCGCAATACAAACACAACCCCCCTGCCCTGCGTCTGTCCTTTTCCGCGCCGGTCAAGCGGGGCCGAACAGTGCCAAGGTCCATAGGGTCGTCACGGGGAGCCGGGGCCGACGGAAGTCCACAGGGAACAGGAGGTGCCTGAGCAGCGCGACGTGGAGCCGGAACAGCGGGGACATCAGGTGGCGCGAGAGGCGCCGGAGCAGCACGGCGTGCGTTCCTCGCTTGCAACCGGGCATCAATTTTCAAGCAGAGCCGCACCAGTTCTTGGGTGGTTGCAGGAATGTCCACGCGTGCCAGCTCATCCTGGATGCTGTCTGCCAAGCCCTCCTGGAAGGCATCCAACAGCGCAGCCTCATTCCAGGCCGAGTCTTGGCTGAGGAGACGGAACTCACTGATGTACTCCCTGAGTGGTCTCCGGCCTTGCCTCAGCTGCCTTAATTGCCTGCACGCTGTCTGGGCCTTAATTGGGTCCGCGAACATCTCCTCCAAATGAGTGCAGAAACGCCCAAAGTCCTGGAGGAGGGGACTGTTCTGGACCAGTAGAGGGGTGGCCCAACGTGCTGCATTTCCAGACAGCAGGCTAATTACAAACCCCACCTTGTCCCGGTCGTGGGGGAAATCCTCTGGCCTCAGAGACATGAACAGCTGGCACTGGCCCAGGAACGCCGGGAACATAGCCTCGTCACCATGGAACTTATCCGGCATGGCTATCGGGCAGCGTGTCCGTTGGGCTGGGGCCAACGCAGGAGCAGCTGCCAACTGATTGTGCTGCATTGTTAACTGAGCGTTCATGATTGCCAGCTGCTGCCGAAGTTGAGCATTCTCGTCCTGAAGCTGCTCCATGCTGCAATCTGGGCTTGTGTGTGGTCAGTTTGGGCTGAGAACAAACTGTTGTGACCCAGCACCGCAACCCCCCAGAAACACACACACACACTCGTTGGGAGGCAAACAAAAAGGTTCTTTTTACTAATAAAGTTTCTTAGTAAAAACTCAGAGGTTTTAGAAGTCCAAAACAACACAAACGGAAAGTCTCAAGGAAATAGGTTCTTTGGGTTAAGTGAGGGTTAAATAGCACACAAACAAAAGTTCAAAGCAAGACTCATTAATTCTTCTCTTATCTGAACAACTTGGCTGGCTTCCCGGAATAAAGCTGGCAGAAGCTGGTGTCTTCGATAAGATTCCCCAAACAAACATAGAACTGAAACTCTGGATATGCCGTGGTCATTGATTCGTTGTTCTCAGCAATGAGCACTAATTACCCTGGCCTAATATAGCCACTGAAGGGCGTGGCCCAATTAGCCCTCACTGCTTCCTCCGATTAGACCGACGCTTACTCAGCCAGTCCTGTCTTCTGGCTGCTCTGCGAGCTCTGGCATCCAGCATGAGTTCTTCATCTCCTGATGAAGAACTCTGCTGCGCAGGTGCAGAAGGTCCTGGGAGATCGTCCTGCTCTGGCACCGAGTCCTCATCACCAGCCGTCTCTGGTGCCAGGCACATAGGCTGGTACTGCTGCACCATGAGCGGCTCCACGTCCTCCGGATCCTCCAGACTCGGCGCCGGACGCGGCCTGCTTCCTTTTGCCTTTTGGCCCCTCCCAGTAAGGGTAAGACTAGCTGATGAGAACTAAATAGCATGAAATAGATCTATACTAGTCTCCCTTCATTTTCAATTATTAGCAAAAAATGCTACACACACACACTCACATATGTAATATATATATCTCAAGTGACCCACTCCATGAATTATTCCCCACTTCATCCACCACAAAATGCTTTTACTTCTAGAGGAGAATATGGTCAAATGGGAAGAACAGTTGTTCCAACCATTATTTCATTAAGCCCGATTTCCTGATACCTCCTGAATGTTATGGATACATAAATTTCTTCCATAGATCAGATCCAGCTACAGATTTCTGGGATATCTATATATAAAGAGGTATTCATTTGCATAAAGGCAACATTTTCCAGCCGATCTGCTACATCACGGGTATCAAACTCGGGGCGTCACATTGCCATCACGTGACGTTTCATGACATTTTCCCCATTTTTGGAGCTGGGGTGGGTGTGGCCTGTGCGTGACACATCCAGCCTGCAGGCCGCCACTTTGACACCTGTTTACATGTTTTCCAAACAAGTTTGCCTTAATTTTCTTCTAATAATCTAACTGTGTACTCTTACAATCTGAATTTTCATTTCCTGGTTAAAGAATGGAAAAACCAGTTTTTGTTCTTGATGGATTTAAACAATTTATCTTTACGTATCTAAGATATAAGCAGCTGTAGCTGGATTTATTGACTCTTTTCATTCTGAAACTAACAGGAAGCGCCTCCTGCACGTGTGAATCAAGTATTTGCAGAATCAATCCTGCAGCTGTAGGTAGGAAGCCTTTGTTCTGACAAATGTCAGTTCCTCTGCCTCTGCTTGAAGGAAGCCACAGATATTTCCTCTAGCCCTGTCTGTTTCCGTTCTTTAATCTTTTTCTATCGTACAACAGATTTGGAAAGGCAGCTACATATTCTGTTGGATTGCCTTTTCAAAATGGTGGGTCAAAGAACAAGGCCCACGCCTTCTAATCTGCTGCTTTCCTCTTCGGCAAATGGTTGAAAAGTTTCAAAGATATGAGACTCTTTTAAAGCAGGAAAAAGCAGAATAGATTATTAATAAATAAAATTATTTTTGTCTCCTGGAGTAGTTAATCCCCTTTAGCTCAGCTGGAAGATGGTTCCCCTCTGAGTGTTGCTGGCAGTGCATTCATTTATACCAGAGGATAGGCAATTTTCTGCAGACAGAGAACGACATGGGAGTCGGTATCAGGAGCCTCATAGCTAGCACAGGCCTGGATGACAGAAAAGTGTTAGAATTAACTATGCGGCACTGTACAGTAGATCTTTCCTGATATTTTGTGCTCAATTGTAGTTTTGCAGCCCAGATCTGGTAGCATGAAATAAAACCAGAGAAAAATTGAGCAGGGGTGGCTAATCTTTGATTTAATCCCAGGCTGAGTAACTTTGTCTTACCAATAGGGTTAGTCAAATTAATTCACTTTCTACAGTTTTCATATTAATATGAATATGAAAGATGAATAATCAGAACCAAACCCAGACATCAAATATTTAACACAATGAGTGCTTTGTGGAATCTAGAAGATGGTGAAACAGAATAAAGCCAGATGACATCAATAAAGGAGAACATTTGTAGCTCAGGGTTGAACTGTGGGGTCTTTGGTGCTTTCTGAACTTGGCTGTTTTCTTGCAGATGGTTCATTACCCAACTATTGATGCGCTGATGATGATACTTAGCTGCAAGAAAAAAAAAACAAGCTCAGAGAGCACCAAGGACCCCATAACTTTATCTTGGTCTTCAGAAGCTTTTCCAACCCAGTACCTCCATATGAATTGGACTTCCCTACCAAGATTGGGAACATTCTTTCTTGGTGGGCCTTTTTTCTACTTTTCCCCAAATTTATGCTCAGGTCCAGTGTCTAGACCAGTGTTGGTGAACCTTTTCGGCACGGAGTGCGGAATCGGGAGCAAGCGAGCGTGCTTGCGTGGGGGAGTGCAGAAACCGGAAGAGCAGCTCTCTGGCGTGCATGCGCAGGAGCACTGGAAACCGGAAGAGCAGTTCCCTGGTGCGCATGCGCGTGCCGGGAAGTTGAGCTTCTGGTTTCCAGTGTGTACATGTGCACCGGTCACCTGTTCTTCCAGTTTCTGGCAACGAAGACGCACCGGAAACCGGATGCTCAGCTTCCTGGCACGTGAATGCGCGCCAGGGAGCTGCTGTTCTGGGTTCCAGCGCTCTCATGCGCAGGAAGACCAGCTGGCTGGTGTGCATGTGCACGCCGGAACCCGGAAGACCAACGGGCAATGGCTGGCATGCCTGGAGAAATGGCTCTGCGTGCCACTTCCGGCATGCGTGCCATAGATTCGCCATCACGGGTCTAGACTGTGTATACAGTCTCCAGTTTACATTTTGTAATAGATCTAAAAACTTAGTTTAAAAAAATGGAGGGAGGATAAGATTAGATAAAATTGATGTGAATTGTGGAGACAGCTTGTCAGTTTCATCTATCCATTTTGTTTTCTTTTTGTATCCCTCCCCCTCTGTGCTTCTATCCTAAATCTTTGACTTGACTCTTCTGCCTTTTTTTTTTTTTTTTTTTGCATTCTCACTTTCAATTCTAGTTTCGGAAACAATTCTCTGGGTGCTGCTCCATATTTCATCTATTCCCTCATTTTTGCCTTTGGAACGGACTCACGTCTTGTGACCTGCAATCTTCTCAAATCACACTTCATTCATTTCCCTGATCTCAGTTCTGTTCGTGTACCCGAGAAAAGCAGCCAAAAGCCATGAGCATATGTGCTTCAAGCAGAGCTGCAGATAATGACACAATTTGCTTAGACTCTATACGGGGCTTGTACAGGTTGTATTTACCTGAAAGGAAGGTGAGTCTGAATTCTCCAAAAGGGAGGACAGACAGGGAAAACCTGTGTGGTATCTACTTTCCCCATCTTATCAACCTGGGTTGCCAATTTCAGCTGAAACCAATCTTAAAGAGACTCCACCCTCACCTAGTAAATGTGTGCTTATGACACAATTGTATATACCCTATGCATGAATGTTTATATATACACCTGTCAGAAGCCATACAACAAGAAAGGGCAAGGCCAGGATGGAGGAAAAAAGTATGCTCATTGAATTACTGATTAAAATTAATTGCCTGTAAAATGAAGTACCCATTTACAAAATTAAATCTGCATAAATCAGTTAGTCTGTCTTACACAGAGAAACATTCAAGTGCAAGCTCTTTTCTCCTCCTAGCAGAAGGAAAGGAAGAAAAGGAGAAAATTCAGGATTTCTGAGGGGGGGAGGGGAAGAAATAACTGCCTTTGGGAGTCAAAAGAAAGAGAAAGAGGGAGAAATTGGATGGAAATAAGATTAGTCAGGAAGATAATTGGATGAAGGAAAGCAGGTTAGGCATTACAAAAAAGATTCACTAACTTGACCAAGCAAACAGCCTCTTCCAAACATCCTCTAAATTTCAAAAGTGCCCGTCAGTCCGTCTGTCCATCCATCCATCCATCCATCCATCCATCCATCCATCCATCCATCCATCCATCCATCCATCCATCCATCCATCCTGTTAAATTCACATGGAATCATTTGGGGGAAAGTGTATTCTGTCAGTGGTTCTCAACCTTCCTAATGCCGCGATCCGCGACCCTGCCACGACCCACCCCGTCGCCGCGACCCCGCCCCACCACCGCCATTTGGGTTCTTTTACCCTCTGTGCATGTGCAAAGCGTTATGCACATGTACAGAGGGTAAAAGAACCCAAATGGCGGCGTCCAGGCGAAGTCTCCCAACCCCTGTGAAAGGGTCGTTTGACCCCCAAAGGGGTCGTGACCCCCAGGTTGAGAACCACTGTGCTAGATGAATTGCTGAGAAGGGACGAACCCCAGAATTATCTACAAGATAAATACAAGAAATATTCCAGCTATCTGACCAATAAAATTGTTTGGATTTGTTTGGAGCTGGTCTCCAAGTAAGCAGATTTCAATCCTCTCTACTCAACTATGCCCACAATTACAGTCAATATTTGTTATTCGCAGTAGTTCTATAAAGTTGCCACAAACACTGAATGGGCAAATATTTAACCATTGTTTCTACAGGAAGTCCAGGGTTAGGTTCCTGCAAGCCTCTGGTCATAACAATTTTGTAACCCAATCAATACAATAAGTGAGCTTGCTTGGTGTGGTGGTTAAGGCACCAGGCTAAAAAAACCGGTCCACAGAAAAACCTGTCTCCATGGGACCGGTCCCTGGTGCCCAAAAGGTTGTGGGGAGCCGTTAGTCTATACTATATTCGCTGGGACTAACAAGATAATCTTATATTTCCTAGAAATGATAGTATAATTTATGTCCATAGTATAAATATAGATAATTTCCATAATAAAAAAACCCTCCTCAATTTAACATTACAATATGAAGCTCACTCCAATATTCTCTTGTGCTTCAAAAGCCTGTAAATTGGAAAATATCACGAATAGTTCAACATAAGCTGTAAATATTTTACTCATCTGCTCTTAGGGATTTAGAAGTGACACGCCTTCCAGTCACAGCCTGCACTGAGATTTCAGTTCCAGTTTAGGCTGGGCAGGGACATCCAGAGAAAGACAGAAGTGATACAACTAGCTAATCACCTCACAGAGATGCCTCCAAGGAAATTAAGCCTTCTGGGCAAAATTCCACCCCAGAATAGTAATTTTGTAGCCAGAATTTCAACTCCTAGAAATACCTCTCTTGTAGTTATACCTGATATATATTGATTTAATTCTCATTATTTTAGTCAGTTTCTATTATTACAGAATTTACAGAGTCAACTATTTCAACAGGTGTACAGTCGGTCCATGATAATTTTCTAGAGGAACAACTGATGTTTAATTGATGTGTAATGGCACAATTCACAGTATTGTGAAATTGCATTTCTATGAATTTTATGCCTCTTTGTGGAACAGAGCAATAAACAATCAGAAGATTGTAGTCATTCTGTTATTATTACTTAGGATATCTGAGCAACATATCTATGGCTACGTACTAAGAATTTGTGATACCTAGTGGGAATATTTCAACCATCAAGCCTTTTCGTTAAATCACAGCTCTGCTATTTATCACTGGATAATTTTCCTACTATTTCATTTTCTATGTATGCTCAACTTACTGTTCTGGTGATTTTTCTGACCTCAGTTGGTTCATTAACTCTCCATTTAGTATTGTTTCATTGCAAAATGGCCTTTGAAAATGCTTTGGAATTTGAACTATTCGTATATGCAATCTTATGGCGTATCAACCCTAGGAATATTTGCAAAATTGCAAACCTTTACAATGGTGTGTCCATCTCTATTACAGCAACAGTTACCTCTTGGCCTTTGCTCTCATTGTGCTCATTACCTCTGGTGTGAAAATGTGGTACTGAGATGTGAGGCTCCCCAATTTTTTTTGTGTGTGTGTATGTGTGTGTCCCTAAGACTCACAGCTCCTGCTCAATGGTCAGAGCTGGAGCTTGGCAGGCTGTTGCATAGATAGCTTTGGTGTGCCGATTCCAGCCATTTCTGATTCAGGAAGTCCTCTTCACAATAACTTGCACCACAGGTATCTTCTGTATATGGGGCGGCCCTTGAAGAAGATATGGAAGCTATAGCTGGTATAAAACACTCTGCTTCCTGAGCAGAGATGGGCATATATTGATATACTGAATGATCCCAGTGCTGAGGAAGCCGCAATGATTGCAGCTGACTTCTAGGTACCATTCAAGCTGCTGGTTGTCAGCTTTAAGGCCTTTCATGACTCCAATGTTGTTATTTAAGGGACAAGGTTCTCCTGTATTCCTCTGTCTGTCTTACCTCGCCACCGGTTCGCTTCCTCCCGCGCCACGTGGCTGCGTGCGCATTGCCGCGCGGGCACAGGTGCATGCACAGTGCCGAAAACCAGCTTCTGCGCATGTGCAGAAGCCAAAAACAAGATGGCTGCACCTATGGTGCCACCATTAGAGCCGATTTGGGGGCGTGGCCAACCAGCAATCGCTCCTAGTTCGGCGAGCGGGGAGAAATTCCTGCTACCAGTTCTATAGAACCGGTCCGAACCAGGAGCAACCCACCTCTGAAAGGGGGCCAGCTTCTTCCAGATCCAATCTTACATGACAGGCATCTCATAGGGCAGTGATGGCGAACCTATGGCACGGGTGCCACAGGTGGCACGCGGAGCCATATCTGCCGGCATGCAAGCCGTTGCCCTAGCTCAACTCCAGTGTGCATGTGCATGCCGGCCAGCTGATTTTCGGCTCGCACGGAGGCTCTGGGAGGGTGTTTTTGGCTTCCAGAGAGCCTCTGGAGGGCGGGGAGGCCATTTTTGCCCTCGCCAGGCTCCAGGGAAGCCTCTGGAGCCTGGGGAGGGTGAAAAACGGGCCTACCAGGCCCACCAGCAGTTGGGAAATGGGCCATTTCCGGCCTCCAGAGGGCCTCCGGGGGGGGCGGGGGAGCCCGTTTTTGCCCTCCCCAGGGATTGAATTATGGGTGTGGGTACTCGCACATGCGCGATAGCGCGCACGCACGAGCTTTCGGCACCCGAGGAAAAAAAGGTTCGCCATCACTGTCATAGGGCCTCAAAAGCGGGATTTTTTTCAGTAACTGCCCCCAGGGTTTGGATTCTTTCTCCCTGGAGAGTTGGCCTCCTGACCCTCCTGGGATTTAGGAATGCTATTATGACTTATCTGTTCCATGAGGAGAAGAGGAGGAGGAGATGCTCCAATCGGGAGTGAGGATTGCCAGGGCATATCTTCTGGCCTTTCCGGTTCTGCCTTTTGTTTCTGATCTCTTTTAATCTCTTTTGTGATTCTTTTTTCTTATGGATGCTTTTTTAAAATGATGCGATTCTTTCTTGCATAAAAATGAGGTCAATAAATAAACTTCAAATATAGATTCCTTCCTTCATTCTTTCTTTCTTTCATCTTTCTTTTTTCCTAACATCTTTTTCTTTCTTTCTGTCTTCCTTCCTTCCTCAGTAAAATGAGGACCCAGATTGTTGGGGGCAATATGCTGAACTCTGTAAACAGCGTAGAGAGGGCTGTAAAACACTATGAAGCGGTATATAAGTCTAAGTGCTATTGCTATTCCTAACTTCTTTCTTTCTCTTTCTTTCTTTCTTTCTTTCTTTCTTTCTTTCTTTCTTTCTTTCTTTCTTTCTTTCTTTCTTTCTTCTTTCTTTCTTTTTCTTTCTTTCTTTCTTTTTCTTTCTTTCTCTTCCTTCCTCCCTCCCTCCCTCCCTCCCTCCCTCCCTCCCTCCCTCCCTTCCTTCCTTCCTTCTTTCCTTCTTCCTTCCTTCAACTGTGACACAGCATTTACAATTCTGCTGTGGCTTTGGTGAGCCAACTGTTAACATCAATACTGACAAATTACTAATTTTTCTTATTCCATCTGTAGACTTGCTACTGTTGGTGGATTTCACCTTCTACACGTATTTAATTTATTTTATTTTATTTGTCAAGCATATACAGTATAAGATTACAGAGAAAGTATAAACATAATTGTGAATACATGAATGTATAAACATGATTATGAATACATGATATGGTTACGAATACATGGGGACATTAGGACAGGGACGGTAGGCACGTTGGTGCGCTTATGCACACCCCTTACAGACCTCTTAGGAATGGGGTGAGGTCAACAGTAGACAGTCTAAGGTTAAAGTTTTTGGGGTTTGGGGAAGAAACCACAGAGTCAGGTAGTGCATTCCAGGCATTGACCACTCTGTTGCTGAAGTCATATTTTCTGCAATTGAGTTTGGAGCGGCTTACCTTAAGTTTGTATCTATTGTGTGCTCATGTAATGCTGCAGTTGAAACTGTAGGGCATTGTAGCAGATAATTTTATGTGCTACAGTTAGGTCGGACCGAAGGCGACGTAGTTCTAAATTGTCTAAGCCCAAAATTTCAAGTCTAGTTGCATAAGGTATTCTGTTGTGAACAGAGGAGTGGAGGACTCTTCTCGTGAAATATATCTGGACATTCTCAATTGTATTAATGTCCGATATGTAGTGCGGGTTCCAGACAGATGAGCTGTATTCGAGAATTGGTCTAGCAAATGTTTTGTATTTATTTATTTATTTATTTATTTATTTATTTATTTATTTATTTTGGCTTTCTTATATGCCGCCCAACTCCCGAGGGACTCAGGGCGGCGTACAGCAAAAAAGAATACAAGAACATTGTATGCTCTAGTTAGAAGTACAATATTACCAGAGAAGAAGCTACGTAAGATTAGGTTAACAACTCTTAATGTCTTTTTGGCAATGTTGTTACAATGGGCTCTGGCACTTAGATCATTAGAGATGAGTACTCCAAGCAGGGGTGGGGTCTAACTTACCTCGCCGCCGGTTCGCTTCCTCCCATGCTGCGGGGGCGTGTGTGCATTGCGTGCCATGTGGGCGCGCCGCATGAGTGCGCACATGTGCAGTGCCGAAAACCAAGTTCTGTGCATATGCAGAAGCAAAAAACAGCTTCTGCGTGTGCGCAGAATCCAAAAACGAAATGGAGCCACCTATGGCGCCGCCATTAGAGCCAGTTCGGGGGCATGGCCAACTGGCGATCACTCCCGGTTCGGCAAGCGAGGGGAAATTCCCGCTATCGGTTCTATAGAACCGGTCCAAACTGGGAGCAACCCACCTCTGACTCCAAGGACCTTAACAGAGTGAGGGTCATCTACAAGGTCGTGTCCATCCAACTTGTATTTTATGTTTTGATTTTTTTTGCCAATGTGTAAGACAGAGCATTTATTGGGTGAGATATATTAGATGTAATAAATTTAAATAACAATTGAATCATTTCATCAGGTCTACCCAAAGTGATTAAGGTAGTTGCACCTTTTCTGTCTCTGTCCCATCTCAGGCTGGACATGAAATATTTGTGCAAAAGATGAGGAATTAGCACCTTTAAATCCATAATAACGTATCAGTTAAAAAAGCACTGCATTCACTATTTGCATTGTGAGATTACTAAAGTCTTAACTTCCAGTTTGCTAAATTCAGCTTAAAAAGAAGGTTTCTTTTTTAATTAATGGAGATGAATGTGCAACATTTACCAATCTGGGAATAAATAGTACATTCTCGAGAACTCTCCAGAGCATTCTGTTTCTCTCAGAAAATGTCAGACTTCTCTGAACGTGCCAGGCTGATAGTTTCCAGAAACAAGTTACTTCTGGAATTAGAAGCAGTCTGAGATGTTTTGAATTTAGTGTTTATGAGCAAACAAGTGTATCTGGAGGTTGCATGTCCTTGAAACATTTCAAAACTGCTTCCAGTTCAGAAGATTAACTTCTGGAAACCACCAAACCTCCCCCAAATGATAAAATATGGAGGAAAATGTAACACTCTCTAGAATCTTCCATTCCCAGATGTGCAATGTTTTGCATATTTAATTAAGTGCTTATTCAAATAGAAACATACTGTATGTTTTCTGTAAAATGCAGAACATGTCCTGTCTGTCCTATGTAAACCCTGTTACAAATTGAGGCTGATCTAAATGAAAGGGCAAGTGAACCTTTTGAGTGTTTTACACACCTGAGAAAGAAAACTGGAACAGCTCTTCCCCCACCTCAAAAGCATGGCAGATTGCGAATTAATAGACTTGCGGTATGACAAGGAAGGCAGTAATATAAAATGCCTGGTATGAACTCCTATGTAGCCATACAAACAAGGCCAACTCAGCATTTGTCAGCTGCATTAGAGTGCAAAGTTTATTCTCCTCAGCTAGCAGGGGAACAACAGTTCCATAATATTAGGATGTGGGAGGCTGGCCTGGATTCTGATTTCTCCTTGAAGGAGTAGTTCAAGTTTCAGTTGATACCAAGTGGCAGATATTGTTGCTGAAAATAGGTCCAGCGGATTGGTTGCCTAATAATTATTTCATGCTTGAGAGCATCCTTTTTCTGCAGCGGCTCCGTTTACAGTCGCTTGGAACTGGCTGGTTTTCTCTCTGAAGGCCAGTATAGGTTACGTGAGTAGCCGAGCTACAGTTTAGTGTAACAGACTCTTGTAAGTCTTAAGGCAACCAACTGAATTCTGTCATTGATACCCACCCTGTGGGCGGTTTTTCCAAGCAAGCGGCAAGGACAACCTGGGCTTGGTGTCCCCATCTGGATTGCTATGTTGCAATGGAAATCTGGCCCAAAGACTTAGAAGGGCAGGAGAGAGAGAGAGAGAGAGAGGAATGGCATTCTTGGTTCTCTGCCACCAAGGAGTGTTCCTACCTTGGCAATGTTCAAGCCTCTGCATGGCTGCACATTCAAAAGGACTCGCTAGCCACAGAGAGTAAAGCAGTAAATCCCAGCAGGAAGCAGGTCATTACCCCTTTGGCTTCCTCTGATGACAAAACTGTTTACATTATAACTTGATAGAATCGGTCATGATACAGAGCATTAAGCTATGTCTACACAGCTTCGCCCTTCACTCACCAGGGTTTTGTGTACCATAAGCCATTATCCTCACCTTCTTCCACCACCAGTTGAGCTGGCCAGCCCTCCTTCCAGCTGGCCAAAGTAGGAAGAGCTAAAATGGAGGCTTGCCAGCACCCACTCTCCCTTTTCTGTTCTTCCCTCACAGTGGGGAACAAAAACTGTGTAAAACCCCAACTGCCTACCGATGGGGAAGCAGCACACTTTGGAGGCGAGGGTGCGGACTGCAAGGTGCACACTTTGTTGCTATCTGATGAGAGAAGGGGAAATTCCAGAACCAAAGAATGGGAAATCACCCACCCTACAGCTCAAGAGGAAATTGCAAAATTGTCTTTGCACCATTTATCTGGAAGAGCGGGTCTGGCTACCTCAAAGTAGCAATTGTGCATAACATTTATGCGGCACATTTTATGCATTTAGGAGAGCTGAATCTATACAAGTTCACTTATGGCCGCCGTAATTTGCAAGGTGATCCATGCTTTCCTGGGTGTAAGATGAGGCTGACTTCTGAGGAAACAGATACGGGACCACAGTGCTTATTTATTAAGTTGTTTGATTGTTCCCAATCTAGGTTGTGCAAACAAAACTCTGGAAGATTCTTGCATGGCATCAGAATAAGCACTGTATGGATGTTGTCTGTGTCTTTCTGTCCTGTTACAGACCCTTCAGTCTCCACAGAGCTAAGCCAGGGATCAAGTTCCATTTTGCAGGCACGGAACACAAAACCTGCATTTTCTTTCCTGTCTCAGGAAATGCATAAAGGCTCTCCCTCTGCCGTTTTAGTTTTCTTCAACCTTTCCATTTTCAATGTTGTTTTAATTCTGTTTTTAACTTTGTCATTACAATGTCTTTTTATACGATCATCTGGATTTATTTGTAGACGACCCAGAGTCACGCAAGTGTAATGGGCGGTATAGAAATAGGATAGGCAGATAAATAAATAAAATAAAACGTGGGAAGGTTGGGCCAGACTTTGTCACGTGTGCTATATTGGAGATGGCTCCCCTCAGAATGGACTGTTGCATCTGGGACTGCATCTCTCCAGGAGCCCACCTGGTGGCTTAGGAAGGAAAGTGCAGCACAGGTAACCAGATGGGGTTGGTGCATCACTATGCAGGATTACAATGGCTGTAGGGACAATTTTCCGAGAAAAGGCAACACGATGTACAATGCTTCAAAGCTGTGATTCACCATGTGTAGGAGCTGGGAAGAAAGTGGAGTGGTGTGGCTCTGCATGCACGCACACGTAAGGCAGCCGGAAGCAGCTCCCAAAACAGGTGTGACAGCCTTGCAAAGAACAATTTGCCAAAGAGATGCTTTGTATGCACGAGAGGCTCCCCTGCAGTTCTTTTACAGGATTTGCAGATCCCTTAAAACAGTTACCTGATTTGGTACAAGCTTAAGGTTTGAGGTAAGCACATTACCCGGTAAGCACCGAGTACAATTCAAGGTGTTGATCATCATCTTTAAAGCCCTGCATGGCTTAGGACCAGGTTACCTTCGGGACCGCATTCTGCCTCATACTTCCCTTCGATCGGTTAGGGCCCACAGAGTGGACCTCCTCCAGGTCCCGTCAGCTAAACAATGCCGGCTGGCGGGCCCTAGGGGGAGGGCCTTCTCTGTGGGGGGGGGCATGCTCTGGAACCAACTTCCCCCAGAGACCCGAACCACCCTGCTGGCCTTCCGAAAAGCCGTCAAGACATGGCTCTTCCTGCAGGCAGGGGGTGAGCCTAGTTCCACCTGAGCTCTCGCCCGGTATGGCTGATGGTGAACATTTTTAATCTTTTTGTAATTTTTAATTGTTGTTTTTAACTGTTGTTTATTATTAGTGTTCTTGTATAATTTGCTGTACGCCGCTCTGAGTCCCTCGGGAGTAGGGCGGCATAGAAGAACCAATAATAAATAAATAAATAAATAAATTAAGTCATGTAGGACAAAGAGATGAGATTTAAGGTTAGCCTAATTTTTTTTTAAATATATACTTTCAGGGTTGAATCATTACAGAACATTGGGGTTGCAGCACAGATGACTAGAATTACTTGGATTTTGACAACTGGACATGCTAGTTGGCACACATGAGAACTGCAGTCAAAGCCATCTGGAAAGCACTAGGTTTCTATACGTTCCATAATATACGTGAGAACCACAACTCAGTGTGCATACAAGAGCCTGTTTTAATGTAATGAGCCTGTAATAAATGCACAAGGGCTAAACTGCTTTGCCAGATCTGATCCCAGTTAGTATGAAAGCTAGACTAAAATGGGTTGCCAGACCTGGGGGGGCAGGGTAGGGAAGAACACAGAATGTACTTGTGCTAAAGCTCCAGCCAGCTCTATCAGTTTCTCTATCAAGAAAAATGAAATGCACTTATAAACAGGCCCTTTTCATTTCAATCACGCATCTGTGTTCTCAAAAGCCGCAAATGTTTCCAGCGTTTTTGGAACCTACAAGTCACCAGTGTCCAATTCTGAATGTGTGGCTAAAATCTTGAGAGGATTAAAAACACGCTGCTCAAATGTGTTTCAGGAAAGGGCGCAGCACTAATCAAAAGACAGCCATTTGACAGCACGCCAAGGGAAAAATCTATGCAACGCGAACGCACAATCGGCCCAAGCATCCTTTTTCTCTATCCAGGGATTTTTCATAGAATTCTTCTGGCTTTCTCCATTTAGAGAAAAGACCCCTCATGATCCAAATCAGAATAGTTCAGTTTAAACTCAACAGACTGCGTGCGCTGGCACTGGTGCATATCTGAAATCTCATGGAGGAGTGATCTGAAGTGGGTGAGGGGGAAGTGGTACGCAATGAAAAGTTTTAAGGTGCCCATTGCTCTCCCCTCGCCCACATTCTGGAAAATGCCCTTTTCATTTTCAAAGAAGCATCTATGTCTATAATGCGTTCTGGTGTATGAGGCCCAGTCCAATTCCTTTCTGCCTTTCTGAAATATGCCCTGTGGGAATGAAATGCCTTGTACCGGATTGGTTGATGGTTTCATTCTAGTTTCTCCAGAACGAAACATTTCAGAGGATTCCCAACCCAAAGTAACCTGGAGGGCAAGCAAAACTCTCAATTAAGGGGTGGGGATGAAGAGGGATTTAAGAGCTTGGCCAGCAAAAATCAATAGCTGAAGCTTTCCACAGCAGGGAGTCAGAAGCTGGAAGATTTCAAGTCGGCAGATTAAGCTGCTCTTAAAGTTACAGTGCCAGAACAGAGCTGCTCCCTTAACCCCCCCCCCTTTTTTTTTAACAGTGGGGACCTTTTCTCCATACATTGTGTATTCGCTCCTTCTCGGATTTCAGTCTCCACATTTTGGAATTAAACACAATGATTCCTCACACAAATGACATTGTTTGGTTACACATTCTAAAACCTTTCCACAGTTCAAGATTCAGATAAAAATCAAAATGAATACATGTAACATCAATCTGAAAGTAGGACAACAATCCAAAACGACGACAACGAAAGGGACACACAGGCTGCCCTCAGACAGCAAGCTAAAGCATGTCAAATCTGATCGCCTTCACACAACATGCTAAGCATGATTAGTTTTAACACTGGTTGTTGTTTTGTGGCTAAGCTTTTAGCAGGAATGCAGGCCATTGGATTAGTTTATGATTCCGGGTATTACACAAAAATAGAAAACGGGTTAATTCAGTATCTAGGCTGCAGGAACAAACTGTTTTACTGACTAGACAAAAAACATCCAGATCAGCTGATCTAAGATCAAATGAGAGAGTTATGCACATATTATTACCAGTTATTGCAGGCAATAGTTATGAACTCTCTCCTTTACAATCATGAACAGCAGTTATATTTCATTATTAGTTCTATGTGGATTTGTGCAATTTTCCTTGACCTTAAGAGCTAGGTGACTCCTGATAATTTCTGCAACTGTTTGCTCTGCTAGTACTTCCTTACCTCAATCAAATCTACTCTATCATCACAGAAATTATCTGATATGTGGGGAGATTTTATTTATTTATTTTTATTTTATTTTATTTATTTATTTTTGTCAAGTACGTGTTGGTAATATACATAGATATAACATTGTTTATATACATAAGATGAGTACTGATAAGAGGGAACATTAGGACAAGGACGGTAGGCATTTTGCCCCAGTGTTAGACTGCTGATACATCTGAATTAAATGAAATTGATTGCATATATTTTATCCCATTTCTGCTAACTATTCTGCTAACCTCAATAAAAAATACCAGGTTCAGCCCAATGGAGTGAACATCCGTAAAACATATTAAGAAACTGGCATAAGTACAATACACATGCTTTTTCTAATCAAATGCAAACAACATGACATTGTCCTTAAAGGATCAAAAGTATAAACACCTACTGTCTACAAATTGCACAGATTACAGCCAAAGATTTCAGGGGTCCTTGGATTATGACCACTTGTTCGGTGACCATTTGAACTTGCAACAAAGCTGAACACAGGGGATTCACAATAGGTCCTCAGAGCTCTGACCTCACAGCATCCCTGCGATCATGTGATCATGATTTCCCGCATTCCCTGCTGGTTTCCCACAAGCAGAATCAATGGGAAAACTGACAGGAAGTTGTGGTTATGTTAGGTCCTCGTTTAACAACTTGCATAGTCCTCACTTAAGGATGGAAACCAGGACTAGTGGCCCTTAGTGGTGCAGTTACATAATGTCACAACTATGTTGCTTAGCAATGGCAGTTTTGGTCTCAATTGTAACCCAAGGACTATCTGTATGCTATGTTTCCTCCACAAAACCATCTAGTTGGCATCCTGTATAACAAGCAAAAACTAATCCCCAATGCCATCGCTATTCTGGAAAATTAATTAAATTCAGGACTTCACCAGGGCAAGACAATGAACCTACTCTACAGAACTCACCTCCTTGAAGAAAAAGAAAACAAATGTTCAAATGTCTACAGGTATCCCCTCAGTGAAATGACTCCACACAATATTGTGAATCTACAGAGTCACACACTCAGCCAAACTGAAGAGTCCATTCTGGCACAAGGCTTTTCTTTTCTCCCCACTAAATCCAGACAAAATGTGCAACTTGGTGGGGACCTTGAAACATTTTCTTGCTGCTTGAGAGAAAAGGGAGTACTTTCACAACAAGAAAGAAAACACAGACACACACAGCCATCCGCAAAACACACCTGGAACAACATACAATTAAAGATCACACCAAATCCCAAATGCATTAAAAAACAAAACAAAGCACCTTATTGCATGGATGTACCCAGGTGGATGCAACACTGAATTGGATTTTTATACTGAATACTTTTGCCAACAAGATAAAAACCGAATTATCATTTTTTTTAAAAAAAAGAAAAACCCTCTTTTTACACAATGATCTCAGCAGGGCAGATCAAGATGCCACCTAAGGCATCAAGAAAATAACAATGACATCATAATCAAACAAGCTGACAAGGGAGGGGCCATTGCAATCATGAATAAGATGGGATACATCAATAAAGATGAGAAGCAATTCTCTACCATCATATTCTCCACATGGATGCTGAGCCACTATATACCAACATTCCCCACATATGTGAACTTCAATCTATGAAGATCATCATCCGTGATGCTGAAACAACACAGCTTGCCACTAGACTTTGAACTCATCCCATGCTCTTGCCTCACAATCAGGAGGTTGTGAGTTCGATCCTAGGTAGAGGCAGATATAGGGTCTCCTGCTTGGGCAGGGGGTTGGACTAGATGACCTGCAAGGTCCCTTCCAACTCTGTTAATTTGTTAAGTTAAATTAGACTATATATTAACTATTTCACTTTTGCACCTACATCATAAAGCTGATGTAGCTGCATATCACTGGTATGGTCATGGACACAGGCATGGCTTCACATTAGGCCAAACTATTTATGGCTGACTTAGACCATTGCTTCCTTAACTCTCACCTTCTGAACATCTGTTTTACCTGAGATTCAATTATGGCATTTTCATCATCTGGACCCATAGAAATGAATCAACAAATTCCATCAAGTCTTCCACCTTACCATCAACCTCAGGTTGGACCTACCAATCAAACAAGTCCATTTCCTTGATGTAAAAGTATACAGTGAACACAAAAACACCATTATACAGGAAACCTACAGATTGCCAAGCATATCTGCATGCTTCCAGATTCCATCCAGATCACACCACCAAATCTATAATCTAATGCTATGCTCTACCCTTGAACTGCATTTGTTCTAACCCACTTCACAGACATTCTTAACCGTGTTTTAAGAATTAAGCCAGGCATTCAGGAGGCTGAACTACCCACCCAGTAACATCAATAGACAAATAAATAGAGCCAGATCAATTCCCAGGCAGGACCTATTAAAAGGCAAACCACAGAAACAGAATAGCGAAAAACCACCAGTTGTCATTTACTGCTCACAGCTCAAAGCACTGAAATGCATTATTAATAAGCTTCATCCCATATTGGACAATGACACTACACTTTCTCAGCAACTGGGTGGCATACCCATACAGCATTTGCACGCAGACAACCATCCAACCTGAAGCAGATTTTGACAAGCAACAAGAAATAGGATAATGATGCCAATTCAGGAACTAGACCTGCAATAATTCCAGATGTCTACTTTGTTAGAATATTCATGAACTGGGAGAGCCAATGGTAACAAGGTCAGCCAATGAATAGGCATAGCAACTAAGTCAGCCAATGGGAGCTAACTACTTCTGAGTCTGTGCAGAGAATCAAAACTGAAAAACTTAAGTTTAAGGCTGGGTGTGGCTCCAGTCTCCACTCTATACTCTTCCACTCTGAACTTTGCTGTAATGAAACTAACTTTCCTGCTTGTGTTTACCTGTAACTGATTGAAGAAGAATTCTACTTGTGATATTGTAAATATATATATTATTATGTTTATAAAAAAGTTATTGAATCCAGCTGAATCAGTAATCTGTGTGTGCTTCTGGTTTTGATTTTGCAACCAACTTTAATATATTTTGCCCCCGTGTCTATATCAGCAAGTACTAATACAGGCCCCAACAACTGTATACCTAAGAATTGAGGCACCCACATATGTACTTTCTCCAAAGCAGAGGTGGGTTCCTGCTGGAGCTGTCCGGTGTGCAGCTCCGGTAGGGAGTGGCCGATTGCGCAATTTGCGCGCGACCACTCCGGAGCCCTCTCTGCCGGTCCATCGCGAGCGTCGCCATTTTTTTCTGTGAACTTTTGGCTGATTTTGCTTCTGCGCATGCGCGGAAGCAAAATTACGCCAAAATCTCACGAGGGGACGCGCGCAAGAGAGAGATTTTGGTGAGATTTTGCTTCTGCGCATGTGTGGAAGCAAAACTGTACCGAAATCTCGCACGCGCGAGCGTCCCCTTGTGAGATTTCGGTGCGATTTTGCTTCTGCGCATGAGCAGAAGCAAAATCGCGCAAGGGGGTGTGCGCACGTAGCAAGCGAGCGCACGAAGTGTGGAGATGCGTGCGCAGCGCACCGGCACCAGTAAGGGAGCAACCCGCCACTGCTCCAAACTGATATATCCCGTCATCTGTCAGTAATACCCCTCTGCATTCTACATAGGAGAAACAGGACAAACATCGTGCAAAACAGTTACTACATCCAAGTTTGACAATGAGATTCAAAACCAGGACAAAGTAGTATCAAGCATTTCAACCCATCAGTACGCACCATAGCAGAACTCAAAGGGGCTGCTTCAGAAAAGTGGGACTTTAAAAGCACCACCGAGAAATTGCCGAACACACACACACACACACTTCAAAAGGTTTCAGGTAATCTCAAAAGATCTCAACAAACATAAAGGGGCTTTAATGCATTGCAGCCATCTCACATGTGACCTGCATCTTCATCTTCCCTTTCCCCCATGTTTCCACCCATCTCACATCAATTTAATTCATTTTTGACTTTATTATTTTTACAAATAATTCAAGACAGAAAACATATCTAACATACTTTCCACTTCCTGTTTTCCCCATAACAACAATTGTTTGAGGTAGGTTGGATGGAGAAAAAGTGACTGGCCCAAAGTCACTCAGCTGGCTTTCATGGCTAAGGCAGGACTTGAACGGATGGTCTTCTGCTTTCTAGCCTGGTGCCTTACACACTAGACAAATCCCACATCTGTCTACTACTATATATGCATCTGATGAATTTAGATGTAGCTCATGAAAGCCAATGTCTTTTCATGCAATTTGTTAGCTAAAAAAGGTACTATCAGACTCCTGATAAAGTGTACTCCACTCCATCCATCCAATGAATTGAGCTGTAGTTCCTGAAAGTTTATGCCGTCCAATAATATTTGTGTGTCTGAAAAGATGCTACCAGATTCCTGCTTTTTGGCTATTGCAGATTGTTATGGCTCTTCTACACAAAGGAGACTTTTTTGCCAAAAAGGATGGAAACTTAGCATTTGCTTGCCATGGCTCCTCTCCTCATCCCCACCCTCAAAGGGAAGGCAAAGCATGGAGACTCAACAAGTGAGAAATGTACACAATTCATGGGAAATCAACACCCAGCCAATTTCTGGCTCTATACCTCAAACTGGTTTTGCCAAACCTGATCTTCCCATAAACAGATGGGCTGTTTCTTTGAGTATCCTTTGTCTACCATCAACCAAGAATCTATCACTCGAATCACAAGTGCCTTTGGGATGTTAAGGGAAGAATATTCCCATAGAGGCGACATCTGAATCTTTTACTTGGAATTCAATGGTTAGAAATAAAACCGAAATTAAATATTTATTTCATCGTGACATGGGATCTACTATATCTGTAGATTATTGTAATTTAGGATTTACAATTTGTACAGATTCTATAAAATACCCAAGTTGACTGCTTAGTTAAAGGTTTTCATAATGTGTTGAATTAAATATGTCCAAATGTATAGATAGAGGCTCAATAAATATAATTACGGTAGATGGTTATGTTTTCGGGGGTATGATTAATGTTATTACAAGGAATATTACATTGAGGTTAATGTATATCTTAAGAGGGATTTCAATGTTAATTCCTGTTAGACATTTCACAGAAATAGATACGTTAATGAGAAAATTTATGTGACAAGCTTAAAGGTCCTAAAATAGCTCTTGACTAAATTGTGCCTACTATATAAAGATTTAACCCACCAGATTTTCAACTATATACATTTATATTGGAGGGGAAAGATATTTATTAAGATTGTTTTCTTCTTTGGGCCCATTTGAGAACTGTATTTTGAGGTCCAGATATACAAATCTTTTCTGCGCACTGAGAGCTACTAGGCCTAGTTGGCTATTAACAGTAAGTGATTCCATTTTGATACCAAATCTCACGAGAAGTTGACACTGTAGTAGAACTCAAATTTAACAATAGCAGAAAATAAGATCTAATGGAATGTTTGGCTAAGCAAAGGATTAACACTTTAAATTTGGTTTTAATTTTAATCCTGAATATAACTTTTGTTGGTCAATGACCAAAATAAGTGATATTTTAAATCACGTGATTTTTGAATGATTGCTTTAAATATTTTGAGATATTGTTGCTTGTTTTGTGTGTGACTTCCCTCTAGTCTATAGTTGGCTTCATCCATCCATCCTGGATTGCATACTGTTTTAGTTCCTCTAAGACAGAGGTCTTCAAACTTGGCAACTTTAAGACTTGTGGACTTCAACTCCCAGAATTCTCCAGCCAGCATAGCTGGCTGGAGAATTCTGGGAGTTGAAGTCCACAAGTCTTAAAGTTGTCAAGTTTGGTGACCCCTGCTCTAAGACATGCTATGTTTGAACAGAAACCAACAACTGAAAAGTGAAATACAACTTCTATAATTTAAAAATAATCAGAAAATGTTACTGGGGGTCTATTGGACCCCTCAAAGAATGTTTATAAAGGAATGGATATTAGATTTCATATGTTGGTGATGTAAGGAAGTTCTTTTACACGCTTCATTTAGTTTTAATTCTCCTAGATTTAAGGAATGATTAGGTCAGATATGAATTTATCTATTTTTAAAGAATTGTTGCTTTTAAAATTGAGAAGATGCTCAACTGTATCATATGTTGCGATATGATCCAGATATAATGACAAGGTTAACAATAGGATTATTTCTGTAAAGGTCTTTATAGCTATTACCGGTAGATGGATATTTTTAGCTCTTCATAAGGGTGGGATTTTGTTTAGCCCATTTAATCACAATAATATATTTGGGCTCTTTTTTCCTTACTTTAAAATAATTGTTCGGTTTATATTATTTTCTTTTGTATTTCATATTTCACTATTTTAACAAATAAAATTAATTTACAAATTAAAATCACAAGAGTGGGTGTGCATATCATTTTGCTTTTAGGTGTGTCTTTTCTTTAGAAGTAGGGAGAGAAGGACTTGTGCATTTGTTATCCTTTTATAATCATTTTCATTTTTTTTTAGGTTAGATATCAAAAGCAACTCAGATTGTGAAAAACATCTATGCACCTGTCTTTGTGTCCACGTGTTTGTTTTAACAGAAGGATCACATCCAACTCAGGGTAACACAATCAACTCTACTTACAGACTACTATCAGGAGTCTGATGTAGACAAATCCTAGCAGGAAACTTCCTTGTAATACCAAAAGTTGAGAACAAGTTTTTAAAATATTTAAATAGATACAGAAAACAAAATATCTTCCTACTTCAGAACAGGACCCGATGAAAAACTGGATAAATGAGTTAGTCTCTGGTGGCTTGTAAAGCATGGTTTGTTTGGAGACTGTCAAATTTTATTTACTTGTCTGACCGCAGAGTAGAGGTGCAGAAGTCGTGATGCCTAAGCCCATCTTCTCTGGTTTGCTCCAGAAGTGTTTATTATTATTTTCACACTCCCAGCCTTTGGGGAAAGCTGCACCAGCCTGATGGAGCCCAGCAGCAACATGGGCTGAAAATCTGGTAGATCCAATCCTTTTTACCTTCAGTAAATGACTACTTCAGCTTCAACCGTAACAATACACCAGCACGTAAAAATTCAAACTAAATGTAAAGCGCTCCAAACTCGACTGCAGAAAATATGACTTTAGCAACAGAGTGATCAATGCCTGGAATGCACTACCTGACTCTGTGGTTTCTTCCCCAAACCCCAAAAACTTTAACCTTAGACTGACTACAGTCGACCTCTCCTCGTTTCTAAGAGGTCTGTAAGGGCGTGCATAAGCGCACCAGCGTGCCTACCGTCCCTGTCCTACTGTCCAATTGTCCTCTTTTATCGTTACTTTTTACTTATGTTTATACAAATTACTATTATACATGTTTGACAAATAAATAAATAAATAAATAAATAAATAAATAAATAAATAAATAGTTCTTTTATCTACTCTCAGTCCACAGAACACATCCCATTTATGAAGTTATTTATATCTCATGATGAATAGAATAGAATAGAAATAGAATAGAAATAGAATAGAAATATAGAAAGAGAAATATAGAAATAATAGGAATAGAATAGAATAGAATAGAATAGAATAGAATAGAATAGAATAGAATAGAATAGAATAGAATAGAATAGAATAGAATTCTTTATTGGCCAAGTGTGTTTGGGATACACAAGGAATTTGTCTTTGGTGCATATGCTCTCAGTGTACATAAAAAATGATTATTTTTATAAATAATTCATGACAGTGACATTATCTAATACTCCTTCCTCCTCCTATTTTCCCCACAACCACTCTATGAGGTGGGTTGGGTTGAGAGAGAGTGACTGGCCCAAGGTCACCCAGCTAGCTTTCATGCCTAAGGCAGGACTAGAATTCACTGTCTCCTGGTTTCTAGGCCAGCACCTTCACTATTAGACTAAACTAGCTCTTCAGATGCCTATTATCATATCACCCTGCAGTCTATGCAGGTCCAGGAATATATTTTTAAAAGCAAAAGTGGCACCATACTTCCCTTCCAGCAATGTCTATTTTAAAACATACTTTTAAAAAGATGCATTTAGTCAAGTATCTTGTTCCTCCTCTCGGCTTCCTTCTCTTATTTTTGAAATGTGTCATGTACATTACAGTAAAAAGCAAAACATAACTCAGAATCCCACTGAAAAAAACATTGTGGGGAAGAGCAGGCGATTTTATTCATGCTAATGGTTTCAGCTCAACTGTGTGTATATACCTACCTTCGGCTGTATTTAATCAACACCTTTTTCCCCCTTGAGTCTGGGGTTGATGACAGTAAATTAAAACAAAATAGAGCAGCTGGGTCCAAAAACCTGCTAAAATGTGATTGGCTAATCTGTGGCTCCATATGGCAGGAAAAGCAAGGTTTGGTGTAGGTGTGTTGTGTGAACCCAGGGATAATTCAGTAACTCCTGCTTCAGTTAAACATGGATTACTTATTATGCAAACAGCCAGGGAGTGCAATTTCAGAATAGCCTTGCTATTCCATTCCGCTGATGTATGTCTGCAGTAATCAATCATTACAATGCCAATAACTTTCCTTTTGTTTTATGAATGCATACCTGAGCTATTAATCAGCAATAGCTTATTTCAGCAGTACTTTGATTCTCCCCGTTATAGTAGGGTGACCATATCCCCCTCAATCATTAATACTTGTATAAAAGAATAGATTTCAGTTAAATGTCACTTACATAATAAGAAGCATTAGCTGGAACTCCTCCTTTTCTACAGCTGTTAAAAGAATAGGTGCCCTGCCCATTTTTTGCATCTGGCTTCCTGGTAAAAATAATCAGGAACGCTGATTATAAAAAGATAAGAGCAGAGACAATTTCCAGAGCAGTAGTTCCGGTTGTTGTACGCTGTCTGCTGTAATTATCCTTTTAGATCATTTGGAAGAAGAACAATTGCCTCTTTTTGCTGCACAGGTAGTCCTTGTTTAGCAACTGCCTCATTTAGCAACCATCTGCAGTTATAACAGAGATGAAAAAGTAATATTAAGACCAATCCTCGCATTTATGACCTTCACACATCTGTAAAGCCAGAGGAAATTGAAGTAAGATCATAAGCACAGTCATGGTTTCACTTAGTGACCACTTTGCTTAATAATGACTGAGTTGCCGATTCCAATTGTGGCTGCTAAGCAAGGACTGCTTGTAATAACATTTACCAATGAGTTAAAAGATTGACAAATTTCTGTATGTTGCAATGACTCAACAATGCATCTAACAAATAGACTAAAATGCCTATTTTCTGAAGAGCTGAAGTGGTGCAGTGGTTAAATGCAGCCATTGCAGGCTGACTGCTAGTTCAACAGTTCAACTGTTCAAATCTCACTAGGCTCAAGGTTGACTCAGCCTTCCATCCTTCCGAGGTCGGTAAAATGAGGACCCAGATTGTTGGGGGCAATATGCTGAACTCTGTAAACCGCTTAGAGAGGGCTGTAAAGCACTATGAAGCGGTATATAAGTCTAAGTGCTATTGCTATTTCTTGATATGAATCCTCAGCTTAAGCTCTTTTCGTATGATAGATTGTCCACTAGCCAAACCTTTTGTCATTCAATTGATTTAGCTAGTAGATTGAGCTACTGGATACATTTCTTATTTGCTGGCTGGATCTCTGACATCAGAAGTGCAATATATTACTTGATTGTGCAAAACAGCCATCAATCCCCTTTAAGTATAACAAGCTTTTTCCTGTCTACATTGTTTTGAGTGGCTTTCAACTTAGGCTGCCCAGAGTTGCTGTATGTAGGATGATCTGTACATTTATCAAAACAAATACTGTAAGTAAAATAAAAATAAATTAAAAATGAACAAACTTTATAAAAACAAATAAACACACATAAACAAGAGCCGAGGTGGCGCAGCGGTTAGAAGCAGTACTGCAGGTCACTTTAGCTGACTGGGATCCGCAGGTCAGCGGTTCAAATCTCACGGGCTCAGGGTTGACTCAGCCTTCCATCCTTCCGAGGTAGGTAAAATGAGGACCCAAATTGTTGGGGGCAATATAAATATACATTGTTTACTGGTGTAAACCGCTTAGAGAGTGCTTGCACTGTGAGGCGGTATATAAATCTCACAAAATAAATAATAAATAAATAAACAATAAATAAGGATTGGCTTTCCTTTAGTGTTTCCTTTTTTAAAATAATGGCTAGAAATGTTCCATATAATTTCTAAAAAAAAGAACGTAAGACAAATTTCAGTGATAAGCATCTAAATGGGAGATAAAGATGCTGTTTCTCAAAATACACTCTTCGCAGAACCAGTCTGTTTTGAAACTTAATAATATGCAAGCAGTTTGATTGTACTGATTTTATTGTTTTTATTCAGAATTTTAAATGACTGCCTGCCTTTCTTTGTTCATCCTATTGTCCCCTTTTCCAAGTAAGTTCTTTTATACATCTAGAGCTGTATTGTTAAATTTCTCATTAAAATCTTCCTCACATATAAAACTGTGCAGTGGAATAGATACCCTTTATGTTCTCAGGATTTTCACACGGTGTATTAAATTCTGGGTTGGTGTCAGTACATCCCCCCACACCCCAGTTTTGGAATAAAGAGGGGGGAGAAACCTTGATATAAGGGTTTGGGACTCTCTGATAGGACAGATTAGTCTAATAATTTTATATCGGAGAACCTTGAAAGCAGTGATCTACATGTAAAGCCATCTTTCTTCCAGGTCCATAATAAGCCCATTAAAGCTTCTGTAGGTGAAAACCCATTCCAACATGTGCAATGGATGGTAGGAATGAATAAACTACCACAGTGATCTTTAGCATTCTTTAGAAGGATCAGATCAATCAGATTTTTTTGAGGAGGTAGCATGGCAAGAGCAGGCTTCCCATGTAGTGCTGTGGAGCTCAATTTATACAGAGAGGCCTAGCTCAGCGATAGAGCACATGCTTTGCATCTAAATGGTGGGAAAGAATGCTACTGAGCAACATAAAAGTGGGAAAACAACACAAGCCAGCAGATCATGATAGCTTTAGAGCAGAAAGGATGAGACGTTATGCAGACTTAATGAGATGAGGCCCTGCTAGGTGCAAAATTGTATTAAAATTGCACCAAAAGCTTAAAAAAAGAATATCAAGCTTTGTCTCCTTCCATGAGTGCAGGGAATTGGTTTTGTTACCCAGATCCATCTCAAGGCTAATCAGAACCTAGCAACCTAATGAGAAAAAAAAGGCTCCCCAATTACCAAAGCTTAAAAATCATTCACAACGCGGAAGATCCACTCCCTGCAAATCCACGAGGTCTTCCAGACAAATGTATGGGCCAAAATTGAAACAAAATGGGGCTCCTACTGATCACACGATAGTCATTGTAACTGTGACCTGTTTTAAAATAGAGGAAGTCCTCAACATGCAACCATAATGGAACTGCCCATTACAGTTGTATGTTAACGACGATCAGAAAACCAATTTTACAACTTTCCGCGGCAGTTGTTAAGCCAACGCCGTGGTCATTAAGCGAACCAATGCTTCGTTTCAGACACGATTTTGCCAAAAACAGGTAGCAAGTGCTGCATAAAATATGGTCACATGACTGCAGGATGCTACAAATGGCCATAAATGTGGTCGTATTGCTGAGCACCCAAAGTTCATGACTGTGTCCGACCGTTGGAATTTCAAATCTGGGTTGTACGTTGAAAACCACCTTATTGTTATGCTAATGTCATATCTGTGATATGAAAACATAACTTCAAAACAGCATACACTGCTTTAGAAGGAGTAACTTGTGCTTGAAGACAGTCTCTGCCCACTGGGAAGGACTTTTGAGTCCTTGTGTCTCCTACCTCCAGGGATCCTACCCAGGTGTGGGTTCCAATTTTTTTTACTACTGGTTCTGTGGGCGTGGCTTATTTGTGGGCGTGGCTTGGAGGTCAGGTGGGCATGGCTTCAGATGGGCATGTGTTGGTGGTCAGGTGACTGGGTGGGCAAGGGCAATGGAGCCTGCAGCAACTCGTGTTCTTGTGAGTGCGAGGCAATTAACTTCATTCTCTTTGAGAGCCGCTTTGCACCTTGTTTGGGGTGACATTTGCAGTGCCAAAAGTTTGCAAAAAATCCCCCCCAAAAGCCCAAAACAAGATGTCGGCGCATGCGCAGTGCCAGAAACTCAGCTTCTGCAGAAGAAGAAAAACCCGGGATAAAATCCCCCCCCCCAAATAAAAAAAGATGGTGGTGCCCACGGACCGGTACCGACAGAACCGGTTTCATGACATGACCAGCGGGTCGCTACCGGTTTGGGCGAACCGGTCCGAACCGGGAGGAACCCACCCCTGATCCTACCATAGCACTATGCTGCAATGATTATGGAAAGGAGGCCAAAATCAGAATAGCCAGCAAGTCAGCATCAGCAGTTTTGCAGGCAGTTGAGGTTGCCAATATGACAAGCACCAGAAACAAAACAAAAGCACATTCGTTTTGTTTGCTTGACTTTTGGTGAAGAGGGAGAAGGATGAGGCACACAATTATTGGCTTGGAAATAAGCACTGACCGACTACAATTCTGATATAAATCTGACATAACTGACCAACTGACATAAATCATTATTTGTGATGATTGTATTTCATGATTATGATCATGATTATCACTTGTTGCTTGCATGTACGCTGAGAGCTTATTCACAGGAGACAAATTCTTTCTATGTCCAATCACACTTGGCCAATAAAGAATTCTGTTTCAGTTCTGTTCTGTTCCGTCCCGTCCCATTCCACTCCCCACTCATTCTCCTTTTCCTTTTCCTTTTCCTTTTCCTTTTCCTATTCCTATTCCTAATTCCTATCCCCATCCCCATCCCCATCCCCATCCCTATCCCTATCCTATTATCTTCAGCTTATTGGCCAGAAGGGACAAACACTAAATGCTGGGCATTCCTTTACTCCATACATGTCAATAGTATGCCCATCAGGGGTGGGTTCTAACTTACCTTGCTGCCGGTCCCCCCCCCAAAAAAAATCCAAAAACAAGATGGAGACATATGCACAGTGCTGGAAACTTGGCTTCTGCGCATGCGCAGAAGAAGAAAAATTAAAAAAAAAAAGAATAAAAAAAAAGAAAAAGATGGTGGCATCCAGAGACTGGCACCGACAGAACTGGTTCCGTGAAGTCATCATGACATCACCAGCGGCTTGCTACCGGTTCGGGTGAACCGGTCCGAATCAGGAGGAACCCACCTCTGATGCCCATGTATGCTCTGAAAATGATTTGGACAAGATGGTTCATGCAACGGTAAACACAGCACTTCTCCATTACTTATTAAAGCAGCCTGCCTTTTTAAAAGGTTCTCTGCTGGCCATTTTGGATGCTCCCCAAAAGTCAGATTTAACGAATAGCACAAAGGTGCTCTATTCATGCTTCTGCAAAGTCTGAAGCACTTTTCCAGAATCATTTTTGAAACCTGCGCAACCCTAATAAACGTGTCTTTGCTCATAGTAACCCAATAACTAAACAAAATCTGAAAACAATCAACATGGTATGGATCAAGTTCGGGTCCATTTAAAACTGGGTATGCTCAGGAGTGCTGGAAGATGGCAGCACTTAAAGATGCTTTTAAATGGCTAAATTTATAATTCATCAAAGTAGATAAGCACTGAAAATTACCTGTATGCTTCACAGTGCTACAGGAAAATACAAATCTCAGCCAGTGTAACTTCTTATAAAACAGTGTGACAGGGGAAAGAAGGATCTGAGCTCAACTGTTTTCTTGCAGGCATTTCATTACCCAAACTAGGTAACATCACCAGTGCCAGATCTGATGCAAGGGCAAGCACAGCACTTCTCTATTACTTATTAAAGCAGCCTGCCTTTTTAAGTTTCTTTGTCAGAAATTTTGGATGCTCCCCAAAACTCAGATTTAATAAATAGTACAAAAGTGCTCCATTCATGTTTGTGCAAAGTCTGAAGCACCTTTCTAGAATCTTTTTTGTTACATTCTCAGACTGAAGCATATAGGCTTCAGTCAGGTCCTCCATTCTGGAGGGAATATACTGACTGCTGATTGGCTAGACTGTCTGGCAGCTCCCTATAAAAGGGATGGCTGTCAGACAGGGCCTTTGCTGGATTGTAAATAGTTGCCAAATAAAGAGTAGTTGTTTTGAAGCCACTTCTGTCTGCCTCTTCCATTCACCCTATCTAACAATTTTAGAAACACAACTCCTTGGATCACAAAGACTGCCCTGGATGAAACTAGATTGTCTACATTAGTTTGAAGCAGGGGTGAAATGCTCCTGGTTCGGGTGTGCCTGCCGGTCGGAGAGCGACGGCAGCACGAGGCTTCGCCCACCCACCCGGATGCCGCCATTTGGGTTCTTTTACCCTCTGTGCATGCACAGAATGCTTTGCGCATGCGCAGAGGGTAAAAGAACCCAAATGGCAGCGTCCGGGCAGGTGGGTAAAGCCTCACGGTGCCGTCGCTACCAGCTCTCCGATGACCAGCAGGCACGCCCGAACCGGGAGCATTTCACCCCTGGTTTGAAGTTAAAGAAAGTCCCTGTTCTTCAACGGGTCTGATGAATTTTGAATCCTGTTATTAAAATCATCTGTTTTGCTTCCAGTTTTCAAGCTTGAATTTCCACTGTTGCTGTTATTTTGCTTGTTTCAGGATATGACTCTAATTCACTAAGGAGCAGGCAGTGCGGTCACCATTTTTATGTTGCTGAACAATGTGCATAACAGCTTCCAGATGGGTCTCTATTCTGTAATCATCTTGTTTCGTTTATGGAATTTGAAAGGAAGGCCCCTGCAGATATTACTGTCTCTATTTTTAACTCTTCTCTTTTTTGTTTCTCTTTTCTCTCTCGGGTGAATCTATATGGAAAATCTATCCAGGAGGAAACGACAGCATACCGTAGTCCTTGTTTAGTGACCATTCACAGTTATGATAGTGATGAAAAAGTAATCTTGCAACCAATTCTCACATTTACAACCTTTGCAGCTCTGCAAAGCAAAAGAAAAGCTGACATAAATTCATAAGCGCAGTCGTGGTTTCATTTAGTGACTATTTCACTTAAAGACCAAATTGCTGGTTTTGACTGTGGTTGCTGTATGGCAGGGGGCGTCAAACTCAATTTCATTGAGGGCCGCATCAGGGTTGTATTTGACCCGGGAGTGGGGCCAGGGTAGGCGTGGCCAGCTTGACGTCACTCATGTCAGGGGCGCCTGTGGTGGCCCAAGTGCTCTGCCAGCAAAAGCGGGCTCCCAATCTCTGTTTTCAGCTGGGATGGCACTCCTGCAACCCTCTGCGAGTGAAAACAGAGCTCAGGAGGGCCGCGTTTAGCTGGCAGAGGGTTGCAGGAGGCCGTCCCAGCCGAAAACGGAGATTGGGAGCCCGTTTTTGCTGGCAGAGGCAATGCGGGCTGGTCCTTTGCTGTTTCCAGGGTGGCCCTGCGGGCCAGATCTTAACACCCCGCGGGCCGGATCCTGCCCATGGGCCTTGAGTTTGACACCCCTGCTGTATGGAGACTACCTGTAGTTGCACAAATACACTTGGACTAGGAGCCTTTCATCTAGAGGCACCCAGTGTTTACTATTAAGATTACAGGCAAATTGCTTCATGTTGGCTGAGGGGGACAAGTAGAAATCTTGTGCTTGCTCTCTTAGGATGTTTACTTCATCAAGGAAAATAAAAATTGAAGATCACTTGTGTTACTCAGAAGAGAGCTTCTACGTAACCTTGGTAGAAGCTGAGGAGCACATAATGTACATGTGCAAAACCAAAGCGTTTCTCCACATCATCCTTATCAAGCCGGTGTTCTACTTATGCTGGGAAGGATTCTATCTCAGGTGCATTGGATACGTTTTGCATGCAGAAGCTGGCAAACCACTGCCATCTGTATATAAACATTTAGAGAGCAAATGAAAGAAAATGGCTTGACTGAGATCATGGCAATCTACCAATGGGTGAACGTGGACAATAGACTTGGCTAGATCGACAGAAATCAGCTTCCTCTGTCTGGAGTCCAATTGATTCTCTTTTGCTGCCAGCAAAGACAATACCCAGTAACAACAACAGCAAAACAAAGCTACCTGTTTCTCCATGAGCTCCTGATACCATTCATCCACCAGTGATATTCCTTAGACCAGTGATGGCGAACCTATGACACGCGTGCCACAAGTGGCACGCGGAGCCATATTGGTGGGCACGTGAGGTCAGGTCCGGCGCGCATGCGCATGCCGGAGAACTAATTTTCAGGTCTTGTGGACCCACTGGGAGTGGGGAAACAGACTGTTTCCAGCCTCTGGAGGGGGTGGGGAAGCCCCGTTTTCGCCCTCCCCAGGCTCCTAGAAAGGCTCTGAAGCCTGGGGAGAGCGAAAAACGGGCGTGCCATCGCGTGCCGGGAGCAGGGGGGTCATGCGTGCATGCGCAGGGGGACCGCATGGAATTATGGGTGTGGGCACGCACACGTGCAACCCCCCTGCGCTCCCCCCCTTTTGGAACGCGAACCAAAAAAGGTTCGCCATCACTGCCTTAGACTCTGGATGATTCAATTTCACATAATTCCCTCTCCACCGTTTTTTTATAAAGGGTGAAGGGCAAGGAGAATAAGAAAGGTCCTTATTGTGGCTAAAAGCCACAGGACACGGGGGTGGGGGTTGGTGGGAGAGAATAACTGCAATAGGCAAAAAGCACTCAAACACCGTCATCTTCCTTAATTTTAGAGCAAATGGCTTCCAGTCCTACCCCAGGGTTCAATTTTCTTACTGGCTGGAGATATTTTGCTTCTACTATCCACTCTCCCTATCGCCATAATCACGGAAGCTGCTCCTTTCAGAGAGAAGCATTTCCTGGTGCTTTTAGATCACACATTCAAAATGTGCTCTTCAGCAGGGACTGTGTGTGTGAGAGAGTGGGGGGGAGGGGAGAGAAAGAGAGAGAGAGAGAGAAAGGATTGGAGGTTGCCCTTGTACAAGATCTAAGCCTATGACTCAAATCAGCCTCTGAAGATCTCTTTGTCATTGTCTCTGTACTTATTACTGGAACGGGTAGAGGCCATGAATACTGTTATTGCTGAACAGCAAGTGGGGGGGAAGACCTAGTGTGCTGCCCCCTCCCTTTTCATGTGCTTGCACATCTCTTGCTACCATTTCAATGGCTCAGAATCAAGGTATGTTCGCACTAATCATTATGTGAAGAAACAACTACAGTACCTTACAGTCATATACACAGCGATGTATATCATCTGCCAGACAGCTTAGCAAGGAAACCTCTCTTCTGCTGAAAGACAGCGTCCTGTTCTTCAGATCACAATTAGGGTGGGATCAAGACTGACAGCAGTATAATAAAATGAGCTCTGTTGGAAGAGTCTGGCTTGCCTTGCCAAGCAGGCTATGCAGTTCAGAATTCTGATTGTATATTATAAATATTTATTCATTAAGGCCTTGTTTGGCAGGTAGTAATTATAAATCAACCTACCAGAATGCAAAAAAGAAAGAAAAAAGAAAGAAAAACCCAAACAGAGCTCTGTGATCAGCCACAACTGCTTTTTCCAGCCTGGTGGAGAAACACACTTCCAGATTTGTTGAGATTTCTCTCATCACTGGGAATCAGGGGAATTGTAACCCAATACATGTAGTCCTCAACCTACAAACACAATTGAGCCCAAAATTTCTGATGCTAAGTGAAACGTGTTAAGTGAGTTTGCCCCACTTTACGACTTTTCTTGCCACAGTAGTTAAGTGAATCACGGTAATTGTTAAATTAGACAAACTGTGGTTAAGTGAATCTGGCTTCGCCACTGGCTTTGCTTGTCAGAAAGTCGCAAAAGGGGATCACGTGACCCCCACGACACTGCATCCGTCATAAATATGAGTCCATTGCCAAGCGCCTGAATTTTGATCACATGACCATGGGGATGTCACAAAGGTCACAAGTGTGAAAAATGGTCACAAGTCACTTTTTTCAATGTTATTTTCAATCTGGTCGCTAAACGGTTGTAAGTCAAGGACTACCTGTACATCTGACCTATGTCAGTGTGATTTGGAGCAAGTACCTGTTGTGGTTCGCCAGTGGCCTGTGCTGCTGGCAGCAGAGTCGGACAGTGAGGAGGCTGGGGAGGAACCTGGGCCAGGCCTGGTCCAGGAGTCTGGAGTCTGGAGAAGAACAGGAGGAGCCTGTTCTCAATGTGAGCAGGAGCAGAGCTGCCAACAGGCAAGAACAGTTCCTGAGGAGTAGGACTACTCGGGAGTAAGGCTTGGGGATAATTGGTCCCTCCCATAGGCTATTTAAGTGAAGAACACGAATGGGTGAGTTGCAGGAAGCAACTTCGTTTATTTCCAGATCTTGTCTTTGCAACTCAAGCCTCCGTTTCTGTGTTCCTATTTGAACTTGGCAAAGAAAAGACTTGCTTTACTTTATTTGAACTTAGGACCACTGCTAATGCAAACAATTAGCAGCCGTTAACAGTAAAAAGAGGTTTGTGAGACGCTGTTTGGGCCGTGTGAGTTTATAAGGAAGCCTAGGTCAGAACAGTACCAAGGAATCTACAGCATCCAGTATATGTCTACTTTATACTCAGAGTTGCAAAAATAAGATTCACCCACAGACCGAATTTTGTACTAATTATGAAGATCATTTGACACAACACCAACTATCAACAGCAGGGCTCAAGGCCTGGGGGCCGGATCCGGCCCACAGGGTGCTTAGATCTGGCTCGCAGGGCTGCCCTGGAAGCAGCGAAGAACTGGCCCACGGTGCCTCTGCCAGCGAAAACGGAGCTTGGGAGGGCCGCATGCGGTCCTCCTGAGCTCCGTTTTCGCTGGCAGAGGGTTGCAGGAGGCTGTCACAGCCAAAACGGAGCTCGGGAACCCGTTTTCTCTGGCAGAGTACTCAGGCCACCACAGGCGCCCCCAACACGAGTGACGTTGAGCTGGCCACGCCCACCCTGACCACACCTACTCCAGCCCCCCAAGGTCAAACACAACCCTGATGCGGCCCTCGATGAAATCGAGTTTGACACCCCTGATCCAGAGTTAGTAAAATAGTACAAATCATCTTCTGATTATTCTTGGCTATTTCCATCCCACGCCTTACTTCCTGAATTTGTAGAGGCAGGGCTCTTGTAGTTGTTCTTGGAGTCAAATAGTTTGCCTGATCTCAGCAAATTTACATTTGTTTAATCAATAGGCCCTCCCTCTTATAAAATCCTACAAATTTAGATGACCAGGCAAGAAGTTACATGCTACTTAGAACATACATCCAAGGGGAGTGGATAGAGGAAAAGTTTCTCCAGACAGAAACAGCTAGCGTGGCTATGAACTTGGAGGAACTGGCACAGCTGGCAGAGCAAGTGGCAAAACATGCTTCTCTGGTTAGTGTTTCCACATCAAGAATGGGAAGGATTATGCAATCAAATGACCTCTGCCTGAGCAATGGGAGAGGGGGGTGTTCCTGCCTTCCTGCTAAAATGCAGATACCCAGGCATAAAAGAAAGGAGGGAGGGGGAGTTACAGAACCACAAAGTTGTTGCTATCTAAGGAATCTGCTGTATTTCAACCCAGTTCATTCTGTAAGGGGAAAAGTAATGACCAATCATCTTCAGAGGAATGCTGTTTGCAAAACAATAGGGAGAAAGGCGCCCTATTTCTTGGTCTTTGATGTGTAGTATGGCCTGGTCTGGCCTTCCTGTTTCTAGGATTCAGTTCCCCTAAAACACATTCTATACTTGCAAACACCAATGGCAAAATCCAAAAACATGCATGGAAAAATCTGTGGATTGGAGAAGAAAAGGAAACTGGTGAGGATAATGAAATTTGAAGGCTGAGGGGTTTTTTTTTAGAAGTTCAATGAAAATAAATTAAGCCACTACTTTGATGGTGGTAAGATCAAGACTAAATTGCACTTAAACACAATCCTCACATCAAGGTTGGCTGCGTAAGTGAAATGACTTACTCACAGAAGAGAAATGACTTACGTGATAAGTGAACTATCGCTTCTGAAATCTATCAGATGCTGTTGGCAATAGGATGAGTATGTGAAGGTGCTGGAAATAAGCTTATTACTTTCCATGCATACAATTCCTTACATTATTTCAACCTCCTGGGTTCAGCATGGAGTCAGTTGTGCCAGCTCCACTTAGGAGCTGAGGAGCAGGAGACCCCCCCTCGGATAACAGAAACTGCTCTCAACCCAGTCAATCCTTTTCCAGAACACTCTACAGGTAGTCCTTGACTTACGACCACAATTGAGCCCAAAATTTCTGTTGATAAGTGACGAAGTGAGAATTAATCTCACAGAGGCGAAATAGATCTTTCGCCCGGAATTCAAACATTTAGAAATAAAGCCGAAGTTTAAAAGTCTAATTAAAATATTTATTTTGGTACAAAAACAATAAATTCTGATTGTTTACATCTCTGCTATAAAATGCGACTTTATCAGTCGAGAGCCAAGTCAAGAAGGATAGAATGGAGATTTAGGAATGCACACATGCGTACAAGAATATTATATCACGTGGTAGGAATGTACCATTATAATAGATAGGAATGCAGCTCCTTGCATATACATACAACTGACAATAATCACACCGTGACAATAAGGGAGACAGTTGTTAAGTGAGTTTTCTCCATTTGACGACCTTTCTTGTCACAGTTAAGTGAATCAGTGCAGCTGTTAAGTTAGTAACATGGTTGAAGTGAAACCGGCTTCCCCACTGACTTGTCAGAAGGTCGCAAAAGGGGATCACATGACCCCGGGACACCGCAACCATCATAAATATGAACCAGTTGCCAAGCATTCAAATTTTTATCACATATTCATGGGGACGCTGTCACGGTTGTGTGAAGAACAATCCAAAGTCACTTTTTTCAGTGCCATTGTAACTTCGAATAAACATTTAACTAATGGCTGTAAGTTGAGGATTACCTGTATTTAGAGGCCCTACCACTGGCTGTGACACGGTTATATTTACTAAGTTCTCCAGCATTTTGACTCAGCCTCCAGGGCAGAGTCACCTGCAGGTGATGCTCCCGACACGGACTATCCTGCCCTATCCTCAGGAGGTGGGATTCAGCAGGTTCTAACCAGTTCTGGAGAACCGGTAGCGGAAATTTTGAATTCGGAGAACCGGTAAATACCACCTCTGACTGGCCCCACCCCCATCTATTCTCTGCCTCCCGAGTCCCAGCTGATTGGGAGGAAATGGGGATTTTGCAGTAACTTTCCCCTGGAGTGGGGAGGGAATAGAGATTTTACAGTATCCTTCCCCTGCCACGCCCACCAAGCCATGCCACACCCACAGAACCAGTAGTAAAAAAATTAAATCCCACCACTGCCTATCCTGCTTCTCTATCAAGTATTTCAAGTATATTACCTATCTCCACTTGAAGCAATAGGATTTATGTCATGCCCCCAATGGTGGTCAAGTTCAACAAACTTAATCTGGACTTAATCCAGTGACAATTTTTACTGGTCTGCCTGTTATCTTGTACTTCATCTGGAGATTTTGGAAATATTGAGATGCACTCATTAATTCATGAAGCCACAATAAAGAGTTATGATTCAGTTAACATTCTGTAATGGTATTTGCTAAATCATAACCTTGTGATGCTACAACATTCTTGCAGCTTGTCAGTCCACAATTGGCTCTCCACCACTGCTTAACAGGCTTTTTGGAAAATTGGCTCACTGCCCCATGGAGATCTGCTCAATCCAGCCTTCTGAATTAATTTAAAGCTGCAATCCCACACATTCCCGTTTACTATGGAAGAACTGCAGGGCACTATAGAGACCTAACAACGGAGCAAAATATGGTTAGGATTGAAGGGCAGGTTGGCTGAGAAAATATTTTGGAAAAGGGGAGGAGGGGGAATAATTAAAAAAAAGTGGCCTGAAAAATGCAAAAATCTGATTGCAGTGGTCCAAGTCATATCCTGTGAAGACATGTGAGAGATATCTTGTTTTTTTAAAAAAATCTCTACTGCTTCCTCCCTTCCAGCATGTTCCTGCCTTCTTTGATATCACAATGCTGAAAGTATATAGAATGTGCTTAGCCTTGCCAAAATAAAAAGCCAGGCAGGCAGATATTCCTTTCTGCTACCGTACCTTCACCTTTACCCTGTAGGAATTCTTCCGTATCAAAGAGTTAACCTCTGTGGGGTTGACCCTATATGGAGATATCGAAGAACCAATAAGCAGAAGAGCAATACAAGCAGAACCAAGTTAAGAGTGATTGGCTGGTGGAAGGTGTGAGACTGTCATTGCTCACATTTTAATCACAGTGTGTCGGTCCTTGGGTAGGGCACAGACAGGCACATAACTGAGCTGGCTCCTTTCTCTCAACAAACTAACCTAGCTTGTGTATTGCAACAAGTTCATTGCAACTAGCTAAGCAAATGGCAGCAGACGGGGCCGCCAATCAGCCTTCTCTTTTCCTTTCTCTCCCTTTTCCCCCTAACCAACTTCTTTGATGAAGGAGGATCAAAAACTTGGGAATGATTTTGTAACATAATGCAAGTATTGCCAACATAGGTTTGGGATTTTTTTTTCCTTTTGCTAAAAGTGGTTCCATATTCAAACGTTTCACTCACCAGTTCCTCGAAATATGCAGTTCCAGAGATTTTCCTTTTGCTAAACTCTCTACCCCCTTCCAAAATCCACTATGAAGGGTGTATCTGGGTATTGGTGTTTTTTTTTTTTTGCACAGGAATTGTGGGAAATTGCATGTTACCATCAGATGAACTGCAAAAAACTGAGGTTTCAGTAATAGGTGATTCACTCTCACTTTCTCCTTTATCACAGACATTATAAATTTATATTAATAGATGACATGTTTTCCTTTCCTTCAGTAGCTGGTAGGAAACTTTTATGGCCCTTTAAAATCAAGCAGTATAGAAATAACCATTTCCTCTGCAAACAGATTCCATTAACTAATTGCCCACCTAGCTTCAGCCATCTTCTACAAAATAATCTGATTTCCTACGTAAAGTTGTCTGTGACAGGGCCACAAAATAGACCTGTAAAATAGTACTATTATAGATAAGTACTAACTATAATGGCTTTTGAACTAAAGGTATTTTCTGAAAGGGCCCCCAAGTCCTAATCCAGTCTTCTATTCATTATATTTATATTTGTTTTTGTAACATATCCAAACATTATATGGTATCTTTTCATTCTGCTTCTCTCTAGCAACCTAGAGAAAATTAAGCAAGTGTATTGGTCTAACAGAAATGTGACCAAAGTGAGACAGGTGAAAGTCCCTCAAATCCTAAACTTCCCAAAAAAACTAAGATACAGATAGTCCTCGACTTACTACCACAACTGAGCCCAAAATTTCAGTTGCTTAGGGACACAGTTAAGTGAATTTTATAACCATTTTATGACCTTTCTGGTCACAGTTGTTAAGTGAATCACTGTGGTTGGCAAGTTAGTGACACAGTTGTTACACAAATCTGGCTTCCCCATTGACTTTGCTTGTCAGATGGTCCCAAAAAATGTGACCACATGACCCCAGGACACTCTAACTGTCATAAATACGAGTCAATTGTCTGAATTCTGATCTTGTGACCAAATGGTCATAAGTCACTTTTTTCAGAGCCACTATAATTTCGAATGGTCACTAAATGAATGGATGTTAGTCAAGGGCTACCTGTACATCTAATTACCGGACCTGATTATTACCTAGCCCCCTCCCAGGAAATGAAGACAAAGGAAGGAGTTCTCACCCCTTGATCTGTAATAAATGACTTGGGGGGGGGGGGGGAACACCTTATAAACTTTTATGCTTCAGGAAATATAGGATCAACCCACTTGATACAGTACAGTAATGTTATCCAATAATCATTTCACACCCTGGTGAACATTTTAACGGCCTGCAAAGACCTCTTGGTGCATTTTACTAAGAATGCGAAATCCAATACCAGCCAAGATTTCTCAAGAAGCAAGGCATAATGCAGTTTTATTTCCTGAACCGGGGACCGCAGCCTTAACATTTTTATCTTTTGCACCGAGCCCATCCGTTCTCTCGTCCATCTGAGTTTGTGCTTAGCTGGAAGCCGAATCTTTTAAAGCTTCTTCGAGGTTTAGCCCCATTTTAACAGCATGGCGATACTTCCAAGTAAAACGTGGGCAGAATCTTTCCCTTCCTGGGTAGGCTGAAATCAGATCAGCGCTCGAGCGGGGCAACGGAAGAGAAACCACCTTAATCCAGGGCATGGGTGACTCTTGTGCTAAGAATGCATTTCCTCCAACCCTCCTTTATCAGCTACCAAAGTCCGGCGATCCACCAGCCGAAACAATTCGCCTCGCCCGCCGTCCTTGGGCGGGAGGGGCAGTAGGTGTGCATCGTCCCCGAGCCCGAAAGGGCGGATCTCCGAGACAGCGGCCCAACCATCTCCAAATATAGGCATAGAAAGGGCTCCTTTGTTTTTCCCTCCCCGCGCGCGCCGGGTCACCTGGGCGCCGCTTTGTGGAACCCACACCCACGGGGTTTCCGTGCGCGGCTCCAGCCCGGCCCTGCTCTGCCCGAAACGAATGACGCGGACGCCTCGACGGAGGGAGGGAGGGGGGTGGGGGAAGGCGGCCCGCGCTGACGAACAGATTCCGAGAGCTGTGCAAAGAGGCGACGTTTTGCTTCGGGCGAGGGATGATTGTGTAGCGAAGGGTTGTGGGGGGGGGGGGGGAGAGAGAAGCGTTTCATTCATTTCGATCGCAGGAAGCGAAAGGCCTTTGTTGGCCCGGCTTTTGGCACGTGCTAAGAATTTTCTGACGGATCGAGGATCAAACCGATAGCAGAGGAGGAGAAGGGCGGCTTGTCAAATAACTCGAGCCTTTTGAAAACCTCTGATGAGGACGGGAAGGGCGAAAGAGGGGAAACCGCACATTGAGTGAAATGAACCCTTGATTTGCAATTAACGGGGAAGCAGCTGGATGCGATTAGGTTAAACAGCCAAGTACCTGCATTAAAGCGCCCCTGAAATGCTTAAGCCTTTCAAAAGAAACTCGCATCCTGGTTGCCAGCATCGCCTCGCCCTACCATGTGTCAAGTGTTAAAGGCAGGAAAGTCGCCCCCCCCTCCTCGTCAGCATGTTTGCGCTGCGCCGTGTTCCCCCCCCTTTCAAACCCAGCCCTCAGCTGCTCACCTCTCCTTCCCCCTCCCTCCTTTGCTGCATTTGAGTGATGTGATGGAGGACTATGCCTCTCCTTATTGAGAGATCTCCAGCTCCAAATATCACTTCTAAGGTTTGTCGGTCTCGGCCACAGAGCCAATCGCCTTTATCCCCTCACCCTGCCCCGCATTCCTGGTCTCTGTCTAAAACCAGCAGGGTCTTCTCAAAAGCAGGCACCATGCGGGGAGCAACGATGCCCAAGCTGCCGGGGATGCTGCTGCATACAGGTGCCTGGCTAACCCTGCTTCTGCCCTCGCAACCTCACCCCGATGCCTTTTGGGTGGGGCACTTCTACCCTGGCGCACCGACATGGCGAATGGGAACGGTTTCCCTTGGCTGGCCGCAGCTCCGGGGGACGCGGCAGCGATGTCTCTCAGGAGCGAAATCTTGGCTCCTCCAGAGGAGACACGCCCTCTCTTTCAGCACAAAAGAATCCGAGAGGAATGCAAATGACCGGAGGGGAAGCCTTACGCTTTCCAGAGGGCTGTTGCAGGAAATAACCGGGCCTTCCGCTCTCAAGCTTGGAGCCCCTTGACGTGCCTGGCTTATTAAATCTGAGCAGCTTTGAGAGCTTCGTTTCCTAGTCGCAGGCCTTTTTCTGGAGGGTTCAAAGGTGTGTTTTGACAAGCAAGTGTGGGCTAGCTTTTTGCCTTCCTATAGTTGTGTGACTATGACCATCTGCCAAAGCATCAATTGTTGTAAAGCATAACTGGAGAAAGGAAAGGCCAAAATGGAGGAGAAACAGGTGAAATGTTGATAACAGATATGGGGGGGGGGATCTCTACACTTTGTAGCAGAGGTGCCTATATTGGATTTGTGAATAATAGTTTAAATGGCCAGAAAATGTTAAAAATAAACAGGCCAACAAATCAAATCAGTTGGTGCGTCACCTGAATGTCACTCATAAAGGTATAATGCTACCCACAAACAAGTCCCTTGCAGGATTCTTAAATCCTTTGGTCTCTTTCAAAACTGTTAATATAACTTTTCCCCTCTGAAGATAGTTCCATAAATGTCATAGAAAATGTCAGCAAAAGCAGACAAAATGCCACTTAAGCAAGTGGAAGTTTTTGCAGATTCTCAAGAATTCAGAGCACTCCCCCCTCTAAACTTTAAAAGCATGTAACTATCCAATTCCTTAAACATTCAATTTCTAATCTGAATAATTCAAATGCTGTATTAAGGAGTAAGGAATGACTAAATGAACCAGAACTGAGTGGTGATGTTTCTACTTTAGCATTCTCTCCAGGGCTCCTGGAATTGATATTTCCAGGACAATACATAAACCAGTATAAGAAAAGCAAACCTAAATACAAGCATGTTGGCTCTACTGGGTGGAGCCAAGTCGCTTTACCACTTTATCAGCAATAATGGGGATTGTTCATCCCTACCTCTTCATATATTTCAGTTCAATTCTCAGCTGTGAATCTATGGAACATTAATCTTGTGAATATATATTAGGAGTTGAGCAATAGAAACCAACACAATTATTACAGTATTTCCTCCTTATGATGAATCTGATTTCTATGATTCAATGGTTTTATTTGCAGGGGGGGGGTGTTGGAACTCAGCTATCACTTGAATTGGTAAAGACCTTTCCAATTTAGGAAAACTAAGTAGGTTATGATTTTATGGGAAGGACAAGCTTAGTCACCTGCCTATAGGTGAGGTCTGGTTATTTTTCTAGGTGTGTACATAGAACAGGGATGGGCAGAGACTACTAGTTTTACCTATGTTTGGTAGGTTATGTTTGCAAGCAACACTGCAGCTTATGTGGGTTAAAAAAAGCATTTTGCCTCCAGTGTATTATGGCTGATTCTCACAGTTAAGTAGTATGGATAAAAGAAAACAAATTATTAGAAATTTTTTAATAGTGAATCTTTCTCACCTCACATATACATTTTCTTTCACACAGATGAAACAATGGTGAAGCATATTGCATTTCTAATGCTTTGACAGTATTAGGCAGAACTCAGCAGGACAAAATGTGTTGATACTGTAAAAAATCTAAAATTGAAGTCAAAGCCAAGGGAACAGCAATGCTTTTCTTTGGCAGACTATCAACTTACTATTATGTCATGTAAATACAGTATGTATAGGATCCCAAGAACCTCTTGTTCATTATGATTGTGTCTTCTAAGCCAGTGTTTCCCAACCTTGGCAACTTGAAGATATCTGGACTTCAACTCCCAGAATTCCCCAGCCAGCAAATGCTGGCTGGGGAATTCTGGGAGTTGAAGTCCAGATATCTTCAAGTTGCCAAGGTTGGGAAACACTGTTATAAGCTACCTTGAATTTGCTTTATCTCGATATTTTAAAATAATTGTGTGCTTCCTGTAAAGATAGTTCCAAAGACATTGGATTTTGTTTGAATTTCAATAAATTCTGTGGTTAGACCTACAGCTTCTTTTATTTAATCCTTCGAAACAAAGGTGAAAACTTGTTATTCTTCGTACTGTTCAGATCATGCAGTGTTATGAACCAAAGTTTGCTTACTTTTTTTTCTTTTATACATATATTTATTCATTGTTCCTCCTACAATCATACCTTTAAGCAGTTTATAATTAAGTAAAATTAAAAAAATGTTAATACCTTTAAATAGTTTGGGGAAAGGAAAACAAAACATTCAAGATTCATCCAGGGAAGGCCTAGGTAAAGAGATAGGATTCCAACAGGTATCTAAAAGATGTAATAGTAGGTACCTCATAATTTGAGAGGAAAAAGCATTCCAGAATGCAGGCAACACAATAGGGAAAACCCACCCATGAAAACCCACTGCATAATGTGGTCTGCCAATCTACACACACAGGACATCCTCAGCTTTTAAAATACCTAAAGATACTTAAACACTGGCCTTACTTGCATATGATATAAACCAGGATTCTTGGGCAAAATATCCTCTATATCCAATTTACAGGACTAAACTCTCAAATGTTGGACACTAACCATTGATGTCCTGCACAATCTTTTCCCATTTTTTCACCACCTGGCAGATACAAGTTTCCTGCTTCATATGTTTTGCTTAGTAATCACATTAGGTTCTGTCCATTCAGTATGTTTTATTATTTCTTTTGCCTTGGAGAAAATAAGAATTTCTTTGGCATCTTTGTGTTCCTTGGATGTTCCTCTCCTATATTTCCTAAAGAATTATTAAAACATTCTAAATATTAGTGCATCATAACTGTTTGTTTGAACAGAAAAAACATTTTGCTGTGACTATAGGTACAAGTATGTTGCTGCCCTCATTCATGTAAGTCATCTAGTAAGGCAGCCTTCCCCAACTTGATGGTCAAGATTTATTAAGCTACAGCTCCTATCATCTCCAATAGCATGATGTTTTGACTATATCAGTGAGGGATCATGGGAGTTATAATCCAGTACAAATGGAAGACCCCACATTATGGAAAACAGTAAAATGGGATAATTCACTGTGAATGTAGCGTGTGAGGTATTGTACCAGTCAAATTTGGCAATATGTGGGCCAAGGAGGCCATTTCAACCAATGAAGCAGCAGCTTTTTTTTTAACACAGGAGTAGGCCAGGAGAAAAATGGCATTACATTTTTTTTTAAAGGACAAAGTTCTTGTCCTTGATGGTTGTGAAACAGATGCAGTGGCAGTTATCTTCTGGCATTTAGAGGACTTAATAGTAATTTTCCTACTGATAGTTCCTTGACTAGTTTAAAAATCTCTCTGCTTTGAGTCTCAGGTGTGTTGAACGACCTCACTAAAAGCAAGCTACAAAACCAACTGCCACATGAGTACTTACTTCTCCTTCATCATAGCCAAGTGCCATATTCCAAAAGCAATCACCTCAAATTAAGATTTATGTGTGATCTTGGTTCCCTAGTAGATACCCTGCATGTGTGTGTTTTTGCCCGGGTGTGAGATATCTGCTGGCACTGCAGTTCCCTCATTGTGTGGCCAGTAGCCAGGCCACAGGAAACCTCAGGATCCCAAATGCAATAATAGAGATAGGGGTTTGGCAAACGGGTACACTCCAGATGTTTTGTACACCCATCACCTCCAGAAAACGGGGTCAGGGCAAAAGATAGTGGGAAATCAAACCAGAAACATCTGGGGGACACACTACCTACCCCTGAAGCACTGAACCTCCGGGTACCCCAATACACCCCCCCTAACAAGCTCGGGAATGATTCAGTGACTCCTGAACGCCCGTTTCTATCCTAGGCAGAGCTGACTTTCTCTATTGAGGCGGCCCTGCCCCGAACCCCTTCGGGGCCGCCTTCCTCACCTGCAAATGGAACCCAACAAGGGGCTGCGGCGATGGGGGTCTTCTGCAAAGAGGAGCGCCCCTCCCCACCCCCACCTCATCCTCCCGCGGCTCATCCAGATTCCGGGGTTCAGAGAGGCGTTGCCAAGCCGCCTTCGTCTGCCCCACGTGGCCCGGGCCCCATCAGCCAATGGGAACTCGCACTTCTGAAAGATCTCCATATATGGCGATGTTCTCAGCCGGAGAGAGGGGGCCGGCTCCCCCTGGGTATAAAAGGGGCGGTGCTGGCGTTGGAACGGTCTCACTCAGCCGGCGGCAGCGGATCTAGCAGCAGCTCGACTCCCATTATTTTTCCCTTCTGAAACCTCCTGCCGTTTTAACAGGTAGGTGTGATCATCTGGCTGCCTTCCCCGGAGGCCTTCGGCATCGGACTTGCGTTTGCCAACCTTTGAAATCTCTGGGGAGGAGGAAGCGCAATTTATTGATTAAAATGTCTTTGGATACCGATCGAGTTGCCGTGGCGGAGAGCCGATAAAAGGCTCCGCATGCCGGTTTCTTGAGGCGGCTGGGGGTGGGGGGGGGTGGGGAAGAGAGAAGCAGAAACGTTCTATGGGGAGTTGGCGCGAGCTATCGGTTCGTGGGCGTAACGGTTGCCTGAATGGGGTGAGCGGGAGGGGGCGGAGTTGTTTGCCTGGTAACAGCCGCTCCGATGCGGTTGGCTGGTTTTGCTCGTTGACGTCATTAGGCGGGAAGTGAGGTGGGGGGAAAACCTTTTCTACGAAGAATAACGGGGGGGGGAGAGAGAAGCAAGGTCGCTACTTTGTCGAGGGAGGACTTGTGAGGGAAGAGGCTTGGAAAACGAGGCGTCTTCGTTAGGGAGCTCAAAGAACGGCGGTGGTAGGTGGTTTGGGAAGGCGGGGTTAGGGTTTGAATGGCGTAATGAAGAAGCTGGGCGTATTGTGTCTCTGTTGGTCAGCGTTAAAGTGCACACGCTGGGCTGTAACGCCTCCATACCTGTAGGGAGCAATGCATGACAAGTTTATTTTTTATTTTATTTAGCAGAAGATAGGATAAACCTGTGAAATGTTACCCTCTTGGTTAAGGTGTTCAGGTGTGAAATAGGACTTGGTTTCCTGGGAGCCATATCGGCACTGAATGTGGCTTGCCTTTCAGATAGGATGCCCTAATACCTCGTGGAGTCCTAAGTAGGAAGAAATTGTATAAAGGAAGCTTTTCACAGTATGAATGTCAACTAAATTTAATTAGGGGAAAGAGGGCAGCCTTTTGTGTGGTAGAAAACTCCCTCGTGTACATACTGGATTGGTGTTGAGAGCATTTAATTCAAAACTTTGGGAGAGTTCTACTTATAGTAGGTTAAACAACAATCTTCTGCCTGCTTAAAAGGCAGTTGTTATTGAAGTCGGTATAATATGAATAGATAAGCAAAGAGGACTGTGGTGGATTTTGGTGTGGCAGAGCTCAGAAGAGGGAATTGGGACTTGCTGATTCTGCAATGCAAGTTAAATGAAGTAAAGTGTTAAGCCATGGTGAAAAGCATAAGTGGGTGGGGTTCCAGACATAAAGGCATTCAGAGCGGCCTCTAGTGGTAAAAAGTGGTAGCCTCAGATTTAAGCACTGATTGTTGATGATGTAAGATTGTTGCTGCAGGGATGGAACAAATCATGGTTGCTAAACGTTCTTTTTTATTGAAAGCAGATCTGCAAAATGGAAGAAGAAATTGCAGCACTTGTCATTGACAATGGTTCTGGAATGTGCAAAGCAGGCTTCGCTGGAGATGATGCTCCTCGGGCTGTGTTTCCCTCAATTGTTGGACGCCCTCGCCACCAGGTAAGTTACCAAAATAACAAAGGTATTAAGTGTATTGAAAGATGGAGCTTGCCTTTTCTTTATAATGTGCTAATTTGTCTCTCCCTTTTTCAGGGTGTCATGGTTGGTATGGGACAGAAAGACAGTTATGTGGGAGATGAAGCCCAAAGCAAAAGAGGTATCCTGACCCTGAAGTATCCCATTGAACATGGAATTGTCACCAACTGGGATGATATGGAGAAAATTTGGCATCACACTTTCTACAATGAGCTTCGTGTTGCCCCTGAAGAACACCCAGTACTGCTTACAGAAGCTCCTTTGAACCCTAAGGCCAACAGAGAGAAAATGACACAGGTACAGTATTGGTGCATCTTTTGCATCTATTATTTCCATCCATTCCATCATTTCTTTCAGATTACAACTTCTCTTTTTTGGTTATTTTCAGGGTTCTGTACTCTTCTGGCATTTCCTTCCTTCAAGTCTCTCAGGTTTCAGTTGTATTTCTGCTTGCTTTCTTTTGGTTTCTCCTCACATCAAATACTTTGCATGTCAGCATGGGTGTGCATTAGTGAGTAGATCTGTTCATTATTTAATAATTGCTTTCTTTTGGTTTAGATCATGTTCGAGACATTCAACACTCCAGCCATGTATGTGGCCATCCAGGCTGTGTTGTCCCTGTATGCTTCTGGTCGTACCACTGGTATTGTAATGGACTCTGGTGATGGTGTCACACATACTGTGCCCATCTACGAGGGTTATGCTCTCCCTCATGCCATCTTGCGACTTGATTTGGCTGGCCGTGACCTCACAGACTACCTCATGAAGATTCTGACAGAAAGAGGCTACAGCTTTACCACCACAGCTGAAAGGGAAATTGTGCGTGACATAAAAGAGAAGTTATGTTATGTTGCCTTGGACTTCGAGCAGGAAATGGCTACTGCTGCTTCCTCTTCCTCCTTGGAAAAGAGCTATGAATTGCCTGATGGCCAGGTGATCACAATTGGAAATGAGAGGTTTAGGTGTCCCGAAGCCCTTTTCCAGCCTTCTTTCTTAGGTAAGCATTTGAGTTAATAGAAACAATCTCCAAAGAAATATATGGTTAATTACTATTGAATAAATAAACTGAGTTAAAAGTAGTTTGGCATACAAGTGTAATCATGGGTGTTTTCTTCTAGGTATGGAGTCCTGTGGCATTCATGAGACCACTTTCAATTCTATCATGAAGTGTGATGTGGATATCAGAAAGGACCTATATGCCAACACAGTATTGTCTGGTGGTACCACAATGTATCCTGGAATTGCAGACAGAATGCAGAAGGAGATCACAGCACTGGCTCCCAGTACAATGAAGATCAAGGTGAGCTTAACGGCATCGTAATGCTAGGGCAGGTTCTTGGTGATATTTTTCTCTAAAACTTCAGAGCTGTTTTTAATAAAGGCAGAATAACCTGTGAAATACCCTTTTAACCCCCTATCTTCTATTCCAGATTATTGCTCCTCCTGAGCGCAAATACTCTGTCTGGATTGGTGGATCCATCCTTGCATCTCTCTCTACCTTCCAGCAGATGTGGATCAGCAAGCAAGAATATGATGAGTCCGGCCCATCTATTGTCCACCGTAAATGCTTCTAAAAGGACTATGGCAAATGTGCAGTTTTTACTGCATTTAAGTTTTTTCACCAGTATAAATTTGCCTGGGCAAATATATACGCCTCATGCTAGCCTCATGAAACTGGAATAAGCCTTCTCTTCAAACATTTGTCATTGGGAAGTCTGTCTCCAATAACCTTGTGAGGATAGCTTCCTGTTGCTGATAAGACCCTGAACTAAAGTTCCCTTTGTACATAGCAGTATAACTACCCTATACACATCTGGCCTAGGACACAGTACGGATAGTGTTGACGAACATAAGGTTTAACTGGGATAGTAGTCTCAGTGTAACCAGCTATGCTGCAATGGAGTCTGAGCCTAGATCTGTACAGGGTAGCAAAAGACCAGACTTCACTACACAAAGCGCTAAGAATTCCAGGTCTTTATTGTTGAGGCTGGCAAGAGTTTGTGAAAAGGATGGCCATTTTTGTCTTGCCACTGTTCCTAACAGGATTGGAAATGTTATTGTGTCCAAGCCTTATGAACCTGTTTTTCTTTCCTTGCTCACCTTTGTCCCAGCAAGACCTCACTGGGCAAAACATTGTTCAACTTGAGTTGCTCCAATGTTGGCATTGACACCTGTAAATTTAATCATCAGGTTTAATTTATGTAAGATTTTTGTACGTTGCCTTAATGTTGTCATATGACAGTAGAAAACCAAAATTTGTAAGTCATCCAGAAGTTGAGAATTGTAATGCCCAACACTTCATTGTGAAAGGAAAATAAAAGCGCTGCAGTAAATGAAATGTGCATTGTCTTAAGGGAGATTATTTACTCTAATGCCTGTTTTCACTTAATTTAATTTGATAAATTCTACACAATGCATTTGGTAAGTCACAAAATTGTAACTAGCAATGTATCCATCACTGCTGCAATTAAGTTTTCATTGTTTCTATCACCTCCAGCATTACTTAACAAAGCTAAATATTTACATGATGTGTCTGAAATATACTAGCATATGGAGAACGTGAAATGTAGGCAAAATAGCAAAAAATATATAAGGTGCTAGCCCCCAAAGCCTTGCAAAACATTTCAGAGAATTGAAATTGACTGGAAAGATCAGTTTTGAAAAGTTAGGCTAATGATTGATGGCTCCTATCATAGGGTTCCTGATAAGTTTCCATTTTTTGCATCATTAAAAGTTTTCTGTACCCGCAATATACTTTCAGTGCTAAGGTGTGAATGAAGTGTTTTATCCATAAAAAGTTGGATTACTTTGAAAAACTCAAAAGAAGTAGGTAACACTTCCAGAACATAGATAACTCGGTAATTTCATTGTTTTCTCAGATGATTAGTTCCATAATTTGTAACTACATTTTCCAGACACCAAATATATCTTAATTGGTTAGAGTAAGAATTCTTATTCTAGACAATTGAATGTGAAATTTTAATAGCTAAAAGTAAATTAACTATTGGAGTCCCCAGCATAAGTGCCAGATCATTGTCTTCACAACACTTCATTTTCAAAACCTTTTTGTCTTAAAATAGCTGTTATCTAAGCTAAATCTATTAGATTTTGTAGATACACAAAGATCTAAAGCTAAATTTACAGGATATGTAATTCCAGCTTTGAGAAATAAATCACTCTTAAGAAATATGCTTTAAAAGGAAAAAAAATGTTCAAATACGGGATATACTACATAAAATACTGTAGCATTGCTAGTAGTTAAAAATTACACTAAAGGAAATAACACAATTGGTACAGATAAAAATTGGAAATTCTCCCTTCAGGAGGATTTCTTTTGAACCCCTTTTAACCAGACAAAGTAAGCTTTTCAACACGCTAGTATGTCTTAAGGAAAAATATTCAGCTAGGGAAGCATTCCCTTGCATATGTTTCCTTGGCCAAAAAAAAGTTCTCACTACCCCGGAGTTCCCTGGTTATTGTATTTTTTCCAATATCTGTTGTAAAATAGATGAGGTTTGGTAAAAGGTGGAGAATTCCCTAGCTCAACAAAATATCTTTCTCCCATTTTCCCAACAACAACCCTATAAAGTGGGTTGGGCTGAGGGAAAGTGATTGGATCAAGGTCAGCCCAGCCGGATTTCATGCCTAAGGCAGGAATAGAATTCAGTCTCACGGTGTCTAGTCTGGTGCCTTAACCACTAGATCAAATCAGTTGCCTCAATCTTAATTTGATTGAACGTGCCAAATGTGGAGGTATCAAATGCACTTTAAAAATGAATATACTTGCAGATGCTGATTCTGGCTGACAGATTAAAGCTGTCCTTACTACTGCATGCTTTTTTTTTAATCCCATAAAAGTACAAAATCTTTGGATCTCTGCCTAGGCAGGTTAAGGCATGGAGGAAAAGGAAGCTGCTGAATCAGTACTGTTCATGGAAGAGACTGCAAGGCAGTTCATTTGCTCCTGGATCTTTTAGAATCGAGTGTAAGACTTGGTATATATCTAGGTTCACAGCATTACCTCTTCTTTATATGCTTTTATAATAAATTTAATCTATTATTCTTTGTACTTGATTGTTTTGGAATCCTGAAAGTGATTCTGCAATTCTTTCTATTTAAAAGTGACTAACCCATGCTTTAATAATAATAATAATAATAATAATAATAATAATAATAATAATAATAATAATAATAATAATAATAATAATAATAATAATAATAATAATAAACAGGAATAATGCAAACAGGAACTGGTGGGACCATAAAATAGAGAAAATAATAGATAATAAAGAAGCTAAAGTGATCAGGCTTTAGAATTCAAACCGACAGGCACCTGCCACATAGCACTCCAGACTTTTTCAATGTGGTTTTTCACAGTCTGGATAGTGGACATGGAAGTACCTGAGGAGAGCAGAACAGAAGAGAGAATAAAACAAAAATTTAAAGAGCTGCAAATAGAACAACTGTGGCAAAAATAAGCAAAATAGAACCAATAGTAATAAGCACCTTGGGTGCAATACCAGAACAACTGAACACCATTGACATTGACAAAATCACCATCAGTCAATTGCAAAAGGCAGCTTTACTGGGAACAACGAGGAAACCTTTAATACCATAAAACAGTGATGGCGAACCTTTTTTCCCTCGGGTGCCGAAAGCGCGTGCACGTGTGCTGTCACGCACGTGCGAGTGCCCACATCTGTAATTCAATGCCTGGGGAGGGCGAAAACTGCCTCCCCGCCCCCGCAGAGGTCCTCTGGAGGCAGGAAACAGCCCGTTTCCCGACTTCTGGTGGGCCCGGTAGGCCCGTTTTTCACCCTCCCCAGGCTCCAGATGCTTCCCTGGAGCCTGGGGAGGGTGAAAACGCCCCCCAAAGGCCTCCGGAAGTCTAAAATGCCCTCCCAGAGCCTCCACCTGAGTGAAAAATCAGCTGTCCGGCACGCACATCCGCGCTGGAGCTGAGCTAGGGCAATGGCTTGCGTGCCGGCAGATATGGCTCCGTGTGCCACCTGTGGCACGCGTGCCATAGGTTCGCCATCACTGCCATAAAACATTCACATCTGCCTGTCCTTGGGAAGGACTCAATACTGTAGGCCAGTGCTCCCCAACTGGTGTGCCGTGAGGCCATGCCAAGTGTGCCGCGGCAAAAGCTCACGTCATATCCAGAATGGCCTGCCGCCCACCGAATGCTAGATTTCGCCCAGCAACATTTTGTTGCATTCGATGTGCAGCCACGGCCCTACAGCTCTGAGTCCGAGAAGTTCTATCCCCCCCTTCCCCCGCTCACGATTGTCCTGATCACAAGTCTACAGGGCCTGGACAGAGCAGTGTTCATTATTAGGTATTACCTATCTGTCGTTTTCTGCACTGTGTTCTAATTTTTAAGTTCGCGTAGTAACCTAATTATCAAATAAAATAATAAATCAAGTAATTCTGTTATGCCCAGACTGACATTCATATACTATTATACTCTTCAAAACAATATTTTGAAGATTATATTTGTTTTTTATCCAATTTTTGTATGTGGTGTGCCATGGAATTTTGGGAGAGGCTATGGTGTGCCGAGGGTGACAAAAGGTTGGGGAGCACTGCTGTAGGCAGATAAAAATGCCAAATCCATCTGGCTGCCTGTGCTGGCTGACACTGCGATGAAGTTTTAATTTCTTGTCTGAATCCTATCTAAGCTGAAGTGCATGCTTTTCATCTTTTGCCAAAACAATATTAATAAAATTCAACAACTTACAATTTTGGAATTTTGCTCTTGATAACCCCAAATTTCTTTAGTATATCTGTTCTTGTCCTTAATATTGCCAAAACAATATTAATAAAATTCAACAACTTACAATTTTGGAATTTTGCTCTTAAAACCCCAAATTTCTTTAGTATATCTGTTCTTGTCCTTTATTTAATTTCTTCACCATGGAGATGCTCCTACCCCAGAGGTCTTCAAACTTGGCAACTTTAAGACTTGTGGACTTCAACTCCCAGAATTCTCCAGCCAGCACAGGGGAATTCTGGGAGTTGACGTCCACAAGTCTTAAAGTTGCCAAGTTTGAAGACCTCTGCCTACCCATTTCTAAAATTAATAATCCTATTTCTTTCTGTGCCTTCGTTTCTTTAAAAATAATCAGTTCCAGGTTTGTTTATTTATATCACATTATTTTCACAAATAACTCAAGAGGGCAAACAGGTGACTTGCTGTTATCCTCTGCCCCTTAACTGTTTGCATCACTCCGCTTGTACCCGGTAATTGCTTTTAAAAAATATTAAGGCTACAGCCTTGAACTGTCCATTATTCTTTGGTAGTTATCTTTTTGACATCCATCTGCTTCACTTACACATTCAAATGTTCCAGTGCAATTGAAATCTGATGAGATAATTCCAGAGGTTTTGTTCATTTTGTCAAGATCATCATTGATAGCTAATTACCTGTGTCACAGTTTAGGGCATTTTTTTTTCAACTACTACTGGATAAAGTCAGCATTGCTTTGCACAACCTCTTTTTGGTTGGGAAATGGAAAGGAAATGATGACTTACCAATTGTGCCAAGCTCAATATTTATGTTTTAGTCATCACTTGCTCATAAGAATATTATAAAATCAAGTAACCACACCCTTAGAATTTGTGTAACCAACATTTACTCTGTTTCAGGGAGGATGGGGGGAGCCAAGAAAATGTGGCCAATTCAACATAGCTATAATTGGTAGTGAGGTGTTGCTCTTACATCTTGTCCCATTCTTCTCTTTAAAATGGATAGTTACATCTTGACAACATCTCTTGTTGTGTTCCAACCCTTTGCATTTAATTAGTCACTGTAAAAAAAAAAGGGGGGGGAGGCTTTGGCATCACCTAGCAATAGTAGTTGGGGACAGAAGTCACAATGGAAGGGAGCCAATATGCTAAACTCTGTGTGCATAAGCTGCTGAGTAATGGGATTAAGGGAGGGTGCATTGCTGCCAACACTGTGTACTGTGCCTCCTGCTGTTCTCTTGATTCAAGTCTCATTCTCCACCCCCTCCCTGCATTCCACACCCTTGGACTCCTTTGTCCTGGAATAAAAAGACCCTCATCCTAGGGGATTTGGCAGCCAGATGTCACCTACTAAACATCAGAGGAGCTAGACTGATGAATTCAACTCTTCCCCCAGGCTGTTGAACTGTTGATTTGTCCCTCTCCCACTTCAATTCTAGCATTCCTGCTGTCAAGCAAAGTATCTTGCCTGCAGGGAACTTTCATGAGACCCTAGTATCTTCCAATAACAATGCTGGCTTTTATCTGCTGCACCTCTGTTTATTATTGTTGCATCTTCCAGATGTTCTCTGTGTCTCTTGCTTAGAACCTTAACTGTACTTTCCTGGTACCAACCTCTGGAGGAGAGAAAGGAGATGATCATCCACTGCAGAGCTCGATCTATTATCTATCTATCTATCTATCTATCTATCTATCTATCTATCTATCTATCTATCTATCTATCTATCTATCTATCTATCTATCTATCTATCATCTCATATTAGAATAACAGAGTTGGAAGGGACCTTGGAGGTCTTCTAGTCCAACCCCCTGCTTAGGTAGGAAACCCTACACCACTGTTGGTTATCTAATCTGTAGATGGTTATCTAATATCTTCTTTAAAACTTCCAGTGTTGGAGCATTTACAACTTCTGGAGGCAAGTTGTTCCACTGATTAATTGTTCTAACTGTCAGGAAATTTCTCCTTAGTTCTAAGTTGCTTCTCTCCTTGATTAGTTTCCACCCATTGCTTCTTGTCCTACCCTCAGGTGCTTTGGAGAATAGTTTGACTCCCTCTTTTTTGTGACAACCCCTGAGATATTGGAACACTGCTGTCATGTCACCCCTAGTTCTTCTTTTCATTAAACTAGACATATCCAGTTCTAGCAACCGTTCTTTATAAGTTTTATCATTGAGTTCCCTAATCATCTTTGTAGCTGTTCTCTGCACTCTTTCTAGAGTCTCCACATCTTTTTTACATTGTGGCAACCAAAATTGGATGCAGTATTCCAAGTGTGGCCGTACCAAGGCATTATAAAGTGGTATTAACACTTCACGTGATCTTGATTCCATCCCTCTGTTTATGCAGCCTAGAACTGTGTTGGCTTTTTTCGCAGCTGCTGCACACTGCTGGCTCATATTTAAGTGATTGTCCACTAGGACTCCAAGGTCCCTCTCACAGTCACCACTATTGAGCAAGGAACCACATATACTGTACCTGTGCATTTTGTTTTCCTTGCCTAAATGTAGAACCTTACTTTTTTCACCATTGAATTTCATTTTGTTAGATAGTGCCCAATGTTCAAGTCTGTCAAGATCCTTCTGTATCTTAAGCCTATCTTCCGGAGTGTTGGCTATTCCTGCTAGCTTGGTGTCATCTGCAAATTTGATGAGTTCCCCATCTATCCCCTCGTCCAAATCATTGATGAAGATGTTGAAGAGTACTGGGCCTAAAACACAGCCCTGGGTACCCTATTGCATACCTCCCTCCATGTAGATGCAGTTCCATTGAGGACTACACGTTGAGTGTGGTTGGTCAGCCAGTTACGAATCCATCTGGTGGTGGTGCTGTCTAACCCACATTTTTCTATTTTATCAAGTAGTAGGTTATGGTCTACTTTGTCAAATGCCTTATTTATTTATTTATTTATTTATTTTATTTATTTGGTAGCTTTTCTATGCCGCCCTGCTCCCTCAGGACTCAGGGCGCGTACAACATTTTATACAAAAACTCCAAACAAATTATTAAAAACACTTAAAAACAGTTAATATATATATATATACACCATGCATACCTGGGGGAGACATCAGATATAAATTGTCTCAACTCACCCCCGCCTGCAGGAAGAGCCATGTCTTAATGGCTTTTCGGAAGGCCAGCAAGGTGGGGATGATTCGGATCTATGGGGGAAGTTGGTTCCAGAGAGCAGGGGCCCCTACAGAGAAGGCCCTCCCCCTAGGCCCCGCCAGTCGGCACTGTTTGGCTGACGGGACCTGGAGGAGACCCACTCTGTGGGACCTAACCGGTCGAAGGGAAGAATGTGGCAGAATGCAGCCCCGGAGTTAACCTGGTCCTAAGCCATATAGGGCTTTAAAGATGATGATCAGCACCTTGAATTGTACCCGGAAACCAATGGGCAGCCAATGCAGCTGGCGGAGTATAGGTGTTACGTGGGTGTACCTTGAAACACCCACCACAGCACGCGCAGCAGCATTTTGCACCAGTTGAAGTCTCCGAATACTCTTCAGGGGCAGCCCCATGTAGAGCGCATTGCAGTAGTCCAGTCGAGAGGTGACAAGGGCGTGAGTGACCGTGAGTAGAGCCTCCTTCTCCAAGTCGCAATTGGTGCACCAGGCGAACCTGTGCAAAAGCCCCCCTAGCCACAGCTGTAAGGTGTTGATCTAATTTTAGCTGTGGATCTAGGAGGACTCCCAAACTGCGAACCCGTTCTGAGGGAATTAATTTTTCTCCCTCAAGAACCAAGGAGGGACAGTTGTCATGGTCCTTAGGGGGCAATATCCAGAGCCACTCAGTCTTGTCGGGGTTGAGTCTAAGTCTGTTCCTCCCCATCCAGATCCTAACGTCGTCCAGGCACTGGCACATCACATCAACCGCCTCCCTGAATTTAGATGGGGTGGTGATGTACAGCTGGGTATCGTCAGCGTACTGTTGGAAACTCACCCCATGTCTACGGATGATCTCCCCCAGTGGTTTCATGTAAATGTTAAACAGGATGGGTGAGAGGACCGAACCCTGAGGCACCCCATAAGTCAGGGGCCTAGGAGATGACCTCTGCCCACCTGCTAACACCGACTGCATCCTGTCAGCGAGATAAGAGGAGAACCACCGCAAAATGGTGCCTCCCACTCCCAACTCGCCAAGATGATGCAGAAGGATACCATGGTCGATGGTATCGAAAGCCGCTGAGAGGTCAAGTAGCACCAGGATGGAGGAGTTACCCCCATCCCGGGCTCGCCAGAGATCATCCATCTGGGCGACCAAGGCGGTTTCTGTGCTGTAACCGCGCCTGAAACCCGACTGATAGGAGTGTAGATGATCATTATGATCAATTTATGAAAATTATGTAACTTATACTATATATCTTACTGAAGTCCAAGTAAATTATATCGACAGCATTCCTCTGGTCCACTAGTTTTGTCACTTTGTGAAAGAATGCAATAAGATTAGTCTGGCATGATCTGTTTTTGACAAATCCATGTTGGCTTTTGATTATTATTTTGTTTGCTTCTAGGTGTTCACTGATTCGTTGCTTGAGGTCTGGTACAATTTAATCAATAATATAAAACATAAAAACCAAGTAATTTAAGATTAAAAATTTAAAAATGTAAAGCAACAATATAAAGTTGCAAGAGTTGGAGAGATCCAGAATGGGAAGATTAAGAGTTGTTAATCCAGACAGCGGGGGGGGGGGGGAATTTCTCATGGGTTATCATGGGGCCAACCAGCCCCATGGCTGTGTAGGACCCTATGTCCCCACACACAAGCCTATCCAGCCAGGTTCTGACACATCCTTGACCCACAAGTTTTGACATATACATATACATAACTCTTTCCCTTCTTCCTGGAGTAGATTTATTCTACCCTGAACAAGACAGGGCAAGAAGGTTTTCGTAGAGATCCAGGTTCAGATGAGTTTGTTTTTTGTATGCCTATCACCCTTGAGATGTGTTCTTACAGCTGAAGGAACCCAAAATGCTCTATTTATTTCAAGCAACTAAGGAAAGGTGTTTTTTTAAAAACTTAATTCTCCAACAATGACCATTCCTATGAACATCCTATTGGAAAGTCAAGTTTTCACATCGGTGTAACTTTTAATGTTATGGAGGCATATGGATGCTTTCAAAGTAAATCAAAAGAACCCCCAGCATTTCAGTACAATATTTATATAAATCATTTATTCCTGATTCCTTTTCTTAGTTGTTCATATAAACTACAGCTGGTATAATGACAGTCGTCTACATAGGCTTATCCTAGTGACTAAAGAACTATTCTCCCATCATCTCCTGTCAATATGAAAGGTTTTAGGGAATATACATTCTCAATCACACCCATTATGCTTTGGACTATGTGGATCTTAGATGCACTTTCTATTGCTATATCCAACAAAGTACGATATAGTTATAAGTTCTCGTAATAATAGAAGTGTGGTGAGGAGCGAGGCTCATTCTGGCTGCAGCAGGAGGGATAAAGCTCCACTAGCTGCCCATATTTTAAAATCCTCCTACTTGAAATAAATGGTGTAGGGCAGTGATGGCGAACCTTTATTCCCTCAGGTGCCGAAAGTGTGTGTGCGCGTGCTATCACACATGTGCGAGTGCCCACACCCATAATTCAATGTCTGGGGAGGGCGAAAACAGCTTCCCCCCCCAGAGGCCGGAAATGGCCCATTTCCTGACTTCCGGTGGGCCCAATAGGCCCGTTTTTCGCCCTCCCCAGGCTCCAGAGGCTTCCCTAGAGCCTGGGGAGAGTGAAAATGCCCTCCCCCACCCCCTGGAGGCCCTCTGCAAGCCGAAAACCCCCTCCCAGAGACTCCACGTGAGCCGAAAATCAGCTGGCCGGTGCCCACATGTGCACTGGAGCTAAGCTAGGGCAACAGCTCACGTGCCGGCAGATATGGCTCTGTGTGCCACCTGAGGCACACGTGCCATAGGTTCGCCATCACTGGTGTAGGGCAAGACGCAAGAGAGGAGAAATTATTTGTGCTAGTCAAAAACTGGCGTAACTGGGGAACCTAATCAGAGGGTCTCTTGAGGGAACAAAGGGGTTTTGAATCCAGCAGAGCTACAATTGTTTTCAGCCCCAATTTGAAACCTGTCTTTCAGAGGAACACTAATATACCTGTTGAGCTTTCAAGTTCTGGGACTGATGCTGAGAAAAGCATCTCTACTCATTCTTAATTTTCCTCAATCAGTATCCAAAAGAATGAAGAATCAATGGTAAGCTAGCTTCTCCTTTGATCAGCACGTTTAGATTTACAAATCTGAAAACATTTCATAGGCAAGTCTCACCCATATTGGATGATTCCCCCAAAAAGATACTTTTGAAAACACATTCTTAAAGGTACACAGGAAGAACACTTTTTCTCATATTTTCTCATATTTCTGACCAACATGCCAATGTAAGTCAGAATTCTGTGACTTACATTTCAGTGATCCTTGTTCTAATATTTGACTGATTCACACAAGTATAATTTTTCATTCTAGTGTATTCTGGTGACGCTTAACGAGACTGTAAGTCTTCAGGTCCTGAGTTTAATGTTTCATGTTTTTCTTTGTACATAAAAATCCATATTTTGCAATGCCAGAGCGCTTTTTCCCCCCTCAGGCACTTAATAATAAATCAAATGAAGATATTTATCATTCAATTACTCACACATGCATAAATTAAAGCCATCTTAACTGGATCCCACGTGCAAGATTTTCATAGCAACTAACCCTAGCTTCCAGCACACTGTTTCTCAGCAGTTCCTGTTTTCAATTCTTGACTCATGAAGTGCTGAGTAATCAAGTCACCAGAAAGCTAGAGCTCTGCATGAGCCTGCCTTGATGGACCTCTTGGCCTCATCAGCAACTCCTTTGCCAGAGGGCCACTTAAGGGAATGTGTGAGAATGGTGAATCAATTCCATTAGCAAATCTGGTTATTATAACCACCTCTCCTCCTTTAGCAAATACTGTAGGAGAACTGTGTTAGTCAGTGGTTGCCCCAGATCAGAAGAAAACTGTTTGCCGCGTTCCAAATAAAAACATAAGCTTTTTGATCTAGCTCACAAAAGCTGATGCCTTTTAATTAAATTTGTTGGAGGGGCCATCAAACGCCTCCTGATTTTCTTTAGTGCATGTGACCTGTGGAATGAGGGTGAGGGTTAGGGCTGGCAAAGAGCTTTCGGTTGCAGATCCTTTCTTAACCTACAGGTTGCACATGACTTCCCTATAGCCCTCACTGAGAAGCAGCGTAAGCAGAAGTGTTATGTGTCCACTCGCTACCATAGGACAGCATCAAAAGGCAGAATAGCTGGGCAAAAAGCACAGCTCCTGTTCCTCCCCAGGAGCCACTTAGATGGAAAACCTAAGGCCTCCAGAGCAAACACCCAGCATTTTTCACATCCGCCACACTAGCTGCTTGGGAACTATAGTTCAAAAGATTTGGAAATAAAATGAAACTGCTCACATTGTTCTCATTATTCCATTTGGTGCTTTGATTCTCTCCTTTGCCTCCCCTCTGTACCCCCAAAAAAGTAGAGAATGCTGGAAATATCAGTTTTAACTTATTTCCCCTCTCTCCTTTCCCCTTTTCAGACTTTGGGAACATTCTTATACAAGTGTCCATTTTGCACATTCCTTATAATTTGTTGCCCCCCCCCCAGATAATTTTCATTTCTCAATGCTTTCTTCTCTTTATTTAGCTTGTAACTGCACCTTCTTCATTCCAAAACTTTTGCAAAAGGTTGAGAAACTAAATCACATTCATTGTTTGGAGCCCCATTTCTTCGGATTCCTGGTCTTTTAAAGGGCAAAATATAATTCATGTCAATCTCAGCCCCTAGCAGATTCTTATTCATGTCCCTGTGGTTTTCCTGGAAAGTGTATGATTTGACATAGCCCTTCTGGGATGCTTCTTATTTCATCCCAGGAATTTAGCTGGATCCACCCTTACCTCACTTTTAAAGCTAAGCTAAGACCAGGTGGGTATTATCAACTTCCTGATCTCTTATTGTGAGCTACAAAGCTTCAGTGGATGTAATACATTAGAGGTTGGAGAATCCCCAGACGTTTGAATGCCAAAAGTGGTATGTAAGCAAATCTTCAGAATTTGGGATATTATGTTGAAATGTTTGGATACTTGTGAGACTTCCTGTCAATATCTAGATCAGCGTTTCTCAACTTCAGCAAGCTTAAGATGAGTGGAATTTCAACTGGAGGAATTGATGCTGGCTGGGGAATTTTGGAAGTCCACCCATCATAGACTTGCTGAGCTTGAGAAACTATTCTAGATTATTATCCAAATTAGTGATATGTCTCCCAAGAGTGCTTGGAAACGGTGCCCCCATGTGGTGCTCTGTGTCATTCTTCTACTGTTGGAAAACCAGGATGTGACCAGCATAGAAATATGAGCCCACCCACCAACCCTTTAGTGCTAACTGCTTCATATACCTCAGAAGAGATCTAGCTGGCAATTCCCTACTCTGGAGCTTAGGTGGCAGAACATGGTATTGATTCAAACTATTTCAGAAAGTTCTTCACATTGAATTTCTATTCTACTTAGATTGAGTCCCTTCCAGCCCTATGATTCTATGACTGCATAAGCGCACAATCGTGCCTACCGTTCCTGTCCTAATGTACCCATATATTCATACCTCTTTTACTCTTTATTCATGCTTGTACTATAACATATATATTCAATCATGTTTTACTGTTTATACTTCGCTTATAATCATATATGCTTGACAAATAAATAAATACAAATACAAATACATTTACATGTCTGTACACACATGCATGTGCATGGCTACATAAAGCAATACCTCTGCTAGAAATTCCTTCCTGCCTAGTGAACATCATACACTTTGATATGAAGCATAGCAAGTGGTGATGCAGGAAATAAAACATAATGTTTCACCAACAGTCACCTGTTTTTATCCCACGGCCTACAATATTTACTTAAAAGGATGGACTTTTCCCTCACCCAGAGCATGCTTTTTCCTCAAAATTATGTAACTTATACTATATCTATTATTAAATAGCAAGTCTTCCCATTCAAAGGGAGTGTGTATTTTCTAAGGTAATTCTTTCTAAAACAGATTCTTCTCCAGATGCACCCTTTGCACAACTCATTTCCTCTAATGATGTTCCTGAATGTCTCAAAAACATGGCAATGGGTTAATTGTATCATGCTCTGGAGAGGTGGGAAAGCTGAAGGTGACTAATTCAGGAATTTATTTATTTTTTGGTTTTAAAAAAGAATTCACAACGTGACAGCCTTCTTTGCAATTAGCCTTCCTCATCCACTCCAAACATTCTTATATAATAAGCATATTAGAATATCTGACTCAATTTGTCCCATTAATTTTTTTAATACATACAGTACTGTAGGTGGTACTTTCCATCAAGTAAATAATAGCATAGCTTACAACACTGTGCGAATTGTTCCTTTGCTGTTTTTCTGGTTTGCTTCATAGACTGAAGAATTGATTTATTCCCTAGAGACATATTTATTTATTTTTATTTTATTTTATTTTATTTTATTTTATTTTATTTTATTTTATTTATTTTGTTATTCTTATATGCCGCCCAACTCCCGAAGGACTCAGACTATTGAATGAAAAAGAAAGTGATATTGGGTTGGTATGCTCATTAACACTTTCTCTTGTCTTTAAGACTATACTTTTCCATTCCAGTAGGCTCCATTCCAGTGGTGGGTTCCTACCAGTGCGGTCCACTCTATAGCACCGGTAGCGGCCCACTGGTGATGTCACAGTACCGGTGCGGTCGGTTGCCGATGCCTGGGTGCCGCCATTTTTTTTAAAAAAAAATTCTTCTGCTCATGCCCAGAAGCCAAGCTTCCGGCACTGCGCATGCGCTGCCTTCCTACCCCACAGTGAGTCCAAGCAGGGGAGGATGGCTGAGGGAGCGTGTGAGACGCTGAAAGAACGGGCGGCAGGACCTATCTCAGTTCCCCTCCCTTCAGCAGTCCGAGAAGCCACGAACGTGCGGTGATGATCCTAGGCATTTTTGCACGTTTGAGGCTTCTCGAGCTGCTGAGGGGAGGGGGAATGGGCGGCAGGACCTATCTCAGTTCCCCGCCCTTCAGCAGTCTGAGAAGCCACGCGCACCCGGTCACATGGCTGGCAAGCCACACCCACAAAATAAGCCACGCCCACAGAGTGGTTGTAAAAAAATTAGGAACCCGCCCCTGCTCCATTCCCTTTGGTGGGGTTTCCAAATAAAATATGCTTCTCCCCCACATAAACCTGGAAACATTTTTTTGTCTGGGTTTCCAGAGAGAACCCAGTTCAGACACTTAAAGAACGTGACACTATCGTTTGTTCCCATGAAACCAACTATTTAAACACTGAATTATATGTTGAAAAGGACTGACTTTCAGAACTGTCTGAGCTATCTTACCAACCAAATTAATAGAAGCACAAACAGGATTTGAAATAATGATTTGTAACCCACATTCTGAATTTCTTGTCAGCAGCCTGGAAAGCAAAACAGTTTTGATTACTGGGGAAAAAAAACATAAAATCCTCATAGCTTTAGGAAACCACCATGGAGACTGGTCACTAGGATCCTGATTGACCTTCCCCAACTTTACATATTTACTCAAAATAAAGTAAATAGTGGGTCAGCAATGGGCAAGAGACAAAGGCACAGCTTGGCTCTTTTAATAGGTTGAGGAAGGGATATAAGCCTGTTTATTGGAATTGAACATTTCATGACATGGATGGGTAAATAAAGAGAGGTCTTATTGAATCTGTGCTGCTAACATCCAGACTATCAGTAGATGGCAGTAAAGAATTAGAAATTTCTATAGCTCTCTGCTGCCATCTAGCAGTTGTCTGGATTTGCAGCTCGGATCTGACCAAATGGAAATTTAATATCAAGACTATTCTTCTGAACAAATACGGTATTCTCCTCATTAGAGCATATTAGATGTGGATCCCCCCCCCACTTCTTCTGCTATGTTGCCTCCTCAAGCTTCTGTTGCTATGCTGTAACTACTGGAATGTGCTCTACGTGGGACTGTCATTAAATGGTATGTAGAAACTTCAATTAGTAGAATTTGGCAGCCTATTTATTAGCAGGATTGAACAGAACATAAAACACTGGTGTTGAAAGATATCTCCCTTGGCACCCAATCTGTTTCCAGGCAATTCACATGAGCTGGGGTTTGTTTTTGTTTTTTGTTTTGGCCTTTAAAGTCCCAAATAGCTCAGATCTAGTTTACCTCAGTGAACATCATCTTTCATATCAGCCTCCTTGTAATACTAAGGAAGTTGCAGATTTTTTTTTTCCTGACTGTGTCTTTATCCAATCAGAGATGGTCAAAGACCAGGGCCTTTAGAATGAGGTCCCAGTGTTATGCACCTCATCTGAGAAGCAGGATTACAGAATAACAGAGTTGGAAGGGACCTTGGAGGTCTTCTAGTCTAACCCCCTGCTCAGGCAAGAAACCGTATACCAGGGGTCGGCAACCTTAAACACTCAAAGAGCCATTTGGATCCGTTTCCCACAGAAAAGAAAACACCGGGAGCCATAAAACCCTTTTGACATCTAAAATGAAGATAACACTCCATATATCGTTTTTTACCTTTATGCTATGTATAAAAAAACTATAGTGTGTTGCATTTGTGAAATCAATGAACTGCTACAGAGAAAACAAATTTTTATTTCTGCATGCAACAAAAACATTTTGCACTCTGGAAAAAAAGATGGGTCAAAAAGCTCAATAAAACATGTGCCGGCAGGTGTCGCACATTGGCGGTTGTGACGCATATTTTGAGCGACAGGGAGCCGCAGGAGAGGGATGAAAGAGCCACATGTGGCTCCAGAGCCGTGGGTTGCAGACCCCTGCCCTATACCTATACCATTTCGTGAGCTGCGGTGGAGCAGTGGTTAGAATGCAGTACTGCAGGCTACTGCAGATTGGCAGATCGAATCTCACCAGGCTCAAGGTTGACTCAGCCTTCCATCCTTCCGAGGTGGGTAAAATGAGGACACAGATTGTTGGGGGCAATATGCTGACTCTGTAAACCTCTTAGAGAGGGCTGTAAAAGCACTGTGAAGCAGTGTATAAGTCTAAGTGTATAATTGCTATTTCAGACAAATGGCTGTCCAATCTCTTGTAGAAAACCTCCAGTGATGGAGCACCTACAACTTCTGAAGGCAAGCTGTTCCACTGATCAATTGTTCTCACTGTCAGGAAAATTCTCCTTTATTCCAGGTTGCTTCTCTCCTTGATTAGTTTCCATTCATTGCTTTTTATCCTGCCTTCAGGTGCTTTGCAGAATAGGTTGACTCCCTCTTCTTTGTGGCAGCCCCTGAGATATTGGAGCACTGCTGTCATTTTACCCCTAGTCATTCTTTTCATCAAATTAGACATACCCAATCCCTGCAGATGAAGCCATCTCTATTGCAAAGTTGTTGTGTGCTTACAAAGAGTATAACTCTTTTTAAGAAAAAAATATATTCTGGCAGATAATTGAGGGAGTGGGTGAACTAGTTCTGTTGATTTTTTAAAAAGACTATGCATACTTAGTGTATTTATTGGTGATTGTTCTTTGATAAACTATTTTGAAGCCACCTCTGAGTCTTTTCCCTTTTTTTGCCTCTGGTAACCCTGCTTGCTCATTTGGGTGAGCTCCCATACAAGTTTTATAAGCTTTTGTAACCAATAGCTGAGTCCATGGGATGGAACACTGGTAGCTTCAGACCCCTCCCCAGAAGCCTTATGGGTGTTCACATGTTAGCCTTACCACCTTGGTGGCTTGGTAGTTCTGATTGCTATCTCCTATCCTCCAGGAAGGGCCTCACTTGATATTGTCCCTCTAAACCAGGCGTCCCCAAACTTGGCAACTTTAAGACTTGTGGACTTCAACTCCCAGAATTCTCCTATGCTGGCTGGAGAATTCTGGGAGTTGAAGTCCACAAGTCTTAAAGTTGCCAAGTTTGAAGACCTCTGCTCTAAACCCTCTTGTGTAAAACAGATTGGGCTCCTATCTCTTATGCCTTTATGGTGATTAAAAGATAAAAATCAAGGAAGTGAAATGATTTTACCTCCTACCCAGCAGTTTCCATATAGGACAGCAATGGGAGTCAGTTTGGTCTAGTGGCTAAGGTACCAGGCTAGAAACTAGGAGAGCATGGGTTCTAGTCAGAGATCGGATTCAGCAGGTTCTGACCAGTTCTGGAGAACCGGTAGCAGAAATTTTGAGTAGTTCGGAGAACTGGTAAATACCACCTCTGACTGGCCCCACCCCCATCTCTTCTCTGCCTCCCGAGTCCCCGCTGATCGGGAGGAAATGAGGATTTTGCAGTAACCTTCCCCTGCCACGCCCACCAAGCCACGCCCACAGAACCGGTAGTAAAAAAAATTGAATCCCACCATTGGTTCTAGTCCAGTATTAGACATGACAGCCGGTTGGGTGATTTGGATCAGTCACTCACTCTCAGCCCAATCTACCTTACAGGATTGGACTGAGAGTGAGTGACTGATCCAAATCACCCAACCGGCTGTCATGTTACAGGGTTGTTGCTGTAGAGGAAATAGGAGGATAGAGTATTAGGTATATTCATTGCCATAAGTTATTTATATAAATAAAATAAAATAAAGGTGGGATAAAAATCAAGACTGGCAAAAACAATGTCGCAGGGTTACAAGAGATGCCCTGTCCTTTTCCTACAAGCTTTGCAACATCACAAGCCCCTCCCAAAGGTGAAAGAAGTGTGATCCTGCAGACATTGCTTCTCCTGCCTATATAGTGTAGAGAGATGGATGATTCAGCCTTTCCTTCTTTCCTTGGGAGATACACCAATCTTACTAGAGCTAAACAAAATCAAAGGTTTATTTTAAAAAAATAGGTAAAATGTAACTCCTTTTAACTGTAGACATACTGTATAAGGCAAATGGCTAGTGTTGCTAGAGTTACATTGCAGAATTATTTAGATTATAATAGCACAGTCGGTAACTTAAGTGGAACATTGCAAAAGAAAATCCAACTCTAAAAGTAGTTCAGTCGCCCTCTAAGAATAGTATAGACTACGTAAAGATTGAAAATAAAGTATAACAACAACAATAGAGTTGGAAGGGGCCTTGGAGGTCTTCTAGTCCAACCCCCTACTTAGGCAGGAAACCCTACACCACTTCAGACAAATGGTTATTCAACATCTTAAAAACCTCCAGTGTTGGAGCATTCACAACTTCTGGAGGCAAGCTGTTCCACTGATTAACTGAGTCCTAAGAGAGTGGGGCGGCATATAAAAATGGCTAAATAAATAAATAAATAAATAAATAAATAAATAAATAAATAAATAAATAAATAAATAAATAAATAAATAAATAAATAAATAGTTCTGTCAGGAAATTCCTCCTTAGTTCTAGGTTGCTTCTCTCCGTGATTAGTTTCCACCCATTGCTTCTTGTTCTACCCTCAGGTGCTTTGGAGAATAGTTTGACTCCCTCTTCTTTGTGGCAACCCCTGAGATATTGGAACACTGCTATCATGTATCCCCTGGTCCTTCTTTTCATTAAACTAGACATACCCAGTTCCTGCAACCGTTCTTCATATGTTTTAGCCTCCAGTCATTTTTGTTGCTCTTTTCTGCACTCTTTCTAAAGTCTCAACATCCTTTATACATTGTGGTGACCAAAACTGTATGCAGTATTCCAAGTGTGGCCTTACGAAGGCATTATAAAGTGGTATTAACACTTCATGTGATCTTGATTCTATCCCTCTGTTAATGCAGCCTAGTATCTTCATGCCTACCTTAAAAATGGTTAAAATTTGAAATCATACAGAGTTTACTAGTTTGTAGGGAAGAATAAATTACATTTCATTAAGTACAACTCAAAAGAAACAAACATTACATATAATGCAACCTACTGGTTGAGCATTTTAATATATTCCTACAGAGATAGAAGACTCTTGAAATAATTTTTCCCCTGGTTCAATTATTTGGATTGTTGTAGCGTTTAGGGATGTTGCCAATCAGAAGCAATAGGCAAGGAACGATCTTCAAACCCACGGCTATTAGCCTTGATCCTGCAACTTCTTTCTTTGTTTTTAAAAGATCAACTTATTTCTTATATTTTCCACAGAGGGAGGGACTGAAAACAATCTGATTCTGATCTCTATGTATACATGTACCGTGTTTCTTCGAAAATACGACCGAGTCTTATTTTCTTTTGACCCCCCCAAAAAACGGCTAGGCGGTTTTCAAGGGGTGCCTTAATTTTCTCCCTATGATCATCATCTGGCCATTGGGCTGCTTCTTTCACAGCTGAAAAGAGCGAGCGATGCTACCCATGCACCTCGCCTGGCCACCGGGCCGCTTCTTTCACAGCCGAAAAGAGCAAGTGACGTGATCCACGCGCCTGGCCTGGCTACCGGGCTGCTTCTTTCGTGGCCGAAAAGAGCGAGTGACGCGACTCACATGCCTCATGCACCCTTGCCTACCTGTAACGGTCACTCCAGCTAACGTCCACCTGAAAAAGCCTGCCGTCGTCCACTCCGGCAAGCCTGGCCGTGCATGGGCATAAATAGGGCCAAATTTTGGTGGTAGGGCTTAATTTTAACGCATGCGCACAAAATAATGCTGGGCCTTCTTTTGGGGGTGGGTCGTGTTTTAGGAGAAACACGGTAGGCATAATATCTTTGTCTCAGGGATATGGATTGTATGTCTCAGTGAACAGCTTATGCAGGGACAATAACTTTGAATATGCTTTCAATTTATATAACCTCAGTCCATTTCACCTGTATAATGAAAATCTACCAACATATTGGGGGGAAAACCCACCTGTGTATTCTATGCTTATCTGCCATTTCTCTTCCTCCCAAATCCCTTTATAAGGTAGTCCTCGACTTATGACCACAATCAACCCCCAAATTTCGGTTGCTAAGTGAAACATTTGTTAAGCCCCATTTTACAATTTTTCTTGCCATAATTAAGTGAACTGCTGCAGTTGTTCATTTAGTAACATGGTTGTTAAGTGACTTTGTCAGGTCGCAAAAGGTGAATACATGACCCCAGGATACTGCAACTGTCATAAATATGAGTCAGTTGCCAAGTGCCTGAATTTTGATCACTTGATCATGGGGATGCTGCAATGGTCGTAAGTGTGAAAAATGGTCATAAGTCACTTTTTTCAGTGCCGTTGTAACTTTGAATGACCACTAAACAAACTGTTGTAAACTGAGGACTACCTGCATTTTAATCATGCCATGAGTAAACTATTTATCACAGTTTGGAACTGCCCATCTCAGAAAAAATTACTGTTTGAATAGAAACACCATACAGCAGGGGTGGCCAAACTATGGTTCTTTGAGGACCTGTGGACTTCAACTCCCAGAATTCCTGAGCCAGCCATGCATGCATGGCTAGCTCAAGAATTCTGGGAGTTGAAGTCCACAGGTCCTCAAAGAACCATAGTTTGGCCATCCATGCCATACAGTAATATTCTTTGTTTGCCTTTGCCTTAGTCTGTTTATGAAGTCAATCTTTCAGGTTTGTAGCTGACAGGTGAACCTGATCATTGGGGCTTAATGAACTAATTATGGGTTAACATGATGCATAACTTGCATCACTGTAGTACCGTGATGGCGAACCTATGGCACACGTGCCCAAAGTGGCACGCAAAGCCATGTCACCCGGCACGAGCAGCCTTGCCGGTTTGTCTTCCGGGTTTTTGGCATGCATGCATGCCCGACAATCAGCTGTCCTTCACACACGCGGCAGTGCCGAAAACCAGTGTGCGCATGCGCACCGGCCAGCTGATTGTCGGGTACACATGCACACCAGAACCCAGAAGTTCGGCTTTTCCAGAGCGTGATCCCTTCGTGCGTGAGGCAGTGCCGAAAACCGGCCTGCACATGCACACCGGCCAGCTGATTGTCGGGCGTGCATGCACGCTAGAACCTGGAAGTTCAGCTTTTCCGGAGCGTGGCCGCGATGAGCGCGCGCACATTTTCGGCACTCGGTGCCAAAAAGATTCGCCATCACTGCTGTAGTACATCTTTTCTTTCCACCCATTAATTTTCTGACCTTCTTACAAAACTTGTAGATTGACTTTAGAATGTTTGCATGTTTCTTGTGGCTCCTTGTGCAGCTGCTGCTCCTGCCAAGATCATAAACTCTCCATGGTTTTGCTTCTGACATTGCAAAAGACGATGCTGTGTCTGAAGGACTGCTAGCTACTGTGCGGCACACAGATCATGCTCATAGGTGATTCAAGGTGTGACAGAGATGCACTGCTGTTTAAATGCTGAAGATTGCTTCTAAGTATGCAATTAAACATTTGCATTACATGCATTTTTGTAAATAAGTATCTCCATTTCTTCTCTTCTTTACTGCTGTATTCGGTGACCAGCCTGACTTCTCAGTGATCCAGCTGGCCAGGAGACTAGTTGGGAATTTAATTCTGTCACAGCTATTTTCAATTTTATTTTTCAACAATTTTATTGTTCTGAGACAATTTTACATCTGAGGTCTCCCCCACATATGTATGGCGTTGTATGTCTTTCTTTTTAACTTTTTAAAATTGTTTTTAATGATTTTATTGTTTGGTGTTCTTTAAAATGCTGTACGCTGCCCTGAGTCCTTAGGGAGTAGGGCGGCATAGAAGAATTCCCAAATAAATAACTAAATAACTAAATAACTAAATAACTAAATAACTAAATAACCAAATAACCAAATAACCAAATAAATAAATAAATAAATAAATAAATAAATAAATAAATAAATAAATAAATAAATAAATAAATAAATAAATAAATAAATAAATAAATAAATAAACAAACAAACAAACAAACAAACAAACAAACAAATAACCAACCAACCAACCAACCAACCAACCAACCAACCAACCAACCAACCAACCAACCAACCAACCAACCAACCAACCAACCAACCAACCTCTGGTGCAAACTGCATTTATCTGGATGGGTCAGGAAGTGGAAGACTGAAACAGGGCACACAGGGGAAGACAAAGGAATGGTCCAATCCGATGCAAGAAGAGCCCCCGAATGTAAGCTTGTTCTCTTCCTGCTCAAGACACTTTACCCGGTCTGAAGTAGAATCATAATAACTAAACTCTACTTTGTTTAGTTTGGGCAGAGTGTGATGTGTGAACTTGTGATTTGTGAGTCAAAGGTATAGGTGAATTATGCTTGTTCAATAAATCATGGCCTAGTCAGTGCAATGTGTGAATCCTTTTGGGCAAATCAGACCCAGAACAATAGCCCAGTTGCTTTCCAGTTGGGAGAAAGCCTTCATAGATGTGTACTCAATTGGAGGCCTGCTTTTGACAGTCCCAAAGGCCAAGGGAGCTATATAGGCCGATGTGAAACTGCAGCACTGATTCCTTCATTTCGTCTGCTTGTTTCTTAGAACTACTGTAGAGTGAGTGATGGCAGCTGGGCCTTTTGTTTTAGCTTTAACTGATTGGTCTGGAAGAAGGCTCCTCCCCCTCTCTCCAATTTCCCCAAGAAAGCTCAGTGAGAGAAAGCTTTGTGAGAGGGCTGAATGATAGATTGAAGTAGAGAAGGGGTAACAGGCGAGTCATAGATGGATGACACCCTGTGCTATGGGGGCGGGAAACGGGAGAGAATGATGTTATTTGTCTGTGGTGAGTCTAGGGGGACTTGTGCAAGCCAAATACCTCCCAGATAACCATCTTCACTAGTTTAAGGTGTGGTCAATGATTGGTAGTTTGCAGGGTTGCTAGCTTAACCTCTTTGGGACATAAATATTACTTTGAAATATTTAGTCAAAGCTAAGCTTGTCAGATTTACTCAGATTTTTTTTAAACTTTGATTATTTTATATTTCATTTTATGCATAAGTGAGTGCAAGGAATAACCTCTGAGTGGCAGATCTCTTGAGGTGGGATTGATTTAGAATGCCATCTACCCAGCCAAAGATGAGAGACATCCTGCTCTGAAAGAATAATACCATTATACCCTTTTATTATAAGATTTGTTGATCTAGGACAGAGGTGGGGAATGATGGTCCCCTTTATGACTTTTGAACTTCAACTCCCAGAATTCCTGAGCCAGCATGGCTAGCTCAGGAATTCTGGGACTTGAAGTCCATAAGTCATAAAAGAGCCATCGGTACCCACCCTTGATCTAGGATAGCTATCGGCTGTTAATTTTTGTAAAAAATATTTGCAATAACCTAAGCCAGGATTATTAAAACCATCCATATATCCAAAGAAATCCATTAAGAGGCTACGAAGAAGTCCACATTAATGAACAAGGTCACAGATTTTTTTTTTACTTGCAGCTTAAATCCATATAATCTCTTTGTATTTCAGTCCAATCCAATTCAAAATCCTCTTATCTTCTATCACCAAAACAGTGCACCATGAAACACAACAGCACAACACACAATGCTTTCAAGTCCTTTCAAGCTCCTAGTTATCTTCTTATGAGTAAGGTCAATCTCCAGCTGTCAGCAAATTCAAGCTTTCCATAGTCTGTTGCAATATTTTCTTTTAACCAGCAGATGGCATTGCCGGTTTCCCAATATAACAAAACAACTCTTTTACAAAAGTCTCCAAAGTACTTAAATCCACTTAGCACTTATAAGATATTTTCTTCAAATTCTTTATTCTTTTTCAGTCTCTTTAACTTCCACCAAGTCCAATTATAAAGACATCCTCAAATTTGGGCTTTTAAACTTGTTCCTTTAACTCTCTCTATGGTATTTCCAATTGCTAGATAGCTGCTCACTCCATTTTAGAGTCTCTTTTGTCTCCTTTTAAATTTTAAATTTCTTCTTTTTATCATTAAATCAGCCAAACACTCACCCAGCTTCAGCACTTCTTCACCTCTCTCTAGCACAAACACTTAGATCTTGTCACCCAGGCAATCCACGATCTCTCCATTTCAATCATTCCGATCATGGCCGTCCCAGCTAATGGCGACAGAGTCATCTTCCACAGCTGCTGGCCGAGAGGCTGGTGCCAGCTCCCTGGTGGGTTTGTAAGCCCTCACCACCACCACCAACTGGTGCCTCTTTTCTTCACCGCCCCTCCAGGGCGGATCTGACCTGGTTCCACTCCAGTTCCAGGTCTCCAAACAGCTGGGATTCAGGGTTTCCCGCGGAGCGCAGGAGACACTTGTAGCTTGGCCACACCCCTTCCTCTGTATAATTATCATTTTTAAAGGTCTTTATACAAGATTATATAATTTATAAATTGGATTTTTTGTAGTAGAGATTTTAGATAATTAGGGGTTCTTTTTTATTATTGTATATTGGGAAGTTGGTAATGTTATTAACCAATGAATGGAAGTGTAGTGATAAGATTAGAATTTGTTTAAATATGGAGAATGAGTTAAAATAAGAAATTGAGTAATAAAGTTGAAAGGGAGATATGAAATAGGAAAAGAGATCAGAAATTTAGGGCATTTAGAAATGACAGAATAAAAAAAATGAGTAAAGATATAAATTCAGGAAAGGGAGGAGTATGGCCTAAAATTAAGAGGTACAAGAGACAATGAATATGTCTGGAACATAAGCTATAGCAATTAATTTGGAAGAAAATTGAAAATTAAAGGTGGTAGACCCAGGTGACAAAAATAGGAGGCAAGGAGGCAGCTCTCTCTCTCTCTCTCTCTCTCTCTCTCTCTCTCTCTCTCTCTCTCTCTCTCTCTCTCTCTCTCTCTCTCTCTCTCTCTCTCTCTATATATATATATATATATATATATGGATAAAGGAAGATATAACTTTTAAGAGTAGCACCGATGTTGGAATGAAGTCAGGGTTTTGAATAGCTCGTCTGTTAACTATAAAATAGATTATGATTAGATGTACTCTGGGAAGGACAAGAGGGAGGAAGAGGAAGTAGAAAGGAAGGGGAGAGAGGGAGGAGGGAAGTAGGAAAGAGGGAGAGAGGGAGAAAGAAGGTAGAGGGAAGAGAAGGAGATAGAGGGAGGGGAGTAGTATGAAATATAGAAGGAAAACAGATGGGAGATAAAAGTACAAAAGGTGCAAATTTAGGATATTTGTTTATGGCATTTTGGACAGAAATGTATAATTATGTATGTTTTGCTATTATGGTATATGTATGGAAGTTTATGTAAAGGTGAAAAAATAAAAAATTCTTTAAAAAAAAGAAAAAAAAGAAGGTGAATTACCTGTTAGGGCCGTGATGGCGAACCTATGGCACGGGTGCCACAAGTGGCACGTGGAGCCATATCGGTGGGCACGCGAGCTCAGGTCCGGCGTGCATGTGTGCACCATCCGGCTGATTTTCGGGCCTTCTGGGCCCACTGGGAGTCGGGAAACAGGCTGTTTCCAGCCTCCAGAGGGGGTGGGGAAGGCCGTTTTCGCCCTCCCCAGGCTCCTAGAAAGGCTCTGGAGCCTGGGGAGAGCGAAAAATGGGTGTGCCATTGCATACTGGGAGCAGGGGGGTCATGCATGCATGTGCGGGGGTGCATGGAATTATGAGTATGGGCATGCACACACGTGATCCCCCGCATTCCCCCCCCTTTTGGCACGCGAACCAAAAAAGATTCGCCATCACTGTGTTAGGGTATTCAAGTAGATATTGATGGATCTTTAATATGTGTTGTGCAAGGAAAAAGAAAGGTAAGAGTTATGGATGATATTCCGTCCATTTCTTGCATTTTTCCTGATCTCCAGAAGGGTGTTTTCTAGAAGTATCCTCCTTGCAGTGTCCTCCCACCCCACCCCAATTTTATGAGCACTTAAGATAGAAAAGTCTTGGTCATGACAGCACTGAGGGCTTTGCACCATTTCTGAGCAGGTCAAAATGTCTTCATTACATAGACTCAATTGGTGGTTTTTTTTTAATATTCAGGAAAAGATTTGGATTTCTTGTCTGTTAAGACAACAAACACTTCCATTTAGTAACTGCTATATAAAGAGTTATATATAAATTATTCTATGCGCCCCAGATGCTTGTTTTTTTGAAGCTTGTTCTTTCCTAATACACTCTGACAAACTTATATGTTAAGCATTTCAAAAGAGTTTGCATGATACATTTCAAGTGTAGTGAGAGGGTTGTGTGCTGTTCACAGATTTTTGAAAATTTCACATTGGCCAAAAATAGCTGTTTTGATCTTTTTTTGTTGTGTGTGTGTGTGTGTGTGTGTGTGTGTGTGTGTGTGTGTGTGTGTGTGTCTGTCTGTTTGGAGAAGATTTCTGAGAATACAATCGCATTACTTACAGACAGTAATGGACAGCCAATGGACCTTCGAACAAATTAACCCAGTGTTCTCATTCAAGGCACAAATGACCAGGTTCAAATTATCCTACTCTACACACATTACAAGAAGATTTAGACCTCTGGAGAAGGCTTTAATGTAGAGAAGGTAGAAGGAAAGAGAAGAAGAGGGAGACCAAGCAGCAGGGGTGTGCTCCTCCCGGTTCGGACCGGATAGCCCGAACCGGTGGCGACCCGCTTGTGACATCACTGTCGGTGCCGTTCCATGCACGCCGCCATCTTTTTTTTATTTTTCCCCTTCCGCAACTTGAAAAAGGCCCCCCCCGCCCGCCCACGGGTGAATTCTGTCCTTTATTTCTTCACCCGAAGCACAACTGATGAGCTCCTCGGCTGTGTTTTGGGCTAATTCCTGCTTCTGAGCATGCATGGAAGCCAACAGGGGACGAGCACACGTCCATGAGTGGAGCAAGCACGCGTGCTCAAAACATCATGATGTGAACCGGTGGCGAAGGTAAGTGGAACCCACCCCTGCCAAGCAGCAAGGTTGGATACACTCAGTTACAGTGGTGATGTGTGCTGTGGTGGAGGATTAGATTAGGGACAGCTATGACTGTAAATAATTGTTATAATGGTTATGACCGTATAATCTTATAACCTTTTCCAGCATTTTTCTATAAAGAAACTGGTGAAACTTTTTTTTATGGCAAATATCTAAACATAGTCATTGTGCATGGTGAATCCAATATGCTGTCATCTTAAAATGTAGTTTACTATTTTATAGTTTGCTTTTTCATGTGAATCCAGGAATTGTAATAACAACAAATAATATCATTCAGACACTGAATGAGAGTTATCAGGATGGCTTCTAAAATTCATAACTTAAGAACCTGCCTCCAAACTCATCACAATAAATAGTATTTTGGTTGACCGACTGCATAGTGAGACTATCTTCAGGTGACCACTAAGAAATCTTAGCAAGCCATCATATCCTACAGGTAGTCCTCAACTTATGATCATAATTGAGCCCAAAATTTCTGTGTCTATGCGAGACAGTTAAGTGAATTTTGCCCCATTTTGCGACCTTTCTTGCCCCAGTTGTAAAGTGAATCACTGTAGTTGTTAAATTAGTAACACAGTTGTTAAGTGAATCTGGCTTCCCCACTGACTTTGCTTGTCAGAATGGGGGGTCACAGAAGGGGGGGGGTCAGACGACCTGGGGACACTGCTACCGTCATAAATATGAGTGTGTGGCCAAGCATCTGAATCATGTAGAAATGCTGCAATGGTCATAAGTGTGAAAATGATAACAAGATACCTTTTTCAGTACTGTTGTAACCTCAAACAATCATTAAATGAACTGTTGTAGGTCGAGGACTACCTGTATTTGTCTTCCTTTTTAAAAATCACTATTTTTAAAAAAATGGGCATCTTTCTAACTCATTCTTTTGTCACTGCCTTGCTCTTTCTCATTTACTATTCATACATTCATCTGAAAGACTGATTATATTTTTAACCTTGGATTCAAAAACCAGTCCTCTTTTGCTGGGCTGGAGCAACTGAACTCTTAAGTATCATCTTATAGCCCAAATTATTTTCTAGAATGGAAACACAGGCATTAGTGTCTGAACAGTTGTTGCAAATTAAGGGAGGAAAGGGGATGGGAAGATCTCAATTTGAATAGTATCTTCACTTTACTGATTTCCTTTACTGATCTCCAAAGATAGACACGACCCACTTGGTTAAATTAAGTCCATGGATGTCGTTTGCACTATTGAGGCTCCAAGATCAGCATTCCCATGATCTGGTCAAGCAGAAAGCAGGTGGACCATATTCAACTGGTGGTGTTCAATTCCAATTCAAATCATGCTTGTAATATGAACACTAGAGGGCAGTCTGACACTGCTGCAGTAGTTGTGAGAATGTGTAGCGCCAATCAGCTCCTTCATCCATACTTCTGGTACTAGTTTTAGTTGGTCAAGGGAGGAGGTGTAGTGCACCCACACAAAGGGTAAACAAATGAAACAAACAAAACATTAAAAAGTTATATTTATGTAGTTACTTACCAAGAACATCTAAATTATATTAAAGTAACCAAAATATATTTATCCCAAAGCTGCTTTTTCAAGGGGCAACTGGGTTTTCTGGTTTTTCTTTGAAGACATTGTTTCGCTTCTCATCCTGGATGTTCTTCATCCAGAGCTGAAGAACATCTTCAAAGAAAAACCAGAAAGTCCAGTTGCCTCTTGAAAAAGCACCTTTGGGACAGTAGTGGGTTGTAAATCCCGTCGCTACCGGTTCGCTCGCGTGCGCGCACAGAGGTGTCCTGGGCGGGGGTCCAGAGCCTCCCACCGCCGCCGCTACCGGATCGCTGATCTGGGCCGAATCAGTAGCAACCCACCACTGCTTTGGGACAACTATGACCTGGATAACTGAGAATCTCCATTGACAAAATATCTTTACAATCCCAAAGGCATGTCACAACTTTTGAAGACCTCTAAAGTTTGGAAATTGAAAGTTGAAAAATTTGACACACCCTAGACCAGGGGTCGGCAACCTTAAACACTCAAAGAGCCACAAAGGTCCTAACCGGAAGCTCCCCGTTCAATTCTGGAGCTAACCAGAAGTCCGGTTCCCCCACCATAGAGTCTCCTCCTAGCGCGGTGTCCTTTTTCCTCTACCAGTCCTAACCGAAAGCCCTATCAATTGTGGAGCTGACCGGAAAACCCGCCCCTTGCCATAGAGCCTCCTCCTTACATGCCCTGCTTCCCCCCTCCGCCAACTGGAAGCTCCTCTCAAAATTGTGGTGCCAACCGGCGACAGGGAGCTGCAACAGAGGGATGAAAGAGCCACATGCGGCTCCAGAGCCGCAGGTTGCTGACCCCTGCCCTAGACATTATCTGAAATATTTTGTGACCTCTGGATCATCAAACAACACACAACAGGTGATCATCCTTTGAAAAGTCTTCTGGCCTCTGGTGATCTTCACACTCATTAGCAGTGAAGGACAGACTTTGGTTAAAAATTGAGGACCCTAAGGGACAGAGACAAGGAGAAAATAAAATGAAAAAGTAAAAAGGATGATGTCTCATACTCCAAAATCATCTTTGATGCAGAATATTTGAAGCCATTTAACCCAATCAAATTAATGTATTTTGTTTTGTGCGTGAGAAGAGATTATTCAGACGAGACAGTTTTCTAAGGACAGATGGGATGGCGATAACCTGGACAGATTAAAAGCTGACACAGTCTTGTGTAGGATATCCCTATTATTTTCCCTGCAATCTTGTACATAGTTTTCTTGGCCTAAAAGCCTCAGAACTCTAACTTCTGAGCATGTGTGCTTCAGAATGCACTCAAAATATCATTCCACAAAATCAGTTTGAGTACAGAGACAGAGAAGTCATGGTATATAGATAATGGGATATGTATGTAGTGACCAAATTTTCTTGGAAAACATAAAGAACAAACCCGAAAAAGGGACAAAGCTGAAAGAGATTCATAAGGATAAAAAATTGCTTTGTTTAGATAGACAGATGATTGACACCACAAGTCTCCTTTCCAAATTTTGAAAACTTTTTATAAAATAGAAAATGATGGGCAGTGGCCTTCCCCAACATTCTCTCTAATAGATCACCCGTGCTAATTTAAAAAGAAATCTCAGAGCTCCAGGGCAGATGAGCAAGAACAGCAGGAACGTATCTTCTCACTGTGTTGCCAATCATTTCAGGGAGACATTTTGTCCTGTAAAAATGACTCTTGCATACAGAAAGTAGTAGCATTAACATCCTACACCAGTTTGAATGGGGAGTTTGTCTCGCTGAACCCTGTAGGGAGCTGCACTGCAATTCCCTTCCTCCAGTGGCGGGTTCCTAATTTTTTTACTGCCACTCTGTGGGCGTGGCTTATTTTGTGGGTGTGGCTTGCCAGCCATGTGACCGGGTGGACATGGCTTCTCGGACTGCTGAAGGGAGGGGAACTGAGATAGGTCCTGCTGCCCAATCTTCCTCCCCTCAGCAGCTCGAGAAGCCTCGAACATGCAAAAATGCCTAGGATCATCACCGCGCATTCGTGGCTTCTCGGCCTACTGAAGGGAGGGGAATGGAGATAGCTCCTGCCACCCGTTCTTTCAGCGCTCCCTCAGCCATCCTCCCCTGCTTGGACTCACTGTGGGGTAGGAAGGCAGCGCATGAGCAGTGCCGGAAACTCGGCTTCTGGGCATGTGCAGAAGAAAATTTTTTTAAAAATGGCGGCGCCCAGACACCGGCAACCGACTGCACCGGTACTGTGACATCACCAGCGGGCCGCTACCAGTGCTATAGAGTGGACCGCACTGGTAGGAACCCACCACTGCCTTCCTCCATCGATAGTCAGTCTTGATTTCAAATATATTGAATTGAAGTTGATTTCAAATATATTGAACTGAAGTTTCTGCGACCACAACGTGTCACTGAACCTTATACAATATTTATATTGTATAATATAGGAGTAGTAGATATGTTCACTGCCTTGAGTTATTTGTAAAAGTAAAAAAAAGTTGGGATATAAAAACCAAACAAGAAAACCAAACAAGCCAAGAGGTACATGAATGTATTTTTGGTTAAGAAAAATACTGGTTTTGTGAAGGCCACACAATGAGGCTGTGGTTGGACTAGTATTAGACCATTTCCTCCCACTCTTCCTCCCCCATGGCCAATTTCAGCACCTTAGCTGCATTGGTCAACTTGATTCTAAGGATTCTGATGTCCTTGTACTACGAGCCAGGCTGAAAGCCAACAACATCAAAGTGCTAGTTGAAAATAGAACATTGCCTCCCCACTCCCATTTATCCCTACATTACAACCATTTGAAATCGCTGTGATATGCAGATAAGTAGGAGAGGGAGCCACGGAGCTGTCAGAATTGGGGAGGCCTTTGGAGACTCCATATTTATGGTCTCCAGGTGTTCTACCCTTTCCCTACAGAAACATGTACTTGTTTTTTCATTCCCCCCCAATTTCTCTCGCTGGAGGGGAAGATCAGAAAGAGGGAGGGAGAGAATCAGTCACTCAATTAGTAGAGGATGAAGAGAGCACACTCTTATCTGATTATTTAAAAATAAAAACTACAGTATGGCTGCGGCTGATCGAAGAGCCCTCCTTACTGCAGGCTCCTGAACTTTATTCCAGCAGCTCAATGTTTCCCCAACTGTACAAGAAAGAAGATTTATTACTTGCTAACTCTTTAAACTTTCTGGGCAAATTGGCAAAAAGAAGGATTACCATACCCTTTACTGATGAAGACCTTGAGGCAAACTAATCTTATTAGTTTCTTATTGTAAATAAGAAATGTACAATAGCGGTGTGAGGCACATTATAGGTACGGCAATTATCCAGCTCAGCTCGGCTGCTTTGGAGCAGAAAGATGTCCTCCCTTCCCTTTCTGTCTCCTCAGAGCTTTATAAGCAGAGCACTTTATAGGCAGAGCACTGAGTGGACCTTCAGCGGCAGCCAAGTCTCCGCTCTCTGAGATGGGGCCCAGAGTTGCAGGATGGATGGTCAGAAACGAGAAGGGATGCAGGCAAAGGTCATAAAAGTCCAGGGCTGAAGTTTATACAAATTAGAAAATAATGGATTAAGGCCATAGAGCATATTTTCACAGGAGGGAAAAAAATGTTTGGGTCATTAATTCTAACTTTTTGAGTAACAAGCTCCACACCAAAGCTAAGAAATGCATGGATTTTTGGCTTCAGCTTGGATTGGGCTGGGTGGGTAAGAAACAGCAACACAAAGTTGCTGTCCCTTTAAAGAGTGAGAAGCCATGAGTCCAAGATCTCCTTGGCACAGAGGTGGCCTAGATGAAAGAAGTGAGATGACAAGCCTTATTAATAATGGGTAAACATACACTAGCTGTGGAGTGAAATGATTAACGCACAAAGCTGGAGCAGAGAGAGAAGCAGCAGCTGCTACTGGTTGGACCAAGATGTGGAGTGCACTGATGTAGGAAACTGAGTTGCCTAAGGGGTCCCAAAGTAACCACCAACAATCTGGGTCATTCCTGAATTCCTCCTTTTCCACATCCCACTGGGAGATACTATGCAGTCGTGAGATATGAAAGGCTCTGTTGAGGGATTTATTTTTTTTTTGGAGCCAGATGTAACATAGGATGTTGGAATTATAGTTTGAAAAAGCCCGGATGAAAACAAAAGTTTACATAAATATGTCTTATAGGGATAGTAGATCGTGGAATTGTAGAATTGAAAGGGATCTTGAAGGTCATCTGCTCCAACCTCCTGCTCAGGGCACGATTCACTATGGCATTGCTGGCGGCGTACAATTACCAACTAGTCTATCGCCCTGGAAAAGAACTAGGAAATGCCGATGGCCTCAGCCGCTGCCCGCTCCCAGTCGCGGTCCAAGATCCAGCCCCAGCAGCCTCTTGTCTTGTTGATAGAAGAATTCAGGGCCCCCTGTAATGGCAGCAGATATTGCAAAATGCTCAGCTAGGGATCATGTAATCGCACAAGTACTGGATTGGGTGCGAAGGGGGTGGCCGCAAGCACAGGTACCCATTGAATTCCTACCCTAAGACGAGACAGCAAGAGCTGTCCGTTTTGAAGGGCTACTTATTGTGGGGAAGCAGGGTAGTGGTCCCTCCCAAACTACAAACGTCAATTCTACAATGCCTGCATGAGGGTCAACCTGGCATAGTCAGGATGAAGGCATTAGTACGCAGTTATGTTTGGTGGCCAAAACTGGACCAGGCAATCTTTGACTGGGTTGCGGGATGCCAGCACTGTCAACAGTCCTGCCCAGGGTCATCAGCAGCCCCAGTCAGGGAGTGGGAGACCCCCCAAAGCCCCGTGGTCTCGGATCCATATAGACTTCGCTGGGCCATTCCAGGGGCAGACCAGGGGTGGGTTCCTACCAGTGCGGTCCAGTGCGTAGCTCCGGTAGGAACTCGCCAATAGCGCAATTTGTACGTGACTGCTCCGGTACCGTCTCCACCAGGCAGTTGCGCACATCACCATCTTTTTTATGATTTTTGGGGCAATTTTGCTTCTGCGCATGCGCAGAAACAAAATCGTGCCGAAATCTTGCGAGGGGATGCACGCGCGCGAGAGATTTTGGCGAGATTTTGCTTCTGCGCATGTGTGGAAGCAAAATCGTGTTGAAATCTCTCTCACGCATCCCCTCGTGAGATTTTGGTGAGATTTTGCTTCCGCGCATACGCAGAAGCAAAATCGTGTGAGAAGGCGTGCACGCGCATAGCATGCGCACGCACGCACAAAGCATGGAGAAATGCAGAGCAGCGCACCGGTCTTGGTAAGTAAGCAACTCGCCCCTGGGGCAGACCTTTTTAACGGTGGTTGATGCCTATTCCAAATGGGTGGAAATAGCTCTTATGGCATCAACCACATCCGAAGCCGTAATTAGAATTTTACAGAAATTGTTTGCCACCCACGGGCTGCCCAATGTATTGTTCTCAGATAACGTCCCACAATTCACCTCGGCCACATTCCAGGTGTTCCTCGCACGGCACGGAATTTGGCATGCCCAGGTGGCCCTGTTTCACCCTGCCAGTAATGGTATGGTAGAACGTGCGGTCCGGTCAGCTAAGGACATTTTGGCCAAACTAAGGTCAGGGGACTGACAGGAGAAAATCGCTAAATACCTCCTGGCACAACATACAACTCCATGCCCATCAACCAATTGCAGCCCTGCTGAGTTACTGATGGGCCGATGACTCCGGATGGCTCTGGATAGTCTGCACCCAAGCTACTCGTCAGATACCCCCCTGGACTCGACCAGCCAGGTCAGAACTTTCAAAATAGGAGATGGGGTATATGCTTGGAACTATGGGGGGGGGAACCCCAGTGGCTACCGGGACACATAACCATTGTAAACTGGACCCTGTTCTTATAGAGTCCAGCTCGAAGACGGAAGGAACTGGCGTCGCCACATTGATCAGCTTCGAGGGCGACTGTTCACCTACAGCTCACAGCCAGACTGGCCCCCACCCAATCTAATTACCGATGCGGCTTCCACTGACAACTTTTTTCCATGAAACAACTATAATGCTCCTTCCCATACAACAGTCTCGCTGCCAGACTCACCTGCTGAAACAGGCCTTCTTCCTCCAGTGGATCCGCCCAATGAGAATTCCTCGCAGTCGCCGGGAGTTCCATAGATGCCGGCGCAGCATCCTCCTCCTTCTGAGGTTGCTCCTGAACTGCGTCGATCTGGGCGGAGCCGCTGGCCTCCCACGTATTTACAAGACTATGCATGCGCCATCCAGGAGGGAAGGGGTGTTGTGTCCTCAAATCCACGCTGGTGTTCAGGCACGCACGCTAATGTGGAAGCGTCTCCTATTGGATGAGCCGTGACAGCTCAGCCGGCGGGATAATAAACCAGCGCCATTGGCTAAGCCATTTGACAGCTGCTATATAAATAGCTGCCTGACAGAAAGTTGTTGTTTCCGGTTTCGGAGTTGCTTGTTGCAGTTTGCATGTTAGCTGTTACCCTATTAAAAGGGATTTACTTTGAAACCTGTCTCGCCTCAGTTCCTATCCACCATGGTTCTCCCGAACAGAACAACTGTCCTTTTTAAATTGGCGTGACCAAAACTGGACAAAGTATTCCGAGTGAGATTTGACCAGGGCAGTGAAGGCTAAATTCCTAACCTCCTATGTTATTTGCCTTTTTCATAGCTGCATCATACGTCTGCTCGTGCTTAGTTTGTGGTCAACAAGAAGAGCCGGATTCTTTTCACGTGTAGTTCTAAGTAAGCTATTTTTGTAAGGTAAGATACCTTAGCATGAAGTTTGAACTGTGCTTTATTCAACGCACCATATGGAAGCAAACTATATCTTAATGCCTTGTGAAAACCAGTCTTTGAATCTGATTGTGTGAGACAGTGGCTCTGGTATATCTCCGAATTTCTGGAAAGATTCTCTTCTCAACAAGCACACATCTTCAGTCTTAAAGAAGAAGTAGCAGAAGAAATGGCTACAAGAGATAAAAGAATCAAGAACCACAATGCTGAGAAAGAGGACTGATGCAAAGTCAATCACTGGCATAGGCAGGTATGTCTGAAATCTTTAGTTATTATTTATTTATATATCAAATTTAGAAACTGCCCACCTCGCTCACAAAGCCTTGGAGACAATGTGAGGTAAATGAACAAGTTTCCATTTAGGAAGGTTTCTAATAGGAAATAGACGCCCATGATTGACAGGTTGTGCTTCAGTAATAGCCAATAACCTGGGGAGAATCTGGCTTTCGATTAGCTGTGCTTTAGGAGTTGTTTTCTTTGGTTTTAGATTAACAACTGATTATTTCACACGAAGGGCGATGAAAAGTGATGGAGCGTGAGGTGGCCCACCCGATTGGAGATCATTTCTGCTCAGACAGGCAGAGAAAATACTGCCCTGATGTATCACTGCTGCAATTCGGCATCTGCTGCGGGGGTTCGGGATGGGTCCCCTGCATAGGTGGATAAAAATGGAACGTCTAGTCTACCTGAAATGCAGTGATCTCACCAGGCGGTGGCCTGCAGGGGACCACTTGGCTTTGTAAGGCTTAAAAATAATCAGTGAGTGGGAGCCTTCTGCAGAGATAGCAAGACATTGGTGGGAGGGAGGAAGGGAGGGATGTCAGTGGTGGGCATTTAGCTTTTCCTTTGCAGGGCACGTTCTGAAACACAGGGAGTTTTCAAAGGTAAAGGAGGGCAAATGACCAGGGTCTAATCCAGTGGTTCCCAATCTGTTTTTGGCCATGCCTCACTTAAGCATCTCTAAAATCCTGATGCCCCCCCCCCCCGGTGACATATAATTCTTACTATTCAAAAAGTGAACTCCTACTCACGCGGAGGAAGCCTAAAAGGCTTTAACTTGGTTTAAACAAGGTTCCAATTGCCCCCATTAAAAATCAAATTGCCTCCCTGTGGGGCGTGGGCCCCGCGTTGGGAACTACTGGTCTAATCCCTGTTTGGTGAACTGGGGGAAATTGCATCTGCTCTCTGGCACCCCTTTGCTGCCGTCATTAACCGAATCCCACCAGTCATCAGACAAGGTGGCTTGTCTGATGACTGACTATCCTGACTAGGTGGCTCAGTGGCTAAGACACTGAGCTTGTCAATCAGAAAGGTCGGCAGTTTGGCGGTTCGAATCCCTAGTATACGTCTCCTGCATGAGCAGGGGATTGGACTAGATGACCTCCAAGATCCCTTCCAACTCTGTTACTGTGAAGGATGCACTCTGAACCAAGGCACTCCCAGTTTGGTCTCTCCCAGCCCTAAGCCTGAGTATGAGCCTCCTCTTCAACTCCCCCTACCCACTTATCTCCCCCTCAGTCGCTGCCCTTTTGGAGACCGGACTTAGGAAGGAAGAAGGCCTGAAAAGGCCAGCAACTGCCTCGCATGGGGTCAGGCTGGGGGATGCTTTGTCAGCAGCAGGAGGAAGATGGCGAAGGTCAGCTGGAGCCAGGTGGGTGACAGGGTCGGCAAGTGCAAGGTGACAGGGCTGGCCTGGCAGGGTAAGTAGAGCGCAGGCCAGCAGAATGCAGGGCGGTAGCGGCAGCTGGGGCTTTGCACTGTAGCACAATGGGGATGCTGGTCATGGCACAGGCCTTGAGTTGGCACTTGGTATTGAGTCTGAAGTAGAGGTTCTGGGGATGGTGGCCGCCAGCTGAGACCGCCTAGGCCTCTATTTCAGCCCTTGTAGCAGTGCTGCTGCACAGGGAGGTCAATCCAGGGCAGGGATAGAGGTTGATAGGTGGGTGGGTGGGGGAGTTGAAGACCACTGTGTTTATAAGTGTGGGTGAGTTGCCAAGTGCCTGGCTTTTGATCACATGATCAAGGAGGGGCTGCCATGGCTATAACTTCAGGGACCAGGTGTAAGTACCATTTGTTCAGTGCCGCTGTAACTTCAGAAGATTGCTGAACCAATGGTTGTAAGTCAAGGACTACCTGCATATAAGGAAGGAGAGGCAAAGAGGGTTCCCTTTTGCTCTCTGTGGTTATGTGGCAAAGGAAGCAATTGCTTGACCACAGTTTTTATTATTTTTTAGAACCATCTTCGCCTTTGATTTCAAATTTACTGTAACATTAGCATCATCAGCTGGCTGAATAGATTTACACAGACTAGGCCTGGCCTGGCCTGGCCTGGCCTGGCCTTCCTTCCTTCCTTTCTCTCTTTCTTTTTCTTTCTTTCTCTTCCTTTCTTTCTCTTTCTATCCTCTTTCATTCCTTCCTTCCTTCCTTCCTTCCTTCCTCTTGGCTCCGGTACCACACAATCAGTTTGCATACATTTTTTACTGGAATAACAGACACGAATGAGTACTGGTCTCTCCCCCCCCCCCCTTTCCTTTCCCTCTTCTTTTGAAGAGGTGGCAACCACAATATACATAAATGTAATAAATTAGCAGGTGGCTGCCATGGAGATGGGGCTGGTTGTAGATGCAGAAGTCTGCCTTTTGCAAATTGCACTGGAAAGCGCTTAAATCTGGGAGGGGGTCCTTGTTTTTTTTTGTTTTTGTTTTTTGAATGCCTGGAAAGGCCAATTACTTTGGTTGTAAGATGTAGCCTATACAGATCTACTTGCCATGGATTGCAAACATCAGCCTATCCCCTTAATATTAAAAAGGGGGTTGAGGCGAAGCCAGGAAATTGGGGTGGGGATGAGAAGATCCACAAGGCAAGGGGGACAGGAACAAAAATTAAATGCAATACTTAAGACATGATATTTTTAAAACAACAAAAAATTAGCAATGCCTTGCATCACCTATAAACAACACATGTTTTGGGTATAATACATGAGGCTAGGAAGCAGGCAATTTGATGGATTTTTTTTTACATTGGGTGCCAAAATGACGACGCCTACTACTAAGTGAACTAGTAGCATTGAGACAGGGTAGTGGAAAGACAAAGGGAAAAAAAGTTTCATCAGAATAAAATCCAGAATTGATTATGGAGATAGTGGGATCTTTTTTATCCCAAATTGCAGTCCACTTTGATATCTCTGCTGGACTGTTTCTCAAATGAGAAATAATTCAAGGTCATTTACTGCTGATTACTGCTGATTCATTAACTTAATTCACCAACTATCTCAAAAAACCAGAAGAAAATAAATGGTGTGACAGCAAGGTTGCATAAGGAGGACAAAAGGTTTAATTCTTTCCTCCTTTTGCATACATTCATAATCTCTATTCATATATGCTTCAGTGACTGCAGTGGGATGGTTTGAGTGGCTGTAAGGAACTCAGAGGATGGAAACTATTTGCTTTATTAATTAGGAATAAAAGGTGGTGATTTTCTGTATGCATCATACACAGTAACTCAATATCATATTGTTCCAGGGCAGGCAGAAAAAAAAATGATTTCTTTCTTTCTTTCTAGAAAGTGTCCTTGTGCAGTTGATTCTGGGAGGCTTGTGCCTTCCTGCAGCTGTAAATAAGGAAAGATGTTGAAATTGGAGGCTGGAGCTGCAGTCATAAAACAAATTTACCAAAAGCTCCGGTTGAATGCAAAGGAAATTCCAAGCAAATACTGGGCTAAATATTGCAGATCCAGCTGCTGGCTAGAGACCTAGTGCTCAATCAATGATAGCTCTGCCAGATGGAGCCCATGGGATCTGTAGTCCACTCAAACTTGGGAGGCACCCTGGTACGGAAAAGGCTGAACGAGAAACAGGAAACCTGTAAAAACATGCCCAGAAACTAGTTTCTACTATCACAGGCTCTGTCTCCCCACAGCTGAGCATTGAGCTTTGGCAATGTAAACATACCGGAGGGTAGGCAGCAGAGGAACATGCCAAGGCAAAGCCAGCGCACATTGCAAAGTTCATTTATCTGGGAGTAAAATTGATCCCGGGTTCAAATATTGGACAACCCTGCTGCTTGTCAAAAGGTACCAAGAGGAGGAGCTAGACAATCCCCTTCCAGTACAACCTGCTCTCCTTTATGAGCTGCTCCCTGGACTGAATGGCCCCTATGAGTGGCACGCCACCACTGTCTTGCTGTGAAATTGAAGCTTGGCAATCAAGTCACGGAAACGCAGGCTCGGTGGCGGCAGAGGCAGAGAAGGTGCCGGGGACGTCTGCCAATGTGTGTCTGTCCTTATCCAGGTGGTAGCAAAAGCTGCCAATCCTAACTTCCTTCCTTCCTTCCTTCCCTTTTCTTTTCTTTTCTTCTTTTATTTCTTTTTAACCTCTCGCTATTGGCATCCATCACAGCTCAGCTCTCGCCAAATTGGCTGCATATGATTGTTCACTTGTTAACTTGCTTAGTCGGTGACTTCTTAGATCGTGGCGTTGGAAGGAATCCCTGCCAGGCGGCTATACCGCGGATTGGGGAGGGTGGCTCGATCACGGGAGGCACGCGCGGGAGAGGCAGGCTTTAACTCTTCAGAAGCCGGGGCGAACTCGAGAACCCGCCGGCTGGCTGGCGACAGTCGCGCTTCCCCGCAGCTTAGCTGGGGTGGGAGAAGTCGGGTCCGCTGGCTTTGTCGAGGCAGGCAGCGAGGGAGGGAGCGAGGGAAGGAGGGAGAAACTTGGGAAGGTTACCAAAGGCCAGAAAGCTGGGAAATTTTCCATGGTTTGATCAAACAATCCATACATCATCACGCGAGGGCTGGGTGACGCTATAAATCGCTAGTGAGGAGAGGCTATGTGCCGGCGATGGGTTTTCGGAGCTTCAAAACAACAGCGAGTTCCTCTGATGCCGGAAAAGGGTTGGCTCGCCCAAGAGGGGAAGGGGTTAAGGGGGAACAGCAGGCAGGAAAGCCTTTGAAAAGAAGGGGACTTGCCTTGATACCGGGTAATGCGATTCTCTTCGGGAGCACTTAACCCGAGTAGACTAGCAGTAGCTAGCCGCTTTGAGCACAATTTTAAAAAGGACCAGTAACTTGTTTCGCGCCTTGGAGCAGGGGCAAGGTCGCGGAAGCTGCAGAAGGCCCCTTGTGGAGGTCTTGGCCTACCAGATCTGCCCTGCAAAAAACCCCCGTCGGCCGCTTGTTGGCAGCAAAGAGTTAGCTATTTCTGGATCTCAGTGCCGCCACCTAGAGATCGTCCGAGTTTTACCACCCAGATACGTTCGCCTTATGGTTGCCGAAGAGTTAGACCGAGCATATCAAGGAGCGAGCGATCAGTCCTCCAGGTTCGCTCTCAACTTACGTCTTTCTCGTACTAAGCCATCTGGAAGCCTTGCGAGATATTGACCCAGCCGCCCTTCTTTCCTTGAAAAGCCCAGGATTACGGTTATGCGTTTCCTAAGCGGGTGCGAGAAATCTTGCTTCTCTTTTACTACCGTAACAGACGCTTCCTTCCCTCTCCCCAAAGGCCCACGGAAACACAAGAGACATCTGAATGTAACGGCGTCGTATTTATTCCGACGCAAGGCTCCCCGCATTTATTCTGGGTTAGTGCACATAGATTTGGTTTCGCTTTAACGTGTGAATCCAGCCAATGCTGGAGCTTAGACGACAACCCATAGGTAAGCCAAATGTACGATGGCGAGCCCCGAGTGTTAAATAAACGAGGGGACGGGCAGCCAGTCACTCTTGTCTGCAAGATGTTTGGCGTGCGTAGAGGACTCGTGGATCGATCTCTAATGTTACCCTCCCTTGCCGGCCTTTCTCTGAGAACCTGGGGGGCAGCTGTCCCCCCAAACAGCCCCCTCGTGCTTTGGGCGTGATCTGCCCACTGTTACAGGGCAAAGTACATGGACCTGGCTGTCTTTTTCTACACCAAGGGTGCCCTTGTGTTTCGCTGTTCCTCCGCTGAACTGTCGCGGTGGAAAACCTGTTTTGGATCTTCGCCTTGTTCCTTGCCCCGCAAGGCTTGTTTGGAGGACAGACAGACGTGGCTTCTCCCTTTTGCCTTGGGGCGTGCTGAAAGCCCGTGATCTCCTAGCGCCCCGACACCCGTCCTGGGCAGCTCGAGAGGAAGAAGACGCGGGCTCAGAACACGATCGAGCGCTAAAGGCCCTGCAGCAGCAGCTGCTGCTGCTTCCCTCCAGATGCAGCCGGAGGAGCTTGCCTGTGCGCTAATGACCCGGGATGTTAAGACCTTTATTTTGAAAACCGCTCTGTGTCTCTTTCCTGCACTTCTGATGGATCCGGCACTGTCTGCACCTCTTTAAGCTAACCGGCTTTCCTGGGGAAAAAGGAGAAGAAAGAGTTAACCCTTCTGAGGTAGCGAGAACAAAAGAGAACACGGCCAGCCAACAGGAGCGCAAAGCTTCTTTTTGACACCCTCTGGTTGGCTGCGAGTTGCCCAATCGGCGCGAAGCTCCGGCTGCCCGTCTGGCCCCACGTGGGGGGGGGGAATGAGATTAGAGGCTGGTATTTATTGGCTGGCTGGGGGCCCCCTCATTGTTCAAGCTTGTCTCGCTGCCAATTCTGGGCCCTGCGCGCGGCGCCCTTCATCAATCAGGCTGCGTGTGAAAATAGCACATTTCTGACACTCCCTAACTCACTGCTTAACAATGTTAATGGGCCTGAATGTTTGGAGAAGGTGCCTGCTTAGCCACAGCTCGGGGTATTTAAAGGCGCAAAGACCTTGCAGTAGGGAATGCCCCTGGATGCGGCTAGGTGGGGTGGGGAAGGGGGTGGGGAGGAGGGGTTTCTGCCTGGTTGGACGAGGGTGGGAGCGGGCGCGTCTCTCGACTTCCGAAGTCGTTTGAGTTCCATTTCGCTGATTGCTCTCGTGAGAACTCCGCCGCTGCCAAGGCTGCTTGTGAAACGGAAGGGTTTGTCCAGGCGCACGTGGTGCAAGGCGTGGGGATGGGGGGGGGGGAGAGAAGAACCAGCCGCTGTGATGCTTTGCCATTGTTGCAATTCCGATTTCTGCGATCGGGACGCAGCAGGGCGCGAGATCGCGGTTCCCACCGAATCGCTGCAAACGGGGAGACGTTCGCCCGGCGCGGTGCAAACGCTGTAACGTCGTGTAACGAACGTGGAAAACGGGGCGAGCGAAGTGCAAGCGGTGTCCCAGGAGGAGGGGAACGCTATAAAAAAATCACCCGCCAATTGTTATCTTGGTATAGATAACAATTGGCAGAAGGTGCTTCTTCCCCCCCCCTCGCCGTCGTGTGGCATGCAAACTGAGGGGGAGCCCCTCTTAGCAGATTCACTGGCACCAGATTTAAATCGAGGAAATAGCACTGGTATGGGGGTGGTTGGGTTTTTTTTGGGGGGGGGGGAAGGCTGGCATCTTTAAAAGCTACGCGGGAATCTCAAACCCAAAGACGTCAGTTGTCACTTCATCTCGCCATGCCAGGAAAAAAAGGGGGGGGAGGGGAGCTTTATCTGTTGAATTTATGCCATATGAGCTGCGCGTGCTCTCCATTAATCTATCAGAAAAGGAGTGGCCCAGACGCTATACAGGCAAACGGGCTGCAGTCAAGCCTTATGGAAGAACTCCCTTTGGGAGAAATCTTTGTTTCATCAATATGTAAGCCGCCTCGATTGCCGGAGCAACTCCCAAGTGACACCAAGAGCCACGGAGATTCACGATTCTGCCACCCGATTCCTCAAATCGGGTTTCTGAGCCCTTGATTTGGAGATTTTTTTTATTTATTGATTTGGTGGTGATGTGTGCTGAACTTCTGGGCAGTTTGTGCCGGAAGACCCAAGTTATTTCAATACCTTGATTACAATTTCAGGCTCTGGGCGCTCAGGTCAATCACGCAATCAGGGTTGCTTAGTTTTCTCTACTCTTCAGATTGGCAACCTCTCCTTTCAGAGCTTTTTCCCCCCCATCTCACTCCTGTTTGGAACCGACTCCCTTGAACTGTTTAGAGTCGAGTTTCCTGAGGTTCAAAAAGGCTCGCAAAACGTTTCTTCATCATCATTATTAGACCTTTCCGATGCTGAAATAACTTCTTTTCAGCGGCAATACGTTTTATTTATTTCATTTAGCCAACTTTTTACAGCCACCTCATGCACAATTCTAGGCAGCTAACAAGGATGAAAACAAAGCAGAATTTAAAACAGCAACATTGGGGGAAAGGGGACTCTGATAATTAAACCAGGGTCATGGTTGTGGGAGGGTGACGGGATAACCATAGTATCCTAACCCAGTTCCTGTAGAAAGAAGCAATGTTCTCTTAAGGCAGGTGAATCTGAAACTAGTTTAAATTATGGTAGCACAAAGATTAGATAATGTCTTAAAATTGATTACCATACAGGTATTGTTTCACTGTTGATTCTGGTGTAGCCTGTTTTACAACATTTATTGTTTGGGTTTTATTGTATTTAAGTATAAGCACACCCCAACTAAAAACACTACTACTGCTGCTACTCAGCGCTATGGTGTGTAAAATTAGCATAAGTCATTTTAACTGTCTTGTTAATAACAGGCTGAGAAAGTAAGATTCAGGATAAATGGAAGTTGGTATATTTTTTTCAGATTGATGGAGTGCGTATGAAGTATTTCTGCTACATTGGATAATATAACTCATAATCACTGCTACCCAGGCCAGATTGTCTGAAATCCACTGAATTGTTACTTGCTTTGTGCATTCTAGAATGTCACAGAATGTTTTCCCATGAAAATTATGCAGATTTGGAGGGAAGACCTTAATGAAAAGTTATCTCTTGGCCTCAGTTTCTTCTTCCAGCAATCTGTATCTTTTTCAAACCAAGCATTCCCTAGAGATAGTTATAGCAAAGAAAAATAATGGTAGTCCTCAACTTACAACCACAATTGAGCCTAAAATTTCCGTTGTTAAGCAAGGCAGTTCTTAAATGATTTTTGCCCCTTTTAATGAGCTTTTTTTGGCCATAGTTGGTAAGCAAATACCATGTTTCCCTGAAAATAATGTCCAACTGGAAAATAAGCCCTAGCATGATTTTTCAGGATGCTCGTAATATAAGCCCTACCACCAAAATAAACCCCAGTTAAGATTGTCATCCAGAGAGACATTTAGTACTGTATTTCCGCCGAAAATAAGACCTAACTGAAAATAAGCCCTAATGTGTCTTTTGGAGCAAAAAATAATGTAAGACTTAGTCTTATTTCCGGGGAAACACGGTAACTGCAGTTGCTAAGTGAATCATTATTAAAGTTTGTTGCAAAATCAAAACCAGAAGCACACGCAGATGACTGATTCAGCTGGATTCAATAACTTCTTTATAAACATAGTAACAGATGAATAAAATTTTACAATACCATTAGCAGATTATTTCTTTAGTTTAATTTCAGCAGAGTTCAGAGTGGAAGAGTACAAAGTGGAGACTGGAGCCACACCCAGCCTTAAGCTTAATTTTCAATTTCGATTCTCTGCACAGACTCAGAAGTGGTTAGCTCCCATTGGCTAACTTAGTTGCTATGCCTATTCATTGGCTGACTTTGTTACCATTGGCTCTCCCAGTTCATGAATATCTTAACAATCATGTAGTTATTAAGCAAATCTGGCTTTCCCCATTTGACTTTGCTTGTCGGAAGCCTGCTGGGAAGGATACAGATGGTGATCACATGACAATGCAACTCCCATATATACAGGCCAGTTGTCAAGCGCCTGAATTTTGATCATCTGACCATGGGGGTGATGGAACAGCCATAGGTATAAATGGTGAAGAGTGAAAACTGATCATACGTCACTTTTTTCCAGTACCGTTGTAACTTTGAATCATTGTTAAACAAATGCTTGTAAGTCAAGGACTACCTGTACAATATTTTCCCTCCAGACAATGTTTGGCTACTTTATGAGGATATGAAGCAAGAGGCAGCAAGGTTGTTTAGGTTTTTGCTTGCTCTAATGAAAATGTAACCTTATTTCCTGGGTGGCAATTTGCAACCGCACTGCACTTAATAGATTTGGGGAAGGTAGAAGAACACAGCAATTGGAACAATAATACATAATTGGGAGGGTTGTGCCAGACATGCGGGCAACACTGGGATTTGTTGTTTCCTCCCTTGGGTTTTGGTGATATTTTGGTAGATGGTTTTTCCTTTCCTTAGCATTTTAAAACAATGCTAAGTCTATTTTGGGATTTACAGTACTGAATACATGTATTTCCTGCCTTGGAATTGTGGGAAAATTATTCTTTTATTGCCGTAATCAGAAAGGGAAGTGGCAAAAAATTATACTCCCGATGTGGCTTTAGGTTTTCCTACATCCGATGTGTGTGCGATAAGTTATACCTCTCCTTAAAAGCTTAGAAAATTAGAAGTTTCCTTGCTTTGGTGAGATTAGTTCCCAAGGCCAGTAAAAAAAAAGGGAAATTGTTGTTCTCTTTCCATATGGTAGAGAAGGGGCATCCAACCTTGACAACTTTTAAGACTTGTGGACTTCAACTCCCAAAATTCCCCAGCCAATTGTCAAGGTTGGCCACCTGTTGTAGAGCCAGCAAACCTAGCTTATTCACATACTATTGGCATTGAAAAGTCAGAAGTATTGTTACAGGAACAGCTTTTCCAAGGCTGATACTCCAATGCCTACACAGTGTTTAAAGGCAGCACAATCAAGGAACGTGTGTAATGACCATGAAAAAATGTGTCCCAGGATGCTCTTGTAACAACTCTTGAAAAACTTCTAACAAGATGTGTGTGTGTGTGAGAGAGAGAGAGAGAGAGTGAGAGAGAGAGAGATAGTAAATGTTGTATTGGGAAATAAAAAAGGAAAATAACCATACATGCAGCTACATTGTTCCATTAGAAATAATCTCTAGGATTCTTTTTAAGGGTTTGAATATTCTTAACAATATTTCATGTCTGCATTGGATGCCTAATGATATGACACTTTGGTATTTGATATTCAGCAACCAATATTTTTGCAGAATTTGATAGATGAGCTAGAATAACATTTCTCAGTAACAATGGCTGATACACATCAATATATCACAGCAATTTTCAAACTATATGAGTATTTTGTAATTCAACATTTGCTCAGGAACTTTTGGGGGAAACTTGATTATGAAAAGACATAGAAGTTACATAAGTAAATGTAGAGTGGTTCCTACACTGCAGAGTATATTTTGGAAGCATCTCCCTGGTCTAAAGATGCTCCTAACTTTCCATCAGGATCTGTTCTTGGTTTGCCACAGTTTTGGCTTTGAGGAAGAAAATACAAAGCTGATCCAGCTTCTATTTAGCTTAGACCTTAGAATTTGGCCCATTCCTCTCCTCGCCCCTTTTAGTGAAAGTTTTCACTAAAATCCTCATTCAGGCAAGCAAATTAAATAAAGGAACAAGAAAGGGAGGACAGCTTAGGTAATTGTTCCTTGGAGAAAATTGTGTTGTGTTTACCAAAAAGTGTCCTTAGAGGATATTCAAATTTGGTTGGCACGGACAGTTCCTCCAGAACTGCAGCTGCTTCACTGTGTGCTTCATTACATGCAGTCCTCAACTTACGACCACAATTGTACCTAAAGTTTCTGCTGCTAAGCAAAACAGTTACCGTATTTTTCAGAGTATAAGATGCACCTTTTTATCCCCCAAAAGGGGTGAAAACTTGGGTGCGTCTTATACACCGAATGTAACGGAATGTAGTGAATAACTATAAATGTCTGTAGAATGTTCAAATTATTAGACTTATTTTTTAAAGACTGTTTTATTATTGTTCTAGACAACTTAACAAAATGAAGAAGTTTTTTAAAATAAAGGCTTGCTCTGAAGAGGCCCAGTGCTGTTGTACCTTCTTTTAAATAGAGAATAATGTATACTTCCAGAAATTTTAATTAATTTTAACAGCTCTGTACAAGTATAGTCTGAAATGTAACAGTGTCCTGTTTAGTATTAAGATAAAGCAGCTGAGTTAAATCCTGACTTACCTTGGAGTAGATCTATTTAAATAATTGGGAGGAGTTAATGTGACTATATTTAAGAAAACTTTCTGGCATAATGTACGTTTCTCCAATTCTTTGCTGTTTCTATGGGTCAGGCACACATGCATCGAAATAGACAGCAAACAGTGTATATCATCTATGCTGTTTGCTATTTGGCAAATTGCTGGGTGGCAGAGGCCTTTTTTCCTTGTTTTCCTCCCCCAAAACTAAAGTGTGTCTTATACTCCGGTGCGACTTATACTCTGAAAAATACGGTAAGTGAGTTTTGCCCCAATTTAAGATTTTTCTTGACATGGTTGCTAAGTGAATCACCACAGTTGTTAAGTTAGCAACGTGGTTGTTAAGCCAATCTGTCATCCCCATTGATTTTGCTTATTAGAAGGTTGCAAAAAGTTATCACATGACCACGCGGCACTGCAACTATCATAAATATGAGCCAATTGCCAAGCATCCAAATTTCAATCATGTGACCATGGGAATGCAATAGTTGTAAGTGAAAAACATACCATACCATACCATGCCCCATATTCTGCAAAACTTTTCAGTACACAAAAATCTTCACAATTCATCTATTGTTTATCTTCACATTTTTGCAAGAGAATGTTAAAAGTAGTGACTATTTTTGCCTCGGCTTAGCATATTGGGCAAACATGGGTGGCTCAGGAACTCTGGGAGTTGAAGTCCACAGGTTGTAAAGTTGTCATGGTTGCCCACCCTTGATAATACACTATGGTTTGTAAGTCTTATTTGATGATTTAATTTGCTGTGAATCCTGGCAAACCTTTTGTCAGGTTCCGAAAGAATAAAGGAGCTTTGAAACACAATCCCGGTTTGTAAAGTGTCCTTTAATGATTCTCCGGCACTCACTGGCAAACACTAGTTCTTAGTGAAAATTATTGTCAAAGCTGTATGTCAAGTGCTCCCCACCACATTTAAGTCTCGCACGCCACACCCACGTGATTCCCAGCCCACCAATGAGCGATTCTGGCTTGGCTGTTATTTCATAGTCACAGCAGCCATCCTGCAGCTGAAAGCCGGCTGCCTCCACTGATGATGTCATCCGGCAGCGGCGAATGGTGTGAAGTCGTGCCGATTGTCATCCCAGCGTGCTCATTATTCAGCATGGATGCGACCTGTTGCTTCAAGCGCCCCGCTGGAATGGCAGCTCCAGGCCAGTGGCTCGCCGGAGCTGACACCTTCCCCCCCCCCAAAGTGTAACTAAGCAAGCCATGGAATAAAAAAAATTGTCAAATCAGTTTCTAGTTTTATTTCCAAAGAATGGAAAGTGATCACCGATTCAGAGGATGGAAGAGGAATACTCGCTTTAATATATATGTGTGTGTGTGTTTTCTGTCGAATGTTTTTTCTGTCGAATGTTGCACATGTGTGTGTGTGTGTGTGACATTTTTTGCTGATAAATGAAAATGAAGGGAGACTATTATAGATCTATTTCAAGCTATTTAGCTCATCAGATAGCCATACCCTTACTGGGATTTGAACCTGGGCCGCCTGCCTGTAAGGCAGCAGCTTAACCTCTAGGCCACAGGCTCTCTTCCCTTATCAGCTCTTCACCAGGAAGACAGAAAAAACAATTTAAACAGAATTTGGACAGTTCTTTCTATAATGGGGAAGCTTGTGGCCAAGTAACATTTTGCCTACTTAGTCTGCTGCTCAGATGTTAGTATGCCACAAGATTCGATTAAATCAATTTAAGTAGACCAGAGCATCTGATTTTCCACTGCCAACATCATGGAATATTCTGGAAATAGAAGTTGGGAGCCCAGATCTTCACAGGGATGAGTTGCTGCTAATTTCGAAGGCTTATGGTCAGTCTATGGCTGTTTACTCTCTCCCTTTTGCTTTATTTTCACCAAAAAAGTTACTAAGGAACAAGTCAGTTTTCAAATCCACCGTTGTTTTCTCAAAAGTCAACAAGAAAAAAGAAGACCATGAAAAAGTGGCTCCCAGTCCTCTAGACTTTGTAGGACATGTTGGAATAATGGCAGCATGACCCCCAGGAAAGCTGGCCATGTGAATCCTTGCGGTTGATAAACCCTTCTGTGATTTTGGCTCCTCCGAGGATAGTGGCATTAAACCCAAGTTTATTAAAGACCATTTGGGGAGATGTTTTCTGAGCTCTTCCCCCTCCCCAAGCTGCCACATTTTTTTCCATGGAAAATCAATAAAGGGGTTCTTTATTTGCCTTTGTAGAAAGGCTAAGCAGAGTTGTAAAAGCACTATTTAGCTTTTGAATCTGAATAGCGTGATCGCAAATGTTCAGGGATGGTTTTGAACACAACACATGTTCAGATTGAAAGAGTCTGGGCTGCAGGACTTTGCTAATAAGCAGAGAGAGACATCATTAACAGCAATAGTGGGATAGAGTTGGAAGAGATTTGGGAAGGCAGGCGAAGGAAAATGAGGGATGATGAGTCTGATGAAGCTTAGGAGGCAAATGGATCACAGAAATGGACAAAATGAGTCCTGTTCTGAATCTGTTTACGAAACTAGAAAAGTAAAGCTAGACAAAGTAGTTGGTTATATGGCTTAACTGTCCAGGAATTTTCCTTCCTCTTCCTTTTTTTTAAAAAAAAAACATTCTCATGAAACCATCTCAGAAGGATAGTTCATTTTCTAGAAGCCAAGATATTCCCACTTCTCTTTACTAACCACAACTTCTCTAATTCCCAGACTTTTGGTCACAGACTGGAAATCAGATCACAGAGTTGGAAGGGACCTTGCAGGTCATTTAGTCCAACCCCCTGCCCAAGCAGGAGACCCTTACATCTGCCTCTACCTAGGATCGAACTCACAACCTCCTGATTGTGAGGCAAGAGCTCCACTTCTAGGCCACAGCTAAAGATCTTCCTTTATTATATTTTTAATGAGGTGATACTCCTGTCCAATCCTGGGAATTATTTTTGGATCTCTGCCAGTGGTGGGCTGCTGCCGGTTCGGGCGAACCGGTAGTTCCAATGATCAGCTGGCCCCACCCACCCATTCGCCCCTACCCTATCCTGTCCTATATTTCCTTCTTTCTGGCTCAGCTGATTTGCGCGGCACAGCTGATTTCCGCGCCTCTGCTGTTCTACTTACCGGGGCTGCCTTAGAAGGTAAGCAGCTGAGCTTCAAATTGCTGTATTTTGAACGCTGCGTGTTAGGCGCGCGCACGAGATCATTGAACCAGTTGTTAAACCGGTTGGAGCCCACCACTGATCTCTGCGCTGGGGACATCTGTCTTCTTTTATCGCTCAAATTCTAGTCATTATGCATCCATAGGATTTCATAGCAGACTTTTTCCACACCACATTGACCTGTATATTGAAAGCTGAGCTGAGTCATTTAACCCATATCGTAGCTGGGTTGAAACAAATGCTTCGAAGAGCATTCACACATGCAATTTTACACGTTGATTTCTCACCATTTGATATTTTGCAGTTAAGGCCAAACCAGTTGTGCAGGTTAATCATAAATAAAACATGTATATACCGTAGTTCTCTTACAATGGAGAGATTAATCCATATAGGAAATGGACATTAGAGAGAGAGAGAGAGAAACTTGCTCTTTACTCCATCTTTTTTAAACTGCCTGGTCCAATTGGTCCAAATCTATTTCAGAGTTCTGGAAGGAAACAAGAGAAGGGAAAAGTTTGTCTCCCTTAATCTTTAGCAGTGAATATCTTCCTCTTTGCTTTATAGCAGTATATTGAACTGAGAGCTGAATTCTGGTTTGCTGCTGAAGTTAGGAATTAAGATGGAAGGTTTTGTTGCTAAGTTGTGTCCAACTCTTTGAGACCCCATGGTCCATAGCATGCCAGGGCCCCTCTGTCCTCCACTATCTCATGAAGTTTACCCAAATTCATGTTCATTGCGTTGATGACACTTATCTATCTCATCTGTTGTCATTCCTCTTCTCCTTTTGCCTTCTATCTTTCCAACATCAGAGTCTTTTCCAATGAATCCTCTCTTCTCATTTGGTGCCAAAGTATTATGTATTATTTTCCTCCTCCTCCTGCTCCTCCTCCTCCAGCAGCTCCGGAAACTTGGCTTCTGCGCATGCTCAGAATAAATAAATAAATAAATAAATAAATAAATAAATAAATAAATAAATAAATAAATAAATAAATACAAATTTAAAAATTAAAAATTAAAAATTAAAAATTAAAAAAAATTAAAAATTAAAAATTAAAAATTAAAAATTAAAAATTAAAAATTAAAAATTAAAAATTAAAAATTAAAAAAAAAGATGGCGGCGCCCACAGACCGGCACTGACCGAACCGGGTCCGTGATGTCATCATGACATCACCAGCGGGTCGCTACCAGTTCGGGCGAACTGGTCCGAACCGGGAGGAACCCACCGCTGGATTTGCACCTCTTGAGTTACCAAACCAGCTATCTGCCTGCCTATTGAAGAAGGAAACATTGCCAGTACTTTTCTTGGAGTCACAGGTCATGAATTATCAGGACTGGAAGAAGTAGGGCTGAGATTTCCTTCCTCCCAGTTGGATCCCTTGATTCAAGTAGCATGACTGCTTGGTGCCAGATCACACAGGAAGGAAGTGGAATTACTTCTGTGGCTATTTGGGATTAATCCAGGGGTGGGTTCTAACTTACCTCGCTACCGGTTTGCTTCCTCCTACGTCGCGTGGATGCACCTCATGGACGCATGCACGCTTTGCGCGCGCGCGCATGCACAGTACCAAAAAATCCAAAAATAATAATTTTAAAAAGCCAAAAACAAGATGGCAACCGCATGCACAGTGCCAGAAACTCAGCTTCTGCGCATGCTCAGAAGAAGAAAAAATAAAAAATTCAAAAAGAAAATAAAAAAAATTCAAAAAAAGATGGTGGCACCCACAGACCGGCACCGACCAAACCGGGTCCGTGACATCATCATGACATCACCAGTGGGTCGATACCGGTTCAGGCGAACCGGTCTGAACTGGGAGGAACCCACCCCTGGATTAATCATATTTTACAAATGCAACTTGTCTCCAGCATACCATGCCCACCTACTGGGGATTTTCTGATTAGTGAAGAATTGCATTTGGAAACATACGTTCATTCCCTTTGCTAATTTAACTCTGGAAGGTGTGTGTGTGTGCGCGCGCGCTCACGTCTGCCCGTAATAAACTGCTGCTTTCACTGTAGTCTTGAGAGTTATTTGGAGGCTGACCAGCTATTGAAGCATATCTTCGTGCATCTGCTTTTCTTCAGTTGGAAGGCTTTGAAAAATCTCCCTATTTTCTCTTGGGTTTTTGCCAAATATTGGGCTAATGAAAGATACCATCTTGTAGATCCGATGGGGGGCAGGATAGCCTTACCAACGTGTGTGTGTGTGTGTGTGTGTGTGTGTGTGTGTGTGTGTGTGTGTGTGTGTAAGTGAGCCATTGTTCTGGAATCCTCAGCCTCTGAGGGTTCCCACTCAGTTGGAAGACAATCCCACATCCCTTCGGGCCTGCCCTGAGTTATCTAAGCCAGCCTGCTACCCTCAGGTGCTATCAGGTATGCTACTCTACCATCTGTGTTGAAATAACATTCAAGACTCTCCTGTATTAAGCCTAAAAAGGGAGCATCTTCTTATCTTGTGTTTGAAACTTCAAAAGGTTTGAGGGGGGATGCTCAGAGCCTTTCCTAACGCTTTCCATCACATAGGCAGTACCTGACTTTTTTTGCCTTAGATTTTGTGCCCTGACGAGTTGGACAGTGTTCTGGTATTTGGTCTGTTGTGTCAGTTGTCTGCTTGGCTTTTGACTTTCCTGTGAAAAAATCTGCGAAGGCTAGTTCACACATGCACCTGACATTTTGCAAGTGAAGCATGTTAACAATCCTCCCTGGGGGAAAAAGTGTTGTGTTGGAGGAATCATAATGGACCACTCACACAGGCAAGTAATCTCGTGGGGTTAATTCCCAAGTGATACCAATTTCTGTGTTTACTTGCTGTTTCTGGTGAGAGAACAGGAAAATACCAGTGTCTGGAGAATTACATTTCTGCTTATGGGTTTGTCATCTAACCAGGCAGGGGATAATTCAAAATCTCCATGGCAGCCCCCTTCTTCCAAAGGCTCCCAAGGAAAGATAATTAAGATAGACTGCCACCAATCAAACTGAATCTCCCGACACCCCATGTCTGTCTAGCTGGAGACTTCTGTCCAGGATTTTATTATTTAGCCCACTCTAAGAAATGGGAAGGAAGGGGCCTTGCTTATTCTTGCCCAAAGTCCAGATATACTGAAATTAGAAAACCTTGAGCCAATTCCAACAAACAAGACTACATAACTCTGCAGTTTTGCACACAGGAAGTCTTAATGAAAAAATTCCTTATAAAATCAATGAAGCCAAACCTCTAGATATAAAAATAGATTGAGAAAAGATAATCAAAGAGAGGGGGAAAAGGAAAACAATCAAACGCAATATTCCCAATAAAATCAGTATTGTCATCCTAGTTAAAACAGTTGCTTTTTACTTCCTTGAGTAAGGCCTTGAGTTACTGCCTATGCTCATTGCAGAGAGAGGGTAGAAATATTTTGAGACTCATGCTTGAATGCTTATAGACTGAAGTTTCTTGCTTGCTTTTCTTGTGCTGTTTTTATTGTTGTTGTTGATTGCTGTTGTTGTTATACTACTACTACTACTACTACTACTACTACTACTACTACTACTACTACTACTACTACTCCTCTGGACATTTCTTCCCAGTCTTACGGAATGGGAGGGAGTATGTGAAAACCTGACCCTTTGGGCAGGGGCGGGTTCCTAATTTTTTTACTACCACTCTGTGGGTGTGGCTTATTTTGTGGGTATGGCTTGCCAGCCATGTGACCGGGTGGGCGTGGGCCTCGGGAACTTGACAGCGGCCAGAGCAGCAGGGCGGCATTGCCCATCCGCAACGCAGCCCCCCGCAGAGGGAGCAGCAAGACCGCGGCAGCGGTTCTTCTAGGAGGCTCCGTCCGGCCTGAATGCTTCTCCCCATTCGATGATCCTAGGCTCCTGCCGCCCGTTCCCCCTCCCCTCAGCAGCTTGAGAAGCCTCAAACGTGTGAAAATGCCTAGGATCATCACCGCGCGTTCGTGGCTTCTCGGACTGCTGAAGGGAGGGGAATGGAGATAGCTCCTGCCACCTGTTCTTTCAACGTCTCACGCGCTTCCTCAGCCATCCTCCCCTGCTTGGACTCACTGTGGGGTAGAAAGGCAGCGCATGCGCAGTGCCAGAAGCTCGGCTTCTGGGCATGCGCAGAAGAAAAAATAATTTTTTTTTAAAAAAATGTTTTTTTAAATGGTGGCACCCAGGCACTGGCAACCGACCGCACCGGTACTGTGACATCACCAGCGGGCCGCTACCGGTGCTATTGAGTGGACTGCACCAGTAGGAACCCACCACTTCCTTTGGGGGAGAGGGAACTATTGCTTTGCTAAATAACAAAGAAGTGCTCCTTCTATGGTATCTTGGGTCTAGAGCTGAACCCACTTTCCCAAGGACCGATGATGGAATTGTAAAGGCACGGTTTGATTTTTATAAATTCTGCCTTGGTACGAATAGGATTACATGGAAGAGACATTTATGGGAAACAAAAACTGAATTCCATGTATTCAGGCCTATCGGCATGGAGTCAGTTGGTCAAATCTTTCAGGGGGCTTCATTCATTGTGTTATTCCCAAGGTAGAGGTTTATCATTAACACAACAAATACTTTCATATTTAAATGAATCTGGATAGTGAAGATTAGAAACAAACCAGGATGTGGTGGAAAGGGACTCTGGAGCTCTTCTCAAAGACATGATAGCCGGTAGCCTAGTTTTCACTGAAAAGAATCCCATTTGGATTTGTGGGTAATGCATCTCCCTGTACAGAAGGCATGTTGTGCTTGCTTGTTGTCGACTGCATCGTTTCATTGATGTGACTCATGATCAAGTATAAAAGAAGGCATCTCTTCTGAGAAGATTACATTCCAAAAGTTGTAATGGGGAAGACAAACAACAACAAAAACATAAGAGCATAGGGGAAGAAAAATAAACAGGGGTATTGGCGGGAGGTGGTTAGAGCAAGGAAACAATTTCATTCACATCAATGAGATCCCTGCAATTCTGTATACATTTCCTCTGCCCACACATCCCTTGTGGCAGGTATTCTGGTACTAATCAGCTAGTTTGCATCCTGGGGGTTGTATTCTGGGGGATTTGTTGCTCCTGTGGATGGCTAGGAGACTTTTTGTACAATTATATTTTGTGCACTAACCCTTTCCTGGACATTGAGCACAGTCACTCAAACTTGTTACCTCATAGCTGGACTGCTGCAATTTGCTCTACAGCAGTGGTTCCCAACCTGGGGGTCGGGACCCCTTTGGGGGTTGAACGACCATTTCCCAGGGGTCGCCCTGACATCCTCAGCTCCCCCCCCCTGCCACAAGCCTGGCCATATCGCGCCCCAGAACCCGCGACCCACCGCGACCCACCCCGCCGCCGCCATTTGGGTTCTGCATGCACAGAGGGCAAAAGAACTCAAATGGCGGCATCCAGGAGGGCAGGGGAAGCGGGCGGGGGAAGCCCTGCACCACGTCCGCCACCGGCTCCATCGGCTCTGCGACAACCGACAGGCAAGAACAAACCGGGAGTATTTCACCCCCTGTGAAAGGCGTGCGCGACTTTGGCGGGGCCGGGACAGGCGGCTGCCCGGAGAGAGCCATACCCTTCGCCCCGAATGATACAGGTAACCGGGAGAGACTCTGCAAAGGGGGTGGCTCTCTCCGGGCAGCCGCCTGTCCCAGCCCTGCCAAAGTCGCGCATGCCTTTCGCAACAAGGCTCGAAAAGCTCCCAGTGACAACACGCGAAGCGAGCGGAGATCTTGCCCGGATCTGGAGACTTCGTCCAAATGCCACCATCTGGGTTCTTTTACCCAGATGGTGGCATTTACCCAGATGGTGGCAGTACAGGCCGAGATGACTGGGGCGAGTCTTAGTCCGGTTATATGGGATAGGTTTGAACCGGTGACTCCTGAGGATGTGGACAAGGCCATAGGAGCTATGAGCTCAGCCACTTGTTTATTGGACCCGTGTCCTTCCTGGTTGGTTTCGGCCACCAGGGAGGTTTCACGCGGCTGGCTCCAGGCGTTGGTCAACGCTTCTTTGAGAGAGGGGTCCGTCCCGCAGCCCTTAAAAGCTGCGGTGGTGAGGCCCCTCCTCAAGAAGCCTTCCCTGGACCCAGCGGATTTAAAGAACTTCCGTCCAGTCTCCAACCTTCCCTTCGCGGGGAAGGTTGTTGAGAAAGTGGTGGCACTCCAGCTCCTACGACTGTTGGATGACACTGATTTTCTGGATCCCTTTCAATCTGGCTTCAGGCGCGGTTACAGTACGGAAACGGCTTTGGTCACCCTGATGGATGATCTCTGGCGAGCCCGGGATGGGGGTTATTCCTCTATCCTGGTGCTACTTGACCTCTCAGCGGCCTTCGATACCATTGACCATGGTATCCTTCTGCGTCGTCTCGGAGAGGTGGGGGTGGGCGGCACTGTTTTGCAGTGGTTCTCCTCCTTCCTCTCTGACAGGACGCAGTCGGTGTTGACAGGGGGGCAGAGGTCGAGCCCTAGGCCCCTACTATGTGGGGTGCCACAGGGCTCGGTCCTCTCGCCCATCCTGTTTAATATCTACATGAAGCCGCTGGGTGAGATCATCCGACGACACGGGGTGAGGTATCAGCAATATGCTGATGATACCCAGTTGTACATCTCCACCCCGTCTCAATTTGGGGAAGCCGTAGACGTAATGGACCGCTGCCTGGCCGATGTTAGGGTCTGGATGGGGAAGAACCGGCTAAAGCTTAACCCTGACAAGACTGAGTGGCTGTGGATATTGCCTCCTAAGGACTCGACCAACTGTCCCTCCTTGATTCTTGGGGGGGAGAAATTAGCCCCCTCAGAACGGGTCCGCAATTTGGGTGTCCTCCTAGATCCACAGCTAAAATTGGAACAACATCTTTCAGCTGTGGCTAGGGGGACCTTTGCACAAGTACGTCTTGTGCACCAATTGCGACCCTACTTGGAGAAGGAGGCACTTCTTACAGTCGCTCATGCCCTTATCACCTCACGGCTGGATTACTGCAATGCGCTCTACATGGGGCTACCCTTGAAGAGTGTCCGGCGACTGCAATTGGTGCAAAATGCAGCTGCGCGAGCTGTGGTGGGTGTACCTAGATGCACCCACGTAACACCTATCCTCCGCCAGCTGCATTGGTTGCCCATTAGTCTCCGGATCCAATTTAAGGTGTTGGTCGTTACCTTTAAAGCCCTACATGGCTCAGGGCCAGGTTATCTTCGGGACCGCATCCTGCCGCATACCTCCCTACGACCGGTTAGAGCCCACAGAGTCGGCCTCCTCCAGGTCCCGTCGACCAAACAATGTCGGCTAGCGGGACCTAGGGGGAGGGCCTTCTCTGTGGGAGCCCCCTCCCTTTGGAACCAGCTCCCTCCAGAGATCAGGACCATCCCCACCCTACTGGCCTTCCGTAAAGCAATAAAAACTTGGCTCTTCCGGCAGGCAGGGTATGAATGAAAGTTTGTTTTTTAATGGATAGTATTTTAATATGGCTCCTTTTAAAAATTGTTTTTTATGTGTTTCTATATCTGCTGTGAGCCGCCCAGAGTCCCCCGGGAGTTGGGCGGCATAGAAATTTTAATAAATAAATAAAATAAATAAATACCCTCTGCGCATGCGCAGCACGCTTTGCACATGTGCAGAGGGTAAAAGAACCCAAATGGCGGTGGCAGGGTGGGTCACGGTGGGGTCGCAGGGGCGGGTCGCGGGTCGCGGCATTAGGATGGTTGGGAACCGCTGCTCTACAGGGAGCTGCCCTTGAAAACTGCATGGAAGCTGGTTCAACAATCAGTGGCCTGAAAAGTTACCGGGAACTGGTTCACCCATGTAACACCATTAGTGTGGGAAATGCTCTGGTTGCCACTTGATTTCTGCTACCAACTTTAATGTGGCTCAGGTCCATTTCCAAATCTGATTGTTTTGAAATGAATCCGGCTGTCCAGTAAGATTTGGGAGAGTGGCCCTGCTAAAGGGTCCCATTCCCTAAAGAAATCTGCAAGGACTCCACATACTACAGCCCTCTCTGTAGGGACACCAGGCTGTGGAATAACTTACAGTACCTTCAGTTCTAGAAGCCATTGTTCCCCATGACAAGTTTCCTCAGAGAGATGAAAACCTGACTCTGGGAGTGGGCATTTAGAGGAGGTCAAGTTTGGGGTCTTCTCTTTTGGATCATGCCATTGCTGACTTAATTTCCTATGGTCTGTAATTGTTTTTTTTTTAATCTACATCACTCAGAGTTGTTTGGAGTAAAACAGCAGAGAACAGCAGAGAAATGCCAGCAAGTCTTATATATATTCTAGCTCTCTCCAAGATGAAATCCTCTTTTTGTCCCTTCTGGCGAGGAGTTCTGGAAACTGTAGTCCCCAAACATCTACAAGGCATTTGGTTGGGGAAGACTGTATGAAACTGCTTGGTTTAACACATAATGCTAAATTGAGTTTTTAAATCACTGTTCGTTGTGGCCCACTTTATACACCACTCTGAACCTTAATATCACACATCCCTCAAAAATAGACCTTATAATGACTGAGTGAGCTGTTTGAAGAGCGCAAGCTTCCTCACTGAGCTTGATGTAACATAGCATATATAGTATAGTTACATAGTATGGGGCGGGGGGAATAGCTTGGCTTTCTATCTTTGCAGATCTGCCAGACCGTCTAGTAGTTCTTAAATAATGAAAGCTAATAGCACTTTCTTCAGAGCAACTGTTTCTCTTTGATTTCAGTAAACCCCTGATCTGAAACCTTGGCCATTCAGCAAGGACTCATTTAGATCTCGGGGCTTCATTATGTTCTTTCCCCTAACCCACCCACACAAAGCCTCCCGTCCCCCCCACCCCCAACCCAGGTGGAATCCTCCATCTGGATCTGATCATATAAATCTAGCTGCACCAGCCTCCCCTGAACAATAGCTTTCTCCCAATGCCTCAGGGAGATGCTTCTGCAACGTGTTTGAGAGAATCTGACAACATCCTTTTGCAGATTTCCAGCTGCAGGTCAGGAACATGAATAAAAGTGGGTAGAAACAGCTGGCCCATGAGAAGAAGAAGATGCTTACATCCTTGTAATGTCATCATTCTGCCTTTCTTTATTTAGCTTTCTAAATAAAATGCCTGTATCCCACCTAGCATTTCATCCAACGAACAAGAGGAGTGAGTGACCTAACCCCTTGATGGAGGTTGATTTAGTATTCTGGGTATCACTTTCACAAAATTTTCCCTTATGTTGCTGCCCGTAGGGCATGTGCAGAAATGGATGTTGGGGTCTTTATGTGATTATTATGCTCAAATTCCCACCGCTACCAGCACCCAAAAAAATCATATTTGTAAAAAGAATGAAATGAAAGCATGTGAGATCACTCAGTTTCCTGTGACCAGACCTCCTGAAAGCAAGAACTTCTGTTGATCCTCTGATAAGGCCAGACCGCAGCCCCTCTCCCCCCAGCACTGAAAGAGCAAGCCACCACTATATAAAAATAAGAGCAAACCCCACTCCCTTCTAGCACTGATGATGTTTCCTAGTTTGGTAATGAAACATCTGCAAGAAAACAACCAAGCTCAGAGAGCACCAAAGATCCCACTTCACTGCAGCCTCTCTGCTGGGCACTACAATCCTATGCATAAAGTGATGCTTATACGCAAATAAAGCCACAGAAAATTGCACTGCCAGTCATTCTGGAACAAGGTTACTGGTATAGGTATCGTCTCAAGACAATCGTCTCAAAAGTGCAAAGCCAGATAAAGGATCAGCAGTTGGATAATACATGCTTGGGTTAATTGTTTTTCCTTTTACAAAGAGAATAAAAACATCCTGGTGGTCTGGGAAATTTGGACATGAAATAATGGACTGTTCTTCCAAAGTTCAGATCTGGAAAGGGAATAAATAGAACAGATGCTATTATAATAAAGTGCATTACAGAACAGACTACGGTGAAAGCTTTGCTCAAGGAGTTTTTGGTAGGAGTGTCTTTGAAGAGAATTTTAAACATACTTGGAAGTTATGATATCAACTCTGCCTCCAATCTTTCAGAAATGGAAATGGGAATATTCAGAAATATGCAAGGCATTCAAAGTCTTTGATTTTTAGTTTGCTATTCAATGTTTTCAGCGTTGCTCGTTTTGTATTTTGAACAATTCCTCTGTTTTCCCCAGCCCTGTGCCCTTAGTTGTAATGGACATCAATTCTTGTCATGCCCAAACGCAGTGCCTGCTGAGGAAAGATGGAATGTAGTTAAGCACATCTGAAGGGCACAAAGTTGAGTACAGTTGGGTCATTTGTCACATCTGGAGGATTCCAAGTACATCTTTGCATTTCTTGAGGCTTTCGGGGGGAAAAAATAACCTGAAAAAAGTTTTACTTCCTGCTTGGCTCCAGGTGTTTCCTTGGAATGCATTTGGGAAAACAGAGAAGCCGCAACTGGTAGCATAACTGATGTCATATCCTCTGCAGCTCTATCACTCTTCCTGACATCTCAAAACATCCTGGATCACCTTAGTTTAGCAGTGCCTGATTGGTATTTTGGAAAACTATATGTGGGATTCCCCACCACCACCAAAACAAGCTTCGTTAGTTGACTTATTCAGCAGTTGCTTTAATTTTAAAAAGCCAGACCATTTTCTCTCACACACATACCACAGTGAATCATTGCACCAAGATGCAAAGAGTTCCACTGCCACCTGATTGCACAGTTTTGAATTGTGTGGTCCTAAGGATTCTACCATATTTATAATTTCTTGTCCTTTTGCACTGTTGTCCTCTTTCTCCAGACCAGGAGTGTCAAACTCCAATTCAAGGTGTTGATCATCATCTTTAAAGCCCTTCATGGCTTAGGACCAGGCTATCTCCGGGACCGCATTCTACCTCATACTTCCCTCCGACCGGTTAGGGCCCACAGAGTTGGCCTCCTCCAGCTCCCGTCAGCCAAGCAATGCCGGCTGGCGGGCCTTAGGGGGAGGGCCTTCTCTGCGGCGGGCCCCGTTCTCTGGAACCAACTTCCTCCAGAGACCCGAACCATCCCCACCCTGCTTGCCTTCCGAAAAGCCGTTAAGACATGGCTTTTCCTGCAGGCAGGGGGTAGAGCTTAATTCCATCTGAACTCTCCCCCGGGTATGTCTGGTTGTTGGATGGTTTTTAATATTGTAATTTTTAATTTTTATATTCTGATTTTAATCCAATTGTTTATTGGTTGTTCTTGTATTTTTTTTTTCTGTGCTGTACGCCACCCTGAGTCCCTCGGGAGTTGGGCGGCATATAAGAAAACCAAATAAATAAATAAATAAATAAATAATTGAGGGCAGCATCAGGGTTGTGTTTGACCTCGGGGGATGGGTGTGGCCAGAGTGGGCATGGCCTGCTCGATGTCACTCATGTCAGGGGCACCTGTGGCAGCCCGAGTGCTCTGCCAGTGAAAACAGGCTCCCGAGCTCCGTTTCTGGCTGCAACGACCTCCTGCAATCCTCTGCCAGCAAAAACGGAGCTCGGGTTTTCACTGGCAGAGGGTTGCAGGAGGCCATCGCAACCGAAAACAGATCTTGGGAGCCCGTTTTTGCTGGCAGAGGCACTGCAGTCCGGTCCCTCACTGTTTCTAGAGTGGTCCTGCGGGCCAGATCTAAGGACCTTGTGGGCCGGATTTGGCCCGCGGGCCTTGAGTTTGACACCCCTGCTCCAAACTTTTAAATAAAATACCCAAGCACAATCTACACCAAATACAATTTTTGGGGGCGCCTGGTTGCTCGCCTTTCATATTACCATCCAGGATTTCTCCAGCAACACGTGCTGCTTTTGCAGATTGCTCTCTACTAAAGATGATTTGCCAGAAAACAGCATCTGTGCTTCTTAAGAGATTTCATCTGTTTTGCTACTTAAAGTTTCTGCCAGTTAAGACACACACACACACACACATAAGCAAGGCCTGGTTCATTCACATGGGTGAGGGGAGGGTTATTGGTCTTTGGCTCAATACCCAAACTCTCCAAGTAAAACTGTGGGAGAATCCAATCTTAAACCTGTAATGTTACTACCAATCAGTACTAACAGTGTATAAGGTAAGAGAAGATTAGAAAGGATCAGTTAGTAGTTTGTTGTGATGTAACATAATTGAGGTTGCTGGTGCTGCCAAGGACATCCATCCCATGCTTTGTGATGAAAATAAAGTTCTCTACAAGGTTGGAAACAAATTGTTATAGTCCAGAGTGCTGCTTAATGAGATTTTTCTCACTTTATGTCTGCAAACTGCTAGGTTCTCCCAAATCACCTGTTATGCAGAAATAGTGCTGTTTAGGTAATATAAAGATGGGGAGGTTTATTCTTTGTGGGTGGATAAAGACATAGCATGAAAAAAAGACTTTAATGCTAATAGCACATGCCTATTGTCAAAGAGTGATAGCAAATGATTCTGAAATCTATGGGGGTAAAGATGAAAAAAAAAACTGTTGTTTTGCCATATAATCCACAATAATAGCATTGTTTTTAATGTTAAAATGGTACAGTTGATAGTTTTTATCTCCTGCTTTTATATTCAAATATATAAAGAAATGTTTTTTTAAAAAAAACATCAATGTAAGTTTTTTTTTTTCACCTGTTCCAGGACTGATCAAAGAGGCAAGGCAGGCTTTAAGAAACAAAGGCCTACAAAATCTGTTTGGCAAACACAATTGTGTGACAAAAAAAATAGTGATTCTGTATTACAGGCAACTCTAGCTTTGTGAAACCACCTCCACCTCTGAGTTGCTATTCTTGTAATGCTGATATGATGTTATGGCATTCACAGATAGTTTGAGAAAGAGGGAGGGAAAATATATATATAGAATAAGTAGTGAGATCTAGGACAGAACATTTGGAACCAGAATGCCTTAAAGTCAATTTCCCCCACTTCATGGAGAAATGAATTAAAAGTAGAAGATACATAATGAGAATGAAGATGTTGTTAGTTTCAAGTCCAATTAAAAATTGCAATTGGAATGCATAACCATACAAAGTCTTGGCATTATAATAATCACTGCCATAATACAACTGGATTTTAAAATCTTAAGAAACCATCCATTACTAGAAGACAGAAAATCCACTTCGGAAGGAGCTGATGATCAGTGATTAGTACTTATTAAAGCTAGCTATCACAAGTCCCTTCTACAGATCCCTGGGAATTTTAGCTCTAGAAAGGGTTTTGGATGGAGGGCCTCTTGTTCTGTTGTGTAGGAGACATTCCCCTATTTGAACAGCTGTTGAGGGCAGTCCTTCATTTGAAGGTATCCTCTGTTTGAAGTGCTGCCCACTTCAAATCCAGTTTAACAATGAAAATGAGAAAACAGAACCTTTGAAGTTATTCATTCAAGGTAACACCTGGAGCAAATATACAAGTTACTTGGCCACAGATCCCCCACAGGACAGGATTGCAATTCTCTTTAAATTAGATTCAATTGTTGTATACATCTAAATTAGTATATTCCAGGTTTGGTCAAAACCTTCCCATTTTTTAGGTGATTCCTACCGTAGTTGCGTATTGGGCTGTTGTATCCCTCACATGGAATTCTCTGTGTCATTTACACCACAGTCTACAAAATTTCCTGTGGTCATGTATGGCATAATTATTTGAAAAACTCAAGATTGCTGGAAGGAAGAGAAAGGTGTGTGATTTGTAGGTAAAGAAGAGAGGAAGAAAGAACTTAGAGTCCTTCGGGAGTTGGGCGGCATACAAATGCAATAAATAAAAAATAAATTTATTTATTTATTATTTATTTATTTATTATTTGGTTCTTCTATGCCGCCCTACTCCCGAGGGACTCAGGGCGGCGTACAACATTGTGGAAGAACACTATACAATAAACAACAATTAAAAACAGAGTTAAAAAATTAAAAAATTAAAATCTTCACCACCAAACATACTGGGGGAGAGCTCAGATGGAACTAGTCTCAACCCCCTGCCTGCAGGAAGAGCCATGTCTTGACGGCTTTTCGGAAGGTCAGCAGGGTGGGGATAGTTCGGATCTCTGGGGGGAGTTGGTTCCAGAGCACGGGCCCCCCCACAGAGAAGGCCCTCCCCCTAGGGCCCACCAGCCGGCATTGCTTGGCTGACGGGACCTGGAGGAGGCCCACTCTGTGGGCCCTAACCGGTCGAAGGGAAGTATGAGGCAGAATCGGTCCCGTAGGTAACCTGGTCCTAAGCCATGAAGGGCTTTAAAGATGATGATCAACACCTTGAATTGTACCCAGAGACTGATGGGCAACCAATGCAGCTGGCGTATAGGTGTAACATGGGTGTACCTTGGCACACCCACCACAGCAAGCGCAGCCGCATTTTGCACCAACTGAAGTCTCCGAATACTCTTCAAGGGTAGCCCCATGTAGAGCGCATTGCAGTAGATAAATAAATAATAATAATAACTGCTGGAGATGAGATGAGCTGGAAAGTGAAGCAAGGCAGGAGCTGTGTTGAGTGTGCAAAAGGAAGGAGCAAACCTGTGTTATATGCCTGACCTACAACCCCAGCACCATCACTACTTGTAAATGAATAAAAGTTTTGCAGAGTTATTTAAAGAGTTCTCCCAGATAATTGTTCCAGTTTGGAGCATTTTTATGAAAAATATCTTTTTCCACATGTAAGCTATTTCTAGGTCAGCCTTTTAGCTATTATGAAATGATTAATGTAATCATAGTAAGGAAATTCAGACATGGTAAGAGAGCAGCAAAATATAGCCCCCTATACACACAGTGTTATTCAGAATTCAGTGGGAAAATTGCTGTGATGAAATAATCTTTGAGAATGGTTTGATCATAACCAAGGATTCTTGGAGCATTATTACCCTTAGATAGAAGACTTCCACATGGAATGCAAGATGAAAAAAAACCTGTTAGGTTCTCACTGAAAAATACTCCATTCAGGTTTAGGGCATTTGTGTTGTTCAATGAATGGTGTTATAAAATTAGAATTCTAGGTTAGAAGAGATGTCTTGAAACAAAGGCTGGATGATCACCTGCCAGAGGTGATCTAGTGGATCCTGGAATGAGGAGGATCACTTCTGACAGATGACCATCCAGCCACTGTTTGAAGACATCTAATCTTACCTAGAATTCTAACCTTATAATACAATTCATAGAAGAAACACATGGATTACAAGTCCTCTAACACTACTTGCAAGTCTGTAACTCTATGAAATCTCTGGTTAGTCACCGCTCAGTTTGCCCATCATGCTAAGATGTTGCGGTTTGTTTGATTCTGGATAATGTCCCAGTATGTGAGGTCTTAATGGCCTTCTAGAACAGGGCTCTCCAATCTTGGCTACTTTAAGTCTGGTGGACTTCAACTCCCAGAATTCCCCAGCTGGCAAAGTAAAACCAGCAAAGCAAAGGAAAGTTGGCTGGGGAATTCTGGGAGTTGAAGTCCTCCAGACTTAAAGTGGCCAAGGTTGGAGGGCCCTGTTCTAGAAGACAAGAAGGGAGGGAGTCTCCATATTGATGGAGAGAGGTTGTGTTACGGTGTGGGATGGCTATGGAGAATCTTCTTGTTGAATAGGAGAGGTGAAAGAACTGAGCCTTTCCACATAAGAGGAGACTAGGGCTAGATCTCTTCCCTTGTGTTCCACCAACACTCACTGGAACCAGCCATGAAGAAAGGTGGAGAATCACCGAATAACCATGCCTCCGAATCCAAATCACATAAGCCATTCCAGAAGGATATCATGGTTTAAAAGTGACTGAGAAATCTCTCATCTGGACCCCTCAAGGTCGCCCACAAATGCAGCCAATGCTCTCTTAGTACTATGACTCAGTCTGAATCCCATGAAAAGAATCCAAGTAATCCACTTCTACTTATTTTATTTTACTTTATTTTTTAAGAGATTTGCATGACTATAAGAGCCGAGGTGGTGCAGCAGTTAGAGTGCAGTACTGCAGGCTACTTTAGCTGACTGTGATCAGCAGTTCAGCGGTTCAAATCTCACGGGCTCTGGGTTGACTCAGCCTTCCATCCTTCCGAGGTAGGTAAAATGAGGACCCAGATTGTTGGGGGCAATATAAATATACATTGCTTAATGGTGTAAGCTGCTTAGAGAGTGCTTGCACTATGAGGCGGTATATAAGTCTCATAATAAATAAATAAATAAATAAATAAATAAATAAATAAATAAATAAATAAATAAATAAATAAATAAATAAATAAATAAATAAATAAATAAATAATAAAGACTGTCCATACTGAAGAAATCAGAGAGTTGTGGGAGAGAGCAGGAACCACAATGGCCTGTCCTCATTTTAGAGATTAGTGTATCTGTATGGAATATATTGTGTGTTTGTATGAATATTTGGGTCAGCACTTGTTTGGCTTTCATCCAGGCTGCAGAAATGGGCTGGGACATGTTTGGAGAACTTGCCGCTGTTTTGCCGCACTTGCTGCTTGCTGCCTGCCACTAGCCTGCATTTAGAGGCAGCCATTTTGAATCGGGTGTGCCTACATTTGCCTATTGCCTTCCGCTTGCTCGCTCCCTGCTGCTTGCCTGGCACTGGCCTATGTTTGGAGTCAAGCATTTGGAGGGAAGGTTTGACTGTGTTTGCCTGCTGCCTAGCCTCTGGCCTGCTACATCCTGTTTGTCACTTGAAGCAGCCTGTTGTCTGCCATTTGCCTGCCTCTAGCAAATTTGCTGCCCTGTCTGGAGAATTTGTTTGGAAAACTTGTTGCTGGTCATGCTTGCCACTTGCCACCACCTATTTGCTGCTTATCACTTGCCTCCTAATTGCCTGCCTCCCTGTCACTTGTGAAGGTGCCATGTTTTTCTTGCAGAATTGTGGCTGAAGACCTGTAGTTGGAGAGCCTATCTGAGCTGGAGGAGTGAAGTGAGAGACAAGTTGCAAGGTTGATTCCAGTCAATGGGAAGGAGAGTTCAAGCCCTCAGCCCCTATTAAGTGGTATGATGCAGGATTTGGTGCTCTCCCCACTCCAGGGGCGGGTTGCTCACTTACCGATGCCGGTGCGCTGCGCGCGCATCTCCACGTTTCGGGCGCTCGCTCGCTATGTGCGCGCGCCCCCTCGTGCGATTTTGCTTCTGCGCATGCGTGAAAGCAAAATCTCGCAAAAATCTCGTGAGGGGATGAGCGCGTGCGTGAGATTTCAGTGCAATTTTGCTTCTGCGCATGCGCAGAAGCAAAATCTCGCTGACATCTCATGAGGGGACGCACACGCGTGTGAGATTTCGGTGCAACTTTGCTTCTGCGCATGCACAGAAGCAAAATCGCCCAAAAATTCTCACAAAAAGATGGCAACACGCGCAACGGACCGGCGATGATGGCTCCAGAGCGGTCGCACGCAAATTGCACAATTGGACACTCCCTACCGGAGCTATGCATCAGACAGCTCCAGCAGGAACACACCACTGCCCCACTCCTATTCAACATCTATATGAGGCCCCTGGGTGAGCTCATCCATTGCCACAGGGTGAGATCATTAGCATGCTGACAATACTTAACTATATATGTCTGCCCCTGGCAAATTAAATGATGCGATGGAAGGTCTGGATGTGGAAAAACACGCTTCAGCTGAACCAGGGGCGGGTTGCTCACTTACCTCGCTGCCGGAGCCATGCGCGCGCATCTCCACGCTTCGGGGGTGCTCATGCTCGCTACGCACGTGCGCCCCTCATGCGATTTTGCTTCTTGCATGCGCGCAAGCAAAATCTCGCAGAAATCTCATGAGGGGATGCGCGTGCACGTGAGATTTCGGCGAGATTTTGCTTCCGCGCATGCGCGGAGGCAAACTCTCACCGAAATCTCACACGCACACGCGTCCCCTCCTGAGATTTTGGTGAGATTTTGCTTCCGCGCATGCACAGAAGCAAAATCGCCCGAAAATCACCGGAAAAAATGGCAATGCACCGGGTGGACCGGCAGAGAGGGCTCCAGAGCAGTTGCGAAATCCGCCGCTCCCTACCGGAGCTGCGTATTGGGCAGCTCCGTCAGGAGCCTACCTCTGAGCTGAACCCTGGTGAGACTGAGTGACTTTTGGTTTTGCAGCCTGCCAGTTCCAGGATTATTCTACCTTTGATGCTGGATGAAGTTGCATTGCCCCAGATAGAACCAGTGTGGAATCTGGGAGTCTTCCTGGATTCACAACTCTTGCTCAAAGAGTAGTAGCAGATATGGCTAGGAGGGCCATTGCATAGCTTTGTGTTGTTCACCAGTTGTGCCTGTTCCTGGAATGAAGAGTTCTGCCACTCATGCCATAGTCGTCTTCTGATTGGAAAACTCTAATGTGATGTACATGCAGCTGCCCCTTGAAGAGAGTCCAGAAGAGTGTGATGCAGGCAGTTATGTGTGTGCTTCTAGAACAATACGTTTCCTGTGTCTGAGCCAGTCCCCCTAAAGAGTACCCCCTAAAGGCCCCTGGATGACAACAGCCACCCCATCACCCTTACTCTGAAGTTGCAGTTTATGTCTCACTTGAAACTCTGAAGGGCATATTTCTGTGAGAGGACCCCTCCCCCACATTTCTGGTCACTGTGACTTGTTCAACAAGCTACAATTAAAACAAACCATGGCTTAACCCGATCCTTGAATCCACCCAATAACTCTATCTAAATTAGAAGTTCCTGTATTTTATCCAGCATTTCTTGAGGTAAGAGTCGGAAACAGAAACAATACAGAAGAAAACAGCTAATGCGGTGGTAATCTATTTTTTCTTACATCAACATTTCCCAGCTCAGTTCTTTCCAGAGATATTGAACTGTAAGCCTCATAATCCCCAATCAGCCCTGTTGACTGGGGATTAGGGAAACTGTAGTTAGAGCCTCTGGAAGGCACAGAATTGGTCTAAATTGCCATTCAACCATCCTAGAGACAGACAGCAAAGTGAGATCAGGAAGAGGAGAGATCAGAATCGTAGCAGGGAGCCCTACTGAAATGGGACACTTTGCTTCTGCGCAGCTGGAGTCAAAGAGGCCAAAGAGGAATACTTTCAAACAAAGACCAGGTAAGCAAATAAATCAGCTGGGAGATTAAATTTCTGGTGCACCCAAAAGCCCCTGTAAAATACCAGAGAAAATTGACCTATCAAAGGAATAGATGGACAATGAAATCAGTGTATGCCTTCCCCCCCCCCCCCCATATCAGCAGCCTCCCTAGAAATCCCTGGGGATTTCCTGCTGTCCTTAAAAAGACACACCTGCTCCCCTCAGGCAGTGCTCCTTACCCACACCCTCTGGGTTGGGTTGGGTTGGGTTGAGAAAGCAACTTGCAGAATTTAGGAGTTGCACTCCCAGCATGGCTGGGTGGGTGTCAGGCTGAGGAATGCTGTACTGCCTGCTGAGGGAGGCCATGCATTTAACAGGCTGCTGAATCCACCAAGGGGAGGCCGCCTACATAGCAATGGCAAAGCTGCAGCAGCTAAGAAAGACAATAAAACGGATGAAGACCAGTAATTCCCCATCGGCAGGCAGTTATAGGACCTTTCTCTAATTTAATCTCTGCCTCCCCCCACCAGTGAACCATTTCAAGTGACCTCTTTATAACCCTGTCTTCCCATGCAATTGCCTGACCAGTCCTGATAACACAGGTGTCCTTGGACATGTAAGGTTGCCCCCTGCAGAAAGGTAGCTGGAAGCTCTTCAAGACAGCAGTGGAGGAAGCTTAAGAAGAGACGTCGGGATGGGGAAGAAGGGGTGGAATGGATGTATGGCATGGGCAAAACAGCTTCCTCCTCCTCCTCCTCCTCCTCCTCCTGGACATTAAATCAGTCGATGATAGCGAGTCTCCTAACCTTCTCTGATGAGGGTTAAGGTGGATATTGCCGAGTTCAGTGGTCTCTTCTCTTCCTTTGGTGAGCAGTGCTCCAAAATAGTTCTTGAGTGGGAATAGAGTGGGAAAAGATGGCCACTGACCCTGAGTGACACTGTTTGGGATCTGGGGCAGTATGCTGATGGTTTATCCCATTTTCTTGAGGTTGTTTGTTTCCTTCAGGTGTAGATGGCATGTGATAGTGATAGTGGTAGTGGGACAATGGTGGCATCCTTATGGACCTTGGGTATGGTTGCCATTTTGTCACCTTTGGTGCTATGGTTTTCCTCTCCTCTTGTGGGCTGATTGGGAAATGGATTTAGCACCTGCATGTGATGGCTGTCTCAGAGTCCTCAAAACAACTCTCAGAAAGATACAGTGGAGGGAAAGGTGTCAATGGTAACCAATTATGTCACAGACAGAATGGAAAGTGAACATTTCAAAGCCAGCAGACATATTTGTCATTTCAAGTGTCAGGGTTCCAGCAGCTATCCAAACTGAAATGGATGCACTCAGAGAGGAGTGGGGAGTGAGAGATTACATTTTCTCAACAACCAGATATTATAATTGATTGCTAGGAAAATTGCCTCTTTCTCTTAATAGATTAATTTTATTAACTTGTTGGGTATAGTCTATGTGAAAGAAGAGAATTCTCTGCTGCTACTTTGCATCATTGGCACAAGAAAATGTTTATCAGCACAAGTGTGAGGAGTCCCTTGTGTATATAATAAAACAAAAAGAAGCTTTTTAAAAATTGCTTGCTCTACTTTTGGGTAGATGCAGAGAGATTGCTCTAGATCCCTTCTGTGATCTGTCAGGATCTTAAAAGTGTTCCCAACTGTTCAGTGACTCGTTAAATAAGCATTTATTCCACCCCTGGCAGGCTGAAGCTGGAACATATGAATGCAGTCTCTCTCTATGAGAAATCTCTGCTCTTGTTTGTGTCCTCTGTTCAGTCAAAAGAATTTTAAAAGGTGACTTTTAAAAGTGCAGTTTGGACTGAAACCTAAATATTTGCTGAATTTTATCCTCATTAATAGGATTATCCAGCATTCAGTATTGATTGGCCTGATAGGTTTAAGACTTGCATGACAATAGGGTGTGCTAAAAATTTCATTCAGCCAGTCAAACAATATTAAAAAAAGCTGGTATGGCTCAGAGGATAAAGTGTTAATAGGGAATGGCAGACCTCAGTTCAAATTCCATGTCAGACAAGAGCACTCCGGGTGGCCTCGGGCAATTTACTATCTCTCAGCCTCAATTTTCCATCTATAAAGTGGGGATGATAATGACCTGCCTTCTCTCAGAGTGTGAGGACGAACAAGATAAATATGGTAAAGTACAGTGTGCATTAAGTATGCTATATAAATGACAAAGTGTAACATGCCCGGGGCCATGTGACACCCACTAACCAATCTCAAATTACAGAATTATCGATTATTAGGTGGCATATATCAAACTAAACAACAATAGGCAGATGCTATCATTCCAATGTGTCATGCTGCCATTTTGATATCCTTTTTAGGCCTGCTTATGTGACTTCCCCCTCCCCCACCCCGCCCCCACACACTATGGGATAAAGCTTTTCCCAACTCAGTAGCTTCCAGATGCATTGTGCCACAATTCTCAGTCAGGAGAGGGGGTGGGGGGAACTGTTCTAATCCAACACATCTGAAAGGCATCTGCTGAGGGAAAGCTGATATTATGCTGTGTTTGTTTGTGTGGGCAGTTCTGGGTCTCCCAGGTTGATGGGAGCTTCCAGTCGCAACCTTGCCTCTGAAGAAATGATGCGGTTGGCTATTGCCTTCCCTTGGAATTCAGTCCCCGGAGGCAGCCTTCCTTTTATGGTGAGCACCTGGGCTTCTCCACAGAGAATGCTCTCTGGCCCTGTATTTAGGCGGCATCTGCGTTCAGGATTGGTTGTGTGCATAAATCACGTTAATTCAATTAGCCTAATGCACAACCTTTGCATTTTGGGGTCTTCGGAAGGATTAATTCGGATGGTTTCCTTGAAATGCTACAAAGAACAAAGTCAGAAAGCTAAGTTGTGTAAGTAACAGGGTGCCTACCCTAAATTGAATTCAGTTTTTTTTAAATGTTGGTATAAGAGCAGAGTTAAAATAACACCCCCAGAGCTCAGCTTCCACTAATTTAAATGGGGAGGTGATGTGCCAACAACCCTCATAATATCCCGGGTCTGTGTTGCCTTATAAAGCATAGAGTGGCCGTGTGTATTGCCGTTCCTGAGCATGAGACATTAAAAAGTTGGATTAAGCTTTCCATTCCTTGGCTAGCTCAGCCAGCCTTTAAAATCTGTGCCGCTCAGTGGGAATGATGGTAGTCGTAGTTCAACACATCTGGAGGGCACATCACTTTGGGAAAAGTAGGATCCCCTTTAAGCAAAACGGGAAGTTATGTTATCGACCTTTAGCAAGCAGTAAGAGGCTCTTTCAGTATTTCAGGCCTCTGAGAAGCTCCACAGCCCTCCAGCTGGAATGCAGCTGTAAGCTTCAGCCTGCTTCTCTCCGGCTTCAAAGCCATTGTTGGATGAATGCTGTGCTGTTTAGCTGTACCCCTCTCTACAGCCTTCTTCACTGGATGCTTCTTATTTACTCTGTGATGTTCCCAAGTCTCAGATTCCTCCTTAGAATCTCTTATTGCAACTTGGGAGAAAAAAGGTTGTGCTTCAGGCATCCCGCAGGGGGTTTCGAGTGAAGCCCTTCCCCCTTTCCCCCATGAATTCCAATCTGTCCATTAATGTGTGGTTTGATCTTGCGAGGTCTCCTTCCACACATGGCTGGCCTCCCTCCCCCATGAGCAACGTTTTTATGCCACAGTGCAGCACCTAACAGCTGTCCTCACCTTCCCCTTCTTGAGCCAACTACTCAGCCATGTTCACTCCAAGTGAGGCCAGCAGATGAGGCCTAAAATAGATGACTGGCGTTGCAAACCCTTCTTTATTTTTCCCTCATAGCAGTTTACTTTGATGCTGTGGAGGGGAAAAAAATGGGAAAAAATCTAAGTGACATCGCATGCAACTCTGGACTCTGAGGAGGAGGCAGATTTCTGGCAATGGAAGTTGGCATTTCTCTTTTCTGACAATAGGGCAAGTGCCCAGGGAATTAGACAAGATGAGGGGTGCCATGATTTAACGGAAGAATCTCTCGGTCTCTGTTTCTTTTCTGTCTCTCTCTGTCTCGATATCTCTATCCCTATCTCTGTCTGTCTCTATCTGTCTATCATCTCTATCATCTATTTTTCATATCTCTCTCTCTCTCTCTCTCTCTCTCTCTCTCTCTCTCTCTCTCTCTCTCTCTCTCTCTCTCTCTCTCATTTCAGATTGTCTGTGTGTATAAATGTAGCTCTGTGTGTGTGTGTATACACACACATGTACACACACACACACACACATACATTTACATTTACATAAGCCTAGCTGTCTCTCTCCTTTACTGACCCATCTGCTTTTTCCCATTTCTCTTTTCCTTATTTTTTTTTTCTTATTTTAGCAGGAAGCAGATAATCTACCATTTCATTTCATTGACAAAAGGTTAATTTTCTTATTTCTGCAGCTCATCCAATCAAAGAACAGAGGGGAGAGAGAGAGAGAGAGAGAGAGAGAGAGAGAGAGAGAGAGAGAGAGAGAGAGAGAGAGAGGAAAAGAAGAAAAGAAGAAGAAAAAGAAAAAAAACTGGAAAAAAAAACCCAGGGAAAAAACTTGTAGTTGTTTTCATCTCACTTTGCTCTCCCAGCTCTGTGGAAGAACTCTTAAAAGAGAAGGAGGTAGACAAGAGAAATTCTCTCCAGAGTCATAGCTGTGCAGGAAACATAGTTTGGAGATCAGTAACTTTTCATGTTTCTGGAGCAGGCAAAGAAATATTAGTGGGATTTGATATTCCATCCAAAACAGTTGATCAAAGCTTTCCTAGCAGGTTAGATTATTAGATTATTATCTAAGGAATAGTGTGCCAGTGAAATTTGTCCAGCAGTTATTTCATCGAAGAAAAAGTGATCCATTGCTCAAAGATTTTTGGCTACCATTTGTGTAGCCTTAGGTGAAAATATTCAATTCAATTTGGGTTATCATGGGGAAACTCATTTTTTGTGACTGAATGGATGCTGTATGTGCATTGTATCCAACTTCACTCTCTTGTTTTGCACGGTTGGGTGGGGGGAAGGATGCTAAACACTTCATTCTTATTCTGCAGAGCACAGCCTGTTGCCATTATTTGTACATTTATTTTAGATTGCAGGCTGTCTTGGCAGGCACGTGTCTTGTTCTTACTTTGTTTACTGTGCCTTCTACAACATTAAGTACATAGTAAAATACAGTAAATAAAGTAACTGTGGTGCAGGAAACCCAGACAAGATATATATCTCATTTTCAAGGAAAGAATGGTGTATAAGGATGTGAACTGAACTTGAAGCAAACAGGGGGAGCAGACAGGAGCTTGTGATCCACATATGGGTCATAATGCAGAAAGGATACCGTATTTTTCGGAGTATAAGACGCATCTTTTTGCCCCCAAAAAGAGGGTGGAAATGTCGGTGCGTCTTATACACCGAATACAGCAATTTTAGCCTCCCGAAGCCCCCCCCCGCATCCAATTTTTGCAAAAAAACGGGCAGTTTTTTGCAAAAATTGGGGCGTTTTTGCCTTCCCCCACCCCCTAGGAGTGCTCTGCAGGCTTCCCAGATCCTCTGCATGCCCTGTTTTTGCAAAAAAATGAACGAACAGCGGGCCGTTTTTTGCAAAAAATGGGGCGTTTTTGCCTGCCCCCACCTCCTAGAAGTCCACTGCAGGCTTCCCAGATCCTCTGCATGCCCTGTTTTTGCAAAAAAAATGAGCGAAAAAGGGTCTTTTTTTGCAAAAATTGGGGTGTTTTTGCCTTCTAATTACCCCATCTAGCATGACTGGAGGAGAAATTCTGGGAGTTGACGTCCACTAGTCTTAAAGCTGTCAAGTTTGAAGACCCCTGTGTTAGGGGTTAGGGGTGAAAGGGTCTTCAAACTTGGCAAGTTTAAGACTTGTGGACTTCAACTCCCATTCCTGAGCTAGCATGACTGGAGGAGGAATTCTGGGAGTTGAAGTCCACTAGTCTTAAAGCTGTCAAGTTTGAAGTTTGTAAAAAGTATACATGGTTGTAAAAAGTGTACATGGTTGTAAAAAGTATACATGATTGTAAAAAGTATTCTGCTACACTGGTATTTTATTAAATAATATATTACTGCACCATTTGGTTCAGAATACTTTTTTCCTTGTTTTCCTCCTCTAAAATCTAGGTGCGTCTTATACTTCGGTGCGTCTTATACTCCGAAAAATACGGTAATTGGGAATTAATTATCCAAAAGCGACTGTTTTCTTTGGACCTACATATCACAGCTATTGCCCTTCTAACATCCACTACATCAGCGGTTCTCAACCTGGGTGTCGCGACCCCTTTGGGGGTCGAATGACCCTTTTACAGGGGTTGGGAGACTTCGCCCGGACGCCGCCATTTGGGTTCTTTTACCCACTGCGCATGCGCAGAATGCTTTGCGCATGCGCAGAGGATAAAAGAACCCAAATGGAGGGGGCGGGGCGGACGGCGCTGTGGCGGGCGCTGCAGCGGGGTGGGTCGCGGCGGGGGCAGGTCGCGGGTCGTGGCATTAGGAAGGTTGAGAACCACTGTACTACATCCACTTTTTTTGTTAAAATGGAGGACAGATGAAATTAGGAATCTAAGGAAATGGATTACAAAGAGTGCTACGATTCAGGCTTCAGCCTGAATGCAACAGGACCCTAAAGATTTTTGCTTCCTAGTTAATCTGTGCTAATCAGTCTGTGCTGTTCTGTGTCGCTGTGACTTTTCATGAGTTCATGGTGATGGCTGATCATATCACAGATGCCACAGGGGGGGACTTTAAGGTAGGGGTAGTCTTTGGAGCACAGTCAGGAGGGCCCACAACTGCAGCAGATCTGGTTTAGGCCTTTTGAACAGGAGAGTTCCCCATTATTACTTAAAGATGCTATACCCACCCAACCCCAGAAAAAGACCAAGTCGAAGACCTAATAGGAAGCTGCTTGTATTATGAGCTGCTACTTAACCCTTATTAGTTTGGCTATCTGAAACAGCATGAAGGTCATCTAGATAAACCTCACATTTCTGGAGATGTGTTTTGTCTGTCTAAAGTAGCTTCCAAAGAAAGAATTGGTGGCATAAACAGAGGATTAATATGCTAATGTGATGTAAGTTACCCTGGTACATTGGATGTGGAGCCTCATGAAATGATTTAGCTCAAGGAACAATACTGGGGTGTTCACACAACCTTTGTCCCCTGTCTAACCTACAGCAGTCTTGCATGCCTGGAGCCTGGATACTCCAGGAAATTCTGAAATGGGGATTTCAAATGGGGATTTTCAGACTTTCCTGCCCCTTGTTTGCTAGGAATTCTGGGAATTGCATCTCCAAGACACCTGGGAGCACCAGAATAGGAAACTGTGTCTCTGTGTGTATGTGTATGAAAAAGAGAGGCTTTGAAATGGCACCACAGTGCCCCCTAAAGCATCTGGTAAGCTGAGAGGCTAAACAGAGGGAATTTGGGTTTTGTTTCCCCATACATGTGTCTCCCATGTAACCCCACTCATAACAATGGGGTTGTTATAAACTGGTGAAAACTAGACATTGCCTTTAAAATCCTATCCTTAAGTAATGCCTGCTTGGCTGACTAGACCCAGGAGATCATAGAAGGAATATTGTCTTCGATTGAACAAAGCAATAATCAGTCTCCCCAAAGAGCAGAGGCTCCCAAAGTTTCTTAGTTCACCATACCCTTAATGTCTTGGTAGTTTTTTCCACAAGATCCTTAAGCCAAAACTATGAACTACCTTGAGTTAGTAGTTTGTAATCCCATGGTACCTGCACTACACAGTTTGGGAACCATCTCTACTCACAGGGTTGTTGTAGGGGAGAGGAGGAAAAAGTATTAGGTGTGTTCACTGCCTTGAGTTAGGATGGGATATAAATGCAATTAAAAAATAAAGGATGGCTTTCACGTAACTCCCATGTTTTATAAATATGTGGATATGTGCTCAAGAAATGGGGGGTGGGGGAGACAGCTGCCCGTCAAAGGATGTCCAAGTAGAAGAGCCCAATGATCTTTCTCCAATCATCCCCTCTGCAATGGACATGCAGTGAAACCCAAAATATTATTGAAGGAGAGAGAAGTCTTTGGTAGAAAGGCTAAGATCTGCTTTGTGTTCTGCTGTAGAAACTTTCTTTTTTTTTTAATTAAAAAGTTTTAAAAGTACAAAGTACATATATTTTTATCTTTTCTCCCCCCCCTTTTCCACCCTCCACCCTTCCCCCCCTAATCACCCACCCACTCACCCACCCACCCTCCGGACTTCCCAGAAAAAACACAAGATATAATTTCAAAACAAAAGTATAAAGCTATAAAATACTAAAACGAATTGTTAGTTCAAAAATATCTTATCCATTCTTAACTCTTTGTAACTCCAAGAGCTTGAAAGTATAATCTAAAATTTCTCAAACAAATAACTAATACACTATTTGGGTTATTTTAATCTGATACTTTTTCTGAATATATTCAGTCCACCTACTCCATTCCAATATATATCTTTCATTTGAGTGATCCTTGAGATAAGATGAAATCTTGGCCATTTCAGCAAGATGTGTCTTGCTGAAACTTTCAGGAGGTTCAACCTGATAGGTAGCAGCCTACTGAATATATCAAATGGACCAAAACCCTTACACCAGTCACAGTATGCTTTATTCATTATTCCAGTGTTTCCCAACCTTAGCAACTTGAAGATGTCTGGACTTCAACTCCCAGAATTCCCCAGCCAGCGAATGCTGGCGGGGGAATTCTGGGAGTTGAAGTCCAGACATCTTCAAGTTGCCAAGGTTGGGAAACACTGCATTATTCCACCCCCCACCCCCCAGAAATGCTACTGTACTTAGAAGGGTTCAAATATGATGTTTCAAACAACAAGGACCTGTTTGGAAGAAAATGGTAACCTATTTGAACATTTAATGTAATTCATATAATAAATTGTCCATGAGGCCTTGTCTTTCGCTACACCCTGTATATTAAAGTTTTGTTCCTGGACATCTTTGCAAGAGATCTGCCAGTGAAGTTTTAATTTATCCCCTCTTCTGGTCTGTAAGAGATACACACATATATGGTACAATTAGTCCCCAAGTTATGACCACAACTGAGACTTGAATTACTATTGCTAAGCAAAGCAGTTATGAAGTCATCACATGACCAGACTCAATTTAATGTCCATTTTTTAACCACAGTCATTAAGCAAATCATGTGGTTATTAAGCGAATCATGACACCGTTAAGCGAATCTGTTTGTCAGAAACCAGCCGGGAAGGTCACAGATCACAACAGGATGCCAAGTGCCTGAATTGCAATCATGTGACTATAGGGATGGTGCAACGATTGTAGGGCTGAGGATTGTAACTCCAAGGACAGGTCATAAATCACTTTTTCTGAGTTGTAACTGAACCATCATTAAACAAACAGTCATAAATTGAGGACTATCTGTAGTCCAATCCCTAAGAGGGACTTAATAGTTTTAAACTCAAAGGGAGAACTCATTTTAAACAAGGCAAGGTTACTTTGCTCAATTCTCAAAGCTCACTACAGGCTTTACTAGTCCATTAAGTGCAGCCTTTAATAAGTGAAAGATTACCAATCCCTACCCTTAGAGCAGGGGTTCTCAACCCCCAATCCGTGGACCGGCACTGGGCCACGGCATGCCAGAAACCCGGCCGTGCAAACAAACAAAACCCCATCTGTGGGATGCAGGCAGCATGCCCTCTCTGATCAGAGGTGGGTTCCTACCGGTTCAAACCGGTTCTTTAGAACCGTTAGTAAATCGGCAATGATGTCATGGAGCCGGTTCTGTCGGTGTCTCCGTGGGCGCTGCCATCTTGGATTTTGCTTCTGCGCATGCACAGAAGCTAATTTTTGATTGCTGCACGCACGCACGGCGTGACCCTGGCATCAAAAGGATCCAGAACCCACCCCTGTCTCTGATCCATGGAAAAACCTTTCTCCACATAACTGGTTCCTGGTGCCCAAAAGGTTGGGAGCCTCTGCCTTAGAGTCCCAAAGGTGCTTTTTTCAAGAGGCAACTGAAATTTCTGGTTTTTCTTTGAAGACATTTCACTTCTTATCCGAGAAGCTTCTTCAGCTCTGACTGGATGGTGGGAAATGGAAGTATCCAGTCAGAGAGCTGAAGAAGCTTCTTGGATGAGAAGCAAAACGTCTTCAAAGAAAAACCAGAAAATCCAGTTGCCTCTTGAAAAAAGCACCTTTGGGACAACCATGACCTGGATGACTGAGAATCTCCATAGACACTCTGCCTTAGAGGATATCTGCCCATAAGACAGATTGATTGAGAAGCCGTAGGATGCAGCAGAATCCACATTAGGACTAGGAAACCTCAAGAACGTGGCTATATAGCGATGGATCTGCTGGTAGGATACCAGACAGAGCAGTCAATTTTGCTGGTGAATATCCCTCTGAAAAGCTTTCCCTGCTGATTGCTTTGGACTGTTAAGAGCACAAGAGCAAAGCAGACAACTCTTCTGTGAAGTGAATGTCACGGTGTGAATATTGTCAGTTGTATGTCTATGCAGGGTGATGCACCCCTATTCTAATATTATGGTATATTCCAATACAAGCAGAACACATGATATGATCTTGTACGCATGTCCACATTCCTGATCCACCATTAATCACTTTTGACTTGGCTCTTGACCAGAACGGTCGCATTTTCTTAGCAAAGATGTAATTATTCAGGATTTATTGTTTTTGTACCGAAATAAATATTTCTATTAGACTTTTAATCTCGGCTTTATTTCTAACTGTCTGAATTCCAAGTAAAGATCCAAATCGCCTCTATGAGATTTATTCTCACCCGAACAGTGAAACCTTCCTTTAGAGAAGGAGTATGTGTCTCTGAAAACTTAGTGTGAGGCTCTAAAAACAGACTGTCACTTTCCTAACTCATTTGTAAACTTTCCACAGAGGCAGGGCTGCCTGCTGTCTGAAAAGGTTTGGATACATATTTGATCCACTATAGCAGGAAGGCCTGTAGCCCTTCAGAGACTGCTGAACCACAGCCCCTGCAACCCAGCCAGGGTGAAAGATAACTAGGAACTACAGTTTTAGCAGATCTACAGGTACTTGGGTGTGCCAGCTACTCTAAGCCAATAAGACCGCTTGAGGACAGGCTCTCCAACTGGACAGAAACAACATCCATACATCCAATTAGAACAGAAGACAAAGCCCTGCTATCTCCCTCCAATAAATAACTTCGTGCAAATTAACAATTCTGGAGCTGGATGTAAAAATGAAGCCTAGTGGGGTGTGGACAGGAGGATTACATGATCAGAGATGCTTTTGAAACAATAATTGAGTTAATGGAAGCTTAGCAAGTGCTTCATTTGGGGCAGGCAGGAGGAGGAGGAGGAGGAGGGGGTAAGGGGGGTTAATTGGTGGAGTTTTGTCACTTGTGTCCATTTACAAACTTAGCTTTTCTTTTTCTTTATTGATTTTTCTTTAACAAAGTGAGGCACTTAAAGGCAATTTCTGAAAGCCCCAAATGATTAATAAAACCCCATTTCCTTCTCTCATTAAAGCAAAGGAATTAGAAGAAACTACTTGATTTGTTTAACAATTGTGCAAAAACTTCACCGGAAGCTGTTAACAACAGTCCAATTTCTTGTGGTAATAATGGACCAAGGTAGAGAAAGGTGGGGGGAAAACACCACTTAATAGGGTAAGTCAATAGTCAAACAGACAGGTCTCTTTTGTTAGTGGTGGAGTAGGAGCTGTACTGAGTCACAGTAAATCCTCACAATTAAAGGAGATGGGTGGCCACACCTGATCATCCTGATCAACCTGCTTGACAGCTAAAGTGGGTCATCCCAGGTAAGGTCTTGGACAGGAAGCTATCAGGAAAAATTCCATTAGGCCATAAGAACTGGAAAGTGAAAAGTTATCCCAGGAGAAGAGAATGGCAATCCACTTCCATATTGTTGTAAAGAAAACTATGCAATGTGTCCATAAACTTACCAGGAATTGAAGGGAGACCATTGCTACCTATCTGCTCAGCCAAAAATCCAGTTTGGTGGTTTTTAGGTTCCCAGAATGGCTGTGTCCCACTTTCCAGAAGCCACATCTCTCTGTAAAGAGCTATCCAGTCCATACCTACTTTAAAGATGAGGGGTCCTTGGTGGGTTCTGAGCTTGGTTGCTTTCTGGCAGACATTTCATTACCCAAACTAGGCAACATCTGTTCTGACCCAGCCATAGCAGAAACAAGAAACAGACTCCTTGTCACGAAAAACCCCTCTTTATTTATCTCCTGTGAATTAATGGCATTCACACAAAAAAAGTCCAGGCAATAATTATTCAAAGAGTTAACTGCAGTAACAGACCTTATCAGTTCCTTGCAATAATTGCCAGGCCTTGAGCTCCCAGCCACAAAGCTGCAAATTAAGTTCTGGCAAGCAGTCTCTGAGGCAGGAAACGCAATGAGCCAAATCTTCAGAAATCCAAACTGTTGTCTCCTACGACCACCACTCCCCTTTCCTTCTATTTATTCCCCAGCCAGGGAGGGGCCATTCATCATCCACGTGTGCCTTGCTTCCCAAGTTAACTCCTTGTCCTCAGTTGTTCTCCTCTGCTAACAGCTCTGTGCATAGGCGCATCTGGAACAGGCCCCAGCTGTTCTTCCTCCTCACTCATATCAGCCTCCAAAAGCAGCTGCCTTTCCGGTGGCTGGGAAATGTCGGATGACCATCTCTGCGTCTGGTACAAAGCATCCATCAGAGCCTTCCCCAGACTCCAGAGCTGGCCCAAGTTCCTCCCCAACCTTCTCATCATCCGAGTCTGCCGCCAGCTCTGCTGGCAGCTGGTGGACCACAACAACATCATCAGTGCCAGTGTGATGTTACCTAGTTTGCGTAATGAAACACCTGCCAGAAAACAACCAAGCTCAGAGAGCACCCAGGAGTCCCAGGGGTGAAATGCTCCCGGTTCGCTTTTACCTGTCTGTCGTCGGTGAGCCGATCGCACAGGCAGCACGGCGCTCCGCCCACCCGCCGGGATACCGCCATTTGAGTTCTTTTACCCTCTGCGCATGCACAGAACGCTTTGTGCATGTGCAGAGGGTAAAAGAACTCAAATGGCGGTGTCCCGGCGGGTGGGCAGAGCGCTGCGCTACCTGCGCGATTGGCTCACCGACGACAGACAGGTAAAAGCAAACTGGGAGCATTTCACCCCTGCCCAGGACCTTTCATTTCAACCTTGAGCTACAAATATTCTCCTTTATCGGTACTTTAAAGATAAGCAACCAAGAGAAGGACCTTGAAAACAAACATCACCCACTTGTACCTAGGCTAGATGGAGCTTGCAGAGAAGTCCCCTGAACCTACTTATACACACATATTTCCCAGTGAAATATGTCTTGTTTCATGGTTTAGCTTGGAGTGACCATTTCTACTTTTCCATGTGCCCTGGAGTCATGTGATCTGGTTTTGCAACCTTCTGACAAGCAAAGTCAATGGGGAAGCCAGATTTATGTTCTTGCCACTGCTTCTCCTCTACCAACATGGTCCCCAAACATCTGCAATCTCTGAAACTGGGAATAATAAGCCACCCTTTTATGAAATCTGGCCTTATATACATTTCTGTATCTCAGTTCCACTATCTGCCAAGGAATAATAGTGAAAAGTCACAGTGCAGCACTACATGCTGATAGCAGTGAAAACATTAAAAGGACATGCGAGAATTAAATGCATGGATTCCAAGAGTGATACTTTTGTACCCTCCATCTTTGTGTATGTGACATCCCTTTGACCTCAGGGTCAGTATTTGGCTCTTTTCAGGGTCAATATTAAAATAGGATATATCAATTTGTGGTGTTACAGCATGTAATTAATTTATCCCTTCATGACTCTTCCCATTTCATGTTCTGCCAAAGAAAAAAAAAGCAGAAAAACACATATCGTATTTTTCGGAGTATAAGACGCACCTTAGTTTTTGGGGAGGAAAATAGGGAAAAAAATAATCTGCCTACCAGGTATTCATCTGACTAGTCCTTAGTCTGGTCAGTTTCAGCACATTAGTTTGCTGGTTTTGAGCACGCGTGCTTGCTTTTTATCCACTGGTTGGGGATAAATAACAGTTTCTAAAACACTTCACTTCTCTCTCTCTCTTCAAAGAGAGAAACAATGAGAAAAGCAGGCAAAGGGAAGATCACTTCCCTAGCAAAGCATGGAAGATCTCTTCACTGGCATGAGGGCTGAAAAAGGGTTTCTAAAGCCCAGAAGCCCAGCTGATTGTCGGAGGGAGCAGCAGTGAAAAAAGCAGGCAAAGGGAAGATCGCTTAGCTAGCAAAGCAGAGAAAATCGCTTCACTCGTTAGCACCTCGTTAGGGCTGAAAAAAAGCTTAGTAAAAAGCTACATTCGGAGTATAAGACGCACCCAAATTTTCAGCCTCTTTTTGGGGGGGGAAGGTGTGTCTTATACTCCGAAAAATACGGGTATTTGTATTTTTGAGGGGTATTATCAAGGTTGATGCATTTAGTTGTAAAATATATTTTTTCACATTCATTTGGTTTCAAACTTTAAAACTCCATGGCAAAATGATGGTGTCCCAATTTGTACTTTAGTCTGGGAAGACAGATCAGATCAGGTCGCTTCACGTTGTGAACCATGCAAGACCTTCGGGTATTCCTAGTTGAGACTATGAGAAGAAAGCGTTTTTCATTGCAACTCTCCCTTTGATTAGAAAACAAGAGTTTGCCTAGTTTTGTTTCTACATTGAAAACATGTTTGGACAGTTTTCTTGAAACCGAAGGAAATGAAACTTTGATTATGGAATTTGACAATTAGACAATTAGAACTGCTTAAGATTATAGAAGCAGTGGGTTATATTTGTAACTGTATTAAAGAAAGTCAAGCTTGTTTGTTTTTACTTTTTCAACTTTTTGCAACTCCTTATCCCTGACTTTTCCTTTCCCAAATTCTTTTTGTTTTTTATATTTTATTCTTGGTTGAAACTCACTAACGCTGGGAAAAAGCAATGCTCTCTTCATTTCTCCTCTTTTTACAACTCTGGCTATTTCAAGCTTAGTTATTTCGTACTCAGAATTAGAAGGTTACAGTACCTTCTGACAATTCATGATTTTTGGGAGAGCAAGCAGTAAAGGAATTCCGACCACAAACTCTTCCACCTAAGGGAGGGGGGACCAGGTCATACACCTGTCCAAAAAGCCTTGAGGTTTCCCTAGACTAAGATCCATTTAAGGCTGAATTTGAATCTTTTGGTTGTCATTTACATGAGGATACACCATCTGAAACTCCAAGCACATCATTTCCTGGGTTCACACTGCAGCTGCAAAGGGCAGCCATGTATTTCTTGGGAAAAGTCACAGCTATTTCAAGGAGTTGAAGACAGGTGTTATAGAAGCACCCCATGCACTTCAAAGCATATTTTGGCCTTGGAATCCAAAGCCCTTTACAGCCTCAGTCCTACCATCGAAGGGCTCAAGTGATTCATAGAAAAACTGCCTAGTATTATAGATAAGGATTTTCTCTTTTTCTCAAACTGAGATACATTTATTTATTTATTTATTTATTTTATTTTATTTTATTTTATTTTATTTTATTTTATTTTATTTTATTTTATTTTATTTTATTTTATTTTATTTTATTTTATTTTATTTTAATTTTATTATTTTATTATTTTATTATTTTATTTTATTTTATTTTATTATTTTATTTTATTTATTTTATTTATTTTATTTATTTTATTTTATTTTATCTTATTTTATTTTATTTTATTTTATTTTGTCAAGCATGTACAGTATAGTAGTTGTTTGTATAAACATAACATAAGTAAAAAGTACCGATAAAAGAGGACAATAGGACAGTAGGACAGGACACAGTGGTGCGCTTATGCACGCCCCTTACAGAACTCTTAGAAATGGGGAGAGGTTAAGGTTAAAGTTTTGGGGGTTTGGGGAAGGTTAAAGTTTTGGGGGTTTGGGGAAGAAACCACAGAGTCAGGTAGTGCATTCCAGGCATTGATCACTCTGTTGCTGAAGTCGTATTTTCTGCAGTCGAGTTTCGAGCAGTTTACATTGAGTTTGAATCTATTGTGTGCTCATGTATTGTTGCAGTTGAAGCTGAAGTAATCATTGACAGGAAGGACATTTTGATATATGATTTTATGAACTACATTTAGATCTGATCGAAGGCGACGTAGTTGTAAGTTGTCTAATCCCAATATTTCAAGTCTGGTGGAATAAGGTATTTTATTGCGAGAAGAGGAGTGGAGGACTATTCTTGTGAAATATTTCTGGACTCTCTCGATTGTATTAATGTCTGATATGTAGTGCGGGTTCCAGACAGATGAACTGTATTCCAGAATTAGTCTAACAAATGTTTTGTATGCTCTGGTTAGCAGTGTAATATTGCCACATATTACCACTGGTTACCAGTGTAATATTGAACCCATTATCATGGCTTCAAATATCCATCTCCAACTCTGTCTTGCATAACTCAGTCTGGCTTAGGGTCACCCATTCTTCTGGCCCTCAAATCAATAGGAGTATGGTCTTCAAGAGTTTGTCTTCGTGCAGTTCATCTGAAGAACCTTTGTATTTCCCAACAGTTTGGCTCAAATAGTAGCTCGTAAAGTAGGAACTAAGTTTGTGTCTGATTATTCTGCTCTCTGCTTCATGTTCTCTCTCTTTCTCTCTTTCCCTTTTACCTTATCTTATAAAAGTAGCTTTTGAAAAGCAACCTCTTTAGTTTTAGGTGTTTCGGAACTGTGCATTGTGGAACTGTGCATTAGCCGCCCAGAGTCTCTGTGGAGTGGGCGGCATACAAATGCAAATAATAAATAAATAATAAATAAAACTCTGCACTGTGGTCGGCTTCATTTGTGGCAGCTCTGCTGACCATATAACATACAAAATCAGGAGAGTCTGGATTAACTCTTCCATTCAACAACAACAGGAGAAAAAATCTGGCTCAAAGGCATTGAAGTCCACAAATCTTAAAGTTGCCAAGGTTAGGGTTAGGGTTATCAGCAACAACACTGACCACACAAAAAATGGCAAATGTACACAAAACCATTCCCATGGAGATATTTCCTCTCCTAAGTAAGGATAAAATACAGGTAGTCCTCAACTTATGACCACAATTGAGCCCAAATTTATGTTGCTAAGTGAGACAATTAAGTGAGTTTTGCCCCATTCTACGACCTTCCTTGCCACAGTTGTTAAGTGGATCACTGCAGTGATCAAGTTAGTAACACCAATGTTAAATGAATCTGGTTCCCCGTTGACTTGGTTTGTCCGGAGCCGAGGTGGTGCAGTGGTTAAAAGCAGCACTGCAACCTGAACTGCTAGTTCAGCAGTTCAGCTGTTCAAATCTCACCGACTCAAGGTTGACTCAGCCTTCCATCCTTCTGAGGTCGGTAGAATGAGGACCCAGATTGTTGGGGGCAATATGCTGACTCTGTAAACCGCTTAGAGAGGGCTGTAAAGCATTATGAAGAGGTATATAAGTCTAAGTGCTATTGCTATTGTCAGAAGGTTGCAAAACATGATCTGATGAGCACTGTAACTGTCATATACTGTATATGAGTCAGTTGCCGAGAGTCTGAATTTTGATCACGGGACCATGGAGATGCTTGCAACAGTTGTTAAGTGTGAAAACAGTCATAAGTCGCTTTTTTCAGTGCCGTTGTAACTTCAGTCATTAAATGAACTGTTGTAAGTCGAGGACTACCTGTTAAATAAGAGGATGAAATGGTGTATCCCAGGAGAGGGTGTTGCTGACTTGCTAAAAGACTGCAGAGGCGTTCTCCATATTACGCAAGCTGTTGTTGCAAGCCTTACTTGTTCTTTTTCTAATTCTGACGGGAGAAAAATGTTCAGGTGCTCGGGGTCATACGGTTTATGAAGCTCAGACCAGATATACCAGTAGTTGATTCCTAGTTGTGAGAAGTGCAGGAAATTATGTATGCATTTAAGTTGTGCAAGGATGTTTTTCAAGATGATGTATGGGAAAAGATGATTTCTCGAAATAGATTGGAAGAGAGGATGGAAAGCCCCCAAAAGGATTCTAAAAAAAACCCAGCCAATTTTCTGAAAGCAAAGCAAAAAAAAAAATATTGATGAGTGATGTGTTGAGGGAGAGAACTCTTTTGCAGAAAGTTTCAGTGCCCAGGGCTAGAAAGTGAAAGTGAACCAAAGATCACCTTTTGTGGCCACCCCTGTCAGCTTGCAAAGAAGACTCATATCTGGCGGGGGGGGGGGGAGTGAAATGGGGTTGCTGCCCACCTTTCCTCCCACCAGGCCTGGAGAGATTGGGCAGATGGAGGGTGGGGTGGGGGGGAACAGGCAAGAATGAATGGGAGGCAATACTGAAGGGAGCACAAGAAAAAATCCAGTCAGAAATCCTGCATAAGCAGAACACACAATAGGGAATGTGTATGTCATTGCTCTGCATAAAATACCTGCTTAGATGTTAATTTACGGAAAGCTATGCAAGCATTAAATAAGGTTAACCTTTAACTGGGGCTGAAAAGTAAATAAAAAGATTGGTGTGGGGGGCTGGGGAGGGAAAGAAAGATGCCTCAGAAGACGGCTTAAAAATTAATGATTTGTCAGCCCTCTCGAGCAAGAGAGAAAGAGAGAGAGAGAGAGAGAAAAAAAAGAGCTGAGCTGAAGCTGCCTTCGATTTGCTCAGGCTCTTAATTCATTTGACCCCCAGCATGGACTTCTCTGGTTAGGAGAGCCTTCCCTGTCCTAGTGCGCTCCATAGGCATTGGACTACAGCTCACATCATCCACAGCCACCATGCACATTGCCTTTATAAAGTAGCCAGGAGATCAGGGCAGTAGCAGACGGGCCTAGCATCGATATGGACTGGTGATAATGCTTCTTTGTGTGTCTCCTCCTTCACATGGCTTTTTGCAAGGACAGATGGGGGAGGGGGGGGGAAATGACTGGGCTTGAATACCCAACATCAATAGCGGGCCATGATCAGGGAATCCTTTTGGATCAGCTCTGGGGGTTGGGAGCAATGTTCCCTGTAATATCAGAAAATATCAGAAAATAGTTAGAAACTGCCGTGCGGCGTTCTCTTTTTATCTGCGCGGCAGTTAGAAACTGCCGCGCGGCGTTCTCTTTTTATCTGCGCGGCTGCGCAGGCACGCAGCCTTTGTCATTAGAAAATGCCGCGCGGAAGTTTGAAACTTCCGTGCGGCGTTCTCTCATTATGCGCGCGGCCACATGGCCGCGCACCTTAGAGGGAACAGTGGTTGGGAGTGGGTGCCACTGTATTGTGCTGGTTCTCTTCCTCCCTACAAAGTTGATCCCGGTTGGCGTTGATTGGGAGAGAGAGAGAGACCCTCCCTCGGCTACTTACAATGTGCAATTCCGCAGGGCTGGGTAATCTCTCCACTCCTTTTTTACATGAAGCTTCTACATGAAGCTGCCGGGTGAGATCATCCACCACCAAGGGGTAAAGTACCAGTATGCTGATGATAGCCAATTATACATCTCTGCCCCTGGCAAACCAAGCAATGCTACTGATGTCCTGTCTTGGTGCCTGGAGGCGGTGGGGAGTTGGGTGGAGAACAACAGGCTTCAGCTGAACCCTGGCAAGACTGAGCGGGCTTTGGATTTTAAGGCCTCCTCAATCTGGGACTTTACTATCTTTGTGCTGGATGGAGTTGCATTGTCCCCAGGAGACTCTGTGTGCCATCTGGGGGGTCCTTCTGGACTCACAACTCCTACTCAAAGAGCAAGTGGCAGTGGTGGCTAGGAGGGCCTTTGCACATCTTTGTGCTGAGATTGAACCCAATCCTATCAAATTTCTGGAACTCTCTTAAAAGCTGTTAGTGGATCCTATGGAAATAGGGAAATGACTGTATTGTGTGTACACTCGAACGCAGGCTCCTCCAGTTAGTTTCATTTATGTGTATATTTTAATTGGTTTTTAATCATTTTGTTTCTATTGTATGCTGCCCAGAGTCACATCTGTGAGATGAGCGGCTATATAAATTTGATAAACAAACAAATGCACATAGTTGCTGATGCCCAAGTTGTTATTTTTATTTTAAATATATATTATCTTTTTCTTGAAACAAAATTATCCTTATTGCCAAGGTCTTTTCCCCGCCTCTCTAATGATTGATTCCTAAATCCAGCAGCCACTGGGTCATCTTTTGATAGCAAGCACCCAGCTACCCTAACAAATGAAATATTAGAGAACAATTATTAAAGCTGTGCCTAGCAATACTCCTAAATCCAGGGGAGTATTGGGTTAAGGGGTTTGTTGTGTCTTCTAGAAATGTTAAGCTGTAATTCCCTCATTTTTTTTTATTGCTGGCCATGTTGCCTGGGGCAATAGGAGTGGAATTTGGGAGTGCATGTTTAAGCATGCTGCTTGTCCAACTTGACTCCTATAGGAAAATGTCCATGTACATTTTCAGAAGCAGCGGGCTGCTTCCAACCAGAGAGGGAGAGAAACAAGATGTGGGGCTGAGTACAAAGCCCATGCAGAAGATTAGAGGCCATAGGTGGAAGGCAACCATGAGTTATGGCCACAGCCACCAGCTGAGATCCTTTGTGTGTTGTTGTTTACCTATTTACGCAAACCATCAGTCTTCCTTTTGGACATTTTTGCTGCTGCTTCGGAATTTGTCTGGAGATTCCTCTGTCATTACCGGAGTCAGGTGGTAAATTTTAAAAACAGCATTGAGCCACATTTTCATATTTCTGCCTTATAACCAAAATCAATATGCCTGATCTTTTTTGTGTAATGAAGTATATAACTATTTGTGTTCAGCTTGTGCCAAATACCTTATCTTATTATCTTATCATCTTAATATTGCATTCTAATATTTTCCTCTGGGACTTCAAGACTGTGTATAGAAAGGGCTGTCTTTATTTCATCTCCACAACTCTATGCGGTGGGTTAGACTGAAAAAAAGTGGCTGGCCTTAAGTCATCCAGTGAACCTTTAGACCAGAGGTCTTCAAACTTGTCAACTTTAAGACTTGTGGACTTCAACTCCCAGAATTCTCCAGCCAGCTATGCTGGATGGAGAATTCTGGGAGTTGAAGTCCACAAGTCTTAAAGTTGCCAAGTTTGAAGACCTCTGCTTTAGACCGATGAGACTTGAATGCGTCTCCCCTGGCCACTACTTTAACCACAATGCTTCATTGGTCTATGCCCCCTCTCACCAAACCAGGGTTTGTTGGTGCAAAGACAGCCTTCACAGCAAAGCTTCTGAAAGTGGATTGCTGGAGTCATGCACCATTCATTGCAGCTGAACCTGCAATGGAGGAGGGCCTCCTTCTCCATACTGAAGGTCCCTGGTTCAACCTCTGTATTGCTGGACAAATTCAAGTCCAAGTTCTTGGAGAATTGCTGCTAAGACAAACTCTTGGAAGTATCATGTGTGGAGAATGAAGGATCTGGCTCACCAGAATTGAGTTTGTGACGTCCCCCCGTTTTGTGTGTTCCAAGAGCTAGCGGGAATCCGCATCGTCCTGCCTGTGCTTACGGCTGAGATTGTTCCATTTTTGATTTTTTTTTTAAAAAAAAAGCCTGACTTCCCCACGGATGGGGGTGGCGGAAATGAGTCAGGGCAGAATCTGGAATATGTTAAGAATGGAATCTGCCCCGCACTAGAGCCTGCTGGCTTTTCAAATTTCAGCACTAGTTTACCTCCTGCCGTGCAGTTTTATTGGTCAGGCCGAAAATCCTACATGATTAGCAATCATCCTTGGGGCCAATTCTCCCATGAGCCACCCCTGCTGAAGAGGTTGCTGGAAACATTTCTCTTGCAGAGGCAGCTCCTTGGACTGGAAGGCTGGAACTTCTGCTTTCCTTGGAAGGCAGCCGGATTTCCTCCAGGCCCTTTCCTAGAGCTGTCTTTTAGGGAAGCCTTGCCAAGCAGAATGCTACGGTCCTTTCCATGCCTTTTGGGAGCTGCCAGTGCCTGGCACATGCAGTGAAGACTGGGCCGGGGTGGGGGGAGGAAAGGGCTGAGCCAGCATTGGGGTGGGGTGAGACAAGCACAGAGGCATGGGACACATTTATTCAGTAGTTTGGGGCTGATGAGTTGCAGGTGAGCAGATAACACATGGTTTGGATTTCAAGGATTAAGGAGGAGGCGATTGGAAACATATTGCTGGCTAAGCCAGCTGGCTCATTCCAGGAGGGTGTGACCAGCAAAGAGTCAGAGCAGGAAGCCTTACCAGAAATCGTAGAGCGAGTCAAAAGCGCAGGTCATCCAGTCCGGTCCTTGCAGTCAACTACAGGTCAAGCCAATCAGTCAAGACCACAAGCAGGCCACAGTCATCCAGCAAATGTATTTCGTGTGGTTATTAAAGTTCCAGTGGAGCAAAGAGCCCTGAGCGACTGAAGCCAGAGAGACAGGCTGTTTTTATGACTTCATGTGCAGCATAGATAATCACGGTAATTGCAACTTGGGAAGTCTCCTTCTCAAGAGAGACCTCATGTACTAATTTTTGCTTTTTGAAATGTGGTGTCTTCCAGATGTCTGGGTTGGCATGACTCCCAAAGTTCCCTATGAGTTTTGTAGTCCTAAAACCCATATGGAGGAGCGTTTGGCTAAGGAACTAGTTAATTGGGTTGTTTTTTTAAAAAAAAACAAGTTGTTGTCTCTTAAATGTCCCTTCGCTACGACTTTGGAAATAAATGAAGACCTATTTTATATGGCACTTGTGAGTTCATTCATTGTTATTGCTAAGTATAAAGTTGATGGTAAAAATGCTGCTGCTGTTATAGAAAGAGACCAAAAGTTTTTCAAAGCAGGAGGCGTCTTATTAAGTCAACTGATCTTTCAACACCTTATTTTGCAATCAGTTTTGTCTCTGGCATGTGCATGTGAGGTTCCCATCTATTTGAAAGCAGCCCTGGACCTCTGCAATCAGAGAATATTCAGAGAGAAAGAGAGAGAGAGAGAGAGAGAGAGAGAGAGGGAGGGAGGGAGGGAGGGAGGGAGGGAGGGAGAGAGAGAGAGAGAGAGAGAGAGAGAGAGAGAGAGAGAGAGAGAGAGAGAGAGAGAGAGAGAGAGAGAGAGAGAGGGAGAGGGAGAGGGAGAGGGAGAGGGAGAGGGAGAGGGAGAGGAAGGATCTCTATAGTTTTCAAGTATTTGCTTCCACATTTGCAAATCACTCTCTTTCAGCCCAATTCACCATACATGCTTGTTGTGGAAAATAGGAAGAGGAAAGTAAGGTATGCGCACCACCTTGAGTTATTTATAGAAAGAATAAAAGCAGGATTAAAAATAATCGAATTAACTAAATAAACTTCTGTTTCTGGTCCTTCTGAGGGAAAGGTGGCTTGATGGGCTTTGCACTTCTCCCTTATAGTAATTGCTGTATATATATTTTTTCTGCATATGGGCAGAGAAATGCAGACGATAAGAAATAAGGAGATGAACCATAGAAAGAAAGCAGGTGAAATGGTTTATTTCCCTTTTGCCTGGAATGGGGAATAAGGACTTTCTTATTTCTTCCAGATGGGCAATAATTATGTCTGCACAATTGACCTTGTCTTGCACAGAGGTGGGGGGGACCATTGGCTTACTCCCTACAACCAAGTTAAAGTGCTACTCACCCATCCTTGAAGTGGCAGAAAAACGATACTGGTATAAAATATGCTGCTCCCATCCCAATTGCCAGTCTCTATCCTGTGATTGGGATACCAAACGGAAGTATTTTATTCATTCTGTACAGGTCAAATTAAGAAAAGGGGCGGATGGATTCCACCAGCTTTATTTTTCTCCCTCTTCCCCCGTGATCACCAGCCAGCAGGAAATGCCCACCAATCAGGCTCTTTAATGTGGTCTGGAGAGGAAATGAGTTTTGAAAGATAGCTGGAGCCATTTGTCAAGATGTGATGCTGAGGCAGCTGATTTGGGGGATGGTGAAAGCTGCCTGGGAAAATAGAAGAGGCATTGCTGGTGAAGGCCGGCCCCGTGACTGCCCAAACACAGCTAGGAGAGGTAGTGGGAGAAGGGAGAAATTGACTTTTTACCCACCAAAGCTCTGATGCAATGGAATTGGGGGAAGCCAATCTATCAAGATCTGTCATGCAGTCTAGAAAACAGCTGGCAGATATGGAAGTGTGTGTGGATGCAGGGTGAAGAAAGAGAGACCTGCTTCTCCTCTGGGGGGGGGTAGGCCTGCCCCCCAACACCAGTGCCTGTCAGTTATTTGGAGCAGGGGTCTCCAACCTTGGTAACTTTAAGCCTGGAGGACTTCAACTCCCAGAATTCCCCAACTTTGTTTGCAAAGCGGCTCACAAAGAGAACGAAGCGGGCGTGGCGCACCCAGAGCTGCTGCTTCTTTGCAACAGCCGAGGACCTCTTCCGCTTGGAGCTCCAAGCTGCAGGGAGGGGGGGCGGCTGCAGCGCCGGCAGCTTTGGGGGGGCTCCTTCCCTCAGTGGTTCATTTTCTTAACTCTAGGCGGCTATGCCGACTTTGTCCTTAAAGGCTGCCCCGCGCCTTTTGATCTTTCTCGGATGCGGAGAAAAGCGACCCTGTGAAGGGACCGAGCCTGCTGATGAACTTGGAGGCTGAGAGGCTTCTTTTCCACATAGCCACTGGCATAGGGCGTCGAAAAGACCTCCGGTCACTGCCACCATCTTCGAGCATGCGCAGCTTTCTTCTCACTGGCTGAAGGACTTTTCGGCGCCCTGCAGCCAGGCGGCTGAAAGGCTTCTTTGCCAGCCAGCTGCTTACCAGCTCCGGTCAGCGAGCGAGCAGCGACCGGGGGACCGGTTCAGGGGGCGTGGTCAGGCTGCCGGTACTGTCGGTTCAGAGAATCAGTCCCTATTTTACTACTGGTTCTATAGAACCGGTCCGAACCAGCAGGAACCCACCTCTGATTTAGGGTTTAGCATTTTCCTGGTAAGCAATAGCAATAGCACTTAGACTTATATACCGCTTCATAGTGCTTTACAGCGGAACAGGGACTGAACAACAGCGGAACATCTGAAAAACGGCTGAAGGTTGCAACCTGAAACAAGGAAGAGCTGTTTCTCTCCTGTTTCGCCCTGCAATCCACCCTCCCCCCATTTCTATCTTGAGAGATCTGTTGTTCAGGATCATTCATACCTCCAAGTTGGGATTTACACCTGGTTGTTACAGGCGAGTACCCTGGTTTGAAAGAACTGAGCTTTTTGGCTACCCAAGCAGAATAGTCTTAGAGCAATGATGGTGAATCTATGACACAAGTGTAAAAGATGACATGCCACAAAGTTTTTGGTAACACACCAGCATTCACCATCACCCCGACAACTACTATTTTGGAAAGCATGCCCCATTCTCAAGTTATTTTTGGAGATTGCCATGGCCACGGGAGGATGGGATACGCTCTCTTGCAGCCTGCAGAAATCATGCGAGAGGGCCATGCTTTCATGTGGCCTCGAAACATTGTGTGAAAATGGTTGTGTGTTTTTGCACAGTTTTCAGAAGCTGCAAAGGCCACAGAAGAGCATTCTCTGAAGCTGCTGCAAGAATGAAAGCCTCCTGGGATCCAGAGCTGCCTTGGGTAGGCCACAAGGGCTGTAAAACAGAAAGAGAACACCGCTTGTAGGTAAGCCGCAAGCAGCAGATCCTGGGAATCACACACATGATTGGATTATATATTTTTATTTTAAAATATTAATATATAAAGAATTACTTCTCTTTTGTGTGTGTGTGTGTGTGTGTGTGTGTGTGTGTGTGTGTGTGTGTGTGAGAGAGAGAGAGAGAGAGAGAGAGAGAGAGAGAGAGAGAGGAAGTGACATGCCAGCAGAGTCAAGGTAGACATTTTCTGCATTTTTGAGACGTCAAGTCCAAAAGGTTCACCATCATGGTTCTAGAACATAATTTCCAAAGATTGGAGGTGTGCAAGATTTGCCCATAGTAATCTAAAGTCACCAACAGTTGTTGGGGGAGTGGGGTGGTACATTCTGACTTCAACACTGAAACGCATCAGATTGCACCCATGGTAAAAGCGTGGCTTAGGAATGACATGAAAACAGATATAGTCCCTTCAAACTCAATGATAATAACCAAAATATTAGAATGTGCGGAAATGAGTCAATTAACGATGGAATTACAAGGTAAAGAGGAAACAGAATTCTATAAAATTTGGGAAAACTGGTATAAATGGTTAGAACATAAAAAAAAACCTAAACAATTAGCAAAGAACACAGAACTAAAGACGACAAGTAGATAGACTCAAATAGGATATTAAAGATGACAAAAAGAGTAATGAGTAAAAATTAAGAAATATGTGATTATGGATAAGTTAATGAAATAATGAGTTAGGAATATAGAAAATATAACGATACGCAACGCTACAAAAAGAAATTAGTATTAATATCTTAATGTATGTTTTTTTGTTATGTTATGTTATGTATGTTGATGTTTGAAGACCTCTTATGTATGTTTGATTTGTATATATGTATATTTTATGTATGTTGATGTTTGAAGACCTCTTATGTATGTTTGATTTGTATATATGTATATTTTATATATATATATATATATATATATATATATATATATATATATATATATATATATATATATATATATATTATATGTGTGTGTGTGTGTGTGTGTGTGTGTGTGTGTGTGTGTGTGTGTGTGTGTGTGTTGTTTTTAAAATTACTTAATAAAAATTATTATTTTTTTTAAAAAGGAATGAGATGAAGGCAGCTGGGGAACTTCCATACCATGTTTAGGTTCACCTGGGGGAAAATCCCATGACTACTGGATCCAGGCCCAGCAGCTCAGGCCTTGTGGCCAAAATGAACAGGTGAATGTAGAATGTGGAATGTCATAGAAGGTTTGAAGGCTGTTTCCACCCTATTTGTCGGAGGCTTGATTCATACATCTAGTTTCATTTTCCATATTTCATTTCCCTAACGATAAGCTATACATTAAGAGTCAAATAATGATAAGTGCTAAACTATACATTAAGAATCAAATAATGGTAATCAGAGAGTGGGGAGGGAGACATTTGCAGGAGAGATCTAATAGCCTGGAGTGAGCATTAACTCTTCATCTATCTGTAGCTCTTCCTTGCTAATGTTTTCTCCTCCAGCCCCCTGGGGACATGCTCAGTTTCTTTTCCTCCAGCAAATTTCTGATAGAATTTAAAGATGAACAACCTGGGAAACGAGTAGAAATATGCAGAAAAATATTGGCAAGTGCTTAATCGACCCCCATATCTACTTACTCTCCTTCGCAAACATCCTAAACCATTCTTGGCTCATTTTTCTCCAGGCAAGTTAAACCTACTTCGGACAAGTTGACAGTTAGCACCTGTAAGATATTTTATAGCTTGAGTTGACCAACAAATGGTACTTTTCCCTCAGCCATAAAAAATATACAACAGCAATATATTAGACAAGCCACCATTTGCTGCTTTTTGTTGTCACCGGAAATAAGTTGCCAAAAGCTATTAACACATTCTAGCTCTCAGTACTTTGAAGGGTGCTCCTTTAGTTAATTTGAGAGAAAGAAATGCATATGCAAAGGGATAATAAGCACCTTCTCATCATCAGCAGACCAGGCTAGCTCACAACTTGTTCTCTCTAGTTACTTCCCCAGCAGCAAATCAACACTAGAGAGTCATCTAACTCTTCAGAGAACAGTAAGAAACTTCTTACTGTGAAATTTCTAAGGAGAAATTTCCTAATTGTGAGAACAATTAACCAGTGGAATGGCTGGCTTTTAAAAGTTGTGGGTGTTCCATCGCTGGAGGCTTTTAAGAAGATACTGGACAGCTGTTTGTCTGGAATGGATCAAAAGAGGTCAAATGTAGGATCTAGACCAGAGGTGAGTTCCTCCCGGTTTGGACCGGTTCGCCCGAACTGGTAGCAAGCCGCTGATGATGTCAGGATGACATCACGGAACTGGTTCTGTAGGTGCCAGTTCATGGACGCCGCCATCTTTTTTTTGGATTTTTTTTTTGGATTATTTTTTGAGAATTTTTTGAGAATTTTTTCTGGTTTTTTTTCCTTCTGCACATGCGCAGAAGCCAGGTTTTGGGCGCTCTGAGCCAGTGGCTGGGTGGAAAAGAAGCCTCTAAGCTTCCAAGTTCAGCAGCAGGCTCAGTCCCTTCACAAGGTCGCTTTTCTCCGCGCCCGAGAAAGATAAAAAGACGCAGAGCAGCCTTTAAGGACAAAGTCGGCATATTCGTCTAGAGGTAAGAAAATGAATCGTTGAGGGAAGGAGCTCTCTGGTACAGGTAAACAAGTGTGTGGAGGCGAAGGGGAGAGAGAAGAGAGAGCACTGGGCAGGAGCCACAGGAGGAGGAGGGCAGCAGCTCTTCTTCTTCGCCCCTGCCCGGAGAAGGATGCTCTCAAGGTGGCTCTCCACCCTCGGGCAACAGTCCACTCCTCCTGCCAGATCCACCCAAGGAAAGAGAGAGAGAGCCCGGCAGCTCTGCAGAGCTGCCTCTCCCCAAGCTGGAAGCAGCAGCAAGCACCAGGCCACCACCTCTTCCAGGTTAGCCTTAAACTCCACCCCACACTGCCTGAGAAAAGCAGTTTTATTTTCTTGCTTGTGCCGGGGAGCGTAGTGGTCTTGCCCTTAACTACTGCTTCTGGCTCGGGGAGATGGCAAGGGCTCCGTTTCCAGCACCTGGGGTGGAGGGCAGCGTGCTCCGATCAGCCTCTCAGGACAGCAACACGGAGGAGCAGTTGGGAGTGTGGGGGGGGGAAGCACCCCCAAGGTGGAGAAGAAACCAGGCCAGCCTCAAAAGCCAAACACTCAGCTGCACTGAAAGGCTTTGTGTGTGGGGGGGGTAGCCAGTGGTGGGTTCCTACCGGTGCGGTCCACTCTATGGCACCGGTAGCGGCCCACTGGTGACATCACAGTACTGGTGCGGTCAGTTGCTGGTGCCTGGGCGCTGCCATTTTTTAAAAACAAAAGTTATATATTTTTTAAAAAAATTCTTCTGCGCATGCCCAGAAGCCGAGCTTCCGGCACTGCACATGCGCTGCCTTCCTATCCCACAGTGAGTCCAAGCAGGGGAGGATGGCTGAGGGAGCACCTGAGATGCTGAAAGAACAGGCGGCAGGAGCTATCTCCATTCCCCTCCCTTCAGCAGTCCGAGAAGCCACGAACACGCGTTGATGATCCTAGGCATTTTCGCACGTTTGAGGCTTCTCGAGCTGCTGAGGGGAGGGGGAACGCAGGAGCCTAGGATCATCAAATGGGGAGAAGCATTCAGGCCGGACGGAGCCTCCTAGAAGAACCGCTGCCGTGGTCTTGCTGCTCCCGCTGCGGGGGGCTGCGTTGCGGGTGGGCAATGCCCCCCCGCTTCTCCAGCCGCTGCCACGCCCACCCGGTCACATGGCTGGCAAGCCACACCCACAAAATAAGCCACGCCCACAGAGTGGTAGTAAAAAATTAGGAACCCGCCCCTGGGGGTAGCCCATCAGCAGAGGCGCTCTCCGGGAAGGATGGGAGAAGCTGCTGCCCCTGGAGCAGCGGCTCTGCATGGCCCGAGTGCTGGTCTCTGCCGTTTGTGTGTGAGTGAGTGTGTGTGTGTGTGAGAGAGAGAGAGAGAAAGAGGTGTGTGTGTGTGAGAGAGAGAGAGAGAGAAGAAAAAAAGACAGAAAAAGAAAGAGACTGAAAAAGAGAGAAAGAAAGAGAGAGAAAGAAAGGGAGAAAGAAAGAGGGAAGGAGAGAGAGAGAGAAGAGAAAGAAAGAGGAAGGAAGGGAGAAGGATTTGTAACAGTATGCGAAATTGCTCTGTGCTTTTGAGCAGCCTCCTTCTACGATAGCTAGTACCAATTTCCAGCACTTCCCTCTTCATTTCTATCACCGACTAGTCTCCCCCGCCCATGTCTCTGGCTGCCCAAGGCAGAATGAAAAGAGAGACACAATGCGCGCACAGAAACCTCACCTCCCTCTCCAGTTATCACACCGAAATAAATCTGAGTTCAATGCGCTTTCTTCCACCAATCTCTCCTGTATTAAAGCGATCGGGATTCCCATCTCTCTTTCCCAGCATCACTAAAGCAGAGGTCTTAAACTTGGCAACTTTAAGACTTGTGGACTTCAACTTCTAGAATTCTCCAGCCAGCTATGCTGGCTGGGGAATTCTAGGAATTGAAGTCCACAAGTCTTAAAGTTGCCAAGTTTGAAGACCTCTACACTAAAGCAACCCCCAGCCTTGCCCCGACTACAGAAGGAGATACTTTTCACTTCCTGTTAGCTCATTTTCGATCTTTTCCTTTTCTGCAAGGAGGGGGAGAGAGAGAGAGAGTGAGAATGAGAGAGAGAGAGAGAGAAAGAACGCGGCTCCTCTTTCCCTCCGTCGCCCCCGCCTCCTTCCCAAAGACTGCAACTTTGTCCCTCGCACCCAAAAAAACTGTTCCATTCCAGATCTGGCCAAAACACCTCTCACCCCTCCCCTCCCCACCCCACCTGATCGGAGAGCCAGAGAGATTTTGGAGAGATCTGCTCCAAACCCTAATTTGCTGCGGGAAAACGCAGGAGATGGCTTGGGATCGGGGCAGAGGGTGTTTGGATGCCAAACGCTGGTGGAGTTGTCTTACTGTTTAATCTTCGGTGGCTTTTGCTCACGAACAAAGTGGGGGGACCTGCAGCCGACGGTCTTTTGTAGAATGAGTGGAAACACACACATACAGTACAGACAGATGGAGGGAGGGAGAGAGAGAGAGGAAGAGAGAGAGGAAGAGTGTGTGTGTGTGTGAGAGAGAGAGAGAGAGAGAAAGAGAGAGAAATGAAGAAAGAGGAAGTGTGTGTGTGTGTGTGTGTGTGTGTGTGTGTGTGTGTGTGTGTGTGTGTGTGTGAGAGAGAGAGAGAGAGAGAGAGAGAGAGAGAGAGAGATTGATTCCTGGTATGTGATGTTTTGTATAAATACAGAGAAAGAAGCACTCTTGTGATCTTTGACTTTTAGGCTTGCTGTCAAACATCAGCCATAATACTAATTACTGTTCTGAACAATATGTAGGTTGTATTACACAAATGGCTATTTTATATGTGAAATTATGACTGAAATATTTCTGCACCTATATTGGTTCTTACCAGGGGCAGGTTGCTTGTTCTTCATGCTGTTTCAGTGCTCGCTCGCTATGCGTGTGCACTCCCTCACACAATTTTGCTTCCTGCGCATGTGCGGAAGCAAAATCTTGCGAGATGCATGCATGCATGCGATTTTGGCACTTTTTTTGCTACCGTGCATGCATGGAAGCTAAAAATCACCAAAATCTTGCGTGCATGCATGTCCCCTCACAAGATTTTGCTTCCGCGCATGCGCAGGAAGCAAAATCAGCCCAGAAATCGGCAAACCTTTTGATGGCAAACCTTTTTAGGTTCGCGTGCCAAAAAGGGGGGGTGCGCGCGCTAGCGCACTCTTGCGTGCCCACACCCATTCCCACCGGCAAACCGGAAGTGCGGTAAAACGCACTTCCGGTTTGCCGGTGAGCTGTTTTTTGCACTCCGGAGGGTTCAGGGAAGCTCCCTGAAGCCCCGGAATGCAAAAAACTACAAAACGGACAAAACGGAAGTGCGGAAAAACGCACTTCCGGTTTGTCCGTTTTGTAGTTTTTTGCATTCCGGGGCTTCAGGGAGCTTCCCTGAACCCTCCGGAGTGCAAAAAACAGCTCACCGGCAAACCGGAAGTGCGTTTTCCCGCACTTCCGGTTTGCCGGTGGGCAACACTCGCGTGCCCTCCGCTATGGCTCCGCGTGCCACCTGTGGCACGCGTGCCATAGGTTCGCCACCACGGCCCTACACCATTTCTGACAAATGGCAGTCCAATCTCTTCTTGAAAGTCTCAGGTGATGAAGTTCCCACAGCTTCCGAAGGCAAGCTGTTCCATTGGTTGATTGTTCTCACTGTTAGAAAGTTCCTCCTTATCTCTAGGTTGAATCTCTCCTTGATCAATTTCCATCCATTATTCCTTGTCTGTCCTTCGGGTGCCTTGGAGAATAGCTTGTCTCACTCCTCTCTGTGGCAGCCCCTCAAATATTGGAACACTGCTATCATGTCTCCCCTGGTCCTTCTCTTCGCTAGACTATACATGCCCAGTTTCTTCATATGTTTTGGTCTCCAGGCCCCTGATCATCCTGGTTGATCTCCTCTGCACTTTTTCTAGAGTCTCAATATCTTTTTTATAGTGTGGTGACCAAAACTGGATGCAATACTCCAGGTGTGGTCTAACTAAGGCTTTATAGAGTGGTATTAGTACCTCACTTGATCTAGATTATATCCCTCTGTTAATGCAATTTAGGATTGCATTGGGGTTTTTTTGTGAGCCATTTCCTCCTTTCAGTGGTCCATGAAAGTACATCTATAGTATGTAGATAATAAAGTTGAAAAAAGGTGAACATTTTTACAGAACTATAGATACGTTGAGGCTGGGTGTGACAAGGAATGGCTGGGAGGGGAGTGGCCAGATGAGGCACCCCTTGACATGAGTGACATTGAGTTGGCAACACCCACCCAGTCACATCACCATGAAGCCACGCCCACCCAGTCACATGACCATCAAGCCACACCTACCATAACATGACCACCAAGCCACACCCACAAAATAAACCACGCCCATAGAACTGGTAGTAAAAATTTAGAACCCACCCCTGATCTAGACCCGTGATGGAGAACCTATGGCACGCGTGCCAGAGGTGGCACACAGAGCTCTCTCTATGGGCACGCGCACTGTCGCCAGCTGCTCTTCTGGTTTCCAACGTGCGCATGTGCACCGGCCAGCTGGTCTTTGGGTTTCTGGTGCTCCAACATGTGCACACACACACACACGTTCCAGTTTGGGCACACGGTGCCAAAAAGGTTCGCCATCACTGATCTAGACTTTCAGAGATCTGCTCAATTTGAAGCCCACTTTGCCCCTAAATTCTCCCCAGTGCTTTTAGAAATGCTCAAAACCTTTCATTTTATCAAAACATAAAGGTCTTTTCCTTGATTTATTCCATTCATTACATCAGGAACTTTTCCCCACTGCTCTTGATGACATCGGATTAAGGGCTTCGGAGGCTTGGAGGTACTACCGGTAGTACCTTTGAAGGGCACTGATTGGGAAAAGTTGGCAAAGGGACAGAGAAGACATGAGCAAAACAGATGGTTCTGAGTACCTAATATCCCCCTCTTGGAACTAAAGGAATAAACTGAACAGGACAGAGAAGGTGGTTGGAGGTGAAATCTGACCCAGCATTTTGACAGTCCAGCAAAAGTGCTGAGAAGCCACCATTAGCTTCCTATCTCTGGGATAAGACTCCCTGAAGCATTTGAGATGCAGAGATAATTGATATTACAATTAAATTTAAAACTGGGTAAACAGCATAATTTCATAACTCCAAAGAAGAGTCTCACTTATCGCATATTTCATGGTGACAGGAATTCTCTGGGGTGACTTCCGAATGGATTAAAATAATTGAAAGCCTTTAAATGTTGAATAGCACCATGGCTTCTTCCACACCTCTGCTGGCTATCGAGGGCATAGCCAAAAACCCTTTGTGGGATTAAAATTATGTTAAGAGAGTGCAGCAATCCAACCAGCACACAAGTAAATAATTCAGCGGGATTCATTTATAGAAGGAACTTGTTTATATACAATAATATAAAACATGATGCATGTATACAGTACCCATGCAGCTCTTGCAACGTGGTAGCAAAGAGAAGAAGCAGAAGCACAGAATCACAGAAACTATATATTCACAGAATCACAGAAGCCTTGTATATATACAGACCAGTTAGGCTAAGCCAGGCCCGGCTCTGAGCCGTCTCCCATGGCTCACAACAGATCCTGTTTCTAGTCACCAAACAGTTCCCATTGGCTGACATTGTTATGGCTATCCCAGCTCATAATTTCTTTTTTGTTGTTAGTTGAGAAGTCATGTCTGACCCATCGTGACCCCATGGACAACGTTCCTCCAGGCCTTCCTGTTCTCTACCATCCTCTGGAGTCCATTTAAGCTCACACCGACTGCTTCAGTGACTCCATCCAGCCACCTCATTCTCTGTCGTCCCCTTCTTCTTTGCCTAAGGTGACCAGATTTTAATATTTGTAAAGCGGGACACCATTGATGGGGGGGGTTTCTAGGGGAGCAAGACGGGAGGGGTCCGTCTCTCTTATCCTGCAGCTTTGTGCACCCCCCCAACACCCCCCTTCATTGCAGCCCTTACCGCTGCCATGGCCGGGGCTCGCCTCTGCTGCGTCTGGCCCAGAGAGGGACAGCGGCAGGAGAAGGAAGAAAGCAAACCGCGGCTGTGGTGCTTCGGGAGGGCGGGTGGTGAGGGTTCTTCACAGCCATGTGCTGCCTCCATTGCAGAAACCGCTGCCAGCCAGCCAGGCAGCAGCCCTCCATGTGGGGAGACGGCCAGGCCTGCGCTTGGAAGAGGCTGCCGCTCTCGCTGCCCGCTTTCTTCCTTCTCCCGCCACGAACAAAAGTGAACTGCGGCAGCGCTGCTTCGGGAGGGCAGGCGGACGTCTGCAGCCAGGCAGGGAGGGAGAACAGCGAGAGCGGCAGCCCCTTCCAAGCGCCGGCCTGGCCCTATACCCGCCCGGGGGGCTGCCGCCCACCCGGCCACCAGTGGCTTCTGCGCCGCACTTGTAGTCGCGTGGCCGGCCGAATTAACAGGTGTGCTGGGGACGCCTTGCCCACCGCCTCCGTGCGCTGTGCTTGGCAGGGGCCGCTGCCCCTCTCACTGCCCTCCCTCTCCGCCTGGCAGGGGGAGGCAGGGGAGGCAGCAGGCAGAGGGGCGTGCAGGGCTCGGCTTGGCCGCTGAGCATGTGGAGCGCCCGCCCCAGCTCTCGGGCTGCTTCCTGCTTTACGCAAATTCAAATTCAAAAGCGGGACTTTTTTGAAACGGCGCAGGATGCGGGACAAATTATTAAAAAGTGGGATTGTCCCACCAAAAGCAGGACGTCTGGTCACCTTATCTTTGCCCTCAATCATTCCCAGCATTAGGCTCTTCTCCAGTGAGTCCTTCCTTCTCATTAGGTGGCCACAGTATTTTAGTTTCATCTTCTGGCCTTCTAAAGAGCATACTTTCTTATACACTGACAAATTAATAGAATTTGAAGATACTTTACCACATGATAAAAGTGAACCTTATTCCATGATGCCTGATTCTTTATAATTTTAATAACTATTATTATTTCAGGATTAATAATTTCAGGATTTGGGACTGGTAGGACACACTTCCCTTTAGCATATTAAAATGTCATTTTTCCCCTTGTGTGTGTCCAGGAATTTGGGGTGGGGTGCAACCTTTTGGAATAGTGAATATGCTGGAAATTCTAAGAACATGTTATGAACATTGAACCAGGGGCAGGTTGCTCCTCTGTCGCTAACGGTGCGCTGCGTGTGCATCTCCACATTTCATGTGCGCACGTGCTGGCTATGTGTGCGTGCCCCCTTGTGCGATTTTGCTTCTGTACATGCACAAAAGCAAAATCTTGCCGAAATCTTGCGAGGGGACGCGCGCGCGAGAGAGATTTTGGCGAGATTTTGCTTCCGCGCATGCACAGAAGCAAAAAAGCCCAACAAGTCTTTAAAAAATGGCGATGCGCGCGACGGACCGGCGAAGACGGCACCGGAGCGGTCGCGCACGAATTGCGCAATTGGCCGCTCCCTACCGGAGCTACGTACCGGACCGCACCGGTAGGAACCCACCACCGCATTGAACCATATGATTGTTAGGGAGGAAAAATTGCCCGTTCATTAAGTTTGCCTGTCATAGTGCTTGTGAACAGTGAAGAAACATTAGTTTAGCAGAAAAGCAAAGATTGCCTGTCCCTACTGTTGCCAGCACCAAGTTGCAAAATTCTAGATGACCACTGGATGCAGGTGCAGTTCAGTAGTGGGTTCTAAAATTTGTTGCTATCAGTTCATGCGCGCGCTCGCGACACTTCTGCGCATGTGCAAAAGCGTCCCGGGCGGGTGGGCGGAGCCTCCCACCGCCGCCGATACCGGTTCGCCGAACCGGGAGCAACCCACAACTGGTGCAGTTGCATTCAGAAAAACCTACTCTTTACTACTTTCTACTGGTCTGGAGTTTTGCAGACTCAGTAGAGCAGCTTATTCATCACTAGTCCCTCTTGCTTTTTCAGATGATCCCTCTCACTTCCACCCCTCTCCCTCTCCCTCTCCCTCCCCCCTCCCTCCCCCACTTTTTCTGAGCATCCTTCCAAAGAAAATCAAGGGCTACAAGTACACACTGCAGTTTATTTAGTAAAGATGCCCGTGGGATTTTTCTAGAAACCAAGGTCTTCTGGTGACTAAAAATAATATTGAAGATGGAGTGGTTTGCAACTTGCCAGTTTCCTAATTATTTATTTTTTAATTAGAAGAGTTTCCTAGGCATGAAAAAAAAATAGTCATATAAGACAAAGAGCCTAGAGTGGATATCAAGGGAGCTGTTGGCAAGCAGATGCTATTCATGCATGCCACGTTGGGGGCCTCAGACTTACACAAATATTTAAATACCATTACACATCCACATTGAGGTTTTCTTCCTAGTTTTCTCATTGCAAAAACGGGGCAGTTTTTTCCCCCACCTGCCCTTCACTTCTGTCCCATCTTTGCTGCTATAACACAGCACATCGTTTGTTGGTTGGTTTACAACATTTGTAAACACTGCCCCCCCCCCCCCCGTTATGAGATTCTGGGTGGTGTACAACAAAGCAAGAGAATAAAACAATCAAATTGAAAAATGAACAAGCCAACAACAAAAACCATACATCCACAGATGGAATGCCCATAATTAGCAAGTTCAATTAGAGCAAAAAATACCGGAGCCAGCATGTTATCACCGCCTTGCAGAAAGCAAGAAGTGGGTGTGCCACATGGGCCTCAGGGAAGCGTATTTTAGATTAGGGTCCTCCAAAGTGGTCAATATGAACCCCAAAGGTCGAGGGGACTAACCAAGGCTTTATGTTGCTGTTATCGTTATCCATAGTACCATTAGTTAAAGTTGCATTTATTAAAATATTTCCATATAATAAATGTTCAGGGGTCGATAAATAATCTGAAACTTCCTGAAGAGATTGATGAGCTAAAGGGTTCAGGGACTTTTGTTCTACAGCAGGGTGATGTAGCCTAGCTTTATGTTGGCTATAAAAAAAAGGACAATTTGGTGGTTAGGAATCAGTAGAGAAAGAATCAAAACTAAATCTGCTAACTATCATAAGGCTTCAGGGGTGGGTTCTAACTTACCTCACCGCCGGTTCTCTTCCTCCTGCGCCGTGTGGCTGCATGCACATTGCGTGCCGTGTGGCCATGCCGCCCACGCATGCGCAGTGCCGAAATCTCGGCTTCTGCACATGCGCAGAAGCAAAAATCAAAGATGGCGGTGCCCACGCACTGGCACCGACAGAACCGGCTCCGTGACATCATCACTGGTTTACTAACGGTTCTAAAGAACCGGTTAGAACTGGTAGGAACCCACCTCTGTAAGGCTTTGAGACATATTTAAGGTGTGATCATTTAGGGAACAGGTTGTCTTTGACTTACAACCATTTCTTTAGTTTATGTTTTAAAACAACAGAAACTGTTGCAGGGAATGTTAGTCCATACCGTGTTTTCCCCAAAAATCATTTTATATTTTTTTGAACACTGAAATAAGCACTTTGCCTTATTGCCATGCACTCAAAAAGCCCGATTGGGCTTATTATCAGGGGATGTCTTATTTTGGAGAAAACAGGGTACATTGTAACACAGTGTGTAAAAGTGTTGGCTGTATACAGGTAGTCCTTGACTTACAACCATTCATTTAGTGGCCGTTTGAAGTTACAGCGGCACTAAAAAAAGGTGACTTACGATTTTTCATACTTGCAACTGTTGCGCCATCCCGATGGACACATGATCAAAATTCAGATGCTTGGCAACTAGCAAGGTTGCTGTGTCCCAGGGTCATGTGATCAACTTTTGCAAACTTCTGACAAGCAAAGTCAATGGGGAAGCCAGATTCACTTAACAGCCATGTTACTAAACTTAACAACTGCAGTGATTTGCTTAACAAATGTGGCAAGGAAGTTTGTGAAATGGGGCAAAATTCACTTCACTGTCTCATTTAGCAATGGAAATTTTGAGTTCAGTTGTGGTTGTAAGTCGAAGACTACCTGTACTATATACCTTTCTGTTTTCCCAATCTCCAGACAATATAAAGGTACTAAAACCTAACAATCTACTAAAAAAATAAATAACCAAAAGTATTACGAGAATGGAGAACCTTCTATCTGAGGAAAGGCCATGGTGTTTGTACATTTTATGAAGCAAATAAAAGAAATAATAAATGAAGACATGTTTAAGTTCATAAAATGATACAGGGTTTGGTAACAGACGAAAGAAATATGGTTCACCTAAAGTATTCTTAAAGGAATTCATTGCCGGAAGGGATGGCTTTAAAAAGGGATTAGAGAAATTTATGGAGGATATTTATCAGTGGCTAGTAGACATGATGGCTATCTGCTACCTCTGGATCACAGGCAACACGTCTCCTAATCCAAGTCACTCAAGAGATGGACAGAAGAGAGTTATTTTCCTCCTACTAGAACTTACCACAGGTATCTGCTTAGGAACTGTGGGAACAGAACACCAGGCCACAAGTCTTTGGTTGGATCCAGCGTGGCTCCTTTTCTCTTCTCACGGAATTTTCTAGAAAAACCATTACTTCGAAATCTGCAGTTGAAGTATCAGCAAACGAGAGTAAGCTGACCTCAGCCCTCCTCTAAAGTAATATATCTGTGATCTAACTGTGAGATAAGTACAGCGATTCCCCACACTGTCTTCTTCTCAAGATGAGTTCACACATGCTGATTCATCACTCGATAACTGAAAAATGAAGTGATGACCCACAAATATAAAGCAGGCATCACAGATCAAACTTCAGACCCAAAGTGCTTTCATATCACCTGACTTCACTCCCTTTAAATAGTCAGCTACCCAACCAACTGACAGTCACTGAGTGATGAGATGGTATCAGATAATACGTAGGCATCTGTGAAGCATCCCTAAGACGACTTTTTCAGAATCTAAACAATCTTTCAAGCACTTTCCGGCCACAGTTAAGCATCCTTTCCTGTGGCTATTTATCTAGGCCAGTGTTTCTCAACCTTGGCAGTTTGAAGATGTGTGGACTTCAACTCCCAGAATTCCCCAGCCAGCGTTGCTGGCTGTGGAATTCTGGGAGTTGAAGTCCACACATCTTCAAACTGCCAAGGTTGAGAAACACTGATCTAGGCAATTTCCAGCTGCATGGAGGTAAAAAGTACAGATTCCACCGGCCTTGTTTAACTGTTTCTGCTTTTCATGACTAAATGAAGAAGATTCTTGTCTAGTATTTTTTTAGAATTCACTTTGTTCTTGTATGCTGATCTGGGGTTTCAGTTTCTACAGTAAGAGAATATTGAAAGTTTAACCCAGCCTTTCACAGTTTGCTATCCTCCAGATATGCTGGGACATGTCAGCTGGAAACACTGCCAGTTATGGTCCTAACATATCTGCAGAATGTCAGAGCATTTTGTTTCAGCCCAATAACTTCACGAACTTTGCTTAATGTCTTATGAATCTTAATGTCTAATTTAAAAAAAAAACACCTTTGAAAGAACTTTGCTTGTTTTTGCACGTCTGGCATCTTGCATTCCTAGGTTTAGGTTTGTGCAGAAGAAGAATATTGTGGCATGTACAGTGATCTTTGATGCATGTAAGTATCAGACATAGATTCCATTAGTTTTAGTCTGTAATCACTTTTCACTTTACATTCACTGTAAGGTATACTGATATGCAGCATTTGGATCTCCAGCTGGAAAGGTCCTTTGGATCCCAATAATCTGCTAGTAATTCTGATGAAGCCAAGGGCCAGCTTAGTTTCATCAGATTCCTAATTCTTGACAGACTTGAGCATTGGGCGCTACCTAACAAAATGAAATTCAATGGTGAAAAAAGTAAGGTTTTATATTTTGCAGTGGTGGGAATCAAATTTTTAACAAACGGTTCTGTGGGCGTGGCTTGGTGGTCATGTGATTGGTGGGTGTGGCTTGGTGGTCATGTGGCTGGGTGGGTGTGGCTGGGTGGTCATGTGACTGGGTGGGTGTGGCTGGGTGGTCATATGATTGGGTGGGCGTGGCCAACTCGACATCTCTCACGTCGAGGGGTGCCTTGCTTCGCCCCGCTTGCCAGGCCTCCCGAGCTCTTCTGGTCTTTGACTATTAATTTGTCTACTACTACAGTGTCTGGTTGATTATCTAATGCCTGCCTGTCCTTCTTGATCCGGAACTCCCACAGATTCTTAGCTCTATTATTCTCCACAATCTTCTGTGGAAACTCCTTGATGGCTGGCTGGAGAATTCTGGGAGTTAAAGTCCATACATCTTTCAGCTGAGAGACACTGATCTACCCCTTGGGTTCTATCTAGTGTGGTAAATCCCTGCTTCTATGGATCTGGTGCTTAGTGCCTGTTCTTGTGCTGTTATGATCAGTGATCAGTGCTGCCTTTTACACACATACCACTCCAGGAATAATTATAAAAATGATGATTTCTCACTCATTTCTTCACTAGTAGTAGAAACAAAATAAGCAGCCATAAATGTCACCTAAAGTTGGAACCCTATATTTGGATTCTGATGCATATTTATTGTTGTGAATGCTTTTGCGAAACAGTGGCTGGGAAGACTTGCCACAGATAAGTTTACAAAGCACCTAGTTCAAATAATAGTTATTGTGTATTCTTACTTGCCCTCTTGTATTGTACCACTGCATTTTGGATTCAAAATTTGAGAGGTGGTATTCAGCCAGTTCACACTGGTTTGGGAGAACCGGTAAGGGAAATTTGGCGTGGGTTGCCCAACAGGTAGCGACCTCTGCCTGGCCCCGCCTAGTAGCTGCTCACTCGCCCCACCCACCCGCTCGATGCTCACCCTGCCCGCCCGCTGGCCCTGCCCACACCCGCTGGCCTGCCCTATATATGTTGCCTTCGCTTCGTCACGTGGCCCAGCAAATCGCCTCACCAATCGCCTCGCCTTCTCAGCTCACCAAAGGTAAGCAATGCATGCCGCCCACTCGCCATTCATCTTGAGTCGGGGCCCTTGGCCCAGGGACGCACAATTCCCCGAGGCCCCGGAGCTGCCGCCCGCCTCGGCCAGGTCGGGGAACACGCCATTCCCCAGCTCTGGTTTTGCCCCGAGCCGCCGCCTGCTTGTGGTCCACCTCGACCGGGTTGGGAATGCGCCATTCTCCAGCTCCAGCCTTGCCCAGGAGCTGCCAGTTGCTTGCCGCCCGCTCTCCCTTCGCCAATCACATGTGTCGCCCCATTTTCCCTCCTTCAGAGGCCCCGGCCCTAGCCCCACTTCCTCCCCCACGACCGCCTCTTTCTTCGGGCTTACCTTCCTCCCGCGGTGGCTGGTGGCAGAGGGGAAGGCAAGGCAGGGCTGAGCCGTCGCCGCTGGGCTCCCTGCCAGCCCGCATCTCGCCTTCTTGTCGCGAGATGCCTGCAGCTGCTGCCTCTCTTTTTGGGTGCGACTGCCTGCAAGAAGCCTCCCAGCCGCTGCCTCTTTGCCAGTTGCTTCCTGGCAGCGGCGGCTGGCTGGAGACCCACACAGTCACATCCCCCCCACCAAGCCACACCCACAGAACCGGCAGGAAATTTTTTTGAATCCCACCACTGATTCAAATGCAAAAAAATATATATTTTGGAGAGCACAGAGAAAGGAATGCAGCATCTGTTTGCAATTCTTTAAGGCAGCTGCATTTTTTCCCTGGGATTATGCAGCTTCCTGGGATTATGCAGCTGCTTTTCTTCCCCAGAAAAGGCCATATTTTGTTTAAAGAATTGCAGACAAGTGCATCCCTGTCCACCATAGCAATGCACAGTCCTACAATTATAATTTTTCTGCTTTTTCAAGACAGGTGGATGCACTTCTAAACAAAACACTGGCTGCAGTGCATTGCAGGAAAGTTCAGAAATGGCTCAGTGAGTTAACTGACAGGCTGATTTTGGGCCAGTCATTCCTTCTCTCAGCCCAGCCTACCTCACATGACTGTGGTGGGGAAAATAGGAGGAGGAGGGATATTTGGAATGTTTGCTGCTTTGAATTACTTATACAAATAATGATGGAATATAAATAAATAAAGAAATAAATGATTTTTCTGGAGGATCGTGTTTTGCTTTGTGGCAAGTCAGCTTTCCATTTTTTTTAAAGTTTAAACATATTTCAAAGAATATATAAATACAACAATAGCAACAACAACAGCAATATCTGCTCACAGCAGAAGTTGATACAAATGTTCTTGATGGTCAGTTACAGCATGTTGGCGTCTAATATTGCTTCCTGGTTGGGAGCAGCACATCTCCAAAAATCCAACTATGAAGGGCAATAGTGGAAGAAATGTATGATTCTGCTCCTGCTTGCAGCCACTGGTGTCCACAGGGAGATCAAAGGGAGGCAAATGTTGAATTGTGTATGCCCCGCCATCAGGACATACACACTGCAGATTAACATACATCTAACATACATTAGATCAGAGGTTTCCAACCATGGCAACTTTATGAGGTATGGACTTCAAATCCCAGAATTCCTCAGTCAGCCACGCTGGCTGAGGAATTCTGGGAATTGAAGTCCACACCTCATAAAGTTGACAAGGTTGGAGACCTCTGCATTAGATGACGGGATACCAGTACATGAGGGTGGCATTCTCATCATAAAAGCAATGTGCATCTGTGATCATTTTGGCCTCATTGGGGCTTGTCACAGACCTTGTTGCTATAACCCTCTCTGAGGCATCTGATTGGCTTTTCTGCAAAACAATGTTGGATTAAGGTGGACCTTGGCCTCATTCTGCAAGGCTATTCTTAGTTCTTTCTTATGCCAGATGGTGCTGGGCAGGGTGAGACAGAGCTGCAAAGACAATGCAATAATTTTAAACAAACAAGGAATAAACTGAGACAAAAGCTCACCAACCTCTAGTAATAAAGTTTTCTGCTTGGTATGGGTGGAGTGAGGGCTTAACAGTGTTGTCCTTGGAACCAAATGTGTGGGAGAGACAAGGGAAAATAATTACCAGCTGTGGACAGAAACATTCTGGAAGGGATCAGAAATATTTATTGCTGGGGATAACTGGCCCAAAGTTACACTTGCACTACTTCTTCCTCCAACCACCAGCTTGCTTTTCCTTACCCATTTCCCTATTTTGGTAAGAAAGTGAAATCCCTTTTTGGCAGAAGGTGTAGATCAGGGGTGTCTAAACTCACAACAACACATTGTCTCCTGACGTATCGCAACTTTCCCCCCTTCGCTAAAACGGGGGTGGGCGTGGCCTGCGAGTGACGCATCCAGCCCGCAGGTCACGAGTTTGACACTCCTGGTGTAGATGAAACAGCTGCAACCTGTAGTCTGAACATCCTGAAAAGGCCAGCAAGTTCCGGCACTCACATTCAAATGACTTGTCTTTCCTTTACTCCTATTTGTCCTATTCTGGGAGTGCAAGGGGGGGGGGCATCGGCGTTACTCAGATCACCGAAAAGTAAGAAAAATGCTAGATAGCCATCTGCAGATCATGCCACTGGCAATAATAAGTCAGCTTTCAAAGCTGGAGAGAGAAAGACAACACCGGAAGAAATCCAGAGAAGAACAAAGTCTTGAAAAACAAAAGTACACCAGAATCAAAGAAATTTGGCCCAAGAATTCAGATACAGAAAAGGTTCTAAAAGACAGCTACTGGGCAATCATGTTGCAAACACATAGTAAAGGCCGATACTAGATATTGTTCTTGCTCCAAACACTTTTTGAAGACACACACTCATATCTTCAAAGCTTTCCTTAGCCCCAGCGGTGACCATCACTGACTAGCAATAAGGCAGTGGTTCCCAACCTTTTTGTGATCGAGTACCACTTGGAGGTCCCGTACAGTCACCGCGTACCACCTGGTTCCAGAGAAACTAAATTCGATCAGATATCACTTTATTTCCATAATTGTACAAGTAGAACACGCAAACCAACTACGAAAATAGTAAGTATATAAGTATACAAAATAATAATAAAAATAGTAACACACTGAGATGCAGTAATGAATATCAAAGGGTAACTTGAGTCAAGATAACATAGTGCTAACAATAACAGAGTGAGATTAACCTTAGCTCGAGAGCTTGCTACGACGCGCACCTTCTCGTGAGGGTTCTACTGCGCGACTGCTGAGAGTTCAGAACAGTCACCATTCCTTTTTTGGCCCCGCGCATCCAGCAACTGGATTCTCGGGCCACTGGGACCAGGTGGGTGGCGTGTGGCAACAGTTGCAAATCGTTGCCAGATTATCTTGTGTTAGGCAGTAAACATTTTTGTGAAGAAAAAATAACTAACTAAAAATCGTTCATGATCCCGAAAGTGTTCGCGTACCACCTGGAAGGCCCTCGCGTACCACTAGTGGTACACGTACCACAGGTTGGGAACCACTGCAATAAGGGCTAACATTCACATTAATGTTTGCCCCTGTGTTGTTCCACTGTGTTCATGGAGACTTTTTCTGCAAGTAAGTGCTCTATACTGCTCTCTGACACTCACAACACAGCTTTGTATCTCTTTCTGCCATCTCTTTGAAAACCCTGGCATTGCTTAGAGCTCAGTGGGATCTCAACGGTTTTGCTGGGACCAGAGGTTAAATATTCTGATGCTGTAGATGTCCAGCTCAGAATGACTTCCTGCAGTAGACTGGGGCCTGAAGTTCTGTCTACCTACTTCCTTATCCGAGGAGAGTTTCTCCAAGGAACTCATGGTAATTTTGAAGATCATTCAACAGAACGAGTTGACGAATGCTGAGGGTATTGGCTGCAGATGTGCAAATTACCACTAGATGGTAGCAAATGGCTACAGAAAACTCTGTTTCCATCTTCTGGCTGTCTAGAATGTTGCAGGCCATCTAGGGCAGGCCTATCTCAGGCAACAGATTTTAAGTATTAGTAAAAGACCAGAGATAAGTAGTTGTTCCCTTTTTTTAAATTCCAAGGGTAATGAACTTAAGATGTTCTGCCTATCTCAACTTGGTTGACATTGAGCATTAATCTCCTTAGTCATGGTGAAGCCACGTGTTACTCCTTCTTAGGCAGGGAAGTGTGTTGGGCCTGATTGCTTTATTTAGACCCCCTTGCTGTCATTTAGGATTTATTCTTGACTAATACATGGCGTCTGATGATAATCAGAGCATGGCTATCAAGCCATTTGTAAACGGGCTGATAGTAAGTTGTTGCTAGAGCAATGAGAGAAGAGTCAAGCTAGTTGGACTTTGGTTATAAGAGTTACTACATCCGATTCTGAGCATTCTAAAATGCACCGTTGGTTGTATTGCTGGCTTGAATCTTGCATAATGCCAGAGAAAGAGTAAAAACTGGGGGGAAAGGCCTGAAGTCTTTTGGGCATTCCTTACCCTATACCAGGGGTAGGCAAACTACAGCTCTTTGAGGACCTGTGGACTTCAACTCCCAGAATTCTGGGAGTTGAAGTCCACAGGTCCTCAAAGAGCTGTAGTTTGCCCACCTCTGCTCTATACCGTAGGATGTCAGATATCCTTAACGTTGCTATTTCATTCTTATGGCATCAAAGTCTTCGCACTATACACATAGTCCTTGACTTACAGCCACAACTGAGCCCAAAATTTCTGTTTGCTAAGCAAGACAGTTGAGGGAGTTTCCCCCCATTTCTTGCCACCAGTAGTTAAGTGAATCACTGCAGCTGTTAAGTTAGTAACAAGGTTGTTACATGAATCTGACTTCCCCATTGACTTTTTTTTGTCAGAAGGTTTACAAAAGTTGATCACATGACCCTGGGACACTGCAACCGTCATAAATACATGCCAGTTTGCCAAGCGTTTGAATTTTGATCACATGACTAGAGGGATGCTGCAACGGTCGTAAATGTGAAAAATGGTCATAAGTCACTTTTTTCGGTGCTGTTGTAATTTTGAACAGTCACTAAATAAATGTTTGTACGTTGAGGGTTACCCGTATACAATCTACACTTTTACACCTTAAGTTCGGCAATTCCTGTATCGACAATTCCCAGAACAGTATCTGCTGCTTTAAAACCTACCTCTACAGTTTCTCCAGAAGAAAAAGATTAGTTTGTTTTTTTCTCTTCCTAGTCTCCTTTATTTTCAGGAGAGATGGACAACTTTTATGGATCAATTGTCTCTGCTGGCGGCAGCCAAAATCTGAAGGCATGAAGTCCATGCTTATAGACCTGAGTACAATAGGCACAGTTCTTTCCTGTCCCTATTCACATTGTTTGTTTTGTTTGGCATTGTAAAAATAAGACCAGGGAAAAAGTTATTTCCCCCCTGCACTCAGCACATCCCACCTCTATCCTTTTCTCTAGTGAGAGAAAACAAATTGGCCTGGTTCATACCTAACACTAAGCCAGATTTTTAAACCATGGATTTTTAAACAAACCTTAATGATGGAATCACAGAGTGTGAAAAACTAAAAGCAAACAAGCCACCTTATTGCTTAGCATAATGAGCGAACAAGATAGGGAAAAGAAACACATGGCATTTTTCCTTTTTATTTTCTCTTCCAACAAGATTTTCAACATATGCCTACTCAGAAGTAAGTCTTACTGTAATGACTGAGAACAGCAGGCAGATCATAATTAATTAAATTCAGATTTTTTTAAAACAACAACAACAACTATTTTTCCTTGGCTTCCTATCCCATCTTGGTCCAACTCAAATGGACCAGATAGACACTCAAGAACCCTGCTTATTTTCTTTTGCCTTTATTCTAATTTTCCTCTTTTCATTCCCCTCAGATATCTCCTAACCGGGAAACTTCCAATGTTTGAATTTCCATCCTGTGGAAGACCTACAACAAGGGCCACTGAGTGCAGAGGACAGATTGTCTGCTGCAAGACTCTCTGGTATCTGCAGCCAGGGGCAAAACCAATTCTTCTTTTGCTTCTTCGTACCATATGGTTCTTTTTGCTCACTCTTCCTGGTAGCAGAGAGTAGAGAGTCCCGTCATAGATGCAATGAGGGATCCGTTCCTGGGTGACAAATCAGGATGCCATCTGGAGATGGCCTCACCCAAATTAACTTCTATCTTGTTCTAGTGCCTTGGCTGAGGTTGCTGCTTTGTTTCAGTTAACGGTGGGACCGGCTTTGCTCAGAGATGATTCTGATAGTGCTTCAACTCATTTAGCCCCATATGAGAAGAAATGTTATGTGTGAAGCTAGGGGGAAAAATTGAAATAAATAAAGAAAAACCTCCAAAGATTAGACAATTCCAATCACAATTAACTTTGGAAATTTCAGTGACTGGATTCAAATGGCTAGCGCACACTTAACTGTTTCTCCCACTGTTAGATTCTAAGAGGCTAATAATGGCCCAGGTAGATACGACTAGGATAATCTAATACAAGTGTTTGGTTTACATTACTGGTCGTGGAGAAGCTATTTTCATTTTGAAGATTTCCATGAGAAGATTTCCATTGTTTTCAGCAAAGGCTCAGAAAGTGCCCGGAATTATTAGGGAGTTTTGAGCTGTCATGAGAATTATGGTTAGTCACAAAATGATTTCTTTGGCCAGCCACAAAATATTTGAAGTCCAAAGATTTAATATCTGAAAATGAAAAGAGCAGATAAAAACAGGGTATCACAATAACAAATGTTTTTGTGTGACTTATGTTATTGAGTCCTGTAGCGTTACTCATTCAGATCATTTTCCACCCACCCAATATGAGTCACCTCATATGTTAGCAACAGACTTTTGGGATTATTTCAGATTATTTGAATTCACTTGAGTAGAACTGAATTTAGACTGGGGGGAAAAAACCGATCTGTACAGATGTTAAATAACATTGGTTTGATTTCAGTGGTTTCGGTCGAAGTATTTCTACAAGCCTCTTCCAAATGTCAAAATTAACCCTATTTAAATAAGGTTCCACCGGACTATAGGATGTACAAGACAATTAAAATGTGGAGATGGTTTATGGAAAGTTTTTATTTTATTTTATTTGGCAGGAATGATTGGGTAGAATTGTATTCTTGGGCCAGGAGGTTGAACTGATTAGAGCTGAAAGAGATAACTTGTTCTCCAAATTTTCCCTTAATTCCGATTGGTTCTCATTCTTTTCTTGTTTTAAAGGAACACCCTTTTTCAGTTAGTTAGTTAGTTAGTTAGGGGGAAATAAGAGTGGGAGGCATTCCTTACCTGACTAAAAGAAGTCCATTGCTATTGATTCTTGCCCTGTAGGTGAAATAAAGCAATTGACTGGAAGCTTTTGTCTTCCATGCAAATACCTTTCATCTAAAGCCCAAGCAATGAGAAAGGATGATTCAGGGGCCTCCAGGGAGGGGAGGGGTCCTTTTGTTGTACATGTCTGCAGAGAAAGGTCAATGTGTCTATTAGACAAAAGGCTCTTAAACTATTCCATACACTTTTCCCATATAATCTCCCCTGCACACATTTAGCAGCAGTGGGGCTGCCCCTTTCTCTCCTTCTCCTCTTCCTTTCGGCTGGGTCCATTTGAGTCAAACTGCCCAGAAGCGGTCCTGAGCTTTATACAAACCAGGCCACCCATTTCAAAAATTGCCAAATGAGTATCACCAAGGGCCCTTTGCGAGAAAAAGAAGTAATCCCAAACACCCCGTTTTGTTCCCCTGTTTAATTAGTGAACAAAAGTCTTCGGTTCTTCGGCAAGTTTAAACAGGTTCTATTTGCTTGACTCACTGTTTCGAGGTTATCTTCATAGCCTTGAGGGCTGAGAACAGGAGATGAAATAAATTATTGCCGATTGCAGCCACCCAACCCAGATTATCAATCATTTTCAAGCACATTTCAAGTCTGTGGCACCACATGATCCTCACCTGCACGTTTCGAATTGAATAGCCTCTGTCTCCGTGACTGAAACCCGCACAAAAAGCTTTTTTTTTTTTCACAAAAGCACTGGCCTTGAAATTTAAATATAGCCAAAGGAGCAAGGAATGAATGAACCTTAGATCACAAAGCAATGGTTCGGCTTGGATGGCAGGCCCGCAACATATTGAATTAAGGTTTATTTATTTATTTTGTTTGTTTGTTTAAATTTACAATTTAAACCTTACAACAGTTTGTTTGTTTAGATTTATTAGCCCCCATCTTATCTTAGGGTAACTCTGGCCGGCTTACAGTTACATATACAGTTAAAACATAAAAAGTTAAAATCAGACATTAAATCCGAGGACACATGGGGAGGGCTGGAGCCAGAGTGGAGGGAGGTGGGATCTGTTATCATTCAAGCAACCATCTCCCTTTAAATCAGGGATCTCCAACCTTGGCAACTTTAAGACTTTTGGACTTCAACTCCCAGAATTCCTCAGCCAGCAAAGCTGGCTGAGGAATTCTGGGAGTTGAAGTCCACAAGGTTGGAGACCCCTGCTTTAAATGGCTTATTATATGATCTCTTCAAGTTAAATTTATCACCCTTGGTTCTGTTCGTAAAAAGCATAATTTCATCCAAAGTGCTGCATCATTTTAGCCATCTTAACGTTTTGTAGAACTACTAACATTTGATATGGAGCCGAGGTGGTGCAGCGGTTAGAGGCAGTACTGCAGGCCACTTTAGCTGACTGTGATCCGCAGGTCAGCGGTTCAAATCTCACAGGCTCAAGGTTGACTCAGCCTTCCATCCTTCCGAGGTAGGTAAAATGAGAACCCAGATTGTTGGGGGCAATATAAATATACATTGCTTACTGGTGTAAACCGCTTAGAGAGTGCTTGTACTGTGAGGCGGTATATAAATCTCACAAACAAACAAACAAACAAACAAACAAACAAACAAATAAAAAATCTCAAAATGTAGGTAACTAATTGCCGTGTTCTGAGTATTTATTTATTATTATTTATTAGTTGCATTTGTATGCTGCCCACTCCACAGAGACTCTGGAGTGGGATCTAGAGGGAAAGAATATGCAAGAATTCATCCCCCTGGCCCTCTTCCCTCCCCTCCACCCCCATAGCAGACATCAACACATCTTGTTGAATCTGCTCTCCCTGGTGTCTGCTGTCTGCCTTCTCTGGGAAAGGTAGCTATGGAGGCTCCCTATCTCTGCACAGGCAGCCGGGTGTGAAATAGTGCATTAGAGCCGAGTTTAGTAATTTGGTGTTCTATTATTGGGATGAGTAAAAAGTAGATGGGGTGATGATTTGTAGTACATTTCTCACTTACATCACTTAATAATAGCAACAACAAAATGACCCCTCCTAAATTATTCTGCTGAGATGAAGAAGAAAAAAAGGGCGGGGCCCTTGTAAGGAAGAATGGATCCCGCCTCCTTTTTTTTTAATGGAGCTGGGAATGGGCTCCCTTCTGATTTTCAAAGCAGATTACTGAGCCGAGAATTCCAAAATGCTAAATGTAAGCTGTTCTTTTATTTTCTTTTGCACCCATTGGTGGATCTGAAGGCCAACTGTTGTAAGGAATATCCTTCTGGGTTCAGTTCCAAGTGGGGAAAAAGACACTGGATTCATGGAAGTTGCTTGGAAAGAAGGTTTTAATATGGTGGACAGGAGCACATGGCAGGAGCCCCTGTACAGAAAAGGTAGATTACATGCTTCCAGATGTGGGTGAAGAGAAAAAAGGGAAGAAGAGATGCTGAGTTCCTTGCTTTATACTCTCTCTTGGGCCCCTCCCTAACTGTTTCCTGTTCCTATATAGAAATGTATTCCATTGGCTGTCAGACCCCCAGGGGCATGCTGGGGCAACTCTTGTGGGCTGTCCTAAGTCCCAGGCTGATGTAATCTTCCCAGGTCCAATGTGGTGTAATGAAAGGGCTTTGGGCAATTCCTAATATGGTTATTTGTTATGTAGAAGACTGTTGCTGGGCCCAGTCCTTAATGGCCCATTGACAAAAGTGGGGGCCTCCAAGAGGAGTCCTTTGTCTGCTTAAAAGCATATTTCCAGGGATATTCCATAGAATATATTCTGCCTTTTAATATTTCCTAGGATATTTCATTTTTCTAGGAGAGGGGTGGGTGCTAACTTCCTACACAACAAAAGAACCACATCCTGCAAGGCTGTCCTATGAAAAGAGGCTAGTGTTGCCCCCATACTGGGTTCCTTCAAGAGCTGGGTTGGATTTCCTGAACAATTTTAATGATTGCTCTCTGAAAAAAATAGGAAGAATTTGATTGGTATCAAAGGAAGGCAGGAGGGACGAAGTGCTGAGGGGGGGCAAAAATTGGGGAGAAATGGTTTTTGATGGGGGCTGGTTAGTGAGGGAGGAGGAGGAGGAGGTGGTGGTGGATGAGGAGGAGGAGGAGGAGGAGGCATCCCTGCACCTCTCAACACTTCCCAAGCACACCCTTAGTCAGGCCCATTTTTCTAACTTCCCTTCCAAGTTAATGGGTGATGAAGTGGAACAGATTTTACATGCCTCAAGGCTGTCTTTGGACTGTATTGGGATGCAGGGAGTGGGGGAAGGAGGGGAGGGGAGAATACTACTTAAATGCTATGACAAGCTTGCCTCTCTCATGGGTTGATGGGGAGTTGCATAATTGTGCTGTGCTAAGCTAAGCTCGGGAGGGGGTATTGAGTAGCACCTGTGAGAAAGAAAAGAAGCAAAAAAATGTTTCCATAAGAGAGGAATTGAAATGAAGGGAGAGGGGAAGAGAGGCAGGAGGCATAGGATTTGCAGAGGAACTAATGCACAAGGGTAGCAGAAGAGATGGGTGTCTATGCAGGGGACACAGGAGGAAATGCGCAACTAATGAAGGATGGATTCTCTATGGAGTAACAGAATTGGAAGGGACCTTGGAGGTCTTCTAGTCCAACCCCCTGCTCAAGCAGGAGAGCCTATACTATTTCAGACAAGTGGCTGTCCAATCTCTTCTTAAAAACCTCCAGTGTTGGAGCACCCACAACTATTTAAAGCAATACACTTTAAAACAGGGATGCCGGGAATTGTTCTTTAGATTAAGGTGACCAGACGTCCCGCTTTTGGCGGGACAGCCACACTTTTTAATGATTTGTCCCGCGTCCGCCGCGTTTCTAAAAAGTCCCGATTTTTGGAAAGAATGCACGACTAGGGCATTCTTTCCAAAAATCGGCCTGAAAGGGCGGCGTGCGAGATTGGGGGGAGTTAAAACTCGGGGAGTTTTAAGGCAGGCATGTCGGGCTCCGTGGTGACCAAACCGTGGCGCATGCGCCAAACGTCGCGCATTGGATGATTGCAAGTGACACATTGCAATCATCCAATGGCCAGGAAAGGTGACGCTTTTCTGCCCGGCGAGCGGGACTGCAGCGCGCGCGGAAGGAAATCCGGAAGACGGCGCCGAGCACCCAAGGCTCTCCAGGCAGCGGCAGGTGACAGCGGAGCAGAGACGCCCGGTGAGCGGGGCGAGAGGCGCGGGGATGGCAGCAATGGGGAGAGAGGCGGGTTCGCCAAGCGCCTGGGGAGGAAGAGGTGCTCCACTGGAGGCGGCAGCGGCGGCTTGCACAGGGCGACTCTGCAGCCGGGGAAAGCAGCGAAGTGGGGGGGCACGGCCGCCCAGAGCAGGTGGCCACTGCGGGAGAGCCGGATCAGGATTCCCCGTCCTACCAGGACCACCGACTTCAGGCAAGTGGCAGGGATACCGCGCGCCATAATCCCCCCAGCAGGGCGCCCTCTACATCGCTCTCATGTCTTGTGGCCACGCCGGCTGGGAGCGATGTAAGTGCTAGCTAGCAAAGCGGAATTTCAGCGAGCCGGCTGCCTGCTGGGGGGAGGGGGAAGGGGGGCTGCTCCTCCTCTCCTTTCCCCGCCCCATCCCTAGCCCCGCCCTCGGAGGCACCGCTGCTGTTGGGATGCGGGTGGAGGGGTGAGGGACGAGGAGTCGTCGCCGCTGCCGTCGTCTCAGAAAAAGGGGGTTGAGCGACGGTTTGAGCTCACGAGCGGCCCCTCCAGCGGCGCAAACAGCCCTTCCTCGTCCCCCTCCCCTTCCTTCCCCCCGTCGCCTTGCTGCCGCCATTTCCCTGGGGCCGGGCGGGCGACCGGGAGACCGCGGCGCTTGGATGCCTGGAGCTCGCAACAGAGCCCGCCATGGGCTGCTGGCTGCCTCCTTTCCCCGCCTCCCGCCTCCCGTTCGTTGCTTGCCAGCCCAAGCCACTGCCGGCTCCCGAAGTGGAGGCGGGAGGCGAGGAAAGGCCTCCCGCCTCCCCACCCACCCACCTGGATGCTGACATTTGCGTTGTTTTGCCCTCTGCACATGCGCAGCGTTCTGCGCATGTGCAGAGGGCAAAACTCAAATGGCGCCCAGGCGGGCCCGCCCCCCCGTCCCGCTTAAAAAAAAAATCTGGTCACCTTACTTTAGATAGTTTTCACTATAGTCATAAGGTGGTGACTAGCTAGGCCAGACTAGTTTAAAATAGTTACAGAAACATTTTTACAGAATAACAGAGTTGGAACGGACCTTTTAGGTCTTCTAATTCAACCCCCTGCTCGGGCAGGAGATCCTATACCCGTGTCACGGTGTGATTTATTGCCTGTTACATGTATATGCAGGGAGCTGCATCCCTACCTAATATAATGGTTTATTCCTGAGCACGTGATTGATATGTTCTTGTACACATGTGTGCATTCCTGAATCTCCGTTCTACCCTTCTTCTTCTGGCTTCCAATGAGGGAAGTCGCATTTTATATCAGACATGTAAACAAATGAGATTTTATTGTTTTTGTACCGAAATAAATATTTTAATTAGAACTTTAAACTACGGTTTCATTTCTAATGTCTGAATTCCGGGAAAAGATCAAACATCACCTCAGTGAGATTCATTCTCACTCCGTCAACCCATGATGGCGAACCTATGGCACGCGTGCCACAGGTGGCACGTGGAGCCATATCTGAGGGCATGCGAGGTGTTGCCCTATGTTAGCTCCAGCATGCATGTGCACGCTGGCCACCTGATTTTTGGCCTTCCGGAGGGTGGGGGAGGCCGTTTTCACCCTCCCCAGGTTTCAGGAAAGCCTCCAGAGCCTGTGGATGGCGAAAAATGGACCCAACGGTCCTACCGGAAGTTTGGAAAGGAACTTCCGGTAGGCCCGTTGGGTCCATTTTTTGCCATCCACAGGCTTCAGGAAAGTCTCCTGAAGCCTGGGGAAGGCGAAAAACAGCCCAACAGGCCTACCGGAAGACCGGAGGCTTCAGTGAGGCCTGCGCACGTGCGCAGGGGGAGGGAAGTGCAGTGGGGGTTGTGCGCGCATGCATGGGGGAGGGCATTGCATTATGGGTGTGGCACCCGCACCCGCGTTATCGCACACGCGCACGCCCTTTTGGCATCTAAGCAAAAAAAAGGTTCACCATCACTGCCCTATACTATTTCAGACAAATGGTTGTCCAATCTCTTCTTAAAAACCTCTAGTGTTGGAGTAACCACAACTTCTGGAGGCAAGTCGTTCCGCTGGAATGGAGGAATGGAGAAGCTAACAAAAAGATGAGTTTATAGGATGAAGGCAGACCTGATGAGGTATGCAGCCAAGAAAGGTATTTAAACAAACATGAAGGATAACAAACAGAACATACCCGCTGGTCCTCTTCCTTGTGTTTCTTGGATTCCAGCCTTGCAATTCTAAGCCTCTTGGGCTGAATGGAGGCAAGGATGTACTTGCATTTATTTGGTGGGGGCGGGGTGGGGGAAGCTGACCTCTCATGCTCTGCTTCCCCTGTGTAAAGCATTCCAGCAAAGGGATATATAAAGCCTGCATATCTGCTTTTACATGCATTGTATTACTGTAGTGACCTGCTTGGCCTGAATATTAAGCAGAGTTTTAGTTCGAGTTGCAGTTAAGCACAAATAAAGCACTGTTAACTCGTTTCATTTAGACCAGGGGTGTCCAACCTTGGCAATCTTAAGAGTTGTGGACTGCAACTCCCAGAGTACCCCTGCCAGCATGGCTGGCTGCAGAATTCTGGGAGTTGAAGTTCACAAGTCTTTAAGCTGCCAAGGTTGGATATGCCTGCTTTAGAATAAATGAGATAGTCTGTGGACCACAGAGGCGTACAAGACCAGCAGCTTTGTACAGCCCTTGACCTCTTTTTTTATTTGCATTGTATGTTCATGGAAAGGGTACAGGGTCTTGATCATACAGGGCCATCTTGATTTTTTTTAAACCCCCCCCCCCAATGGACATACCTGTGTTTGTACCATAATTGTGGTACAGCTAAAAACCTGTCATGGATTTGTTGGTGGGATTCAGCTCCAAAGTGTGGGTGTAATTCTAAGAAAACGTTTAATTATAATTTGAGAGTACTACTTGACTGTCAACATCAATTAATGTTTTATTTATATTACCCAGCTTTGGAAGCCCAATTTGGGGCCTCTTTTCTTATCAACACAGTTTTACCAAAATAAAACATTGGAAGGGACTTTCAATTTCTATTGGTGAAAGGCCCATGCAGAAGTTAACAAAAATCTTGTGAAAATCTTAAGAACGGGAGAACATTTGAAATCATGCAGCTTTGTTCATTACAGTACCAAAAGTCTATTTGGAAAAGAGAGAAAACAACCAGAAAATGTAAAAAAAAAATACATAAAAGGAGCATTCTAAATAAAATCCGCAGTCTATTTAACTTAAGTCAGGTCATCTACTTGAATGGCATTGGGTTTTACCACATAAGCAGTTGGCTCAAATGCTTTGTCAAGGTTTCAATCAGATATTTTAGGAAGCATTTTGGCCTCAAATATTCCCTAGGAACAATCAGACTGAAAGCAAAGTCACATGTTTATGAGAATATGACATCAATAAAAGCCACAAACTATGCTGATTTATCCAATAGTGGAACATCCCCCCTTTGTGATGTCAGAGGCTAACCAACAAATCAGAAAATAATGTAGTGGTTGGGCCACTTCTTAACAATTCTGTGTCTGTGTGTGTGTGTGTGTGTGTGTGTTCATTCCAGCCAGGTGGGCTGATTTTAAAAATGAGCTTGGCAAACAAATATTTATTGGAGGACAAAAGATAAGATCTAACCTATGCACATCATCTGGCATGATGCCCGCTGTTCACCAGATGCTCTAGGGGGCAATGTTGAGCCACATAAGAATATAATGTTTTGTCACATGTGCACATGGTATATTAGACATATCTGTAATCTGCACATATAAAAGCCTTCAGTGACATAGACTGCAATATGGAAAATGTCGCACTTATGTCCCTAGCTTTTGTGCATTCTTCTGAATTGACTTTATATGAAACTTGCAGTTGCAAATAGTTGGTTTGCAACAATGAAATAATGATGCAAGTAATACACTAATTGGTGGTTCTCTTCCTATCAAATATGTCCATTTTTTGACCAATAATGGAAATAAAGGCAGTTAATTTCACTCCAAAATATTGCTATTTGGTTCCACAAATTAAAAACAGGGTTAAAATGACTTTCATATTGACTTATTTGAAAAATAAAAAGACAGTGTAAATTTGATTTATTCTGTTGTATATAAATTCAAATGGATCACCCAATTCTTAATTGAGTTAAATTTTCCACTATTAAAGGAACTGAGATTTTGCAAAAAGTTTTTGGTTAATCAAGCAGTTGCTCTTACAAATTATATTCACTTTATGCCAGCCGCAAATAACAGTCTGGGGCAGTGGTGGGTTGCTCCCGGTTTGAACCAGTTCTTAGAACCGGTAGCGCTGGCGGCAGGAGGCTCTGCCCACCTGCCCGGGACAGTTCTGCATATGCGCAGAAGTGTTGCGCGCGCGCGAGTGCAAGCACGCGAACCGGTAGCAAAATCATTTGCAACCCACCACTGGTCTGGAGGACCTTCGCAAATAAATTGCTTGTGCAGCAATTAGGTTAGAATAATTAGTGTAGTTTTTTTAAAAAAGCAGTGAACTTCAGAGTGATAAATTAGAAAACATTTGGCAGTAGTAGAATGGCTGCCTTCATAGTGGCAATCTACCCAGCAACGGTGCATCAAGCAGTCTTCGCTGATCTTGAATTTTTAAAATATATTATAATATTGAAATGTTATAACTGTCCTCATTAATTCTTTTTGAAAACTTTATTTTGTAATTTTTTAAACTTTCAAATCTTGCCTACAATTTGAAGGTTTCTAGTGGTGTCCAATTCAAGTCCTAAACTGATCTCACCTCCTTTAGATTTTCAAGTATAAAGAAAACGGGTTAGAGCGACAACTTTACTAGGCCTTCCCAAATGAGATGCTCTAATTAAGGAGGTTAAGGATGGAGAGTCAGAAATGGATGTATGGGTGAACTGCACTTGCAATACTGAAAGCAAATCCTTGCACCAGACACCTATTTCTAATAAAAAGAGAAAATAGATCTTGGAATCCCAAAACTTGATGTCCTTTGCATTAGAGTTTAGACTATATCCCCTGTAAGGGGTCAGGTATAGGTCAGGATCTTCTTCCTTACATAGTTAGGAGGTTGATACAAATTTAGATTCCAAGATAGATGGTGGAAACTTTTCCATAACCAACCAAGAGTGGGAGATGGGACTCTAGATATAGTGCTCTCTGTTATGTATTGAATATATATAGTTGTGTTAAGCCCAGCTAAAGTGAAACTAATCTTTAGATGACCCTGTTAACTTAACCCTGCTAAAGTGAAACTAACCTTTAGATGACCCTAACTATTAACTTCAACTGTTTTGGAGGGAAACTTAGAACATTCATATTTGGGTGAGCTCTTTCTAGTATTATGATTGGTTAAGGCCCTGTGGGCCCAGAGTATAAATTAAAGGGATTTGCCTGTTGTTCCTCAGTTCAGTTCGAGTCAATAAATGCTGTTGACATCCTGATCGCAGGGGAATCAGTGGCGGTCCTGGCGGAACATCTCCGCGCAGTACTCCAACGTTTCCGCGAGGCAGGCCTAAAACTCAAGAGGGAAAAATTCCAGATTGGTGTAGAATCCACAAAATTCCTGGGTTTCCGCATTGACGCTGCCAGAATCCACCCATCTGAAGCAAAGCTAAAGGCATTTCAGCAAGCCCCCACACCAAAATCCAAGGGGGAGCTCCAAGCATTCCTGGGCTTGCTCAATTTTTACCACTCCTTCTTACCGCATAAGGCTGCCCTGGCAGAACCACTACACCGCATACTGGACAAACAAGCACTCTGGGTCTGGTTGAGCACTCAAGACAAAGCATTCAAGGTGGTAAAATCATTGCTATCCTCGGACTCCGTCCTAGCTCATTTCAACAAAACCCTACCAGTAACACTAGCCTGTGACACTTCACCATATGGCATTGGGACAGTACTAAGCCCAGGATGCCACATGGTAGAGAGGCTCCCATCACATACTATTCTAGAACGTTATCACCGACTGAAAGGAACTATGCCTAGATAGACAAGGAAGCCCTAGCCATAGTGGTTGGCATTAAGAAGTTCCACGACTTCTTATATGGATGAACCTTTCCCATCTTTACAGACCACAAACCTCTGCTTGGTCTTTTCACAGCTGACAAACAGATACCGCAGATCCTGTCTCCGCGAATGCTACGATGGTCCATTTTAATGGCTGCATACTCGTACCGGCTAGTCCACAAGCTGGGCAAGGAAATGGGCCACGCCAACGCTCTCAGCCGACTGCCTCTACCACAGACTGAACTGGATCCGGCCCCAGCTTGTTGCATTTTGGTGATCCAGGACCTGCCTGAAGCACCCTTACATGCAGGGGACGTTGCAGCTGAAACCACAACAGACA